>OX439477.1:24619689-27019689 GCA_949320105.2 Crepidodera aurea
GGCAAATTTAAAATTGAATTCTTTCAGATTAAAACGCCAGAAATTAAATAAAGTCAAACCTTTTTACTACTATACTATACAGAAGAAAGGAGTGCAGTATTTAATTTGCAGAACGTAGTACAGATTCAAGAGGTAGAAATTTTATTTTTACCTCATCCTTCAATGCTTATTTGTAGTTTTTTTTTTTTTTTTTATTTTTATTAACGTGTCTCGACAGCGTGGTCATTGACACAAGAACTATAAAAATTACATAAGGTGGTACAAGTTACAATCTTTAAGAAATTAATTATATTACATAAACTATTGTACGAATTAAGAATGTCTTTTAGGTTTCCATTAAGGTTATGTTGGAGACGTTTCGATGTGAGATGGTTGCAGTCAAGCAATATATGTTGAACGGTTAGGTGAGTGTTGTTACAGTGTTCACAGGACGGTGGATCTCTTGAGGCCATGAGATAATCATGAGTAAGACGAGTATGTCCTATCCTTATTCTTCGAATGATAATTTTGTCTCTTCTCTTCATTGATATTTTTAGAGGAACAATGCGAGGCTGGATGTCGTGTAGTTTAGGACTAACTCTGTCCCAATGTCTTTGCCATGACTTTATTGTTATATTTTTAATTATACATTTTAAGTCAGTGTGGAGTTGAATGTTTTCTACGTTTGTGTCCATGCTAATGGCTTGTTTTGCTGCCTGATCTGCTTGTTCATTGCCTTCAATACCAATGTGTGAAGGGACCCAGAAGAAGTTTATCGCAGTGCCTTCGGTAATAAGATGGTTACAGATTTCTTGAATATTTTGGACAATTGGATTTAAGGAGTATATGTCTTTAATGGTTTGAATCGATGAAAGTGAGTCCGTACAAATCGCTGATGACTTGATATCAGGCGTGATAGTTTTTAGCGCTACTAATATGCTGAACAGTTCTCCCGTGTAAACAGTGCACTTTTCGGAAAGTCGCTTCATGTCTATAATAGAATTTGTTGTGGTGACTGCACAGCCTACCCCACGATCATCTTTGGATGCATCAGTAAAAAGTATCTTGTCATAGTTGGACGAATGAATTAGGTTTGTAAATGTATGCCTGATGAGTATGCTGGAAGTTTCTTTCTTATCGTATTTTTGCAACTTTGTGTTGAAGTGAGGTAGTATTTTCGTCCATGGAGGTATGTTTGAAACGTTAAATGGGGTTGTTTTGGTGAAGTCAATGTTGCTGGATAGGGTTGATAGGGTTTGAGGGATTAAAGGTAGGATTCTGGAGTTGTATCTGGTAAGAGGAGGTGATGAATTTATTAGTTGGAATGTAGGATTGTTTGGATTTGCAGATACACTAGCAGCATAAGATAGTAGCAGACGTTGCCTGCGAATGAAAAGGGGGGCTTCACCTGCTTCGACATACAGACTTTCGGTTGGGCTAGATCTAAAAGCGCCGAGACAGATTCTTATTTGTAGTTAAAATTTAAATTTTAATACATCTGATCGGCCTAATATAGTTTTTGTCTAGATAAACCTGTTCTTTTGACAGATAAGTCAGACTTTATTTATTCATAGCCGTATCGTATGTATTTTAGGTGATTCAGATTTTTGTATTAATATATATTTCAAAATGGCTTCATTCTAAAAATATTATCAGTCCTCCTAAATCCTTGAAGGCAGAATTAAAAGGAATTAAAATTCTCAGATTGCCTCCGAACCGCCCAGAGTTAAATTCCATTGAACTGATCTGGTCACAATTATTAAAAGGTTATGTTTCTCAAAACAATAAAACATTTAAATTTCCTGATGTGCGAAATTTGTTTTTGAAGGCAGTTTCAGAGGTAAATAGAGAACATTGGGGAAAATGCATTGGTCATGTTAAAAATGTGTAAAATTCATTTAGGAAAGTGGATATATCAATGGATAATTTAATAGAACCGATAATAATAAACCTCAGAAAAGACAATTATAGTGATATCAGTAGTTTTAGTGAAGACAGTGACTTTTAAAGATAGTTCTTGAACTAACTTTTTTTTTAATCTTTGAGTTTAGGTAAGTACTGAAGCGTTACTTTTAATGCCAAGAGATTAAAAAAAGTTTAATCCCAACATATAATCCTCCTTGTTATTTATTGGTTAAATTTAATTCGTTCAATGTTAAAGTGTCAGATGCATAAAGTTTATTTTTATTTTTTGTAAATAATATAACTTCAAAATTTAATATACGAAGTGCGTATATATATTTTATATGCTGTGACCTTATTTATATTATAGAAACTTATTTTGCAAAGTACGTCTATGGAATGTGACGTTATATCCCCACTTTTACTGTACTCATCTATCCTTTATAGTATATGTTACTATAGAAACAAGTTATTATATCTGCCGTTGCTAGAAAATAAAACTAAAAGCTTAACTTTTCTTGTAAATATCTCGGAAGATCGAATTTTCACAGACATGAGACCTACATTTTTTGCCGATTTAGATAGGAATTAGTCTACCCTGAAAGTTTCATTGAATTCTGACGAGTGGATTTCGAGATCCTCTGGACACACACACACACACACACACACACACACACACACACACACACATACATACATACATACAAACCTTGCTCGTTTAATAGTATTTGATACGCATACAAAACAACAAACTGTAGTGAAAAATATTATTTCCACATTCATTTTACCACCCGCTGTGTGAAGACCGACAAAACCTTTTTCTACTTTTCGAACGCTCTTGTGACCTGAAAACTTTCACCAAACTTTCAATGGTATGAAAACTTAACGTGATTTATTCGCCACTTTACGCTGGAAAAATTACCACAGTAACATTCAAATTGTTGTGCTGAAAGGATTGTATTTTACTTCACCAACATAAAAATATTTTGATTTATATTCCACATGCGAATTATGCGGGAGTGAATTTTTTTTAATTTGTTTACTTTCAACTGTAAAATACGAAGCGAAAAGTTTGTTTAATTAAAAGAACCGTACGATTTCGAATTATGTTTGTATTTATTCAGATTAACTCGGGGCAATTTCAATTTGGGAATAAGGAAAGTTTTGCGGGAATACATGGACATTTTATTTTCTTTAACTATTTAACAAAAAATTCGATTTAGAACATCCCGCATTTAATAGAAAGATAATTCTCAATAGTTGTTCCTAATTATTTGTAAAAATTTAAATAAAACTAAAAGATTGTTCATCGTTTTGCCTTTACTTTTTGATATGGAAAAATTAATAAATTTATTATGTGGAACGATTTAATGACATACATTTAAACTTTTTTTATCGTTTATTTGGCAGAGAATTCTATTTCAAACACAACTTCCCTACTAATCACTATTTTCCAGAGATTTGAATTAGTAATTTTAGTTTCTTTAAATATCCATATTTAATATTTAATAACCCTTTAATTGAGGACTGATAATAAATATATAAAATGTGAAAAAATATATACTTTCAGTATGCTTTGTAATTGTGAAAATACCAGCCATTAATTATTTCTGTAACGATTTAAATAATCCTTCGAAGGGTCAGGAAATTAAATTATTTTGTTAGAAGTATAAATATTTTTTTTTTTTAGGTTTTTTATTTGATCAATTTTTTATAAATTCTTTGTTATAATTCATATAAACATTTTAAAAATATTTAGAACATTTGAAATAATTTAAATAATCTATATGGCACTCAATGCAAATTTTGTTATATAATCAGAAGATTTGAAATAATTTAAATAAACTATATTAATCTAAATACAAATTTTGTTATATAGTACCTTTAAAATTGTTTAGGAATTGTCCATTTGCCCTAAATACTTTGTTATAGGAAAATATCAGAAAATTTAAGACTAATAATTCAAGTTTCTTGAAATATTTCAAGTCTCTCAACTTAAAAATTAAAACTACTGTATATATTATGACCGTTTACATCTAATGTAGCTTTATCTGACTACAAAATATGTGAAATCAATCGAAGTTCGTCATTTATCATATCTAGCAACTAGTTCTATGATAAACATGACCTGTCAAAACATGATGCAGCTCTGTCATGTAACCTACTTTTTTGCCTTTCATATGTGAAAATGAATCGTATCAACCCTAAAAATCAGACCGAAAGTAATATTTTCTGCCCTCAAGCCGCAAAAAGCATAAAGAACACGATTTTGTAGTTTCTCACTATCTCCACACCGTTGACTTTGACGTTTCACTTAAATTTTCATTAAACGTCAGTGTAAATTAAAGTCTGGAATCGAGAGAACAAAACTATAAAATAATAATACGTTCTGATTCTGAATAATTGTGATTGTGTTAATTAGTGAAAATGAATAGTAATTCAGACAGTGGTGAAGAATTTACGAGTACTTACTCCTCCAGACTTGCAAGAAGAAGCTAGAGCAATGTTTCTCTAAATTTGTTACCTACAAAGTCTAGACAACGCCAAACGGTAACAAAAGTACTATAAATTGTTTAACTGGAAATAATATACAATAAATAAATTGGTATATTTTTATAATCTAATACTTGACACTTTATACTGTTACTATTGTCCATCATTATTATATTATTGTCAATAAAATCCATCATTTCTTATAAAATACGTCGTCAATGGTAACGTATTTTATAGCTATTTAAAATACGCTTCCACATTCAACATTTATTCAATAAAAATTACAATTATGAAAATGGAAATTGCCACTTCCGAAGAGTGGATTAATATTATTATTCTTGGCATCGTTGCTACAATTTCCACTTTTAGGGAGTGGATTGTGGTTCCTAACTTCCACATTAGCATTGTCGCTCCAATTCCCGTTGCTGATGTCCATATTCCTTCATAAACAAATATGCTGTATCATCCGCTTCCTCCAAAAATGTTTGAATTTCTTGCCGAGAGAGCACTTTCGACTTCTTAAACGATAACCAACATTTAGAGTAGCCTTCGTTGAATACTATGGCCACAAAGAAGCCGGACACAATTTTTGGGACTGTAAAAAACATTTAATTTAGTCTAAGAACATAAATGTTTTTGTTAAAACAAGTGACATTCCAAGGAACTTACCCTTGTAGCAAGATACGCCAAGATAACGTCTTTCGTCACTTCATTTACCCTTTTTGCCGATTTGCATTGTGTGAAACCCACGTACACATTCTCATATGCCTGTTTTGATTTTGCAGGTAATAAATTTGCCCGCAGTTCGTTGCCTTTTTGTAATATTTCATTAGGAATGCTTTCATGTGATATGTTGACGGAAAAAATTTTTTTTTCCACTATTTTGTTGACTCGTTACCTCAAAATTTTTTTCATAGACTCATTTTCTACCCTTGTGAGACAATATACTATTAAATATATATTGTAATGGTATTGAATATAAAGCCTTTTTTTAACGTATAACTTAGACAGGAAGAAAATATTACTTATAAAAGTTAACCTTAAAATTCAGTCTAATAAGAATTCAACATAATTAGTAAATTAAACGAAAAAGAGTTTAGGACTTATAAAATTAAAGAAATATAGCAAAAAAGTACAACAATAATGAAGTCTAATGATATTTAGAAAATCAATGATGACGAACAAAAAGTGTCTTTCTACAAAGTTACTATAATTCGAAATGATATAAAAAGTATATCAAAAATTTTCTTTTAATCTATAGAATAAGATGTTATTAGTCAAAATTTGCAATAAAATCAATAATTTTTTTAATTTTGTAAAAATTTAGGTTAAAAAGTGTCAAATTTTTATCTAGTGAGCTGTGACATTGTACTTTATAAAAAGCATTTCGTGTGTCAAAAAGGGGCTTTTGACCAAAATCTTTTGAAGAGTTCACATCGCTCCGTATCATAAAAACAAAAGAAAAACCCAAAGCAACGCGATTTAAAAGAAAAATTTGTTACCTGTCAGAAAAAGTGAGGTTAAGAAATGTGGATAATTCAAGAAGAACAACAATCTTAAAAGGTGGCTTTATCCAAAAATATCCTACCTATCCTGTGTTCCTGTTCGGACATCTCCAATCCCAGCTGTATTGCTGTATAAAAGTATCCAGATCCAACTATATTCGGCATAAAAATATCCATCCTGTTTCCTGATTTTGGTGTTATTTGGAAAAACGATTTTATAAAATCCCATATATTTTGAACAACTAAAATAAGAACGAAAAGCATAAATTGAATAAAAGGTACCATTTTAATTACTAAATATCGATATTTAAAAAGTTTAAACTATAAAAGGCCATAATAATAAAGTTAGATTGAAAACAATCTAAACTTATAAAAGTTTAATTATGTTAGGTTAGAAGTTTAAGAAAATTTCATATCACACTTAACAAATATTATTTTATAAAAACTACACTTACCGTATTACACCAAACAATTGTTCCTGTACAGATAAAGTTGATCGTTAATTTTTTTTTCCTTTAATAAATGTTTATAATTTTTCATTACGTTCGTTGTCAATGATTTTATAAAAATCTAACCTCTTAGAGAACCCTAGAACCTGAGATAGATATTGGCTATAATTTCCTATGTAATTAGACAGATGGCGCCCAACTACAATAACAATATTTACAAAACACGTTCTGTCTAAATTTACGGAAGAAGGTAAATTAAATAAAAAATTTAATAATAAATATAAAAAGAAAAATCACATACCATTATAATATATATATAGATAGTTTTCCACGTAATTTCTATCTACTCTTTCAATACGCGATAAAAACTATATACGTCCATTTAGAGAAAAAAATTAGACTTTGAACAGCGCCCCCTAGCATGCACGTTTTTTACAAGTTGTATTATATATGGTTTCTGAGATGGGCCATCCGGTACATTTATCAATAAAACACCCTGCATGAACATGATTCCAATACCTATAATCAATTCGAAACGTCTTTTTTATTGTTTCATAAAAAAAATGTAATAGATTCGACTTCTAGACGAGACAATGCTGAAAATGGCGCCTGAGGAAAGATAAAAGAAAATACTTAAGGAGTTTTTTTATGTATAAACATTTTCTCATGGAATTTGCTTGTAAGAAGAAATACAATTACTTTTTAGGAGTTTTGTCATTGATGTTCTTTTTTTTGGTTCTATTGCCGAAACTCAACAAGAATGTATGTTTTATTTCAGAAACAAAGCACCATTGTTTACACTAGAATGTGATTTTCAATTTTCTGTGTGAGTGTGTTTGCCTTAATTTACATATAATACAAAATTGTTACATTAAAAATAAATTAATGTCCAGTAAATTATTTTGAACGCAAAAATATTTCCCAATCAATTATTGTTGCAGATACCGAAAATTATGTTTTTAAATAGTGTACTTTCGGAATTAATAACAGTGGGTCAACTAAGGCATTTAGTTTCTTCACGGCCATTACTGAATGTAGTTATTCTGAAACCACTTATAATAACAGAAAAGAAACATTCTCGCTCTTGAGATTGAAAGAAAATTCAGAAACTTTTGTCTCTTATATATTTTATATGTATTACATTCTATCTCTAGAGCTAGAATCTGTAGTCCGTGATTGTTTACAAAAATAAGGTTTGCCATGAATGTCAAATTAACTGTCAGTATTAGTTGACGTGGTCTTAATATTGGTTAGTAAAAACTTTTAATTTATAAAAGGAGAAGAAGATCAAACGATTCAAATGTAGAATTTGAAAATAAAAATCTGAGCTTGAATATAAAAATACTACCTGCACAATGTTGAGAGATTGAGGTTTCATTTTACTATATTTAATTTCTACTTTCTATGTCCGTGGAGAAAGTACAGTCTGTTACTCTGTTGGAATGAGAATTCCACACGAGTGGAGGATTCCGAACGCGAGCGAATGCGAGCGTGAGGAACCACGAGTTACAGAATATACTATTTTACACCAATTGAGGGCCAAATAACTCGTAGGATTGTGAATTTTGAGATCTAGACACCGAGTCCTATATTCAATAAAAACTTTCTATATCGTTTCGATCAATGCTTATTCAAAGTACATTTTACGCAATCAAAAAATAAAGTTAAAAGCAAAATAGTTTTCCTTTTGAGCTAATATAACATTTCAGGTATATAAATTTACCAATATAAAGACGTACGCTTGTCAGGGTATTTTAATAGAAAGAGTTTTATGTGAAGCGAGATATTTATTCATTTTTGTAAATCTCTACTGGAAAAATTCCACCTCGGGTTTATGTTTAAAATTGAGTATCAACTGATGTTATAAAACTCTCAGGGAATATTAAAAATAAAGTAGAATATAAATGATTGAAAATAGAACTTTTATTGATTCTTCCAATAGAAGAATTATTATGTTCCTTTGGTCTAAGTCTTAAAAGAACAATTTATAAGATCTAAAAGTTTTGTCCACGAGGTGTTAAATCATTGTCGTGGTCTCTAGAAAATAGTGAAAAACTCGTCGTAGGTAATATGTAAGAAACCATGAATTCTATCATGCATTGACAAAAGAACACTAGTTCTTGAGCGGGAACTGGCGATCGCCCATTCCAGTTAGTTATTGATAAAATCAGATGAAACGTTGTCCCACTGTAGTGTACATGTAATTAGAATGTTCTTATGTTATGTATACATGTGTTTAAAATGAGTAAACCAGTAAGGAATTTTAATTTATTAGATTCGACATCCTAAGACCGGTTTCTGTCTTTCGACTTCATCAGTTAGGCTTTTCGAATCCAATAAATAAAATTCCAAACTCGTACAAGTCAATAGCTATATCCGCTATAAGATAACATTTTTAGATGTGCTACCATCTATGGTAAGAAGAGAGTATTGACATTAAATTTTGACTGAATCTAGTCAAGATGTCACTCTCTTCTTTTTTATCCCTTTCAGAGATTAATACAAAGTGAGTAAACCAGTAAGGAATTTTAATTTATTAGATTCGACATCCTAAGACCGGTTTCTGCCTTTCGACTTCATCAGTTAGGCTTTTCGAATCCAATAAATAAAATTCCAAACTCGTACAAGTCAATAGCTATATCCGCTATAAGATAACATTTTTAGATGTGCTACCATCTATGGTAAGAAGAGAGTATTGACATTAAATTTTGACTGAATCTAGTCAAGATGTCACTATCTTCTTTTTTATCCCTTTCAGAGATTAATACAAAGTGAGTAAACCAGTAAGGAATTTTAATTTATTAGATTCGACATCCTAAGACCGGTTTCTGTCTTTCGACTTCATCAGTTAGGCTTTTCGAATCCAATAAATAAAATTCCAAACTCGTACAAGTCAATAGCTATATCCGCTATAAGATAACATTTTTAGATGTGCTACCATCTATGGTAAGAAGGTCTTAGGATGTCGAATCTAATAAATTAAAATTCCTTACTGGTTTACTCACTTTGTATTAATCTCTGAAAGGGATAAAAAAGAAGAGAGACTAGATTCAGTCAAAATTTAATGTCAATACTCTCTTCTTACCATAGATGGTAGCACATCTAAAAATGTGTTTAAAATGTTTTAACCTAAAAACACCATTGTCGTGGATGTTGTGAGACTAGGGCCATGCCTACATCTCCTTCACTTTTAAACCAATTTGAATAAAATTTGGTACATAGATATGCGACACCATTTTGGAGTGACAGACGTATAAAAACCGACTTCCGGAACTTCGATTTTTGATTCTATGGCTCAAACTACATACGACAGCGTTGCCAAATTTTTTATTTTTGAATGGGCTTTCAATGTTAAATTTTGCTATGTGAAATTTCATAGTTTCTTTTACAATTAATATGTTTAAAACATTGCTTTAGAATCGCATTCTGTCCCGTGATTACTCAAAATATGATAAGTAGTGATTTTATTCGTATTAATAAGATTATATGTTTCTTTTTAATTCTTCGTGTTAGATATTAAATTTTGTATTCTCTTTTTGAGCTATTTGAATTAGTTAACCTTTACAATATATTCAAATTTTCCGATATCATTTATCTTTGGCTCTTGTACAATTCTAAAACCGCTGTACAAAATTTCCTCCTGTCTTTTGATTTTTCAAATAGTGTATACCACTCAGCCTAAAGAACTTACATTAACTTTCATAAAACTGGGTTTAAAAACGTCTCTGTTAATTATCTTGCGTACGTAAACAAAATGGACATAAATCAAAGAAGGCTTTTCATAAAATCTTTCACATTCATTAGGGTTAACTGATCCTTTCTCTAGGAAGCTGCTGAGACTCGCATCATTTTAGTTGTGACTGAAGGTCGGCAAAAGACCCAATAAATTATGTGGACATATCCTTATAAAACGAGAAATGTTAAGCAGGCTCAGGCTCAGAAAGTGCATTGTAAAAAGTGGTTTGACAAACTGCAGTGATTTTACATCTGTATTATTTATGACTTTTTTTGTTTGGGCGATATGACAGTACTAATTATTTTACTGATATTTTATGTGTTCTATTGGATGGATATTTTGTACAACGTATAAGGATATCAAGACATCATCCATAAACAAAGGCTGATATTAGGTTGACTTAATGACAGTTTTCAAAGTTAACATATTTATCTTTTGGTATCATTTAAATAGGATTCAAATGTGAAACAAAAACGATAAACTCTGAATACATTCCCTGTACTATAATTAGAAGAATTTGCCGGTCCTTTCGTCTGAGGATATTTCCTTGTAGACTATAAATTTTAGTGGTGGTAGACCCTCAGAGACCTAAGTGGGTTTGTATCGGTCCCAACAGGCAACTTAACATTTCCCTCTAAATAGTTTACTTTAAATTAAGCCACAAAAGAATTACAAAACATCGTTGCTAGAATTAATACAATGTGGTCGAAAGACGAGAGTAAGAGTTCATCATCTTAAATATTTGAAACTTCGTCTATTAAACCAGTTTTTATTGAAATTTTCCCACATTTATACATAATTTAGACCAGTTTTCTTTAGTGATGCTTTAATTGATCTGTTCATTACTTTTATTTTGAAATAAACACAGTTTTGAATGTAAAAAAATGTACCAAACTAATTTGTAGTCTCTATAATATAAATTGGTCATAATAAAAAAAAACAGTTAAGATTTTATGTGGCTAGTTAATATTTGCCAAATACATTGTATATACCATAAAACGATATAATAAAACCGCTTTGTGTACTTACCGTTACTGTTATATTTCAACAAAGATATATTTTGGTATTTGAGGGTAATTCATATCTTATAAATTTATAATCCGAGTTAAGGTATATTAACCCGAGTTAGAAAAGTTTTATGTGCATCAATTTTTGTTAAAAGTAGCCACAAATTCATATTTGTGATTCTGACTATTTTAAACTTTAAATAATTATTTTAAAAGGGTGATTTTTTTACACATTCTCTATTTACGAAAGCATTGAACTCATCATTGTTTATGAAGCTCCTGGAGAATATTGTCGGAGTTCACCGCAAAATAATTTCAGACTGTCTTAGGATTGTATGAGTGATGCGGCAGTTGATGGATCATGGCTTTGATGCAGATGAAGGTAGAACGCTTAATTAAAGGACCATGCGAATTGCCGTTTCATCGGCAAAAGAAATGTTTTTATTTTCAGTGTACCGGGAATTTTTATTAATTTTTTGGCTAATTTCTTCTTACGAGTGAACCCCAGAAGGAGAGCTTGTGCGGGGGCTACTATTATTTGCTGTAGCATTCTACGGCGACAGAAAATCCAGGAAAAAACTCAAAACCGTCATTTATACTCCCCAGGATTGAAATGTTTGCAGCGTAAACTAATATTGAAGTAATTAAGTCAAATATTAATGTCAAATGTCAAATACGCTACAAACAAAGCCCAGAGGTGGATAATGACGCGATTTATGTCATATATCTCTTTTAAAATTCACGTACCAAAGCATCTATACAGATTTTTGTTTGATTGAATAATATATAAATACAATAAAAATAAAAAAGGGACTAAAAATTAATTTTCTTGATATTTTTTTAATGCTTGAACGCTGATTTAAAGTTATTATGAAGACATACTAAGAATTAAACATTTATTATTATTAACAGGGACGAAGGATATTGGAGTTTTATCTGATGCAATGGCTTTCCAAGAAAAGTTTTTAGGCTTGTCAAAATTTCTTCAGCAAGTTCAATAAATCTTTAGCTAAGAAGATCTAGACCTCTAGTCCTCCGTGACTTATTGACAATCGACGTGCTACATAAAGAAGATACAGTCCATGATATGGAGTATAAGAGTTAATTATTTCACGCAGCTTCAATATACAATCAGCCAAAACTACTCTGGACTTTTTTTATGTTTTCTGGAACAACTGCTTAATTTAGGCGACCAGACCGTTCAACATCTTTGATGTTTGTAAAGCCGCATTTAAAAATCAGCAAACCACTTTTCTGCCATTTGCATCGATGGAGCAGAGTCCGAATGACACTTGTCAGCCATTCCTTTACTAGAACGGTATTTTTTTCCTCATTATAAACTAACACTTTATCAACATACGAAAGTATCGTCACTAAAATCATTGGAACTTGTGAAATAAACGTAAGATTGTCATGAAATTTTTACACACATCTTTTGAAGGTTATATATAAATCGTAAGCATTTGTAAGTAGTGGCAACATGTATGTATGTCATCCTACCAACTTATTGAGTAATCTATGTGTCCGGTGCGGAAAATTTTACGAGGGAGCATAATTCTTGGAAGAGGTTAAATTTTATTATATGTCTTTTTGCAGTTCTCGAGTTTATAGGAAATCAGAGTGGTGAGTAGTAAAATAAAATTTTGACTATTATTTATTCCTATAATTCCATTTTACGATACCTCGTGTTTATTATCAGGACAATGGACTGGTTTTAATGCAAAAAGGAACCAACGTTGGAAATATTTCGTTTAGTTTCTTATCTCCCAAATTAAATTGGGTTTTGTTTCCATTAATTGCAATCAGGACCCTTTTAAGGGCGTTGCAAATTTATTGCTGAATTAAAATGTAAAATGGGTAATTTAAGCTAATAAGATTATATAATATATTTGCAAAAGGGATTAGTGGTATAAATAAACTGAACAAATTCAATTTTAAGAGTCAACCTTTGATACCTTCTTAGCTATTTCTAATCACTGGGGATTGTTTTTTCTCGCCCACTAAAATTTCTACTTTGAAATATTACCACAAGGTTCTCTTCAGTCTTCTCTGGTTTAAGTTATACATGAGCTGGTTGATATTCTTGTGGTATAACTCGACGCTTCTTTTACTTTTTTAATCTGTGTCTAGGTACGACGTTAGTAATTATTTCCTCAACTTTCCATAGTGAAGGAACATATCCAATCGCCGCATAAATAAGATAGATCAACTTTTCTCGCTGTATTAATATTTTCCCTGTCATCATTCGAAACCTGGAAATTTTTCAGTTTTATATTACATTTAATTCGTTCTTTATCTTCTAGGACCATTTGGTCAAACGCTTCTTCTTCTCTGGTTGTTAAAAGATTTTCTCCATGTTCAGTCCTTTCTTTAAATTAAAAAGATAACAAACTTATTGAGGTATTGTATGTCGCTCTCCCAGTACATTCTGAACTTCTTCATTTCTTGCGTGGAAGTTCTAATAATATAACATTCTATTCAGTAATTTCAGTAAAAAAATCATCAGGGAAATATTCGCAGGCAAATACATACTTGTGGACAATTGATAAGAGGGATAATAAAGTAAAGTACAAACATACACATTTGTGTTCATACTCGTATTTTTTAATAGTAAATTTGCTACTTTAAAGTTACTCGAATAAAAAGAGTATGAGCAAATGTTAATAGTTATTCAGAATAAGCAGAAACAAAGAATATCTGGATGCTAACTGACACATCTCTACACGATCTACATCAAAGATTTGGTAACCTTGTGCTATACATATCTCGAAAATATTTTAATTTTGTCATCCGCCGTCGTGCGTCACAACGTTCGATTTTATAGGGTTTTGGCCGCCAGAAAGGGGGTACATATCGGCTAAGGGTAGATATCTCCGCATAATTTATGACGTTTCCGGTATTTTGCTATTATTCGCTTTGTGTTCGCGAGTCAGTTCACTTTCAAATTATCGAGCCGGACATGCTTTGTATTCGTCCATGTTTGAAAAGAGTTAAGGTGACTTCGTACATTTTTTCAGATTTTATAGGGGGCCATCATCTTAATTTGTAGTTTTGTTTTCTTCTATCAGATTCTGACAATAACATTTTTATTATTTTTTGTTCCTATTTTTTGTTTTACATATTTACATCGATGACAATATTAGAATCAGATCAGAGGGAAATTTTTTCGCAGGTTGCTTACATATGTATGTATTTTGACAGTGAGTTGCCATAATAGATATGTATGTTTATAATCATGGCTCTCGAAATCAAAACGATGGTGTATTGGTTTTCATAAAGACAAATCTATATTTAAATCATACAAATGTCAAGCTAGGCGATTCTTTTGTACTGCGAGTAAAATTAGAATATGACAAAAAAATTATCTACATAAATTCTTTTTACAGATCACCTTCAGATAAACAAGTTAATATGTTTCTAGAAGGTTTAAGAGATTTACTAGAAAGTCACCCTAAACAGTACTCTTACAGCATTCTTATTGGTGATATTAACATTAACTTATTAGCTAAAAATACAGATGATACTCAGAATTATTTAACTTTGCTTACTGAATATGGTTACCTATCGGCCATAAATACTATTACTAGACCTGATTCTGGATCCTGCGTAGACCACATTTTCATAAAAACAGATAATAACAACTTGGATAATATAATATCAACAACTGTAGAAACATTCATTACAGATCAATTTGTAATATTATTACAAATTATGCTTAAGAATTGCAAAGTAAATCCTATTATGAACGAACATAAAAATTATTACAAACAAATTAATAAAAAAAAATTATTACAACACATGCAAAATACCAATTGGCATGAATTTACAATAATAAAAAATCTAGATTTCGCAGTTGGAAAACTTGTAGACTGCATTCAAGATGCTGTCGAAAAATCTGAAATTAAAATTAAAATAAAAAGTAATGAACGAAAACGAAAGGCTTGAATATCTGGGTCATTGATTAAACTCATTAACAAAAAAAATGAAATTTACAAGAAATATAAAAATGATCCACAAAATGTAATTCTGTGCAATGAATACAATAATTATAAAAAATATATAAAAACCCAAATTAAAGAAGCAAAAATGAACTATTATAGAAACATTATTGATAAAAAGAAGAATGACTCCAAACAACTTTGGTCCGTAATAAATGAATTAACAAAAAACAAAGAAAAACAGTGTATAACACGTATAAAATCTGAAAAGGGGAATTTAATTAGTGACCCAAATCTCATAGCAGATGATTTTAACAACTTCTTTACAAATATAGGAATAAACTTAGCAAAAAAAATTAAAAAAACAAAAAATTATCAAGAAAGAAAGAATGTATGTAATAATTCCATATTTTTAACTCCCACAACTATTACCGAAGTAAAAAATATAATAACAAGTTTAAAAAAGAAGAAAGCTCCAGGATTGGACAACGTAACTGCAGAAACACTGCAGCACATTTCAGACTTTATAGCTGCCCCACTCACTAATATTATTAATACAAGTCTCTCTACGGGTATCTTTCCTCAACATTTTAAGCAGTCTTTGATTATTCCCATATATAAAAATGGCGAAAAAAACGAAATATAGACCGATAGCTCTGATATCTGCACTAGGGAAGATTCTAGAAAAAGTAATAAAAAAACGACTAAATGGTTTTTTAGACTAAAATAAATTGGAATACACCGGGAATTTTTTGCTTTTAATAATTGTCAATACTCTCTTCTAATCATAGATGGCAGCACATCTAAAATTTTATCTTATAGCGGATATAGCTACTGACTTGTACGAGTTTGGAATTTTATTTATTGGATTCGAAAAGCCTAACTGACGAAGCCGAAAGGCAGAAACCGGTCTTAGGATGTCGAATCTGATAAATTAAATTCCTTACTCGTTTTCTAACTTTGTATTAATCTCTGAAAGGGATACGAAAGAAGAGAGTGACATTTTGACTAGAATCAGTCAAATAAAAGCTTTGCAACACACAATGCAAATTGTGTATGCAACCCCAATACACCGGGAATTTTTTGCTTTTAATAATTGTCAATACTCTCTTCTAATCATAGATGGCAGCACATCTAAAATTTTATCTTATAGCGGATATAGCTACTGACTTGTACGAGTTTGGAATTTTATTTATTGGATTCGAAAAGCCTAACTGACGAAGCCGAAAGGCAGAAACCGGTCTTAGGATGTCGAATCTGATAAATTAAATTCCTTACTCGTTTTCTAACTTTGTATTAATCTCTGAAAGGGATACGAAAGAAGAGAGTGACATTTTGACTAGAATCAGTCAAATAAAAGCTTTGCAACACACAATGCAAATTGTGTATGCAACCCCAATACACCGGGAATTTTTTGCTTTTAATAATTGTCAATACTCTCTTCTAATCATAGATGGCAGCACATCTAAAATTTTATCTTATAGCGGATATAGCTACTGACTTGTACGAGTTTGGAATTTTATTTATTGGATTCGAAAAGCCTAACTGACGAAGCCGAAAAGCAGAAACCGGTCTTAGGATGTCGAATCTGATAAATTAAATTCCTTACTCGTTTTCTAACTTTGTATTAATCTCTGAAAGGGATACGAAAGAAGAGAGTGACATTTTGACTAGAATCAGTCAAATAAAAGCTTTGCAACACACAATGCAAATTGTGTATGCAACCCCAATACACCGGGAATTTTTTGCTTTTAATAATTGTCAATACTCTCTTCTAATCATAGATGGCAGCACATCTAAAATTTTATCTTATAGCGGATATAGCTACTGACTTGTACGAGTTTGGAATTTTATTTATTGGATTCGAAAAGCCTAACTGACGAAGCCGAAAGGCAGAAACCGGTCTTAGGATGTCGAATCTGATAAATTAAATTCCTTACTCGTTTTCTAACTTTGTATTAATCTCTGAAAGGGATACGAAAGAAGAGAGTGACATTTTGACTAGAATCAGTCAAATAAAAGCTTTGCAACACACAATGCAAATTGTGTATGCAACCCCAATACACCGGGAATTTTTTGCTTTTAATAATTGTCAATACTCTCTTCTAATCATAGATGGCAGCACATCTAAAATAAATTGCTATCGACAGCCCAATATGGTTTCAGGGAGGGAATATCTACTCAAGATGCGATTAGGGAACTGACTAATAAAATTTACCAATCAATTGACAAGAAAAAGCCATCAATAGGAATATTTTTAGACCTGGCTAAAGCTTTCGACACTGTGGACCACTGGCATTTACTAAATGCTCTTGAAGATATGGGTATAAGGGGTATAGCCTATAATTTAACAGAACACAGAAAACTAAAATACAAAATGTCATCAGCAAAGATCAAACAGTTATATGTGGTGTACCACAGGGAACAGTTTTGGGACCCCTGCTATTTATTGTATACCTAAACAATCTCTTTTTAGTTGAAAGTAAGGCAAATATTATTAGCTTTGCTGATGACACAGTAATGTACTATGAAGCTTCTGACTGGAATAACTTGAAACAGTTGATTGAAGAAGATTTACCCAAAATAAAAATATGGTTTGACTACAAATTACTATCTATTAATTTTAAGAAAACAGTATACTTACCCTTCTGCAGTCTAGCTTCAGGTCTTCCCCAATTTCAAAATATCGCTATCGGGGACGGTACATGTATATTATCTGAAAACAAAATAAAATATTTAGGTATAGTAGTAGACAATCACTTGCGTTGGGATAAGCATATTCAATACTTACTAAACAAATTTCGTAGTGTATTATTTAAATTCATACAAATATCACCAATCCTAAAGTTACCAGAGAGAAAAATTTTGTATCACAGTCTGTTTGAATCTCATCTCAGCTATGGAATAATCGGATGGGGTGGAGTCACTAAAACTCAATTAAAACCAATAGAAATTATTCAAAAAAGTTTTTTAAAAATAATGCTTAACAAAAACCGAAGATATCCTACTGAAAATGTTTATCATGAAACTCAAATATTTGATTTAAGGCAATTATTCTATCAAGCAATACTCACCCATCAATTCCAAAATCAAAATGAACTTCACACAGCTTTACATCAATATGGCACAAGGAATAGAGAAAATTTCTTGCCGCCACGTATGAATAAATCAGTTGGACAAAACAGTTACAGCTATCTAGGACCAAAAATCTTTAATAGTATTCCACCAGAGATTAGAGAAATAAAATCAATAAAAAATTTTAAAAAATCTACAAAAGAATTTATAAAAAAAATGCCGCGCCACTTCTTCCACAATATAATAAAATAAAGTATTCAAAAAAAAAATTAAACTGTAAGCTTTAAAAATACTAAAATTACAATAATAATAATAAAGTATAAAGTTTAATCAAATTCATGTTGTAAAGGTAATTATTTAAAATTAAAAATAAATGGGTCACTCTTTCTTTCGCTAAAATTTAAAAAAAAAAAAAAAATTAAATTATGTATATTATTAGTTTTATGTATATAGTATATTTTTACATTATGTTTTTTCTATATATATATATATATTTATGTATGTCATGCACAATCTGTCATTGTACATAGTACAGTGAACAGATTCAGTGGCATTCCTAGTTTATTTACATTGTGTAATATTTATGTATATTTTTGTATTTTAGTAAATAAACATTATTATTATTATTATTATTATTATATAAAGGATATATAATTTTTATAAACAGTAATATACTTTTTTTTATCTACTCCTATTAAATCATATATTAATTATTCAACTGCTTTTGAGCAAATGATAGTATCCATCAACAAACAGCGTGAGTTATAATAACTCACTAGTGAGTTATTAAAACTCGGCTAATAATCACGTGTTTAAACGACGTCAAATGGTGATCGCGATACATGAAACGTGATTATATTATATCTTTAAATTTTTATTTCACACACAAATGCACAAACACACAATTTACAGTAATTGAGCAACATAATGTTATCAAGTTACCTGGTATTCTGTCACTCATGTCGAATGTGACAATATAATATTTTTCAATAACGAGAAAAGTGAAAATAAGTTCAGATAGTGTGTAGGTATACCTCCAGATATAAGAGAAGTAGCCAAGATTACAACCCTTAATCTGCTGCCTAAAAAATAGCGTCAAAAATATGAAATAATATAAAAGTTTCATGGACTGACGCAGCATCAGGAATGTAAATTCATTTTCAGAATATGTATTGCTGACATATGTTAATGAATTATAAAGCGTAATCTTATGGAGCTTATATTCCATGCTTAGAATTACACTTAATACAGGATGTCCCATTAAGAATGGGACATAGAACAACCGCAGATTCTCCAATTCAAAATAAAACGATTAAGCGAAATATGCTTAGATAAAATGTTACTCGTTTCCGTTGAAGTTGAAAACTGAAAAATTATTAATGGCCATGATTTTTTTAAGACACCCTATAATTTTACTCAAATCGGCACACTTGTTAAATATCATAAAATGCACCTAACAGTAAAAAAAACAGTTCAGTACGTTCTACCAGTGGCGTACGGCAGGAGTAAGTAATGCTTGTACCCCTTCTAAATGTTACGCCGCTGTCTAAATTTTAATTTTGACTATAATTTTAATTTTTTTGATATTTTCTAAATCAATAATGTACACTTGTTAGTTTGTTGTAAAGTCATTGTTTTTCGAGATATTCGCAGTTAAAGATAGATAGACATGTCCTGTTTTAAGTTTTGGTCGAAATGCACCCTTTTCACCCAACCTGTCATACAGACATTTGAAAATTTTGTGTCCTGGTTGTTGTCTATTTGGATACAATTCTGAATATCGCCTAGTAGCAGCTCTACCATTAAAACTATTCTGGGCATAAATACAAACCATGTCCCTCATTTCTAAATTGGAAAATTAGTTATGACGTGGCATTTTACAATAATATTACAGTTATTAATAACAATAATCACTTATCGGCAACAGATAGTTACTACGAAAATGTTTAACTGACAGTGACAGAACTTCATTATAAATCAAAGCCTACTGTCAAAATTTTCAATTATAAATTAATAAATATTCTCACAATCACAACGTGCCTATTAGGAACTTAACATTACAAATCAGAACAAAAAAATAAAAAAAAATAGAATAAAGCTGTTTGGTCGCGAATCTCATTAATTGTAAAAATGAATATTATTAATAATAATACAAATAAAAAGTACATGTCTATCTATCTTTAACTGCGAATATCTCGAAAAACAATGACTTTACAAGAAACTAACAAGTGTACATTATTGAGTTAGAAAATATCAAAAAAATTAAAATTATAGTCAAAATTAAAATTTAGACAGCGGCGTAACATTTAGAAGGGGTACAAGCATTACTTACTCCTGCCGTACGCTACTGGTAGAACGTACTGAAATGTTTTTTTTACTGTTAGGTGCATTTTATGATATTTAACAAGTGTGCCGATTTGAGTAAAATTATACGGTGTATTAAAAAAATTATGGCCATTAATAATTTTTCAGTTTTCAACTTCAACACCCCGTATTTATCTAAGCATATTTCGCTTAATCGTTTTATTTTGAATTGGAGAATCTGCGGTTGTTCTATGTCCCATTCTTAATGGGACACCCTGTATATATCATGAAGTAAATTTGTTAAAAAACGTCATAGTACCTCTTTACGAAATTTTACCTTCTGACAATTCTTATAGTCGCAGATAAAGTATAGTATTCTATTCGCGGTAATGTTAATAACTCACTTGAGTGAGTGAGTTATTGCCTACATTACCGCTCATTTAATAATTTACTATTATTAGAACACATTTAGACGTTCTTAGATGTATCAATTTATAGTAGAGAGTTAACAAACTCATACCATAGAGTCTAGACTCCACAGCGTGGTCGCGACTCCAGGTGGTCTCTTTAAGAAGCTAAGGGGTTGGCGAGATTTCTAATATGAAAGAAAAATAGTGAAAATGTTCTGAAAGAATTGAAATCATAATCGACGCCAATTTCGTTTTAGCGAAATTGTTTTTCACAGAACAAATTGTGTGTGTGTGTGTGTGTGTGTGTGTGTGTGTATAGCTTTTTTGTGTTTATGAATTTTAAAATTCTGACTTTCAAGCAGACAAAAAATAAAAACTCATGTATATCAATTTTTTAAATTATGGTGGAGGTTTTAGCGAATTCACCAAATTTTTAAATGGCTAGTTTTGCATCTTGGAGAAATATTACTGATTGTTATTATTGCACTTAAGTTTGTTATAAAAAATTACTAAAAATTTTAGAAAAAGAAAGTGATCAATTAACTTGCCTAAGAAAATATTAAAATTATAAAAATATACCCTTCCGTTCACTGTAAAATAATACAGATTGATTAGGAACATATTCTTTGGGTATATGTATATGGAGGCTGAATATAATTATTATAAATAAAAAAAAAGTGGCCCTATTATCACGAATATTTGCAAAAAATATATTTTTGGTAAATTTTAGTAGCAAAACTAAAATTTAAATGCACTGCTGAAGGTTCTATTAATTTGTCCTTAATTATTTCATGTAACTAAAATTCAAGGAACACGTTTCATTTGTGTCACAAATAGGGTATCTATATTGGAAAATTTATTGTTTTTTTTTGTCATATTACAATTTTCACCGAACAAATTGTATCTGAATTCGATCTGTGTGTCTGCAGCTTTTTTGTGTTTATGAATTTTAAAATTCAGATTTTGATAGAGCATCAAAAAGTAAGCTTAGAGTTTAATGTGCCCCTCCATACCTTTTCAAGAACACCTTCCAAATGGGGTCCAAAATATGAAAATTTTGAAGTTTAAAATGACATTGAATTTAGACACATAGTGAATGACGATTTTGATAAAAGTGAGTAGACTGTGACTGTGTTGATTGAAATAGAAACTGTCAATCTAAAATTGTATTAATACTTTCACTAGTGATTACTAGATTTCCCTAGAGATTGAATTACTATGGGAAATATTTCCGAAAGCATGAATTTTTTAAAAAGTTATCCCTGAGAAATTTCACACCAAAGTAATATAAAAACTTGACATTTTCGTAAGATACTTTCATATGTACCAAAAGAATATGTTCCTAGAATTGTAGTATTATGAAATAAACATTTGTTGGTCTAAAATAATGTATTCTATTAGCTATCAACCAACCTGTATTATTTTACAGTGAACGGAAGGGTGTATTTTTATAATTTGACACTTGACAGAAATACTATTGCTGTGGTCGAAGGCGACGGAGAATTATCTAAAAAATATTTAAATAAAATACAATTAATCTACTTTAGTTATACAAAATAACAAAAATTAATTCATTTTACTAAAGTTGGTGGAAAATAATGAAATAGGTATTTAAAGAAATAATAATATAAATTGGTTAAGCAAGTGTAAGCAATTTTTGGCGTTACCTGAGTATAAATTATCTTAATAAATTCGTTGTGTTGTAGAGTTTATACTAATGGAGCGATTTGCAAAATACGTTTTATTTAAATTTTGTAATGAAGTTAGTGATATCAAAATGTATAATCGGAACCTTATAGAATAAATTCGACATAATCTGAAGATAAATGGAAATGTTATTTTACCTATAAACGTCAAAAAATTTCTAGTGTAATTTCATGCTCCTTCCCCTAGGAGGAGACAAAACTTTCCAGAATTTTTTTTAGTTGCTATGGTAACGATACAAAATAAAGGCTTTTAATTGGTCGAAAATGTTAGGTGCGGAATTTTCATTACAGTTTGTTCGGTATACGGCAATGGTTTATTATTAAAAAATACCGACGAAAAATAGTTTTGTCGACAAGTGAGTAAAAAATTAAAAATTCTAACAATTCTAATATTGCCTCTATTGTAGTTTCATTAATATATAATACATATATTACAAATTTCACATAGTTTACCGTTGTTTGCTTTGAGCTTCAAAAACCGATTTCCACATTGGGAATTGGGATTACATGCTTTGTACTTATCCATTCAGTCGTAATCTAATTTAGTTTCTTAAGAAAACTTTGACAATGTTCTGTTTTAGTTTTGTTCGTTCCACTGTCCTCCAACTTTAAATTATGTACGTGTTTATGCTTGCTTTTCGAAAAGTTTTAGATCCTTTGTGATACTCGAGCAAATAAAATACATTGGTTTATGAATTTAGGCATGTCTCTATAGGGTGAAACAAGACATTTTGGCCAGATAATATCTCAAAAAGACATAAAGAAGAACAACAAGCGAGCTAGAGAAAATAGAAAAAGGAGATACGCGTACAGAAAAGAAAGAGAACAAGAAAAGGAAATGGATAAAAGTGCAGAGATGGAGAAAAAGGAACAAAGTAAATGTATGAAAATGATGATAAAGAAAGAAAACAAGATACAAGAAAGAAAATAAGATAAAGAGGAAATAATTGTAAGAATGGAGGTATATGCTAAACAAGATAAAGAAGATACGACAAGCTTTAAAAAAAATTGTGCATATGAATGGAAAAAGAAGGAATACAGAAGAAGAATTGAAAGACAACACAAATGATAAAATAGAAAAAACTAAGAAAACATTTAAAAATAGAATCGATTGGTTAAAATGAAAAATTCAAAGTAGTAAATGAAGGGAGTTCAGGTGATAATAGACAATAATATTTTTTGAACATTATTGTTCCTTCATTCTAAGCCATATCGTTTAATAACCGCTCATACATGAAAAAGTTGTTTACAAATATTTAGGAAACTCACAGTTGTGCCCTATGTGAGAACCCAGAAAAACAAAAATTACCGAATTCTGTTATAAAACCTACAATCTATTGAGACGGAAATCGAATTTTCCCTTATTAGTTTTGGAAGTTTTCCAACAGCGATAATCATTTATTTTCTCTGTCAACATATCCGCGATTTTAGTTTAATGTTACTCCATTTATCATCGTTCAAATAACCATTAATTTAAAAATATAAAATTATTGGTAATTTTTTTTATAACGAATTTGACATGAAATATTTTTTATAATCTGTGAAAATTTCGTTGTTAAGACAAAAATTGATTTGGGGGATGATGGGTCTTTCAGCTAAATGAGTTTTTGTAATGAAATATAGTAATATGTAAATTAATGCTTGATGTATGTTTTTCATCAAAACGACTGTCAATTTATACCTGGACTGGATATAATGTTCCTCCTAAGCGGGTATGCTGACCAATCAGAACCACTCGTCGTATGTTGGCGATAAGATCTCCTAAAGATTTTGCGCGCAATCAGTCGATCGATATCAATTGAATTGGAATGGGATCTTTGTAACACGAAAATTATAAAAACAGACATTCGAGATGTAGCAAGATCAATCGTTAAAGTAGGGAGCTAATAACTAATAAACTATATAATTATTCAAATACTATTAAGATTATACGTCGTCCTACATCTTCAGTAAACTATTCTGCTGGGAAATTGCACGGTAAAAAGTAAGGCCGCGTTACTTCGAACACGGACAAGCCTTCTGTTGGTTTTTTTAAATTTCATCAGATAAAAATTAATCATTGGTCAAAATTCTCTCAATAACAATGCAACATATCTTTGGCCGTAGTTTGAAAATGACAAAAATATTTAACAACTCTTTGCTGCATTATCCCTCGTTTCTTAAAGGATTTGTACTAATACCCAATCTTTCATACTGGCGTAAGCTGTTAAATTTCAACAATCTTACATAGTTTTAGTATCTGAAAGTTTTTGCACTTTGTATACCTTTTTCAAATAATTTTAGTTGTGGTAGTGTTCAAGGAAATTTAAACATACAATGACCATTCCAAGCCCTTTTCCTTCTTAGAGACATCTGTGTACCATATCCTCCTCTTGCTGATACTGATACTGATACTGACACTGATACTACTAAACAGATAATTTGTTTTAAAACTAATCGTTTTAACTCTTTGAAGCACTCCGGTACATAAATTGTACCACTAAAATGTATCCTTTAGTTGCACGAGGGTTCATAAAATGTACCACATACTAAAATATTTCTAAAATAGTTCGGCACAACGACGGAAAAATTGTACCA
The DNA here is from genome assembly GCA_949320105.2 of Crepidodera aurea. Taxonomy (NCBI): domain Eukaryota; kingdom Metazoa; phylum Arthropoda; class Insecta; order Coleoptera; family Chrysomelidae; genus Crepidodera; species Crepidodera aurea. Next base: position 24,644,771 of record OX439477.1, read on the forward strand.
CTATACTAGACCGCTTAGTTGATGTGTCTAGAGCACTTACAAACAATATTTGTAATAATTTACCGTATTTATGTCGCAGTAGCAATTGAGAAGGGTTTAGAGACGCGTGTTTGCAAAACTGTTTTTACGTGGTGTTGTTCTGTTTCGAAAGTAAGTAATAATGGCTGTTTATTATATTTTTTAACTTTGTTGGTATGTCTGTTTGCTCAATAAAACAGACAAAAATAAAAAAAATTATTTGAACTTTATGTTTTTGAATTTATTAAGTGATTCATATTTTGTACCACCGTGCAACTTGTTTTAGGAATAAAATGGCTTCCGGTAGTAATAGAAAAGATCCGTTAGACTTAAGATTAGTAGGGATGACTGAAGCAGAATTTTTCGAGTTGATGGAAGAACTTCCTAGCGATCAGGAATCTGTAGTTGATGATAAAACTGATAGCGAAGACGAGATATTTGAGCAGCAGAATGACGACTTGGTCCTGGACAGTGAAGATAGTGATGTTCCTTTGACGACGGTTTTATCTAGTGGGGAAAATAAAATTGTATGGTCAACGAAGAAAAACATAAAAAAAATATTACCCGTGAAGGCTTTTACTGAATATCAAGGATTATGTGAAGAATTACTGCAGAAAGAAGACAAGTTACTAACCCCTTACTATTTTTTCAACTTGTTCATTTCAGATGAGATTCCAAACTAATCTGTATACAGAACAAGAATTCCAAAAAACAAACAAAAGATACACTTCAGCAACTGTAAAAGAAATAAAAGTATTTATTGGCCTGAATCTGCTTATGGGCATAAAACCGTTGCCAAGTTATAGGGATTACTGGAGTGTAAATGATCACCTTCACGACAATTATATTTCTAAATTTATGCCAGTGAACAGATTTAGTTGGTTACTAAGCCATATTCACTTGAATGACAACAGTGTAATGCCAAAAAAGGGAGAGAATGGATATTATAAATTGTATAAAGTTCGACCCTTTATCGATAAACTCAGGGAAAATTTTCAAAAGTACTACAAGCCAACAACAAATATAGCCGTCGACGAGTCTATGATAAAGTATAAGGGTAGAAGTGTACTAAAGTAGTATATGCCAAAAAAGCCTATAAAAAGAGGCTATAAAATTTGCACTTTCGCTGATAAGAATGCCTATCTATATAATTTTAATATTTACACAGGTAAAAGTGATGACTATGTGGGTGAGAAAGTAGTTCTAAGGCTAACAGAAGATCTGCAGCAAAAAAATCATATACTGTTTTTTGATAATTTTTTTAATTCTTACGACTTACAAAGAAAGCTGAAAGAGCGCGGTATTAATGCATGTGGGACAGTAAAGTCAAACAGAAAGCATTTGCCAACATTATGTGGAGATAAGCAACTGAAGCAAGGTCAGTATGATTATCTTACAAGTAATCATGGAATTAGTTTGATGAAATGGAAAGATAAGAGGTGTGTCCATATTCTCTCTAATTATTATAATCCAACATTGACAACGTCTGTCCAAAGAAGGCAAAAAGATGGATCCAAAATTCCCGTTCCATGTCCTACAGCGTTAGTTGATTATAACCTCAATATGAACTTTGTAGATGAAGTCTTCATATGAATTGGATAGAAAAAGCAAAAAATGGTGGATTTTTTTTTTTTTTTTTTTTTTTTTTATTATTAAACACCCATAAAGGCATTTAGTATATTACAATCTGGTCATCAGTGACCAATGAGCAATTTAATTCTAACTTAATCTAATAGATTAAAATGGTGGATGAGGATTTTTTTTTCCATTTTATTGACTGTTGTGTTATAAACGGCTATATATTATATAAAACAAGGGGTTTAAAAAATATTACTCTGAAAGACTTTCGAAGAAGGGTGGTGGATGGACTATTATCAGATAGGTATTGTTGAGGGCTCTGGATTAAGCCCTATGTTGTGCCAGTTTCCCAGGACGGCCAACAATGTGTTACCGCCTTTTTAAACTGCATCGAAGTTCGAATTTAGAGTGGACTGTATTTTTAGATTGAAGAAATGTGCTGTAGTAGGGTTTCCTTCTCAACTTCATCCAATAAAAACAATGGACACTTTTATTTAACCATTTATTAGACTTGTTAAATAAATAAATGAACAAAAACAACAACGTAACAAAGATTACATTAAGCTAGTAATCGTGAACAAAGTATTATAGTTAATTTAAAGAAATGACCACATCATTCAGAAAGTATTAATTTGCTGTACTACGAAGCACTGAGTTTAGATTTTGAGTATAAAATGAAAAATACAGTGGACCGCCTGATACGCAGCAAAGTACCACTGTGAAGAAATATTTTTACGTTGAGTTGGTGTCAACGGAGGGTCTAGCCTGTTTCGCGGCTAACAACACACTGATTTTAAATTTGACGAAGTTCATCGGTTTCAGATATATCCCTTCTCCCGATGGCAACCGTTCTCGAAAGATTCTTTATCGTGAGCCGCGCAAACAAGTGTAATATTTTTTCTATTGTCTAGACGCGACCGTTAGATTTACGACATTATGAAATAGAGCAAAAAATTCTCTTTGATGAAGCGCTTCCTGGTTCGATGCCGCTCGCCAACGTATTTGGTGCGGCGTTGCCGGTTGTACGAATAAACGAATATGAGTTTACATGTTTAATTATCTGAAAATTAAACAGGTATATTGAACTATCTGCAAGATATTCTCAGAGAGAAAATGAGGAACCATTAAAAAAACGCAAGAGAAAGCTACCCGAAGAAGTAAGATTTACTTCTGCGGAACACCAACCAACACGTTCAACAAGAAGGAGATGTGCTCGATGTAGCACCAAAGCTCACCAAAACCGCACTGAATGGTCTTGTACCATTTGCAAGGTTCCTTTGTGTCTTAGCAAAACAAAAGACTGTTTTCAACAATTCCATAAATTGTAAAGCAATATTTTTTCTTTTATTCTTAATATTTACTTTGTTCTTTTGAAATAAAAATTCTGACTTATTTTAGTTTCTATTTTATTAAATTCATTTCAAATATATTATGGTTTAGTTTAACTGAGAGCTTACTCCAACATACCCATAAAAAAGGAGTTTTTATCTGTCCGTTAATTTTGTATGCAACAAGGGTTCAGAATATCATAAAAAATCTGTGCCTCAAAGAGTTAATTCATTTATACGGATTAATGTGACTTGAAATTATAAATAGAATAATCATAAATTTAAAAAAAGATTTATTTTTTTGTGATCCCTATAAACGCAATTTGTTTCCTGGCCGTCGGCGCCGTTTAGTGTAGATGTATCATTTTAAATTTCAATTTTGAATCACAGGAGAGTTTATATTTTTGTTATTAATTTTTGCTATATGGGTGATTGTCATGAAATTGGGGTTTTTGAGATTTGCTGGTGAACAAACAAAAAAGTGCTGAAAAATAATTTTCTCATGTGTTTTCAACATTATTTTGAAGTACTTTCTGCATATTTCCACATAAATACACACGAGGAATAGACAGTGAGAAGTTTATATATAGAAAAGCCGAAATTATATGGCTTCGGAGGCGACACAAAATCAATGGAATTCTATTTCATAATGTAAGCGGAGTCCCGCGTTGTTTATTAATCCAATAACATTTATACTAGTTTTTTATGATGAACATAACGTTCTAAATCTTAATAGGCGAGAATTTTTATATTGTGATGGGAGGAAAATAAAAAAAAAGGTAATTATTTTAATCTACAAAATGAAGACCCTGGAGGTTTATCTGAGCCATTGGGGTGACGCAGGGTGGGTTATCATCTGATTCCCTGATGATCAGTTTCGGAACTCTGCTGCTATCGTTTGAGACCCTAGGCAAGCGGCAATAATGCACTGTTTTTCCGTAAACGTAGTGCCGTGACGTAAAAGCGGAAAATGGACAGGTTACGGAGGCGACAAAAACCCCCATTTCATGACAATCACCCATATAATATTACAATTTCACTAGAGAGCTGAGTAGAGCAAATGTAAAAGAGTATTATTTAAGATAAAGCCCCCATTTTATAATATAAAGAAATGTTTGATTTGGCCAATATAAAAATAAATCGTTTTTATGCATTCTGAAAGAAAATCCCATTGTGTATCAAATTTCACAAAGGCTTTTATTTTTTATCAACATAAAACAACACGAGTCACTTATACGTGTTTGTATTTCACGACCTTGGTTTCTCGACACGAATATACCTCTAAAGAGTACTGAAGGATCACTTCAGATGCTAAAAAGCCGCCCTGAATTATGAATGTCTTATGAAAAGTGTTAAGCAGTCATTTTCCATGCCTTTGTTTCATATACTTTCGTAAGGTTGCTGCAGTCTTGATAATAAATTCCATTCATATTATATTAGTTAATCGGTTTTAGTACATCTTCCAGATTTAAGAAAATTATTTTCGTAATTACGTCTCATTATTACACTAGCTTTGGTTTTAGTTTTAAGACAACATCAGACCGAACAGGAAACTGGAAAAACAGCTCTCAGAAAGAAACATTTTACTGGTACATAAGAATTGTCCAGAACATAGTTTAACCACAACACATCAGTAAAATTACATAATCACTTACCAAGAAATATAAAAAATTTGCCTTTAAATATTTTAAAAATAAAAAGTAAAAATATTAACTAGGGACTTTGTCCATTAGCCTAACCTATTTTAGAGTTGATAATTTGATTTACTTTTTTCCCATAGATATTTGAGGAGTAAGATGGTTTACCAACTTAACATACTTGTCCATTTTACATTATTTTCATTATTCACATTTTTTAACAATTTTACATTATTTGTATTATTTGTTACATAAGGTTGCATATTGTTCATTTTTTTTATACAGGGTGTTTCATAGTTAAACCGACATACGTTAACTGTAAATAGAGGGAACTTAGGTGATTCCAAATAACCTTGGGTAATGGGTCTAACGCCTTTAATAACCGAGATACGGAGTGTTTCATCCATTTTGGCCAATCTTTTGAGAAGCCGTAACTTTAGAACCACCCTGTAGATTTCTCTCGTACTTGGTACAGGTACAGTGTGTTAATAGCCCAATCCTATAGTGTAAGAACTACAATTGAAATCCAGATCCGGATTAAGAAGAATTTGCAAAATTTGAAAATCCCCAAAACAACACCCTGTATATCAGAGTTTTTAAAATTGGGATGGATATTTGAAAAGAACGGAAAAAATGAGTTAAACTGAAAAAAATTTTAAGTGCACATCCCATTCTACTACTGGAGTTTTAACGTGAAATTACATCAAATGCATTTTTTTCATTTTCACAAGCAGTAACTTTCGAAATACCTGGTAGATTTCTTTCATATTTGATACAGGTATCATTTTTTAGTAGCCCAATCGTATAATGTAAGGACTATACTAAAGTTACAATCCAGATACGGATAAAGAAAAATTTGTAAAATTTGAAAATCCCCAACGCAGCACGCTGTACATCAGATATTTTTTAAACTGGATCAGACATTCGAAACAAATGGAAAAAACTGAGATGTTCTGACATATTTTTATAAATGCATATCTGGTTCTACATATTACTAAACTTTTAAAATAAATTTAATTAATGCAATACATATTGTCACTTTCATAACCCACAACTTTGGAAACACCCTGTAGATTTCTTTCATATTTGGCACAGGTAGATTGTTTAAATATCCCAATCGTACAATACAAGAACTAAAGTTAATATCCAGATCCGGATTAAGAAAAATTTGTATAGGTTGGTAATCTCTAAAATAGCATCCTGTATATCAGATTTTTTAAATGATATCTATTTAAAAAAAGAAAAAAAAAGACAAAAGATGTGTTATACTAAAATATTTTTATAAGTGCACAAGAGCGTTCTACAAACAAAAAATACAGATTTAAATTTTCGGATTAATTCCGGATACAAAACTCATTAAACTATCAAGTAAGCTTCGGCAATAACACATCTTTTTTTTTCTTTTTTCAAATAGGTATCCGATTACATTTTAAAGAATCTTATATACAGTGTGCTATTTTAGAGATTATCAACTTTTACAAATTTTTCTTAATCCGGATCTGAATTTCAACTTTAGTTCTTGTATTGTACGATTGGGCTATTTAAACAATCTACATGTACCAAATATGAAAGAAATCTACAAGGTGTTTTCAAAGTTACGGCTTATGAAAACGACAATATGTATTGCATTAATTGAATTTACTTTAAAAGTTTAGTAATACGTAGAACGAGATGGGCATTTATAAAAATATGTCAGAACATCTCAGTTTTTTCCATTCTTTTCTAATGACTGGTCAAATTTAAAAAATATTTGATGTACGCGTGTTGCGTTGGGGATGTTCAAATTTTACAAATTTTTCTTAATCCGTATCTGGATTTTAACTGTAGTATTGTCCTTACATCATACGATTGGGCTACTAAAAAATGATACCTGTACCAAATATGAAAGAAATCTACCAGGTATTTCGAAAGTTACTGCTTGTGAAAATGAAAAAAATGCATTTGATGTAATTTCACGTTAAAACTCAAGTAGTAGAATGGGATGTGCACTTAAAAAATTTTTCACTTTAACTCATTTTTTTCATTTCTTTTCAATATCCATCCCAATTTTAAAAACTCTGAGATATAGGGTGTTGTTTTGGGGATTTTCAAATTTTGCAAATTCTTCTTAATCCGGATCTGGATTTCAATTGTAGTTCTTTCACTATAGGATTGGGCTATTAACACACTATACCTGTACCAAGTATGAGAGAAATCTACAGGGTGGGTCTAAAGTTACGGCTTATCAAAATATTGGCCGAAATGGATGAAACAACCCATATCTCGGTTATTAACGGCGTTAGACCCATTAACCAAGATTATTTGGAATCACCTAAGTTCCCTCTATTTACAGTTAACGTATACCGGTTTAACTATGAAACACCCTGTATAAGTATATTATATATTTTATGTGTTTTTTTTAAATATTTTTTTTTATTAATCATTTTATTAATTTTTTAATAAATTTATACTTTGCATATTATAGAGAGGTTTGCTTTAAAAAAAATGAGTTGGTAGCACTGTTGTAGAATTTTTAAAATTTGACAGATTTGAAAGTTAATTTCAGTATACAACTGTCAATTCATGTCATTTGTTGATTCTTATTACCAACCGTATAACACAAAAAGTTGCGTACTCTAATGAAACATTAGAGTTCTCAAATGAGTATCATAATGTAAAATATTATAGATGCAAAATATAAAAATTTATTTATTTCTTCCGATTGTAGATCGCAGTTTAAAATCATGTGTTTTAATGTACCCTCTTCACCATATTGACAGAGAGGACTTTGTATTCAGGAGTTAGAGAATGATTAAATCTTATCCTAGAAATAGTGGAAATTGTTTCTTTGTTAAAATTTGAATGATTATTTTTTTCATCTGTCAATACAGTCAGATTTTGTGGTTTCAGCCAATAACAGCTCAGGATCCTAACCAATCATTGTGTTTTATACTGATAAAACCGCTTCTTCGTATTTGTTTCTTGATTAAACTGTGTTTACCTTTTTGAAATGTCAAATGTAAACATTTAACAATTTTTATTATACTAAAATGTATTGCAAATCTATGTTAATAACCAAATTTCAAAATGTATTTGTAAACTAACCTGTTTTTATTAACGCCAAAACGCCTTTAACATTTTTACATACCTCATTTCAACACTAAACTTAAAATTAATTAAATTAAGAAAGACTTCATTTCATTCTTCTTCTTCGCTTTTATTTACGGCGTTTCGCGGGGTAGCCAGTCAAAAAATCGTATTGGTGGCCCTGTATGTAAAACTATAACAGCCTAACAGCTCAGGTTTCAATTTAAATTGGTAAAGAAAATTTTCAATATTGGCGTGTAAAGTGTCTTTTGCATAAATGACTATGTTCTCTGTTTTTAATACAAAATGATTCAAAAAATAATCCTTTCAAATACGACTCGTCCTCTGAAATTTTATAGATTAAATTTTTGATCTTCATACTCAAACGCCTTTATTTTTGGCAAAACCACTCAAACAAACTGATTTAAGATAAAATCACTCGTCCTGCGGACTCGTGATTTTATCAATCAGTTTGTTTTCGTGGTTTTTCCAAATAAAGCCGTTTTCGTGAAAACCAAAAATTTAATCGATAAAATTTGGAGGACTCGTGGTATTACCTTTGATTAAACCAAGGTTTCGTTGGAATATCTGGTTGAATTGCCTTAAAGTATAAACCTTTTGTGCTAGATTTATACATAGCTTTTGCCATGAGCTTCTTTCTTGATATGTGAATATAGATCTTCCTGTAGACATTTATAATTAAAGTTTTCTGTATATGTTTCACTGTTTTTTGCTACATTACCTACGATTTATTCTTTATCCCACAATGTGCCTTCACCCAAGAAAATATAACTGAGGAACCTTTTGACCCAATATTCTTCTTTTGCTAGCTCCAAGTTCGCTAGAAGAGTTCTTAGAGTCTGATCTGTTAAGCTATTCATAGATATGTAGATAAGGAATTGTTATTTTTTGGATTTGTTAATATTAATATTATTTAAAATATGTACAAATACTTTTTTTATGGTTTCCTTATCAAATTTAATGTTAAATGTTATTTGATTTTATTTTAGCATACTCTCAATATATTTTTAAACTTTTAGTGTATTTTAAACTTTCCATATATTTTAAACTCTCTAAATTTTGTGACGATGCTAAAAATAAATTATTATTATTATTATAATTATTATTATTAAGATATAAGGAAGTGCTCAACCTATAGAGACATTGAATTAGTGAGTGTAAGTGCTGAATTATTGCCAGAACACTTTCCTAACATGAGGTCGAGCAATGTTATGTTACAAAATGTGTTTCTCGTTGTATCTTCCATGATGCTTTTATAAAAATAATTAATTAAATGTTATCAACTTAATAAACACGCAAACCCATCATCTGAATTACGTTTAACCGATGTACTAATGCAATAAATGAATAGTCAGACTGTCACCATAGAACGTTTTAAAGCATTTGGATTAGATTTAAATTTAAAACCAAAAGAAAAATAACGTCGTAACGGTTTAATTCATTTGCCTTAAAAAGACTTCACGGATTTAAATGTTTTAACCGCAATGTCTATATTGTAAAAGCTGCAGTAGTTACGTAAGTTAATTTCGTTCTTTGTGGTTATTTTGTTAAAGCATTTTCATGTTTAAGTAATATTGTCCACGAACCATAGAACTATTTATTGGATTTTCTCGCCGCAGCTCGAAAATATTTCGTATGTATGTTTTTAGTTTAACAAGATGATACTTAAACTTTTTTACCTGGGTACTTAAAATTGCTATATCTTCATGATGCAAATTGCAGCACATTTTTAACCTCATTTAATTTAAAAATATTTTTCCGGCATTTATGAACACCGTTTTGAAATGAAGGCAAGCTGAAAAGTAATGTTTTTGTGGACATAAATCTTGTGAGTTTTTTTAATTTGAATACTACTCTGTTTTTCTTATTACCCAGGGTATTAATTACTGCTCAGTGAGGCTTGGTTGCTTTCTATCCAGCAATAAACTTTTAACCTAGTTGAGAATTATTTGTGCTTGTTTTCATAGAGAATAGTGACCAGTTTTTATGACTGCATATTTCTGCACAACTTTGTTTATAATTCTATTAAGATTTTAGCGGTAATCAGATTATATCTCTAGAAGTTTTTGAGTTCACGTCTATTTTTATTTTCTTATCTATCTGTAAACATTTATATGTTGAATTTGTTGTCTAGATGGTACGATTGGAACACTTCCTTAAAACGATTGGCAAAAAAATTCGGCAATTTCTAAATAACGTTAATAAAAATAAAAAAAACTATAAAATATATATTCTAAAAACCAACCATCCCTATATAGCAACAAAATATTCTCACAAATAGAATATTTTTTCGATCCATTGCATTTAAACTGCCTTCTAGATATAAATTCATGTTTTTCCTGAATTTCTCCTACGCCTTTCTTCAATGGTGCAGCTAAAGGGGATTGACATTTGTAAAAAAAAATATTTCTAATATTTTTAGTGAAATTATTTACTAGTTTCAAAGATATTGTTGAGGGCTCTGGATTAAGCCCTATGTTGTGCCAGTTTCCCAGGACGGCCAACAATGTGTTACCGCCTTTTTAAACCGCATCTGATTTCGAATTTCGTGGACTGTATTTTTTAGGTGAAGAAATATGCTGTAGTCGGTTTATCTTCATCCAATAAAAACAATGGACACTTTTATTTAACCATTTATTAGACTCGTTAAATAAATAAAATGAACAAAAACAACAACGTAACAAAGATTACATTAAACTAGTAATCGTGAACAAAGTATTAAAGTTAATTTAAAGAAATGACCACATCATTCAGAAAATATTAATTTGCGTGTGTTCTGCATGAGTGATAGTTAGACACTGAAGGGTCCTAGCCTGATCATGGCTAGCACCACACTGAATTCGCCGTACTAGGAGGCATTATGAATAACAAGCCCTTATGTGAAGGAACTTGCGATACGTCGCACTTGACGGAGTAGTGAATCGTTTGACGATCAAAGACATACTAAAAAAGGTTCTGAATACATTGTTTTAGACAATGGAGCGGCTAGTCTGGTACGCGACTGAAAACACACTGAATTTAAATTTGACGAACCTCCGTCGCTTCAAGCTCTTTCTTTTTCTCGGATTGCGCAACACCTTCCCGCAAGATCCTTTTAACTTGAGCCGCGTAACACGTGTAAGCTTTTTTTTCTATTGTCTAGATTCGACGGTTAAATTTACGACCCAATACCATTATTAACATCGAGCAAAAAATAACTTTGATGAGCCGCGCTTCCGGGTTTGATACCGCAATTATGAAATAGAGCAAAAAATTATCTTTGTCGACACCGCATCTTTGTGATACCGCTCGTCAACGTATTTTGGTGCGCCGTTGCCGGTTTTACGGTTTTACGAATAACGAATATGAGTTTACATGTTTAATTATCTGAAAATTAAACAGATATTCATTTTCAGTTGTCAATAGTGATACGTAGGTAAGTTATAAATGACTTTTGCAATTTCGCATTTCCTCCTTGTCATTTAAAAAATTTCGTTTCGTGGATGCGGATTTCATTTGTGACGAACAAAATCTAATATTATACGAACTTGGGACTGAAAGCTTTGTATTATTTTTCTGTGGATTTTATGACCCCAAACGTCGCTCAGTTTGTGATCCACTTGTTTGCGTTTAATGAATGAGTGCTTTCCCCAATTTAGGTGGATAACAGCGTATTCTGCTTTCTGCCCAAGAAATTTGTTCGGTAATAATCGTTATACATTGGCAGGCTTCTATGGGTGTAGTGAATATTATATGAATTAATTTTGAATTGTTGATTCCTAATTGATATTTTTAACCATATTTGGTATTGTTTAAATTATGCAATGAGTGAGATGCAATTTTGGAACTTCTGGGATTGTTTAAAATTGAGATTTCACTCGCAAAAATAGCGAGAGGTACACGCCGTTTGACGTTGCTTAAGTGCAATAAAAATAAATAATTGTTACATGCATTATGTGACAATGGATACTATACTACAAAGTCAAATTAACCTAGTTTTTCTTCTAATTCCTTGAGTCTGCCATCTTGAAATTTTCCTTTCGTAATTCTATTTTCATTTTTCCTCTAATTACCTTGTACCTCTCCTCTACATTTTCCACAATGTCTGTGTTTAATTCTAGTTATGTTATTGACTTTTCTCCCAATTACACTTTTATTTTTGCCACTTTTTTCACATACTTGTAGTTTTTGAAACACAATTTACTTATTTTAGCATTATGTCTCCTATTATAATTATTATAATTTCTGTCTTGTAGTGAAATCACTGAGAGCATCTACGCCTATGGATATGTTTACTTTCGGGTCTATCATCCGTACATATCACACATTTGGGATGTTCGCTCTATTGGTCCTTTTTGCTCATGATATATTGAAATTTAAATTCCAACCACGTAACCTCTCTCCAACGCGCCATAAGCATTTTATAAAGAGGTCAAGATTTTTTGTCAACGATACTTACTTTGAGTTTGAGTGTTTCATTTTTCACAAGGTGCAAAGTTTGTGGTTTTTTTTTTATTTCTTTCTTGAGTTTTCCTTAATTTTAATTCGCTTTAACGGAATGGCTAAAAGGCAGAAAGCTCAAAAACTTTACACAGGAGAAAAAACATACTTTTCAACATCAAATACTATTAAACGAGCAAGGTTTGTATGTGTGTGTGTATGTGTGTCCAGAAGATCTCGAAATCCACTCGTCAGAATTCAATGAAACTTTCAGGGTAGACTAATTCCTATCTAAATCGACAGAAAATATAGGTCTCATGTCTGTGAAAATTCGATCTTCCGAGATATTTACAAGAAAAGTTAAGCTTTTAGTTTTTTTTTCTTACTCATCTTACACAATTGAGTATGTGCACTGGCTTTGTTTTTCTAAATGCGGCATGAATATTTTGTAATAAATCTTCCCTACTCTCGAAGTTAGTCTTGTAAATATTATTTTATGATTTTATTTTTGGTAATGCTGAATTGGTTGGAGATTATTTAAACGAAAAACTTTTTAATCGATGAAAACGGAGAGCATTTTGAACATTTAATGTAATTTTTACATTCTAATCAAAAACTATTAAACGAGCAAGGTTTGTATGTGTGTGTGTGTGTGTGTGTGTGTGTGTGTGTGTGTGTGTGTGTGTGTGTGTGTGTGTGTGTGTGTGTGTGTGTGTGTGTGTGTGTGTCCAGAGGATCTCGAAATCCACTCGTCAGAATTCAATGAAACTTTCAGGGTAGACTAATTCCTATCTAAATCGGCAAAAAATGTAGGTCTCATGTCTGTGAAAATTTGATCTTCCGAGATATTTACAAGAAAAGTTAAGTTTTTAGTTTTTTTTTCTTACTCATCTTACACAATTGAGTATGTGCACTGGCTTTGTTTTTCTAAATGCGGCATGAATATTTTGTAATAAATCTTCCCTACTCTCGAAGTTAGTCTTGTAAATATTATTTTATGATTTTATTTTTGGTAATGCTGAATTGGTTGGAGATTATTTAAACGAAAAACTTTTTAATCGATGAAAACGGAGAGCATTTTGAACATTTAATGTAATTTTTACATTCTAATCAAAAACTATTAAACGAGCAAGGTTTGTGTGTGTGTGTGTGTGTGTGTGTGTGTGTGTGTGTGTGTGTGTGTGTGTGTGTGTGTGTGTGTGTGTGTGTGTGTGTGTGTGTGTGTGTGTGTGTGTGTGTGTGTGTGTGTGTGTGTGTGTGTGTGTGTGTGTGTGTGTGTGTGTGTGTGTGTGTGTGTGTGTGTCCAGAGGATCTCGAAATCCACTCGTCAGAATTCAATGAAACTTTCAGGGTAGACTAATTCCTATCTAAATCGGCAAAAAATGTAGGTCTCATGTCTGTGAAAATTTGATCTTCCGAGATATTTACAAGAAAAGTTAAGTTTTTAGTTTTATTTCCTAGCAACGGCAACTTGTTTCTATAGTAATATACTATAAAGGAGAGAGGATATAACGTCATATTCCATAGGCGTACTTTGCAAAATAAGTTTCTATAATATAAATAAGGTCACAGCATATAAAATATATATACCCACTTCGTAGATTAAATTTTGAAGTTATATTATTTACAAAAAATAAAAATAAACCTTATGCATCTGACACTTTAACATTGAACGAATTAAATTTAACCAATAAATAACAAGCAGGATTATATGTTGGGATTAAACTGTTTTTAATCTCTTGGCATTAAAAGTAACGCTTCAGTACTTACCTAAACTCAAAGATTAAAAAAAAAGTTAGTTCAAGAACTATCTATAAAAGTCACTGTCTTCACTAAAACTACTGGTATTACTATAATTGTCTTTTCTGAGGTTTATTATTATAGATTCTATTAAATTATCCATTGATAGTGGATATACTTTCCTAAATGAATTTTCCACCTTTTTAACATGATCAATGCATTTTCCCCAATGTTCTCTATTTACATCTGAAAATGCCTTCAAAAACAAATTTCGCACATCAGGAAATTTAAATGTTTTATTGGTTTGAGAAACATAATCTTTTAATAATTGTGACCAGATCAGTTCAATGGGATTTAACTCTGCGTGGTACGGAGGCAATCTGAGAATTTTAATTAGTTTTTCTCTGGCCATCTCATCTATAATATATTTTTTGAATTTTGAATTTGAATTACTAATAATTCTGCCTTCAAGGATTTAGGAGGACTGATAATATTTTTAGAATGAAGCCATTTTGAAATATATATTTTATTACAAAATTCCGAATCAATTAAAATACATACGATACGGCTATGAATAAATAAAGTCTGACTTATCTGTCAAAATAACAGGTTTATTACAGTAAAAACCATGGAAACAAGATTAAATCTAGACAAAAACTATATTAGGCCGATCAGATGTATTAAAATTTAAATTTTAACTACAAATAAGCATTGAAGGATGAGGTAAAAATAAAATTTCTACCTCTTGAACCTGTACTACGTTCTGCAAATTAAATACTGCACTCCTTTCTTCTGTATAGTATAGTACTAAAAAGGTTTGACTTTATTTAATTTCTGGCGTTTAAATCTGAAAGAATTCAATTTTAAATTTGCCGCTTTTTATCCATAATGACCTACAAATTTTGACAACTACTGACACGCACATCTCTGGTTAAACGTTAAGAAAATGGGACCGGCTGGGATTTTCATGAAATTTTCGCAGATGCTATAAAACATGATAAAATCAATATACCTACTTAGCAATAGAAATTTTTGCGCGGAAAAATATTTTTCACATTTTTTTATTCTGCAAATGCCCAAGTAGCAATTTATAACCAGAATAAACCTGAAAAGTATAAAAAAGAAAAGGTTCATTTGACGGACATAAATAATTTGCTTGTCAAATGACAGCCATCTCATAAATTCTAAGTTGAAAATACAACGTTGCCAATTCAATTTCAGAAATCATGGGTTTAGGTAAATATTTATAGGAACGTTGAGTAACACTGTTAAAATGGACACTTGTCAAAACGTGACAACTGTTAAAATGTGATACGTGTCAGAATGTTACAACTGTCAAAATATGACACCTGTCAGAATGTAACAAATGTCAAAATGTCACACGTATCGTACTTTTCTTTATTTATTACACAGATCTAACCTAACCTAAAGCTAATCTTTTTTTTTTTGGCGAGTGGAAATTCTTTATGCACATCGGGTAAAGGTTCTTCCCTTCCCCGATAGTGTGAGACTACCCCTTACGGTTACTCACTAAAACCACCCCACTGAAACCACTATGCCCTACACGCTGCTGTTGCCCGTCCCGGAAACGGGGCCTGTCCGCCGTGACTATTCGCGAAGATCAAGCGTCAGTAGATGTTGCCCCAAAAGGGTGAAATCTCCAGAAACTAGGCAACTTTTAATGCATTTAACTAACCTCTGGGACAAGCAGTTGATAAACGTCAACAACACCTGCAGCAAATTGAAAATTAACACTGACAGCTTTTTTAATTTTCCCGCCTACTTTCTATTTATCTACCTTTCTGTAGTTCAAGTAGATGTCGCCCACTCCGTGATTTTCACGAATTAATTAATAATTTGTCAGGTTATAAATATACTTAAATTATATACTCATTGGACTGCTTAAAAATGTAGATTTGAATATTAAGAGCGGAGCTCGGTGACCAGATATTTATTTATTTATTGCAGCACTTAATTTTATTTAAAAAAATAAAACTTTGTTTATGAACAGCTGATGTAGAATTAAACTCAACGTTAGATAAAGTAAAAATGTTCTGCCTACGTTGGAAGTACTGTCTTTCATAATGATACCAAGTACAGTTGAATGAATGAAATTGTTGAACAAAGAATGTGCCTTAAATTTTGTGTTGCGAACGCAATTTCATATGCAGTGAAAGAAATTGTGGTTTAAAATCATAGTACTAGCTTAAGAGAGATATCGAATAACCTTAGCAATCCATAATAGCTGAATTTTCATCAAAAACAATTTTGTGAGCAAGTTTATTTGGACAAATTTTTGTTTTATGACACAATGTATATATATAAACAGATTATAGTAAATACGCGCATTGTTAATATCGCTAAAATAATTTCCGAGTCAAATATTTCAGCAATACGATTTTAAACGATTGACAACTGTAACAAGTAGCGCCAAATACCTATATTTTACTTTTCCGGACAGTTTACCCTCCGAAAAAGTACCAAAAAGGACTAGGACAAAAAAGTTATTATTCTTGTTATTGTGTTCTGTATAGAATTTGACGTTTTTTGACACATTCGAATAAAAAATACCATTAAGTAAGTATTTATTAAACCAATCTACAAGGAATATAATTATCCAAAAAAAACTATTTGTCATTCACCACTGAATAGATTGATGAAGGTTTTTGGAAGGTGGCATTACCTCCTACAGTTATTTTTTATCTTTAGCTCAGCCACTAGTGTTTTAATAGAAAATTAGCTGGCACGTGAGAAATATCATTTAAGTTTGGCAAATTTTCTCAAACCCAGGAAGACTAAGATCAGCTACGACTGGACAGTAGCACAAATTTTTTTCGACTTATCTTCAGCTCACATAACGGACAATACAGATGATGCAGTCATCTAGAGTATCCATTAATGAGTTGTCTATTCAGTTTTTAGCACCACATTATAGCGAAAAAAAATGATTTAGCTTATCGACCAGTGGCGTAGCCAGGAATTTTTTTCGGAGGGGGCCCCCTATTTCTCGTAGATAATACTTACTATAAATACTTTTTTCAGCAGAGATGGGGTAAATATACAGGGTGACCCAGGGTTAAACCGTCAAACGTTCAGGATCGGTTTTTCAGGAAAAAAATTAGAGTTTTTATTCCCATAATCCTTGTTTTGATTTTAGAACAAAAGAGTTTTTTATGAATTGCTCAAAAAACAATTTGGTTGATTTTGATAAAACTTGGCACGCTTATTTGCGGCAATAATTTAAATATTATTAGAATTAAATTATTAATTCTAGTGACGTTCCACAAGGTGATTTAATTGATATTGGGACAAATCATTGTACGCCACTGTTTTTTTGTATGTTTTTTACTTTTCTTGGATTAAACTGTTGAACACACAAATTTTTGCTTCTACAATTTTATTCGTATCGCTTAGTTTTTAAGAAAAAAATTAAAATCTTATTTTTTAATATAAGATTGAACTTTGAGTGAGCATTATTCAAAGGCAATTCTGCGAGTTTAATTAATCAATTGGTAGATGTATTATTCCGAAAATATGATTTCAGTCTTTTCATCGTTGAGAAACTTCGTTCAGTTCGTTCTGCAGAGGCGGTGGTAACGGGTAAAACGGCTAAAATTTGGAATAACGTAAAAATGTTCTGAAACAAACAAGGATCTGCTACATTTAAAGTATTGACGGCACTTTGAGAAAGACAGGAATCTACTTTTTGGCATTTCACTGTCCAAATATCCCATTCACTGCGTAGAATAACCTTCGTCAGTTAGGCTTTTCGAATGAATCCAATAAATAAAATTCCAAACTCGTACAAGTCAATTGCTATATCCGCTATAATCATAGATGGCAGCACATCTGAAAACATCTGAATGTAACTTAATCGCTGGCTCAAAAACGTAAAATAATTATGATTTATATAGTTACCACATTTTCTTATAAACTTATAGAAGTTTCGGGGGGGGGGTCCCCAGGGCCCCCTCCCTTGGCTACGCCACTGTTATCGACCTCACTTTTTTTTGGAAGGTTATACTGTTACGATATCAAAAGTGCGTGTCTTAGAAGGGAGAAGATCCAGTAAATAATTAAAATATTTTTCATTTACTCATTTCCTTATTGATTTGTTTAAACTAACAAAGTTTTGTTGGAAATACTTGTTCGGAAAAGAGGGCAATGAGTAAGATCGAGAATTGGAAGAAGTGGTCTAAATCAGTAGTGATTTCTCCTTGAATACGCATAGCGAAAATATAGTGCGTCTCTCCAGAAATACGGGTTTTTCTTCGTCTTTGTTTATATATTTTTTTAGGAATTGTTACTAAATGTTTTTAAGTTATTTCGGATGGCGCTAGGTAGTGTTAATTCAGGTTTCGCACCTATAAAATGCCAGCTTCTATGCTTGTACATTGCCAAAATAACTTTGATGCCCTTTTACCGGTATGAATTCGATCATATTATCTTGTGTTATAATCCAGTAAATGAATGACTGAAAATATCGAAAGCTGTGAATAAGTCGGGCATGAGTTCCCACTTAGCGCAATTTGTAGGTCATCGCAGGTGTTTTAACATGAGAAAATCCTTAACGCGTTGTGGTCAAGGGGAGGGGCTGAAAATGGGCCCCAAAACCTGGAAAATGGGTTTCCCGCTAATATGCCAATTAGAGAATTTTTGTTCAGACATTTATTCTAATTTTGCCTTGATAATGGGACCTTAGGGGGTTTTGAATGACCTCAGAAATTTACTTTCATCTAATTATTAATCCTCAAGAAATAAAGAGCGGGGAACAAGAAATGGATAAACAAAAAAAGGCCGGTTTTGACTCGTGTGACCAATTTTCCTCATTTCTCGAAAATTATTAGACTTTATTAAAAATAAAAAAATATATTCGAAAAGTAGACCATCTAAGCTTTGAAATGATGTGCATTGGAAATCAATATAACGGATCATAAGATTATAATTCGCGCTTGTTCCGAAGATTCTCTGGAACTTCGAAATCGGCTAAAATATGCAAATAAACAAATCAATTGTATATTAGAACGCCAGAAAAGTATTGCAAAAAAATTTCTGAGGTCATTCAAGACCCCCTAAGGTCCCATTATCAAGGCAAAATTAGAATAAATTACTATTTTTAAAGAAAATATGAATAAATTAATGAAGCTGCCTCTAAATATTGTTGAAAAAAACTTTGACCGCTTTTTTAAATATTTTTGGTAAATACGAACTGACTTCAAGTCACATGGAATTGTAGCTACGGGTTTTCCCATTCCGATGAACTTTGAATCATCGAAAAATATTAATTTTTTCCCGAGATATTGAACAATTCGTCCGCCCGGTTACGCGTTAATTCATAGAAAGCGGATTTCCTGAAGGTAGAGCAGCAGCTGAAATGAGGGGACTTTTGAGTACCATTATCTCGAAAACTGTTGAATTGTCGAAGAAAATGATAAGGGCAATTTTTGTAGAGAATGAGCTGATATCCATTTTTTGTCTGAAAAAAAATTCTCTAATTGGCATATTTAGCCAGATATTAGCGGGAAACCAATTTTCCAGGTTTTGGGGCCCATTTTCAGCCCCTCCCCTTGACCACAACGCGTTAAGAATTTTCTCATGTTAAAACACCTGCGGTGACCTACAAAATGCGCTATGTGGGAACTCATGCCAGACTTATTCCCAGGTTTGACCCTTCAGTTACTGGACTATTATATGTTCTAACATCTCTAAGTCATGGATTACCCTCGAGCTAATCTTATAATTATCAAGAGAAAATAGAGATGGTTTTCTGCCGCTGATTTTTTTATACTTTAGCTCAAAAATTGACATGGTATTACGGTCACTGCAGCCTGATCCCCATTTTTTCTCTTTTTGTTATAAAGTTATTTCCATTTTTGTTCATAAATAGCCGCATCGATATCCATTAATTCAATTCATTGTGTATAATTTGTATTATTATTTTCTAAAAATTATGGAAATATTGCAACCGAAGATTAAAGTTTAGGATTACATACTAGAAAATGTTGTGTTCGTCTATAAAGCGATAAATTACGAGTATCGGAGAAGTATTGGAACCGGTCTGTCGCAGTAAAGTAAATCGAATGTAGGACATAATGGAGTGCACTGTTTTAGACAGCTCTTTTATGTGCTATTTTTCTTTATTATGTTATCGTTATTTAGAATTCGATAAGGATTTTCTCAAGCATGTGAATAGAAAAGAACTTTATACACTGCTAATAATAATAGCTCATTTATTTTATTCTACAAATTTAATCAAAAACTCTATGAGACGTTTAATTAAGTAGCCTGAAACGGATGATTTGAATTTGACATTTTACAGAAAATAACCTAATAGAGTGAGCACTGGCACCCATAACAAAGTTACTTTCTTGTTGTTTATGACCCAGAAGATAAACCCCAATATAACATCATAAATCAGTGACCGATAATTTCTAAAATAAAATGTTTGTTCCAAAATGAAATCTTGGGTTTTCTTCCTAAAATTTTTAAAAATACCAATTTATTTCAAAGCTTGGTAAGTATGTAATCTCTACAGGTAGAAAATATTTACAATTCAATATCAATTTAAGTAGCCCTCAACTTTCTTAGAAAGGATTAAAATTTCTAATCGGCAGAAAGTGTTGTGCAGATTGTAAATTATTTTAGTTAAAAATTACATTTTTGTTTGTGTAGTCCTGTGATTGTAACACGCAGAATTGTTAGTTCTGTAATAAGGGGCAATAAAAAGCAATGTGTGCGACATCTACTTGAACTACTGAAAGGTAGATAAATAGAAAGTTGATTGGCGATTGGCTTGAAAGTAGGCGGGAAAATTAAAAAAGCTGTCAGTGTTAATTTTCAATTGGCTGCAGCTGTTGTTGACGTTTATCAACTGCTTGTCACAGAGGTTAGTTAAATGCATTAAAGTTGCCTAGTTTCTGGGGATTTCACCCTTTTAGGGCAACTTCTACTGACGCTTGATCTTCGCGAATTGTCACGGCGGACAGGCCCCATTTCCGGGACGGGCAACAGCAGCGTGTAGGGCATAGTGGTTTCAGTGGGGTGGTTTTAGTGAGTAGCCGTAAGGGGTAGTCTCACACTATCGGGGAAGGGAAGAACCTTTACCCGATGTGCATAAAGCATTTCCACCCGCGAAAAAAAAAAAGAGATCATGATCATGATCATGAATCGTAAATTTGTAAAGGTAAACAACATATAAATGAGTAACATCTTTTTCAGGACTTGGTAAAATAAAGTTTCTTTGTTCAACTGCAGTACCTAGTGTAAAACTACCAAAGTCTAGTCATGAAGTATGATCCCGAAAACAAAAATGTCCTAATCATAGAACATCTGAGAATTCTAATATTGAGGCTGCTGAAATAAGTGTTGTAACATGAAAATTGACTTTTCATCCATATTTAATATTATGTAGTTGCGCTACTGATTTATTTTTTTTTTTCAAATGCATGATAAACATGTTGTTCAGTGAACCTTATAATGTTAAAAAAATTGGATGATTTTAAAGCTGTGGTTTTCATAGAAAATAATAAATTTATCGATTTAAAATAGTAAGACTACCTAAGTTAGACATTTATCTTTAATTTGTCTGAAAATTATATTTTAAATCCCATTACATTCGGAAATCAGTCTATTTAACTTTTAGTCTGCAGCATAGGATTGTATACACAGGAAAACCGCTTTAGGTTAGGTTAGATCTTTGTAATAAATAAAGAAAAGTACGATACGTGTGACATTTTGATATTTGTTACATTCTGACAGGTGTCATATTTTGACATTTGTTCATTTTGACAGTTGTAACATTCTGACGCGTATCACATTTTAACAGTTGTCACGTTTTGACAGGTGTCACATTTTGACAAGTGTCCATTTTAACAGTGTTACTCAACGTTCCTGTAAATATTTACCTAAACCCATGATTTCTGAAATTGAATTGGCAACGTTGTATTTTCAACTTTGAATTTATGAGATGACTGTCATTTGACAAGTAAATTATTTATGTCCGTCAAATGCACCTTTCCTTTTTTATACTTTTCAGGTTTATTCTGGTTATAAATTGCTAGCATAAAAAAATGTGAAAAATATTTTTCCGCGCAAAAATTTCTATTGCTAAGTATATTGATTTTATCATGTTTTCTAGCATCTGTGAAAATTTCATGAAAATCCCAGCCGGTCCCGTTTTCTTAACGTTTAACCAGAGCTGTGCGTGTCAGTAGTTGTCAAAATTTGTAGGTCATTATAGATAAAAAGCGGGAAATTTAAAATTGAATTCTTTCAGATTAAAACGCCAGAAATTAAATAAAGTTAAACCTTTTTACTACTATACTATACAGAAGAAAGGAGTGCAGTATTTAATTTGCAGAACGTAGTACAGGTTCAAGAGGTAGAAATTTTATTTTTACCTCATCCTTCAATGCTTATTTGAGGTTAAAATTTAAATTTTAATACATCTGATCGGGCTAATATAGTTTTTGTCTAGATTTAATCTTGTTTCCATGGTTTTTACTGTAATAAACCTTTCTGACAGATAAGTCAGACTTTATTTATTCATAGCCGTATCGTATGTATTTTAATAGATTAGGAATTTTGTATTAATATATATTTCAAAATGGCTTCATTCTAAAAATATTAACAGTCCTCCTAAATCCTTGAAGGCAGAGTTATTAAGTTGTGGACATCCTATCATGTTTTGTATCTTTTTCGCCCCTGTCACTAGTTTTTCAATTCATTTTTTGGAGAAGACTCGTTTTCTACATTCAATTTACTTTAAATATTTAAGAATTACAATAAATCCACTCCAACACTTCCACGCTTATTTATTTATAGTTTGTAAACAAAGTATTCGTTTTATTTTTGCTGTATTTCTTATTATCAACGTGTTAACCTTTGCAATTGTTAAAGTTTAAATTGCTGCACAATTTAAGTTTGAGTTTCTAGTGCTTTCAACTGCGAGATAACACTCTCGGAAGTTAAAAAGCAAATGTATTACCTGAATTCGTGTAGAATCTTGAGAGTTGGAAATCTTCCAGAAACTTTATTTCTTACAATTCATAATTATAAAGTTAGGACGTACCAGTGTTGTTTAATTTTATAACTTCAAGATTTACAAATTTTAAGTTAACTAGAAACTAATGTCGTTTTAATCACAAACCATTTGATCACATTTCGCAAAAAAACTGACGTCATTACTTTGCCTGCAGATGGAGCTGTCTTTCAAACAGATTCTACACTTTCAGCCCATTGTTTTGACTGTTCCTTCGTCTCTGATGTAAAGTGATGGATCCTTATTTCATCAATGGTCATGAATGGATGCAAAAACTTTATTTTATTTCTGTAAAATTTCACGTCCATCAAGAGAGTCCAGAGCCAGATATCCTGAATTACACCGAAGACATTCAAAAATTCACAGAATCCTTTTTTCTCTAATTAATATTGAACCCGTAGGAGAAAATTATTTAGTTTAACCCATTGACAGCCGTGAGAAGCCTCTGGGTATCAAGAAATTGGGTCACTATCATTTGTACTGTTGCCGGGCAACACAGTCAAGACTGTATTAAAACGCTACGTGGTATTCAATGATAATGTTTTATAAAAGGTGAAACATTATTGTCTTCCATAGAATTGTAGCCACATAAGCAATTTTACTGAAAAGTAAACTAACGAGTTTTATTATATTAAAATGGCCATTCAAAACGAAATAAAATAAGTAAGTTTCCTCCAAACTAATACTTAGGGTACACTAGATTTTTCCCGTGGCTTCGTGTGCTTGATTTCACCCTATTTTGTAAATAAAATTAATTTTCCAGCTGCAGCAGTTTAGATTGAGCGTATAATTTTTCATATGCTTCATTAGTTTTTAAAATATTTTAGATTTCCTTTTGAAAAAGGGATAATCTGAATTAACCCCTGTAACTTTTTTTTTGTTTTTTGAGTTTCGAGTTCCTAAGAATTAATTCTTTAAAAATTAAAATTTGTATGGAATTGGAGCTTTTTTTGAGGGAAGCTTGGCAACAAAATGAAGTTTTTTTCTATTTTAGATTTAATTATTATTATTATTATATAATCATAATTATACTTTCATTGAATAAGTACAGTAAAACAAAAATATTTGTTAAGAAAAGTATACCTACTCAACAAAACCATAAAAAGTTGTCAAATGATCTTGTAAGTAATGATTCACTGCGACGCAATTATTTAATTCAAAGTGTTAAAATGATGAAAAATGAATTGCCTTAAAAAGGATGTGGTCCACCAAAAAAGGCAATGATTAATGAAATCAACACATTGTAGTATCGCGTATAACTGTGAATATTAAAATAGTATTGACTTACCAAATTTTTCAGTTTTTCTGAATTTCAATTTTTCAATATATCTTTCGGCTTACCTGTAACCAAAACAAAAGAATATAAATCACTCAAAGTTATCAAAAAATGGACGCAGTTGGGTGTTGAGCTCCAAAAGAGTCTGGGTTTGGTAATGGATACTATGGACAAGTTATGACCAAAACTTTAATTTCTTAAAATCAAACTAATTATGACCTTGTCCTTGTTAGGATAGGAAATATGCAGGTAATTGAATTTAAATGTTAAAAACCAATATTATCGGAAAAACGGTTCATTTGACAACATTACAAATATCAAAAGAGGAATTGTCATGTGGTTACACCCCTGCATTGTTCGATTAAAGTAGATGTTTCTTCCACTACGTATTGTCTGTCTACTACTTATGAATAATGTCCATTGTACCCTATTAATGTGTGCAATTATAATTCAAGGATTAAACAAATTAAAAACTGTTAAGTACGTTTCAAGTCGAGACTTTTGAAACACCAAAGCTAAACCTTTAAAGTAATATTATAAAATTATTTACTAATCTCCTTCTCGGAACCTTTTTGTAGAAAGTACAACATGAATTAAGAACCAACCAGACACTGACCTGAATCAGCTGACGGATATAAATATAACCTATAACTTTAAATTTAACAAATAATTACACTAAAATCACACTAATCGTTAAGAAATAAAAAAATTACACAGCACCTCAGCTAAAACCGTGTAAACTCGCAAACTCGCAAGGGGCCATTTCTGCTGTGTTAAAAAAAATTGGTCGACTGCCTTATAAGACATTGAAAAGATATTGAAAATGTATATAGATATTGACATTTCATCATTAAAATTTGCGTTTTCAGAAATATGACCTAAGTGACTCATTCGAACCCGGTTCATTTTTGTTTCAAATCATTCGTATGGATGCCTAGATTACAAAAATACTGTTTTCAGACATTTTGAGTATCGCCTATTAGTTCAGTCGATAGGTTGAAATATATGGGGTTTGGTGGAAAAAGGGTCGGAAGTTAATGAAACTTTAGGATGTTATTTAGGGATGGTTAATTAACATTTTTTGACCACGATGCGAAAAGAGGAGGGGGGAAGAAAATTGCAAAATTTTCGATCATCCTCCAGTTTTTCCTCAATTGTTTTTTTCCCTTGCGTCGTACGGCAAAGGCATATCTATACTTTGTTGTAGAGAGTTAAATTTCCTACAATTTTGACTATTCAACCACGTAATCAACAGTTCCTACGGTAGACTTACGTCGAACAGGTGACTGGTATAAGCACGTGCTAAGAGAATTTAACCCATAAATGACAACATCGACGAAAACAGTAGCATGAGATTGCCACGCCATTGGTTAGATTTAACCGGGAGATTTAATATTAATTATTTTTTAAATTGCAATTTCTCTGCAAACGGGAAATTACATCTTGAGATATGTGTGGTGCTCGTGTCTCATTTTTATGAGCACACAATATTTCTACATGTTAACCTTTTTTGAAGTTTGACATTTTATGTCATTATCTTATTTATTTTTGGTTATATGCAATTCTTTTTTGAGTAGCGATCATTTGGTCTCATCTTTTTTGATTAAGATTAAGAAAGTTGTTGTTATTATTATTTTGTTATTACTATTTTTAGAGTTTTTGAGATGTCAGAGGTGATAAAGAAATAAACACTTTCGACATTATATAATTTCATATTTTTATTTTTATATTTTAGTGTAAAGAGCAAATGAACTAAAATATGTTTAGCTAGAAACACTAAATCCCATTCTTTATCGTTTCTGCATACATTTATTTAGAATGTCCGACATAGTGGTAAGACTCAGTAAATTTAATTATCCAATAGAATATATTATTAAGAACTGCAAATTATTTTGAGGAAATATTACCAAAATATTACCAAATTTCAGTAGAAACGAACTTATTATTTTTTAAAAAGTTAATGGTAAGAATATTTAATATCATCACGATTTCCACTTATACATAATGTCATTTAGGTATAACCTCAAAACTTTTATATCTATATTATTTTTTTGAAACTTTTATTTTAAAATTATTCAAAGTATCCTCAAAGGACATTGCGGTAAACAACTAAATTGCTAAAAAAGTCGTGCGCTCTGACCCACTTCACGTAATGGCATGCAATCAACTTGAGCAAGTAACACGATATTTTTGTTTATACAAAAATATTCAAATTAAACTTCCTCATGCGAATACACTCATATTTAATTAATGAGATAATTCGCGCACGACGGATATACGATTTTAATTGATGTATGGAATTTGCTTTTCATCAAAAAGAATGAAATAAAAATATGAGAAAAATGAATTTATTTTATGCTGTTGATCAAACTCATTAACCCGAGATGTACAGACTATCACTAGGCCGAGAAAAGTAATTTATAGCGAGTGATAAATTGTTAAATTCCATGTAAAAAAATAATAATTTATTTTTCTTTAATTACCCCTATTAAAAATTACATAGACTTGTTATAGTTATTTATTGAACTTTAACTTGATAATAATATTATAATGATTTACAATAATAAATAGTATGTAAACCAGTAAGGAATTTTAATTTATTAGATTCGACATCCTAAGACCGGTTTCTGTCTTTCGACTTCATCAGTTAGGCTTTTCGAATCCAATAAATAAAATTCCAAACTCGTACAAGTCAATAGCTATATCTGCTATAAGATAACATTTTTAGATGTGCTACCATCTGTGGTATGAAGAGAGTATTGACATTAAATTTTGACTGAATCTAGTCAAGATGTCACTCTCTTCTTTTTTATCCCTTTCAGAGATTAATACAAAGTGAGTCTGGTTTACTGGTAAGGAATTATAATTTATTAGATTCGACATCCTAACTGATGAAGTCGAAAGACAGAAACCGGTCTTAGGATGTCGAATCTAATAAATTAAAATTCCTTACTGGTTTACTCACTTTGTATTAATCTCTGAAAGGGATAAAAAAGAAGAGAGTGACATCTTGACTAGATTCAGTCAAAATTTAATGTCAATACTCTCTTCTTACCATAGATGGTAGCACATCTAAAAATGTTATCTTATAGCAGATATAGCTATTGACTTGTACGAGTTTGGAATTTTATTTATTGGATTCGAAAAGCCTAACTGATGAAGTCGAAAGACAGAAACCGGTCTTAGGATGTCGAATCTAATAAATTAAAATTCCTTACTGGTTTACTCACTTTGTATTAATCTCTGAAAGGGATAAAAAAGAAGAGAGTGACATCTTGACTAGATTCAGTCAAAATTTAATGTCAATACTCTCTTCTTACCATAGATGGTAGCACATCTAAAAATGTTATCTTATAGCAGATATAGCTATTGACTTGTACGAGTTTGGAATTTTATTTATTGGATTCGAAAAGCCTAACTGATGAAGTCGAAAGACAGAAACCGGTCTTAGGATGTCGAATCTAATAAATTAAAATTCCTTACTGGTTTACTCACTTTGTATTAATCTCTGAAAGGGATAAAAAAGAAGAGAGTGACATCTTGACTAGATTCAGTCAAAATTTAATGTCAATACTCTCTTCTTACCATAGATGGTAGCACATCTAAAAATGTTATCTTATAGCAGATATAGCTATTGACTTGTACGAGTTTGGAATTTTATTTATTGGATTCGAAAAGCCTAACTGATGAAGTCGAAAGACAGAAACCGGTCTTAGGATGTCGAATCTAATAAATTAAAATTCCTTACTGGTTTACTCACTTTGTATTAATCTCTGAAAGGGACAAAAAAGAAGAGAGTGACATCTTGACTAGATTCAGTCAAAATTTAATGTCAATACTCTCTTCTTACCATAGATGGTAGCACATCTAAAAATAAATAGTATATTGTGTCACAAGGGCAGAAAATGAGCTTTAGCAGCCCGATTAACTGCATGAGCGAGCGAAGCGAAGCGAGGGCAGCTAATAGCTAAGGGCTGCTAAAGCGTTTTCTGCATGTGTGTTCTTTATGATTTTTGCTGCCCAATGCCACCAAATATTACTTTCGGTTTGATTTTTAGGGTTGCTATGATTCATTTTCACATATGGTAGGCGAAAAATAACATTTCTAGACAATATTTATATACTGTCACAAAAATTTAGCATTATAAAGTTACAGTGTCTCTTACGTACTTCGAAAATACGTTTATTTTCTTCCTTGTCCATTTTACTCTAAATCGCGAGCAATTGTGAACCATCTCTCTTTGAGCATGTATAAACAACAAAAATATATATTGGAAATTTGATTAGAGTCATACTCCCATCCAGAATTGGTATTCTCACGAGAAACAGCAAGTGGGATGTAAACAAAGGCTACAATATAGTCTTTGTTTAACAAAGATGTCGGTAACAATGTGCCTGTCAAAGGTGGATTTGCGAAAAACATGTAACAAATGATTTATGAATTCTAAAATATCTCATACAAAAAGCAGTGTAGCTTTACTTACAAGAAAAATCAATGGCGTTACAAAATGAGACAGTTCCTGATGGTTTCAGTTGAAGATAGAAAAAAATATGGATTGTGACCAAGTAAGTGTTTCCCGGTGTTGTTGACAATAATAACAAACTTTAGTAGTGGGAGTGTATTGATGGGGAAATTTTAAAAGTCTCAAATTATGTTTTCAGAGGAATTCAGGATTCATTTAGTTAGTTTATCAAATACTATTAAACGAGCAAGGTTTGTATGTGTGTGTGTGTGTGTGTATGTGTGTCCAGAGGATCTCGAAATCCACTCGTCAGAATTCAATGAAACTTTCAGGGTAGACTAATTCCTATCTAAATCGGCAAAAAATGTAGGTCTCATGTCTTCCGAGATATTTACAAGAAAAGTTAAGCTTTTAGTTTTATTTCCTAGCAACGGCACATAATAATAACTTGTTTCTATAGTAATATATACTATAAAGGATAGATGAGTACAGTCAAAGTGGGGATATAACGTCACATTCCATAGGCGTACTTTGCAAAATAAGTTTCTATAATATAAATAAGGTCACAGCATATAAAATATATATACGCACTTCGTAGATTAAATTTTGAAGTTATATTATTTACAAAAAATAAAAATAAACTTTATGCATCTGACACTTTAACATTGAACGAATTAAATTTAACCAATAAATAACAAGGAGGATTATATGTTGGGATTAAATTAAATCTCTTGGCATTAAAAGTAACGCTTCAGTACTTACCTAAACTCAAAGATTAAAAAAAAAGTTAGTTCAAGAACTATCTTTAAAAGTCACTGTCTTCACTAAAACTACTGGCATCACTATAATTGTCTTTTCTGATGTTTATTATTATCGGTTCTATTAAATTATCCATTGATATATCCACTTTCCTAAATGAATTTTCCACATTTTTAAACATGATCAATGCATTTTCCCCAATGTTCTCTATTTACATCTGAAACTGCCTTCAAAAACAAATTTCGCACATCAGGAAATTTAAATGTTTTATTGTTTTAAGAAACATAACCTTTTAATAATTGAGACCAGATCAGTTCAATGGAATTTAACTCTGCGTGGTTCGGAGGAAATCTGAGAATTTTAATTCCTTTTTCTCTGGCCATCTCATCCATAATATATTTTTTGAATTTGTTTTTATGTTGCCTTGCTATTACTAATAATTCTGCCTTCAAGGATTTAGGAGGACTGATAATATTTTTAGAATGAGGCCATTTTGAAATATATATTAATACAAAATTCTGAATCAATTAAAATACATACGATACGGCTATGAATAAATAAAGTCTGACTTATCTGTCAAAAGAACAAATTTATTACAGTAAAAACCATGGAAACAAGAATCTAGACAAAAACTATATTAGGCCGATCAGATGTATTAAAATTTAAATTTTAACTACAAATAAGCATTGAAGGATGAGGTAAAAATAAAATTTCTACCTCTTGAACCTGTACTACGTTCTGCAAATTAAATACTGCACTCCTTTCTTCTGTATAGTATAGTAGTAAAAAGGTTTGACTTTATTTAATTTCTGGCGTTTTAATCAGAAAGAATTCGATTTTAAATTTGTCGCTTTATATAAAAAAGGAAAGGTTCATTTGACGGACATAAATAATTTGCTTGTCAAATGACAGCCATCTTATTAATTCAAAGTTGAAAATACAACGTTGCCAATTCAATTGCAGAAATCATGGGTTTAGGTAAATATTTATAGGAACGTTGAGTAACACTGTTAAAATGGACACCTGTCTTCCCTTCCCCGATAGTGTGAGACTACCCCTTACGGCTACTATTTTATTATGCGGACAGTTTTAATATTTAAGTTTTCATGATCAGAGAGAGAGAGAGAGAGAAAGAATTTTTGAAAAAATATGATATCAATATCTGCCACACCTCGAGAGTCTGGTCACAGGTTTTTGTGGAGGTTTTTACCCAAGTATGAATATCAGACCTATAATTTTCCTTCACTGCAGATCAAAAAATAATAAAATCAATTGAACATAGAGTTTTTCTTATATAGTGATAAATAGAGTGAGCTGAGCGATCTTATGTTGACGGGACGTGTGCCCTACACGCTGCTGTTGCACGTCCCGGAAACGGGGCCTGTCCACCGTGACAATTCGCGAAGATCAAGCGTCAGTAGAAGTTGCCCTAAAAGGGTGAAATCCCCAGAAACTAGGCAACTTTAATGCATTTAACTAACCTCTGTGACAAGCAGCTGATAAACGTCAACAACAGCTGCAGCCAATTGAAAATTAACACTGACAGCTTTTTTAATTTTCCCGCCTACTTTCAAGCCAATCGCCAATCAACTTTTTATTTATCTCCCTATCAGTAGTTCAAGTAGATGTCGCCCACTCCGTGATTTTCGCGAGTTAATTAATTAATAATTTGTCATGTTATAAATATACTTAAATTATATACTCATTGGGCTGCTTAAAAATGTAGATTTGAATATTAAGAGCGAAGCTCGGTGACCAGATATTTGTTTTTATTGCAAAAGCAGAGCTTGTGTGTGCACGTTAGAGTCTAGTGAAATCCATTCTACATAAGCTAAGGAACGCTGATGAGTATACCTTAGTTTTAAGTTTCAAACTCTATTAGATTGAGTTAGAATTAAATTGCTCATTGGTCACTGTTGACCTTGGAATTTTGCGTGATCGCAAAAAAATTATTTTAAATTACAACTGAATACCGCTATAAAGTCTTTCTATAAAAAAAGATGTATCGGAAAATTTGTGGCCCTTGCAATATATCTTTTATACTTTACAACGTATAAGCCCAAAAGAAATTCTCCTCACGTTACTGTATAAAATAACGTATTTACTGCTTACGCTATGATAAGGGTCCCACGTGTACAATGTATCGTTTTTTGGGATACGAGACGTGTGTAGCACGTACATGAAATTTAAATTTGTGACTTTTCATGTCAAAAATATAATCGCAGAACAATAGGTATCGTTTTAGGAAGTATAAAATAATATAATTGTTTATTTATTTATTTATTTATTTATTTATTTTAATACACCACCCAACAGTTGTACCAACCATTTAATGGGTGGGAAAAAGACAACATAACAAAAATGTTAATAATAACAAGCACAATATATATAATACAAAAACTGCCAGCAGTCCAGGGTTAACGTCCATTCAAAAAAAACAGTGTCTGCGTGAGACAGGAAAAAAATGGACGTTAACATTGGACAACTTGGTAGTGTACGGAACATCTACTATGCAATTACACAATTTTCTAAAATTACGTAATACTTATATAATACACATCAGTACCTAGAGAATTACACTTTTGATTTGGTATTTATTACAGGCAAATATATCCAAGCTGTCCTGGATGTTATGATACTCATTGATTGCTTGGTATAATGGGGATAAATTTAAAACATTTGTTCTTGCAGCTGGCAAATAGAAACTACAATAAACTCTTGGACCCGCGCGTGGTATTTTAAAATGAACATAATTTAACAAATCAATGCTATCTATTTGACCATTAAGAATTTTCCAGAGTAATGAAATTTGCTGATAAGTTCGACGTTTTTCTAGATCAGGAAGTTTAAATCGTGTTAATAGTAGATCATGAGGATAGCCCCTTGGAGGGTAAATACCGTCCAATATAAAAGATGCCGATTTCATAAATTTCCTTTGAACTTTTTCAATTAGGTCAATATAGACTTTGCAGCTTCTTATGACAAACCCTAAACTTTTATTAGCAGATGACACCATTGATTCTATATGTTTAACAAAATTTAGCTCGGGATCAAAGTATATTCCAAGATCTCTCACAAATTTCGACCTGTTAAGAATACTATTATGCAATTCATAATTAAAAATAAGAGCAGTATGTCGCCTGGTAAAAGACATAACAGAACATTTGTCTGGATTTAACGGAAGTGAGTTATTTTGACACCAATTTGCTATATCATTTAGACAGTTTTGGAGAAGTAAAGAGTCATTGAAAGTACGAATTTCAACTAATAGTTTCAGGTCATCTGCGTACATTAAAACTTTTATATCGTTGATGTTAATAACAATATCATTTAGGAAAATAGTAAATAGAAGCGGTCCCAAAATTGATCCCTGCGGAATTCCTGATGCCTGATGGAATTTATCTGATCTGAAACCGCGACACTGGACATACTGATGTCTATTCTTCAAATAATTGTGTTGATATGTCGATATATTCGTTGTATAGTTCATATAAAACTAAAAATGTCGCACGTCATCGATGATGTATGTATTCGACGGAAGTGGTACCAATAAATTATTGAGATTTCAAGTTATCTGAATGAAAAATAGCCGATTAAACAAAAACGTCCCTTGTTGTAGAGGTTATTTATTAAAAATATATTTTCTGCCATAGCATGACAGTAAATATTCATTCAACTTATTTTTATACACATCTGGAAAAGTTTAACGGAACATAGGATTTTCAATGTATTTTGGATAAGAGCTCACGTAGAAGTCGATCAGCACAAAATCTAAGAAATGTGCGCCAAGGCGTATCAACTATTCAATTGAACCATTGTTCCCCTTCCTGTCTCGAGCAACTGGCACGTGATACTTGCCACTCAGTATACTGAAAGTCAATCGCAGTAGTATTAGTATTAAGCCGATAACGATTGAAAATAAAATGTTCACGTTCATAAAGGAGAAAAAGATACAAATTTTAAAGTGGTCTTTTGGGAGCCACTCAATTCGATATACAATAAATTTATTTATATTGCATTTGCAAATAGGCCAATTCGGACACAGTATACCATTTCTCGAATTATTAAAAAGATCGATATGACATTAACTCTGTTTCACAGATTTGGCTATTGTTTGGCACAACTAAGTGTTATTGAGTCTCATATTACTTCCATTTAATTTTTTTTTATATATTGTAATATTATTTTTGATTATTATTTATAATTTTTTATTAATTTTTTAATTTAATTTATCTCATGGATTTTATAGTGATGGGTTCATTAATTTTGTTATGCCTCTCATAAACAATATCATAAAAATGCTTATTATTTCCAAAAAATTGTCAATATCACCTATGAAATAAATTCCTGAAAGTTATGCAACCAATTTAACGTTTATTTAATTTTAAAACTTATTTAAGGATGAATTCAATTAATGAGATGCTCATTTTTAAGATTAATTAAATTTTGTTACAAACTAAAAACTAATAAACTTTTACTAAAAAAGTGGAAAATCTTTTATTTGACTATTGGTCACTCTGAACTAATTCCAATTTGTCATTTGTCAATTTAATAGTTCTGGATTGTTCAATGTGTTTTATAGTAAAAATGTTTATACTTTACTTATGTTTATGTTGTCACGAATTATTGGATACCTTCAGAGTTCATCAATCCTTTGTTTTGTTTTCTTTTTTTTATTGGTAATAAAGAATTTCTTTCTTTCTTCTTGTTAGTCTGGAATTTCGGAAATGCAATGCAACTGACAGTTTGATGTATGTTTTGCTTGCTTTGCAGTAATTATAGAATCTAAGAGATTACTTTTCATTTAACATAAATAACATTAAGTAATTGAGTTTTAATTTCGTACCCAAAACTTTTCTGGGTGTAATTCTATAATCTACATGTAAATAATTTATGACTCAAACCGTTGTAATGTTTCTACTGCTGCCGTTGACTTTCTGACCCGATTTCCAGGAATCTTAAAGTTTCTAAACTTGTTCTCTGCATAGTTTTCTTTGTGCAAAACCCTTTTACTATATCGTTCTTATTTTGGGTCATTAGCATTTTCGCAAGAGGAATTTAAGAGGATCAGGATATTATAGCAGTGTGGAAGCTTTCAAAGCCGAACGAGAATTCCTTAAAGTTAAATTTAGATTTATTATAAATTACTAGAATTTCAAAGTTGAAATATCCGCGTGTCCCACAAATTGCTTAACAGGCAATTGCCCTGCACTTTAATATGATGGTTGAAAGATGTAAATGCTTCGAGTTTCTTTTATTAGTTAGATATTTCTATTATCTACGTTTCATATTAATTAACTATTCTAAATGTAATTTTAACCGTAAGTTAATTAACTACTAGAGAACGTAAAACAAGCACCATCCAATCCAGGAATTCGGTAACTTGAGAAGACCTATCTCGTTTCAATGTAAGCAGGAGAAGGCGCAAATAAAGCAAATGACACTTTTGGCAAAAAGATGGGTTAAGACAAAGTATTAATTGCCTGTTAGTTAGTTGAGATTGACGGTTCTAATATATTTTATTCCTGACCGGGATATTATAAGCTTATATCATCATGGTTACGCTATCAATAAAGAGGGTTAACTCACTTGGGGTGTTTGAGGTTCCTTAATACCCAATCTTTTGATATTTTTACGTTTGTTGAATATTGTTGTCACTGTTTCATTATATTTAGTGAATTTTATTGCTGCTTTGTGTTATAAATTTTATTGAAATCGATCAGAAATAAAATAATATATACCACGGGAATTATGGCCCCTATAATTCACTTGATATATAAATTACTATTTATTTTATTTTTTTATTGCATATTCAGTTTGAATTCGTCAATATGCTAACTTGATCTGTAAATCATTAACTCTTTAAAATTGTTTTTTAATAAATGTGAGGATTTTAGGAATATTTTATTAATTTGTTTCATATAAATAGCTCTTGTTTAAGTTTTTAAACCATTTTATGTAATATTTATTTTGTGCCTTCTTTATCTACACCGTGTAATAAAAATTTAAAAACAAAACGAATATATGCAGTCTCATTTGCATAATCCAATTTTGTCGTATTTTAAAAACTGGACGCATAATAATTCTCTTAATTTTACCATATTCTCACATTTCAGTCATAAAAGCAAACAAATAAATACGAAAATGCAGAGACAAAAGAATATGCTTTCAAAACTTCATTTGCGCGTCGCCCCTTTCACATATTAAACATGAAATTTTTAGGTGAAAAAGCAATGTGCAGTGAAAAATGAAAAAAAAATGAAATGTAATTATTTTATTAATTTTACTGCACAAGCCACTATGACGACAATACTCCAATAACACAACTGGCCGACACGTAATGCATTAAATACGAATTTAATTGCTGTATAAAATGGAAATACAAACAATGTATGTACAGGGTGTCCCAAATTGGTGTGTTTTGCAGGATATCTCGTAAACTAGAAGAGATAGAAGAAAAGCAGTTAAGATGTTATGACTTCTTTTTTTGTTAAAGTAACGATATCCTAATTAAATCTTTAGTAACTCCCTGCAGTTGAAAGATACAGGGCGATTATTGAAAACTGTCGAAAACTACAAGGTACTATAACTTCTTAATTAAGAAAAATATAAAAAAACGTTATAAAAACTTTTGATAGATATAATATTTAAGAGTTCAGTGGCGCACAGATTATTTTTTTTAGGTGGCTCACTAAGGAAATACAATGCAAACTTATGTTTTTTTAAATGGGACACCCTGTATATTTTGACGTTTTTCGTTTCCTTTTTTAATTCTCATTCACCTGATATGACATATTATATATCTATTTTCAATGGTTGGAGCTACAGTGCAAATAAACCATTTATGGATGTTATCAGGTGAAACACCCTTAAAAAATTGAACACTCAGTAACGAAATTTAACATTTTATTATAAGGATACTGATGTGTGACAATTTTATTTATCAAAATTATAATTAATAAAAAATAAAACCAGATTAAAAAAATAAAAACAATAAACTTATGAAACAACAAGAAACATTGTAACAACTAACTACCTATAACTAATTTTATTAGAATGTAAAAATTACATTAAATGTTCAAAATTCTCTCCGTTTTCATCGATTAAAAAGTTTTTCGTTTAAATAATCTCCAACCAATTCAGCATTACCAAAAATAAAATCATAAAATAATATTTACAAGACTAACTTCGAGAGTAGGGAAGATTTATTACAAAATATTCATGCCGCATTTAGAAAAATAAAGCCAGTGCACATACTCAATTGTGTAAGATCAGTAAGAAAAAGGTGTCAATTATTACTACAACAAAACGGAGGACATTTTGAACATTTAATGTAATTTTCACATTCTAATAAAATTAGTTATAGGTAGATTAGTTGTTACAATGTTTCTTGTTGTTTCATAAGTTTATTGTTTTTATTTTTTTAATCTGGTTTTATTTTTTATTAATTATAATTTTGATAAATAAAATTGTCACACATTAGTATCCTTAATTTCTCTCTCTTTCCACTGGATTAAAACCACTTAGTTGTTAAAAAAGTTTTTTTATTGACGTTTCGGCTTTCCAGATCGAAAGCCGTTATCAAAATGACATAAAATAAATAAATTTACTAGAAACAGAACACTTGATAATCTTGCAAAAATATGACATCAACATAGTATACATAGTATAAGATTTTGAGATTGAAGATGTCAAAATCTGTTTCAATCATATTTTTGTGACGTTTCTGGGAACAAATTTTTGAAAGGATAGCGCATTTGCATATTATAAGAGAATTTATACTTCGTCATAAATGAAGTTTTCTTATTAATATTATCATAAGAAAAAACCAGATAAAAAACTTATGATACTATCCCGATATAGAGGGTATCCTTTTTGCAATTAACTCTTTTTGTAAAATAGGTATCCAAATTTTTGAAATATCAACCGAACAATTAGAAACACATTCGTTATTATTTAAGCATATCAATGCTGCTTCTTTAACTTTGCGGTTATAATTATTCGGTTCTTTTAATAATCTAGTTGAAAAATTCCATTGTATTTTATGACCAGAATCCCATGCGTGTTCACATATTTTGGATTTTTCGAATTGTTTATTTTTAATGTACGATTGGTGTTCATAAAGTCTAATATGAAAAGGTCTAGATGTTTCTCCTATATAAAATTTATTACATTCGCATGGAATTTTGTAAATACAATTTTTTGTGTTTTGAATTTCATTAAAAGGTTTTGTATTTACTATTAAAGATTTTAATGTATTATTAGTTTGAAAAACTGTTTTTAAATTAAATTTATTGCCAATCCTTCTAATTTTTTCGGATAATTTTGGAATATAAGGGATTTTTACTATATTTGAAAGAATTATTGGGGGGTTTAAATTTTGATCTTTAGAGTTGGTAAAGTTCACGATTTATAAATTTACTTGGGTAGTTGTTCTTAATCAAGACAGATTTAACAAGTGATAATTCATTATTTAAGATATTGTCATTTGAACAAATTGTTTTT
The DNA here is from genome assembly GCA_949320105.2 of Crepidodera aurea. Lineage (NCBI taxonomy): Eukaryota > Metazoa > Arthropoda > Insecta > Coleoptera > Chrysomelidae > Crepidodera > Crepidodera aurea. Next base: position 24,682,621 of record OX439477.1, read on the forward strand.
GCTCTATCGGAAAGAGATTTGACAATACCTCGTTTAACACAAATTGAGTGGTTTGAATTAAAATTTAGATATCTATTTGTATGTGAACACGCATGGGATTCTGGTCATAAAATACAATGGAATTTTTCAACTAGATTATTAAAAGAACCGAATAATTATAACCGCAAAGTTAAAGAAGCAGCATTGATATGCTTAAATAATAACGAATGTGTTTCTAATTGTTCGGTTGATATTTCAAAAATTTGGATACCTATTTTACAAAAAGAGTTAATTGCAAAAAGGATACCCTCTATATCGGGATAGTATCATAAGTTTTTTATCTGGTTTTTTCTTATGATAATATTAATAAGAAAACTTCATTTATGACGAAGTATAAATTCTCTTATAATATGCAAATGCGCTATCCTTTCAAAAATTCGTTCCCAGAAACGTCACAAAAATATGATTGAAACAGATTTTGACATCTTCAATCTCAAAATCTTATTCTATGTATACTATGTTGATGTCATATTTTTGCAAGATTATCAAGTGTTCTGTTTCTAGTAAATTTATTTATTTTATGTCATTTTGATAACGGCTTTCGATCTGGAAAGCCGAAACGTCAATAAAAAAACTTTTTTAACAACTAAGTGGTTTTAATCCAGTGGAAAGAGAGAGAAATTAAAATACAAACCACTATGAGCTTCCGAAATGAATTAGTATCCTTATAATAAAATGTTAAATTTCGTTACTATGTATGGATCTGAAGTTAAAAGGAGTCGATTAAAAATGTCTTGCATGGCCGCAATTATTGCACTCCTCTCAACATCCGTTACATCACTATAAAAGTAATTACAAAAAAACCACCAGGTACAAAATTCTTTCATACTCCTCGGAGGAGGGCTAGTGTAATTCCTGCTCGGTACTATGCGCAGGAAAAAATGTTCTGGGTGTGACAGGACATGCAACTTTTAGTAGATACCTTCAACCAAGGGGTAAACCGCGATCTTACCCTGAAAAGGAGGAAAACTCCTATAGCAGGGAATTAGGAAAATGAAATGTCCTAGAAAATGTAATATATACCTAATGAAAATAAAAAAAAAAAAAAAAAAAAAAAAAAAAAAAAAAAAAAAGGTAAACCGCGAGTTAAATTTTTCTACACTCATGGCTAGTAATGGCTCCTCACTATTGGCTATTAATGGCCGGTAATGGCTCATAATGGCTAGTAATGGCTGAGTAATGGCTACTAATGGACGGGGTCTGTACACCAAAATGGACCTCGCGGTTTACCCCTCGCCTTCAACATTATCATCCGTTAAACCGTTTTGAAATCGGCAGCGTGGAACAGACAATTTATCACTTGCCGCGAGACGAATATTTTGGAGCACGAAATCACTTCGAACCTCCCTTAAGACGGGTTAGGTTCAGTCTGTCGTGAGCTGAATACCTGAAGGCTACAAACCGGTTTTAGTGTGGCATGGGGTGCAGGGACATCTATTGTATGCAATACAAATTATAAATTTTTCGGTTTTGTCGGTTTTTCTTGGCATCCAGCCCACTGTGCGACATTTTGAAAGACCATGAATTCAATATAGAAAACAATAAGAAACAAAACTACCAAATTAATGTACAACGAAAAATTTAACAGAAGGTTCGACCCTTTCAAAGATATCGAATTCATATCGGCAAGAAAAAGCATCAAGTAACCTGCTACCATATCTGTCCTCAAATCTGATAAATAAAGCCCAGAAGTGAGTTTAGGGCATTAAAAATTTTTTTTGATAGATTCTGGTCACTCCTTTCTTCGGTGTCTTCTAATTTTTTTCTCGAAAAACTGATTAATTTGTCAGTTTGCGTATTTTATCTTTTAGCTCATACAACTATTGTTTTTATTATAGAGACACCACCAATCCGTCCTAACCTTCTTATTGAGTCCGTTAGATATTGTAACCCTCTAAAAAGAAACCCAAAATAGGGCAGAAAACGAAAACAAAAGAAAGAGTGGCAATTTTATAACACCACTTTCGATCAAGAAGAAAATTGTTAGACGTTGGCAGGTAATAGGAAAGTAAACCGTCTGTGTAATGTAGAATGCAATAGTGAGAAAACCGTCTGACGACGTTTGCTGCAGTATGCCTTTTTCCCATAAGAAATTGGGATGATCCCTTTTTCTTTAGAACAGGGTTATATCGGTAGCTTTTGATAAAATAAATAAAGCAGAAAGGAAAAAACTAAATTTATAGATTTGTTTAATGAAAAGATTGTAGAATAAGAACGATTTAATTGACTAAAATGAATAAAAGACAAAAAAATATGTATACTGAAAAAAAAAAAATATTAACTAAAAGATTTAAAAATTGAGTAGTCCCCTTGCAAACAAGTTTATTTTAAATTTTCCAGAATCCATTCGATAATTTCTGGAATTCCTTTCCAGAACTGTGGCAATACTGATAAGGTCGCCAAGAAACTATCACGTGACCTAAAAGTGGTGTCGGTCCACCACAATGAGAGAGAAACTTGTCAAAAAGTACAGGGTGGGCCAACTTCTGACATCGGAGGATTACATCGTTGTGTTTTAATTTCTATCCCTGTTTCTTCTAATGTTGCAGTACCTTTTAAATCATTAAGTAAGTATACATATTGAGTAAACCAGTGAGGAATTTTAATTTATTAGATTCGACATCCTAAGACCGGTTTCTGTCTTTCGACTTCATCAGTTAGGTTTTTCGAATCCAATAAAATTCCAAACTCGTACAAGTCAATAGCTATATCCGCTATAAGATAACATTTTTAGATGTGCTACCATCTATGATAAGAAGAGAGTATTGACATTACATTTTGACTGAATCTAGTCAAGATGTCACTTTCTTCTTTTTTATCCCTTTCAGAGATTAATACAAAGTGAGTAAACCAGTAAGGAATTTTAATTTATTAGATTCGACATCCTAAGACCGGTTTCTGTCTTTCGACTTTATCAGTTAGGCTTTTCGAATCCAATAAATAAAATTCCAAACTCGTACAAGTCAATAGCTATATCCGCTATAAGATAACATTTTTAGATGTATATAATATATAATATAATAATGTTTATTTACTAAAATACAAAAATATACATAAATATTACACAATGTAAATAAACTAGGAATGCCACTGAATCTGTTCACTATACTATGTACAATGACAGATTGTGCATGACATACATAAATATATATATAGAAAAAACATAATGTAAAAATATACTATATACATAAAACTAATAATATACATAATTTAATTTTTTTTTTTTTTTTTTTTTTTTTTAAATTTTTTTTTTAAATTTTAGCGAAAGAAAGAGTGACCCATTTATTTTTAATTTTAAATAATTACCTTTACAACATGAATTTGATTAAACTTTATACTTTATTATTATTATTATAATTTTAGTATTTTTAAAGCTTACAGTTTAATTTTTTTTTGAATACTTTATTTTATTATATTGTGGAAGAAGTGACGCGGCATTTTTTTTATAAATTCTTTTGTAGATTTTTTAAAATTTTTTATTGATTTTATTTCTCTAATCTCTGGTGGAATACTATTAAAGATTTTTGGTCCTAGATAGCTGTAACTGTTTTGTCCAACTGATTTATTCATACGTGGCGGCAAGAAATTTTCTCTATTCCTCGTGCCATATTGATGTAAAGCTGTGTGAAGTTCATTTTGATTTTGGAATTGATGGGTGAGTATTGCTTGATAGAATAATTGCCTTAAATCAAATATTTGAGTTTCATGATAAACATTTTCAGTAGGATATCTTCGGTTTTTGTTAAGCATTATTTTTAAAAAACTTTTTTGAATAATTTCTATTGGTTTTAATTGAGTTTTAGTGACTCTACCCCATCCGATTATTCCATAGCTGAGATGAGATTCAAACAGACTGTGATACAAAATTTTTCTCTCTCGTAACTTTAGGATTGGTGATATTTGTATGAATTTAAATAATACACTACGCAATTTGTTTAGTAAGTATTGAATATGCTTATCCCAACGCAAGTGATTGTCTACTACTATACCTAAATATTTTATTTTGTTTTCAGATAATATAGGGTAAAGACACCATTTCTCGCCACTGCACCAATAATGGTTATTTCTCGTTTAAATTGAAATATTAATACTATATTGGTCCAAACGACCACATATTGCCTATTTCTCAAACAAACAATACCTCCTACTCCCTCTCTTCAAAAATAATCGTAGACAGGTCTGTTAGATTCTCAGTATTAAAGTTTTTGTATGAGTGAGTACACAACAAACAGTTTTCTTAGCAAATTTGTTAACGAGTAAGGTAAGAATATTTAAGGTTTCTTTATTAGCGTTTTAGGTCCCTGCTTGATATAAAATTAAAATATATGTTAAGAATTGATTTTCAATTGTTAGTGATTTATGAAAAATATTAATATCACGTGTTTTTTTATAAAATTATAGGTGGCCACAAACTGAGCAGTAATTCCTCGTTTGTACCATTAGTAGCCACAGGGTGGCCACTTTTGGGACAAAAGCGTACTAAAAGTCGCCATTTAGTGGCCACTTATAGAACCTCGTGTTCCAAATGCTGCCAAAACGAAAAATATTCATCAAGTTGTTTTTTCAGATTATGGCTAATAAGAAAAACAAAGGTTCTTCAAAATCTGCAAAACGAAAAGTCGCTATAGCTGCAGATCACAAAAGAACACTTTTTAATTATGATATTGGGGACGTAAAAAACGCACTGGGCGCAATACGATCTGGTATGAAAATCAAAACTCCAGAAGAAACCGGAAAAATTGGAAGAAGTCCTATTTTAGGTAAAGCCATTGAGGAAGAAGTAACAAACTGGATAAAAACAACTGCAAAAATGGGTTTTCCAATAAGCAAAGAGTCACTTTTATTTTCGATTAAAAAAATTGTGGAACAAAGTCACCTTGAAACACCATTTAAATTCAATACACCCGGAAGAAAGTGGTTTCAGCTATTTATGAAAAGGCACCCTGAAATATCCCAAAAACAATCGGAATATATCAATAGAGCCAGATCACTTATAACAGAAAAGAATATTAGGTACTGGTATAAAGAAACACTAGAGCTTCTAGCAAACGATAAAGATGTTTTAAATTACCCTAATCGAATCTGGAATATGGACGAGACTTCAGTGTACCTTTGTCCGAAAGGTATGCCTGTTTTAGCAGAAAAAGGACTTCCTGTGTATCATAGTTCATCGTCTTCAGATAAAGAGAATATTACAACATTAATAACAACTAACGCATTAGGAGAAATAGCACCTCCTTTAACTCTATATAAATATGATCGACTACCTGATAAAGCATTTAAAAATGCTCCTTCTGATTGGGGAATTGGAAAATCTCCAAAAGGGTGGATGACGTCTGCATGTTTCTACGAATATTTTGGTAATATTTTTATACCGTATATTAAAAAAAAGAAATTAATTTACCCATTATCGTCTTCCTAGATGGACACTCTTCCCATCTTACTTTGCCTTTAAGCAAACTGTGTATTGAAAATAAAATAATCCTTGTATGTCTGTATCCTAACACAACACACATTTTACAGCCACTTGATGTGAGCTTTTTCTTTCCTCTAAAAACTAAATGGAAAAAAGCTGTTCATATGTTTAGAATAGAGAATGAACGAGATGTTAACAAATTTGATGTTCCGCAGCTTTTGAATAAAATTATGGCGGATGTGGATTTTACCAAAACTATCCAAAACGGTTTTAAAACTGGTGGATTATACCCATTTTCTGCCGATAACGTAGACTACTCAAAAATAACATTAAAAGACGTAAAAGATTCAAAAAAACTTACTACAAATAAAACTAAAGCTCGTTTATCCCACCTTCAATACCTGGAATCACAAATTGAGACTGATATGTTAAACGATTTTAGACAGTCAACGGTGGCAAAAGAAAATGAATGTTTATACAAAATATGGCTGAAGTTCAGCAGCGAGGAAACATGCCTCTCACAATATTTTGATCACGATAAAACAGTTACCGCTGAAGAAACAGAACCGAACAATTTGTTAGTTGACGAAAATATAAAAGAAAATATAAAAGAATAATCTCGATGTTGTAGAGTTCGATTTTCCGGAATACAATGAATGGAATCCTGTAGATCAATCAATAGCTACTGAAATGGATCAGCAAATCAGTATTGAACTACATAAACATGACATGGACATGGAAAACCAAACATTTCAGTTAGATAACTCTTCTTTTTTAAAGGAGTTTCTTGATTCACCTGCAGCTACCACACCACCTGCTTCAAACATCATTACCACACCTAGAAGAAAAGCTCTACAGATTTTAAGTACTATTTTGGTTTATCCAGAGAAAGACAATCAAGAAAAGGGTAAGAGAAAGAAAGAAAATATGCCGTCTGTTCTTACTTCTCCTACGTGGATAGACATGGCAACAGAAAAGGAATTAGATGTGAAAAAGAAGTTAGAGAAGAAAGAAAACAGAAAAAATAAAGTTAACGAAATCAAAAAGAAAATCGTTGGTTCCTATGTGATAGTTGAGTATGAAAATAACTTTTATCCCGGGATAGTGACATCTGCAAAAAGACGTAAATTCTTGGTTAATGTGATGGAGAAAAGTGAAAATTATTGGAAATGGCCTCAGAATACAGACAAGATATGGTACAACGAGAAAGAAGTGATCGAAGAAATCAATCCACCAACTGAAATAAAACCAGGTTTCTATTTTATCGATTTGATGAAAGATGATGAATAATTGGTATTTTAAAATTTTCTAGTTATAAGAATGTTACTTTTTATTGAATTAATATGTTGTAGTTTCCTTTTGGTTTATTTTTATTAATATACTAATTTTTTTTACTGCAATCGTACTTTATTAAAATAAATAATGTTAACAAATTTACATATTAGAGAAATGGCCAGAAATAGTGATTTAAAAAACCACTTTAGGCCCCAAGTGGCCAGAACTGGTACACTTTTCAAAATTATACCTTCCTCATATTTTTAATTTATTACTAAAAAAATAGTAATATCTGTTAAAAAGAAATGAATACACCTACTTTATTATATTTACCGTAATAATGTCCTAAAATTTCATTGCTATTAAACTATTTTGCAGAAATTTACATACTATCAAATCTATTATATAGCTTAATGTGGCGAGAAATGGTGTCTTTACCCTACATGTACCGTCCCCGATAGCGATATTTTGAAATTGGGGAAGACCTGAAGCTAGACTGCAGAAGGGTAAGTATACTGTTTTCTTAAAATTAATAGATAGTAATTTGTAGTCAAACCATATTTTTATTTTGGGTAAATCTTCTTCAATCAACTGTTTCAAGTTATTCCAGTCAGAAGCTTCATAGTACATTACTGTGTCATCAGCAAAGCTAATAATATTTGCCTTACTTTCAACTAAAAAGAGATTGTTTAAGTATACAATAAATAGCAGGGGTCCCAAAACTGTTCCCTGTGGTACACCACATATAACTGTTTGATCTTTGCTGATGACATTTTGTATTTTAGTTTTCTGTATTCTGTTACTTAAATACGATTTCATTAAATTATAGGCTATACCCCTTATACCCATATCTTCAAGAGCATTTAGTAAATGCCAGTGGTCCACAGTGTCGAAAGCTTTAGCCAGGTCTAAAAATATTCCTATTGATGGCTTTTTCTTGTCAATTGATTGGTAAATTTTATTAGTCAGTTCCCTAATCGCATCTTGAGTAGATATTCCCTCCCTGAAACCATATTGGGCTGTCGATAGCAATTTATTTTTGTCTAAAAAACCATTTAGTCGTTTTTTTATTACTTTTTCTAGAATCTTCCCTAGTGCAGATATCAGAGCTATCGGTCTATAGTTTGATATTTCGTTTTTTTCGCCATTTTTATATATGGGAATAATCAAAGACTGCTTAAAATGTTGAGGAAAGATGTGCTACCATCTATGATAAGAAGAGAGTATTGACATTAAATTTTGACTGAATGTAGTCAAGATGTCACTCTCTTCTTTTTTATCCCTTTCAGAGATTAATACAAAGTGAGTAAACCAGTAAGGAATTTTAATTTATTAGATTCGACATCCTAAGACCGGTTTCTGTCTTTCGACTTTATCAGTTAGGCTTTTCGAATCCAATAAATAAAATTCCAAACTCGTACAAGTCAATAGCTATATCCGCTCTTCTTACCATAGATGGTAGCACATCTAAAAATGTTATCTTATAGCGGATATAGCTATTGACTTGTACGAGTTTGGAATTTTATTTATTGGATTCGAAAAGCCTAACTGATGAAGTCGAAAGACAGAAACCGGTCTTAGGATGTCGAATCTAATAAATTAAAATTCCTTACTGGTTTACTCACTTTGTATTAATCTCTGAAAGGGATAAAAAAGAAGAGAGTGACATCTTGACTAGATTCAATCAAAATTTAATGTCAATCTTCTTACCATAGATGGTAGCACATCTAAATAAGTATACATATGATTTGCCTTCTGCTTTAATAATCAGTTTCTCTGTTTGTTTTTCTTGTCTTCCCATCATTGTTGTCTTTCTCTTTTTTATTCCCTTATTGAAAAATATTGAGACCTTAATTTCTGTTTCGTGAAATGTAAATTCCAGGGATATCCTCAAGTATTGCACTAATTTTAATGCTACTTTTGCTCTCTCTCTCTCTCTCTCTCTCTAGCAGCCTCAGCAGTTTCGTCAGTATTTCATGTAGGCTTTCCACTTCTGTAATTCCAGTATTATCCATTTTGTAAGGTATTATAATATTCAAGTTACTTGTTTGTCCAATATCTCCTTTGCCACTTTCCGTTCTTATATTTCTCTTTATATATTCCACTGTACCCTCTGTTAGGCCTTCTTTAATAATGTCCGGATATTTTTTCTCAATTTCCTCTATATTTGTTCCATTTATGTTTGTAATAAATGCATTATCCTTCAAATTTAAGGGTGCTCAATATTTCATTTCTTATTTCTTCTTTCCTTTTGTTATTTTCTTTTGTCAGCTCTGCTTCATTAACTTGTGTTCCCACGGTGTTTACATTGTTACCTGTGTTTGTGTTACTTGTGACTCAAGATCTTCTCCTTCATACTTTTAAATTCTACTCTGTAGTGATTCCAGTTTTCTGTTTAAGCTCACAGCTAGATTTTTTATTTCAGTTTTCGTCTTTGGTGTGTCTCTACTTAACGTCATTAGTTCCTTGCTAGTTTTTGTGACTCGATACATTATTTATTTAATTCTATAATGTCAGTTGAACTGTTCTTTTCCGCTTGCTGTTCGGGTGGAGTTTCTTCCCTTGCCCTCTTAATAACCTGTTTGCAGCTTAACCATCCATATATTCCGGGAGGTGTTCTAGTTATTGAAGATCGCCTTTCAAATGGGTTGACGATGTCTTTTTCCATAATATTTTCCTCTTCCCCTTCATTTATTATATCATTTTCTGTATTAAATGTTTGTGTACTATTTTCCATATGTTCCCACGAACTGTGTGTCTAGTGGGGCAGTGCGCACATACCCCCTAAGGCCTTGCTTTGGCCTACGTCCTCCAAGTCCTCGCCAAGGCCGGAAAGGAAAACGTTTTCGACGTGAGGCCATGCATCCCTCAGCAGGGTTTACACCTTAGATTCCGGATTTTTTCTGGCTCCTTTTCTGCGTAATTAAGTTGTCCTGAATCGCCATACTATAAAATAAGTTAGTAGTTTAAAAAGATAAACTGAATTCGATTCTCCCTGTATAAAAAGAAAGCAAATTTTATCAAAGAAGGAAAAAAACTCTATAAGATTCTTAGTCGTAAAGTTTTCTTTTTATTTTACCAAACTTTTGAGGAAAAGTACGACGACGTTTTTATTGTCCCGCTGTAAAATAAAGATAAAAGTAACTCTGTCAAGTTTGCAAATAACTACAACTATAAAAAAAATTGTATGTATCTAGCAAGAAACATTTTTTTTTTGGTGAAAGTGGATATACTTAACTACTTGGGACGGTCGTAATTCAAAGTTTTTTCTGTTTGGATCGGTCATAACGTGGAAAAGCTGTTTTTTAAGATGCAAATGGAACGTATGGTAAATAGAAATTGGCAAATTAGAAAGCTCATGCAAAGTGGGTACTTTATTGTTAATTTATTATTAATCCTGTGTTTTACGGAAAATTTTACTACGTAAACTGCATTTTTCCTTTGTTGAAGAATTTTTTTTGGCAAAATAAATATTCAACTCCGAAATCCAATGTAATACCAAAAATCAAATACTATCAAACGAGCAAGGTTTGTATGTATGTGTGTTTGTGTGTCCAGAGGATCTCGAAATCCACTCGTCAGAATTCAATGAAACTTTCAGGGTAGACTAATTCCTATCTAAATCGGCAAAAAATGTAGGTCTCATGTCTGTGAAAATTCGATCTTCCGAGATATTTACAAGAAAAGTTAAGCTTTTAGTTTATATATATAATATATAATAATTTGTTTCTATAGTAATATATACTATCAAGGAGAGAGGAGTACCGTAAAAGTGGGGATATAACGTCACATTCCATAGGCGTACTTTGCGAAATAAGTTTCTATAATAAATAAGGTCACAGCATATAAAATATATATACGCACTTCGTAGATTAAATTTTGAAGTTATATTATTTACAAAAAATAAAAATAAACCTTATGCATCTGACACTTTAACATTGAACGAATTAAATTTAACCAATAAATAACAAGGAGGATTATATGTTGGGATTAAACTTTTTTTAATCTCTTGGCATTAAAAGTAACGCTTCAGTACTTACCTAAACTCAAAGATTAAAAAAAAAGTTAGTTCAAGAACTATCTTTAAAAGTCACTGTCTTCACTAAAACTACTGGTATCACTATAATTGTCTTTTCTGAAGTTTATTATTATAGGTTATATTATATGTTCTCTATTTTGTTTTTATGTTGCCTTGCTATTACTAATAATTCTGCCTTCAAGGATTTAGGAGGACTGATAATATTTTTAGAATGAAGCCATTTTGAAATATATATTAATACAAAATTTTGAATCAATTAAAATACATACGATACGGCTATGAATAAATAAAGTCTGACTTATCTGTCAAAAGAACAGGTTTATTGCAGTAAAAACCATGGAAACAAGAATCTAGACAAAAACTATATTAGGCCGATCAGATGTATTAAAGTTTAAATTTTAACTACAAATAAGCATTGAAGGATGAGGTAAAAATAAAATTTCTACCTCTTGAATCTGTACTACGTTCTGCAAATTAAATACTGCACTCCTTTCTTCTGTATAGTATAGTAGTAAACTATCTTTAAAAGTCACTGTCTTCACTAAAACTACTGGTATCACTATAATTGTCTTTTCTGAAGTTTATTATTATAGGTTATATTATATGTTCTCTATTTTGTTTTTATGTTGCCTTGCTATTACTAATAATTCTGCCTTCAAGGATTTAGGAGGACTGATAATATTTTTAGAATGAAGCCATTTTGAAATATATATTAATACAAAATTTTGAATCAATTAAAATACATACGATACGGCTATGAATAAATAAAGTCTGACTTATCTGTCAAAAGAACAGGTTTATTGCAGTAAAAACCATGGAAACAAGAATCTAGACAAAAACTATATTAGGCCGATCAGATGTATTAAAGTTTAAATTTTAACTACAAATAAGCATTGAAGGATGAGGTAAAAATAAAATTTCTACCTCTTGAATCTGTACTACGTTCTGCAAATTAAATACTGCACTCCTTTCTTCTGTATAGTATAGTAGTAAAAAGGTTTGACTTTATTTAATTTCTGGCGTTTCAATCTGAAAGAATTCAATTTTAAATTTGCCGCTTTATATAAAAAAGGAAAGGTTCATTTGACGGACATAAATAATTTGCTTGTCAAATGACAGCCATCTCATAAATTCAAAGTTGAAAATACAACGTTGCCAATTCAATTTCAGAAATCATGGGTTTAGGTATATATTTATAGGAACGTTGAGAAACACTGTTAAAATGGACACTTTTCAAAATGTGACACCTGTAAAAACGTGACAACTGTTAAAATATGACACCTGTCAGAATGTAACTAATGTCAAAATGTCACACGTATCGTACTTTTCTTTAATTATTACAAAGATCTAACCTAACCTAAAGCTAATCTATTTTTTTTTGGCGGGTGGAAATGCTTTATGCACATCGGGTAAAGGTTCTTCCCTTCCCCGATAGTGTGATACTACCCCTTACGGCTACTATTTTATTATGCGGACAGTTTTAATATTTAAATTTTCATTATCATAGAGAGAGAGAGAAAAAGAATGAATGCTTGTACACGTGTACTATTAACATAGATTTCAATTTTTTATTTTACAAGAAACTTTAAAGAAACATTTAAAATTCTCTATTTTCATAGTACATTTTAAGGTTGATTGTGACTTTGTATTTTCCAAGTACAAATTGTAATGTAATGTACGAATGAACTATTTTTGTAACTGAAAAACTTTGAAAAAATATGATATCAATATCTGCCACACCTCGAGAGTCTGGTCACAGGTTTTTGTGGAGGTTTTTACCCAAGTATGACTATCAGACCTATAATTTTCCTTCACTGCAGATCAATAAATAATAAAATCAATTGAACATAGAGTTTTTGTTGCCCTACACGCTGCTGTTGCCCGTCCCGGAAACGGGGCCTGTCCACCGTGACAATTCGCGAATATCAAGCGTCAATAGATGTTGCCCTAAAAGGGTGAAAATTAACACTGACAGCTTTTTTAATTTTCCCGCCTACTTTCAAGCCAATCGCCAATCAACTTTTTATTTATGTCCCTTTCAGTAGTTCAAGTAGATGTCGCCGACTCCGTGATTTTCGCGAATTAATTAATAATTTGTCATGTTATAAATATACTTAAATTATATACTCATTGGGCTGCTTAAAAATGTAAATTTGAATATTAAGAGCGAAGCTCGGTGACCAGATATTTGTGACTAGAAATCACGTGACACCACTGTTTTTACTGGAACCGTTTTTATAAATTAAATCTGATTGAGCTTTCATAGCGAATTATTGCTTAAGCCCTACCATCGTTTTCTAAGCCGCCACTAAAGGTTTTATCTTCTTCAGAATACATGGCAGGAAAATCCTTTCTCTGGGCGGTTTTCAGCATTGATTTATTGGAGGTATTATCTTTAACAAGATGCCCTTTCGAAACTTTTTATAAGTTTGGTCAATTTGTCGCAAAACATATGCCTGGATATTTATAATTCAGATTTAGAACTAGGCAAGAAATGCACATTCATTTTTAGTCTTTAATAATATATATGAGTTGCTGTTTATTAATAATTTTCTTAGAAAACATAATTAATGCTCAAGAGCCAAGATATCGCTATCGCTTCCGTTTTCTTATGCTTTCTCTTCTGATGACTATAATATTTCATAATACCGATGGAAAACGATAATAGCCTTGCATTTTCTAGCTACGACCTAAATGAAAAATATCGGATGTTCATTTTAGTCGACTTCGCAAGCTGCATAAATGAATTCATCAAATTTCTTGCAAGAGTTCGTGAAAAAGATAATTGAAAAATTCCTTGAGAAATAAATTTTATGTACTTAGTTATAGACATTTCCTTATAATGTAAGTTTATGACTTTGTGCAAAAAATTATAATGAAATAAAACTATTAAATACATTAATAATGAATTCATCGAACTTGTAGACATTAATTTTTGGAGAATGCTTCAGAGCGACTTAGATATCTTGCAAGCAGTTGATAAAAATTTTTAATAGTCTCCTATAGAAAATCCCTGAAAACTGTTACAGAATCCTACCAAAAGAAATAGACATTAAAAGATAATCTATGATGATTATTCAACTTTACTTTAAGCAGTCAGCGCTGTAGTGGACCAAAATTTACCCGAATCGAGAGTACCTTCTCCCCCCGTTTTCGAGGATGCTGAACACGATGGCGGTATCAGAATTTCTCTTTTCACTAAAGGGGTTAAACGGCCACCACATCATTTCCCCCCGGCAGGGGTGAGTTTTGGTGATGGTCGGAAGTAATCTTCAACATTACCACCGTGCTCAGCATCCTCAAAAACGGTTTTTTACAGAGAAATGATGTGGTGACCGTTTAACCCCTTTAGGGGATACTTTTTCGCCGTTTTAGGGGGTTCAGCTGGCGATAAGAGAAATTCTGATACCGCCATCGTGTTCAGCATCCTCGAAAACTCTCGATCTGGGTAAATTTTGGTCCATGTCCTTCCGACTTACATACGTCACTACTGGAATTCAGAGCGGACATACCAAAATTAAATGAAGTGTTGCTAGAGTAATAGTAATAAAGTTTCTTAGGATTTGCATGAACTTTAAAAGAGGACATCTATTACGAGGTCTGATAAAAATACTCGATATGATCCTAGAACCAACTTGGAAAAACCAGATCGTAAAGAACTGAGGCTTAGATTCAGCGAACTGTATCGATAAACAGGAGGATAACATTAGAATTTTAGAAATTGTAACACATCTAAATATTATGATTATCATGCTAATATTGTTAAATCAAAATTAACCAACGTACACAAAAACATACTGTGAGATAAAATAAATACTCAAATAACCTGGCAAAGAGGGTTGTTCAGAATAACGCCTTGAAAAGCACTAAACTTTATTCTTTTACTAATACAAATTAATTGACAATTCTACTAAATTTCTGACGTTACATTCTTTTTTTCTCAACTAAACAAATACAGGGTATTACCAAAAAATACACATTAAAAAACAATAAAATATATTCAACATTCTCCCCGCCGTGAAGAAATCTGATCTTCACCTTTCACTGGTAGAATACAAACTTTTGAAACAGGCCTTTTGAAATCCTTTTCTTGTTTTAACTTCTACTATTCTAATTATACCGTCTTTTCCGGGATAAATTTCCGAAATTCGACCCATCAACCATTCATTTCTGGGTAGTTTCTCATCAACAATTAAGCAAATGTCATCAATTTTTACTGGAGTGCTTTTAGAAAACCATTTTGTTCTATTTATCAGCGTTGGACGGTATTCTTGAACCCAGCGTCTCCAGTAGGTATTTGCTAAACTTTCTGCTATTCTCCATTGTTTCTTGCTTAACTCTTCATGAGTAATTCTGTCATAGCTTGTTACTCCTCCCGGTCTAAGTAACAAAAAATGATTTGGAGTTATAGCTGTAGTGTCATTGGGATCTACTGATATATGAGTAAGCGGTCTTGAATTTATTGTATACTCTACTTCCACTAGTAGAGTATTGAGAGCTTCTTCTTTGGGATGAACTGATTTTAATGAAAATTTGAGTGCCGACTTAACAGACCTGACCATACGTTCCCATATTCCCCCCATGTTTGGGGCACTTGGTGGAGTATGCCGCCATTTTGTTCCGTGTGGGATGAGATCTTCTGCTATTTTTGTGTTATCAAGCAATTTTACCAATTCTTTCAATTCATTTTCTGCTCCATTAAAATTGGTTCCATTGTCTGTGATGAACTCCTTAGGTTGGCCACGTCTGCAAATGAATCTTCGAATAGCCATTAATGTTGAGCTGGTGTCAAGGGTTGCAGCGATTTCAATATGAATAGCTCGTATTGTTAGACACGTAAACAAAACTCCATATCTTTTTTCAACTCTTCGTCCAACTGAAACTAAGACTGGACCGAAAAAATCTATACCTACATAGGTAAATGGAAAAATATAAGATTCCAATCTTTCTTTTGGCCACATTCCCATTTCTGGTATCGAAGGCTGACACTTCTTCACCTTGCAGATCTGACAATCTGTAAAACTCTTCTTAACAGCAGCTCGCATTTTTAAAATCCAAAATTTGAGTCTTAGATTATTCAGTACAGTCTCCACCCCTACATGACCTGCTTTTTTATGGTAATAACTTATTAATAATCTTGTATATGGATGTTTTGGGTCTAAAATTATGGGAAATCTGTAATCAAAATCAAAATTTAATGTATCTGGAAATCTTCCTTTCAATCTAAGTATTCCCTCATTATCTAAAATTGCACTTAATCTTATAAGTCTACTTGTGTTCGGCAAACGTTTATTTTTACTTAACAAATCAATGTCTTCCTTAAAACTTTCTTGTTGACTCTTTCTTATCCATAATTTGCACGCTTCGTTAAACTCGTTCACATCAATTTCTAAATTTTCTGGTCTTTCCTTCTTTTGCTTTTTCACAATATTTCCAAAATGTACAATCCATGCTGTAGATTTAATAAGCCTATTCCAATTTGAAAATCTGACACTATCTGGTAAAATGTTAAGAGAACTTTCGTTAATCACATGAAAAGAGTTTGTTTCTTGTTTATATAAAGTTTCAGGTTCTATTGGCCAATGTTCTCTGGATTGTTTTAAGAAAGAAGGTCCATTGAACCATACACTATTTTCCTTCAAATTCAACTTTTTTAATTCTTTTGTTGCCTCATCTGCTACATTTAGATCGGAGGGTACCCAATGCCACTGAGATACTTCTGTATTTTCAAGTATTTCTCCTATTCTGCAAGCAACAAAAATTGGGAATCGTCTAACCTCTGATCGAATTTGTTGTAGTACAACAAGAGAATCAGTCCAAAAAGAAACGTGAGAGATGTTATACTCTAATTCAGCTAAAACTATTTTAGCTAGTCTAGTAGCTAAGACTGCACCTTGTAGTTCCATTTTTGGTACCGTTTGCTGAGTTAATGGTCCAATTTTATACTTAGAAGCAACAAATGACGTAAAAACAATACCTTCGTGAATAGTTCTTAAATAAATTACAGCAGAATATGCTCGTTCACTGGCATCTGAAAACGCATGTAACTCTACGTCTCGAATATGTTTAAGAGATGGAAAATAATATCTAGGAATGCAAATAGGTGAAAGTACTTTTAGATTATTTAACCAATGTTGCCATTTCTGAAAAAGTTCTTCAGAAATTTCGGAATCCCAGTCGATATTGATTTTCCAAATGTCCTGCATTAGAAGTCGTGCTTTAATCATAAAAGGAGCAAGAAAATCTAAAGGGTCAAACACAGACATGATAATTTTAAGTACTTGACGTTTTGTTGGTATTATAGAACCATCTATGAGATCACGAGAATCCTTTTTAAAATTTAAAGAAAAAACAAAATTGTCTGAATCTGGAATCCAAGACAACCCTAAGACACGTTCAACTTTTTCAGAGTCAATTTTAATATTTTGCCCTGAATCGGCACGTAAATTTTTAGGTATCGACTCGATAACCTCTTGAGAGTTACTAATCCATTTTACCATTTCAAATCCAGCTTGCCTATGGACATAAATAATTTCTTTAATACGTCGAATCGCCTGTGTTTCTGAGCTGCATGAATCGAGATAATCATCAACATAGTGTTGCTTAATTACAGCTCGTGAAATACCAGGAAATTGATTCTCAAACTGTTCTGCATTCTTATTTTTAATAAACTGAGCAATCGATGGTGAAGAAACAGCTCCAAATATCATGACATTCATTTGATATACATCAGGTTCCCTCTCTCGATCCATTCCTCGCCACAAAAAACGTTGGGCACATCTATCCTCATTTCTAATTAAAACTTGATGGAACATATCCTTAATATCACCTCCAAAAGCAACTTCATATTGTCTAAATCGCCACAGAACAGATACCAACGAAGGAACAAAGTCTGGACCCTGCAGAAAGAAATCATTCAAGCAAACACCCGAAGACTTGGCAGCCGCATCAAACACAAATCTTAATTTTCCTGGCTTGTTAATATTCCACACTGCAAAGTGAGGCAGATACCATTCTTTTTCGTTTTTATCAACTTCAGAAAATTCTAATTTCTTAGCATAACCTTTCTGTAAGTATTCGTCGATTTTATGACAATATTGTTTGGCGAATTCAGGATACTTGTCCATTTTTTTCTCCATACATAAGAGACGAGACTTGGCAGTTTGTTTACTTTGGGGCAACTTTTCTTCTAAATTTCTCCAAAGATGACCAATTTCATAACGATTATTAATTTTTCTTGCAGTTTTCTCCATAATTACTAAAGCCTTTTTATCTTCTACATATTTTATAGTTTTTTCCGGCTTTATCCCGAATGACTCTAATTTGAAAGAGTCTTTTACAATTAAATGAAGTTCTTCATTAAAATTATTATGACAGCATAAATTTACATGTACAACATTAGTAGATGAATAATCATTAATGGGTCCATGTATAGTCCAGCCTAATTTGGACTGCGACAAGATTGGTTGATCCAGTCTAGGTTGAATCACGTGTCGTGATACTATCAGGCCACAGTTGTCCTGTCCTAGAAGTAATAAAGGTTTAGCATTTTTTGTTAACTCTAAAACTTGAGAATCGAGATATGGAAATTTTCTGATTAAATTTTGTACATCGATATTCTGTTCCGGTAAATCTAAAGTAAAGTTACTAACTGTTCTAAGATTTCCTACTTTATAAAAAGGTAATTTATTACTTTGACCAGAAATATCTAAGGAGACAGCTCTTGATTCGTCGTCATAGTGACTTATTCCATTTGTCCACTGAAAGCATAATGGATTGATTGGTCCAACTAGTTCAAGATCCTTAGCAAGACTTTCATCGATTAAGGAACAGGTCGAACCTTCATCAAATAATGCAAATGTTCTGATTTCTTTCTTTGGCCCCCGAACTATAACAGCTGCAATTCTTAACATGGCATTTTTGACACCACCTGTCAAGTTGGCACAAAAATTAGGTTGACAGTTTTCGCTAACATTAGCGACCGGTACTGATTCTTTCGTCAGATGGAGCAATTTGTGATGTCGTCCTTTACAATCATCTACACCACACCTAACTTTTGAGCGACATCTATTTGCCATGTGTCCAGCTTTCAAACAACGAAAACATAGTTTTAGCTGCATGACGGCCTGTCTTCTCTCAGCTACAGATTTTTCGATGAATTGTCCACATTCACGAATTTTGTGATTACTTTTACAGAGTGAACATGTTTCAACAGCTAATATGAAATCATTTTTTTCATTTGATACCATCACAGATTCTTTCTTGCTTTTATTTTTTTGCCATGGATTTTTGGTGGAAGCAATGGAATTTAACTCCTCTTCATACCAAATGGAAAAATCTTCTAACGAGATTGGTACTCCTTGTGAGTCTCGTTGACACTTAAACTTTCCCCAAGAATAGGTCAAGATAGGAGAGAGTTTTTCAACTATGGTTGCTAGCAACTCTGGATTAAAAAGATAAAAAGTACAATTTACATTCTTCATGCTAATAACCATATTATTTATTGCGTTATAAAAGGAAATACATGACTCCAACTTTTCTTCACTGACTGTACCAAATTTCTTAACTTTTTCCATCAAGGAAAAAACGATCCATTCTGGTCTACCAAAATTTAATTCTAACATTTTGATTATTCTTGATACATTGTCGGGAGAAATCATTAAAGCCTTTACAGTTTCTCTCGCTTTTCCTTTCAAACACTTATCAAGTCGCAATAAGTTATCATCATTAGACAAATCGTAAAGTTCTGTAGTTTTCTTATATTGGCTGACAAACATGGGCCATTCCGTTAATTCACCACTAAACTGTGGAAGATCTTTAATTTTTTGTCTAGCTAAAAGTCTGTTTGTTTCAATGATATTTTTCAGCAAAACTTCGTCTCTTACTTTCTCTCCACCCCCAACAGTAGCTGAAACTATCTTCACATCTGACTTACAGTCTGCATCGTTAATGGAATGATCACAACTTTTGGCATCGTTAATCCATTGATTTATTGCGTCCAACTTTCGGCAAGCACCTTTTTCAGTTATATAACTGTATAAACTACCTATTTTTTCACTACAATCTTTATCTGCGTTGTATTTAATTTCACTTCCTAAAAGTTTCTGCTTAATTCTGAATTCATTTATAACATTTTCTCTTCTTTTTTCTATAGCTATTAATTTTTCCTTGGCTTCTTCTTCATCTAATATTTTCTTTTGACGAATCAAGTCTAGCTCTAGTTCTAAATTAGAAATATTTGATTGCTTAGAACAAACTGAACCTCTTACAGATTTCTTGCGGAAATCGGGAATTATATCAGAATTTATCGCTTGTACTTCCGTTGCCTGAATCATTTTAGAAGTTCCTTCCAACGCGATCTCATTTGCAGAAGAGACTCTTTTCGCAATGTCACCACGGCTTTTTGACAGAGAAGAGATATTAACAACATCTTTATCTTCCACCGCTTTCAAACTGGACATAGCAATGTCACCGCCTACAAATCTAACTGGAGGAACTCCCTTGTTCGATCTCAAACTTCTTCGGATAATACTTTCTTCGATACTCATTTTTTTATAACTCCACAGCGTGTTCAAATTTAAACTCGAAGGACCACTGTTCAGAATAACGCCTTGAAAAGCACTAAACTTTATTCTTTTACTAATACAAATTAATTGACAATTCTACTAAATTTCTGACGTTACATTCTTTTTTTCTCAACTAAACAAATACAGGGTATTACAAAAAAATACACATTAAAAAACAATAAAATATATTCAACAAGGGTAGTGGAACCATTACTTATTTAATAGATTTCAACCCTTGTTGACAATCCCCAGACCACTTAAACTAATCAATCTAACAGAATTCAAGTCCCAGTAACTTTTAGAAAAAATAATATTTCCGACACGATCCAAACATATGTTTTATATACATAAAAATGTTTCGCACAGCTTGCAGGATATCCGATAATTTAACAACTAACGATCATAAAAATAATAAAATAATGTAAAGGACCATTTATTAATAATTTAACATTAATTTTATTTCCGTCTGCCATTTCCACAAAATGAAATGATTGACATCAAATAATGAGTATTGAATTGCACTTTTAAAGGACTATGATGAACAAAGGCGTGCTGAAAAAATAAAATAAGAAAAGTATAATTATTTTTCAGCATTTTCAGTATAAAATAAAATGAAAATAAAATAAAGCTGGCTGTATGATTATTCCATTTATAATGGGTAATTTTTTTTGAGGTGAAAAGCAATTACGCACCCCAAGGCCTAGCCATGTATACCTACTAAAACACCTCACTTCTTCTTTTTCCTCATTATTTCTCTTATGTGTCCATATTTGGTAATTAGTAAAAAATATAAACTGTGACTAAATTTGATTAGCAGGATCATTTTAACACCTCATTAAAATGTGTGGGTCAATTTAAAATATTTTCCACCAGTTCTTGATCGTAGATACTCATCTAATCCGCACTCCCACTATCAGAGTTACCTTAAAACTTCTCAAAATTCATCGGAATAATCCTTAAACTTAGCCATCAGTAGTAAACCAACACCCAGTATATTAAATAATAGTTGATTAGGTAATAGAACAAAACAGAGATCAGAAGAACCACTTTGCCTATTTTGTAACACTAGTTGGTTCAAAAAATATGTCCGAAATTCGGATGAATTTTTGAAATATATATGTAAAAATTGCGGTATGGAATTGAAAAAAGAATTTGGATTTCATGTTGAGCCGTGCCATAGATACGATACAAAAAGGTTGCAAGTAAATTGTAATGAAACATTTTAAAAACTAGATAGAGGTAACAGTACTATACACTATAACCAAGTCTGCAGCACTGCTTAAGAAAATTTTACTTTGCAAAATGTTTACAATCTTAAATCAAGTTGTTAATATAATATATTGAAATCATCATTGTTAGGTTGACAATTGCTAGGGATACGCCTATGATGATACAATTATTATTCTGTCATTTACAGAGATTTGCCCTGACGCTCCACTTTTAAAAGTAATTAAACCAAAATGTGAAAACGTTTCCCATGCAAATTTTAGTTTGTATTAAGAACTAGTTATCTGAAAACGTGAATTAAATCAAAATCGTTGAAATGTACAATACGGGAATAATAGAAAAGGTAAGACTGAATAAGAATATTAGAATATAGAATTAATCAAATATTATTAAACGAGCAAGGTTTGTATGTATGTATGTATGTGTGTCTGGATGATCTCAAAATCCACTCTTCAGAATTCAATGCTACTTTCAGCTACTAATTCCAAAAAATGCAGGTTTCTTGTCTGTAAAAATTCGATTTTCCGAGATATTTACAAGAAAAGTTAAGCTTTTAGTTTATTTTCTAGCAAAGGCAGACAACACAGATAATAATATAATCTGATAAACATTAGTTTATCTCGCAGATCAAGCAAACATTTTAGGACTGCAAATTAATCAAGAAAAAACAAAATATATGGTCCTTGGAGAAACTGGAAGTATCGGAGAAAATCTGATAGTAAAAACGACAAGGGAAACGGACTACAGTTTCCAAAGGGTACATGAATTTATTTATTTGGGAGTGCTAATATCTAGCAATGCCCACGAAGAACAAGAAATACAGTCAAGAATCACGAAAGGCAACAGAAAATTTGGAATGCTCCAGTCACTGATGAAATCAAAATACTGTTCAAGAAAGATGAAGATAAGAATATACAATACCATTATAAAACCCACTGTAACGTACGAAAGTGAAACATGGATTCTAACAAAAAAACAGGAAGAAAAGCTGGAGCGCTGGGAGCGTAAAATTCTTAGAGCAATCTTCGGTGGGATAAAAACACCTGAAGGATGGAGAAGGAGAACGAATGCAGAAATAGACATGTTATACGGAGAATCAAAGATAACATCAAGAATAAAAACATACAGATTAAGGTGGTTGGGACACGTAGAAAGATTAAACAAAGAAAGAATGACAAAAATGGCTCTTTACAGGACTCTTATTGGCAAAAGAAGAAGAGGGCGGCCTAGAAAAAGATGGTTTGAAAGTGTGATGTCTGATATAAATAAATTTAATATACGAAATTGGAAACAGAAAGCTAGGAATAGAGAGGAATGGAGAAAAATAACTGCCCTGGGTCTACAAGGCCTGTAGAGCATATATATAGACCAACTCATATGACAACGATAACATATATCATGTTAATGACTCTTTCTCCTTTAGTGAATTCATTAACGATTTTCAATTAGCACCAAATTATATTCTTATAAGTTTAGATGTGGTATCTCTATTCACTAACTTACCTTTAGAGTTAGTTAAACGCTGTATCGACAAAAATTGGAACAAAATTAACAACCTCTGCAATATTGAAAAACAAATGTTTATGAATATAATTGATTTCATTTTTGACTCTACATGCCTTGTCTTCAATCAAAAATTCTACAAACAAATTTTCGGTACTCCCATGGGTTCTAATATCTCTCCAATAATATCAAGTTACGTTTTAGATGAACTCCTAGAATATTGTATAAATAAAATCACATTCGAAATTCCTTTCCTCAAGAGATATGTTGATGATCTTATCCTCTCTGTACCAGGAAACTGTATCGATGAAACTTTAAATATTTTTAACAGTTTCGATCCAAGTATTCAGTTTACCGTTGAAAAAGAAACTGATAATTCAGTTCCATTCCTGGATTTAAAACTAATAAGAACGAATGACAATAAAATCATTACTAGATGGTACAGAAAACCAATTAATAGTAATCGGTTCCTAAATTTTCATTCAAACCATTCTATGAAAATCAAAATAAATTTAATTAATAACCTCAAAAACAGAGTGGTTAAAGTCACTCATCCATCTTTGAGAGATGAGTGTCTAAAAGAGCTTCAGAACATTCTTTTAGAAAACTCATATCCTAAATCTTTAGTGAATAAAATTCTATTTAGTACCTCTATTTCTGTTTCAAATTCAAACCATCCAACAACAACTGACCAAATTTCTATTTTTAAATCTTTACCACATATAGATGGTTTGACATCAAAACTCATACATTTGTTTAAAAATGAAGACAATATTAAAATAGCTAAAACCAATTTGAAAACTATTTCACAAATACATTCTAAATTGAAAACACCCATACCAGTCAAAAATAAATCAAATATAATCTATGAAATCCCATGCAGCAGCTGTGATGAAGTATACATTGGTCAAACAAGTAGAATGATTAAAGATAGAATAACTTCTCACAAAAGTGACTGCAGAAGGAATGTGAGATCTTGTCGCCTTGCTGAACATGTAATAGATAAAGATCATGTGATTGACTATAATAATGTCAAAATTCTCGATAATGAACGAAATCTCAATAAGCGTCTCTTTCTTGAAATGGTTCATATAAATAACAATCAAAATTCAATGAATAAAAGAACAGACATCAATGACCTGAGTACAATATACACATTTCTATTAAAAAAACATAAAGAAAATTTCTCAACTCGTCCTCCTTGAATTGATATTTATTTTATATATATATTTATACATTCTTATACTTTTTATAATCACACTCTGTATGTTACAATTGTATTCTGAAGTTTTTGGAAACTGTCATTTTGTCATTTTAAAATATTTTAACACCGATGTTTCTTTTTGTATTTAATTTTTTCCGTATTTCATCGACGTATACAAACCCGGAATTGTAGAGAGATAAGAGGTTCTACCGGCACCTCATATATGTTTTGACTGTATATGCTGTCTGGCACCATATATATTATTTCAGAATACACTTTTCAATTTTATCTTGGACAGAAATATTCGCCTCGAACGCTTAAGGAGGTTGGGGCGTTAGACAAGAATAATGAAAAATCTGAAAAAATATTTTTTAACAAATTAATGCGTATGACAAAATTTTCTATAAAAAAAACCTAAAGTTAAAAAACTTTTAATCCTACATATAGCATACAAACAGTACATTTTTATTCGAGCAAATAACCAATAGCCCAGTTGTCAGAGAGTTTGACCTCGTCAAAATGTGATATCGATGAAACTTGAAACGGTGCAGAAAACGATAAAAAAATCTTTGCTGCTCTAAAGTGTATGCTAACTTTACAATTTCGAAAATAAAATCGTAAATTTGGTTTTTCCATTATATCTAGAAAAAAAAAATTCGAAAACCACGTGAAAGAGCGGAAAATTTTACTAAAAATTATATTAAAGTTATTTTTAAAAAGAATTTGTATTACTATAAAAAATTTTATTTTATATAAATCAATTTCTAAATTACTTTTAACTTTATTAAAAAAAATAATTTCTGATTTATATAAACACTATTTTGAAAATAAAAATTGCGTCGAATGAATATTGTAAAAAAAATGAAAATTTTAAAACAAGTTTTACTAAACCCAGATAATGTTCATCATTTTAATTATATTTAAATCAAACGTAAAAGTATAATAATAATAAATCTACAAGGATTTTTTTTGTTATGCCTCTATTAATAGATATCTTCACTTTTATAAAAAGTAGTGAGAATTTTAGAAATTATAAGTTCCGATCAAATTTTCTATGAGAAAACAAAAAAAAAATTAAAAATTAATGGATTCCTGAGAAAGCTTAGAGTCTCCTCTTTAAAATGCTTCCTTTTTTTGTTTTTTTGCTTACAATTTACACAAAGATACTTTAGTTTTTCCGAACGTCTCGCCTGAATATTTGAATTCAACGGCTCGGCGCGCGTCGAGTTTTCGAATTTGCTTTCTTATTTTTAATAATTTTTTACAGTAATACAATTTTTTTTTAACTAACTAACTTTTTAACTTTAAATATAATTTTTAGTACAATTTTCCGCTCTTTTGGTGCTATTAGTTTTTCGAAATTTTTATTTTTCTTCCAGATATAAGAAAAACCAAGTTTTCGATTTTATTTTCGAAATTGTGAAGTTAGCATATACTTTAGAGCAGCAAAGATTTTTTTATCGTTTTCTACACCCATTCAAGTACTTAAATGACAAGTTTCATCGAGATCACATTTTGTGCGAGCTGTTGGTCAATATCCTTCTCTGGCAATGCATATTTTATTATTTATTCCAATTTTATAATGAGACTTTTAATTAATAAAAAATACTATTAAACGTTCGTAAACTGTTGAATCTGTCTTTTTAATTAATTTGAAGTCTTGTAATTTTTGCCAAAATCGCGTATTCTAAAAAATGCCCTAGGTTAAAATATACAGTATATCCACAAATGGATCGAAAAGTGGAAAAAAATATTATTTTAGTTTATTCTTTAGAAAAATCTTACTAAAGTCCATAAAATAAGATCAGAATATCCAAATCTTAGAATACCTGTACGGTGTGTTAAGAAGTAAAAATGTATCAATAGAAAACTGCCATTACTTATTATTATTCACAAAATGTTTAGGAATTGAAAAAATTTAAAATAAAATATAAATATAAATTTTCAAATTAAAAATTAAATTTCAATTTTTAAAACATAAAAATTAGTCTTATTGACAAATAAGATTGGCAAATCCAAATTTTAGTTCATTTGTAAAAACACAAATGTACTAAGAAATTAATTAAATGAGAAAAATTATCGAAATTATTTATTAATTGACACAAATTGCACAATTGTTAATATTTTAAAATGAGCCACATTGTTTAAACAAAATTGCACTATTTAATATAATCTAAGTATAAGTGAACAATTTTTATATTATTTCATTTTGTTATTGCTTTCTTTGCAAAAAAATAAAATTTTAGAGATTCCGTAGATATTGATATAAGTAAAGGTTCCATTTGAGGGTTTTTGATGTAAAAATTTGTAGTTTGGACAACAACTTACTTATATAAATATTTTGAGTAAAATACTAAATAATCTTAGTTACTTTTTAATATTCTTACACATTTTCTTAATTTTCTACATGTAACTTAAAATTGTGATATACGAATCTTATTTTTTTTGACAAACATGATTTTTTTATAACGAATAACTTTCTCGTAAAATTAAGATTTTGTTTTAGTGGTTCTTGATAAAACAGGGGTTTTTAATGCCCAAATGTTATTATCTATATAATGTTTAATTAAAGAGCTTGCACCGCAATCCGTTAAAATACCTACCAAGTTTTTGTAAAGATTTTTCAACAATTTTTTAGTTTTTACACGGAATTCACAAAATGCTTCTAAATGGTGCCTGAACGTTCCTTCCTGCGTGGTGCCGCAAAGTTTATATAATATAATAACTTGAAATATATATCCTTTTGGCACCATATATTATTTCAATTTTATTTTGAAAAGAAGTATTCGCCTCGGAGGTTGAGGCGTTAGACAAAAATTGTTTTTTATTAATTTTCCAATTTTTTAAAAACTTAATTTTACTTTAAAGTGCTTCTAATTTTTTAAAATTATTACCTAATTTTTATACATAAATTTATAAATTGCGGATATTTACATAAATTTAATTTTTTTATTACTAAGTTAGCACAAAAAATTCAAAAGATTCAATGGATCTAAATAAGTAAATAATTATAATCAATGGAGTGGCGAACAAAAAACTAAAACTGTTATTAATTAACCAACTAGTTGACATTCAGAATTATTATTTGTTTTTTTTAATATTATAATATTTTTGATTTGTGAAGTTTTGAATATGTAAAAACTTACCGTGAATAATATTTTTCATCATAGTTAAATATTAATAATAAGGATTTAAAACTCTTATTAAAAATGGCAAGAGGTCTTAGAAATTATATTTTTTAATAAATATAAAAAAAATAATCGGTTTGGTTGTTATTAAAATAATTGATTATTTATGGATACCGTTATTATAATTTAAAATTAAAATCTAATTTTAATTATTTAAATGTAAAAATGTGAAGTGTAAATGTAAAAATGTAAAGTGTAAAATGTAAGTGTAAATGTAAAAATTACTCTTGAGAAATGAATTGGCGTTCTATCGAAATTTTGTAAAAACACAAATTAATTAACTAAGAAATTCTACATTTGAATCGTTTAATTTTCTTCTCCTTTTTAATAAATTAAAAGTTTTTACAAACCAATATTAAGACCACGTCAACTAATTCGACATTCATGGCAAACCTTATTTTTTTAAACAAGTATGGAATAAAGAGTATCTCTAGTGATAGAATGAAGTACGTATAAATAAAAAAATGTTATTATAAGTGGTTTCAGAATAACTACATTCAGTAGTGGCCGTGGTGAAAATTTTTTAGTGATTCTTGATAATTCCCAAATGTTATTTATATTATTTTTAATAAAATAATTTATGAAAAATTATAATTCTACCTATTAAAGCATGAATCGCAATCCAAAAGCAAGATTTACCTCTTAAGCTTACACCGCAAATATCAAGTTGTTTATTTTTACATCGCATTCACAAAACACGACTAAAAGGTGCTTGAACGTACTTTCGTTCATGGTGCCACAACGCTTCGGTCGCGTCCTGGTGCTTGTACGTAGCGTATGCTATAGACGAGTCGGGGTGACCCCTGGGGAGTATACGGATTAACTAAAATCGGGGTTTTACATATATATGGTCCAAGTGGCACCTTCCTGAAAATTGCTGTGGGGCATCCTGGGGTGCTCAAGATACCAAAAATGACTTAAAACGTTGTGGCACCAAAAATTGGTGCCACAACGTTTTATATGGTGCCACAACGTCTATATAAGGTCGTTTTTGGTGCCGGAACGTAGGATTACATATATATATATATATATATATATATATATATATATATATATATATATATATATACTGAACGATTCTATTGAGAATCAACCAGTGACAACACGGAGCAGATCCCGGAAGCCCAGCTATTCATATAATGCCCGTGGAAACCTAAAGCAGAACATATATATATATATATATATATTAAATATTAGTTTAATTTGTCAGTTTTTGGCATTGTTAAATCATATCATATCTTTGTGCGAGTGGTGTGCCATTCAGTAATGTAGTCGCGACTTTTTTTTAAATGAAAAATGTAGATGTTTCTTATCGTTATACAAAATGTATTGTAGAATCAAAAAATTTTGCTCTCTAGCTAAAAAAAATAATATAAACTATAATTTACAATCAAATTGTTTGAGGTTGGGTTTAACTATAGAACATATTTGCTAACTGCCTCCCAAGAGGTCGCTCGGGCATTTTAATTGGTTTAAAATTTTAATTCAACTAACGAAAATGCAAAATGGACTCCTTGGGAGGCAGTTACCAAAACTTTGAGGTTATTATGGTCTATACCTAATGATCCTTGATTTTGATTGGCGATCAGTTATAGCTGTTTTCACGACAAAAGAAAAATAAAAATACCCAACCCATAACTTGTTCGCTAATTATAATTTTTCGCCGCTAAAATATTTCAACTAATAAATAATCAAATGCAATTTGCTTGATTAAATTCGTAACAGTAATATGACGAATGTGGCATTACGTAATGCCCCATTTATGTAGATGATATTCCAATTTTAGAACGTATCTATGGTAATTATAACCATCAACAATAGACTCACAACTCTCTTTACGTGAGTTATGAATGTAGGTAAATTCAAATTCATTAATAATGTTGCAAGTGATTAATCAACGATTTTAAGATGTTTGAAAGATTTATTGTCTTTGTTTTGGAAATTATTGATTGATTCAGAAAATACAAAATGTACACAATATACTTGGTCACTCGGTGACTAATTAGACAACAAGTTTTAGGCAGAATTTGACTTTATTAGCAGAGCCTCCTTTAAGAGCTTTTTTGTAGAAACGTTTATCTTTAGCTTTAAAATAGTGAAGGAACACTTTTTTCTTCTTCATTTAGGGTTGTTTTTTTCCCAATTTGTTTCATAAAACGCACCAATATCGCTATGTAATATTTGCTACATGTCAATATTCTTCAATGAATGAATTTCAATACTACATTAATACCATAAAATGATATAAAGAATACATTTTTATCAATTTGTTTACTGAAAACTAAATTATAAATGAATCCCCCTGTAATTTTTCAATTATTTATTTATTGTTCCCGTCTTTGTCTCACCGCTGCAATACACTTTAAGTTTTACTGATACGAATATACTAAGTAAACATTTAACTCGTTCTAAACAACGATATATTCCGAAACACATCCTTTGCTCGAAACAAACAAAAACTGAATATATAAAATATATACTTGCACAAGTAAGTTTACCTTCGGAAATTTAAACTGAATTAAATCATTAATGCAGGCACATACGTACATTAACATTAATGGTACAGTTGACTTCCACGACCGCATCAAGAGCTGTATTTGCAAAGCAAATTGGGCTGTCAAAGACGAATACACGTTGGTTTGGAAAATATAAGCAAATAATCATACTAACGCTTTACCACTCGTTCTGTGACTCGATAGTTTTAACTCAAATGATCTCTAAAACTGACTTTAAATTAGGAGCAGTTCTATTAAGCCTTGAAGCAATTTGGAAAAGCAAACAATATTTCTGGATATTAAAATTTTATTTGAAAAAATGAGGAAAGCATTGTTTTATACTTATACTTAGCAAAATTATACACTGAATAAAATGTGAGCTCTTATGTGAGATGCAATAATGTATGAGTCTTTGAACTATTTAAATATTCCTGTTGAAGCCTGCGAAATTGTTAAGGTTAGAAGTTGAGAAGAATTAAACTTTCGTTAAGACTTAATTTACATTTATCTATTACTATTCTTAAATGGTATACATTATATCGATACGATAAAGGTGCTGGTTACGCAGACATGTAATTAAAATGTTTTTTAATAGGTATAATAAATAAGAATAATGTTACATAAATTAGAAATTGAAGAATTGACAATTTATCTCTTGATTTTGATAAAAAAATTTGAGTGAAAAATATTTTGGTGATCCACGTTTTCTACTTATTTGTATTGAATTTATTTATTAAATTTTCTTTTTGTTTCAGGTAAGTGGATTTAGACATTTTCCCAAAGGAGTTTTGGTAAGTAAAGTCACCACAAATTCTAATAAAAAAATATGAAATTTATATTGTATACATTTTTATCTTACTTTAAATAAATTTTAATAAATATTGTAAATTACAACCGTTGAAGTGATGATGATTTTTATTAATGTTTTTTCAAAATAGGTTACCTTCTAAAGGTCTTGATGAAACCAAGTTTTTGTTTTTAAAGTTAAAAAAATTCTTAAACTAACAAAATTTTAGTTAAAGTTAAATAAGGTTTCCAAATTATGTTCCGTATCGTTCAAAAGTATACAATTTACAAAAAAAAAACTAAATACTCAATATTTCCAAATACATTATACATTAAAATTTTTAAATTATGTAAATAAAAGAAATTACGAGTGCGTTTCATATAAATGTTGATTAGTTTTATCTAATATGTTGTTCTAAAAATATTTTTTAATGTAATTCGAAGATAAACTGCTTTAATTTACAAATTTTTAGTTTTGTCAAGAATAATACAAAAATGTTTTCACGGTTCATTTTATTGTTTTATAACCTTAGATATACCCAATAAATTAGACACGAATTTGGAAAGGAAGTTTGACCTGAAAGTAGGCCAAGTGGAAATAAAAAGTTTTTTGCGTGTGTTTTAAGATAGTGTCAAGATTCGTTGTTTGTTTCTTTCAACAGGAAATAAATGGATTATAAGGAATGGGAGATTTCTCAAGGTTTCAAATGATTCCGGCAATTCCTGTTTCTTTCAGAGAGTATAGGAATATTAATTTTTTCTTTTCTTTTCATTGGTATAATTTGTTTCCCTAGATTCCATAGATAAAGTCCAGTAAATAAAAATGAAATAAAAATAATGAACTGTTTTCTGTACTATGGGCCTGTTTTATAAAATTTTTAAACGAATACACAAAAAAATATCACCTTGTAAATATATAAACTTTTTGTCAACAGCAAATAAATAAAATAATACGAATTAATTATATCGCACAGAATAATAATTGCTGTTGTAGGGAATTTATTTGACAAAATTGCATTTAGCTCAAGCCAAAAATAAATCAAAAACAATAGACACTAAACTAACAATTTAAAAATATTTAAGTTTAGTTACATGAAATAATTAAAGACAAATTAATAGAACCTTCAGCAGTCCATTTAAATTTAAGTTTTGCTACTAAAATTTACCGAAAATATATTTTTTGCAAATATTCGTGATGCGTTCCATATACATATACCAAAAGAATATGTTCCTAGGGTTTTAGTAGTATGAAATAAGCATTTGTTGGTCTAAAATACTGTATTTCATTAACTATCAACAATCTGTATTATTTTACAGTGAACGGAAGGGCGTATTTTTATAATTTGACATTTGACAGAAATACTGTCGCTGGTTTGTGATTGCTATAGTAACGAGCTGAAACGAAAGCTTCTTATTGGTTAAAAAATGTTGGTGTAAAACGTTTAGTATTTTTTACAGCAAACAAAAGTGCAATAATTGGCATTCCTCGACTCCTCGTATTAGGTCTTTAAAACCTTTGTCAATACTCTCTTCTTACCATAG
This sequence comes from Crepidodera aurea, assembly GCA_949320105.2. Lineage (NCBI taxonomy): Eukaryota > Metazoa > Arthropoda > Insecta > Coleoptera > Chrysomelidae > Crepidodera > Crepidodera aurea. The sequence goes on from OX439477.1 coordinate 24,714,901, forward strand.
ATGGTAGCACAACCAAAAAAAGCTAATTTCTAGCTATACTATGTCCATCGTAAAGAAAAGGAGTGTAAACACCTGCGAAGCTCGTGATTACGGTCAAAAGCTTTAAGCGGACTAAATTTAAATAGGATTTTCTTTTATATGAACTGGTTAGTTGCATAGTAGATTTTTTAAGCGTGTACCTACATATTATTCGAACAATTTGATTTTGTTCTATGTCCAACTACAAAAAGGCCAATGGAGCATATTATGACATTAAAAATAAAGATGAAGAGTGATTTTATACAGTGTTTTCTATTAGCTTTTTTTAATTGTATATAAAAACAATTTAAATTACTTAAAGGCGCTTTGAAGTTATTAGTTATATTAAAATAAAATAATGTCTGAGACAGAATCTGCTGGAAAGCGATAAAAAAAGCATCTAACTGTAGAAATTAAGGAAATAATTTTAAATGTTTATAAAACCGAGACAGGCAAAAGATTTATTTTTGTAAGTACCCTGTAGTATAAACTACAAACGATTAAGATAAAGCTAGGTAATCATAATAGTGGAGCATTAATTTTTATGATTGTTTTAAAACTTTAAAACACAATACACATTTTATTTGAAAGATTATGTTTATCATTAAATATTTTATAATATATAACTGCAAATTGTTAGCAGAACTAGCCATTTAAAAAATTGGTGAATTCGCTTTAAAACCTCCACCATAATTGAAAAAAAGGATAAAAATGTTTTTTTATTTTTTGTCTGCTTGAAAAATTAATATCTATATGCAATTCACATTCAATTTTCCTCTATTTTTTGTTTAATCATAAAAAGAAAGTTTCCTTTAAGGTTTATTATTATTATTATTATTCAATGTTTATTTATTAAATGCATATCTATTACGTTTTGTTTAAATATTTCAAATGTCATTGGCTTTCCAGTTATTTATGTATATTGTACAGGGTGGCCAAATAAGAATGCGAGGTACTGTATCTTGGAAACCATCTATCGTAGAGGCTTGCGGAAAAAAAAGTCATTACTAAAACGACCAAGAGGAAAACCTGGAAAATATTTTCAAGTTTCTGAAATGGCCGCTAGGGGGCGTAACTGCGATCTTGAAGCTAAGAAAGTGATGTTTCTGCGAATTCCGCTATATTAACCTACCAAAAAAATACCTGATCTTTAAAGTAGAGGATAATCTGAACCTTTTTTGTTTAACAATTTTTGCTATATCTCTAAAAATAAAGTGGTGGGGGTATTCAAATGTTTCAGTAAAAAAACACCCTGTATATTCGAAACGGCTGAGCCGATTTTAACAAACTTGGCCTAGTTGAAAAGAGCCATTCTTGGGCTACAAATGCTATAATATTTGAAGTTTTGTTAGTTTCAGATGTCACCGCTAGAGGGCTTTTTTCGACATCTCGTCAGAAATGGTTAATTTTCTCAAAAAAATTAAACGCATTGGTATGATTTCTTTTTCATGAAAAAGTAGCTAAACGATGCCTAAACAAGCTCCCGAAAACCGCATCTCGATATCTTGTTCCTAACCTAAAATTTAGCCCAAAGAAAATTTTATAAGGAAATCCCTTAAATTTTTATTTTTTAAACTAATTAATTCCTTTTATTATGTAAGTTGTGGCCCTAAAAAGGACCGATTTAAAAAAGAAAAGTTTTTAGTGCCCCCATAAATGCTCTAAATGATCATCACGCTCTATGCATTGCTGACTCCTCTCATGGGTAGACAAACCTGCACCTTCAATTTCGGCTCTCGGTATGTAACGTAATGCATTAACGAATCCGGTTTTTCATATGTATCTGGTCGTAGGTTGAGTCTGAAAATCAAAACAAGTTAAGTCTGGTGATCGCGCAGGCCATGGAAACAGACTTCCTCTTCCAATCTACCACTGTTGGAATACTGCTTTAATATGCTCTCGCACAATAATAGCGTAATGTGCTGGGCAACCATTCAACTGCAAAAACAAGTTTTGACGTGTTTACAGTGAAATATCTTCCAACAACAACGGTAATTTATTGGCCAAATAGTCAAGAAAGATATTGCCACTTAGGGATTGCTAAAAAAAATAATTCTGCCTCCCAGTATGGTACACCACACATTTAAATTCCAACGTCCTTGGTGCTGAACTTCACGCAACCAATGCGGATTTTCTGCAGACCAATAATGCATATTGTGCAGATTTTAAAGGTGGCTTCATCGGTCCAAAAAATTAGAAATAAAAATTCTCCATTATTGGGTGAGAGCATATTAATGCAGTATTACAACAGTGTTGGATTGGAAGAGGAAGTCTGTTTCCATGGCCTGCGCGATCACCAGACTTAACTTGTCTTGATTTTCAGACAGACTCAACCTACGACCAGAGAGATACGAAAAACCGGATTTGTAATGCATTACGTAACATACCGAGAGCCGAAATTGAAGCTGCAGTTTTGTTTACCCATGAGAGGCTTCAGCGTTTCGAGCATTTACGGTGACATTAAAAAGCTTTCTTTTTTAATTCGGTCCTTTTTATGGCCACAACTTACATAATAAAAGGAATTAATTAGTTTAAAAAATTAGGAACAAGATACCGAGATGCGGTTTTCGCGAGCTTGTTTAGGCATCATTTAGCTACTTTTTCGTGAAAAAGAAATCATACCAATGCATTTAATTTTTTTGAAAAAATTAACCATTTCCGTCGAAATGTCGAAAAAAGCCCTCTAGCGGCGACATCTGAAACTAACAAAACTTCAAATATTATAGCATTTGTAGTCCAAGAATAGCTCTTTTCAACTACCCCAAGTTTGTTAAAATCGGCTCAGCCGTTTCGAATATACAGGGTGTTTTTTACTGAAACCTTTGAATGCCCCCCACCACTTTATTTTTAGAGATGCAGCAAAAGTTGTCAAACAAAAAAGATTCAGATTATCCTCTACTTTAAAGATCAGGTATTTTTTTGTTAGGTTAATGTAGCGGAATTCCCAGAAACATCACTTTCTTAGATTCAAGATTGCAGTTACGCCCCCTAGCGGCCATTTTAGAAACTTGAAAATATTTTCCAGGTTTTTCTCTTGGCCGTTTTAGTTATAACTTTTTTTTCCGCAAGCCTCTACGATGGATAGTTTCCCAGATACAGTACCTCGCATTCTTATTTGGCCACCCTGTACAATAATTGCAAAAATTTAATGATAACATTCAAACATAAATTAATTTTCCAATAAATAACCAGTGTCAATTTATTCAACAATACATTTGATAGTTATATTTATGGGTGTCACGGAGCTTTAAATTTAAATTAAATTCCTGCGTGTGACATCAATTTTCGATATAAACATTTATTTATGCGGTAACTAGTTATTTCATTCCCATTCAGTAAAATTTCGAATAAACTAATATAGTCGAGAATTTATGTGAAACGTTAAAGTACGCAATGACAGTCAAAATCTGTTGTTATGACTTAGTAACTTAAGGGACAATAAAAAATAAATATTTATATTTAAAATTAATGTCACATGCAGTAATTTAATTTAAATTTAAAGCTTCGTGACACCAATAATTATACAATTATATTTTTGCAAATATTGTGTGAATTACATAAATGATAACGGGAAAGTCAATGTTATTTTAAATATTTAAACAACGCATAATGTAATATACATTTAATAAATAAACATTATTAATAGGAAACCACAAAGTTAATCGTATAAAAAAATTTTAAAAACAGCGATCTTCATGACTAACAATAAATATTTTACTTTTCAATTTACCGTCTCTATTGGCTATTTATACCAATTTTTTTATCTATTTATTCCGTTTAACAGATTTACGTAGCTAGCAAATTTTTGTAACAAAATGCCAGTAGTTTCCTTTTGTCCTTTCAAGGCAGCCATTAATTTTTAGAAATTTTCTTCCACTACCTTTTTTCAGATATCGAAAACCGCGGTCAATACAAGATAAATATCACAATCTTTGACGATCGGGGCTAATCTAAAAAAAAATAAAAAAGTATACAGTTAATATTAAAAAATGAATACAAAGTATTTTTATGTAAGGAATGTAAAAATCTATGTAAGGAGTGTTAAAAATGAACAACAAAAATCTATAAAAACTATCCCATACTTACTTAAAGTTAAACTACGAAGAATCGAACTCAGGTAAATAGAAACTCTTGTGTCCATCGAATGACTAAACACACTATAAATCTATATAGTTATTTTTTGTATGGTTAAATCATGAACAACAATCTTAAATGCACGTTTGTAGATCATAAACTTCATCGTCCTTTAAAATCATGTCATGAAAAGTATCAAAATAAGTCTATAAATGGGTCTTCCAATATGAGATTAATCGTTAATATCAGTGTAACATTTATAACGAAACAAATCGGTATCAAAAACCAACTGTCTAAACTCTTTTTTTGCGGATAATTCAACGTTTTTCTGATTGATAGTAGCTTTGCCTAATTGCAAGATTTAGTTTTAAGAGTTTCAAAGTTTAATTAATTTTAAATTGGTTTCCATCTTTGTAAGTAAACTGTCCCCGAGGACACCGTGTCTCTATTACTTGTCGCTCGTAGACTAAAATTACCCTTAGCAACTAAAACATCTCACCCTTGAGTCGCACATAAAACTTGGAAAAAGATAACTAATAAAGATAAACGAATTTAAACTCATCGTTGTGTAAAAAATTAAAAATATGGTAATTGGATAATTTCGTTGTTGACCGAATGAGGCAGAAAGCAGACAATTAAAAAGGAGTGATAAAAAGACATGATTTTTTTTGTATTTATATAGTTAATTAATTTAAAAATATTCATGAACTGTTCAAACAAATCGCTCGACTTCGTTAACGAAAATTAATATTTCATAAGCATTTTTTCTTCTGTTTTAAACGTTGGAATCTAAAGAAATCGGACATGAAAAGGCGACTCATTTATTTAAAAGAAATTATTAATGTGTACCAAACGTATAGACGTAAAAGTATTTCACTTAGTAAACCAGTAACGAATTTTAATTTATTAGATTCGACATCCTAAGACCGGTTTCTGCCTGTCGGCTTCATCAGTTAGGCGTTTAGAATCCAATAAATAAAATTCCAAACGCGTACAAGTCAATAGCTATATCCGCTATAAGATAACATTTTTAGATGTACTACCATCTATGGTTAGAAGAGAGTATTGACAATAAATTTTGACTGAATCTAGTCAAGATGTCACTCTCTTCTTTTTATCCCTTTAAAAGATTAGTACAAAGTTAGTAAACCAGTAAGGAAATTTAATTTATTAGATTCGATATCCTAAAATTCCTTACTGGTTTACTAACTTTGTACTAATCTCTTAAAGGGATAAAAAGAAGAGAGTGACATCTTGACTAGATTCAGTCAAAATTTATTGTCAATACTCTCTTCTAACCACAGATGGTAGCACGTCTAAAAGTATTTCACTTAGTTGTATGTCAATGTTTTTACAAAATTTTGTATTTCTATTGTTCAAGCAATGTTTTATGCACCATTTAATATCCCCAAATATCTCATTGTTCATTTTGGCTTTGTTTCAACACCAGTAAAACCGTAGCATGTCTTACAGAGGAAACAAAACTCGGAGACAAATCTAACCCTTTCGTTCGGTTATAAAAGAAACTTGTCGTGTCTAGACATGTTTCGGCATCCTTGTGTCTCATCAGTAAGTAGACAGCTCAACTTGATTTTTCAAATGAAGACCAATGTGAAAATGGTGTTGTACTTGCCAAAGAAACTTTTTTTGGGAGAAAACAGAAATCATATTTATACAAAACGATCTTTCAATTACTAATGCATCACCACGTATATAATTTAACAGTATTTTGTAATGAAATATCCTGTACTTAGTTACCGATTCGATTACTTCGATATACATTCAGAAACTTGTTAACCAAGTAATGCAGTGTTTAAACGTATAAAACACGATCACGGGTTTATGGTTAAGAACGCGAAGACCGCATTTAAGATCGTTACATTATTTAGAGAGGACGTGATTGCTAAAATAAGACCTCGAGGTTATAAATCACGCTTTTCTTGTGGATAGTTACATTATTTCGTAACACTAATATATTGCAATGGGGAATCTTCATTATAATTTTATGTACCCATTAAGGTACAGATAACAAGGTTTAAGGACCTAAATGAGTTTTAAGAAAACGTTTTAATGAGCTCAATACATGCAAAAATATTTTTTTGAGATTGAAAGAAAATTCTGAAACACTTGTCTCTTATATATTTTATACGTATTTCATTCTTACTCTAGTGTCAAAATGTTCATTCTGTAACATCTAGATAGCCATGAATTTCATGTTTGACAGTTCTACGCGACGTGTTATTTATTTGGTTTGAATTTGCCTGAACAAAGATAAGATGCGTTTTTTGAAGTTTCATTTTATTATATTCAATTCCTACTTTCTGTGGTCGTGGAGAAAGTACAGTCTGTTACTCTGTTGGAATGAAAATTCTCGTAGAGAATTCTCATTCCAACCTTGTTACAGAATATACTATTATAAGAATAAATTCGTTTATTATTAAACTGTTATTGTAAGTATTGTTTGTTTCCATGCTTTTTAAATTTAAATACATATCTTTGTTATTTAAAAAAGTATGCATACATTAATATGTAATCAAATACATTTTCTATATAAGGCGAACTGCACATTGCTCTACATCAAATAAAGTAAAATGAAATATTTTGGTTTCATATTTTTCGCCCTTTTTTATTTTACCAAAGGGCAGCAACCCAGTAAGTTTTATTTAATTGTATTGATTTTATAATTTTTACAAGTGCTGTAAGCCAAAACTACTGTTTGTTTTAGAATGTGGACTCAATGAACATCCCCAATTTGTATGTTCCCCAGGATGCAATCCTGAACCAACATGTCAAGATACACATCCAACAAGAAAACCTGGTTTTTGTACACTAAATTGTTTAGATAGATGTGAATGTAACGAAGGGTACATTAGATCTAAACCTAATGGTGCATGTATCAAGAAACATGATTGTCCTCATTCAGGTTTGTTATATTTAACCCTAAAACCCATCTAAAAAAGTATTTAAACCTAGGTTGTGCATAAAATTATAGGGCTTTTTATTAAACTGACCACGCTTGCGCATCTAAAGTTATTTTTACTATTTCGTAAAAACGTAAAAGAGAAAAGCTATAAGTAAATAAACTAACAGATAACAGATTATATTTGCATATTAGTTTATTTTTTTCTTTTTTCAGTGTGTCCAATAAATCAGGCATATTTATGCACATCACCTTGTCATCTAGCTCCAACTTGTCAAAACAGAGATCCTGATCCACCTCACGAATCATGTGGAGGTTTATGTATACGTAAATGTGTATGTGACATTTTCAGCGGATATATCAAAAATGAAATAAATGGAGAATGTGTCAAAATAGATGATTGCCCATGTAAATAGTGTCTCATTTATTCTAAAATATTGTCCTAGTATGATTAGAATTATGCTTTTGTAAATTATTGTACAACAATAAAAAACTTAAGTGTTTAACCTCTTTTATTTATATATTCCTAAAAGCAAAAAGATAAGTCTGTTGAGCAAATAAAGCTTTTTGTGAAAAATCCAATTTATTTATTCTTACCTCACCTTATACCTTATGTAAAATGAAAGCTGAAATCAACAAAGATCATAGTGTCTTGTTGTCTACTACTATCCAAAAAGAAGAGCATTGATTTAAAAATTAAAATGGCCCTGAAATATATTTTAAATTGAAAATGGCCGCAAAATGTAATAGAAATTTAGTAAAAATAAAAGTTTACATACTTTTTTTATCAATACTAATTATTATACAGTTACTGGAAAACAGAATGTTGTTATCTCTAGTGGTTTTTAATAAGCGATGTGTCAAAAAGTTTTGAGCACATGCAAAAATATTTTTCTAAGAATACATTCGTTTATTATTATTGTTTGTTACTTTGGCGCTATGTTCTAAACAAGTCGGGTCAGTTGCTTTAATTTGTGTTCTAACATTTTTGTTTTTACTGGCATTTGATGGTCCTGCAACAGCTTTGTTGTAGGAGAAGAGTCAGTTCTTACCTATTGTACTTGTCGTACTGGCTGTCTAGGTATAGATGGTTTCTTCGTAGTATCAGCTCAAATTTTTTGTATTTGTTTGGCAACTATACATGTAAAAATATTTTTCTTCGCGGCCACTACTGAATGTAACCACTTATAATAATGAGATTGAAAGAAAATTCTGAAACACTTGTCTCTTATATATTTTATAGGTATTTCATTCTTACTCTAGTGTCAGAATGTTCATTCTGTAACACGTAGCTGCAAATATCACGTCCGCGTTCTAGATAGCCATGAATTTCATGTTTGACAGTGCTACGTGACGTGTTATTTGAGTTTGTTTGAACAAAGATAAGATGCGTTTTTTGAAGTTTCATTTTACTCTATTCAATTCCTACTTTCTGCGATCGTGGAGAAAGTACAGTCTGTTACTCTGTTGGAATGAAAATTCGACACTCGTGGTTCCTCACGCTCGTGTTCGGAATCCTCCACTCGTATCGAATTCTCATTCCAACCTTGTTATAGGATATACTATTCTAAGAATAATTTCGTTTATTATTAAACTGTTGCTGTAAGTATTGTTTGTTTCCATGCTTTTTAAATTTAAATACATATCCTTGTTATTTAAAAAAGTATGCATATATTAATATTTAAGCTTATACATTTTGTATATAAGGCGAACTCCACATTGCTCTACATTCAATAAAGTAAAATGAAATATTTTGTTTTAATATTTTTCGCCCTTTTTTATTTTACCAAAGGGCAACAACCCAGTAAGTTTTATTTAATTATATTGATTTTATAATTTTTACAAGTGCTATAAGCCAAAACTACTGTTTGTTTTAGAATGTGGACTCAATGAACATCCCCAATTTGTATGTTCTCCAGGATGCAATCCTGAACCAACTTGTCAAGATCCACATCCAAATAGTCGACCTCGTCCTTGTGCACTAATTTGTATAGATAGATGTGAATGTAACGATGGGTACATTAGGTCTAAACCTAATGGTGCATGTATCAAGAAACATGATTGTCCTCATTCAGGTTCGTTATATTTAACCCGTCTAAAAAAGTATTTAAATCTAGGTTGAGCATAAAACTATAGGGGTCATTTCATAAAAGCGGGACAGTCTGTATCCTGTTGATTTTTTCTCTAGACATATTAAACTGTTCTATGTCTCTTAAGTAAGAGCCACATTTACTGCCAAAACGTCAACACCGTAAGGTGTCCAACTGCCTGTTTTTTATTTATATTTAACTCGACAGATAGTCCAAATATAACCATAGTGGAGTAGGTAGATACAAATAATCATATTGAACTTACTCTTAAAATTAAGTCAAAAGTATGTCATACTGTATTTTAAAAATGTCTTTGGTCAATTGTCCCACTTTTATGGAATGACCCATGGGCCATTTTATTAAACTGACCACGCATATGCATCTAAAGTTCTATATCAGAAATCACAAAGAATTTATTTTTACTATTTCGTAAAAGCGTAAAAGAGAATAGCTATAAATAAATAAAGAGATAACAGATTATATTTGCAGATTAGTTTATTTGTTTCTCTTTTCAGTGTGTCCAATAAATCAAGCATATTTATGCACATCACCTTGTCACCCAGCTCCAACTTGTCAAAACAGACATCCCGTTGCACCTCCAGGTTCATGTGGAGGTTTATGTATACGTAAATGCGTATGTGACTTTGAAAGCGGATATATTAAAAATGAAGCAAATGGAGAATGTGTCAAAATAGATGATTGTCCATCTAAGTAGTGTCTCATTTATTCTAAAATATTGTTCTAGTAGGTAGTAGATATATGATTAGAATTATGATTTTGTAAATTATTGTTCAACAATAAAAAACTTTAGTGTTTATATATTCCTAAAAACAAAAGGATAAGTCTGTTGAGTAAATAAAACTTTTTGTGGAAAATACAATTTTTTTATTCTTACATGAAAATTATACCATTTGTAAAATCAAAGCTCAAATCAACATTGATTTTAATTCATTTCTGTAGTTTATAGAGGCTTGTTATCTGCTAGTATCCAAAGAAAAGAGCATTGATTTTAAATTAAAAATGACCCTGAAATATATTTTAAATTGAAAATGGCCTCAAATTTTAATAGAAATTTAGTGAAAATAAAAGTTTACATACTTTTTTTATCAATAATTATTATACAATTGCTGGAAAACACAATGTTGTTATCCGTAGTGGTTTTTAAGCAGAGAGGTTTCATATTTGAGATTTGCGATTTTCAGGATTTGACATGGTTAAAATCAAGACCTAAATGATCTTCCCCGGGGAGCCGCGTGCCGTCATAAAGGAGTCGCGAAATAGTCAATTAAAAAATTCGGCAATTTTCTTGAAATTTCAAATTCTCGAATTTTTGTTTGTGAATTTAAAATTCGTGTTTAATTTATTTTTCAACTAACCTAACGACCATCATCAGCAACAGTATAAATAGAATTATACCCAAAGACCAGACATCTGTAAGAACCTTGACCGATCTTCTTTCCAATTAATTATTCCCTTTTTTCCAGAGCATTTACTTCAGAACTTCCAGGACTCATAAGAGTCGCCATGTGTTAATTAAGCAGGTTTTTTCTTTACCTTTGATTTTTCAAAAATATTATTATTATTACAATTTGCTAAAGGCTGAGGCATAAACCTATGATAGCCTATTCACTAATGAAGTCACATCCTAGTAAACACTAAAAAAAACAAAATAAAGAATATTAAGGAACAACAAAAAAGAGGAAAAAAACAATTAAGAAAACAAGAGTTCATCAATTTTGTTTTTAAAGATGTTAATTGATGCTGAGCCAATAAGTTCATCACTAAGATTGTAATATCCATTCAGGAAATTGTTCCAGTCTTTTGGTATTGCTCAACATAGATTTAAATTACAAAAATTTGGGGAAAATGACTTGGTGCATAAATAACTATTATGCACGAGTGATGAATGTTGCCCGACGGGCGTTAGGATCCAGTAACGCTTGAGGTGCATACAAGATTTTATTTTTCACGAAAAATGTATTTTATTTTAATGAAAAACCGATTTTTTGATATTTTACGTTTGTTGAATATTGATGATTATATTTAATGAACGTCATTGCCGCTTTGTGTTATATACGTCTTATAAAAGTAATGGAAATAAATACCAGTTTTCCAAAAAATATCAAAGAAAATGTGCACCCAAATCAACCAAAAATTTATTGCTGGAGTAATCCAGACCCTCCTCGTAGAATTAGGCCCTAGGGCATTACGAGTGTATTTATATAAATAATAAACAAGTGAAAAATAAATAACTATTATGTTCGAAATCGAACATTTTTACCTACGCCCATGGCAACAAGGGAAATAAAATAACCAAACCTCGCATAGCAACAGTACAGCACACATCGTGAATCAAGGCCATCGCGCAGATAACCAACGCGGAAGTAACTCACCGTTGAGATGACTTCAATGCCAGAAGCCGCCTTTATCGGCTACCGCCTTTACATGCTCCGCGACCAGGGGCGAGACTGGAAGTTGCATAAAAAAAAGGCACAACAATAACGCCGAAAATACGTACCCGTGATTGGCCACGGAAGGATCTCGTCGGTCGACACGCGGCTAAAAAAAGTCAAATCAAACCAGTAGAATTTCTATCTCCGTAGAAACAGGTCGCACTTAGACTGTTTCTTACGTAATAACTTCATCAATTTTAACTTATATGAATTGCATACTATTACATACGCACTTGCGTTCACAGTCCGTTAATTTCTGAGCAATTGCAAACACACATGTGATGGTACAGGTTCTTAGTAAGTTTGTATATTCAAATACTCAAGATAATAAAATAATAAAAACCATCTTTACTATTCTAAAGTCATTTATTGAATTTTTTGAACATTCATCGACTATTCCAACCGACTGCAGAATTGCTGCGTCGTCAGGAATAGTGTTGATTAATAAATTATAACAATATAAAATAATTAATAATAAAGAAATTGCTTAACCTAGTTTTAAACAGTTCAATAAACTATAAAATATAAAATGATATACGGTATGATATATTTGGATGCATCCAATAAACTAAATCTAAATACTTATATTATTACAGTTTGTTATATTCTTTGTTTGTTGTAAAGTGTTTTGTTTTACGTTATCGTTAATATATAAAATCCAAGTACTCAGAGTGTAATTTCGCTACAACTTATATATATATATATATATATATATATATATATATATATATATATATATACAGTCCACATCAAATTCTCAGCCAACTTAAATCTACAATAAGTTGGGACAGGCACATCTAAAAGGTGTGGCCTAATAAGTTTGGGTCTCCAAATTTGACATTATTTGGAACTTCCCAAAACATATTATGAAAAAGTTTTGAGAAAATGCAAAAATATTTTTCTAAGAATACTTTCGTTTATTATTATTGTTTGTTACCGTACTTTTTAAATTTAAATAAATATACATACTAATTAAAAAATTATGCACACATTAATATTTAAGTATTTACATCTTCTATATAAGGCGAACTGCATATTGCTTTACGTCAAATAAATTAAAATGAAATATTTTGGTTTGATATTTCTCGTCCTTTTTTATTTTACAAAAGGGCAGCAACGGGGTAAGTTTTTATTGAATTGTATTGATGTCATAATTTTTACAAATACTATGAGACAAAACTAATGTTTCTTTTAGAATGTGGACTCAATGAACATCCACAATTTGTATGTTCTCCACCATGCAATCCTGAACCAACTTGTCAAATTCCACATCCAACAAGAAGACATGGTGGATGTCCACTATATTGTACAGATAGATGTGAATGCGACGATGAGTACATTAGATCTAAACCTAATGGTGCATGTATCTTGAAACAAGATTGTCCTCATACTCGTTCAGGTCTGTTATATTTAACCATTCAAAAAGTTATGTGCATAAAATTATAGGGTATTTTATTAAACTGACCATATATATGCTTCTAAAGTTCTGTATCTAAAGAATTTATTTTTGCTATTTCGTAAGCGTAAAAGCTATAAATAAATAAACTTACTTTGAAAGAGATAACAGATTATATTTGCAAATTAGTTTATTTTTTCTTTTTACAGTGAGAAAGACTTGTCCAATAAATCAAGCATATTTATGCACATCACCTTGTCATCTAGCTCCAACTTGTCAAAACAGAGATCCTGATCCACCTCACGAATCATGTGGAGGTTTATGTATACGTAAATGTGTATGTGACATTTTCAGCGGATATATCAAAAATGAAATAAATGGAGAATGTGTCAAAATAGATGATTGTCCATCTAAGTAGTATCTCATTTATTCTGAAATATTGTCCTAGTAGTAGATATGTGATTAGAAATATGCTTTTGTAAATTATTGTACAACAATAAAAATGTTTAACCTCTTTTATTTATATATTCTGAAAAACAAAAAGGTAAGTCTGTTAAGCAAATAAACTTTTTGGGGAGAATCCAATTGCTAACGGATTTTTCAACACTACATATATTTCAATTTAAAAATATTATAAAAGTCGATCAGAAACAGTCCCTTAATACAAGTAAGTGAACGTTTTTAATAAAGTTATGCCCTCGTGGAATGTACTATTGGAATTCATTTATACATATAATTCATAGTGGTTTGTTCTTTTACACGGTCCGGTTTCTGGACTTTCTATATTAAGATATTTTAAATTTTTGTCGTTATAGAAACAGTTTCCTGAATATTAAAAATATTAAACTTGTAATTTGTATTGTTAACTTATAGGTAAGATGTAATGGGAATGAGTAAGCCTTGTGGAGGCACTGACATGTACCATATGTGTATAAAGATGCTTCCGTACCTAATTATTTCTATTCGTGGCGATAATCTTTTGGCAAATTTAAATAAAAAACAATTTGGGGACCTGAAGTATTAGTTACGCTAATTCCTGTATAATTTTGATTTTATTCCAATTTATGGGAATAGAAATCAAGTAAAATCTCGAATCCATTTTATTCGTTAACTAGCTTTGCAACGGTAAAAATAAAAAGTAAGATACTTACATATTTAATTAAATAAAAATTTAGAAACAAGGCTAATGACGATAGTAGTCGCATAAATAAAAAAAAATAACAGAAATTAATCTTCAACAACGATATCCCAGAACGCTTGATAACTGAGAAGTTCAATATAATTTCCTTGTATTTTTAAATTTATACTCTTTTAGACATCATAATCTCACAACGAATCCAAGCTGTCCAAATAAAAAAAAAATCGGTTTTTTGAGTTTCCACGCGTCTGAAAGTACCACTATTTTTTATAATTCTCAAAATCTAAGAAGATCAAAATCATGAAAAAAAGTTTTGATAAGCTCAATACCTGCAAATATATTTTTCTAAGTGTACTTTTTTTTAATCTTAAATTGTTACTCTTTAAATTTAAATACATACCTATGCATATTATTTAAAAAAGTATGCATAAATTAATATTTAAGCATATGTATTTACTATATAAGGCGAAATGCATATTGCCCTACATCTAATAAATTAAAATGAAATATTTTGGTTTGATATTTTTCGCGCTTTTTTATTTTACCAAAGGGCAGGGTAAGTTTTGTTTAATTGTATTGATTTTATACCTACTACTATAAAAATCAAAACGAATGTTTCTTTTAGATTGTGGACTCAATGAACATCCACAATTTGTATGTTCTCCACCATGCAATCCTGAACCAACTTGTCAAGATCCACATCCAACAAGAAAACAAGGTGGTTGTCCACAATATTGTATACATAGATGTGAATGCGACGGTGGGTACATTAGATCTAAACCTAAGGGCGAATGTATCTGGAAACAAGATTGTCCTCATACTCGATCAGGTTTGTTATATTTAACCGTTAAAAAAATTATTTAAATCTGAGATGTGCATAAAATTATAGGGTATCAAATACTATTAAACGAGCAAGGTTTGTATGTGTGTGTGTCCAGAGGATCTCGAAATCCACTCGTCAGAATTCAATGAAACTTTCAGGGTAGACTAATTCCTATCTAAATCGGCAAAAAATGTAGGTCTCATGCCTGTGAAAATTCGATCTTCCGAGATATTTACAAGAAAAGTTAAGCTTTTAGTTTTATTTCCTAGCAACGGCAGATGTAATAACTTGTTTCTATAGTAATATATACTATAAAGGATAGATGAGTACAGTAAAAGTGGGGATATAACGTCACATTCCATAGGCGTACTTTGCAAAATAAGTTTCTATAATATAAATAAGGTCACAGCATATAAAATATATATACGCACTTCGTAGATTAAATTTTGAAGTTATATTATTTACAAAAAATAAAAATAAACTTTATGCATCTGACACTTTAACATTGAACGAATTAAATTTAACCAATAAATAACAAGGATGATTATATGTTGGGATTAAACTTTTTTTAATCTCTTGGCATTAAAAGTAACGCTTCAGTACTTACCTAAACTCAAAGATTAAAAAAAAAGTTAGTTCAAGAACTATCTTTAAAAGTCACTGTCTTCACTAAAACTACTGGTATCACCATAATTGTCTTTTCTGAGGTTTATTATTATCGGTTCTATTAAATTATCCATTGATATATCCACTTTCCTAAATGAATTTTATACATTTTTAACATGACCAATGCACTTTCCCCAATATTTACATCTGAAACTGCCTTCAAAAACAAATTTCGCACATCAGGAAATTTAAATGTTTTATTGTGTTGAGAAACATAACCTTTTAATAATTTGTGACCAGATCAGTTCAATGGAATTTAACTCTGCGTGGTTCGGAGGCAATTTGAGAATTTTAATTCCTTTTTCTCTGGCCATCTCATCTATAATATATTTTTTGAATTTGTTTTTATGTTGCCTTGCTATTACTAATAATTCTGCCTTCAAGGATTTAGGAGGACAGATAATATTTTTAGAATGAAGCCATTTTGAAATATATATTAATACAAAATTCTGAATCAATTAAAATACATACGATACGGCTATGAATAAATAAAGTCTGACTTATCTGTCAAAAGAACAGGTTTATCTAGACAAAAACTATATTAGGCCGATCAGATGTATTAAAATTTAAATTTTAACTACAAATAAGCATTGAAGGATGAGGTAAAAATAAAATTTCTACCTCTTGAATCTGTACTACGTTCTGCAAATTAAATACTGCACTCCTTTCGTCTGTATAGTATAGTAGTAAAAAGGTTTGACTTTATTTAATTTCTGGCGTTTTAATTTGAAAGAATTCAATTTTAAATTTGCCGCTTTATATAAAAAAGGAAAGGTTCATTTGACGGACATAAATAATTTGCTTGTCAAATGACATAAATTCAAAGTTGAAAATACAACGTTGCCAATTCAATTTCAGAAATCATGGGTTTAGGTAAATATTTATAGGAACGTTAACGTTAAAGTTTAATGTAATGTACGAATGAACTATTTTTGTAACTGAAAATTTTTGAAAAAATATGATATCAATATCTGCCACACGTCGAGAGTCTGGTCACAGGTTTTTGTGGAGGTTTTTACCCAAGTATGAATATCAGACCTATAATTTTCCTTCACTGCAGATCAATAAATAATAAAATCAATTGAACATAGAGTTTTTCTTATATAGTGATAAATAGAGTGAGCTGAGCGATCTTCTGTTGACGGGACGTGTGCCCTACACGCTGCTGTTGCCCGTCCCGGAAACGGGACCTGTCCACCGTGACAATTCGCGAAGATCAAGCGTCAGTAGATGTTGTCCTAAAAGGGTGAAATGCATTTAACTAACCTCTGTGACAAGCAGTTGATAAACGTCAACACAGCTGCAGCCAATTGAAAATTAACACTGACAGCTTTTTTAATTTTCCCGCATACTTTCAGGCCAATCGCCAATCAATTTTTATTAAACTGACCATGCATATGCATCTAAGCTCTATATCTAAAGAATTTATTTTTGCTATTTCGTAAAAGCGTAAAAGCTATAAATATATAAACTTTGCCATATTGTAAGAGATAACAGATTATATTTGCAAATTAGATTATTTTTTCTTTTTACAGTGAGAAAGACGTGTCCAATAAATCAAGTGTATATATGCACATCACCTTGTAACCCAATTCCAACTTGTCAAAACAGACATCCTGTTCCACCTTCATGGTCATGTGGAGGCTTATGTATACCTCAATGTGAATGTGGCATTGAAAACGGATATATTAAAAATGAAACAAATGGAGAATGTGTGAAAAAAGATGATTGCCCATGTAAATAGTGTCTAATTTATTCTAAAATATTGTCCTAGTAGTAGATATGTGATTAGAATTATACTTTTGTAAATTATTGTACAACAATAAAAAACTAAAGTGGTTAATTTCTTTTATTTATAGATTCCTAAAAACAAAAAAATAGTTCTGTTGAGTTATTTGAAATGCTCTACATATTTCATTAACTAAACAATAGTTAGAAAACGAGTAAGGAATTTAATGTATCAGGTTCGACATCCTAAGACCGGTTTCTGCCTTTCGGCTTCGTCAGTTAGGCTTTTCGAATCCAATAAATAAAATTCCAAACTCGTACAAGTCAGTAGCTATATCATAGGATTGCATGGTGGAGAACATATCATAGATGGCAGCACATCTAAACAATAGTATATTGGTATGTAAAAATTCCTCTTTATTGAAATACTATTCATTGTAACATGGTTAAAATAATTGTAGAAATACATTTTTTTCTTAAATAATTACAAACAGTTTTAAGTACATTAACAAAATATAGTAAATGTATAAAATGTTTGTCCCCAATGCTGCTACAAACTGTTTGATAATAGAAAATATGTATAATAATATTAACTTAATCAGAAATTATTTTTCAGAATGACATATTCATGCACTGTTACCATATATTACAAGTATATGTTAAACGTTCAGATAACGGATTCATAGAATTGATAGGTAAATATAAAAAAAAACAACTTTTATTT
Organism: Crepidodera aurea; assembly: GCA_949320105.2. NCBI lineage: Eukaryota > Metazoa > Arthropoda > Insecta > Coleoptera > Chrysomelidae > Crepidodera > Crepidodera aurea. The sequence goes on from OX439477.1 coordinate 24,732,931, forward strand.
GAAAGTAAATATAAACTTTTGTTATATTCATAATTCTAATCCGTATGTAATGATGCTTGCTGGAAATGAATTAAACGTGCCTTATGTGTATTCTTCATCTCATCCGCCCACTGAGAATGTCACTCAGTACTATTTGCAATTTCTCATTTTTATTATCATTTTATCCCAATCTGATCCAAAGACCAAGAACTGTATGATTTTATTGCTTAGTTATAACCTTTATAATTAAATTCTTCCAAAATTTTCTAAACATATATTTCATACCCATTGCCTGACAGTGTCTTCTATTTCTTTAACTGTCAGCTGCTGAAACCTGGCGTCAGTCTTGATGGCAACGCTCGGTCTCTTGTTGCAAAATACTAAAAAAATATTTGGAGATTACTCCGTTTGATTACTGGTCGTTGCGAAGAATGCAGAAATCGACAATTGGCTCCAAACTTCGACAGCCTAAGGCAGATAACCAACTGGCGCGACACGTCGCGCGCGGCACGCCGCGAGATGTCGCATGCGACAACAATTGATGTATAAATGTATGGTGCAAAACCCATTGATGCGACAAAGTAGCGTGGCCGCGCGCGGCAAAATTACTGGCCGCGACAACCCGCGACCAGTGTTACTTTCGTCATGCGATCGTCTTGGGTTGGGAAAAGCTACAGCACGAGCTGAATGACGAACGCATGACGAAAGGCAGGCGCAACGTTGCTGCACCGTGGACACAGTTTCGCTTGTTTATACCTAAAATGCAAGCAATCGTCAAATGAAATGACGATAGCGTGCGTATGACGTGCGGCCTACGTGAAAAGTAAGCCTTACCGCGTGCGACTTGTCGCGCCAATGGGTTATCTGACACAATGCGACAAAGCAGCGTGGTCGCACGCGGCAAAATTACTGGCCGCGACAACCCGCGACTTTTCTGTCGCGCGCGGCCAGTGTTACTATAGATTCATATGGAGCATAACCCATACACGCGATTATTCGAGCGCGATTCACATAGAGAGGTGGAAGGTACGGCGTAATTCGGCAGTTATGTTTGAACAATGGGTGCAATGGGTATTGACGTCCACCTCCATTTTAAGACTAAAGACTAAATAATAAATTATATATCGAGCCGCGGCTTGCCGCCTATGCAAAAGTCGCGCTTTCAAAATCGCGCGCGGCTTACCGCGTGCGACTTGTCGCGCCAATGGGTTATCTGACACAAAGCGACAAAGCAGCGTGGTCGCACGCGGCAAAATTACTGGCCGCGACAACCCGCGACTTTTCTGTCGCGCGCGGCAATTGTTACTATAGATTCATATGGAGCATAACCCATACACGCGATTATTCGAGCGCGATTCACATAGAGAGGTGGAAGGTACGGCGTAATTCGGCAGTTATGTTTGAACAATGGGTGCAATGGGTATTGACGTCCACCTCCTTTTTAAGACTAAAGACTAAATAATAAATTATATATCGAGCCGCGGCTTGCCGCCTATGCAAAAGTCGCGCTTTCAAAATCGCGCGCGGCTTACCGCGTGCGACTTGTCGCGCCAATGGGTTATCTGACACAAAGCGACAAAGCAGCGTGGTCGCACGCGGCAAAATTACTGGCCGCGACAACCCGCGACTTTTCTGTCGCGCGCGGCAATTGTTACTATAGATTCATATGGAGCATAACCCATACACGCGATTATTCGAGCGCGATTCACATAGAGAGGTGGAAGGTACGGCGTAATTCGGCAGTTATGTTTGAACAATGGGTATTGACGTCCACCTCCATTTTAAGACTAAAGACTAAATAATAAATTATATATCGAGCCGCGGCTTGCCGCCTATGCAAAAGTCGCGCTTTCAAAATCGCGCGCGGCTTACCGCGTGCGACTTGTCGCGCCAATGGGTTATCTGACACAATGCGACAAAGCAGCGTGGTCGCATGCGGCAAAATTACTGGCCGCGACAACCCGCGACTTTTCTGTCGCGCGCGGCAATTGTTACTATAGATTCATATGGAGCATAACCCATACACGCGATTATTCGAGCGCGATTCACATAGAGAGGTGGAAGGTACGGCGTAATTCGGCAGTTATGTTTGAACAATGGGTGCAATGGGTATTGACGTCCACCTCCATTTTAAGACTAAAGACTAAATAATAAATTATATATCGAGCCGCGGCTTGCCGCCTATGCAAAAGTCGCGCTTTCAAAATCGCGCGCGGCTTACCGCGTGCGACTTGTCGCGCCAATGGGTTATCTGACACAAAGCGACAAAGCAGCGTGGTCGCACGCGGCAAAATTACTGGCCGCGACAACCCGCGACTTTTCTGTCGCGCGCGGCAATTGTTACTATAGATTCATATGGAGCATAACCCATACACGCGATTATTCGAGCGCGATTCACATAGAGAGGTGGAAGGTACGGCGTAATTCGGCAGTTATGTTTGAACAATGGGTATTGACGTCCACCTCCATTTTAAGACTAAAGACTAAATAATAAATTATATATCGAGCCGCGGCTTGCCGCCTATGCAAAAGTCGCGCTTTCAAAATCGCGCGCGGCTTACCGCGTGCGACTTGTCGCGCCAATGGGTTATCTGACACAATGCGACAAAGCAGCGTGGTCGCATGCGGCAAAATTACTGGCCGCGACAACCCGCGACTTTTCTGTCGCGCGCGGCAATTGTTACTATAGATTCATATGGAGCATAACCCATACACGCGATTATTCGAGCGCGATTCACATAGAGAGGTGGAAGGTACGGCGTAATTCGGCAGTTATGTTTGAACAATGGGTGCAATGGGTATTGACGTCCACCTCCATTTTAAGACTAAAGACTAAATAATAAATTATATATCGAGCCGCGGCTTGCCGCCTATGCAAAAGTCGCGCTTTCAAAATCGCGCGCGGCTTACCGCGTGCGACTTGTCGCGCCAATGGGTTATCTGACACAAAGCGACAAAGCAGCGTGGTCGCACGCGGCAAAATTACTGGCCGCGACAACCCGCGACTTTTCTGTCGCGCGCGGCAATTGTTACTATAGATTCATATGGAGCATAACCCATACACGCGATTATTCGAGCGCGATTCACATAGAGAGGTGGAAGGTACGGCGTAATTCGGCAGTTATGTTTGAACAATGGGTATTGACGTCCACCTCCATTTTAAGACTAAAGACTAAATAATAAATTATATATCGAGCCGCGGCTTGCCGCCTATGCAAAAGTCGCGCTTTCAAAATCGCGCGCGGCTTACCGCGTGCGACTTGTCGCGCCAATGGGTTATCTGACACAATGCGACAAAGCAGCGTGGTCGCATGCGGCAAAATTACTGGCCGCGACAACCCGCGACTTTTCTGTCGCGCGCGGCAATTGTTACTATAGATTCATATGGAGCATAACCCATACACGCGATTATTCGAGCGCGATTCACATAGAGAGGTGGAAGGTACGGCGTAATTCGGCAGTTATGTTTGAACAATGGGTGCAATGGGTATTGACGTCCACCTCCATTTTAAGACTAAAGACTAAATAATAAATTATATATCGAGCCGCGGCTTGCCGCCTATGCAAAAGTCGCGCTTTCAAAATCGCGCGCGGCTTACCGCGTGCGACTTGTCGCGCCAATGGGTTATCTGACACAAAGCGACAAAGCAGCGTGGTCGCACGCGGCAAAATTACTGGCCGCGACAACCCGCGACTTTTCTGTCGCGCGCGGCAATTGTTACTATAGATTCATATGGAGCATAACCCATACACGCGATTATTCGAGCGCGATTCACATAGAGAGGTGGAAGGTACGGCGTAATTCGGCAGTTATGTTTGAACAATGGGTATTGACGTCCACCTCCATTTTAAGACTAAAGACTAAATAATAAATTATATATCGAGCCGCGGCTTGCCGCCTATGCAAAAGTCGCGCTTTCAAAATCGCGCGCGGCTTACCGCGTGCGACTTGTCGCGCCAATGGGTTATCTGACACAATGCGACAAAGCAGCGTGGTCGCATGCGGCAAAATTACTGGCCGCGACAACCCGCGACTTTTCTGTCGCGCGCGGCAATTGTTACTATAGATTCATATGGAGCATAACCCATACACGCGATTATTCGAGCGCGATTCACATAGAGAGGTGGAAGGTACGGCGTAATTCGGCAGTTATGTTTGAACAATGGGTGCAATGGGTATTGACGTCCACCTCCATTTTAAGACTAAAGACTAAATAATAAATTATATATCGAGCCGCGGCTTGCCGCCTATGCAAAAGTCGCGCTTTCAAAATCGCGCGCGGCTTACCGCGTGCGACTTGTCGCGCCAATGGGTTATCTGACACAAAGCGACAAAGCAGCGTGGTCGCACGCGGCAAAATTACTGGCCGCGACAACCCGCGACTTTTCTGTCGCGCGCGGCAATTGTTACTATAGATTCATATGGAGCATAACCCATACACGCGATTATTCGAGCGCGATTCACATAGAGAGGTGGAAGGTACGGCGTAATTCGGCAGTTATGTTTGAACAATGGGTATTGACGTCCACCTCCATTTTAAGACTAAAGACTAAATAATAAATTATATATCGAGCCGCGGCTTGCCGCCTATGCAAAAGTCGCGCTTTCAAAATCGCGCGCGGCTTACCGCGTGCGACTTGTCGCGCCAATGGGTTATCTGACACAATGCGACAAAGCAGCGTGGTCGCATGCGGCAAAATTACTGGCCGCGACAACCCGCGACTTTTCTGTCGCGCGCGGCAAGTGTTACTATAGATTCATATGGAGCATAACCCATACACGCGATTATTCGAGCGCGATTCACATAGAGAGGTGGAAGGTACGGCGTAATTCGGCAGTTATGTTTGAACAATGGGTATTGACGTCCACCTCCATTTTAAGACTAAAGACTAAATAATAAATTATATATCGAGCCGCGGCTTGCCGCCTATGCAAAAGTCGCGCTTTCAAAATCGCGTGCGACTTGTCGCGCCAATGGGTTATCTGCCTTAAAAGACGAGTCATTTTTTCGAGATGGAATTAGAACGTTGCCTGAGAGAAGTGAGAAAGTAGTAGCCAGTGATAGGAAATACTTTAATTTTTCTGTTCATTCATTTTGGTTGAAATAAGTACATTTTTGAAGACAAAATAAGACTGAACCAATTTGTACTTACAATAAACATTATGCTCTTACTGTATTTTTAAATTTACACACTTTTAGAAATCACGAGCTCATACTAGATCCACTAACCCTGTCTAAGGTTAGTAAAATTTTGTTATTCAATTATTTCTGTAAAGTTTCTTACGGTGCTTTTTTTAAATTTAAATACTTAACTATGCATACTGTTTACAAAAATATACATACATTAATATTTAAGCATATACCTTTTCTATATAAGGCAAACTGCACATCGCTCTACATCCAATAAATGAAAATGAAATATTTTGGTTTGATATTTTTCGCCCTCTTTTATTTTACCAAAGGGCAGCAATTAGGTAAGTTTTATTTAATTGTATTGATTTTATAATTTTTACAAGTCCTATAAGTCAAAACTAATGTTTATTTTAGAATGTGGACACAATGAACATCTACAATTTGTATGTTCTCCAACATGCAATCCTGAACCAACTTGTCAAGATTCACATCCAACAAGAACACCTGGTTTTTGTCCACTATATTGTATAGATAGATGTGAATGCAACGATGGGTACATTAGATGTAAACCTAATGGTACATGTATCAAGAAACAAGATTGTCCTCATACTCGTTCAGGTCTGTTATATTCAATCATATAACCCTTTTAAAAAAGTATTTATTTGCATAAAACTATAGGGCATTTTTATTAGAAAGGATAAAGAATTTATTTTTACAATTCCACTGTTATTTTTATTATTCGCCATTTTTACTTTTAATGATGATATATTGATATACCTATATTTTTTGTTGTATGCTATTTTTGGGCTTTTTTTCTTTAGAATAAATAAGTCAAATTGTTTGCTGCGGTTGTTACTTGTATCTACTAATATTGGTCTCGATTTTTAATTTACCGTATTCCCTACTCTTCTAATTTATATTATGCCCTTTGGCCGATTTACGGATCCTTCCAGTTTTTGTAACCTTTTCCGTTTGCTTTTAAAAATATTATTTGGTAACCATAATCACATTTAACCATTTTACTCTGCGTTAAAGCCATAATTAAATAAAATTTTTGTCGTATTGTAACAGATAATAGGTTATATTTATATATATTAGTTTATTTTTTGTTTTACAGTAAGAGAGAACTGTCCAATAAATCAAGTATATGTATGCACATCACCTTGTCACCCAATTCCAACTTGTCAAAACAGACATCCTGTTCCACCTCCAGGGAAATGTTATAGCTTATGTGTACGTCAATGTGAATGTGACCTTGAAAAAGGATACATTAAAAATGAGAAAAATGGACAGTGCGTCAAAGAAAATGATTGTCCGTCTGATTAATGTCTTTGGCTTTCTAAAATGGTATACGATATAAATTATGTACTATATTGCACGAAAATAAAAAAAATAGAGTAGTTAACATTTTTATTTATATTCTTAGAAAAAAAAGAGGAGAGTATTGAAAGAATAAACAAATCTAAGAAAAATCCAAAGTGACTACAAAAAGTTTTTCCAACTTACTTCATGTTTTCAAAAATCTGACTCATAAAACAATATTTAATCCATTTTTAAAAAAAACTAAACATCAAGTGAATGATAAAAAATAAATTTGATTTGTATGAGTACTTTCTAATATTAAATCTCCCTGTATTTCGTAAATTAAAACTCAGACTCCAATATATTAGTATTCACTATCACTAAATACGTCGAATGAGGAGGATAATATAATGTCTCAATATTCTTTTCTTACTTTTATTTTATTTATTTTTTACCCCGCTTACCCCTAATTTAACTAAGACATTATTTTTCTTGGGTCCGTGCAAATGAAAAAAGTCTAAAATAACAACACAAAAACTTTATTTACCAAAACCATAAAATCTATTAACCAATTAAAAATAATCAAACGACAATTTAACCAACAACAAAAAAAACTATATTATTTAGTGAAATAAAAATGTTGAGATTTACTTACTTTTATATATTCTAAAACCCCACCTTTCAATATTTATCCAATAAAAAAAAAACAACTTCTGCCCGTGTCTCTACCTCTCTCTGTATTGTTTGAAATCTTTGTTAACTCATTGATATCGTTGGGTGTAGGTAAATCATTAATGTTGTTGATGAGTCCAGCTGTAGAGTGAGAAGCTCGAGGAGTGGCTGCAGGATCTTCTGTTTTCTGTTTTTTAGCTGGAGGTTCTGAGACGTCACTTCTAAGGGTGTTTATGATGTTGGAATAATGCTCATTATCCATTTGCAGATAAGGCTTCTGAAGTGATTTGAGCACCTCTGCAGCGGTTTCCCGGTACAGCCTTGCTGACCTTTTACAATCCTGTTTGATTTTTTGTTTTCAATAATGTGGACTGTATATGTGTAGGACGTACAATAATTATTTCTCCCTTCTCTCCGGTATCACCAATAACACATCAGGAATTTCATAACACCTTTTATTTAAATTTTCTTTAACGAAGAACAAGAACAACACATAAAAACAGGTAATAACATGTACTATAAGTTAATTATAAATAACTAGTGTGACACCTCAACTAGTTGAGCAATTCACTGAAGTGAATGTTTAAAAAATTAATTTGGAAATTGAAGTTGCAACTATTCGATCGCATCGATTTTGTGCGATCCGAACTATACGAGATGTGGAGTGATACTAAATAAGATTACGAACATGCGCTGCTTTCCGGTAGCCACGCGAAACATCCAGAGACAAGGCTGGATAAAAAAATTGTTTTTCGCTTGGCTAATATTCTAACGTTCGAAGTCAAGGTTGAGTGTCTAAAGTCTATTCAACTTAAAGAAAAGTAGATCACGCCGTCAAAACGTGATCTGATATCTGGCAGTACATTAGACAGGGCCGCAATCAGAATAGGTACGTCGTAAGCAAGAATTCCTTATCCATAATAAATAACAATTTTGAATCATACCTACTTAGGTACCAATATAATAAATTAATAACATAAAAGTACATAAAAATTTAATCTGAAGAGCTCGAAGTGCTACTGTCATCAGCATCGCCGACATTTATTATAAGGGGTTCCACTTGTACTTCAATTATATTATCCAATTTCCACATGTTTGGTTCTACTTCTTGTACTACATGCTGGACACATTTTTCCCACTTTTCTGCAGTAATTGTTGATACAGCTTCGTTAAAGAGGTTCTTAACATCCGAAAACTTAAAAGAAGTATTTCTTGCAGCAACATAATTTTTCATATCTGCCCACACCAGCTCTGTAGGGTTGAGCTCGCAGTGGTACGGTGGCAGCCTTAACACGGTTTTATTATGACTTTTGGCCATTTCATCTACTATGTATTTATCATACTGTTTTTTGTGTTGTTTAACTATTGCTAACAGTTCAACTTTTAGTATTGACTCTTCAAAAGGAATATTTTTTGAGCGCAGCCAATCTTGAATTGCAGATTTTCTGAAAGCAGTTGTTGGTAGTTTTTCCAGTTTACGTGAGTGATACGGAGCATTGTCCAGTACAATTATGGCATTTTCTTCCAACTTGGGCAGTATGTTTAAAAACCAATTTTCAAACGATTTTCCGTCCATTTCCTCATGGTAGTCTCCAGTTTTGTTTGACTCAAAAGCCCAGAGACCATCAGGAACAAATCCTTTTTCATTTCCCATATTGCAAATTATTAATCGTTTTCCTTTCCCTAAAAATGTCGCAAGTTAAAAATACATATTTTTGGTATAGATTTTTAATATAAAAAATCCATTACCTGAAGGATTTTTTAAACCTGTGGAAAGCCCATTTAGAAATGCTTGTCTAGATGACGTCACAGTATCATCAACCCATACTTTTGATTTGGTATGACCAGCATTTAGCCAGGTCTCATCAAGGTAGTAAATTGGGCGTTTTTCATTCCTATATGCTCTAATTTTTTTTAAGTAATCTCTGCGCCATAATATAATCTCGTCTCTGTCCAGCAGAAGACTATTTCTTCCACGCTTTTTAAATTTGAAGTTAAGTTCCTTTAATAACTTATAAAAAGTAGTGCGTTTAAAATTTGGCAGGTCCATGTCATCGTTTACTGCCTTTAACACTTTGTCTATAGTAGGAATTTCATTTAAAAAAAAAAACGGTGCACTTGTCGTCTTATCGCATTTCTGTCGAAATCGTCAACACAGTCCAGGGTACTTGTACGATCTCTCTGTTCTTTTGGTCCACATAATGTCCCTGTAGTTTTATGTTCTTTTATAACTTTGAAAACACTACTATTACTGACGCCCACAATCTCTGCTACCTTATTGTTCATATGGACCAATGGTAGTGAGGGATTCAGTTTTAATTCATGTTTATGCACATTTAGTATTATTTCTTTAGTTTCCAAAGTCAGATGGCTTTTTTTTGATCGCTTTCTTGTGGGGCTATAAGCAATTTCAATGTTTTCAGAATCAGAACCAAATTTGAAAGAAAATGATCGAGAAACTAGAAGCCAAACAAAAATACTAATTTTCGGCTTATTAACCGTGTACCTTGAGAAACATTTTAAAAGCATCCTGAGCCTTTATTTTTAGTCCGATTTTTGTGAAATTTTCACGATATACCTACTCAATAATAATAAACTTAGGCTGCTTAAACCTTGATATTTTTTAAACCTTATAAGCAGCCTTGTGTATTAAATTTATTTCTAATAAAAAATATCAAGTAGTTTTTAAAAGGGATACCTTTTTCTAAAATGTCTCTGTTGCAATATATTAATCAAGCAATATTTATTTTAGAAAAACTTACCACTCAAATCCCTTTGAATCGTTTCAAACAAAAAAATCTAATTGTTCGAAAAACAGAATAGTTGCTTAACACATAAACTCGACACAAATTAAAAAAAAATCATATATAACTAAACGAAAATACACAAAAGTTCTTATTATAATCACACTAACACACTAACGAACAATATCAATAGATCGTAATAATAATAATGATACAATAGTATCCCCTACCAAACCCATAAGTATAGCGAGGCAAGTCCATACCTGAACAGACTCGCACTCCGCAAACCAACCAATCGTAGCGGTTCTTTGCCGAGTCACGCCTAGATCATGCTATTTACTTTACTTTTCTTTACGTTGAATAAACTTTAGACTGTTTTTTTATTGTTATTTCGGCTTGTGCGAGGTGGCCTGTTTCCACGGCGTTGCCAGATTTATTCAATACTAATAATCGTTATGCAAATTACGATTTATGTTCAGTTTTTGATTGAAAATTGAACAGCTTCTTTAGTCCATTTCGAAAGTTCATTTTTTCCGACTGTATTGTAATTTTTAGTGACAACAGCAATCAAGTTTTGCCGCGGGTAAATTCGAAAAAACTACTGACAGGAGCTGTCATACAGTTTTTTATCTAGAAATTCAAAATTGCGCGTTTTTGATTGGTGGAATACATGGTAACTAAGTAGAAATTGCAACTGACTTTGGCTAAATTTATGATGAGTCGTATAATCGAAATTTAATATGACTCGATTTTTTATAAATTATTGTACACTGTTGAACCATTACCAAGTTTTCCTAATATAAACAAAACATTTAATACTATTTAAACTATTTTATTTGTTTGGATTTAATGATACTGTATGTTGTGTGCTTCATAAATTACTTAAAAAAAATATCAAGGATGTTATCCGTTACAACATAACAATATACCTACTATTTAAAAAATTATGCATAAATATTGAAGTACGTACATTTTCTATATAAGGCGAACTTCACATTGCTCTACATCCAATAAAATGAAATATTTTGGTCTGATATTTTTCGCACTGTTTTATTTTACCAAAGAACAAGAATTAGGTAAGTTTTTATTTTTATTTATTTTACAAGTACTATAAGTTAAAACTAATGTTTCTTTTAGAATGTCCACTCAATGAACATCCAAAAAATGTATGTTCTCCACCATGCAATCCTGAACCAACTTGTCAAATTCCAAATCCAACAAGAAAACCTGGTCCTTGTCCACTGTATTGTACAGATAGATGTGAATGCGACGATGGGTACATTAGATCTGAACTTAATGGGGAATGTATCTTGAAACAAGACTGTCCTCTTGCTCGATCAGGTCTGTTATATTTAACCCAATAACTCCTTTAAAAAATTATTTATTTCCATAAAATTGTAGAGCATTTGTACTAAACTGACCACGCATGGGCATCTAAAGTTATATATTAGAAAGCATTCCACTGTGATTTTTGTTCTTCCCCATTTTTACTTTTAGTGTTGTTAGTGATGTTAGTTAAAGAAACGATCTTTCTCTTACTTATTCTTAATTTGTGTGTTGAATAGGTGTTCCCCATTCTCTCACTTCTATTATGTGTTACTAAATATTTTTCGTTGTTGTTGTATTTCCCTTTATTAAGAAATAAGTTTCGTGCCTTGTTAGTTGTATCTGCTAATACTGATCTCGATTTTTAATTTCTATTATGCCCTTTCGCCGATTTACGGATACTTCCAGTTTTTGTAACCTTTTTCAAATATTATGTGGTAACCATAATCACATTTAACCATTATGCAATGCGTTAAAGGCATAACTAAATAAACTTTTTGTCATATTGTAACAGATAATAGGTTATATTTATATATATCTTAGTTTATTTTTTGTTTTACAGTAAAACCCATCTAAAAAAGTATTTATGCATAAAATTATAGGGCATAAAGTTCTATATCAGAAAGCATAAAGAATTTATTTTTACTATTTCGTAAAAGCGTAAAAGAAAAGAGCTATAAAGGAATAAACTAACATATAACAGATTATATTTGCAGATTAGTTTATTTTTTTCTTTTTTCAGTGTGTCCAATAAATCAAGCATATTTATGCACATCACCTTGTCACCCAATTCCAACTTGTCAAAACGGACATCCTGTTCCACCTCCAGGGACATGTGGGGACTTATGTATACGTAGTTGTGAATGTGACCTTGAAAAAGGATATATTAAAAATGAGAAAAATGGACAGTGCGTCAAAGAAAAAGATTGTCCGTGTGATTAATGTCTAATTTTTTCTAAAATGGTATACGATTTCAATTATGCTATTGTACAATATTGCACGAAAATAAAAAAAATAGTGTTGTTAACTTTTTCTTTATATTCTTAGATAAAAAAGAGGAGAGTATTGACATATAAAAAAAATTGAGAAAATCCAAAGTGACTACCAAAAGTTTTTCCAACTTACTTCATGTTTTGATTCAGGTAAATAAAATATATTCCATCAATACCGCTAATTTAATCACGAAGCTCATTGACTAAAAATCCAACTCTTAAAACAATATTCAGTCCATTTTCATAAAAAACTAAACATCAAGTGAATGATAAAGAATAAATTTGATATGTATGAGTACTTTCTAACATTAAATCTCCCTGTATTTTGTGAAATAAAAAAGTTAGACTGCAATATATTGGCACGTGATATTCTTCAAAATCATATTAAAAAAGAAACTATATTGTTTAGAGTCCTGATTTATTTGAATTCCTGAAATGGATCAAATTCAAGACCAAAATGATTTTAGCAACAAATATTTTTCCTCGTAATACTTTTCTATATTTAATATGTATCAAAAAACTAAAATTATTCTATTATTGGTGTACTGTTTTTTTAAATTGATATAGATAAGCAAAGTAGTTTAAAACTACTTATGCACAAATTAACATTTAACGATAAACATTTTCTACATAAACCGAACTGCATTTTGCTCAACATTTAATATATTAAAATGAAATACGTATGTTTGACATTAGTTGTCTTTTTTTACTTTACCAAAGGACAGGAACTAGGTAGGTTTTTTTACTTATATTGATTTCGTAATCTATGTAATTAAAAACAATATTTATTTTAGAATGTGGACCCCATGAAATCGCAAAGAACTGTACTTCATCATGTGACCTGTCTAGCAAAAATACACCCCCAAGAATAAGGCCTCGTGCTTGTCTAACAATTTGTGTAAAACAATGTGACTGTGACGAAGAAAATGGTTATATTAGATCTAACGGCACTTGTATCAAGAAACAAGAATATCGTCATGCTCGTTCAGGTGTGTTTATTTTTAATTTATTTATTGCTTTCCCTTCATACACAGTTATACAAATCAATTAAAGTAATTTAAATCTAGATCTTTCATAAAAGTATAAAAAAATCTATCAAACCGATCATCATTTATTTCACGCATTCCTTCAATGTACAGGGGATATCAGGGAACAAGACATTATTATATCAGCAACAACTCCCAAAATTATTTCTAGCAAGCTATCAATCACCATTATTTTAACGATTACGTTCATTGGCAGATGAGGTTTGCCTATCCTTAACAAATCAGGCGGAAGTGTTTTTGGTATTTAAAATGAAAAATAATTGACAGAGAGTAAATACTAATAAATCAGATATTACAAAGATTAAAAAACATCACTAAGAATGTTTTGCATCCTTGATTTTCGAGAATGTATGCACTGATATTAAGTTCAACTTTTGTTTGAAACCTTTCTGCAAACTAGCAACTATTAATCGCAATCTCATAAGATACTCTTATGAGAATCACTGTACATTCCCTTATGAGATTTACATCTGCCTTAATTCTATTGGTTGTTCTATTTGGCCCTGTCTCTAACATTACTGGTTCCGCTTTTATCAGATCTTGCTTATCACAATAAATACTGATAAACATTCTTCTTCTTCTTTCATGTGCCTTATCCGGTCTCCCGAACGTTGGCTATCACTCTGGCTAGGGCATTTCGATCTTCTGCTAAGTGTATGAGTTCTCCTACTGAACGTATATTTGTCCATTCACGAATGTTCTTCAACCATGACTGTTGCCTTCTTCCAGGTCCACGGCGCCCCTCTATTTTCCCCTTCATTATACTTTGGAGTAGTTGATATTTGTCTCCTCTAAGTATGTGACCAAGGTATGCAATTTTGCGGCATTTTATGGTGGTCATTAATTGTCTGTCAGTTTTAGCCCTTCTGAGGACTTCCTCATTTGTTACATAGTCCGTCCAAGGTATGCGCAGCATCCTCCTGTGCATCCACATCTCAAATGCCTCTAGTCGGTTCATTGTACTGATCTTGAGTGTCCACGTCACCGTACCATACAACAGTATTGACCATATATAACATTCAGTCATCCTTTGTCTTAGCTTAAGGTTTAAATCATCATTGCAAAAAAGCGGTCTCATTTTGTTGAACGCTGCGCGCGCCATCTCTATTCTACTTTTTATTTCTGCATCAGGGTCCAGCGTTTCCGTTATGATGCTTCCGAGATATTTAAACTTTGTGACACGTTCTAATGGGATACCATCATGGTTTAGATTGATGTTATTTTGTACCGTACGACTCACTATCATGAATTTTGTTTTATTAGCGTTGATATTCAAGCCGTATCTTTTTCCAACGGTGTTAATTCTGTCTAGCAATGTTTGCAGATTTTCTATTGTGTCTGATAGTATTACCGTGTCATCAGCATATCTAATTGTTGTTATAGGTAAGCCATTAATTTTAATTCCGCAGTGTCCCAGTTCTTCAAGAGCTTCTTTAAATATTTGGTCGGAATAGAGGTTGAAAAGCAGTGGAGAAAGTATACATCCCTGCCTTACTCCTTTTTGTATTGCAATATCGTCTGTTGTTATATTACCGACTCTTGCACTTGCTCTTTGTCCCCAATACAGATTCTTTATCAGCTGGATATCCTGTCTATCTAATCCCTTTTGTTTTAACATTGTCAGAAGTTTATCATGGTGAATTCGGTCAAACGCTTTTTCATAATCCAGGAAGCATATGAACACATCCCTACGTTGGTCTCGGCATTTTTGTTGATTCCGAACAGTGCCTCCCTTGTACCAAATCCATTTCTGAAGCCGAACTGTGATTGATCTAAGCCTTCTTCGCATTTACTTCTAATACGGGCATGAATTATACGCAGGAATGTTTTCAACATGTGTGACATGAGACTTATTAGTCTATAATCGCTACATTGTTTTGGATGTAGCTTCTTAGGTAAGGTAATAAATGTGGACTTCAGCCAATCACGCGGGATGTCACCTGTTTCGTATATTTTATTGAATAACCTTGTTATTAATTCCATATTGTCTTCATTGATTAACTTGATTGCTTCCATCGGTAATCCATCTGGCCCACATGCTTTCCTATTTTTGGCAATTGAGCTGGCGTGCATGACTTCGGATTTTAATATTTTGGGTCCTTCTTCGTTTTCTATGTTTAACAACACCTCATCTCTTTTACTGGTGAATGACTCAGTAATGTAATCTTCCCATGTAGTCCTTATATCTTTTTCGTCTAGTATTAACTCGTTTCTTTGGTTTGTTAATGATGTTGGGATTTGTTTTCTGTATGTTCCAGTGACTTCTTTGATTTTTCGATGCACATTAAGATCGTCGTATGCTCTAAGTAACTTCTCTATTTCCTCACAGTTCTCTTTCATCCAGTCTTCTTTTGCTATTTTAATTTCTTTCCGTATTGACTTCTGTATTTTCTTATATTTATCTCTGTCATTTTTCACAAGTCTACGTTGTTCCATTAAATGTAAGATTCTATTTGTCTATAAACATTAGTAAACAATAATGTATGAAACTTGCATCTTTAAAGTTTCTACAATCGGAAGTTTATTGAGCCTATTCAGCAGAATGAATCGATCGCTATAATTAATCGATAACACAACATTGAGTAAATTCGACGATTGAATAATTTGAGGGTCGATGTGTTCTGTTGATTTCTCACATTGTCATTCACAAAACTAACACTTAATAATGCGGTAGTTGGTTTTGTTCTGAACCATTGACACTGTCGTAAATAAACTTTGCTATAGTATATGTTCTAGTACCTATTTTATGTTTATTTTTTCGTTTTACAGTGACAGATGTATGTCCAACAAATCAAGCAAATGTATGCACATCGCCTTGTCACCCAATTCCAACTTGTCAAAACAGACATCCTGTTCCACCTCCATGGTCATGTGGAGGCTTATGTATACGTCAATGTGAATGTGATTTTGAAAAAGGATACATTAAAAATGAGAAAAATGGACAATGCGTTGAAGAAAATGAATGTCCGTCGAGTTAATGTTAATTAATTTTTTCTAACGATACATTAGAAATTATGCCATTGTAAAATATTGAAAAACAATAAAAAAAAACAACAGTAATTAACCCTTTTATTAGTATTATACGAAAATCCTCATCGAACGTGGGATTATATTTAAAAAGCATTTTTATTAGACAAACTTCAAGATATTAAACAATTTTCAGTTCAAGTGAACATTTTGAAAAAAATTGAATTGACGGTAATGTATATCAGAAAAAATAGTATTAACTATAAAAAAATAAAAATAAATCTAAATAAACATCAGTTCATAATCTGGTATTTAATAAATCAAACATTTGATCTAGTAAAAAAATAAGTAATTAGGTTACTTATATTAGTTATATTATATCAATTATTGGCTAGTAATAAACTTTAGTCCGCTTTTGATTGTATTATGCTTTACATAATCCATACAATTTTTTTTGTTTGAAATATTTTCAGCAAAAGTGCTTTTTATTCATTAAAATTGCTAAAATGTCCGCGGAACTACACCAGTGGTCCAAAACTGCCCCTGGCAAGTTCGTAAATATGGGGTGTGATACGGAAAAATGTATCGTATATATAAACATATTTTCCTGAATCTTGTGTAATAAATTAAAAATTATTAGTAGCTAAAAAACCGTCTATATATGCTCCGGTTCTATATGAAAAAGTTTTTGCCAAATACTCCCTTATTCTCTGTGTAACAGCTCTAGCATAACTTAAAACAGTATATATAAATAAATAATATCTGGTCACCGAGCTTCGCTCTTAATATTCAAATCTACATTTTTAAGCAGCCCAATGAGTATATAATTTAAGTATATTTATAACATGACAAATTATTAATTAATTCGCGAAAATCACGGAGTGGGCGACATCTACTTGAACTACTGATAGGGAGATAAATAAAAAGTTGATTGGCGATTGGCTTGAAAGTAGGCGGGAAAATTAAAAAAGCTGTCAGTGTTAATTTTCAATTGGCTGCAGCTGTTGTTGACGTTTATCAACTGCTTGTCACAGAGGTTAGTTAAATGCGTTAAAGTTGCCTAGTTTCTGGGGATTTCACCCTTTTAGGGCAACTTCTACTGACGCTTGATCTTCGCGAATTGTCACGGTGGACAGGCCCCGTTTCCGGGACGGGCAACAGCAGCGTGTAGGGCACACGTCCCGTCAACAGAAGATCGCTCAGTTCACTCTATTTATCACTATATAAGAAAAACTCTATGTTCAATTGATTTTATTATTTTTTGATCTGCAGTGAAGGAAAATTATAGGTCTGATATTCATACTTGGGTAAAAACCTCCACAAAAACCTGTGACCAGACTCTCGACGTGTGGCAGATATTGATATCATATTTTTTCAAAAATTCTTTCTCTATCTCTCTCTCTCTCTCTCTCTCTCTCTCTCTCTCTCTCTGATCATGAAAACTTAAATATTAAAACTGTCCGCATAATAAAATAGTAGCCGTAAGGGGTAGTTTCACACTATCGGGGAAGGGAAAACAGGTGTCCATTTTAACAGTGTTACTCAACGTTCCTATAAATATTTACCTAAACCCATGATTTCTGAAATTGAATTGGCAACGTTGTATTTTCAACTTTGAATTAATAAGATGGCTGTCATTTGACAAGCAAATTATTTATGTCCGTCAAATGAACCTTTCCTTTTTTATATAAAGCGACAAATTTAAAATTGAATTCTTTCTGATTAAAACGCCAGAAATTAAATAAAGTCAAACCTTTTTACTACTATACTATACAGAAGAAAGGAGTGCAGTATTTAATTTGCAGAACGTAGTACAGGTTCAAGAGGTAGAAATTTTATTTTTACCTCATCCTTCAATGCTTATTTGTAGTTAAAATTTAAATTTGAATACATCTGATCGGCCTAATATAGTTTTTGTCTAGATTCTTGTTTCCATGGTTTTTACTGTAATAAATTTGTTCTTTTGACAGATAAGTCAGACTTTATTTATTCATAGCCGTATCGTATGTATTTTAATTGATTCAGAATTTTGTATTAATATATATTTCAAAATGGCTTCATTCTAAAAATATTATCAGTCCTCCTAAATCCTTGAAGGCAGAATTATTAGTAATAGCAAGGCAACATAAAAACAAATTCAAAAAATATATTATGGATGAGATGGCCAGAGAAAAAGGAATTAAAATTCTCAGATTTCCTCCGAACCCCGCAGAGTTAAATTCCATTGAACTGATCTGGTCTCAATTATTAAAAGGTTATGTTTCTCAAAACAATAAAACATTTAAATTTCCTGATGTGCGAAATTTGTTTTTGAAGGCAGTTTCAGATGTAAATAGAGAACATTGGGGAAAATGCATTGATCATGTTTAAAAATGTGGAAAATTCATTTAGGAAAGTGGATATATCAATGGATAATTTAATAGAACCGATAATAATAAACATCAGAAAAGACAATTATAGTGATGCCAGTAGTTTTAGTGAAGACAGTGACTTTTAAAGATAGTTCTTGAACTAACTTTTTTTTTAATCTTTGAGTTTAGGTAAGTACTGAAGCGTTACTTTTAATGCCCCGAGATTTAATTTAATCCCAACATATAATCCTCCTTGTTATTTATTGGTTAAATTTAATTCGTTCAATGTTAAAGTGTCGGATTCATAAAGTTTATTTTTATTTTTTGTAAATAATATAACTTCAAAATTTAATCTACGAAGTGCGTATATATATTTTATATGATGTGACCTTATTTATATTATAGAAACTTATTTTGCAAAGTACGCCTATGGAATCCCCACTTTGACTGTACTCATCTATCCTTTATAGTATATATTACTATAGAAACAAGTTATTATTATGTGCCGTTGCTAGGAAATAAAACTAAAAGCTTAACTTTTCTTGTAAATATCTCGGAAGATCGAATTTTCACAGACATGAGACCTACATTTTTCGCCGATTTAGATAG
This sequence comes from Crepidodera aurea, assembly GCA_949320105.2. Taxonomy (NCBI): domain Eukaryota; kingdom Metazoa; phylum Arthropoda; class Insecta; order Coleoptera; family Chrysomelidae; genus Crepidodera; species Crepidodera aurea. Next base: position 24,752,054 of record OX439477.1, read on the forward strand.
GAATTAGTCTACCCTGAAAGTTTCATTGAATTCTGACGAGTGGATTTCGAGATCCTCTGGACACACATACACACACACATACAAACCTTGCTCGTTTAATAGTATTTGATTTATGATTGATAAATATAGACATAAATTTAAGTTTTAAATTACTTCAACGAATTTAAAATGGCAAATAGATAAATATTTCAGTAGCTAATATATCAACAAAGTGTACTTATTTATACAATGTCTAAATATAATACAAAAATATGTTAAAAATTCAGTTAATGGTTTCATTGAATTATATTTGTAAACATAAAAACCCACTTTTACTTCAAGGTAAAAATATATATCTACCTGGTTACTCAATAGGAGGACATTTATGGTGCCTCTATTGACAAATCAATATGATTTTTGGGAAGTACTAAACCTTAAATGATAAGTGTTCACCAGTTACAGTGATATTAGCGATATTAGTTTTTTAATTTTTAAAACATTGGAAAATTCTGTAGTGGCTTGCGAAGGAAAAATTGCGGGAAAATGACCTCAAATGATAAAAAAGTGCTATTGATACAAAAAAATTTAAATGGATCAAATTCAAGCCTTTGTGAAAACGTTTATGTAAGTTCAGAAAATTTTGTTGGTGCACATTTTCGTATAAATATTTTTCTGAGAATACTTCTGGAAAGTAAAATTATTCAATTGTTGTGGTAAGAACAATGTTTTTTAAATTTATATACATATGTATATATGCACATATATTATTTTAAAACCGTATAAATTAAGATTTAAAGATATACATTTTCTATATAAAGTAACTGCAAATTGCTTTAAACTTATTATTTTAAAATGAAATACGTATGTTTGATATTTGTTGGCCTCTTTTATTTTATTAAAGGACAGGATCTAGGTAAGTTTTTTGTATTATTTTTATATTTGCGAAACCTTCATTGAATTGTTTAAAACAAATTAAATATTAATTAGGAATAAGAAAATTATATGTAGGCAAGGTAGAATAAAATGATTAGAGGTGGCAAATCTTCATTAGGAACTTTAAGCGCAAAATATTAGTTCTCCAAAATATAATTAAGTAATACGTTCAATAAAGTGGAAATTTATTAAACTTTGAGGATTCGTTATTAATATTATTTATGTAAAAATAGTGGACGATTTGATGCTTTACAAAACAGCATTAAGTGTTTTGGAATTAATTTTGAAAAATTTATTTAAAAAGTATCTTCGTTGTCGTAAAAAAGTAAAATTTTGGAAGCAGATCGGAATTTTTTTTTAATTTATTTATAATATACGGAAAATCCCCTTTTCTCCAATATGAAACATTAAATAATTGAATAAATAGGACAATAAATCCAGCAAGTCCTAGTAGCCATTAAGATTCCTAGCAACCCTTTATATATTCGTGAAATAGTCAGTACCAATACAAGACGTTAAAAAAATATGTTTCTCTTAGATTGTGGACCCCATGAGATCCCAAACACTTGTGCTTCACCCTGTAGAAGTGAACCAGTCTGCTATAATCCACCTATAGTAAGAAGAGCTGAATGTATTGCACTTTGTGTACAAAGATGTGAATGTGACAAAGCAAAAGGTTACATTAGATCTAAACCAAACGGTACTTGTATCAAGCAAAAAGATTGTCCTCCTGCTGGTTCAAGTTAGGTTCCCTCCAAGTCAATTAAAGTATTTTTAAGGAAGCATTTGTAATCCAGTTCGTTTATAAAACTATTCTATAAACTGCAAGTAGTTCAAATACTAGTTAAACTTTTAGAGGAAACATTATTTTTATAAAAAACCATTCACCTGTGGGTTCAGCTACGTTCAGATGACCTAACAAATCAAACGAAAGTAAAAATCATTGAAACATGTCACAGATTCTATAAAAAAAATATCACTTACAGTTTTGTAAATGATATTCGTATCGGTGTTTGTCTTTGACCTTTTTCCGACGTCTGTAGCAATGCATCCCACTGAAGATAAAATACCAAGGGTACAGAGACATATCAGATTTTAAGAATTACTACACATTTCCGAATTCCAATAGTGACTGTTTTCTCTGGAGCAAAAATCCATTTCTATGTTCCCATCATTTATAATTCAGCTTTCGTCTGAGCTTGGTTTCTGTTTACTCATAAAATATTACTAAACAGTAAACAATAGTACTTATCTCAAGGTCTAATTAAGTTTTTTTTTGATGATTGGAAATCGAACCCAAAACAAGATCGGATAATTAGTTAATTTTTTCATTTTACAGTAAGAAAACCTTGTCCAATAAATCAAGCATATATGTACATATCACCTTGTTATCCAATTCCAACTTGTCAACACAGACATCCTGTTATACCTACAGGTGCATGCGGAGGCTTATATTTACCTAAATGTGAATGCGTAAATGGATATATTAAAAATGAAGAAAATGGACAATGCGTTAAAATCGATGATTGTCCGTCTTGTCTATTATAAGTGTACGTTTAAAATCATCCTATTGTATATTATTGCAGAATAATAAAAAACTAATGTAGTTACCGCCTTTAATTTATTTATATACTTAGAGATAATCCCATACAATACGGAGTTACAAAAAACACCCTGTATATATTCATATCAAATTAGTTGTCGTTATTTTCCTTCTCAGTTCCTCCAATCCAAAAATAGCTAATAAGTTATTGTATAGTTTTTTTATCGCCTGCATTTTCAAGTGTAGTGTATCTAATTTTTACTTAATTTAAAACTTTAGCGCAATGACGTATTTTAATCTAATTAACACTGTAGTAATTATCCCAGCAGATCCTAATCTTGTAGTCACTTTTCCGCATTAATTAAAAATTAACGTTTAGAAGAAATTTTCATTTTCTATATCCCGAGAAATTAGAAAAGTCATTAATATTTAAAACAAAAACTAGGTAAAAGGTAATTTATAAGAAATATTTAAACAATTTTTTTTTACAAAAATATTAGTATTTACAATTTTCCGAAAGTCAAAAATACTATGTTGATATATAATAATAATAATAATAGCTTTATTTCACCATATTAGTAGTTACAAAAAATTTACAAAATTACTATCAATAAACAATCATGTGTAAAATAAAGTCAGTAAAGAAACCCACTTAGATTCTGTAAGAATCTGTCTGTGGTACTACTTTTTTAATAATTATATTTTACTCAGGTAAGTACATATTAATTATATATTACATAAATGAAACAGTTTATGTTAGATGCCTAATTAAATAATTGGATAACTAAGGAACTAGCCATTGCTTTTGGGGATTACTTTTCCACTATCAATGTTGAGAGTTTAAGTAATTATTATGGTAATATTATGTCACAGTCGTGCAGCGTTTCAAGCATTTTAAATACTACCTTCTTTTTCGAACCTGTAACTCCTAATGAAGTTGTCGATTATATAAGAAGTCTAAAAAATAAAAATAGTACTGGTACAGACTACATTTCCGCAAAAATCTTAAAGGCTATTGCGCATCCTGTTAGTGAACATTTTGCTTTCCTTATTAATATGTCTATCACTACTGGCATGTTTCCTTCGATACTTAAAATGGCTACTGTCATTCCGATCTATAAAAAAAATGCCGCTGATAACATTGCAAATTATAGGCCAATTTCAATATTGAGTGTTTTCTCTAAAGTTTTTGAAAAATTAGTATCAAGTAGGATGTTAAACTATCTAGCCAAATTTAACATAATTACTGAGAGCCAGCATGGCTTCAGAAATGGCAGATCAACCCAAACAGCTGCCTATAAGTTTACTGAATTCATCTACAAATCTTTGGACGAGAGGCGGCATGTTGCTGGATTATGTTTTGATCTCTCACGGGCATTCGATTGTCTTAATTTTAAGTTCATTGAAAATAAATTATATAACGTTGGTTTTAGAGGCATCTTTTTAGATTGGCTTCGTAGTTTCATCTCGGATCGATCTATGATGGTTAGGGTCAAGAATTGTAGATCTGACAGTTATCCGATAGATCTAGGTGTACCTCAGGGTTCGGTTTTAGGACCTCTTTTGTTTTTACTTTTTATTAACGATTTGCCTCAGCATATTGATACTACTATGTTGACCTTGTTTGCTGATGACACATCTATAGGTGTCTCAGCTAAATCGATTGATGAGTTGATCGAATTATGCGATTCTTTAATCCTACAATTTATTGATTGGTGTCACATTAATGGTCTGATGGTTAATGTTAATAAAACTGAATGTATTTATTTTAGTAACCATCCAAGTAATTACCCCTTAAATTTATCCTATAATGGCATAGTTTTAAAATCAACCAACACCGTAAAATTTTTAGGTCTATATATAGATAACAATTTAAAATGGGACCATCATATTAACAATTTAAGTAAAAAATTAAATACCTCGTACTATGCTATTAATAAAATAAAAAATTCTTGCTTGTAATGCAACTGACAGCTCAAGCATATTTATTTCTCAGAAAAGAATTATTCGAATGATTTTTAATATAAAACATAGAGATTCATGTAAACCCGTATTCCAGGAAAATCGGATAATGACAGTTCCAAGTATTTACATCTACAGATGCTTGTTACTTATCTATGATAACTTGAACAATATGACCAAACTTTCAAGTCATCACAACTACTCGACCAGACATGCAGACACACTCAGTCTTCCTATGCATAGAACTTCCAAGTATGAACAGTCCCCAACATATCAAGGTATTAAATTTTATAATGTTCTACCAGACCAATTCAAATGTCTGAGTAAATTCCACTTTAAAAAAGCGATAAAAAACATATTACTTGGCAAGGTGTACTATAGTGTTGATGAATACCTTCATGACAATAATTATTCTGATGAATAATTTTAAATGTATTTTATTTGTTTTTCTTATTTTTTATATTTTTATCTATAGTTTTGTACTTTTATCTATTCGTATATATATATATATATATATATATATATATATATATATATATATATATATATATATATATATATATATATATGTATATATTTATATATTTATATTGTTGCTGTAATGACCTCTCCTATACATTTGTATAACGTCTTCAAGGATCAATAAATATTATTATTATTTTTTTTTTTTTTTTTTTTTTTTTTACTTCAGTGTCAACGGCATCGACTACTCTGGTCATTAGCCTCGTGTTCTGTGTAGGCTTTGTTACTGTTTCCCAGCGCCACTTTAGGAACAGCACTGTTAATTAGAACCCAACAGTGAATGGTCGAGTGGGGAATCGCACCTGGTATATGAAAATCAATTTCTAAATTTTTAATTAATTAAAAATCAGAAAATGATTTCTGCCGACGGTGGGATTCGAACTCACAACCCTTGGATTATGAGTCCAGTGCTCTACCACTGAGCCACCCACTCCCCTATTATTATTATTATTATTATTATTATTATTATTAAATTACAAAAGCAAAATGTTTATATGAAATATGAAATATATGAAAAGTAATCTAAAACTTTTAGTTAAACCTTTTAATATTCATTTGCTATGAAAAAAGAGCATAATTATTTCACATTTTTTAACGTGAAACAAAGCATAAAACAATAGCCTCCATGAACTTTTATCTCTCGAGTTTTGATAATGGATCTGCTAAATCCACCATTCTTTGCATACTTTATTTTTGGAATCCATCCCTTATTTTGTGGTGACTGGGTATTTTCGGGGATCAGCAATTTTCTGATATCTACGTGTGCATTATTCTCAGTTTTCCAGCTTTCTCTTGTCCTTTGGTCTTATATCTGGGCATTTAGTTTACTCTCATCTTAAGCGTAATTAGTTTATGAAGTATTTAAAAGTTAGAATTAGGCTACAAAATTTAATCCTACTTTTAGCTATCCATTTACTTTAAAAAGGTTTTTAAAGATAAGTAAGGAAAATTATCAAATTCATACAACTAAGTTTAGTTTTTATTTAGTTACCCCGTATAAATCATAATTCAGCAACTTCAACTAGCAAGCAGAATATATTTCGTCTCAGTCTTTCTGACCATTGTTCGACCTCTTTAGGCGCCAGGAATGTGCGAGGGCCTTCTTCAGTTTTCCCCTTTGTTGAATGCAATTCAGGACGAGACGTAAATTATTCACAAGCCCATACAATAAACCGCTGTGTCGTGGATCCACCGTATTGTCGAATTAGAATCTGATTGAAATTCTGGTAATGGCTCTTCTAACGTCTCAATAAGAGTTCCTGAGTTTAACAGTGCGTGACTCATATTGAATTAGGGATACCTAAAAGTCTTTGAAATTGTGTAGAAGCACAGGAAAAATATGGAAACCAAAATACTAGCCAAAGATAGGGAAAAAACTGACGTAACCTTGTGGAAGAGCTAGTCTACTATGATTTTTTCTTCTTGAAAGAATCAAAAGTACTTTTCCAAAAATTATTCTGTGCACCACTGTAGATATATCGACGATACAATTCAAATTCGAGGTAAAATATATCCTAAGATTGCTGATTAAATTAATGCAATGAAACTATTATCTACATATTTAAACGTTAAGAAAATATTATAGAGCTTTGTGTATCACGGTATAAAAGTGCTCGAAGTGAATAAAACCGTTGAACATCATAAATTTGCATTGAATAGATTTTGAACTGGTGCCAGAATCTAGTTTTGAGTTGGATAACTGCATTTAAGCTCAATTATATAACAATAATAGAAGTATAATGATCGATGATTGAAAAATAGGTTTTTTTAATACTATAACTTGCAGAAGTATTTATACAATTAGGAGAGAAAAGAATCGTATTACATTTACTATTTAGTTTGAGGTTATGTGCCCCCTGAATATTTTGATAACTTGCAGATCGCTATTTATGTTTATAATAATACTAGCCTGATCTGGAACGTTTGGATCGAAATTTGTATCATCAGTCATCGAGCATTCTTCACAACCATTGCTTGATGTATATTGTTATGATATGAAAATTGTTATGGTATAAAAAAAATGGGACAAAATTATAAAAATGTGGATGTGAAACGAATTAAAAAAAAATATGTGAAACGGACTTAAGAAAAAAAAATTGGTGATGGTAGTTAGGAAAGTTTTTGTTTGATGTTGATGATAGAATTGTGAAGTTTGTAAAAAAATGTCAGAGATAAAATAAAAACTAAAAGGAATTTAAAGTAAAGTAAAAATCGTATAATTACAATATTATCTCAATTGGCGCCAACAACGTGGGCTTGAAATTGAGTGAACCCAAAAAGATGAAGGAAGAACGGGAGTATAGAAGAAAGGAAGAAACAAGTAGAGATCAGTTTAAGAAGATAATGGAGATGATGGTTCAGATGAATAGGGCATCGGAAGAAACTAAACAAGAAAATCAAGCAATATTAGTAGAAATGGATAAAAAAAATCAAATAAGATTTGAAGAATTGAAACAAAAAAGTAAAGATATGAATAAGAAATTTGATGAAAACAACAGAAAATCAAGCAATATTAGGGGAAATCAAACAAGAAATAAACAAGAAATTTGTGGAGCAGGATAAAGAAATTAATAATATTAAAAGTGAGACGAAACAAATTAGAAGAGATATAATAGAACAGAAGATAACAGTACAAGAAACAAAGACAGAACAAACAGAAAAAGAAATGAAAAGAATTGAAAGAAATGTAATGAATAATAGTAAAGAGATTAATGTAATAGAGGAACGTATGGAAGAAAATACCCAAGACAATTGGAAAATTGCAGAAGAAGAGAATTTAAAAACAAGAAAAGATACAGAACAGAATTTGAAAATAATGAGACAAGATATTAAAAAGAATGGGGAAGAAATTAATAATTTAGAAGAGCATATTAAAGAAGGTTTTAAATTACAGGAAGAAATCATAACTACAGAAAAAAATATTACAAAATGGAAAATAGAAGAAATAGAAAATAAAATGTATCAAGAAAGGGAAGAATACAAAAAAAAACAGATATTTGTGATGTAACATTTTACTAATTTTGTATTTTTAGACTTCGCCTCTTGTACCTACGCATTGTTTGTATTTTTAGAGGCAAATAAAGGCAATTTATTGTTAATATCTGGTCACCGAGCTTCGCTCTTAATATTCAAATCTACATTTTTAAGCAGTCGAATGAGTATATAATTTAAGTATATTTATAACCTGACAAATTATTAATTAATTCGTGAAAATCACGGAGTGGGCGACATCTACTTGAACTATAGAAAGGTAGATAAATAGAAAGTTGATTGGCGATTGGCTTGAAAGTAGGCGGGAAAATAAAAAAAGCTGTCAGTGTTAATTTTCAATTTGCTGCAGGTGTTGTTGACGTTTATCAACTGCTTGTCACAGAGGTTAGTTAAAAGCATTAAAAGTTGCCTAGTTTCTGGAGATTTTACCCTTTTAGGGCAACATCTACTGACGCTTGGTCTTCGCGAATAGTCACGGCGGACAGGCCCCGTTTCCGGGACAGGCAACAGCAGCGTGTAGGGCATAGTGGTTTTAGTGGGGTGGTTTTAGTGAGTAACCGTAAGGGGTAGTCTCACACTATCGGGGAAGGGAAGAACCTTTACCCGATGTGCATAAAGCATTACCACCCGCCAAAAAAAAAAAGATTAGCTTTAGGTTAGGTTAGATCTGTGTAATAAATAAAGAAAAGTACGATACGTGTGACATTTTGACATTTGTTACATTCTGACAGGTGTCATATTTTGACATTTGTTCATTTTGACAGATGTAACATTCTGACACGTATCACATTTTAACAGTTGTCACGTTTTTACAGGTGTCACATTTTGACAAGTGTCCATTTTAACAGTGTTACTCAACGTTCCTATAAATATTTACCTAAACCCATGATTTCTGAAATTGAATTGGCAACGTTGTATTTTCAACTTAGAATTTATGAGATGGCTGTCATTTGACAAGCAAATTATTTATGTCCGTCAAATGAACCTTTTCTTTTTTATACTTTTCAGGTTTATTCTGGTTATAAATTGCTACTTGGGCATTTGTAGAATAAAAAAATGTGAAAAATATTTTTCTGCGCAAAAATTTCTATTGCTAAGTATATTGATTTTATCATGTTTTATAGCATCTGCGAAAATTTCATGAAAATCCCAGCCGGTCCCATTTTCTTAACATTTAACCAGAGATGTGCGTGTCAGTAGTTGTCAAAATTTGTAGGTTATTATGGATAAAAAGCGGCAAATTTAAAATTGAATTCTTTCAGATTTAAACGCCAGAAATTAAATAAAGTCAAACCTTTTTACTACTATACTATAAAGAAGAAAGGAGTGCAGTATTTAATTTGCAGAACGTAGTACAGATTCAAGAGGTAGAAATTTTATTTTTACCTCATCCTTCAAGTCTTATTTGTAGTTAAAATTTAAATTTTAATACATCTGATCGGCCTAATATAGTTTTTGTTTAGATAAACCAGTTCTTTTAACAGATAAGTCAGACTTTATTTATTTATAGCCGTATCGTATGTATTTTAATTGATTCGGAATTTTGTAATAATATATATTTCAAAATGGCTTCATTCTAAAAATATTATCAGTCCTCCTAAATCCTTGAAGGAAGAATTATTAGTAATTCAAATTCAAAATTCAAAAAATATATTATAGATGAGATGGCCAGAGAAAAACTAATTAAAATTCTCAGATTGCCTCCTTACCACGCAGAGTTAAATCCCATTGAACTGGTCTGGTCACAATTATTAAAAGGTTATGTTTCTCAAAACAATAAAACATTTAAATTTCCTGATGTGCGAAATTTGTTTTTGAAGGCATTTTCAGATGTAAATAGAGAACATTGGGGAAAATGCATTGATCATGTTAAAAAGGTGGAAAATTCATTTAGGAAAGTATATCCACTATCAATGGATAATTTAATAGAACCTATAATAATAAACCTCAGAAAAGACAATTATAGTAATACCAGTAGTTTTAGTGAAGACAGTGACTTTTATAGATAGTTCTTGAACTAACTTTTTTTTTAATCTTTGAGTTTAGGTAAGTACTGAAGCGTTACTTTTAATGCCAAGAGATTAAAAACAGTTTAATCCCAACATATAATCCTCCTTGTTATTTATTGGTTAAATTTAATTCGTTCAATGTTAAAGTGTCAGATGCATAAGGTTTATTTTTATTTTTTGTAAATAATATAACTTCAAAATTTAATCTACGAAGTGCGTATATATATATATTTTATATGCTGTGACCTTATTTATATTATAGAAACTTATTTTGCAAAGTACGCCTATGGAATGTGACGTTATATCCTCTCTCCTTTATAGTATATTACTATAGAAACAAGTTGCCGTTGCTAGGAAATAAAACTAAAAGCTTAACTTTTCTTGTAAATATCTCGGAAGATCGAATTTTCACAGACATGAGACCTATATTTTCTGTCGATTTAGATAGGAATTAGTCTACCCTGAAAGTTTCATTGAATTCTGACGAGTGGATTTCGAGATCCTCTGGACACACATACACACATACAAACCTTGCTCGTTTAATAGTATTTGATTATTATAATATCGGTAAGGGCCTAAAACTGACCCTTGAGGAATACTCGTCAAGACGCATGAAAATATAGAAATCTAGGAATTTCTTAGCCATATTTTTCATATCTGCACTGCTGCCTAAGGTTGTGAAATAAATCACACTTGTTCCTAAGAACAAAGACATTAAATGTCCTACACTGCACCAGCGTCTGGACTTCAACAACTACTCCTTGGGCTATATGCCCCCCCAGGTATTGAATTACGAAAGTCCAGACGTGGCTTTAAACCAAAAACTTTGATTTTAGTATTAAAGGAGCTTGCCATTTTTAGACCGGTTTCGGAATTATTGTTCCTCTTCAGTAAGAAGCAGGCTAGCTCGACATCCTATCGTTAAAGGCTGTCTGAGCTCTATCAAGAGCGAGGCGAGTCGAATTCATTTTCAGACAGCCTTTAACGATATGATGTCGAGCTAGTCTGCTTCTCACTGAAGAGGGACAATAATTCCGAAACCGGTCTAAGAATGGCAAGCTCCTTTAATAATTTAAGTTTTTGGTTTAAAGCCCCGACTTGGTCGGGCGCCAAACCACGTCTGGACTTTCGTAATTCAATACCTGGGGGGGCATATAGCCCAAGGAGTAGTTGTTGAAGTCCAGACGCTGGTGCAGTGCAGGACATTTAATGTCTTTGTTCTTGGGAACAAGTGTGATTTATTTCACAACCTTAGGTTGTTTTGGTATGCCCATGGTCTTTTTTGGTATTTTTATGGTTCAAAATATTCCACCACCGTTTCTGCACTGGCTATTTTAGCTGTGTCCATATTTTCTTTCATGTCTGCCTATTTTTATTTTACTTAAGCCGTTTTCTTTTAATCATTAGAATGATCTTTCTACTTACCAGTGTTGTTTATTTTATAGTTTTTAGTTATTAGAGTAATAACGAATAAATTCATTTTTTACATTTTTATTGAATCACCTCTCAAGAACATAACTCACGCAACAAAAACAAAGAAAATTGCCATGGCAGTAGCAATGTGCGACACTTGACGATAAATTTTCATAAACTTTTATATCAACCGGGAACCCTACTGTTTTATTTTATTATTTCGACGAGCGACAGCAAGACATTAACTAAAATTTGCGCGATGTGAAACGGATATCTGCAAAGAATTGCGGCCGTTTATTTCACACTGACGTTAACTTTTTAACATCGCAATTTAGTTTTTAACCAAACAGACATACCACCGAATAATTTTAAAAGTTATGAATGTGTAGATAAATAAAATATATTAATTTCAAATCAACGTGTAAATACAAAATTTTGAAGACTAGCGCGCGACTTTCTTCTTTTTTTTATTCTTTTTGCCCTATATGATTTTTGAAATTTTTAGTGCATCAGCCGGAAGTTTTGCACAGCATTGAGTTCTAAAAAAATCACAGTAAACTACTCCAGAACATTAACTATTAACCGACAGTTTTTTTAGGAAGTTACTGAGTTAATTATTAAAACAAGAGATAATATTCGACTAACTTTTACAATACGCTAGAGGCGCCTGCGAGATAATCTTCTTATTACCATCTTACAGTACAAATTATGCTAATAGATGGTCCATAATTTACCAGGAATATTTAAAAAATCATTATTTACGTTTATTTTTCGAATTAAAACTCAATTAAATTTGAAAAATCCGACCACTACCCGAATATTTCCGAATCGGCTGTGACGTTCTAGTACCTGTTGTCATTTACTTTTGTTTACTTCTGACTGTGTTGTGACAGTGACATTTTATAAAAGCTAACCTTACTTTTATGAAATAAAACTTCTCAAAGTCAGTACAGCTTTATTGAACAAATTAAAATTAGGCGGCGACTAGTTTCGTCATATTTCTATTTATTATATTGTTTTGATTTTGGCAAGAAGACTAGAGACAATAATTTTGTGTTTTTGTTTCTTCAATACTGTGGCTTTTGTACCAGCACAAAGTGATAATTTACCTCCTCCTAAGTTGTATTTTATAAAATTCACCATATCTTCATCAAACTGCAAAAAAAAAGTTATTGTAATATAAAGTATTTTAGAGAAAAAGGTCGAATATAAGGGTTTACCGGTTGATGAGTCTACCGACTTATTCATGGATATTTTGGGTGAACCAATGGTATTTTCTGATGACGAAGAAAAAGCGGCAGTAAAAGAACTAATTGAAGATCAACCGAAAGTAGCTGAAACTGTTACTCATAAAATAGAACGTAAAGTAAATGAACCTACAGTATCTTCTGATAAAAATGAAAATTATGTTATGAAAGTAACTGAAGAAGAAAAGACAGTTAAAGATTCCTCAACTGTTAATGCTGTCTTCTTAATTTCTGAAAGATCTACACATTTAAAAGCTGAAAAAGCATCAATCAAAACTGAAATAATTGAAACTTCTGTAAATACTACTGGATCTATTCAAATTAAAGAACCTAACTTAGCTGAAATTCCAAAGGAACCAATAACTGTAACTGAAATTACCAAATCTGAAATTATTATCGAAGAATCACTATTTAAATACGACATTTTAAAAATGCTTCAAGAAGAAGCAAGGTTTTACGAAATAAAAGCTAAGGAAACTAGAGAAAAAGAAGATAAAATACACTATGAAGAAAAAGAAGCAAAACGACCTGACAACAATATAAATGACTGGTTGGAAACCAAACCTAAATTCGATATGGATTATCTATTACAAGCTGAAATAGATTGGTACGAACTAAAAGCAAAAGAAAATAAGCACGATGAAGATGAAGAACTAAAAGTTGTAGAAGATTCAGTTGTAATAAAAGAACTTCCGAACACCTGAAACAGGAAAATGTACAAAAAGAACCGATGGTAAAGCAAGAAGATAATCATGAATCAGACAAATTAAACGACAGTGAAAATGAATTTGAAATAATAGAGCAAACTGAAATTAATTTGGCTATTATTGCCGAAAAAGAAGCGATATCTAAGGAACAAAATAAAAAAACTATCGAAGAAAGTAAAGAACCTTCTCAGTTTGAAGCTATTGTAGAAGCAGAAAGCGTACAAAAAATTATTGAAGAACCTAAAGTACCTTCTCAGTTTGAAGCTACTGTAGAAGCAGAAAGCGTTCAAAAAATTATTGAAGAACCTAAAGAACCTTCTCAGTTTGAAGCTACTGTAGAAGCAGAAAGCGTATAAAAAAGTATTGAAGAACCTTCTCAGTTTGAAGCTACTGTAGAAGCAGAAAGCGTACAAAAAATTATTAAAGAACCTAAAGAACCTTCTCAGTTTAAAACTTCTGTAGAAGTGAAAGGCGACCAAGGAAAGAAAGTGAATAAAACTATTGAAGAAATTAAACATTCCCAATTTGAAGATATCGTTGAGACAGTTGTTGAATTCGTCCCAAAATCAGATCGTAAGAAATACAGCTTAAATCCAGATGCAGCTGAATTTATACCTAGTCTACCAAGCCCCTTAATTCCCGAATATATAGAGCACAATCAGATATACAGAGTTGAAGAAGAAAAGTATGAAGAGAGCGCTTGGGATTATGATAATAAAACAGACTATGGCATAAGTGAGACAGAATACAAATCCGCTTATCAAATATCACCTGGTACTTCATGTAAAAAGATATAATTATGAACTTACAATAAAATGATCTTCACAGATATAGCCTCTAGTGCAGCTAAATCATCTTCTTTTCTTCCGATGACATCCAGCCATTGTTTATGCTTTTGTTTTGATTGGTTAGTAACTGTTGGTAAAGAAACAAATATTTTTTCCGGAGTTCTAAAACTTGTTGATTTACACTGAGGAACTAAACAGTATTTATATGGTCCTTTTTTAACAACACTGGTCATTTTAACGATAATTATCCCAATTTTTATTTAGAAGCCACAACTAAACAATCATAAACACTATTAACAATTCGGAAACGACAAGACTCAAACCACACACAAACAAATAAACACGGATGGAGGTGACTTTTAAAATTTAAAGAGGCAGAGGTAATATGACGTCACGAATTTGAAACCCGAGCAAAATGCGTTTCCGCGCGAATTTCAAACTCAATGACTTTAAAATCGTTTTTTGAGAGAAATAATTTTTTTTCAATTTTCTTTTTATACTGAGTAGGGATATATGTATGAACATATTTCTAATTTATGCATACAGAAAAAAGTCGCCTCTTCTGGATTCAACAATTTTAGGCCGTTCAAAAAAACATTGCTAAAATCTATGAGAATTAATTTGTAGCAGATGAAAGTATCCAAAGTAAAAAGTTTCATGTTTTCCAAGTCCAGCAATGTCATTGAAAACGACTCCAGTCATCTAGTCGAGGCGTGAAGAATATACAATATATTATAGATTTGATTGCTTTAGCTTCAGTAGTAAAGATTTTATAGATAGAGATAGAGATAGAAATTTTACATTAGCACAAACAATATATGGATGAAAGGGAGCATTATTTAAGAAGAAATATCAAGAAAATTATACTATGAACTTGGCTTCACTAGTGAAAATAATTTTTCGTCATTCCCCGTATACAT
The DNA here is from genome assembly GCA_949320105.2 of Crepidodera aurea. Lineage (NCBI taxonomy): Eukaryota > Metazoa > Arthropoda > Insecta > Coleoptera > Chrysomelidae > Crepidodera > Crepidodera aurea. The sequence goes on from OX439477.1 coordinate 24,767,068, forward strand.
TACATGAAATATCTGTTTCTTCCATTCAAATTTCTCGCATAAAACAACTTAACAAAATTATTAAAAATAAACCAGAACAGCAAAAATTGAAGCTGAAAGAAAGTCAATCTGATACTAGTTGTGAATAATGCATGGACAAAGACCTAGGTGAGCGGAATATGGAATTTGACTTTTTCTATTCGTTCTGACATAAAGTTACCAAATTTGCTTTCAAGGGAATTTAAAGATTCAGTACGTCAGTTTGAGATTTATGAAAATGTACCTATCAAGATTCTCGATATTTTATCTTAACTTTTCCCTAAACAATATGGTGAAATATTCTAAGTGCTTTTCTCTTGTGTTTGTAGAATATCGATGTGATATAAACGAGAAGTGGCAAATAAAAAATTAGACTATTAAAGCCAAAAGGCTCGTTGTATTTTTTTATATAGTTTTATAATAAAAGATCGTAATAATCCATTATCCTTTACAATAAAACAATAATATTAAATACAATTTCTAAGAGACATTACTTTTAAAACTAGTAAAATATTTCAATTACCACAATCCCCAATATGTTGAGCGTAAGTCAGTATAAGAAACAAAGCAATCTCAAAGTCTGAAAGCATCAATTTGTTATTACATAATAAATATCAAAACTAGATAGCCGTTGAGAAATTTTGTTTTTTCAACTATAGTCTATTTTTATGTATGAGAGAGTATTAAAATAATAAAGCGTTCGTAATCCATAGGCGTACCACTTCTTTTAGTAGATAGTTAAAATATTTTGTGAAGTTATACCTCGAGTATTTTCGTATGAAATAACCTTTGTATAAATATAATTACTATTATACAGTTCTGAGGAAGAAGATCTATCATTTGTTCGAACCACTCTTTAAAGACATCAGCATTCATGTCCTCATGGTAGTCACCGGTACGAGTAGATTCAAAAGTCAATAAACCACCTTTAACAAAACCGTTTGAACTACCGATGTGTACTATTATCAGTCTGCGCCCCTTTCCTGATGGTGGCTTTAAACCAGTAGATAAATTATTTAAAAAAGCCTGTCTTCGACTTGTAACAGTTTCATCTTGCCAAAATTTATTTGATGTATGTCCCTCGTTGATCCATGTTTCATCTAAATAAAATATATTTCTTCTTTGGTTTCTCATTTCTTTTATAGTCCTTAGGTAATTTCTTCTCCATACTACAATATCGCTTCTTTCTATTAAAATAGACTTTCTGGAATGCTTTTTCCATAGAAAACCTATTTCTTTTAAAAGTTTCCATAGTGTGCTTCGACTCATTTCAGGGTAATCCTTATCATCTCGAACCGTGGCAAGAACTTTGTCTACTGTCGGAAATTCTTTTCTAAAGAAGAACGCATGCACTTTCTTACGAAGTCTTTCTTTCAAATGATTTTCTATTTGAAATTTTGGTTTTCCTGGAGCTTTACGTGCTGTTTGAAACTCGCCACATTTCTCTTCTTTAACAACTCTGTAAATCGTAGATTTCCCAACACCAAGCGTACTACTAACTAATTCCACTGTGTCCTCAACACGTTTACATAAATGTTTGTCTGTAAATGATTTAAAACAATTAAATATTAATGTTTTTTCATTAACTGTTAAAGGACCGATTTTTTGTCGTTTACGCGGTACTTCCAAATTTTCCATGATCACACTAGAATTCACAATAGACTGCACACTGCACCTTGCATGTTGCAACTAAACGACATTTAGTAAGCTGTCAAGAATACACAACTGGACCTTCTTACTAAGGGATTTATCTACTTATAATTCGATTACTGTAAGAAATTCTTGGAATTAAAATAAAACAAAATTGGCAAATAGGTACTTATTGAAAATAATCTTAAGATACGGCTATGTTATCTTTAATACACAGGGCTTTTGGCCTGTCTAAACCTTTTTCTATTGTTCTGTACAGCTTATGGTTATAAAAGACCAATAAAAGACGCAAAACTTGTATTAGCTCAGGTACATTTATGACAATTTTAGGAAATATTTAGATTATTCCGTAAAAATATTTAAAATGACCGTACTAAGTTTTGCATTAGAAATGCTGTTTTATTACTCTCTCATGCATAAAAATAGACCATAACAGAGCGTTGTTTCTGCCGATAGGACGATCAGAAAATTAGGAAACCGCTTCTCAGGGTAAACAAGATAGACTTAATTGTCGAGCACCAACCCTGGAACCCATTTGATCGCTAATCTCCTATTAATGTGTCGGAAACCGTCCTTGAACTCTGTCAACAAAAAAGTATGTGATAGTAAACGTCCGGCTTATTCGAGCCAATATTCAATCTGGAAAGTTATTGATCATAAAGCAAAATGTGGGGGAGAAAGATACTGTACCCATACAAAAAATTATTCGAAAACTGACGTTTTTTAGCAAGGAAACACCCGATTAAGATCTGGTATGAAGTAACGTAGAAAAAAATTTTAAATGCGTTTTTAAGGCACTTCCGATCGAGCTAGATCAAAAAATTTTACATTTTTGGAATCTACGCTTCAAGGACTATAAGATGGCATAAAAAACAAACATAAAAATTTTCCAACTTTGAAAGCCTTTTTGAGGCACTTCCGTTAGAGCTAGACCAAAAAACTGGACATATTTGAAATCTACGGACCAAAATCTATAAGATAACATCAAAAACAGACATCGAAATTTTTCAATTTTACAGGGGGGTGCCGAGGACGATTTAGATCATTTTTTGAACGCCTATTTCTCGACTATCCGAGATAGCTCACAAATTAAAAAAGATTCGGAATCTGCTCGTCCAAATCTACAAAATGCCCTTTAGTACCATTCGATACCGTTAATAATAAGGGAGATACGAATAAATGAATTAATAGATTTAATATTTGCGCAATCAAGAAGTCATAAATCAAGCTAAAACCGATAGGGATACTTTTAAAGACAAAAAATACTCTTTTTTTTTGTAGGACATAACAAAGAAAGCTCATTTTTGAACCTATTCTCTTAAAAAGTAAAGTTATCTCGAACTAATAAATAAATATCCACACGTTTCCAATATTTACAGGATCTGATAAAAAATCTAATTATCCCTCGGAAAATGAAGTTCAGCAAGTTGCTGGGGTAAAATAAAAAAGCCTTCGTTTAACCAAAAGACATAAAACCGTCTGGAATGGTATAGGTGAGTAATGAACTAGATCATGCGTCGTTATTAGTTTTTTTCACAGTGAAATTGTTGGAAAGAATGAGAATGGAACTAAAAAAGGGCTTTTAGAAACCTCGGAAAGTAAAATAATACAAATGAATGAAAACTAAGGTAAAAATTTTTAGTTAAGAACCATTTTGCGGGAAGGAAACATTATTATTACTAAATACAATTTCTAAAACAAAGTTTTGGTCTTAATTTTTGATAAAACTTTTATATAGAATAACCGATCTTACTGTAGAAATTATTCAAACTCAAATTTACTTACCTACTTAAATCTAACTATAAATTTTTCTGAAATTGACCTCGTGCTCTTCATGCAGAGTGGGTAAAATACGTTCATGTCACGTATTGTATTGCAAACTTGGTAAAGTAAGTGTAAAAGATATGAAAACTAGTTTTGAGTTGCTAATAAAGGACAAAGCATACATTTTTAGATAGAGTTATATTTTGTAGTTTAAAATAATCGCACTTAATAATTTCATACGCAAGAAAAATAGATCGATATTAAAGAGACCATTTCAACAGCAACTGAAAGCGCTTGTGGTATAACATAAACAGTAAGTACATAAGAATATTAAAAAGACAAATTAATGTACTAATAGAATAAATAAAACGAGCAGCAAAAAATTAAAAACATATTAACTCAAATAATCGCTAAAATTGCTAACGTCTCAAGTGAAATATACATTTATCAAATACTATTAAACGAGCAAGGTTTGTATGTGTGTATGTGTGTCCAGAGGATCTCGAAATCCACTCGTCAGAATTCAATGAAACTTTCAGGGTAGACTAATTCCTATCTAAATCGGCGAAAAATGTAGGTCTCATGTCTGTGAAAATTCGATCTTCCGAGATATTTACAAGAAAAGTTAAGCTTTTAGTTTTATTTCCTAGCAACGGCACATAATAATAACTTGTTTCTATAGTAATATATACTATAAAGGATAGATGAGTACAGTCAAAGTGGGGATATAACGTCACATTCCATAGGCGTACTTTGCAAAATAAGTTTCTATAATATAAATAAGGTCACAGCATATAAAATATATATACGCACTTCGTAGATTGAATTTTGAAGTTATATTATTTACAAAAAATAAAAATAAACTTTATGCATCCGACACTTTAACATTGAACGAATTAAATTTAACCAATAAATAACAAGGAGGATTATATGTTGGGATTAAATTAAATCTCTTGGCATTAAAAGTAACGCTTCAGTACTTACCTAAACTCAAAGATTAAAAAAAAAGTTAGTTCAAGAACTATCTTTAAAAGTCACTGTCTTCACTAAAACTACTGGTATCACTATAATTGTCTTTTCTGAGGTTTATTATTATCGGTTCTATTAAATTATCCATTGATATATCCACTTTCCTAAATGAATTTTCCACATTTTTAACATGATCAATGCATTTTCCCCAATGTTCTCTATTTACATCTGAAACTGCCTTCAAAAACAAATTTCGCACATCAGGAAATTTAAATGTTTTATTGTTTTGAGAAACATAACCTTTTAATAATTGAGACCAGATCAGTTCAATGGAATTTAACTCTGCGTGGTTCGGAGGAAATCTGAGAATTTTAATTCCTTTTTCTCTGGCCATCTCATCCCTAATATATTTTTTGAATTTGTTTTTATGTTGCCTTGCTATTACTAATAATTCTGCCTTCAAGGATTTAGGAGGACTGATAATATTTTTAGAATGAAGCCATTTTGAAATATATATTAATACAAAATTCTGAATCATTTAAAATACATACGATACGGCTATGAATAAATAAAGTCTGACTTATCTGTCAAAAGAACAAATTTATTACAGTAAAAACCATGGAAACAAGAATCAAGACAAAAACTATATTAGGCCGATCAGATGTATTAAAATTTAAATTTTAACTACAAATAAGCATTGAAGGATGAGGTAAAAATAAAATTTCTACCTCTTGAACCTGTACTACGTTCTGTAAATTAAATACTGCACTCCTTTCTTCTGTATAGTATAGTAGTAAAAAGGTTTGACTTTATTTAATTTCTGGCGTTTTAATCAGAAAGAATTCAATTTTAAATTTGTCGCTTTATATAAAAAAGGAAAGGTTCATTTGACGGACATAAATAATTTGCTTGTCAAATGACAGCCATCTTATTAATTCAAAGTTGAAAATACAACGTTGCCAATTCAATTTCAGAAATCATGGGTTTAGGTAAATATTTATAGGAACGTTGAGTAACACTGTTAAAATGGACACTTGTCTTCCCTTCCCCGATAGTGTGAGACTACCCCTTACGGCTACTATTTTATTATGCGGACAGTTTTAATATTTAAGTTTTCATGATCAGAGAGAGAGAGAGAGAGAGAAAGAATTTTTGAAAAAATATGATATCAATATCTGCCACACGTCGAGAGTCTGGTCACAGGTTTTTGTGGAGGTTTTTACCCAAGTATGAATATCAGACCTATAATTTTCCTTCACTGCAGATCAAAAAATAATAAAATCAATTGAACATAGAGTTTTTCTTATATAGTGATAAATAGAGTGAGCTGAGCGATCTTCTGTTGACGGGACGTGTGCCCTACACGCTGCTGTTGCCCGTCCCGGAAACGGGCCTGTCCACCGTGACAATTCGCGAAGATCAAGCGTCAGTAGAAGTTGCCCTAAAAGGGTGAAATCCCCAGAAACTAGGCAACTTTAATGCATTTAACTAACCTCTGTGACAATCAGTTGATAAACGTCAACAACAGCTGCAGCCAATTGAAAATTAACACTGACAGCTTTTTTAATTTTCCCGCCTACTTTCAAGCCAATCGCCAATCAACTTTTTATTTATCTCCCTATCAGTAGTTCAAGTAGATGTCGCCCACTCCGTGATTTTCGCGAATTAATTAATAATTTGTCATGTTATAAATATACTTAAATTATATACTCATTGGGCTGCTTAAAAATGTAGATTTGAATATTAAGAGCGAAGCTCGGTGACCAGATATTTTTCATTAACTAGTAAATCACTCATCTGACAATTCTTTCAATTAACAAAAGAAACTCAGCGCTGTTTTCTAAAACTTTTACTCCTACCTTGAACTAATGGATTTTTTCAGATAGATAGATACACTATATTTTTAGTCTCCGATAAAAAAAAATCTAATTATCCTTTAGGAAATTAACTTTGACCAGTTTCTGAGGCGTTCTGTTACTAAAAACCATGTAAGCATGTAAGAACGTGAAACACATAATGATCATGATGTTCTACATCGTCATTATAGGTCCTTTCAGCGTTATGATTTGCTCCAATGGCGATAAAAAGATCTTTATATCTAAGACAAAATTCTAGTTTTTTTAGTGTACTTAGAATTTCTGGGTACAATATTTCCATATTTCCGTAATACTTTTTTTTCCGCTTTATAAAAGAAATATATAATAATTCTATCGCTTTTCCAAACTGTCATCACTAATCTCGATTCTGATAAGTGAAGTAAACAAAACGACGAAATATGATTTTTTGAGTACGTTTGTGATGACCCCGATACACTAAATACTGACTTAGATCATAATAATGTTGCGTTTCCAAAGTGATGACATATTTTAGCCAAATCACGAGAACAAACCAAAAATAGTTTCAATTTGTGATAAATTACCTTTATTTTCTGTTTTTGTAACTACTTTTAAAATCACCCTGTTTCTACGAAACAAATCATACCATTTAAAGTATTACCGACAGGGCCCCGATGTTTGAAATATGTGAGTACAACTCGTCTGCGAGAAGTCTCTTAATCTTATGAGAAAAAAGTAGACAAGTTATAACATTAAAATTATAATTGAAATTGAAAATATAAAAAAATTACCGTTTCTTGATGTACTAATAAACATCAATAACAATTTGTTTTAAAACATCAGCCTTTAGAAGATACAATACAAATACAAATACAAAATTCTCCTCAATAGGTTAAGTACCTTACCTTAGGATTATCTTCTTTGTTTTGACCTTTTATTAACCATTTATCCATATTTGCACAAAATCGTATCGTTATTTCGCGACAGAATACAAAATCAACTTATCTAACGCAAAGCTAGCAAATTAGAAGCGTCTAAAACTAAGGGAATCACAGAAAGGTTTTCTCTATGTGTTCGCGTTCGCACCGCGCGGAGATAAACGAACTTACCCGATTATAATATTATTTATTATAACAAAAGTAGGTACAATGGACAAATGATTTGCTGCTGTGCAAATGGTCTTGAGTTCTATGCCCAATCTGAACTGTTTTTTTATTTTAATTTTAATTTTAATTCCTGCATGATTATTTATTATATTGTTTAACGATGAGATTTGAAAATGCCCGCATTTTCCCCGCATAATGCCAATCCCCAATAAATCCCCAATCATCGTGAGATTCCCCGCAGTTTGGCAACGCTGGTTAAGTATCGAGACTATCAAGTCAAATTTATATTAATTATAACCTATATTTTTGATATTAATAGTTTGGTATGTGATTTGTAGTTTGTATTTTATTATATATATCATAAAAAGAATAATTATATAATATTTAAAATTAATAAAATCTATAAAATGAAAAAGTTCTATTTGAAAAACAAACACCAAATAAAAAATATATTCAAATATTTTAACTTACCAGACTGAATCTACAAAACTGGAAAAATATTGGTAAACAAAAAAATATATTTTTATTGGCTGCGAACTTCACTAAACACTATTTGTTTTAGGAATAAATAAAATATTTATTGGAAAAGAGAATTTACAGATTTCTTTCCCTTAAAGTAGGGGAAACCAGGACTATTTTTATTATACTAATTTCCGTGTATACAGATAAGCCATATTAAGCCATCACTGTTGTAGACTAACGCCGATTTACCCTAAAACAAATTTCAAAAGGTCCTATTTATTATAATCCTAAACAGATTTGAATGTACTTTATTGCCAACACATTCAAAGATTTCCTGCAATATACTTTTATGATCAATTCTGATGAAATTTCAGATATCAAAACCGGTAACCAGAAAGTTCATACAAAAAAGTACTCTTATATTATTATTGTATTAAAAAGACTTTTATAACTAACAGTTTTTTATTTAAAAACCTAAAATTCAACTATCTCATCAAATTTTTTTAGTCGTATACGAGATTTGCCAAAAAATATGAAATTTACTCAGGAATAAAGTACCTTTATTTTTGAAATACCGGGTGTCCCAGAAGTTTCTGACCCATTTTAACTGCAAATATCTCGGAACTCAGAAATGATAGGAAGGTGCGGTTTTCACTGAACAGTTTCTTTTTATATAAAGTTTTTTTCAGTATAAATGTTTATTTAGTAAAATCTTATATAGGGTGTTTTAAAAAAGCGGTCTTTTTAAAATGCAAATAACGTCGATTTTTTTAACGACACACCCTATATATTTTTATTCTATCTGAAAGGTGAACTCTTTCCCTTTCCGAAAATGTATATGTTGAAGTTTAGATGAAAAATAAGTGAGTTATTTGATTTTTAATGATAGGCAGTTATGTAGACATATACCATTAGACAAATGAGCTCTGAATAAAATTATAAATTGAAAATGTATAAACTAATTTTTTCGATTGAAAATTAAGCTTTTTCTTAATTTAAATTCGTATAACTGTGAAAAATAAATATTTTTCTGAAAAATGTTTTATATTTTGAATTAATATTTCCATAACGGATCTAAAGAGCTTATAATTGGTCTGAATCCAATAATTTGGCTGTCTGTCCTAATCATTTCTTCTATTTCTTCTTGTACGAAGGTTTCAAGTGAACTAAAATATATGTTTTGCTCTACTTTTTGTTGAACTGTCTAAATTTAAATTTGACAACGTTGACACGATTTCGAGATGGTCACGTGGTACATTCTCGTAGACGAGTTGTACTCACACATTTCAAACATCGGGGTCATGATCTACAACATACTAGAGTTTCATTATATTCCGCAATCAATCAAAATGCTATGTATTCCGTGCAGGGTCCTTTATATTTCAAATTAAGAATATCATAATAATTGAAATTTTTTTTATAGCAGAATTATTGCCGGAAAACTCAAAAGTATTAAAATTAACTTAATATTATCTAGTATTTATATACACATGGTATTGTTTTGAACAAGGCCGTAACTAGCTTTTTGTGAGCCCAGGGCAACACTATCAAATTGGGCCCTTCAAAAAATAACTAGAAAAAATAAAAAAGAAATTTACCATGCATATAAGACACTTCTGAAGTTCCTGTTTTTTTTATTTTTTTTTTAAGTTTGGTATAGCAGTCTTAATAAATTTTAATTTCATTTATTAATAAATTTGTTTTATATAAAACACATAAATATTGAAAAAAAAAATCAGAGTTCATATAAGTTGTAAATTTATTTATTTATGAAGACGCTAAATAATTAGAACAACCTTTCAACGAAACATTAATGGCGCATAAAGTAAGCCTAGCGCCATCTTACTGCAAACAGCGGAACAAAAGAATCGCTAAAAAGTTTACCGTTAACTTGTATCGATTGATGTTCTACCCTTAAAGAATTAACTTACAGGCAACTATATAAGTTTTATTATCAAAAATTATTATTTTATTAACTTTTACAAATATTTCGGAATGTTATTTATTTCTCAGTTTTTACCTAACACATAAATAAAAATTTGGTTTATATAAACTCGTATTTGCGTACCATATGTTTAAATTTTGAACTTAGAAATCGATACCAACTTCGAAACTCCGCCGTTAGAGGCGCTAGGGTAAGGGAGGATGGATGTGGTTTCATCTCAATGAACCACTCAAAACATTCGTTCCCCTGCTAGTGGCAAAGCAACTCCATGTTACTCAAAAACTTATCTTGAAACATCGAAAGTGTCAAATAACCTAAAAATTTAAAATGAACTTTTTAAAATGAATCCTAAAAAGAACAAAATTAAAATAAATTTTAAACTAAAATGAACTAAACCAAAACTTCTAAAATGTAATCGAATTAAATAATTGTTTGCATATCACTTTTTGACCGAAAATATATTTTGAAACTAAACTGATTAGTTCTAGAGAAGAGTCCTACAGTAGTATTTTTGATATCGTTATTTGGGGCCATTATACAAAAACACAGTTATTTTTAGAGAAAAAAAATTAGCTAAGTATACCTTTAGATTGTTGATGTTATTACATTTATATATAGTTGTTAGATATATGTGCTCAATTAGATATCTAAGTGTCTATATATCGTATTTTATTGAATGTTTGTGTACTTTTGGGGCCAAATTGAACTTGCGAAGACTTCTCCCAAAAAAATATATATCACAAAATCTATTTTTCCAGTAACTTGATCAAACTGAAAGAATATCTTTTCGAATTTCATCTAACTTTTTAAATTGGTCCTGAAAAGTTTGAAGTTGGATATTTTTCTATATATTCGATGTGTTTCAATGTCTAGTCAATTCGTGTTACATGTTTAAATCTCTTGTACGTTTTCGTGTTCGCGAAAAATTACCGGCTTCGTTAGTTGGGGATGGCCAGTGCGGTACCAGAAATTAAACCAGTAATCGCTGTTAGTACCATAAACGCCCTACCCGAGGGAGAAATGGATGCACTGTTACTAGGAAGAACTAGGGTAAGTGAATTGTTTGAATGTGCTTCTTTTAAATACATGAGAGAGAGAGAATATGCTTTATTGTCATAGAAAAATTACAAAAATTTTATAGACAAAGCGAAATTAATCAAAGGTAATACCACGAGTCCTCCAAATTTAATCTATAAAATTTCAGAGGACGAGTCGTATTTGAAAGGATTATTTTTTGAATCATTTTGTATTAAAAACAGAGAACATAGTGATTTATGCAAAAGATACTTTACACACAAATATTGAAAATTTTCTTTATCAATTTAAATTGAAACCTGAGCTGTTATAGTTTTACATACAGGGCCACCAAGGCGATTTTTTGACTGGCTACCCCGCGAAACCGCGCCGTAAACAAAAGCGAAGAAGAAGAATGAAATGAAGTCTTTCTTAATTTAATTAATTTTAAGTTTAGTGTTGAAGTGAGGTATGTAAAAATGTACCAATTATATAATTAATTATGTTGACGTTTGCTCATCATAAACGTCAAACGTATTGTTACTATGACAAACTTTTCAAGATGGAAGGAAGCGAAATTCTGTAACAAGGTTGGAATGAGAATTCGACACGAGTGGAGGATTCCGAACGCGAGCGAATGAGAGCGTGAGGATTTTTCGTCGGATTTTTATTCCAACGGAGTAACAGACTGTACTTTCTCCACGACCACAGAAAGTAGAAATTAAATATAGTAAAATGAAACCTCAATCTCTCAACATTGTGTAGTATTTTTACATTCAAGCTTGGATTTTTGCGGTACCAAATTTTGATTTATGTTATCGGCATATTTTTTATTTCTGGAGGAATATTTTCAAATTCTACATCTGAATCGTTTAATTTTCTACTCCTTTTTAATAAATTATAAGTTTTTACAAACGAATATTAAGACCATGTCAACTAATACTTACAGTTAATTTGACATTCATGGCAAACCTTATTTTTTTTAAACAATTATGGAATGAAGATTCTGTGTCTAGTGCTAGAATGAAATACGTATAAAATATGTGTTTTAAATAAGCTGTAATTTTTTCAAAACAAAATATTTATTTTTAGATTTTATAAGAATTTAAATTAAAAAAAGCATAAAATGTTCTTTTTTGTGTTTTAAATAATCTAATTTTTTTCAAAACAGAATATTTATTTTTAGATTTTATAAGAATTTAAATTAAAAAAATAAAATATTTTCGGTCTACTGAGTTCGGTCAACTGCCTTTCGGTCTATTGAGTTCGGTCTATTTACCTAGAACCGATTATACCACGTCGTCAAGGGTATAATCGCTTATCAATACATGATAACTAAGTAAAAATTGCAACTGCTATTGGCTAAATTTATGATGAGTTGTATAATCCACATTATAACTTATCGTTCAGTAGGAGATGTATTTGATTTTTAATCAGATTTATTATATATCTTGTTCCTTTTTACAAAATCGTTATCGTTCCAAATCTCAAAATGTTTAGGCCTTTCTCTATAATTTTGAGGGCGTCGTCTACCACCTAGTAAAATACCGACTATTTCTACAAAGTCTTCTTGTCGTTTAAATTTTCAATTTTTACCACAATAATTTTGCGAATTATTAAAAAAATAGATTTTTTGAGGTTAAGTAACCCTAAGCTTGCTTTAAGCGTCCGAATTTGGTGACTTAAATACAAGCGTCAAATATGTCAAGTTAAACTAAGTTTAAGGCTAAACTTTATTTTGTACAACACAATATCTAGGATCAAATTAAAGCTCGACTTAAACTCAGATTGTACAACCGGCCCACAGTCAGTTTTTTATACGGAGATTTTTTAACAGAATTTTTTCATTTTTCCGTACAATTACAAACACAACAAAAAAAGAATTATCCAAATAGGTACAGCCGTTCTGAAGTGATTATTCACCGACGGTTTGTCAAACAGGCGAATCTTCATGTTCTAAGAGGAATTTTCTTGAAAGCGCGCCAGCCTATCTTACGGATTTGCACGAATTACTGCATTTACAAGTTTAGACAAGAAGTTTAAATCAAAATATCTCTCGCAAACCAGTAATCGCTGTTAGTACCATAAACGCCCTACCCGAGGGAGAAATGGATGCACTGTTACTAGGAAGAACTAGGGTAAGTGAATTGTTTGAATGTGCTTCTTTTAAATACATGAGAGAGAGAGAATATGCTTTATTGTCATAGAAAAATTACAAAAATTTTATAGACAAAGCGAAATTAATCAAAGGAATACCACGAGTCTTCCAAATTTAATCTATAAAATTTCAGAGGACGAGTCGTATTTGAAAGGATTATTTTTTGAATCATTTTGTATTAAAAACAGAGAACATAGTCGTTTATGCAAAAGACACTTTACACACAAATATTGAAAATTTTCTTTATCAATTTAAATTGAAACCTGAGCTGTTATAGTTTTACATACAGGGCCACCAAGGCGATTTTTTGACTGGCTACCCCGCGAAACCGCGCCGTAAATAAAAGCGAAGAAGAAGAATGAAATGAAGTCTTTCTTAATTTAATTAATTTTAAGTTTAGTGTTATAGTGAGGTATGTAAAAATGTTAAAGCGTTTTGAAATAAACTAATAAAAACAGGTTAGTTTACAAATACATTTTGAAATTTGGTTATTAACATAGATTTGCAATACATTTTAGTATAATAATAATTGATAAATGTTTACATTTGACATCTCAAATAGGTAAACACAGTTTAATCAAAAAACAAAAACGACGAAGCGGTTTTATCAAAGGTAATACCACGAGTCCTCCAAATTTTATCGATTAAATTTTTGGTTTTCACGAAAACGGCTTTATTTGGAAAAACCACGAAAACAAACTGATTGATAAAATCACGAGTCCGCAGGACGAGTGATTTTATCTTAAATCAGTTTGTTTGAGTGGTTTTGCCTAAAATAAAGGCGTTTGAGTATGAAGATCAAAAATTTAATTTATAAAATTTCAGAGGACGAGTCGTATTTGAAAGGATTATTTTTTGAATCATTTTGTATTAAAAACAGAGAACATAGTCACTTATGCAAAAGACACTTTACACACAAATATTGAAAATTTTCTTTACCAATTTAAATTGAAACCTGAGCTGTTATAGTTTTACATACAGGGCCACCAAGGTGATTTTTTGACTGTCTACCCCGCGAAACGGCGCCTTAAATAAAAGCGAAGAAGAAGAATGAAATGATGTCTTTCTTAATTTAATTAATTTTAAGTTTATTGTTAAAGTGAGGTATCTAAAAATGTTAAATGAATGTTGAAATAAACTAATAAAAACAGGTTAGTTTACAAATACATTTTGAAATTTGGTTATTAACATAGATTTGCAATACATTTTAGTATAATAATAATTGATAAATGTTTACATTTGACATCTCAAATAGGTAAACACAGTTTAATCAAAAAACAAAAACGACGAAGCGGTTTTATCAAAGGTAATACCACGAGTCCTCCAAATTTTATCGATTAAATTTTTGGTTTTCACGAAAACTGCTTTATTTGGAAAAACCACGAAAACAAACTGATTGATAAAATCACGAGTCCGCAGGACGAGTGATTTTATCTTAAATCAGTTTGTTTGAGTGGTTTTGCCTAAAATAAAGGCGTTTGAGTATGAAGATCAAAAATTTAATTTATAATATTTCAGAGGACGAGTCGTATTTGAAAGGATTATTTTTTGAATCATTTTGTATTAAAAACAGAGAACATAGTCACTTATGCAAAAGACACTTTACACACAAATATTGAAAATTTTCTTCACCAATTTAAATTGAAACCTGAGCTGTTATAGTTTTACATACAGGGCGATTTTTTGACTGGCTACCCCGCGAAACGGCGCCTTAAATAAAAGCGAAGAAGAAGAATGAAATGATGTCTTTCTTAATTTAATTAATTTTAAGTTTATTGTTAAAGTGAGGTATCTAAAAATGTTAAATGAATGTTGAAATAAACTAATAAAAACAGGTTAGTTTACAAATACATTTTGAAATTTGGTTATTAACATAGATTTGCAATACATTTTAGTATAATAATAATTGACAAATGTTTACATTTGACATCTCAAATAGGTAAACACAGTTTAATCAAAAAACAAAAACGACGAAGCGGTTTTATCAAAGGTAATACCACGAGTCCTCCAAATTTTATCGATTAAATTTTTGGTTTTCACGAAAACGGCTTTATTTGGAAAAACCACGAAAACAAACTGATTGATAAAATCACGAGTCCGCAGGACGAGTGATTTTATCTTAAATCAGTTTGTTTGAGTGGTTTTGCCTAAAATAAAGGCGTTTGAGTATGAAGATCAAAAATTTAATTTATAAAATTTCAGAGGACGAGTCGTATTTGAAAGGATTATTTTTTGAATCATTTTGTATTAAAAACAGAGAACATAGTCACTTATGCAAAAGACACTTTACACACAAATATTGAAAATTTTCTTTACCAATTTAAATTGAAACCTGAGCTGTTATAGTTTTACATACAGGGCCACCAAGGCGATTTTTCGACTGGCTACCCCGCGAAACGGCGCCTTAAATAAAAGCGAAGAAGAAGAATGAAATGATGTCTTTCTTAATTTAATTAATTTTAAGTTTATTGTTAAAGTGAGGTATCTAAAAATGTTAAATGAATGTTGAAATAAACTAATAAAAACAGGTTAGTTTACAAATACATTTTGAAATTTGGTTATTAACATAGATTTGCAATACATTTTAGTATAATAATAATTGATAAATGTTTACATTTGACATCTCAAATAGGTAAACACAGTTTAATCAAAAAACAAAAACGACGAAGCGGTTTTATCAAAGGTAATACCACGAGTCCTCCAAATTTTATCGATTAAATTTTTGGTTTCACGAAAACGGCTTTATTTGGAAAAACCACGAAAACAAACTGATTGATAAAATCACGAGTCCGCAGGACGAGTGATTTTATCTTAAATCAGTTTGTTTGAGTGGTTTTGCCTAAAATAAAGGCGTTTGAGTATGAAGATCAAAAATTTAATTTATAAAATTTCAGAGGACGAGTCGTATTTGAAAGGATTATTTTTTGAATCATTTTGTATTAAAAACAGAGAACATAGTCACTTATGCAAAAGACACTTTACACACAAATATTGAAAATTTTCTTTACCAATTTAAATTGAAACCTGAGCTGTTATAGTTTTACATACAGGGCCACCAAGGCGATTTTTTGACTGGCTACCCCGCGAAACGGCGCCTTAAATAAAAGCGAAGAAGAAGAATGAAATGATGTCTTTCTTAATTTAATTAATTTTAAGTTTATTGTTAAAGTGAGGTATCTAAAAATGTTAAATGAATGTTGAAATAAACTAATAAAAACAGGTTAGTTTACAAATACATTTTGAAATTTGGTTATTAACATAGATTTGCAATACATTTTAGTATAATAATAATTGATAAATGTTTACATTTGGCATCTCAAATAGGTAAACACAGTTTAATCAAAAAACAAAAACGACGAAGCGGTTTTATCAAAGGTAATACCACGAGTCCTCCAAATTTTATCGATTAAATTTTTGGTTTTCACGAAAACGGCTTTATTTGGAAAAACCACGAAAACAAACTGATTGATAAAATCACGAGTCCGCAGGACGAGTGATTTTATCTTAAATCAGTTTGTTTGAGTGGTTTTGCCTAAAATAAAGGCGTTTGAGTATGAAGATCAAAAATTTAATTTATAAAATTTCAGAGGACGAGTCGTATTTGAAAGGATTATTTTTTGAATCATTTTGTATTAAAAACAGAGAACATAGTCACTTATGCAAAAGACACTTTACACACAAATATTGAAAATTTTCTTTACCAATTTAAATTGAAACCTGAGCTGTTATAGTTTTACATACAGGGCCACCAAGGCGATTTTTCGACTGGCTACCCCGCGAAACGGCGCCTTAAATAAAAGCGAAGAAGAAGAATGAAATGATGTCTTTCTTAATTTAATTAATTTTAAGTTTATTGTTAAAGTGAGGTATCTAAAAATGTTAAATGAATGTTGAAATAAACTAATAAAAACAGGTTAGTTTACAAATACATTTTGAAATTTGGTTATTAACATAGATTTGCAATACATTTTAGTATAATAATAATTGATAAATGTTTACATTTGACATCTCAAATAGGTAAACACAGTTTAATCAAAAAACAAAAACGACGAAGCGGTTTTATCAAAGGTAATACCACGAGTCCTCCAAATTTTATCGATTAAATTTTTGGTTTCACGAAAACGGCTTTATTTGGAAAAACCACGAAAACAAACTGATTGATAAAATCACGAGTCCGCAGGACGAGTGATTTTATCTTAAATCAGTTTGTTTGAGTGGTTTTGCCTAAAATAAAGGCGTTTGAGTATGAAGATCAAAAATTTAATTTATAAAATTTCAGAGGACGAGTCGTATTTGAAAGGATTATTTTTTGAATCATTTTGTATTAAAAACAGAGAACATAGTCACTTATGCAAAAGACACTTTACACACAAATATTGAAAATTTTCTTTACCAATTTAAATTGAAACCTGAGCTGTTATAGTTTTACATACAGGGCCACCAAGGCGATTTTTTGACTGGCTACCCCGCGAAACGGCGCCTTAAATAAAAGCGAAGAAGAAGAATGAAATGATGTCTTTCTTAATTTAATTAATTTTAAGTTTATTGTTAAAGTGAGGTATCTAAAAATGTTAAATGAATGTTGAAATAAACTAATAAAAACAGGTTAGTTTACAAATACATTTTGAAATTTGGTTATTAACATAGATTTGCAATACATTTTAGTATAATAATAATTGATAAATGTTTACATTTGGCATCTCAAATAGGTAAACACAGTTTAATCAAAAAACAAAAACGACGAAGCGGTTTTATCAAAGGTAATACCACGAGTCCTCCAAATTTTATCGATTAAATTTTTGGTTTTCACGAAAACGGCTTTATTTGGAAAAACCACGAAAACAAACTGATTGATAAAATCACGAGTCCGCAGGACGAGTGATTTTATCTTAAATCAGTTTGTTTGAGTGGTTTTGCCTAAAATAAAGGCGTTTGAGTATGAAGATAAAAAATTTAATTTATAAAATTTCAGAGGACGAGTCGTATTTGAAAGGATTATTTTTTGAATCATTTTGTATTAAAAACAGAGAACATAGTCACTTATGCAAAAGACACTTTACACACAAATATTGAAAATTTTCTTCACCAATTTAAATTGAAACCTGAGCTGTTATAGTTTTACATACAGGGCCACCAAGGCGATTTTTTGACTGGCTACCCCGCGAAACGGCGCCTTAAATAAAAGCGAAGAAGAAGAATGAAATGATGTCTTTCTTAATTTAATTAATTTTAAGTTTATTGTTAAAGTGAGGTATCTAAAAATGTTAAATGAATGTTGAAATAAACTAATAAAAACAGGTTAGTTTACAAATACATTTTGAAATTTGGTTATTAACATAGATTTGCAATACATTTTAGTATAATAATAATTGACAAATGTTTACATTTGACATCTCAAATAGGTAAACACAGTTTAATCAAAAAACAAAAACGACGAAGCGGTTTTATCAAAGGTAATACCACGAGTCCTCCAAATTTTATCGATTAAATTTTTGGTTTTCACGAAAACGGCTTTATTTGGAAAAACCACGAAAACAAAATGATTGATAAAATCACGAGTCCGCAGGACGAGTGATTTTATCTTAAATCAGTTTGTTTGAGTGGTTTTGCCTAAAATAAAGGCGTTTGAGTATGAAGATCAAAAATTTAATTTATAAAATTTCAGAGGACGAGTCGTATTTGAAAGGATTATTTTTTGAATCATTTTGTATTAAAAACAGAGAACATAGTGACTTATGCAAAAGACACTTTACACACAAATATTGAAAATTTTCTTCACCAATTTAAATTGAAACCTGAGCTGTTATAGTTTTACATACAGGGCCACCAAGGCGATTTTTTGACTGGCTACCCCGCGAAACGGCGCCTTAAATAAAAGCGAAGAAGAAGAATGAAATGATGTCTTTCTTAATTTAATTAATTTTAAGTTTATTGTTAAAGTGAGGTATCTAAAAATGTTAAATGAATGTTGAAATAAACTAATAAAAACAGGTTAGTTTACAAATACATTTTGAAATTTGGTTATTAACATAGATTTGCAATACATTTTAGTATAATAATAATTGACAAATGTTTACATTTGACATCTCAAATAGGTAAACACAGTTTAATCAAAAAACAAAAACGACGAAGCGGTTTTATCAAAGGTAATACCACGAGTCCTCCAAATTTTATCGATTAAATTTTTGGTTTTCACGAAAACGGCTTTATTTGGAAAAACCACGAAAACAAACTGATTGATAAAATCACGAGTCCGCAGGACGAGTGATTTTATCTTAAATCAGTTTGTTTGAGTGGTTTTGCCTAAAATAAAGGCGTTTGAGTATGAAGATCAAAAATTTAATTTATAAAATTTCAGAGGACGAGTCGTATTTGAAAGGATTATTTTTTGAATCATTTTGTATTAAAAACAGAGAACATAGTCATTTATGCAAAAGATACTTTACACACAAATATTGAAAATTTTCTTTACCAATTTAAATTGAAACCTGAGCTGTTATAGTTTTACATACAGGGCCACCAAGGCGATTTTTTGACTGGCTACCCCGCGAAACCGCGCCGTAAATAAAAGCGAAGAAGAAGAATGAAATGAAGTCTTTCTTAATTTAATTAATTTTAAGTTTAGTGTTATAGTGAGGTATGTAAAAATGTTAAAGCGTTTTGAAATAAACTAATAAAAACCTGTTAGTTTACAAATACATTTTGAAATTTGGTTATTAACATAGATTTGCAATACATTTTAGTATAATAATAATTGATAAATGTTTACATTTGACATCTCAAATAGGTAAACACAGTTTAATCAAAAAACAAAAACGACGAAGCGGTTTTATCAAAGGTAATACCACGAGTCCTCCAAATTTTATCGATTAAATTTTTGGTTTCACGAAAACGGCTTTATTTGGAAAAACCACGAAAACAAACTGATTGATAAAATCACGAGTCCGCAGGACGAGTGATTTTATCTTAAATCAGTTTGTTTGAGTGGTTTTGCCTAAAATAAAGGCGTTTGAGTATGAAGATCAAAAATTTAATTTATAATATTTCAGAGGACGAGTCGTATTTGAAAGGATTATTTTTTGAATCATTTTGTATTAAAAACAGAGAACATAGTCACTTATGCAAAAGACACTTTACACACAAATATTGAAAATTTTCTTCACCAATTTAAATTGAAACCTGAGCTGTTATAGTTTTACATACAGGGCGATTTTTTGACTGGCTACCCCGCGAAACGGCGCCTTAAATAAAAGCGAAGAAGAAGAATGAAATGATGTCTTTCTTAATTTAATTAATTTTAAGTTTATTGTTAAAGTGAGGTATCTAAAAATGTTAAATGAATGTTGAAATAAACTAATAAAAACAGGTTAGTTTACAAATACATTTTGAAATTTGGTTATTAACATAGATTTGCAATACATTTTAGTATAATAATAATTGACAAATGTTTACATTTGACATCTCAAATAGGTAAACACAGTTTAATCAAAAAACAAAAACGACGAAGCGGTTTTATCAAAGGTAATACCACGAGTCCTCCAAATTTTATCGATTAAATTTTTGGTTTTCACGAAAACGGCTTTATTTGGAAAAACCACGAAAACAAACTGATTGATAAAATCACGAGTCCGCAGGACGAGTGATTTTATCTTAAATCAGTTTGTTTGAGTGGTTTTGCCTAAAATAAAGGCGTTTGAGTATGAAGATCAAAAATTTAATTTATAAAATTTCAGAGGACGAGTCGTATTTGAAAGGATTATTTTTTGAATCATTTTGTATTAAAAACAGAGAACATAGTCATTTATGCAAAAGATACTTTACACACAAATATTGAAAATTTTCTTTACCAATTTAAATTGAAACCTGAGCTGTTATAGTTTTACATACAGGGCCACCAAGGCGATTTTTTGACTGGCTACCCCGCGAAACCGCGCCGTAAATAAAAGCGAAGAAGAAGAATGAAATGAAGTCTTTCTTAATTTAATTAATTTTAAGTTTAGTGTTATAGTGAGGTATGTAAAAATGTTAAAGCGTTTTGAAATAAACTAATAAAAACCTGTTAGTTTACAAATACATTTTGAAATTTGGTTATTAACATAGATTTGCAATACATTTTAGTATAATAATAATTGATAAATGTTTACATTTGACATCTCAAATAGGTAAACACAGTTTAATCAAAAAACAAAAACGACGAAGCGGTTTTATCAAAGGTAATACCACGAGTCCTCCAAATTTTATCGATTAAATTTTTGGTTTCACGAAAACGGCTTTATTTGGAAAAACCACGAAAACAAACTGATTGATAAAATCACGAGTCCGCAGGACGAGTGATTTTATCTTAAATCAGTTTGTTTGAGTGGTTTTGCCTAAAATAAAGGCGTTTGAGTATGAAGATCAAAAATTTAATTTATAATATTTCAGAGGACGAGTCGTATTTGAAAGGATTATTTTTTGAATCATTTTGTATTAAAAACAGAGAACATAGTCACTTATGCAAAAGACACTTTACACACAAATATTGAAAATTTTCTTCACCAATTTAAATTGAAACCTGAGCTGTTATAGTTTTACATACAGGGCGATTTTTTGACTGGCTACCCCGCGAAACGGCGCCTTAAATAAAAGCGAAGAAGAAGAATGAAATGATGTCTTTCTTAATTTAATTAATTTTAAGTTTATTGTTAAAGTGAGGTATCTAAAAATGTTAAATGAATGTTGAAATAAACTAATAAAAACAGGTTAGTTTACAAATACATTTTGAAATTTGGTTATTAACATAGATTTGCAATACATTTTAGTATAATAATAATTGACAAATGTTTACATTTGACATCTCAAATAGGTAAACACAGTTTAATCAAAAAACAAAAACGACGAAGCGGTTTTATCAAAGGTAATACCACGAGTCCTCCAAATTTTATCGATTAAATTTTTGGTTTTCACGAAAACGGCTTTATTTGGAAAAACCACGAAAACAAACTGATTGATAAAATCACGAGTCCGCAGGACGAGTGATTTTATCTTAAATCAGTTTGTTTGAGTGGTTTTGCCTAAAATAAAGGCGTTTGAGTATGAAGATCAAAAATTTAATTTATAAAATTTCAGAGGACGAGTCGTATTTGAAAGGATTATTTTTTGAATCATTTTGTATTAAAAACAGAGAACATAGTCACTTATGCAAAAGACACTTTACACACAAATATTGAAAATTTTCTTTACCAATTTAAATTGAAACCTGAGCTGTTATAGTTTTACATACAGGGCCACCAAGGCGATTTTTCGACTGGCTACCCCGCGAAACGGCGCCTTAAATAAAAGCGAAGAAGAAGAATGAAATGATGTCTTTCTTAATTTAATTAATTTTAAGTTTATTGTTAAAGTGAGGTATCTAAAAATGTTAAATGAATGTTGAAATAAACTAATAAAAACAGGTTAGTTTACAAATACATTTTGAAATTTGGTTATTAACATAGATTTGCAATACATTTTAGTATAATAATAATTGATAAATGTTTACATTTGACATCTCAAATAGGTAAACACAGTTTAATCAAAAAACAAAAACGACGAAGCGGTTTTATCAAAGGTAATACCACGAGTCCTCCAAATTTTATCGATTAAATTTTTGGTTTCACGAAAACGGCTTTATTTGGAAAAACCACGAAAACAAACTGATTGATAAAATCACGAGTCCGCAGGACGAGTGATTTTATCTTAAATCAGTTTGTTTGAGTGGTTTTGCCTAAAATAAAGGCGTTTGAGTATGAAGATCAAAAATTTAATTTATAAAATTTCAGAGGACGAGTCGTATTTGAAAGGATTATTTTTTGAATCATTTTGTATTAAAAACAGAGAACATAGTCACTTATGCAAAAGACACTTTACACACAAATATTGAAAATTTTCTTTACCAATTTAAATTGAAACCTGAGCTGTTATAGTTTTACATACAGGGCCACCAAGGCGATTTTTTGACTGGCTACCCCGCGAAACGGCGCCTTAAATAAAAGCGAAGAAGAAGAATGAAATGATGTCTTTCTTAATTTAATTAATTTTAAGTTTATTGTTAAAGTGAGGTATCTAAAAATGTTAAATGAATGTTGAAATAAACTAATAAAAACAGGTTAGTTTACAAATACATTTTGAAATTTGGTTATTAACATAGATTTGCAATACATTTTAGTATAATAATAATTGATAAATGTTTACATTTGGCATCTCAAATAGGTAAACACAGTTTAATCAAAAAACAAAAACGACGAAGCGGTTTTATCAAAGGTAATAACACGAGTCCTCCAAATTTTATCGATTAAATTTTTGGTTTTCACGAAAACGGCTTTATTTGGAAAAACCACGAAAACAAACTGATTGATAAAATCACGAGTCCGCAGGACGAGTGATTTTATCTTAAATCAGTTTGTTTGAGTGGTTTTGCCTAAAATAAAGGCGTTTGAGTATGAAGATAAAAAATTTAATTTATAAAATTTCAGAGGACGAGTCGTATTTGAAAGGATTATTTTTTGAATCATTTTGTATTAAAAACAGAGAACATAGTCACTTATGCAAAAGACACTTTACACACAAATATTGAAAATTTTCTTCACCAATTTAAATTGAAACCTGAGCTGTTATAGTTTTACATACAGGGCCACCAAGGCGATTTTTTGACTGGCTACCCCGCGAAACGGCGCCTTAAATAAAAGCGAAGAAGAAGAATGAAATGATGTCTTTCTTAATTTAATTAATTTTAAGTTTATTGTTAAAGTGAGGTATCTAAAAATGTTAAATGAATGTTGAAATAAACTAATAAAAACAGGTTAGTTTACAAATACATTTTGAAATTTGGTTATTAACATAGATTTGCAATACATTTTAGTATAATAATAATTGACAAATGTTTACATTTGACATCTCAAATAGGTAAACACAGTTTAATCAAAAAACAAAAACGACGAAGCGGTTTTATCAAAGGTAATACCACGAGTCCTCCAAATTTTATCGATTAAATTTTTGGTTTTCACGAAAACGGCTTTATTTGGAAAAACCACGAAAACAAAATGATTGATAAAATCACGAGTCCGCAGGACGAGTGATTTTATCTTAAATCAGTTTGTTTGAGTGGTTTTGCCTAAAATAAAGGCGTTTGAGTATGAAGATAAAAAATTTAATTTATAAAATTTCAGAGGACGAGTCGTATTTGAAAGGATTATTTTTTGAATCATTTTGTATTAAAAACAGAGAACATAGTCACTTATGCAAAAGACACTTTACACACAAATATTGAAAATTTTCTTCACCAATTTAAATTGAAACCTGAGCTGTTATAGTTTTACATACAGGGCCACCAAGGCGATTTTTTGACTGGCTACCCCGCGTAACGGCGCCTTAAATAAAAGCGAAGAAGAAGAATGAAATGATGTCTTTCTTAATTTAATTAATTTTAAGTTTATTGTTAAAGTGAGGTATCTAAAAATGTTAAATGAATGTTGAAATAAACTAATAAAAACAGGTTAGTTTACAAATACATTTTGAAATTTGGTTATTAACATAGATTTGCAATACATTTTAGTATAATAATAATTGACAAATGTTTACATTTGACATCTCAAATAGGTAAACACAGTTTAATCAAAAAACAAAAACGACGAAGCGGTTTTATCAGTATAAAACACAATGATTGGTTAGAATCCTGAGTTGTTATTGGCTGAAACCACAAAATCTGACTGTTTTGACAGATGAAAAAAATAATCAGTATAAAACACAATGATTGGTTAGGCTCCTGAGTTGTTATTGGCTGAAACCACAAAATCTGACTGTTTTGACAGATGAAAAAAATAATCATAATAAAAATAAAAATAAATTACTAGATAAAACAAAACACAAACAAAATAACAATAACAATTGCATTGGATATGCAATATCCGTCACTATAAATTATTGTTCAAATTAAAATTTCCGAATTAACTTAATTTAATTATTGCTCCTATATGCTGCAACCCAAAAGTCTAAGGCACGTTATAAAATTCTGCCACTGTGTAAAATGGTCTTTCTTGAAGAAAAGCCCTAGTGGATCTTCTGAACTTATCATAAGAATTTATAGATTTTAGCTGTATCGGGAGATTATTATACAATTTTTTTGCATTGTAGGTAATAGAATTTTTTATTAGGTCAGAGGTGGGAATAGGTAAGTAAACATCAGTATCTAAATTTCTTGTAGGATATCTACGAGTTGGTCTTTCCGATAACTTTTGAATGTGTTTGCGAACTAAGCAGACGGATTCAAAGATAAATAGAGCAGGAAGGGTTAGAATTTTGAAATTTTTTAAGTAATTTTCACAGTGAGTCCTACTACTTAAACCAAATACATAACGAATTGCTCTACAAGAACCCCAGAACGGTAAACCATAGCCATAGGTGAGATTCGAATAAGGAAAAGTAGGTCATTAATGCAGTAGTAGGGGTCAGCTCTTTAGAAACAGTTTTAATGGCAAAACATGCAGAAGATAATTTTTTTGCCAAGGTTTCAATATGAGTGGACCATTTCAGGAATTTGTCTATATAAAGACCTAAAAACTTAATTGAGTTCACCGTTAGAATCGGATTATTGCTTAGAGTTATAGGCTGTAAAGTACCTCTGTAAGACATTGCTACGGTTTTACTGGTGTTGAAACAAAGCCCATTCGAGTCAGACCAAGACTTGATAGTAACTAGATCTTTGTTTATGCTAGATTGTAATGTCTGAATATCAGAACTACTCCAGGTTACACTCGTGTCATCGGCAAATAAAGTAATTCTTCCACTTATTTTTAAGTCTGTGATATCGTTGATGAAAAATAAAAATAAAATTGGACCTAACACTGAACCTTGAGGTACGCCACTAATTGTTTAGTTCATCAGGACTAGGATTAACAGTGTTTGAAGAACGGGTTTTATTTCTTAAGCCATTTATAATAGACCAGGTTTCTTTGGAAGAATTTTTAGCTCTTGAGATACGATTTTTATAATAGTTTTTCTTAGTAGATTTGATAATTTTCCGATACAGTATTCTGTAGTTGTTGATATAATTTAATAATATCTGGTCACCGAGCTTCGCTCTTAATATTCAAATCTACATTTTTAAGCAGCCCAATGAGTATATAATTTAAGTATATTTATAACATGACAAATTATTAATTAATTAACTCGCGAAAATCACGGAGTGGGCGACATCTACTTGAACTACTGATAGGGAGATAAATAAAAAGTTGATTGGCGATTGGCTTGAAAATTAAAAAAGCTGTCAGTGTTAATTTTCAATTGGCTGCAGCTGTTGTTGACGTTTATCAACTGCTTGTCACAGAGGTTAGTTAAATGCATTAAAGTTGCCTAGTTTCTGGGGATTTCACCCTTTTAGGGCAACTTCTACTGACGCTTGATCTTCGCGAATTGTCACGGTGGACAGGCCCCGTTTCCGGGACGTGCAACAGCAGCGTGTAGGGCACACGTCCCGTCAACAGAAGATCGCTCAGCTCACTCTATTTATCACTATATAAGAAAAACTCTATGTTCAATTGATTTTATTATTTTTTGATCTGCAGTGAAGGAAAATTATAGGTCTGATATTCATACTTGGGTAAAAACCTCCACAAAAACCTGTGACCAGACTCTCGAGGTGTGGCAGATATTGATATCATATCTTTTCAAAAATTCTTTCTCTCTCTCTCTCTCTCTCTGATCATGAAAACTTAAATATTAAAACTGTCCGCATAATAAAATAGTAGCCGTAAGGAGTAGTCTCACACTATCGGGGAAGGGAAGACAGGTGTCCATTTTAACAGTGTTACTCAACGTTCCTATAAATATTTACCTAAACCCATGATTTCTGAAATTGAATTGGCAACGTTGTATTTTCAACTTTGAATTAATAAGATGGCTGTCATTTGACAAGCAAATTATTTATGTCCGTCAAATGAACCTTTCCTTTTTTATATAAAGCGACAAATTTAAAATTGAATTCTTTCTGATTAAAACGCCAGAAATTAAATAAAGTCAAACCTTTTTACTACTATACTATACAGAAGAAAGGAGTGCAGTATTTAATTTGCAGAACGTAGTACAGGTTCAAGAGGTAGAAATTTTATTTTTACCTCATCCTTCGATGCTTATTTGTAGTTAAAATTTAAATTTTAATACATCTGATCGGCCTAATATAGTTTTTGTCTAGATTCTTGTTTCCATGGTTTTTACTGTAATAAATTTGTTCTTTTGACAGATAAGTCAGACTTTATTTATTCATAGCCGTATCGTATGTATTTTAATTGATTCAGAATTTTGTATTAATATATATTTCAAAATGGCTTCATTCTAAAAATATTATCAGTCCTCCTAAATCCTTGAAGGCAGAATTATTAGTAATAGCAAGGCAACATAAAAACAAATTCAAAAAATATATTATAGATGAGATAGTCAGAGAAAAAGGAATTAAAATTCTCAGATTTCCTCCGAACCACGCAGAGTTAAATTCCATTGAACTGATCTGGTCTCAATTATTAAAAGGTTATGTTTCTCAAAACAATAAAACATTTAAATTTCCTGATGTGCGAAATTTGTTTTTGAAGGCAGTTTCAGATGTAAATAGAGAACATTGGGGAAAATGCATTGATCATGTTTAAAAATGTGGAAAATTCATTTAGGAAAGTGGATATATCAATGGATAATTTAATAGAACCGATAATAATAAACATCAGAAAAGACAATTATAGTGATGCCAGTAGTTTTAGTGAAGACAGTAACTTTTAAAGATAGTTCTTGAACTAACTTTTTTTTTAATCTTTGAGTTTAGGTAAGTACTGAAGCGTTACTTTTAATGCCAAGAGATTTAATTTAATCCCAACATATAATCCTCCTTGTTATTTATTGGTTAAATTTAATTCGTTCAATGTTAAAGTGTCGGATGCATAAAGTTTATTTTTATTTTTTGTAAATAATATAACTTCAAAATTTAATCTACGAAGTGCGTATATATATTTTATATGCTGTGACCTTATTTATATTATAGAAACTTATTTTGCAAAGTACGCCTATGGAATGTGACGTTATATCCCCACTTTGACTGTACTCATCTATCGTTTATAGTATATATTACTATAGAAACAAGTTATTATTATGTGCCGTTGCTAGGAAATAAAACTAAAAGCTTAACTTTTCTTGTAAATATCTCGGAAGATCGAATTTTCACAGACATGAGACCTACATTTTTCGCCGATTTAGATAGGAATTAGTCTACCCTGAAAGTTTCATTGAATTCTGACGAGTGGATTTCGAGATCCTCTGGACACACACACATACACACACACATACAAACCTTGCTCGTTTAATAGTATTTGATTAGGGGGTTATCTGAGAATTTTTTAATATACATAAGTGACCTCATATTTTTTGAAGAAATTCTTATTCCTTTAGTTGTCCAAGGTTTATGACGTTTAGTTTTAATGGGGCGAAGGGGAAATGCTGTATTGAAACACTTAATTATTTTATTTAGGAAGTCCAAGAATTTAGAGTTAATATCTTCAGAAAGACCATTCCAATTGGTAACTAGACACAAGTTATAAAATTTTTCAAAAATACGCTGAGAGAAACTTCTACCCAACTGACTAACTTTTTTTGGGGCTGCGCGTGGTACCGCAAATTTGGCAAAAACAGCTTCGTGAAAGACCTGAGCTAATTACTTGGTGTTCAACATCAGCGGGTTTAAAATCGGAGACTACGTAATCTATAATTCTCTCCAGTGAAAATTTTACCATATCGCTTCAGTAGAACTTGCCTGGAGAGGTAGAGAATCAGTCAATTGCAGAGTTCATTATTTTAAAAAGGAAGTGGATAATTCTGGGATTAAAACAGGTAGATAACATAGTTACATATTTTTTAAAATAACTGATTTTCAAAAACAGCACTTTTTAGGAAGAGTAGAATATAATCCTCTCTTCAATAAAACGGTCCAGGGTCGAGAAAAAAAATGGCGAATAGTAAATGGGTGGTTCCCAACACGAAGAACATTTTGTCCAGTCTTTTTAAAATTGTAATGGTTAAACGTTCATCTAGAATAACAACTGATAGATTATTCTTAGCAGTAAACCCATCATGGAACAAAGAACAATCAAGTGGATTCTTCTTGTTAAAATATTACTTAGCAACGTGTTTTTTCGATTTTTTTCGGATGCCCTTATGATATTACGTTTTCTACAACAAAATATAAATAAGTGATTTAACTGAAAACTATTAATTTATTCGATACATTTGAAACAAGAATAATTTTGACATTAGCTTTCACAGAACTGTCAATAACATCTAATATCTATCAACAACCTACTTGATTACAACGTAGAAATGTCTATTGGTGCAAAGTCAGTGTTATAATAGAAAGCAAGTGTGTCTATTGGTGAAAATCATTTTTATAATGAAAAGTGTGCTATAATGAGGTTTAATATGAAACGGACAGCGCAACATTTAATAAGCAATTTAATGTACAGGAGTAACATATTATATTAAACAACTATTGCTTAAATTTAAGTTCTATTTGAAACTATACTTTGTCTGCGCCTGACGTATGTATACTTCGCAATGAAACACCCTGTATATTTTAAGGTGCAAATTACCAAAAATATTTTAACAAATGGCAAAAGCAACCTCTGATCATTTGAAGGCAAAGAATTAAAGAAGATAAATTCTAAAAAATTACAGGTTAATCTTTACCAAAAGTTTTTTTCTGTATAAGAACCGCTACTGATGTGCCACATTTCAAATTTCCTAATCTTTGTCGTAGAAGTTAAATCCCTCATTGCGAAAAAACGGTTTTACCGAATAATTTTACGACCAAAACAAAAAAATATGAATTGTGTGAGTGGCCCACATCTTTGCCTACTCTACACTTTGTGTCCCGAATCACGACAGGAAATCAATAGGATTAATTTTCCATTAGCAAAACTAATGTGCCAGTTCAACGGCATATTTTCCCCCCACATGTTTGCCGTTCATATTATTCATACTGCATGATTACGATGAAAAGTAAACAAGCAGGAATGCAAGTTTTGAGTTTAGGAAATTTATTATCAATGGCTATACGTAACCATAGTGACATTATTACAGGTAGATTAATTAACTCTGCTTGGAGAGCTTATAAAATATTGTTTTAAAGCAGTAGCTGAAACGGGGAATACCTACAAAGCTGTTAATCTTATCCACACGTTTAATTATAGTAATTGTGATTTGGAATGTAGCTTGTTGAAACAGTGGAATAATATTCCAAATGCAAAAAATTAAGTATTCAAGGTAAAAACATTCATACAATGTCCGACAGTCAGGCTTCTGTAGCTGTATCAGTAGAGTAGGGAGGGTAAGTTAGTCCCACAGCAGTTAGGCCACATTTGATCCATTGTACATCCTCCCGAGGAGTTGTCCTCCCAGGTCCATCCTGTCCTTTCCAGGAAAGTGGACAAGTCACTAGGAGACATCTCCTTTATATCGGCAGGTGTAGGCCAAGACTCACCGAACACGCACTCTCTCATTGACGATAACTTCGGGCATTCGCATAGGACATGATTCACCGTTTCGTCTTCCTGTTCACACATCCTGCATAGAGGTGTGTCCATCAGCCCCATTGTAAGGTAGCCAGTCAGAAATCCTACTGCTAGACGTAGTTTTTTGCTTGTTATCGCCAACTATTTCTTCGACGCCAGCTTCCCAGGGTGACCCTGGCAAAACTGCATCCGTTGATTTCATGCCATCTCTTTAAAGATTGAGCATGGGTTCCGCAATTGCCGAAGTCGTCAAGCTTTAGGTCCTAAACGTCTTAGTCCGGCTAAGGAATCGGCAATGCGATTACCTTTACGCCTGTCCTGCTCATGCGTTAGCTAAAGCTTGATGGCACTCTAATACTAGCCCTGATGTAACACGGTGTCTACTCAAGGCCAATAGTAAGCTTGTCTGCTGTCTGTGCAGAATATTATGTTTTTGTCAGAAATTCCTTTTCTGGTTAGTTCTTTTGTGGCAATTGAGATACCAGCCAGTTCTGTTTGAACCGCGCTGCTATTTTTTCCCATTCACCACTTAATTCTTAGGCTTAGTGATCTAGAGTAGACACCACATCCTGAGCCTTCTTTGGTTTTGGAGCAGTTTGTGTATATGCTGCGTATTGCATTTGCAGCATCTGACTGCGTGTTTTGTTTTATATGTATTTTGTAGGGTTTGTTAAACACAAACTTGGGTTCAATTGTATCGCTGACCGCCTGCAGCAAGTTAGTGCAGTAAGCGCTTCTCGCCATAGGCTTAATCTCAGGCATCTTTAAAAGCCCTTAAATCTTTTAGATATGAGTCCAAATCATAAGTCGTTCAAAAACTAATCAAAGACTAATGCGGTTTAAATTTTAGTAAATAGGAGTTGGATGTTAAATAAATCAGAGCCAATTTTGTCAAGTGCAACATCACACATTACATGCATGAGAAAGAAAAATATGTAGTGCCTCAACATATCCACCGTCCCCATCTAAGCAGCTAATTCTTTTTGATTTCTAATAACTACCGGGCTTACACCGCCATATGTTTAAATTAAAAATAAATGCAGTTACTGATTACACCACTCATCTTTTCAAGGCAAATTTGATACGTTTTTACTCTGTTTTGCAAGAACTATCAATAATAAATACCTAATTAGAATTATTTATTTTCAAAATGCAACATCACACATTACGTGCAAGAGAAAGTAAAATACGAACAATTCTTTGGAAGTTGTCACACTCACTGGTCTTTTCTGAGGATTTAGGCATTTGGAAATCTATTTAGCAGATATTTTTTAAAGCCAATTAAATATGATGCATGAGAGTCTCACAGGAAATGTTTAAAATTTCTGAAGCCCAATTTATCAATCATATGTATTATGTGTAGAATCAATATGTTCAGAAATATCTGTATTGATTTCTTTGATTTTTTGAGAAAGTTGTCTATTCTGAAAGGATAAAAGATAATGAAAAGTGTATATTTGTAGGATCCATAATTTATTTTCGTTCTTTATTGCATAAGACATTTTTAAAATTTAAAATATAAGTTACCTAAATATTTTTAATAAATTTAGTTTTATTTCTAGTTAATGCTAAGTAATCCCATAATAAAAATCTTATATTCTCGGTTCGACATATTAAATCTAGATTCATCCAACTTTATTAGTGTTTTTATAAGGCAATAAAATCTGCAGAGTGGTCATGAAAATAACGAACGTTATAAAATGCTGACACATGAGGTCTTTATTAATCATTAATTTATTAACAATTTTAGGAATACGGGAGTTACTGCCATTGGAAAAATTGATAGAATTAATGAGATATTGGACAGATCATGTTGGAGTTACCAAAGACTGTTAAAAGAAATAAATAAAATTAAGGTTGAGATCAGACCAACAGAGACCTATGCAGCTGGACAACTGTGACCAGCCGCAAAAGTGTAAAAAAAATCCTGGTGTAGTCCAACCCCACTGCTTTATGAGAATTAAAAGAAGCTATAAAAACAGCAATACCGGCAATAGAAGAAATGCTGATGCATCTGGACATTTTTGAATACTCTAATGTCGAAAACACAGTATACATAAAAATAAAATAATATTTTGGCTATTAGGACCTCTGTGCAAAGATTCAATAACCAACTTAACTGGAGATCCTAATAGGGGTAAATGGCGTAAAATTCCTATATTGGTTAACTTTCTTTAATATGAATTTTCGACACAAAAACAAAAGTTGCAGGTTAGATAACGAAAAAAGAAGACACAGTTAAACTAATAATAATATACCCCTATATTTTCTGAATCCTTCCATTTTGTGCAATCGAATAGGTTATGTCTCGTGTTAGTTATATCACTGCCTTACCAGCATTTGTTATAGTAGTGGTATGGTAATCAACTTTCCATTTTCTCTCGATCCAAAATTTAATATTTTAAACCAAAGTTTAGATAAATCCACTATATTGATCCCATTTTTCTTACCAACAAGTCAGTAAGAGTAACTTTCCCCCGAGAGAACCACATGGGCTCGGCTGTGATCACTACCCTTCTGTCAAGAAGAAGAAGAAGAAGAAGTCGCTCATTTGTTGTACATTTTCCCTTTCTTAAATCATAAATGTATATTATACTTTCGTGGTCAACTTACTACGGCTAGTACTGCGGCTGTATGACGAAATTATTCGGATTTGCTAGTTTTCCAATCCTATTTTCGTTTTTTATAGCAGCTACTAATCGTAATCTATACCCTTGGTTTCGGTCCGTCGATGTTAGAAGTTATCCTAAATAATGTCATTAGTTTTTTTTTAGATTTTCCCCTATTTATGCTGTTCTCAGACTTCTCTCTCGATACCTAAGCAGCAAAGTATATCTACTAGATATTCTCCAAGTCATCACGCTTTTAAAAATTTATTTTGGTTGAATGTTTTTTCTAAGATAATATTTGTTATAAACCACCACTTCCCGTCGTTATACTCCACAAAAACTGTACAAAAGTCTGACGAGGAGCAAACACAATCGCTTTAAAGTAGACATTTTGTTTGTTGTCATAACAAACCCTTCAATAGAGCAGCGGACGTGAGAAATTTGAAGTGTAATGTCGCTTCGTTCTATTTTTGGTATTATCCCAAATAAACCTTTTTATTTCAGTTCGAGCAAAGAATTCTGGCGAAGGGAGAAGATGATAAAATATAAAAAATTCTACTGCTGTGAAGCCTTAATGCGCAAATACATTTACTCATAATTTTATAACAATAAAAAATATGCTAATTATTTTCAACACATATTTTTGAAAAATAAAAAAATACAACCAAGTCAAAATAAAATTTATTTGATAAGGAATATCATTTAACCTGTTCCTCCTTCGGTGTACCTTTTTTTAATGTAAGCTCTAATTTTCACACGTAGTTAAGCGTTTACAAGAAAATTTATGGAGATGTGCTGAATATTTTGAGGATATGTTCAAAACGGAAGAAGATACATTGCTCAAACAATGTAAATGACTCAAAAAAGTATTTTTCTTAAAATCCGCAGCACAATTTTAAATTATACAATGAATGGGATAAAGAATTTGACTGAATCTAATGATGATGAAGCCACTAGTTATGCCGTTTCAATGATAACACTCTATTTAAGAGTCAAATACCTTTCAGAAAATGCTACTGATGAAAATTGCATAAAAATTCCTATTTGAATGTTTGAAAATCATTAAAAAAATGCACTCTAAACTATAAATAAAGTAGTAAATGTAGAAACGTAAATTGAAATCAGTTTAATCTACTTTAGAGTTAGTTCGCTGTAAAGATAAGATGATTATCTATATCTCACTAGGACAGAAAATATTAAAGCAAAACAAACGAGGATTAATGTCGGGGAGAATAGTAAATGGACGCTTATTTAGTTGATAGGACTGACAGGATATGACATGGACTAAAGGAAGGGAGAGATAAGGCATATCAAAATTAGGGTTTTTATACAGGGTGAGTCGCGACGGTCTATTGTGGCTAAACGGTTAATATTTTGAAAAGTTTGTTTTTTCATGGATATGGGGGCTGATAAAGGCTACATTTTAAAATTATTTTGTAATATACAGGTTGTCCCAAAAAAGTGAGGCGTATCAAAGTTATATTATTTTTTATGGAAGACACTATATTTTATTGCATTTGTAGATTATACGTTAAAAATAAGATACACTTTCTTAAGTATTCCCTATGCCTAAGCTTTTTAGTTTTCGAGATATTTTGATATTTCTAAAAATGGAAGCACTTACAAGAAAACCAATAACTTCGAAACCCAACGAATCAGCCAAATCCAATTGAAACTAAAAAAATTAGACTAATAATTGAAAGCAATAATGTATTTAGAGTTCTTTAAAATTATACATATTCAAACGACAATATCGTTCTTATTTTAAATAAATCCTCTTATGCAGCAAATTCTATTACCGTTTAGTTTTGTAGTTATTTTTAATTTTATGAAATTTCCCATTTTTCCACTAAATTAAGCGTTATTCCTATACATATCTAAGGATGGTTAGTGGTGACGATATCCTTCAACATTGTTGAAAACCAAACAGACAACTAAGAATATAGATGGAAGACAAAGAAAGTATTCGTGTCTAAAATTGGATTTGGTAATAATCCAAGTAACACATATTCGATTACAATGCTAGATAGAAGCATTAAAGAGAAAAGTCTTAGCATATTTTAAGCATTTATTTTTGTGTTATAATTAAAATGTTACGAGCCCTTCGATACCGTGAATTTAGTTATTCCTTGCTTATGATATTGACTCCGCCTATCTACACATCTGGTGCAATATGATATTTCTGTTCAGTTGTTACAAGCGTAAGATCCACAGCAGGTAGAATTTGCAACGTGTTTGCCGCTGGCGCACTCAGTCATATAAGTAAGCAAATGCGGCAAAATACCGCGGCGCGCCTTCTCGTGTAATTCAAGAAAGCGCGAAACTCTTAAATATATTTCTAGCAGACAACAAAGGAAGTGGTGGTTTGTCCAAATTGTTATCATATCTTGTGAAATTGTCCAGTGATCTGTTTCTATAGTATAGTATTTTTTGTTATTGTCAATTTTTTGAAAACGACCTTAGACCAAAATTCGAAACGCAAAAAAATAAAAAAGTGGTTTTATCGTCTAGAAAGAAAAGAACAAACCCCTAACTAACCATTAATGCGTTACAAATATAACCAAAATCTATTTTAAGATAAACGAAGCAAATGAAAATGCCCAACCAACAAAGTGCGGATGTATGTATAATAGAAACATAAAACACTTCCCAGAAGATCTAAAGAGCTTTCATATTATATTTATTTCAGCAACTAAACATTTTTCAAGATAAAACTGAATTATAATACCTGCACATTCACGAAAAATTACTCTCGAGTCAGCGAACCTGTCTTGTTTTCTTTTTTGTTCAAAAACAGAAACACAATAGTTTAATTTATGTAAGAATAAGATGCCTCGCATAAAAATTGTGAGAAACTGAGTTGACGAGAGGATTATCTAAAATTTAGTAACTCGTAGTGAGTATCTGGGTTCTTTTGAAAATACGCAGTGACTCGGTTTTTTAGTATTCGATGGAATGTTTTACAATATTTTAAGAGTAACATAAAAATATATTTTCTCCTATAAAAAATTCATTAAGAGTTAAAATTTTAAGATACTCTATTAGTCGTTTAATTTTTTTTAATTTACAGTTGATTAAAAAATAAATATGGATGGAACTTGGGCAAGAAACAATATACAAAAAAGAAAATACATTCATGCCTAACGAAGGAGATGAACTCATAGAAGAGGAAAATCATATTCTAGAAGAAAGGTACATCATGATTACCTCACCAACAGAAATAAGTACAGAAATAAAAGAAAACATAAACCCTAAGAAAGCGCCTGGGTTCGATCTTATTACTTACATACCTATTTAATGCATTATTTAGAATGAGATATGTTCCACGGATGCGGAAAGTATCAGAAGTTATCATGATACCAAAACCAGGGACACCACCACATGAAATTACGTCTTACAGGCCTATATCCCTACTTTCTTTAATCTTGAAACTATAAAAAAATATTACTAAAAAGACTAAAACATATTATAGAAGAAAATAAACTAATTCCAGTACACCAGTTTGGATTTAGAGAAAACCATTTAACTATAGACCAACTAATATCATCGAAAAAACTTTAGAAGAAAAAAAAGTTCTACTGTCTTCCTTGATGTAGCTCAAGCTTTCGATAGAGTTTGGCATAAAAGATTCAAACACAAAATGAATCGATTATTGCCAAAACAGTATTCAGAATTATAAACAGGAAGAAGCATACTCTAAAATTAAAGAAATTAAGGCTGGAGTACCACAAGGAAGTGTATTATGGCCAGTCCTATACCTATTATACACTAGTGATATTCCTGAATTAGAGCAAAATACAATTGCCACCTTTGCAGATGACACCGCTATCATGGCAGTAGTGAAAACCCACGAAGATGATGCATGAAAACAACAAACATCATTCGATAGAATTAATAGTTGGACCAATCGTTGGAGAATCAAATTAAATGAAAATAAATCGGTACATGTTTTTTTTTGACATGGACCTTGTTATGATGTTAAAATGGGGCAAAATTTGTAAGTGTATTTTAAAATAAGTTATGTGAAAAAGACTTAATAGATAGTAGTGTTGACAGATTGGAGTTTTTTAAGTTTATGTTAATTGAAAATTTGATAAAAATGTAAAATGTGAATTGATTAAAATAAAGTTGATTAAAAGTATTTTTGAAGAATATCATTAGCATAACAATTGGCATCCCAACGTGGGGCTATTAAAAGTATTAAGAAGAAAATGTAATTCTCAGAACCTAGCAACAGAAAAAAAGAAGGTAGTAAGTTTTGTAAAATGGTAGAAGAGAGTTCAGTATAAGAAATTTTTAAGATTTTTTTGAAAAAATAAAAAAAGGAGTTAGTTTTTTGAGATGGTGGAAGTTTTTTAGTAGAGAAAAATTTAAGAAAATATTTTTATTTAAAAAGTTTAAAAGGAAGTAGTTAATTGGTAGAAAGAGGAGAAAGAAAATTATATTAAAATTATTAATCGAAATTTCAAAAGAAGAAATTAGTGAAATAAAAACAAAACTTTGTATTCTGAAGTCTAATGGTAACTGCGACTATGTTTAGTGTTTAGAAGTAGAAGTATCTAAAATAATATTTAAACAAAAACTTGCCTGGAAGGTAGTGATTTCATATTCTGTATATCCTGAGAATTGGTTCCAGAACAATTCACTCAAACCAAGAAAATATCCTTTGAAGAATCCACAAAGTTGGAGGAATCACATTATTAGAAGTCTTGCTAAAATATATCAATGGTTGTACGATTTGAAAGAAGTTCAAGCACAAATAGTTGAGGTATACACTTTTCATTATACTAATGGCGTGTTTATACTGATAGCAAACTGAGTCACGTGTTTTTTCATTTTAAGACAGACAGGTTAGCCAATTGCTGGTGTGCCAACCTTAATTTTAGAAAATATTTTTCAATTTTTGTTATATTTTATAGTAATAGGAGATCATAGAGTGAATGTGTGTGCGTGCAAGAAATTCCCATAATTAAATTTAGTCTGATCATTGTTCATGTTTTTTCTTCTATATTCTTTATTAAATAAAATTATCTAATTGTTGAACCATTTTATTTTATTAAAAAAATACAGGAAAAATCAGTGCCATAAATTAAACCTTTGAACTCACAATTAAATAATCCCTGAGGTCAGAAAGATTTAAGGAGATACAGCATCGAAATTTAGAAATTAAATTAAGTGGATAAAGTTACGATATTAAATATCATAACAATATATATATATATATAAATACAAACCACAATGAGCTTCCGAAATGAATATATATATATATATATATATATATATATATATATATATATATATATATATATATATATATATATATATATATATATATTCATTTCGGAAGCTCATTGTGGTTTGTATTTTAATTTCTCTCTCTTTCCATTGGATTAAAACCACTTAGTTGTTAAAAAAGTTTTTTTTTTTTTTTTTTTTTTTTTTTTTTTTTTTTTGTTAAAAAAGTTTTTTTATTGACGTTTCGGCTTTCCAGATCGAAAGCCGTTATCAAAATGACATAAAATAAATAAATTTACTAGAAACAGAACACTTGATAATCTTGCAAAAATATGACATCAACATAGTATACATAGAATAAGATTTTGAGATTGAAGATGTCAAAATCTGTTTCAATCATATTTTTGTGACGTTTCTGGGAACGAATTTTTGAAAGGATAGCGCATTTGCATATTATAAGAGAATTTATACTTCGTCATAAATGAAGTTTTCTTATTAATATTATCATAAGAAAAAACCAGATAAAAACTTATGATACTATCCCGATATAGAGGGTATCCTTTTTGCAATTAACTCTTTTTGTAAAATAGGTATCCAAATTTTTGAAATATCAACCGAACAATTAGAAACACATTCGTTATTATTTAAGCATATCAATGCTGCTTCTTTAACTTTGCGGTTATAATTATTCGGTTCTTTTAATAATCTAGTTGAAAAATTCCATTGTATTTTATGACCAGAATCCCATGCGTGTTCACATATTTTGGATTTTTCGAATTGTTTATTTTTAATGTACGATTGGTGTTCATTAAGTCTAATATGAAAAGGTCTAGATGTTTCTCCTATATAAAATTTATTACATTCGCATGGAATTTTGTAAATACAATTTTTTGTGTTTTGAATTTCATTAAAAGGTTTTGTATTTACTATTAAAGATTTTAATGTATTATTAGTTTGAAAAACTGTTTTTAAATTAAATTTATTGCCAATCCTTCTAATTTTTTCGGATAATTTTGGAATATAAGGGATTTTTACTATATTTGAAAGAACTATTGGGGGGTTTAAATTTTGATCTTTAGTTTTGTTGTCTCGGTAAAGTTCACGATTTATAAATTTACTTGGGTAGTTGTTCTTAATCAAGACAGATTTAACAAGTGATAATTCATTATTTAAGATATTGTCATTTGAACAAATTGTTTTTGCTCTATCTGAAAGAGATTTGACAATACCTCGTTTAACACAAATTGAGTGGTTTGAATTAAAATTTAGATATCTATTTGTATGTGTTTCTTTTCTAAAAACTGATGTATCAAAACAATTGTTGTTATTGTGTATTAGTACATCAAGAAACGGTAATTTTTTATTATTTTCAATTTCAATTGTAAATTTAATAGTAGGTTCCGAATTATTAATAGTATATAAAAATGTATCAATATTTTCCCTATCGTGTTGCCAAATTGCAAAGATATCATCTACATATCTAATACACAATAACAACAATTGTTTTGATACATCAGTTTTTAGAAAAGAAACACATACAAATAGATATCTAAATTTTAATTCAAACCACTCAATTTGTGTTAAACGAGGTATTGTCAAATCTCTTTCAGATAGAGCAAAAACAATTTGTTCAAATGACAATATCTTAAATAATGAATTATCACTTGTTAAATCTGTCTTGATTAAGAACAACTACCCAAGTAAATTTATAAATCGTGAACTTTACCGAGACAACAAAACTAAAGATCAAAATTTAAACCCCCCAATAGTTCTTTCAAATATAGTAAAAATCCCTTATATTCCAAAATTATCCGAAAAAATTAGAAGGATTGGCAATAAATTTAATTTAAAAACAGTTTTTCAAACTAATAATACATTAAAATCTTTAATAGTAAATACAAAACCTTTTAATGAAATTCAAAACACAAAAAATTGTATTTACAAAATTCCATGCGAATGTAATAAATTTTATATAGGAGAAACATCTAGACCTTTTCATATTAGACTTAATGAACACCAATCGTACATTAAAAATAAACAATTCGAAAAATCCAAAATATGTGAACACGCATGGGATTCTGGTCATAAAATACAATGGAATTTTTGAACTAGATTATTAAAAGAAGCGAATAATTATAACCGCAAAGTTAAAGAAGCAGCATTGATATGCTTAAATAATAACGAATGTGTTTCTAATTGTTCGGTTGATATTTCAAAAATTTGGATACCTATTTTACAAAAAGAGTTAATTGCAAAAAGGATACCCTCTATATCGGGATAGTATCATAAGTTTTTATCTGGTTTTTTCTTATGATAATATTAATAAGAAAACTTCATTTATGACGAAGTATAAATTCTCTTATAATATGCAAATGCGCTATCCTTTCAAAAATTCGTTCCCAGAAACGTCACAAAAATATGATTGAAACAGATTTTGACATCTTCAATCTCAAAATCTTATTCTATGTATACTATGTTGATGTCATATTTTTGCAAGATTATCAAGTGTTCTGTTTCTAGTAAATTTATTTATTTTATGTCATTTTGATAACGGCTTTCGATCTGGAAAGCCGAAACGTCAATAAAAAAACTTTTTTAACAAAAAAAAAAAAAAAAAAAAAAAAAAAAAAAAAAAAAAATAAAAAAACTTTTTTAACAACTAAGTGGTTTTAATCCAATGGAAAGAGAGAGAAATATATATATCAATCCGACACCTCACAGTGAATAGAGCGGAGGCAGATGTTAGGGCAGTTACTTTTTGTAGAAACTTTTTTCTAGGAATAAACTATTGTACCTACTATGGAATTCTTTTAGTGTAGGAAAGTTTAAATTTTAACTCACTTTGTAGGAATCCCAAATGGAACATCCTACACCCACGAATTTAATTAACTGTCTAAGTTTCACTTATAAAGGAAACATAAAACGAAGTCTAATGAAACTAATCTTGAAGTAGGTAATACCCTCTCTGGGACTTTAATTATTTTCCGAGGATCAAAATCGGAAAGCTACGACCTCAGAAGTCCTTAACGTTTATTAAAAATTACAGATAAGTTAACCGCATAAAACCCAGTTGGTTTATGAGGCATGGAGCAACAATTTTCGTAAAATTTACGTTAATTTTCATAATTTTCTCTTTCCTCTAATCTACGTTTGATGTAAAACGATATTTAAAATATATTGGTCCTTTGGTTTTGAATTTCAACGGAATTATAATGATGAGGTCTGATTTTTCAAAATATTTATTTTATATATATTTCAGAATAAAGGCTATATATAGATATTTTTTAATTTTTTTTCTGTAATAAAGTTCTACAAAAGGACTCTTGAAATCTATTCAGGGATGAACTCAGATTCAAATTATGCATCCATGACCGCTCAAAGGGCCTTTCTTACAAGATACTTACTTTGTGCTTCATAATCCAAACATGATCAAATAAAATTTGAAATCAAAGACGATGAGATACTCAAATAAACCTAACTAGGGCACATTTTTGGTTCAAATTAAAGTAGAGTGGTTTTCATAAAAGCTTAAAAAGTACTTTTAAAAGAAATTGCATTATTTATTATTTATAATTTAATTTTTATCTATATACTGAGGACATGTTGGCAGAGTCTGAACTTCCCAGTTAAAATGGGGCTTTGTTAGGTGTGTTGAGTTCTGTTTGCTTTTATCTTTTAAAAGGGCAATCCGTATTAATTTTATGAACAACCATTAAGGTGGAAATATCTGGTCACCGAGCTTCGCTCTTAACATTCAAATCTACATTTTTAAGCAGTCCAATGAATATATAATTTAAGTATTTTTATAACATGACAAATTATTAATTAATTCGCGAAAATCACGGAGTGGGCGACATCTACTTGAACTACTGAAAGGGAGGTAAATAAAAAGTTGATTGGCGATTGGCTTGAAAGTAGGCGGGAAAATTAAAAAACCTGTCAGTGTTAATTTTCAATTGGCTGCAGCTGTTGTTGACGTTTATCAACTGCTTGTCACAGAGGTTAGTTAAATGCATTAAAAGTTGACTAGTTTTTGGGGATTTCACCCTTTTAGAGCAACATCTACTGACGCTTGATCTTCGCGAATTGTCACGGTGGACAGGCCCCGTTTCCGGGACGGGCAACAGCAGCGTGTAGGGCAAACGTCCCGTCAACAGAAGATCGCTCAGCTCACTCTATTTATCACTATATAAGAAAAACTCTATGTTCAATTGATTTTATTATTTATTGATCTGCAGTGAAGGAAAATTATAGGTCTGATATTCATACTTGGGTAAAAACCTCCACAAAAACCTGTGACCAGACTCTCGACGTGTGGCAGTTCAGTTACAAAAATAGTTCATTCGTACATTACATTACAATTTGTTCTTGGAAAATACAAAGTCACAATCAACCTTAAAATGTACTATGAAAA
This sequence comes from Crepidodera aurea, assembly GCA_949320105.2. Classification (NCBI taxonomy): domain Eukaryota; kingdom Metazoa; phylum Arthropoda; class Insecta; order Coleoptera; family Chrysomelidae; genus Crepidodera; species Crepidodera aurea. Next base: position 24,809,805 of record OX439477.1, read on the forward strand.
TAGAGAATTTTAAATGTCTCTTTAAAGTTTCTTGTAAAATAAAAAATTGAAATCTATGTTAATAGTACACGTGTACAAGCATTTATTCTTTTTCTCTCTCTCGCTATGATAATGAAAACTTAAATATTAAAACTGTCCGCATAATAAAATAGTAGCCGTAAGGGGTAGTCTCACACTATTGGGGAAGGGAAGAACCTTTACCCGATGTGCATAAAGCATTTCCACCCGCCAAAAAAAAAAAAAGATTAGCTTTAGCTTAGGTTAGATCTTTGTAATAAATAAAGAAAAGTACGATACGTGTGACATTTTGACATTTGTTACATTCTGACAGGTGTCATATTTTGACATTTGTTCATTTTGATAGTTGTTACATTCTGACATGTATCACATTTTAACAGTTGTCACGTTTTTACAGGTGTCACATTTTGACAAGTGTCCATTTTACCAGTGTTACTCAACGTTCCTATAAATATTTACCTAAACCCATGATTTCTGAAATTGAATTGGCAACGTTGTATTTTCAACTTTAAATTTATGAGAATGCTGTCATTTGACAAGCAAATTATTTATATCCGTCAAATGAACCTTTCCTTTTTTATATAAAGCGGCAAATTTAAAATTGAATTCTTTCAGATTAAAACGCCAGAAATTAAATAAAATCAAACCTTTTTACTACTATACTATACAGAAGAAAGGAGTGCAGTATTTAATTTGCAGAACGTAGTACAGGTTCAAGAGGTAGGAATTTTATTTTTACCTCATCCTTCAATGCTTATTTGTAGTTAAAATTTAAATTTTAATACATCTGATCGGCCTAATATAGTTTTTGTCTAGATTTAATCTCGTTTCCATGGTTTTTACTCTAATAAACCTGTTCTTTTGACAGATAAGTCAGACTTTATTTATTCATAGCCGTATCGTATGTATTTTAATTGATTCAGAATTTTGTATTAATATATATTTCAAAATGGCTTCATTCTAAAAATATTATCAGTCCTCCTACATCCTTGAAGGCAGAATTATTAGTAATAGCAAGGCAACATAAAAACAAATTCAAAAAATATATTATAGATGAGATGGCCAGAGAAAAAGGAATTAGAATTCTCAGATTGCCTCCGAACCACGCAGAGTTAAATTCAATTGAACTGATCTGGTCACAATTATTAAAACGTTATGTTTCTCCAAACAATAAAACATTTAAATTTCCTGATGTGCGAAATTTGTTTTTGAAGGCAGTTTCAGATGTTAATAGAGAACATTGGGGAAAAGGCATTGGTCATGTTAAAAATGTGGAAAATTCATTTAGGAAAGTGGATATATCAATGGATAATTTAATATAACCTATAGTAATAAATCTCAGAAAAGACAATTATAGTGATACCAGTAGTTTTAGTGAAGACAGTGACTTTTAAAGATAGTTCTTGAACTAACTTTTTTTTTAATCTTTGAGTTTAGGTAAGTACTGAAGCGTTACTTTTAATGCCAAGAGATTAAAAACAGTTTAATCCCAACATATAATCCTCCTTGTTATTTATTGGTTAAATTTAATTCGTTCAATGTTAAAGTGTCAGATGCATAAGGTTTATTTTTATTTTTTGTAAATAATATAACTTCAAAATTTAATCTTTAATCTATTTAATAAGTGGGTATATATATTTTATATGCTGTGACCTTATTTATATTATAGAAACTTATTTTGCAAAGTACGCCTATGGAATGTGACGTTATATCCTCTTTCCTTTATAGTATATTACTATAGAAACAAGTTGCCGTTGCTAAAAGCTTAACTTTTCTTGTAAATATCTCGGAAGATCGAATTTTCACAGACATGAGACCTACATTTTTTGCCGATTTAGATAAGAATTAGTCTACCCTGAAAGTTTCATTGAAATCTGACGAGTGGATTTCGAGATCCTCTGGACACACATACACACACACATACAAACCTTGCTCGTTTAATAGTATTTGATAATAAAAAACAAATCATTTTACAAAATATATACAACATTTATTTCTGTTATAGTGAATTGCTAATTGATTAACCATAACCATATTAACTTTATAAAAATATGTAACGGAATTTTTTGAAACCCGTTATGTAGGGTGTTGTCTTGAGGCTGGAAGAATTTATAAATATTTTCCTATTATAATAATAATGATAATAATAAATATTGTACGTCCGTCAATTCACCTCTTACGAGAGAACCCCAGATGCAGAGCTTGTGCGGAGGAGGGACGGCTATTATTATTTGCCGTGGCGCTCTGGGGCGACGTACTGATGATTGGTGGTGAATTTGCTTTAGAGTTGTGGGAAAACCCATAAAAATGTTACAACACCATAACCAAGGATCTGTATCTGGAGTTTTTCTTGTTGATATGAAATATGAAACTAATCTACAGGGTGGTTCATAAATTATGAATCACTCTGTATAGCTCGGTTAGAAATGTAAATGTAGGATTTTTCGAATCGCCCAACACTGTCCCTATATATTGAATGAATTTTATTTCACTTCAGTTCTCCGTAAACTGAAAAAAACTATTACAGCTTTATTAGATACGCATATAACCAATGGTAAACGAGATAATAAGTGTGTCAAAAATAGTATTTAACATCATAAATACATCAAATTTTTCCACCTTGTTAAAGGACCCCGCACAAAAGGATAGGATTTTGCCGTTCGGTCGAATTGGCTGATTTTTGGATATGTTGTAGGTTTTGTCATCCTGAACAAAAGTCTCCATGGGCACCAAGGTCCAAAGTCCATATTTTGGCCGCTTCCTATTTCCAAAGGTCCATTTCTTCATCATAACGTAACCTCTTGAAGCAAGCCAATTACTCATTGAAATATCGTTTTTGATTTATTTTATTATCTAGTTATATGTTTTCGAGGTAGCTGAGTTGGAATCTGATGTCAAAATGACAGAATTGACAGTTGACAGCTGTCAACAAGCTGTCAAGTTGACGGAAAAATACAAAAAACTTGAAATAATGATGAGACCATATGTTTTTGAGGTCGCTGAGCTTGAATCTGATGTCAAAATGACAGAATTGACAGTTGACAGCTGTCAACAAGGAACAGCGAAAAAATGACTACTGAAGTTATGGCGATCTCGAAAACATATGGTCACCTCATTATTTCAAGTTTTTTGTATTTTTCCGTCAACTTGACAGCTAGTTGACAGCTGTCAACTGTCAATTCTGTCATTTTGACATCAGATTCAAGCTCAGCGACCTCAAAAACATATGGTCTCATCATTATTTCAAGTTTTTTGTATTTTTCCGTCAACTTGACAGCTTGTTGACAGCTGTCAACTGTCAATTCTGTCATTTTGACATCAGATTCCAACTCAGCTACCTCGAAAACATATAACTAGATAATAAAATAAATCAAAAACGATATTTCAATGAGTAATTGGCTTGCTTCAAGAGGTTACGTTATGATGAAGAAATGGACCTTTGGAAATAGGAAGCGGCCAAAATATGGACTTTGGACCTTGGTGCCCATGGAGACTTTTGTTCAGGATGACAAAACCTACAACATATCCAAAAATCAGCCAATTCGACCGAACGGCAAAATCCTATCCTTTTGTGCGGGGTCCTTTCGTAAAAGAGAAGAGCAATCAAAGGAGTTTATTTTCAGGGGGATCGTCGTGAAAAGAATCTAGAACGAACATCAAAGCCTGAAAGAAAATTCGTAATTTAACTTAAATCCTTTGGTAAAAACGTAAATTACGTTGATGATAAATTTCCGGTGAAAAATTATAGATTAATTCAAAGTGTTTTAATTATAAATATAAAAAATAGGAGAATTGTAGTAAAATCTCATCTGTATGTTTCTAATATTATATTCCCATGCCCATTTTCTTTATGAGATTATCTAAAAATATCAGAGTTAAAAGCATAAGCGTGTAGATGCTTTGAAAGACAAGTTTATATTACCAATGCGTTTTGATAAATACATGAGACACAAATATTTCTGCAGTATTTGTAATTTATCCGAATACAGATCTGCCATTCAGCCTCAAGCGAAAATATCATAGGGTAATCGAGATTCTACCAATGAATAGTAGAGCATTTTTAGATGGGACAGATCAAGTACTTTCGATAAATATTTAAATCGTCTCAGAAACGATCGTAAGGTTTTAGTGACGTTATTTATATGATGATTCCATCTTAAATGGCAATCTAAAGTTATACCAAGGTACTGTATATTATTAGTAAATTTAATTTTTATGTTGTTTTTTGTATGTTCGTTATACATTTCTAATAACATATCTTACTTTGGTAATGGTAAATTTCTCTACCGAATAGACGAATACAGCGTTTAATAAACATATAAACTCATTCATCAAATTCATTGATTATAAAGTGAAATTAGTGATAATGCCGGTGCTTTAAACGGATTTTGGGATCACTGATTTGGTGGAAACAAATTGTTTTACTGAATATGTTAATCCCAGGACTGAATTTTCCATTACAAGTAGGTTCTAAATTAAATTCTACAGGTTGCACATTTAATTTGGGTTTCCGGGGATATAGATTTTCCGATATTCAATCGAAGCCACGGAATCTTAAGCACTCTATTCTATTAACAGTCCAAGAGTCTACTCATGTGTTATTATTTGTTTTGGATAATTTATTAAAAATTTAAACATTAAAAACACATTGAATAACATTGTTTGATTATTTCAAGAGGCCAACTACGAACTATATGAAAAGAAAAAAACATTTTGTCTAAATTAAATTAAATTCTATTACCAGATTTCTTACGTGTGCGTATTCTGGTAGAATTTTATGTAGCAATTTCTTTTCGCAAAACGAATTCAACTCGATACTCTCGAGAGATATATTTTTTTATTTCAAAGGATAAAATACGTGGATGGTATATCAAAGGATCAACGTGTATCCCTTTGTGTCGCCAGATATTTGCGGAATAAGCTGACCCACGCTGTCTTTTAATAACAACAGATTCTTTTAAGGTAAAAAATAAATGATATGACATTTAGTATGTTACAATCTGGTCAACGGTGACCAATGAGCAATTTAATTCTAACTTAATCTAATAGAGTTTGAAACTTAAAACTAAGGTATACTCATCAGCGTTCCTTAAGTTCTCATCTCATTTAATTACATCTAGGATTGCTTGCAATTCTTGTTGGTGTTGCAAGAGACCATTAGCGTTCCATTCCATTATTTTGAAATTAGCCATTCCTCTGCTTTGGAATAGCTCCTTTGGCACGAGTTAATCGTTCATCAAATTTTTGGAATAACTGTTCCTGTTTCTTAAGTTGTTCTAAGATCAATTGTAAAGTTGGGTCAGTAGTTGCTTTAATTTGTTTTCTAACATTATTGTTTTTACTGGCATTTCATAGTCCTGCAACAGCTTGGTTGTAGGACTTACTTTACTTTTTCGTGTCCAAATCACCATTTTATAGTTTTTGGGCGACGTCAATTGCATTCTGTTCAGCATTCCATAAATCGTCGAGGGTGCAGGTGCTGGGACAGTTACTGCAGACTGTTAGGTGCATCGTATTTTGAATTTCCCCGCATTCACAGAAAACATCTTCCTGGTCTATTTGATTCCATTTGATCTTGTTGGTTTTGACGGGCTCAACTCCCGTTCTGATACGGTTTAGTGTTTTTCATGTTCGCCAGTTCAGGCTTGTCCCGCTTGTGTTTTCTTGACGTAAAGGGTAATCGTCAGGGCTTTAGTCTTCCGTGTGTCACTTGAGACAGTTTGTGGAGGTGAGAGTGAGTTCTTCTTTTCATTTTTCATTCTTCTTTTCTTGTTGTTTCCCTATTTATTTCTTATCTACTTTGTCTCTCTAGCTAATTGTTCTTCATCAGTGTGATATTCTATTTTATCTTTTTCCTCTTCCTGTGGAGGAGGAGATATTTTCTTTAGCAGATCTGAGTGATCTTTTTGTATTTGTTCTAATTGTTGTTGTATAGTATTTATTTTGTTTAATAAACAACTTTTTTCATATTCGGAATTTCTCCAAGCACTGTATAGTGCTTGTTCATTTTGCAAGTCTTGCACTATTTTCCTGAAGCAGTGCAATATTCTGTTGACATACATCCACAATAGACACCAGAAACACTGCCACACTTTATTTATTGCAACACAATAATTTATGACCCCCGGGTATCACTCGCGTAACATGATAGCCGATTTTAACTTTTGTTTTGTAAAATGGATACTAATGAATGATATGAAGATGGTTTTATATTTTTAGAAAAGTCGAGACTTACGAGATGATATCATTAATATAATTTATTACAAAGGTGGTTTAGGTCACCCCATACTAGCCAACCCTGAACAAGATACTGTTTTTTTTTTGGAACACTTAGGAGAAAATCAATTTACAACGGCGAGGGATGCTGTGATTGATATAGGATTCTCATCATACCTACCGCAAACGGGTCAAGGAATCCAAATTAAAAAACCATCCAGCTGCAAAAAAATGTTTCTCACGGGAAAACGACGACTGTGAAGAGTTAATTAATGTCGTATGCTTAATTTTTATTTGAATTTAATCAACACACAATTACAAATAATTAATAGATTAGTTCCCTATCTAGAATAATTAATAAATACCAAAAGATAATTTAGATATCTACAGAATTATTTCAAATTTTACTTACTAAAGACAACTATTTGTAGGAATAAGCAAAGAGTAGATTATATACAGGGTGTCCCATTAAGAATGGGACATGGAACAACCGCAGATTCTCCAATTCAAAATAAAACGATGAAGCGAAATATGCTTAGATAAAATGTTACTTGTTTCCGAAATACGGGGTGTTGAAGTTGAAAACTGAAAAATTATTAATGGCCATAATTTTTTTAATACACCGTATAATTTTACTCAAATCGGCACACTTGCTAAATATCATAAAATGCATCTAACAGTAAAAAAAAACAGTTCAGTACGCTCTACCAGTGGCGTACGGCAGGAGTAAGTAATGCTTGTACCCCTTCTAAATGTTACGCCGCTGTCTAAATTTTAATTTGGACTATAATTTTAATTTTTTTGATATTTTCTAAGTCAATAATGTACACTTGTTAGTTTGTTGTAAAGTCATTGTTTTTCGAGATATTCGCAGTTAAAGATAGATAGACATGTACTTTTTATTTGTATTATTAATTAATAATATAAATTTTTACAATTTTGTCTTAAAACCAAACAAAGTAAAAACCATGTCCCTCATTTCTAAATTGGAAAATTCGTTATGACGTGGCATTTTACAATAATATTACAGTTATTAATAACAATAATCACTTATCGGCAACAGATTGTTACTACGAAAATGTTTAACTGACAGTGACAGAACTTCATTATAAATCAAAGCCTGCTGTCAAAATATTCAATTATAAATTAATAAATATTCTCACAATCGCAACGTGCCTATTAGGAACTTAACATTACAAATCAGAACAAAAAAATAAAAAAAATAGAATAAAGCGGTTTGGTCGCGAATCTCATTGATTGTAAAAATGAATATTATTAATACTAATACAAATAAAAAGTACATGTCTATCTTTCTTTAACTGCGAATATCTCGAAAAACAATGACTTTACAACAAACTAACAAGTGTACATTATTGACTTAGAAAATATCAAAAAAATTAAAATAATAGTCAAAATTAAAATTTAGACAGCGGCGTAACATTTAGAGGGGGTACAAGCATTACTTACTCCTGCCGTACGCCACTGGAGAGCGTACTGAACTGTTTTTTTTACTGTTAGATGCATTTTATGATATTTAACAAGTGTGCCGATTTGAGTAAAATTATACCGTGTATTAAAAAAATTATGGCCATTAATAATTTTTCAGTTTTCAACTTCAACACCCCGTATTTCGGAAACGAGTAACATTTTATCTAAGCATATTTCGCTTAATCGTTTTATTTTGAATTGGAGAATCTGCGGTTGTTCTATGTCCCATTCTTAATGGGACACCCTGTATACATCCTTTTAAACTGTCACTAACAATAAGTTTCGCTTCCTCGAAAACTTTGTAGTTGTTAAAAATGTAATTAGTTTCAGACTTTTGTCTTTGTACAAAGAGAAATAAGGTAAACCAAGTTATTTCTTAGTGAATTATGGTGAAACTTTATCTAAATTTTATAACATGACCTTATTACATTTTAATAAAAGAGTCTCCCGGTGTTCTTTATAAGATTTTCCTTAGTATAAAAGCAGGAGCGTGTAGAAGCGGTGGAAGACAAGGTTAAATAACCAATACGTTTTGATAAACAAAAATTACTTTAATTACATGCGCAACATATATAATTTGGTTCTGCTATTAACCCTGGGGGCTGTGGTGCACGGGTTAGGTATCAGATACACAGCGCATATAATTTTCCTTAATTTTCGGAAATCGCTCGACATTTTAATGGCTTGAAATTAGTTGACAAACGAGTATGAGTGAAGATAGTCAGTAAGAAATCACTCTAACAAATTTTGTATACGAGATACAGGTCTGGTCTCTTGGTGTAAGCAATCATTAGGAAACGTTTTGTAAATTCTAGAATATTGGCACGATTTGAATTTTCAATTTATTGTTGACTATATACTTTACAAAAAATATTTTTAATCCTGACCCGGATACTATCATAGTTAGGCTATCAATAAAAAGGGTTATAACTTGGAATATTAAGTAAGTTCATAGCGAAAATAGTAAAGTTGCCTCTATCCAACTCCTTGCTGGAGCCTACAACAAAATAGATTCATTAAAAATAGATTTATTAAAAAAAGATCCATTTTCAAATGTCTTTTCTCTGGTTTAAAAAGCAAATATTATATTTTGAAAGTAACAGAAGAAGCTGTATTGATGTAAAAGATACAAAAAGGATTATATTGTAGCAAAAAATCAAAAAAGAATTAATAAATATAAATCTTTAAATAAAACTAAACTTATTTCTTTAAATTTTTACGGCTAAGCCCTTTTATTTATAATTTGAAATCGACCTTAATATGAGTTTTATATTTGATATGTATCACTTTCAATTTCATTTATTCTTCCGCATACGTTCTAGATATTCAAAGTAAAGCTGTAGGTTTTTGGATCTTTTTGATCCATCCCAAATACCACATACAATATTTAGAAGTCGAGGGTTCGGTACAAGAATAGAAATAAATCAATCTTTCCATCAAATTCTCATGATGGCAAATTGTGGAGAAAAATTCCCAACGCGTATTCCCAATTCTCTTCTCGGCTTATTTCCAATCAACAGGAAATTTAAATAGAATGAATTATTTGATACTGATGAATGAGCCCTTTCGAAAGGCTGAAATAAAATGAAATAAGTCCTTATTTCTGTATTAACAATTTTTTATCGATATGAGCTTAAAATAAAAAATGTATTATTGTAAGGTATTTGCAGAAAAAATGAGTTAACCTCTTTAATTAATATCGCATTTACCTAATTACTTAATAAGTTCGTTGGATGACATATAGATGGTATTAGTATTAACAAATCCATATGATTTTCACCGAACAAATTGATCGGTATTTAAAGTACACAGTGAATGACAATTTTGGTAAAAGTGAGTAGACTGTGGCTGTGTTGATTAGAATAAGAACTGTCAATCTAAAATTTTATTAATACTGTCATTACAATTTGTTCTGTGTATGGCAATGCTAGAACAGCATTCTAAAATGGTTAGGAACTACTAACCTTTAAACAATGTGTGCAGCTTGTTTATATATTTTGATCATTTACTGTCAAAACTGTGTTAATTTAAAGACCAAACAAAATTTAACTCATGACTAAAACGTATGTTTTGATTTATTTTGTTTATTTGACATCTTCAAAATATATTTTTGATAAAAAAAGTTGTTAAGTAACACACAAAAGGTAGAAAATTTTGCAAATCATTTAAAACAAATATTTAAACCAAATGAAGAAAAATAAGAAAAGCCAGACTGGGAAGAAACATTCCAAGAAGAAGAAGAAGAAGTAATCAAGCGTACGTCACCTAAAGAAGTTTTTACTGAGATAAAAGAAAATATTAACCCAAAAAAGGCTCCATGCTTTGACCTAATAACTGGGGAAATATTGAAACAGCTTCCAAGAAAAGCTATAGTGCTTTTAGGTTAAGATATGTCCCTAGATTTTGGAAAATAAGCCGAAATCATTATGATTTCCAAGCCAGGAAAACTTCCTCATGAAATAACGTCCTACAGACCGATATCACTACTCCCTGTAATGTCAAAATTCGAGAAACTCTTACTAAAAAGGTTAAAACCCATTATAGAAGCTTAGGAATTAATCCCTAACCATCAGTTTGTATTCAGAAATAAACACTACAATAGACCAAGTTCACAGAATAACAGATATAATAGAAAAATCTTTATAGGAAAAAATGTATGCTCTACATTGTTCCTAGATGTAGCACAAACATTTGGCAAGGTATGGCATGAAGGGTTGAACTATAAACTAAGATCATACTTACCGAAACTGAGAGATATTTTAGAATAAAACAAGAAGAAGCATATTCAGAACTGAAACCAATTAAAGCCGGTGTGCCACAGGAAAGTGTATTGGGTCCGGTCCTGTACCTCTTATACACGTGAGACATACCACAACTAGAAAATAATACTATTGCTACTTTTGCTGACGATACAGCTATATTAGCAGTATATGGTATACAACTATGGGGTGTACCAAACCAAACAGACAATTTTAAATATAATCTAACGATTCCAAAACAAAGTATTGAGGAACATTGCTAATGCCCCTTGTTATATTGAACTATTGAACAAACTATTAACACAGGAATAGAAAGACTTAAAAGGGCCAAACCAATTGAGATAGTGAAGTGAAAGTATTAAAAGCAGAGCATAGTGCATTTCTACATGTTAAGTTAAGTGTAACCGCATCTGCCAGCACCTGGGTTTCTTAGACTTACCTGCAATAGTTTTTGACTTATGTCAATTTATGTGTCAAAATAACGTCGTGCAGAGATTCACAAAAAAATTCGGAACTTCAGAACTGTTCAAGATAACTTAATCAACTTTTTTCCAGTCGATTCCTTAAGCTTCAGCGCATCTTCTGAGTTGTAGGCGAATTGGGAGTCGACGTTCTACTGCCTACTATGATTTTTTGAAAATTACAAATTACAAATAGCAATAACTCGACTTTTTCAAATGCATCACCCTATATTTTATTACATCATTGCATGGCATTTTTTAAGAGCTTTTTGCTGATATATGGTTTGTTGGGTCTATTTTGTAAAGTTTGCGAGATTTATTGCAAAATAAGAAATGTTGACGGTTTATTCGAGAAAAAACAAGAATCGAGTAGGCCGCTGTCTTAAAATTTGACACATCCATATACTTTCAATAATTGTATGCGTCTAATTAAAAAAAAAGTAATCGAGTAGGCCGCTGTCTTAAAATTTGACACATCCATATACTTTCAATAATTGTACGCATCTAATTATTAATCATGAGTTTTACTCGCGATGAATTAGTGAATATGGTCTACTGTATTGGCGAAGCTGACAGAAATCCTTTATTAGCAAGCAGAATCTACCTGCAAAAATATCCAGAAGCAAGAACTCCACAGGTGTCTTCATTCCTAAAGTTGAGAGATCGGTTTGAATTCACTGGTAGTGTATCTTATACCAAAAAGGAAATTGTTTTTTGACAATGTGCTGCATGGTGAAAGGTATTTACAGTTTCTTCGCGAACATCTTCCCAATATTTAAAAAGAAGTTGATTTGAATACCAGAGGGACAATGTGGTTTCAACACGATGGTGCTTCAATGCATAACCATAGGATAGTGCGAGAATTTTTAGATAATTCCTACCCTAATCGTTGGATAGGGAGAGGTACTATTCCTTGGCCCGCGCGATCTCCAGACCTTACTCCTATAGATTTTTTTCTTTGGGGGTACGTGAAGGAAACTGTTTTCAGAGATCGTCCAACAACTGTAGATGATATGAAAAACAGGATCACGGAAGCCTTCCGTTCAATTGATGGAGCAATGCTTGCTAGAGTTCGAGACTCATTTACTAGAAGACTAGCAGTTTGCGTGGAACATGATGGTGACCTATTCGAGCATTTGTTATAAATCAAAAATATTTATATTGTATCCTATTAATCATTCTTTCATGTTCTTGTAAATATTATAAAAATTGTTTACTTTGTAATGTATTTCTGTTTCTATTACAATTTCCTTTTGTTGAAATATATTCTTTTCAAAATTATATGAATGTGTCAAACAGTGGCCTACTCGATTCTTTTTTTCTTTTAATTAGACGCGTACAATTATTGAAAGTATATGGATGTGTCAAATTTTAAGACAGCGGCCTACTCGATTCCTTTTTTTTTTCTCGAATAAACCGTTAATATTTTTTATTTTGCAATAAATCTCGCAAATTTTACAAAATAGACCCAACAAACCCTATATCAGCAAAAAGCTCTTAAAAAATGCCATGCAATGATGTAATAAAATACAGGGTGATGCATTTGAAAAAGTCGAGTTATTGCTATTTGTAATTTGTAATTTTCAAAAAATCGTAGTAGGCGGTAGAACGTCGACTCCGAATTCGCCTACAACTCAGAAGATGCGCTGAAGCTTAAGGAATCGACTGGAAAAAGTTGATTAAGTTATCTTGAACAGTTCTGAAGTTCTGAATTTTTTTGTGGATCTCTGCACGACGCTATTTTGACACATAAATTGACATAAGTCAAAAACTATTGTAGGTAAGTCTAAGAAACCCGGGTGCGTTATATCGACAATTTAATGGCGAATCTAAAAATGTAACAAAAAAGCGGGGTTGCCATTTAAAAAACCAGAACTTAGTTGTTTATCTTATTTGGGATATCCTGTATATAAATAGAAATATTTTTAGAACGTGCCCCATTGTCGGTCTTATCGTTTAAAAAAAAATCAAACCGATAGCTTGGATAGAAAAAAAGTTATGGAGCATGCACGTACCCCTGGGTCACCCTGTATATATTTTTAAAATATCTGTTTCTTTATTCATAAATAATTTTTTTATAGCAACCATTCAAACATCTTTTTAAAATGCATAGATAATTTTTATGTAAACGAAGCTTTGTGATTGTCAAATCCTTATGTAAAGCTCGTTGATTACCAGTTTTATCCAATGTAATTAGATAAAAAAGTCACCTTGGATTCTTTTCCTAGATGACCTGGTTCAAGAAACGACTGGGAAAATCCTGCTGCAACTTTTATTAGTCCTTCATTTACATATATACCATTTACAATTATTTAAGTGACTCTGCGAATTTAATCAGAGTTGTTTTCCACTAAGGCACTATCCTACCTTTTACCTTGTTTGTATCACAAATTAGTATTGACGTTTTTCATTTGTAATTATTATCTCCATTTCCCTTTTAAGGATAATTAAATGAGGCAGGTGGCTCACCTCTACATTTTCGATATAAATTAAATGTCAATTCGAATTTCTTTCTTTGACATTCTCTCAGAATTCGTATGTTTTATTTGGAAAATACGTCAGCAAAAATAAACACAAATAGGTTTGAAGTCCTACAATTAATTTTCTTTTTATTGCCAAATACAAAAGCTTCTAATATTAAATTTTCATATTAAATGTTTTCAGTTTAAAATGTTACATTACAATTTCTTATTTTTTGAAATAAATTCTAATATTTATATGTTAACGCCACCTACCTCATATTCAACAAACCATACATGTTTTTCGATAGTTCTTATTACAGATAACTTTATCATCTTATTAATTAATTTTCTGTATTACCCATATTAAATGAAATCATTTTCTATTGGTTAAAATATTTGTATAAAAAACTTTGTTGATAAAGATAAAATTTATTCCTTTGTTTTTAATTAATTTTTAAAATGTGTCTCTTTTGTTAGTTTAATTTTTTAATTTGTATGTCCTTATGACTGGTTTTTTAAAAAAGTTTTAAATTTTATAACAATACTTTAAATTCATATAAATTAAATTTATAATATATTGGGACCTGTACAATTCGTTCCTCATTTTCTAAAAATAGAATTGTAATTTATTTATTTATGTGCTGACATGTTGTTGGTGTGTTCCTGTGGAAATTCCTGCGTAGAAAAGTTATGGTGAGTTTTGCTTTATTGAAATAAAATTAAATTAAATTAAAATAAATTCCTTAAAATCATGTAACTTAACAAATTTGTTTTTAAACTCCATAATTTTTCCACGCAGGGCCTGATGATGGCGATTTGATCGCCGAAATCGGTCGTACCTTCTAATAAATAACTTGTGAGATAAAAAGGACCTTTTCTTCCATACCTTCAATAATTACTCACATATGGCTAACCCTACTTTAAAAAAAAAAAACAAATAGGTTTACGAAGAAACTAATTGATTTTTCGTTTAACGTCTATCAAAAAAGAAACTAAATTTTGGTAATTGGGATATATAATGGAATATCTAAAATACCACTTAAAATTTACACTATTAACGGATATTGAAGATTGGATGAGTAGAAATTAAAAATAAGACCCGCACGAACTTTTTCAATGTTTTTTAATTTCTGGAATTGCTTCATGTTGTTGATGTACAATATTTTATAATTAAAATGTTTATTTCATCATCAATGTTTTTTTGGCGAACAAAGTTTAACTGTCATTAATTAAAATCTTTTCGTTAGACGTCGTACAAAACTTTAATTAGTTTCCTTTTGCGCAGGAAATTTTAATTAGGTTGGATGTAGAACATTAGATAAATCCAAACAAACGTATTTCGACCACGTGAGATATGTAAACACTGTTTGTTTTAATAACTATTTTTCTAAATATATTTAGTCAGAATATTTCGTTGAAAGATAATTAAGACAATTAGTTTTCAACAAATAATTAATTGATTGACTGATTTGTGATATCGTCTTGGTGAAAGAGCACTTTTGTGGTCGGTTTTTCGCGATATTTTCCTTCAAACGCATCAATAACGCCGTATAATGTTCGCTACATAATCGACGGAAGAAATACCATGAGCATCCAAAAATATGGAGAACAAAAACATGCAGACTGACATTTGCAGCGTCCCAGTAACACATATCAAGCTATTACTTGGCTTTATCAACACACGAAAATAGGGAGGTTTTAAGCCACCTATTTGAACACCAATATACTTTAAACGTTATACATCGCATGCGCAATGGCGCTAAAATAAGGGAAACTTTATTAACTGATATTGTTTTACGTTATTAGAGGTGAAATAAGGTTCCCTTAATAACGGATATTGTTTTCGCGATGGTGCCGCATGTAAAACATTTATATTTAAGTTTTATCGTGAACTCCAAAGTCTATGATAAATACATGTGAAATTTAGAAGATTTGAGTAAGTCTATAGTTTTCACCATTCTTACCACTTTTTTTATTAAATATGAAATGAAAACATTTCATAAAATTAAGTGTTATGGCAACATAGGATATGGACATTGAAGAGATGTCACAACAACCTAACCTATCTTTTGTAGTATTTGTTTCATTCTGGTTTCATTTAAAAACGATTTAAGGCAGTTAAAATAAAAAAAAAATCGTAAATGATTATTTAAACTATCACAAAGTGAGGGTTATCATTTATAAGGTTTTAAATGTTTCTGGCATCTGTCACGTAAATAACGGAAGAGTGGGATGGCTTAAAAACTCATTTTCGAAATACGTTATTAACGTTCTGTGTTTACTTTAATAGCGGATAAAGGGATATAACGTATGACGCTCAAGTTGTGGCTTAAAACCTCCCTATTAACTGTAACTTGGAAACTAGACGTCAGATTCTAATGACACTTATCATTTGAAGGTTATAGTTTAGAGAAGAAAGGAGTGCAGTAATTTAATTTGTAGATGTAGTACAGGTTTAAGAGGTAGAAATTTTATTTTGACCTCGTCCTTCAATGCTTATTTGTAGTTAAAATGAAAATTTTCATACATTTGATTGGCCTAATAAAAGATTTCGTTTGATTTAATCATGTTTCCATGGTTTTTACTGTAATAAACCTGTTCTTTTGACAGATAAGTCAGATTTTATTTATTCATAGCCGTATCGTATGTATTTTAATTGATTCACTCTAAAAATATTATCAGTCCTCCTAAATGGCCCGAGAAAAGGAATTGAAATTGAATTGAATTGAACTGATCTGGTCACAATTAAAAAGTTATGTTTCTCGAAACAATACATTTAAATTACCTGATGTGCGAAATTTGTTTTTGAAAGCAGTTTCAGATGTAAATGGAGAACATTTGAGAAAAGTGGAAAATTCATTTTGGAAAGTGGATATAGCAATCGAAAACTTAATAGACCCTATAATAATAAACCTCAGAAAAGACAATGATAATGATCCCAGAAGTTATAGTGAAGACAGTGACTTTTAAAGATAGTTCTTGAACATTTTATTTTATTTTTTTTATTTTGCAAAGTACGCCTATGGAATGTGACGTTATATCCCCACTTTTACTGTACTCCTCTTTTATTCAGAGTATAATACTTCTAAAACATCGTATGGATTTGTCAAAAAGGACACCATCTTCATGTAGTCCTACTAACTTATTGAGTATACAACTAATATTTTTTACTTTTGAATTTTCCTTTATATTGCCATATAAACATAGCTATTAATAGATTCGCAGTTGATATCACTGAAATCATCAATAATAAATATTTTATTTGAAAAGTAATTTGATAACTGAACCTACGTAATGGATTGAATCGTCCTAGATTGAAATGCTCTTATTAAAATCGATGATACATCTTCATGCGTGGTTGTTTCACATTAGTCATATAAACTCAATAGGTTAAACATTAATTAATAGTTCATTTCTGTATACATAGTGGTTTCCTTTTAATTCAATTTCTCTTCTAATGGAAATAAAACCACTTATTTTATTGAAAAAGGGGGGATTTAATTGACGATGGGGGCGTGCTGTTATTGTGATGTTTCATACCCAGGTCTATTCATCTTTTGCAAAAGTTGTGATCTATTGTATATATTTTTGGTACAACAAAGATGTCGCGAAAGGCGTGGAGCTGATTAGATTTGAAAAGGAGATAGATTTTGAAGCCTAAGATATTGGTGGTTTTGTTTTAAACGTTTAACTACATTTTTTTTTGTAGTTAGACTTTGGAAAACAAAATTCTAGAAAAAATGTATGATGAATAGATATTTACCGACTATTTTTTTTTAGTTTAGTTAAGTGACAGTTTGATAGGTATGGCGTGGTCACCTAAAGGCAACGACACGTATAAATCACTGTTATTATTTGTACTGTTTTATTTATTTAAAAAATAAAAATTTTAGACTACTCCACTGCTCTGAAGTTTATATTCTTTAGAGTTTCCAGACGAAACACTCGTTCTTAACGACTTTGACATCAAATAAAAAATGGGACATAAACTTCTAATCTGACATAGTTATACTTTAACTTTTTACATTGTCACTAATTCATTCTTAATGTCCGTTTCACTACTGCAAGATAAAAGTTATTTTACTTTTTTTAAACTTGTCTAATAAATCCAACTTACAAAAAATCATAATTTATCTTTTACTATCAAATAAAGAGTCAAACACAAAAAATCTGAATTTTCCATTTAATAATTTCTGTGGTCTGTTCATCGCAAAATATTCATTTTAATCATCCGTGAAACACGAACCTATTACCGATCATATTCAAACACCCACATTTTGTTTCATCATAGAGTTTCCGAGAAATATTTTATTGGCAAATGCTCACGTAAAGGGTTGAACAATATTTACCCCGAGGATAAACGCTTTAAATGAAGGGAGATCAAATATTTTGCTTTGTTTGAAACCGGTAGTAGATGATGGACAATAGATTTACAAATTCCGAAGGATTTTATTTGGAGTTTATAAGGGTAAAATTAAAAATTATTTATTAGCGAATATTTAAAACGATAATTTGCTTTACTCGGAAAACTGAAAAGACTTCAAAAATAAAAAAATGATATTTTAGTACTTTAAACCCTTTATACAGGGTATTTAATTGCGAAATGTACATACTTTAAGCGCAAACAGCTAGGAGATTCAAAAATCCTATATTCAATATGCCTTCTTAACTGAAGTACAGAGTTTTTTTTATCAATTTTGACCATTTTTACATATAAATCTGAATTTAGTGTGTTAATAAAGTTGCTTTTTAATGGCAAAAATACCGCTCAAGAGAAGGAATGGTTGACAAGCGTTATGCAGGCTCTGCACCATCGAAATAAATTGTCTTGCACATTAGTCACTCCTCCCCTGTGTAAATGTTCTTTCACTTCCTTCAGCCATCCTGATCTGGGTCTTTCACGTCTTCTTCTACCTCCACTCGTGCCCTAACCATCTAACTCTAAATTGCTTTATTTTTGTTACTATGTCTTCTTTTATTTCTTCATTATTCGACCATGATTCTCAGATCTTCCTGTTTCTTTGTCATACTCATAGTTTAAGGGAGTGTCCTAGGACCTGTCATATACTTACTGTACACATGTGATATGCAAGAGTTAGAAAACAATACCATAGCTACCTTCGCCGACGATACTGCCATTCTAGCAATAGGAAAGAGCAAACAGCTGTGCATCGTATCTATGACTGGACGAAGAGATGGAAAATTAAACTTAATGAAACTAAATCACTTCACATTAACTTTACAAACAAAAAGATAGACCATATTCCAATCAGATTAAACAATAACCTGATTCCATATTCAAACACAGCAAAATACTTAGGTATTACCTTATGTGCCAAACTTCGATGGAAAGTGCATGTTAAAAAAAAAAGAGAAGAATTTTGACTAAAATATAGAAAAATGTACTGGCTAATTGAAAGAAACTCCACTCTGTCTTTACATAATAAGCTTATGCTTTATAAGCAGATACTTAAGCCTGTATGGACTTTCTATCCAACTATTGGGATGCGTCAAAGCAAGCACCTTAGCAATCATCTAAAGATTTCAAAACAAAAGGCTGAGGAACATAGTAGATGCCCCTTGTTACATTCGTAATAGTGACCTCCATAGGGATCTGGAAATGGACACTGTTGACCAGACCATCAAGAAATTAGCCAAGGGTCATGAAGAAAGGCTTCATCATCATGTCAATGTCGAGGCTATCCAGCTCCTTGACAATACTGGGTTAGAAAGAAGACTTAAGAGGATCAAGCCCTTTGAGTTAGTTTAGTGTTTTTCGTGTAAAAGCAGAGCTTGTATGTGCACGTAAAACTTTAGTGCAATTCATTCTACATAACCTCAGGAACGCTGATGAGTATACCTTAGTTTTAAGTTTCAAACTCTATTAGATTAAGTTAGAATTAAATTGCTCATTGGTCAGTGTTGATCAGATTGTAATATAATAAGTGCCTTTATGTGTGTTTAATAATAATAAAAAAAATACTCATAGTTTAATTATTGTGTTGTAGATCTTCATTTTGGTTTTATTCGTAAGTAATTCCCTTTTTAATAACTTTTTTTTGCGTGGATGGCTTTATTTGTAGTAACAATTTTTTCTGCTATTTTAAAATTCATGACCCTACATGCCTATAGAATTATTTTTTTCTAAATCCTCCATACATTTTCATTGTGTTCGATAAATGCTAAATATTGAAAGCCCAGTAGTGAAAGATTCTGTAATAATTGAATACACCCCTTTGTCTAACTCATCTATCATGGCGTAAAAATATGCATTTTGAATTTGTTGAGACAGTATTTATGACAGTATTCAAGAAATCAGGGTATAAAAGGAAATTTAAAATAAGCTATATCTGATATTGAAAATCTTTCAGCGTTGTCATAAAGATGTAGATATTATTACTTTCTTCAGACTCCATCCATGCTTATATGTAAAAATTTATATTTACTGCTGACAGTGAAAATAAAGGAAATGTAAATTACTTTCCGGGAAACCAGTAAAATTTTGGAAAATATTTAATCTGAACGTATTAGAATTATGTGAATATAAAATTCCGTCTGTCACACTTTAAAAAATAGGATGGAGCAGAAAAAAGAATCTTATGAATTGCATTATTATATCCACTTCAAAAGTTTTTTGTGAAACGGGCAGATAAAAAAGTCTTCTCCCGAGAACAATACAAACGTAATCGTGTCAAGACTAGCAAAAGAGATGCGATTTAGACAAATTGCTTCTTGATATATGTGTAAAGGGGATAAGCTTTATTTCTGACGCGCTATAGCAAAAGATTGAAGATAAAAGTGAGGGTTAAAAGAGATGCTGGTTTTGTTCTTTTCTTTACGCATCTTTTCGTCTTTCAGAGGAAAACTTTTACGTGCTAGAGAGCTTTTTTCGGAACTAAAAAATATTTTTCCGGCAACTTTTACGGTTGAGCCATTAAGGCAAGAGATCCTTTTTCGCTATTAATTTCGTTTTTATGATGAGAGTACATTTTCTGATACAGTGTTAAGTTTATTGTGTGACATTATTTAAATTTACTGTTTAATGTGGCTTTAAAGGACTACGCGATTTTTATACTGAGTTTGGTTTATGTAATTTTCTTTTCATATACAGGGAAATATTTTAAAGGTATGACGTTTACGATCGAGATGAAATTTTTACAGGTATGTGTGGTTTGCATGGCAATCTGATGATAGAGATTATAGCTGAGCACCTAAACGTCCTAATTGCATATGGTTGGACAGTTCCTTATTTATTTCTCTTTCCTGCTTATTATTTCTTCCATTTTCCTTGCTTTTTCTCCAACCTGGCATAACTGGTAACCTAAGTAGGTACGTACTGAATAATAATTAGGTATAATTAAAATATTATTGGAAATACAATATGGAAATACAAAAATAATGGTTTAACAATACTGAAAGGCAAAAAGTTGGAACGATTGAAAGTTTATCTGTAAATTTTTTTTATGAATCTTTGTTACTAAAATCATTAGTTATATATGGAAATGTAGTAAATTTGAAGCCGTACCGACGAAAAAAGTTTTCAATGACAGCTCAGCATGTTTAAACATAAAAATGTTATTTATATTAATTTCTAGGTAATAATATGTAAGTAGAACAGTTTTCATTACATATATTTAAAAGTAATACCCAAAAGTAACAACAAAAGTGCAGAGAATTTATAGTCCCCTGTGACAAAAGGTTCTAATAGATAGGCAACACATTATACTCTAATTTCCATATCATGAAATGCTAAATTATATTTTTAATATTCAGTATGACGGTCATGTTAGCAGCCTTCAAAGGTTTTTAGTAAAGTTATAAAAATAAAAAATGTTAGAAAATAAGTTTTTTACACCTTGAAATATTTAACAAGTAGTAAAGCTTTATATAGGCAACACAAATTGCTTCCTCTTTAAATATTATGAAAAATCTTAGCATGCCATGAGATGTCAGATTACAGAATATATTTCAAAGTGTATTACTTGTTTGAAAAAGTTTTTAGTTTATTTTTCTCATAATGGCGATCTAACAAATGGCTGCGTTTAGAAAATAAACCTTTAAAGTGATTTTTGAAGGTAATAACAACTTTGAAGTGACTTTGGTTCCATAATGGACAATTGTGATGTATTTATTCTTAGTGAATGTTTTCAATTAGACTCAATTGACAATTTTTGCATTCCAGGTTATAAAACAATTTATAACAATGTCGATTTTAATAGAAACGACGGTATAGTTATTTTTGTCAAATCAAGTCTAAATTACTCTGTATCACATTTGAAGCTTGCGGTAAGTAATGTTACATTATCTATCTTAAATCTTGATATAAAAGGACTAGCCCATAAAATTATTGGCTTATACAGGCCTTGTCCTAGTAACTTAACTGCGTTTATTGAAGAAATAGATAATTTCTTTGCACAAAGTACTGAGAATCCTAAATTTAATTATTTTATAGGCGATATTAATATTGACATTATGAAAGACGAGGAAGCAAATGCAAACAAATACATGTCAGTCCTTGCTAAACATGGCTTTAAACCTTACATCCGTCGACCCACTCGTGAAACATTAGACAGTGCTACATGCTTAGATCATATATTTTTCAAATCAGATACAAATTTAAATGATAAATATGAAGTTACCTCTTTCATCATTATGTGTAACATAACAGATCACTATCCAGTAATGATTAATATTAAAAAAAATTGTAATCCAAAAGAAGGAAACGTCACAAGTGGTTCCATAAAAACACACTATACATATAATACTTCGAAACTTAACTTATATCTATCTCAAGAAAACTGGCATCAAGTCTTAAGTTCTAACAATTCACAAGTAGCAACAGACCTACTTTACAATACCTTGGAAAATAATTTGGAGAAATGTAAAACAATTCATAAGAATATAAATAAAATAAACAAATTAAAACCGTGGATAACAGAGGGGCTCATTCAATCTATAAAGTATAGGGATAAAATGAAAAAACGGCTGATAAACAATTATTCTAATACACTAGAAACTGAATATAAGCATTACAGAAACTTTCTTGATAAACTGCTAAAGAAAACCAAACACGAATTCTACCTAAAACAAATAAAGGACGCCCAATATGATATGAAAAAAATATACCGTGTTATTAATGAAGCAACAAATGAAACCAAAAAAAATTCGAATGAAAAAGTTCATGTAGTTCATGAGGATGGAAAAAACTTTAATGACAATAAAGCTATGGCAAATTACTGTAACGAATATTTTAACAAAATATTCCACCCCCGCAATTTACGCTGTCAAATATAAATGCCAATCTAAAATCAATGTTTCTATCACCAGTGACTGATTTAGAGATAATAAAGCAGATTTCATCTTTGAAAAACAATAGCTCTCCTGGTTGTGATGGCATAACTGCTAGACAAATTAAAAATATTCATATGCACATTTTAACACCACTTGCTCACATTTTTAATCTTACGTTTTTAACAGGTATTATACCCTCACAGTTTAAATCATCAATTATAACCCCAATTTTTAAAGCAGGTGATAAAACAAAAATTAGTAATTATAGACCGATAAGTATTTTAAATAATTTTGGTAAATTATTAGAGAAATGTATAAAAGAAAGGCTAATGCATTTTATTACCTCGAACAAAATTTTAAATGAAAATCAATTCGGATTCCAAACTGGTAAAGCCACAAGTGATGCAATGTATAGTGTGGTAAGTGAACTAGTTGAGGGCTTAGATAAAAACAAAAAATGTCTAGCAGTTTTCCTAGACCTGGCGAAAGCATTTGATACTGTAAATCATGAGAGGTTACTGGAGATTCTGTACACAAATGGAATAAGGGGAACAGCGTTAAATCTTTTTAAAAACTATCTGACTGATAGGATCCAACAAGTTAAAATAAATAATGCACTAAGTGATCCAGCCCTTGTAAAAATAGGCGTACCTCAGGGGACAGTTTTGGGTCCTATTCTCTTTTTACTTTATATTAATTCTATGCTTTCTCAAACAAGTGCAAAAGTCGTATCATATGCCGATGACACCGTAATTATCTTTAAATCAGATACCTGGTTGGACGTTAAATTAATTGCAGAGAGGGAACTTCATCTAATAACGAATTGGTTAAATACTTATCAATTATCTTTAAATGTTAATAAAACACATTATATCGCATTCTCTGCAAATAATGCTAACAGACCAGCTTTTCAAAATATTAGGATTAATCAGTCAAACACAATAATTACTGAGGTTAGCCAGGTAAAGTACTTAGGTATCGTTATTGATAAGAATTTAAAATGGGACAGTCATATCAACTACTTAACAACTAAACTTAGAAAACTAATTTATAAATTTTACCAGTTACGTGAAATTCTCTCTACGAAACTGCTAATAATTATATACAAGGCTCTGGTTGAATCACTTTTACGTTATGGGATATTAGTTTGGGGTGGGCTCTACGAAAATTCTCTTTACTCGCTTAAAATTATACAAAATTATATTCTTAAAATTATTTTTAAACGTAATAAACGATTTTCTACTTGCTTGCTGTACTCCAGTGATATACTTAATATTAGATCTTTATATTTTTTAACAGTCCTAACATTTGCTTATAAAAGAGGATATTTCCAACAAATAATGTGCACTCATGAATATAACACAAGGGGTACGACGGATAAACGTCTAAATATTCCAAAAAATTTCAAAAATATCAGTCATCGATTTGTAACATTCATCTTACCAAAAGCTTCAAATTTATTACCACTGACTATTCGACAAATTTCTAGAGTAACTAATTTTGTAAATGAAATAAAAATATTTATTTACCAAAAATATTTCGAGTTTCAAAAACTTCTAGCCACATAATGCTTTCAATTGTATTTTTTTTTCTCTTGGATTAACATCCATTTATTGTCAGTGTATATTATTTATGTAAACTGCATGTTATGCAATTTTGATATTTCTCTTCCAGATGATTGCACTAATACAAGTGTTTGGTCACTTAGGGTGCAATGTTTTGGAAAACTTTTCTCATTCTCATTCTATTGTAAATTAAATTTATAAATTATTCTTTAATTTCCACATATTTTGTAATATTGTTCTACAATATTTCTTTTGTAATTTTTCTTTTGTAATTTGTAATTTTCTTTTGTAATAATTTGTAATTTGTAATAATTTGTAATTTGTAACTTAAATTCAATTCAATAAATTCAATTCAATTCAATAATATGGGAATCACTTATGAATATGGCCACCCAATCGAAGTTGCGATATCAGTTTCTGTCACTGTATTATTACTATTTTATGACAAATTCCAAGACTCTTCTTCCAAACTGTATCAAAGCCTTAATCACGTCTCTTTACGCCTTTGTGTGGATACACATTCCGCGACATTAATTAACAAGAAAATAACCTCAAACAAAATTGTCACGACTTCAGTTGTTATGATTTTGTATATCATACGGAAATGAGGCTTAAATCGTTGCATCGTGTGGTATTGATGTCGCGACAGCATGACTTTCTAATTTTCACAAAAAAACGTCTGTATATTTGTATTACAAAAGGCACGACTTATCGTCGTGAAAATAGCCTTTTATTTATTAATTTTGCTTCCAGACTATTGACCTATTAATATAAAAATCAGAAAATATACTTGTAACTCTCAAAAATTTTCCAATTAATTCCGAAGTGGGTATCTACTCTGCATTATACCTTAGAAGTAAATTATAAAAGATTTTGCATGTATTAAATTTAAATTCAAATTTAATTCAAATTTCCTTGAAAATTCAACGAAAAAGACTTGTATGCTTCGTCGATTCATGCTGTCTTCTTGCGCCTCCACTGTTTGAGCTTCTTATTCCTCTTTAATATAAAATTCATGAGCTCGGTAATGAAATTCGATTAACTGAAAATATAATTGTTACTGAATATTCTGCCATCACTTTATACGGAGAATAACAACGAGCCGTTTTTGTGAAAGGTGAACCTGCAAAATCCATTTCAAATTTTTATTTTGAAAATGTTTCGTGTATACAAAAATAATTATAGCAGATACACAAAGCTGGTAAATTCCGTGGTTCTACTAAAGGAAAATTTCCAAAGAGAATAATTGGAAACTGGTTAAAAATGATATTTTTTTGCGGGAAAATCTTGCTGCGAAGTAAATAATACAAGTTACAACTTGCACACTGTAAAAAATAATAATTAGTGGTTTTACGTTAAATTAACATAATTTAATGTAATTTTACTACATCAATTGTATTTCTACATAAACTCGCATATATAGTAGTAAAATTACAAATGAAAATTACATTAAAATTCTAGATTTTTACAGTAAATAAACCGGAATATTACATTCGTTTATTATGTAAACTCACCACTAAATCTCGGAAAAGTAGGTTTATCAATAGGGATTTTTACTTTATTAAACGAGTAAATTTACAAAATATTTCAAGTAAATAATAGAAAAATTATGTATTTTTACTACATTTTTATCGTATTTATAATTCAATTTTAATGTAAAATTACACAATGCTATATGTAGTTTTTAGTAACTTTTTCAGTATTGTTTTGTTATTATTTATGAATGGAAATAAAAATAATTTAAGTACATGTATATTTTTATTAAAAAAAATTAAACAAAACCGTATTATAATATAATATGTATATCAAACAAACAAATAATAATAGCTATTGATAAATTAATTAATTCTATACCTACAGGGTTTCCAATCCTTACATAAATTTATTTTAAGAAAGGTTAATTATTTACATAATTTAAATTAAAAACTATGTATCCTAGGAGACCCTGAAGGGGTGACAATGAATATCTATACCTTGTACATGGTTTTTATGTTAAATTATTATTTAAATCTGTCAGGAAAGAAAAATAAAATAAAAAAATACTTCACTAAATGAGCTTTACAATAAAACAATGAATATTACCATATAATTCCAAAGAGCACTATCAGAGAGATTTTTTTAAAACCTCGGATTTCTTCTAGTGTTGAAAATGGAAAACGGTCTGGAACATTTTCAGGGGGAATCAGTTTTTCAGCATTTGTTCTGCTCTACCACTGCTAATAATTTAACAAATGAGGTATAATCACTGTAACTTTTGTTTTCCTGACTGAGATTCGGTGTCAGATTCATTTCCTACATACTTTTGATAAAATCTTGCATTACTTTCTGAATATTCGTATTTGTCAGATTTTCTAATTTGGCCTCAGCATCATTATAACTCAAACAACAAAAACACCAATGAACCTTAAGGGTTTTTAGAAACAATTTAAAATTTATGGTTAGGGTCAGTTGTTCAACAGTGAACCATGCAGGAACAGTGAACCACCCGCTCCATTAACCAAATTTAAAATATTAAAGTTGAAAACGTACGTGACATAAGACACTAATACCAATCCCTCATCATTAGTCAGTTTGCAATCGGCAGCGAGAAAGTGTTGTTGTAGTAAAGAGGTTTACGTGATTCTTTCATACCAAACTAAAATTTTTAAGTTGTTATTGTTATTACGTGTAATATTCCATAATTATTAATTTAGTAGGATATTTAAGTAAAATACACTATTTT
This sequence comes from Crepidodera aurea, assembly GCA_949320105.2. Lineage (NCBI taxonomy): Eukaryota > Metazoa > Arthropoda > Insecta > Coleoptera > Chrysomelidae > Crepidodera > Crepidodera aurea. The sequence continues at coordinate 24,836,787 of OX439477.1, forward strand.
TTTAAAAGATCGTTAAATATTTTATATCGTAAAAATACGTTAAAAATTATGTTTTTTTTTTAGATAAGTTTAATGTAATTTTCACCCTATCTTTTACAGTGCATACCTCGTTAAAGTTAGCAGAGGAATAGCATTTTATGAGATATGGAAATAAAAATAAATGATTCAACTACTGAATGGATTTAAAACTAATAAGACAATCATCAAAAGTTTATCCTGATCTAAATGTGGTAAATCCATAAAGTCTGTATGCCAAACTCTCCAACTGTTAAAAGTGAATCGTAAATGAAGGTATGGCATTTAACTATTAAAAAATAATCTGTGTTGAATGAAATATTCCTAAAAATTTTTCTTTTCATGTATTTTCTTACTCGAAATTGTAACACAGAAACTTTAATAGAGTAGGACTCCTTTGAGAAATATTTAACTTGAGATATCTTGCCCACACGTATTGTATAATATACCAAGTCGAGAAAGTTACAGCGAAGACAAAAGTGAGAAACCTGTAAACATATCCATGTCGATTAGAGATTGTATTCAATTATTTCACTTTGCTTCTCCCTAACTTCAACGTTTTACTTATGTTGTGCATATTCTCATTTTCTTGTATTATTAAATTTGCGAGCATAAAATTATCCAGTCTCTAAACGAGCGAAACATAATTACAAATTGAGACGAATGAGAGAATGAGATTGAGTCAGAATCAAAACCATTTAATTGCGACAAAAACTGGAGAACTAATTTCTTAGCTTATGTGTTAAATACAAAGAATTCGCAAAGACGCCTAATTTTATATCTGTTATAGTATTTACAAAAACCTCTTGTTTGGAAAAGGATCTGGTTGGTCTTCGAGAACGAATTTAAAAAATTTGGAAGCTATTTCCCGAACACTCATTAGCAATTTTCATTGTGATGTATTTTACATTGTATAAACAATATTTTTGCAAAAAATCAGTTACATTTTGGACGAAGAAAGCCTGCGAGGACACTATTAAAGTTTTTTTTACAAAAATACGTGAGTAAAATTATGAAAGGAACGCCAGGTATTGATACCGCTATCAAACCATTTTAAAATTAATAGAGTAAGCTTATGTAAGTGGCAACTGAAGGATCTCACCCGTGTTAAGGGGAGTTAAGAGCTTTTATTGAAACTTTATCACTCCTTTGCATCTATTTCGTATCCGCTCATCTCATAGCTTCAAATAAAGTTGTCCTTCTTATAATTTTGAAATTAAAAAAAATATTTTTCCCATCTCTATACTCTTGCAAAATATTTGTAATAAACTTTGTCTAGAACTGATCAAGCAACTCACGGATAATGTAGGGCGATCAGATTTGCCTATATGCGCGACATCGGTCTCATTTAAGATAAAATCGCTGTTATTTTAAGCGCCCCTTAAACTGTCAAACTTTGTGCCCGATAGTTAGGAAAACTGTTCGAATAGTTACCAAGGGTGTGGTTGCTTATCAGTTAATTGGGGATAATGTTTTCTAGCGAGAAAATCTGACTTTGAGTGTATTACATATTTCTGATAATTTGCAACTTATTTACTGCTGATCGAAACTTTAATCTAAACTAGTAAAAAGAAAATAAAAACCAACACGTACATTTCTGTGATTAACGTTCGACCATTTCCTTATTTTTAAACTTCAACTATAAAGATTGCGGATAAAAAAGAAATAAAACATCCAACATCCGAGTTTAAAGTTTTCTACGTCGCAAAAGCTTTTTTATATTATTGCACAATGTTTGGTAGAAAAGAAAATCTAGAGATTGGTGTAGGGTCGACGAGTAAACGGGATCAGCATCTTTGTTGACCTAAGAATTAGCGAAAATGTGTAGGTATTCTCAAAATATTGACTGATGACTAATTTACTGGAAAAAAAGGCTCTTCCTTCTTCGGCGTCGATTGGGAAAAAGTAGCGACACGACATTATTGCAAATTCTGTGTAATGATCAATTTAAAAAGACGGTTTACTTAATAATATTACAGTGAAATAAGATTTTGACATTACGATATTTTCGGAAGATATATTTTTCATCTGTAATGGTTATATATATTTACAAATCTGTACAGGGTGTTTCATATACACTGGGCCAAATTTTATCTGGAACTTAGTACTTTATACAGGGTGTTTCATACTTAAACTAACTGTGGATAGAGGACACTTAGATCGTTCAGAAACACCCATATAGTTTTTTGAAAATTTCAAATGCGTTTTTAAGGCACTTCCGATCGAGCTAGATGGAATTCTTAAAATTTTGAGTTTTGGTAGTTTTTTTTTTTTTGAAAATTTTAAATGCGTATTTGCATAAACTTTAAAATGCAATATCTCAGCTTCCCGTGGACCGATTGTCAACTATGACATATGATTTTTGATCTACTCGTCGAGCACTATAAGATGGAATATACGAAAATGGCGAATTCTTAAGATTTTGCGATTTCGGAGTGTTTTTTGAAAATTTCAAATGCGATTTTAAGGCACTTCCGATCGAGCTAGATCATTTTTGGAATCTACGCTTCAAGGACTATAAGATGGCATAAAAAACAAACATAAAAATTTTCCAACTTTGAAAGCCTTTTTGAGGCACTTCCGTTGGAGCTAGACCAAAAAACTGGACATTTTTGAAATCTACGGACCAAAATCTATAAGATAACATCAAAAACAGACATCGAAATTTTTTTAAATTTTTCAATTTTACAGGGGGGTGCCGAGGACGATTTAGGTCATTTTTTGAACGCCTATTTCTCGACTATCCGAAGAGATAGCTCAAAAATTAAAAAAGATTCGGAATCTGCTCGTCCAAATCTACAAAGTGTCCTTTAGTACCATTCGATATCGTTAATAATAAGGGAGATACGACACATGGATTTTTTAGAAAATCACTCAAAAATCCATATAACTCCCCCAAAATCGCCAGAATTTAAATTTCAAGATATATCATGAATTAGTACTTCCATTTACTACATTTTGGCCGAGGGAAATTTCCGTAAAATAATTATTAACGCAAAAGCTATTTTCAGTGTGTCAGTTTTGGAAAATTCGTCAATTTCAAACCGCGATATGTGGACAACCGGTAACGTAAAAATTGATATTTATTTTGAGTTTTGGTAGTTTTTTTTAATATAGTTTTTAAAATTTATTAATAAAGCTGTTTTTTAATTTTAAAAATTGACTAAGTTATTAATAAAACAATAAATTAAGTTTTTAATAAAAAGTAATAATAAAACACCAATAGAAATGTATAATAAATCCTATAAATTTTAAGTTTGATGTTAAAATTTTGGTAGTAAAATGGGATGTATAATTAAATAAAATATTTAATCCTAATTAATTTTTCCTCCTCTTTTCGAGTATGTTATCCATTTTTTAAAATTCCATTTACAGGGTGTTGTTCTTAAGCAAAACGAATTTGACATTTTTTTTTAAAGACGGATCTGAATTTTTAATTTTCTTACTACAGTATTGATTGTCCCTGTAAAGGAGAATATCCATGACAAATTTCATAGAAATATACAGTGTGGTTCCGAATATACAAATGACCAAATTTGATAAAACACCCCGTAACTCGGTAATAAAACTATGTGGGTGCTTCTGAACCCTCTAAGTATCTTCTATCCACAGTTAACGTATGTCAGTTTAAGTACGAAACACCCTGTATAATAAAATTGGGTCGATGTTGGCTTGAAGTTTGCAAATTATTTCTATAATTTTCGTTAACAGATCAGCCACTATTCTAGTTATTATTTTAAAATTTTGTGAGGATCCATTTACTTGTAAAAAATAATATATATTTTGTATCTATTCTTATGACATTTTAACGTGACATATACCGAAAGAAGATATTCTTTTAACTGAAAACAAAATTTAGAAAAGATCCCGAAAAAATTAAGTACAAATCTGTAGTAAGTAAATAAGTAGAGATGAACAAAAATCAGTTTTAATGGGGATTTAAAAAAATCCACGTTTTGGCGAACAATAGAGTAGATTTCGCTTTTTTTACCGCTCGATGTACTTAGGGGTAGTTGCTGTAGTTTTACTTTTTGTAAGTTCTTTCATTTTTCCGTTTTACAAATATTTTTCTTCTGTTTAGTCAAGGGTTATACTTCATTCGCATTTAAACGTACACATGAGGTTCTGACTCATTCGAAACTGACGTAATATTGGTCCAGACACGCCACTGAAACAAGGGGCTAAATTTAAATAAAAATTTAACAACTACAATGAATGGAGAAATACTTTTTTTAAATAAAGTAGAAGCATGTCGACGACAATTCTTTATTTTTTCCATTTATAAACCGAAGTAAAATGATTATTGGAAAAGCATTCAAGTCACCTTGGGCACCGTAAATGTGAAGTTTTACAAACATTTCTATTCAATATTTATAGGTGGCGCGGCGCTGTGCATTTAACTATCAAAAAAAGGAACGTCTATTGAATGAAAGCGTACAATTTTTATTTTTATTTGAACGGAAGTTTGCAGAATTTCTTTGTCAATTGTCGCCAAGGTTGCAAGAATAGACTTTTATACTTTCTTTTGGAAGTAAATTTAATAAACAACTTGAATATTAAAAAAACGATATCAATCGATATTTTCTTTTATTTAATTTGATCGGAAACAAATTTCAGGCATCGTTACTCACATATTCAATATTCGAACCAGCAAATCAAATGTGTGAAGTCACCGGATACACTAATCAGACCATGTCTCGCTTACATCCCGGGAGGCTAAATGAGTAGGCTCTGAAACGAATTTCGTCAATAACTTCTAGTCAACCGATCTCCTTTCGCGCCTCGTTCTCTTCTTTAAACACTCTAACCGTAGGCTTCTCTTAAAGGGTACAAAACAAGAAATTTTCCGTTAATTTTTGTGAGAAATAAACGTTGTTTCAAGCAAAAATTAATTAGAGATTTGAACCGTATTGAAGGGACGAGAAATACGTGTTTTAGCATTACAGGGGATTATTATTTTTTGCAGGGCGAAGTTTTAATGTAACTTTTAACAGAATAATCAAAATGTCTTGCTGGAATGAAATCAATTAATTCGTATATATAGAATACTCCAGAACAGCCCTGTCACTGTTAGAACCCAGTATATAAAGCGATATTCTACTTCGACTTTTACAAACAATAACAATGTTTTTATGGAAATAAGTAGTGCGAGAAACGAAAACTTGGAGTAATGTATTATCCAGTGTGTTGATATATTGTTTACAATGATTACTTTTGTTTTTTATTTTCTTGAGGTTTCCTTTGACATCACTAAACAACTGAAACTCGATACTAAGATCTCACTTCTAAGATATTGACGAAGTATATCAAGACTGCCTTATTTACCAGGTGGATAATTAGCATATAAGCGTCCGTTTCAGCATCTCCCTTTGTCTTTAAAGTGGTAGTTGTTTAACTGAAATATTAACTTAAAACAAGCAACATATCCGCTTTCTTTGTTTATTTTGAAATATCCTTCCTGCGGAGATCGATATTATCCTCGAATACAGGACGCCGCTCTATTACATCCTGTATAGATTTGTTGATTGTGATCTGTACCTCTTTTGCATACCTTTAACAAAACCCGTCCTTGTCTTCTATTTAGTATCTACCTCGAATCTAACCCTTAAAGTGATAACGAGTTGACGCTTTTATTAATATTCATGCTTGAAACGTCTAAGGTAAATTTTAACCATAAATCTCCTGAGTAGAAATTATTATCGTTGTTATTTCACGGTAACAAAAACGGTAATGCAAAAACAAAAGCTTGAGTTACAGTATGTGAATTCATTAATGATGTCGTTTAATTTAAAAGTCGATCTGCATAAATTGGCGAAAGATGCCACACGAATACAGACCAAGCGCGGAAGGAGACATCGATTAGTTAGTATACAAGATGCGTCTGTTAAGCTGGAAAAACGAGGAGTCAAATACTAATAATGAATCTTTTATTTTCTCTTTGGGAAATATTTAGTCCCCAAGTCCTGAAAGAAACTAAATATATCCCATAGAAGCAAGGGATGTTCCCGATGCCCAAAAAGGAAGCTTCATAATCCAAGCATCATACAAGAAGCGGATGTCCTTTCATTAGAACTTTAAAAAGTTCTAGACCACGATGGACTTGCTATAAATAACCATATAGAATGTACTTGAGCATCTAATATAGAGATAATAATAATATTTATTTTACCCCAAAATACATAATAAAAAATTACATTGGTAAATAAATAAATACTTCCCAACAAGGCAAGCCTTGGTTGTGGGAGTGAAACCAAACAATAGATAGATAGTCCTAAACACTCAATGTATCTGTGACTTTATACCATTCTATGAGAAGCATATTGATTTGCGACACTGGAATATACTTGGAACTGTAGGTATTTAGAAGTTAATATTTTTTTTATAGTAATTGGGTAATAAATCGATTATATAACCTCTTATTAAAGGTCTTGTCAACGGTTGTTATTAAATTGTAATCGCATAATTGGAAGTCTTATTAGTATTCCATCAGAATTGCGTTGATTAACTGGTGATACCATTTAATTTAGAGTGTCAAATATACGAACAGATAATGGGAAATTCCAAAGATAGTAATTTGTACTGATGAGATGTTTGAAGGGAGAGACCTTGTCAGTGGTAATTTACTGGAAAATGTAAAAAATTATTTAGGACGAGAGAAATTTTGATTATTTTTTAACCCCACGTTTTGACGTTAATAAAATTAATTGGAAAATGTAATTAATTACTTAGAAGGACATTCATTTTAACGATTTTGTTTAGCCAATGATGGGAGATGGATGAGTAGATGGAATAATATATTACAAATATGGTGGAAAATATTTCGAACCTCTAGCAAGCTATGAAAGTGACATATTACTGACTGATTGTGAAGAAAATACATTTTTGAATACAAAGAAACGGACATTCAATATATTCAAAAATAAAAACTTTTTGATTAATAGTTTGTGACATAATACAATTTGTATTTTATTTACAAATATAATCACGACAAAGTATAAGGGAAAAAAAATAAAGAAGTCTTTTAATTATGTAAATATGATGTGCCAGTTTTATTAATGGCAATAAATAGTCAATGCGCTCTTTAATCAATTTTACATCCACTCTAGTTAAATTTATAAATGCATCGAGTGTTCACTTTAATCAGTTTTAATAATAAACTGACAGAGTAATAGTAAAAAATAATTATTTCGAATAGGGTAAATCGTATTTAAATAATATGGGAAAAGTATGCAGAAATAAATTCGAAACAATATTAGAATACACACAGTATGGATTTAGTTGTGGAAGAAGCTCTCAGAAATTACTACTAGTAATTAAGCAGGCCGGAAAAAAATATAAGTGATAATAGAGTGTTATAGTTAGAGATATGGCAACCAAAACCATGTTTTATAGCAACCCGGCTCAAACCGTGTAAAATTGATAGAATAGATGAGCCTAGAGCCGACTGGTGAGTAGTACCTTCCAGAAGTGTAGCATCTTCGCGGGGGGCCATTTCTGCTGTGTATTGGTTGGTCGACTGTCGTATAACATCCCGTCTGATATTGAAAATAATGAATAATTTATATTAAAAAGTAAAACAAAGATGTAACTCTAGTCCGATATTAGTTCTTATAGTTTTATACGCATAAAAGAAGAAATACTCTCTTTAAAAAAAAAGTTGATCGATATTGATTCTGAATCAAAACAAAATAATTTAAAAAATGAACTGGGGCACTATAGACTTTTATCTCGTAAAATGGACCACAAGACATTATTTGAAACTTCTCAATTACTCCAACAATGGTTTCGTTTTGAAATATCGTCTAATCGATCCGGACGTGTGACCATTAAACTTAATCCGGATCCGGACAGTTGTAACTCGATTGGTGGCGGACTAAAAGCAAATCTTTTAGAGGAAATAATATTAATTGTTTAATTTGCAAAAAGCGATCCAAATTCAAACCGTCCCTAAAATTTATACCATTCGTATATGGCAATAGTATTTTTAGTCATGGTACCGATTTGAAGCGTACTGTCGTGTTGAATGATTGCAGTATAACTTCAGTTTCAAATAATAATAATTGGAGGCTTTAATTTTAAGTCAAAAGTACAATAAAAATAAATTTAAAATTTTGGCGGATGCATATTCCACCCACCAAAAATTTAGATTTGGTAGCAGATAAATCAGCTTATGAATTTCAAATTTTGGCGGATGAATAAATCTACCCACCAAAATTTTGAAAGATATAGTAAAATTCACAACACTTTTACTTTCCAAAAAAAACCAAACTTTATTTGTTTAAAAATACATAAATGGAACTTTCAAATTTGAATAACTATGTAATACAAAATAATGTTTATTCAATGATGATTAAAATAAAAAAGAACCTTCATTAACACTTTTCACTCATATTTATAAACTCAGGTCTCTGGTATAATGTGCTGGCTTGCTGATCTAGCATTCCAGGCAATGACCGCTAGGTTGATGTTACATTTCTATATACAAAGCAACAAAATTTGTTTATTTAGTATTGTTAATCATGGTTTTGTGGATTGTCGGACCTATTATGAAGTTCCTTGTTAATATTTGAACTGGAATAGTTTCTATATTGTAATTGGATTTCATTTTTGAATTAAAAAGGAAATCTGAGTGAAAAAAGTGATATATATCAATGTAAAGGATGTGGTTTATTTTCGAAATACAAAAAAAATCAGCTATCCCTTTACTACAGAAGAATTAGGATTTAAGATTTATTTTTTAAAGTAGTTATTTAACAAATTATCCCTCCTATGCCTAGGAGTAAAAGTTTTTTCACAAATAAACCTTTTACTGGTTATTTTTCAACTATAACTCAATGAATACGATTAATTACTTCTTTTAGAAATAGGTTTAACCCTAAAAAGCAAAACGAACTTTACGAAGCAGATGGTAACACCAAACAAAGACTTTCAACTGAAGAAGTAAGTTTTACGCTAAACTGATAGGAAACTTTTTAACTCCGAGCGACCTTTCACTGAAAGTTTTAACTGGTAAAACAGGAAAATCGATGATATGCAAGCTATAGACGCCCTACAGCAGATGGCGGCACTATAGTAAAGTCTTTATTTGAAGTTTGTTGAAGATTGTTCGTTGTAATTTCTTTTGATACAATAAATTTGTATTACAAAAAGAACTTCGACAAATAACTGATGGAAATTAATGAATTAAACCTTAAAAGTATGTCACAATTAGTATATTTATTTAATAAATATTGACTAACTGTCAATTGTCTCACAACTTTGTTTTTGGAATAACAAAAATATTAAATATACTGTATTTAGGAATATTTGACCTATTTTTTCATAAAAAAAGTGTAATATAAGAAAAATATTTATAAAAATTTAAAAAACGTGTCTTTAAATATCAAAATTTGTATAAAACTTCTTTTCAACATAACTTCAAGCAGATACACCACCTCTATATATTTACTCAAAAATTCAGCTTTTAATCCACCATCTAAAATTGCGATGTTTCTTTTTCTTTCCACTTAACAAATTAACCACGTATATAAATGGTTATAATAAAATTAGGACGATTACATGGCGAAGAAGAACTACTAAAACTAATGGAAAAGTTGTTAGTTATCTCCCTGCTGAACTTTTTTGTGGACATTTCTCAAATTACTTGACTTGACAGATAGGTCGGCCATTACTCATTTCTTATCAGGAATCAGGGACGTTCCTGAATTCAGGTTTAGTGTGGTTACCTGGAAAAAAACTCATACATTGGCCTTAGAGAAAAATACAGGATGTCGTATATAAATTGTTTGGGGGTGGCTGTGGGCGGCGGATGTCTGGATGGGTAGTAATTAGTACACTGGAAATTTTACCATCGAAAATTGCACATCTAACATTATGTCGACCAATTAAAAGCCTTTATTTTGTATCGTTACCATCGCAACTAAAAAAAATTCCAGAAATTTTTGTCTCCTCCTTAGGGGAAGGGGCTTGAAATTACATTGGAAATTTTTTGACGTTTATAGATAAAATGACATTTCCATTTAACTTCAGATTATGTCGAAATTATTCTATAAGGTTCCGATGATACATTTTAATTTCACTAACTTCATTACAATACTTGCATAAAACGTATTTCGCACATCGTTCCATTGTTATAAACTCTACAACACAACAAATTTATTTAGAAAATTTCACACCAACATTTTTTAACCAATAAGAAGCTTTCGTTTCAGCTCGTTACTGTAGCAACCACGAAACTTGGCGATACCACAGCGATAGTATTTCTGTCAAGTGTCAAATTATAAAAATATACCCTTCCGTTCACTGTAAAATAATACAGATTGGTTGATAGCTAATAGAATACATTATTTTATACCAACAAATGTTTATTTCATACTAATAAATCCTAGGAACATATTATTTTGGTATATACAGGGTGGTCCTTAAGTAATTGTACATAGAAGTATGGTAGATTCCTCGCTTTTAAATATTACGATTTCTAGTGGTATTATAAGTGAAAACAACTTATATTTTAAGTTTTCGTGTGGGCACACAGTATAACTTCTACAATATTGCGTGAAAATAATTTATACAAGTATACTTTGTGAGTATATTCATTTATCATGTACATTATTTTCGTGTGTGACCAATAAAATATTTAGATTTACATTTCTGACTAATTTTGTGGCTTTGGTGGTGTGATATAAAACATTAACATTTAACTGTAACTTTATATAATTAATCAAATTCTCGTAAAACAGATAATAAATGTAAAGGAGAGGTTTCGTTTGCACGAAATATTTGTAAACACTGTAAAGATCTGTTTTTCCATACATTAGCATTTTTTTTTTCATGAAATTAACATTCACGAACCTATTATTAATATCGGTGTGCTTGATTTTATTCATACTATAATAGAAAATAACAATTAAATAGATGAATAAAATAAAGAAACATTGTCAACCCCGACTCTGAGCCATTAGAAGGTTGACATTTGAAGACATCCATTGCCTACGACGTAGCGATTGTTATCTAAAGCAAATGTGCAGATACTCTATTGGGGTAAACCCAAATCATTCTTAATGTCATTGACAGGTGATGTAAAGTGAGGAAGTCATGATAAACGCTCACAAAATTATAATAGTTACCTTTATGAAAAGAAGGATAATAACAAAACTGAAGTTATTAATAAAATGGGGTGGAGATTCCATTGGCTTACCTACATTTCTATAAGTTAACGTAAGACTAACACCTACAAAAGATCGTCCAAAAAAAGCATAAACCAAAAAAGCACAAACCAAAGTTAAATATAGATAATATATCTAAGCCTTAATATTAAGCAGCATTGATTCAGTTGTCTCAGTAATACTATAAGTTAGAAAGAATGGCATAAGAAGCAAATTAGAATTTTCAGAAAGACGGTATCAAAGGGATTCCGGACTCGCTTTAAGGGGTATCCTAAGGAAAATCCCTTATCAGGAATATGTAGCTCCATCATTGTATTAAGTCGAGAATAATAGGGGTAGATTATTCACTAAAACTTTGAGATACAAAATGTAATATTACTATTAAAAGGAGTCCCGCAGGGATCCCACCTTGGTCCTCTTCTTTCTAATCTATTTATTAACGATATTGGTCTTGTTTTTCAGCACTACTTTTTGCCGATGATTTGAAAGTTTTTCTTGAGATTAGCAATACAAGTAACTGTGAGAAGCTTCAAGCTGATCTCACTTCACTACATTATTGGTCAATAAAAAACGGAATGTCACTTAATTTAGAGAAATGCCACTGTTTCAGCTTTACCAGATCTAAAAACCCTATCTTTACAATTACCACTTGGGAAATGAATTACCCAGAATGAATTCAGTTCGTGATCTCTGGGTACTATTTGATACTAAATTATCCTTCACTGATCATTTACACGCAGTTATCAGTAAAGCTTCCCAAATGCTAGGTTTTTTTTGAGGAATGTCAATAGTTCTTCCATCAACACCCTGAAATCTGTGTACTTATCCCTCGTACAACCACATTTATAGTTTGGAATTCATTTTATCAAATTCATATTAACAACATCGAGCGTATTCAAAATAAGTTTCTTAGATTTGTTGCTTTTAAAATGGGTCTGCATTATGGAACCTATACGTATTTGCAGATCTTAAGCAGGCTCAATTTGTGCTCTCTGGAATTGAATAGGAAAAAATCTGATGTTATAGTAATGTTCATAGTACTAAATGGCGACATCTCATGCCCACAGTTACATCAACTAGTATTGTTTGCTATTCCATTTCATCAGTCCAATTACGGCTATCACTGTCCTCTATCTAGATTCATGAGATTAGACAACGAAATCTTAAATCTTTCAAAAAATCATTGCAAGCAATCGAATTGCTGAATTTATTGCCCTGTTGTTGTCTTGTATTTCATGATTACTTTATACTGTTTGTAGAGTGTTCGTTATAATTGTAATTTAATTGTAATTTAGTTAAGTTTAAGTTGTTACATATTTATTCAACTATTTTTAATGTTTTATTGTAGAAGAGGAGTTTTTACGTATAAATAAATAAATAAGAGTAGCAAGAAATTTATCGTCCAAAACATTAGTTCGTTGCTTTAAAATAACTTACCAAAAAAAGCTCTTAGAAGAATGTCTTTTCAAAATGTCGTGTTTTTGTTATTTTAGGATTTATGATTTATTTATCTGACATTGGGCGGAGTTTAGATATTAGTTGGTTTACTAAAACGGTCATATTTGCAGAAAACTTTTATTTTCTGATTTGCTGAAAAATTGTATATTTATAGCAGCGATAAAATCTGCTATTATTTTTAAAATTTATTTAATCCACATTTTTATTTCAGGTAAGTAAATCAGTACATCATCTCTAGATTAATATTGGTAAGTAATTAGTAAGTAATTAACCTTTTTGCTGACGATACCATGGTAGCATGTAATGATAGGGAAAAATGCAACGATGAAAATGAACAAGGTACTGAAAGAGATTAGTCATTATTTGAAACCAAATAAATTAAAATTAAATGTAAGCAATACTAAAGATCTTATTTTTTCTTCTAAATAGTATCATGTGTCAAATATTTAGGTTTTCAACTTGATAATTTGCTTACTTTTAATGATCAATTTCAATCAATTACATGAACATAACACTAGAAATATAATTATCTACTTTCTCTCTCTTTCCACTGGATTAAAACCACTTAGTTGTTAAAAAAGTTTTTTTATTGACGTTTCGGCTTTCCAGATCGAAAGCCGTTATCAAAATGACATAAAATAAATAAATTTACTAGAAACAGAACACTTGATAATCTTGCAAAAATATGACATCAACATAGTATACATAGAATAAGATTTTGAGATTGAAGATGTCAAAATCTGTTTCAATCATATTTTTGTGACGTTTCTGGGAACGAATTTTTGAAAACAGATTTTGACATCTTCAATCTCAAAATCTTATTCTATGTATACTATGTTGATGTCATATTTTTGCAAGATTATCAAGTGTTTTTGAATTCGTTCCCAGAAACTTCACAAAAATATGATTGAAACAGATTTTGACATCTTCAATCTCAAAATCTTATTCTATGTATACTATGTTGATGTCATATTTTTGCAAGATTATCAAGTGTTCTGTTTCTAGTAAATTTATTTATTTTATGTCATTTTGATAACGGCTTTCGATCTGGAAAGCCGAAACGTCAATAAAAAAACTTTTTTAACAACTAAGTGGTTTTAATCCAGTGGAAAGAGAGAGAAATTAAAATACAAACCACAATGAGCTTCCGAAATGAATTATAATTATCTACATAAAAAAAACTAACTTCACTAGTTCAATGAATTCATTGATTTGTAAATGTCTTAATGAATAAAGCCTGTGACTTAAACTCATTTAAAATTAATTTGAAACAGTTTATAAAAAATAAAAAATTATGCATATTGATAAATTGATTGATTTCACCTTTTTAGCAAATTGACTCCTTTTCTTTTTTGAGTTTAGTTTGTAGTAGTAGTTTTTTATTGAATATGTGTTTTATATCATTTTCTCTTTATCTGAAGATTCTTCTTCTTCTTCTTAAAACAAAAATCGTATTAATACATCCTTATAATATACGTTCGGCTGTCAGGCTTTCCAGAAATCACTGATATCTTTATTCTCATATAAAATCTCATCGGTGACCAACGAGTAGAAAATTATATCCTGGAAACCGTCAACAAATCCACTAGACATGTTCATTCAATGTATACCCTGATATGACGTTCGGAAGGTCAGGCACACGCCCATCAACACGTTTCCATGACGACCATGTCGCATCACAACTGGGAAAAGCGGAAAAGTGGAAACGTGAAAATCAACAGGCTGCCGCTACTCACGGAATTTGTTTTGAATTACGTGATGTTTTGATGTCATGAAAATTATGCGCAGTTTCTTGGTATTATTCGGAATTCAATAAGGTAATACAGGTCAAACAAAGTTTATACTTTCTTTGGTTTGAAAAGCAGTGTTAGAATTCCATTTAACGGTGATTATTTTTTTCATCTGTCAAAACAGTCAGATTTTGTGGTTTCAGCCAATAACAACTCAGGATCCTAACCAATCATTGTGTTTTATACTGATAAAACCGCTTCGTCGTTTTTGTTTTTTGATTAAACTGTGTTTACCTATTTGAGATGTCAAATGTAAACATTTATCAATTATTATTATACTAAAATGTATTGCAAATCTATGTTAATAACCAAATTTCAAAATGTATTTGTAAACGAACCTGTTTTTATTAGTTTATTTCAAAAACGCCTTTAACATTTTTACATACCTCACTTTAACACTAAACTTAAAATTAATTAAATTAAGAAAGACATCATTTCATTCTTCTTCTTCGCTTTTACTTAAGGCGCCGTTTCGCGGGGTAGCCAGTCAAAAAATCGCCTTGGTGGCCATGTATGTAAAACTATAACAGCTCAGGTTTCAATTTAAATTGGTAAAGAAAATTTTCAATATTTGTGTGTAAAGTGTCTTTTGCATAAATGACTATGTTCTCTGTTTTTAATACAAAATGATTCAAAAAATAATCCTTTCAAATACGACTCGTCCTCTGAAATTTTATAGATTAAATTTTTGATCTTCATACTCAAACGCCTTTATTTTAGGCAAAACCACGAAAACAAACTGATTGATAAAATCACGAGTCCGCAGGACGAGTGATTTTATCTTAAATCAGTTTTCGTGAAAACCAAAAATTTAATCGATAAAATTTGGGGACTCGTGGTATTACCTTTGATTAAAAAATATTCGTTGATATTAAATAAATTCTTTACTTTATAATTCCAAATAAAATCGTTAATTATAGGATAGGTGGGCCACCCTGTATAACTTACATGATATTAAAGTCATTGATTCTCATTCGTTAGATTTAGAAAATATAGCCAAATTAATATGCCTTGTTTGTGGATTTTTGATTTTTGAATGAATTTTTCCAAAGATTTTTAAAAAACATTCATTGCTCTAAAACTCAACTTTTAAAAATCAATTTAAGGTCAGGTTTTAGAGGTAAATAACCTTATAAAAAATATGAAATTATTGAGTAAAAAACTTTTTTTCAATGCGTAAATCCGAAACCAAAAAAGTGTCTAAATCAAAATCAATAATTCCAAACCTTCATCGGAAAAGCTCAATTACATTTTCCGTGACGAATTGAACTTTCTAATGACCACAATGAAATGCTCTCTTACAAAAGATTCGCAATTTCGACAGAATCTTTTGTTTTATGCAGAGTAACTTTTCGGGTTAATTGTAATTTTCGTCCAATGAATTGACCTATAGGGAAAATGTTTTTAACTAGGGGCTCGATTGTTGAGTTTTAAGAATAATGGTTTGATATTTTCCTTTAAAAAAATGTTACTATTCCCAAGACAAGAATAGTAAATGGGTAACCAATGAAGTTATAATGTCTAGTACTAATTTAAAAGATTTATATATTTTACAAAAAAGTTTTCCAGAGCTACATAATTATTATATGTGGACTAAAAAACAACATTCAAAATTAGTTCAAAATTAAAAAAAAGTTTATTATCAAAATCGCATATTTAACTCAAACAACGTTTCAAAAGAACCTTGGAAAGTAGTTTCTGAACTGTCTTAAGCCAAGGGTAAAACTGGAAATTTAAACTTATTACAAAATGATAAGTTAATTGAAAACCCTAATGATATTGCAAAATTATTTAATGATTTTTTCATTGAGGAACCAGAGAATATAATAAAAAATATTACACTGCAAACTAAACATAAGCATTTTAGTAACATAAAAAATAGGTTTTCTATATTTTTAGATCCTTTTAGTGAGAATGAATTATTGACGCTCTTAGTAGAAAAAATAAAGAATAAACCTGCTGCGGGGGCAGATGAAGTTCCACTCTTTATATTAAAAAAAGCGTTATGTACATTAATTAAGCCCTTAACATATTTAATAAATCTTTCATTTGTGACAGGGAATTTTCCTACACTTCTAAAAAAGGGCAAAGTAATACCCATTTTTAAAAAACAAAATCCTGAATTGATTCAGAATTATAGACCCATAACTATTACATCTTGCTTCTCTAAACCATTCGAATATGCGTTTTTAGCTAGACTTCTAGCATTTGTGAAGAAACATAATATCTTTTCAAGAAACCAACACGGCTTTGTTGCTGGCAAATCCATCAATTCTGCTATTACATCTTTCTATGAAAATATTGTAAACTTTATGGAAGCAGGTGAGTGCCCTGTTGGGATATTCTGTGATCTCAGCAGGGCTTTCGACTGCGTTCAGCACGACATCTTATTACAGAGATTATTATCGTACGGCATTCGCGGAGTTGCCTTGGATTGGGTGGAATCCTTTCTAAAAGATAGGCCCCAGTATGTTAACATAAACCATAATAACAAAGACAATTTAACTTCAGTAACCTCAGATACAAGAATATGTAACGTGGGCGTCCCTCAAGGCTCAGTCCTGGGACCAGTTCTATTTATACTATATACAAATGATCTAGATGAAGTAATACTTAAAGTATTAAAAGTTGGTAGCACATCTAAAAATATTAAAAGTTCGTTTCGTTGATGATTCTACTGTATTGTTTTCATCCCCAAATGACTCCGAATTAAAGGATACATGTCAAGTGTCCATGAATGAGCTGGTTAACTGGTTCGAATTACACTCTCTTTATTTTAATAGTGACAAAACAAAAATGATTAGATTCCATAACTGGCAAAATAAGTGCAACAATATTGACATAACTGTAAAAGAGTCATTAATATCCTCAGATGAAGATAGTGTTAAATTCTTAGGCATAACTATTGACAGAAATTTAAACTGGAAAGAGCACTGCTACTCATTAATTTCAAAATTAAATTCTCTCTGTTATTTATTTAGAAATCTAAGCCAAATATTAACAAGGAGTCAGTTAGTTAGCTTATATTATGCTCAGGTAGAGTCGAGGCTTAGGTTCTGGGGTTTGTCTACTCTATCACCTGATGTTTTTATTGTACAAAAAAGAATATTAAGAATAATAGAAAATATTTCCAAAAGAAATTCGTGCAGAAATGTTTTTATAAAAACTAACATTCTAACCTTAACTTCATTATATATATATTTGAACTGGGTGTTTATATGTATTTAAATAAAAATAAATTTCACCTAAATTCAGAACTACATCAATATAACACAAGGCAATGTAACAAATACCACGTACCTTTTTACAAATATAATATCTCGCTAAAAGCACCAAATTGTTTAGCACTTAAAATTTATAATCACTTACCTCAAGAAGTGATTCATTGTCCAAATTTAGTAAATTTCAAATCTAAATTAAAACGTTTTCTGCTGAGACAATCTATATATAGTTTAGATGAATTTTTTGGTAACTAAAGAGACGTCTTATTTATATATTATAATTGTATGTAGTGTGATACCCTTTGTTTCTCATTATCTCTTTTTAATTTAAGTACCTAACTTTGTTCTTTTAGATAAATATTTTATTTATTTGTATCTTCATCTATTTTTTTTTTGTTACTTAGATTTCTTTGTAAACTCGACGATTCCTATATATGTAATGTACATGTCAACAGGTTAATAAACGTTTTTATTTTATTTATTTAGTTTACAATATTCAATAGGGATAAAAGAGATAAAAAAGAACCAAGAAACTTTTCTAAAGTTACCGAATCATATAAAATAGACCTTAATTGTTTTGAGCAGTGTAATTTTAAATACGTCCAAAAGCTTTGAAAATTTGGAGACAGAGGTAAATAATTCTTATTTACCAAATTGTAAACATACTTCTAAATAGAAGAAAAAAGAGAACTGAATAACATTTTTCCATAAAAAACAGATCTGCGGCATCACAATGCATCAAAAAGAATAAAAATGTGGTATCATATGAGAACCATTTATTATTTATGTTGGCAAGTCTCATTTTGAAATGATATGTCCTGATATATTTCGTTTATGCTTTTCAACTTTTGTCGTTAAAAAAGGTAGAAATAAAAATTCTGTATTTGCATAATTCGTGGGTTACAGAGTTAAAACAAACACATGCCTGTTTTAGAGAAAAGGTTACAACTTCCATAGCATTTAAAATGGAAGGATAATAATGAGGAACATTTTTTTTCTGTTTTACTCTTGTAACTTTTCTCCTGAAAAGTAAAGTCATTCCTAAAACAGGGCCATGAAAAATTAAACACTCCAAAGTAAACTGTAAAGAGAAAATAAATGTTTTTGAATTAAATTGAAGCAAAAGTTAAATGTTAGTAAATGGGTTAATAAAACAAAAGAATATACTGAGGATACTATTTTATAGAGTAATTTAATTTTTCTAATTTTTTTAATTCTTTAATTCTTTGAATCAATTAGAAAATGCAATTTAAAATGTACAACTGAATCAGTAACATTTATATGTATATGTAGAAGGTGTGGCATTAATAATGGTCTATGAAGTAAAGACGAGTCCATTAAATGTAGCCGTTAGTAAAATGGTGCTGCATAGAAATATACAGGTTGTCAAACTAACAAGTAAATTACTCTTTAGTTTAAAATTATATTTTTTTACAAGGTGATGTTGGCCCCAATTCAAAATACTCATACCAGTAGCCCAAATCAATGAGCAATCACTTTTGTTTGTAGTATATGAAATATTAAACTAATTAACTGTACAAAACGACAGATGGTCAACCTCTAACCAACAGATTTTCAACTGTCTTTAGAGATTTTTAATTTAATAATAATAAGAACTGTCCTATTCATAAAAAAAATAGTAGTTGAGACATTTTACCTTAATGCTTTTGTCAAATATTGAAATATTCGTATGATTTATCTATAACAGAGTCAGTTCAAAATGCACTTTTGCGTTTGGACAGAATTATCACTTCATTTAAATGTAGAGAACCAATCGACCCAATTTAGTGACTGGATAATATTGCATAAACAAGTGGCACTTGTCTGTAATGTATTCAGTGCATACTCTGTCTTATTGGGATGAGATATTCTAAATGTAGACGACCATATAAAGGAATGTCACTGGGGACTTGGTATTATCGAAGTGAGAAATACAATCTCTCTTATTTCATGACAGACAGATATTTCGTTGAATGTGATATTTTCCAAAGATGCGATAATTTACATAACAAATGATATATAGTTTTGCGATATATGCGAGTTGCTAAAATAAATCTTTTGAAAGCATCTCAAAACAGACTTGTTTTGACGTAACGAAATTATTACTAAATGTTATAATGTAATGGCTTCAGAAAAACATTTACTTAAAAGCAATCCGGAGCTCTTGTGAAAAGGAAATTTCACTTCTATTTTTGGTATGAGGATTTTCTAATATAAAATTATATTTATATGAGTCCCACTGGGAACACTTGGCGATGGAATGTTTCTCTACAGCTTTCAATTTCTGAAACGAAGAGGCAGCACTATGCAAAGATATTTAAGAAAAGGGTATTAAAACAAATGGGAGCAAATTTTCATAGATTTAATACAGAATGGCGCGGACCCTTCTTTTTGTGATTTTCCATTTAAAATTAGGAAAATAAATACTTTTCGAAGGTTTACCATAAGTTTTCACAAAAATCAAACTAAAACTAAAGGCTTAGAATGATTTTAAAATTTTTTAAGGGGTTCGGTATGCTCTTAAAGAACCATAATAGGTTATGACATAAATAAATGCTAACTAAAATAGCAGGAAAATGTATTCATAAATTAGAATATCAATACAGTTCGTGCAGAATGTTTAATTTTACTTGTATCTCGTTAGCCTAAGTAAAATTGGACCTTTCAAAATAAAACACAAAATACCCAGACTATGTACAATCCAATATCTTTCCAAAAGAGATAATTTGGCTTTTAAATATTAATTGAAACAGCACCTAAAAATGTACAGATTTACTAAGAAATAAGAGAATTATGAATTAACTTACCTTTGGGATTGATTTAATGTGAGATAACTATGACAATGAATAGCTCTGATAATAACCTAAAAAAAATTTAAAACCAAAATTGAATAATATTCAAAATTCAAAATGTTATTAACAATTTATTTTGGGACAATCTTTATAATAAATTATAATATCAGGACAACCTGTATGGCAAAATAAAATAAGGTGGTGACAACTATTTAAAATGAAATGTTAACTAAATTAGAAATTTATAAAATGTATGAAATTGGACGTCAGAATATAAAGCAAAAATATGTTAATCGTTATAAATAAAATTATGAAAGCTAAAACACATAAAACTTATAATAAAGTAGCACAGAATCAAAATTTTGAAATAATTTAAGAGTTTTTGCGTGACGTCAGAAAGGAACCTAGCAACAGAAAAAAAGAAAGTGGGAAGTTTTTTTAAAATGGTAGAAGAGTGTTCAGTATAAAAAAATTTAAGAATTTTTAATTAAAAAATAGTTAGTTTTTTTGAGATGGTGGAAGTTTTTGAGTAGAGAAAAATTCAAGAAAATACTTTAATTTAAAAGTTTAAAAGAAAGTAGTTAATTGGAAAATGGTAGAAAGAGGAGAAAGAAAATTATATTAAAATTATTAATCGAAATTTCAAAAGAAGAAATTAGTGAAATAAAGAAAAAACTTTGTATTCTGAAGTCTAATGGTAACTGCGACTATGTTTAGTGTTTAGTGAGCGGAGTGTCTAAAACAATATTTAAACAAAAACTTGCCTGGAAGGTAGTGATTTCATATTCTGTATATCCTGAGAATTGGTTTCAGAATAATTCACTTAAACCCTAGAAAATATCCTTTGAAGAATCCATAAAGTTGGAGGAATCACATTATTAGAAGTCTTGCCAAAATATATCACTGGTTGTACGATTTGAAAGAAGTTCAAGCACAAATAGTTGAGGTATACACTTTTCATTATACTAATGGCGTGTTTATACTGATTGCTTAATCTACTCAAACAAATCGCTGATTTACTGGACATTCTACGAAGCGAAATAATTTATATCAAGTATTTAATTGCTTTGGTAGTATGTCCATTCAAAACATATAATTGAATAGCATATAAATTGAATCTGTCATTCCGTTAGTGTATCAAAATGTCTAGTCAAAATAGTGGTTAAAAAATATTATCAAAGGTAATACCACGAGTCCTCCAAATTTTATCGATTAAATTTTTGGTTTTCACGAAAACGGCTTTATTTGGAAAAACCACGAAAACAAACTGATTGATAAAATCACGAGTCTGCAGGACGAGTGATTTTATCTTAAATCAGTTTGTTTGAGTGGTTTTGCCTAAAATAAAGGCGTTTGAGTATGAAGATCAAAAAGTTAATCTATAAAATTTCAGAAGACGAGTCGTATTTGAAAGGATTATTTTTTGAATCATTTTATATTAAAAACAGAGAACATAGTCATTTATGCAAAAGACACTTTACACACAAATATTGAAAATTTCCTTTACCAATTTAAATTGAAACCTGAGCTGTTATAGTTTTACATACAGGGCCACCAAGGCGACTTTTTGACTGGCTATCCCGCGAAACGGCGCCGTAAATAAAAGCGAAGAAGAAGAATGAAATAAAGTCTTTCTTAATTTAATTAATTTTAAGTTTAGTGTTAAAGTAAGGTCTCTAAAAATGTTAAAGGCGTTTTGAAATAAACTAATAAAAACAGGTTAGTTTACAAATACATTTTGAAATTTGGTTATTAACATAGATTTGCAATACATTTTAGTATAATAATAATTGATAAATGTTTACATTTGACATCTCAAATAGGTAAACACAGTTTAATCAAAAAACAAAAACGACGAAGCGGTTTTATCAGTATAAAACACAATGATTAGTTAGGATCCTGAGTTGTTATTGGCTGAAACCACAAAATCTGACTGTTTTGACAGATGAAAAAAATAATCACTACGAGAGCTTTTTTTTGTCAAAGTAAACTTGACATGTATCCATAAGAATTTTGTTGCCTGGCAATTTAACGAAAGAAACTGCATCTGAAATAATTACGAGTCCGTAGGACCAGTAATTTTTTCTGGCAGTTTTTTGAGTTGAATTACCTAATGGCAACAAAATTCGAATTATAAATAATAATAATGTTTATTTACTAAAATACAAAAATATACATAAATATTACACAATGTAAATAAACTAGGACTGCCACTGAATCTGTTCACTGTACTATGTACAATGACAGATTGTGCATGACATACATAAATATATATATAGAAAAAACATAATGTAAAAATATACTATATACATAAAACTAATAATATACATAATTTAATTTTTTTTTTTTTTTTTTAAATTTTAGCGAAAGAAAGAGTGACCCATTTATTTTTAATTTTAAATAATTACCTTTACAACATGAATTTGATTAAACTTTATACTTTATTATTATTATTATAATTTTAGTATTTTTAAAGCTTACAGTTTAATTTTTTTTTTTGAATACTTTATTTTATTATATTGTGGAAGAAGTGACGCGGCATTTTTTTATAAATTCTTTTGTAGATTTTTTAAAATTTTTTATTGATTTTATTTCTCTAATCTCTGGTGGAATACTATTAAAGATTTTTGGTCCTAGATAGCTGTAACTGTTTTGTCCAACTGAAATGTCAGTTTACTTCGACACAAAAAAAAGCTAGAGTGTAATTCGGTAAGACGATTTAATGAATATATAAATCAATAAATTAAAAAATGAGATGTAAATTAATTAATTTAATTTAACGGAAAAGTACAATTGTTAAAAACACAATTATTAAAAATGGCTTGATTTTCAAAACTTTCGTGTCTTTTGTTAATATTTTGCTGCATGCTAGTATTTTGAGCGGTGGTAGTAACTGTTTCCTGGATAGTACGAATGGAACTAATGATTTTTCTATGATGTTCTTCATCTAACTGAAGGTACCGTTTTAATGACGATGGGTTGCTATGTCCCGTAATTTTCACAAGTTTTTGTTCACCTATACCACTCCTGGACAATTCAGATTTTTGAAGAAACAATTTAGGAAATTAAGGATTTAGAAAAAAACGTCAGATACCTTCAACAATTACTTTCCAAAGTAGTAAGGTTATATTAACAATATTATAAGTCCCATAAGCCAATATCGAATATCGACGACGAAGTGTTTGTAAAAATTCAGCTCCTATTATCAAATATCCAGCCTCCTGTTTCAAATAATCCAATTACAAGGGACAAATATCCAGCTTCCGGTTCCAGATAATCTAGTTTCTGTTATTAAATACCCACCTTTTTTAAAGAGACACAATAAGTCAATCACTTTTAAAAAATCAGCTGATGTAGTGAACAACAAACATAAAAATGGCCAAATAATTTTAACTGGTAACAAAATTTATTATGTGATCACATAAAAAAAGAAAATTTCGTCAATAGTTGACAAAACTAAAAAATTAAATAAACTCTTTCTGAAGGGCTGTTATTTTGATATATTTTTTATATAAATCTTATACAATATATAAGATACTTATTTAGCTATAAATAAGAACAGAAGAACGGCTTAAAAAAGACATTTCTTACTTTCTTTTTCTAACCTATAAAAGGAATTTGTTCAAATTAAAGGTGTCAGCTTTATGTAGTTTTTAGACATGTATAACCCAACTAATTGTTTTTTTTAGTTCACCTAAACAAGCCCGTTAATTATTTGACGCAGAGAGCCATCAAAAGATTAATTCAACATCGGGTTTTTCGGAATAAATGAATATCGAGTTTTCTTCTGCTTCATTTAGAAAATAACAAATTATCTTAATAAACTTACAGGAGAGAACATTTTGGGTAAACAGACATGTTGACGTCGTTTGGTTCATTTATAAAAAACGTTAAAAAAAATTGTGTGCTGACAGCTCTGTTATTTCAGAAGAAAAAAAATGTTGGATACCCTAAGGCCTAAGAATATAATTTAAAATAAAATTATTTTTCAATAACCAGTTGGCACAAATTTATTTTTTTATTTTGCAATATAGGCTTTGTCTGGGATATTTCAAAAGTTATTATCACTTCTGTGTACTGAATTCACTATATTTTACAGTATTTTTTTCTTCACAATAACATAGATTACACACAGTGTGAGTCAAAACTACCACAACCCATTTAGACGATTTTCGAGGTATTACCTGTATATTTTTTGTTGATTGTAACACTTTAATTCTCCTATATTCTTACACAAAAGTATGCGCTTGCGCATTATTAGCTACGAATCATAGGTAAAAGGCTGCTTCTTTCATTAGCACGCTAATACTGGACATAAAATCGAATCTAATGCTTTTGCTAGGCTTTGTAGGTTAGCTGTTGACACGAAAATCCACTCCCAGGCTTCTAAGTGGCTTATAGTCTTAGTTGGTTAGAGAAATTCTCATGTTATTTTGGTGCAATTTGGAGTTATTTAAAGTCGCATTGATCTATAAAATGGGATATTTATTTTTCGTTTTCTTATTCTTTAGCGTTTCTGTAGAGCTATGTATTTAAATTTGTTCTTCTTATATACATATTTCTTCGAACTTTCCGGTCTCTTGTTTCTCTAAAGTATTCCTTCCCAAAGTATATCCCTTTTTCCCATTTTCTTAATTTTATTTCTCTGACTTCCTGTCGAGCTTCCTGTTCAAAAAAGTATTTGGGTTATTCTTTCATTACACATCAGGAAATTATGCCCAAACCACCTTCAATCTTCTCGTTAATGTATTAGATTTTAGGTTATGTTTTTAAGATTTGGTTCTTTATGCAGTCCTATTATTTTATTTTCTATCTTTATTAAAACTTTATCTCCTTAGGTTAATTCTATGTTCATCTTTGTTGATTAACGTTAGTCTGGCAACTTTTTAACTATTTCAGTATTTGTAAACTCCCGTAGTGTATTTTTCTTACACGGTCTTTCGTTTATTTTTCCTTAAAAATTTTGTTTAATACAATTTTTTTGATAGAGCTCATGCAGTATAAATAATTTCGACTCATAGGAAAATATTACAAACGTGTCACATATTCGATTTGGTGTATTACGATGTTTCTTATACGTTTCGGGCGACTTAAATCAACTGAAACCCCTATTTCAGAGTTAAATCTGATCGAAAAAGTTAGCTGGATTTTATTTACCGGCTTATTAATCGACTGAAACAATTTTACAGGAAAAGGAAATTCCCAGGTGAAATTAAAAAAGTTGTAGCAGAAAAAGTTATTATAAAATCGATATTCACATTTCTTCCCCAAAGGGAAAATTATTTTAAAAGTTTATAATACATTGTGACATGAAATATATGAAATACATCAAATACTATTAAACGAGCAAGGTTTGTATGTATGTATGTATGTATGTATGTATGTATGTGTGTGTGTGTGTGTCCAGAGGATCTCGAAATCCACTCGCCAGATTTCAATGAAACTTTCAGGGTAGACTAATTCCTATCTAAATCGGCAAAAAATGTAGGTCTCATGTCTGTGAAAATTCGATCTTCCGAGATATTTACAAGAAAAGTTAAGCTTTTAGTTTTATTTCCTAGCAACGGCACATAATAATAACTTGTTTCTATAGTAATATATACTATAAAGGATAGATGAGTACAGTAAAAGTGGGGATATAACGTCACAGTCCATAGGCATACTTTGCAAAATAAGTTTTTATAATATAAATAAGGTCACAGCGTATAAAATATATATACGCACTTCGTAGATTAAATTTTGAAGTTATATTATTTACAAAAAATAAAAATAAACTTTATGCATCTGACACTTTAACTTTGAACGAATTAAATTTAACCAATAAATAACAAGGATGATTATATGTTGGGATTAAACTTTTTTTAATCTCTTGGCATTAAAAGTAACGCTTCAGTACTTACCTAAACTCAAAGATTAAAAAAAAAGTTAGTTCAAGAACTATCTTTAAAAGTCACTGTCTTCACTAAAACTACTGGTATCACTATAATTGTCTTTTCTGAGGTTTATTATTATAGGTTCTATTAAATTATCCATTGATATATCCTCTTTCCTAAATGAATTTTCCACATTTTTAACATGATCAATGCATTTTCCCCAATGTTCTCTATTTACAACTGAAACTGCCTTCAAAAACAAATTTCGCACATCAGGAAATTTAAATGTTTTATTGTCTTGAGAAACATAACATTTTAATAATTGTGACCAGATCAGTTCAATGGAATTTAACTCTGCGTGGTACGGAGGCAATCTGAGAATTTTAATTCCTTTTTCTCTGGCCATCTCATCTATAATATATTTTTTGAATTTGTTTTTATGTTGCCTTGCTATTACTAATAATTCTGCCTTCAAGGATTTAGGAGGACTGATAATATTTTTAGAATGAAGCCATTTTGAAATATATATTAAAGTCTGACTTATCTGTCAAAAGAACAGGTTTATCTAGACAAAAACTATATTAGGCCGATCAGATGTATTAAAATTTAAATTTTAACTACAAATAAGCATTGAAGGATGAGGTAAAAATAAAATTTCTACCTCTTGAATCTGTACTACGTTCTGCAAATTAAATACTGCACTCATTTCTTCTGTATAGTATAGTAGTAAAAAGATTTGACTTTATTTAATTTCTGGCGTTTTAATCTGAAAGAATTCAATTTTAAATTTGCCGCTTTAGATAAAAAAGGAAAGGTTCATTTGACGGACATAAATAATTTGCTTGTCAAATGACAGCCATCTCATAAATTCAAAGTTGAAAATACAACGTTGCCAATTCAATTTCAGAAATTATGGGTTTAGGTAAATATTTATAGGAACGTTGGTAACACTGTTAAAATGGACACTTGTCAAAATGTGACACCTGTAAAAACGTGACAACGGTTAAAATGTGATACGTGTCAGAATGTAACAACTGTCAAAATGAACAAATCTCAAAATGAACAAATGTCAAAATATGACTCCTGTCAGAATGTAACAAATGTCAAAATGTCACACGTATCGTACTTTTCTTTATTTATTACATAGATCTAACCTAACCTAAAGCTAATCTTTTTTTTTTTGGCGGGTGGAAATGCTTTATGCCCGATGTGCATAGGTCATTTAAGACCCCCTTAGGTTCCATTATCAAGGCAAAATTAGATTAAATGACTATTTTTAAAGAAAATATGAATAAATTAATAAAGCAGCCTCTAAATATTGTTGAAAAAAACTTTGACCGCTTCTTTTAAATATTTTTGGTAAATACGAACTGACTTCAAGTCACATGGAATTGTAGCTACGGGTTTTCCCATTCCGATGAACTTTGAATCATCGAAAAATATTAATTTTTTCCCGAGATATTGAACAATTAGTCCGCCCGGTTACGCGTTAATTCATAGAAAGCGGAATTCCTGAAGGTAGAGCAGCAGATGAAATGAGGGGACTTTTGAGTGCCATTATCTCGAAAACTATTGAATTTTCGAAGAAAATGATAACGGCCATTTTTGTAGAGAATGAGCTGATCTCCATTTTTTATCTGAACAAAAATTCTCTAATTGGCATATTTAGCCAGA
This sequence comes from Crepidodera aurea, assembly GCA_949320105.2. Lineage (NCBI taxonomy): Eukaryota > Metazoa > Arthropoda > Insecta > Coleoptera > Chrysomelidae > Crepidodera > Crepidodera aurea. The sequence continues at coordinate 24,864,775 of OX439477.1, forward strand.
TATTAGCGGGAAACCCATTTTCCAGGTTTTGGGGCCCATTTTCAGCCCCTCCCCTTGACCACAACGCGTTAAGGATTTTCACATGTTAAAACACCTGCGATGACCTACAAATTGCGCTATGTGGGAACTCATGCCCGACTTATTCCCAGCTTTCGATCTTTTCAGTTCTTCATTTACTGGGCTATAATGAAAGTACTGTTCTTACACTTTGACGTTTATCAAAAATAGCTAAAGAGCGTGTTCAATATTTCAATTTGACTATGAGGCCATGACGTATAGCAAACGGCAGCCAATGAAATGCCTGTATTGTGTCAATTGTAGTTATTTAATATCTCTCTCATGATGTTATAGCCTTACGAAAATTTATAGTGGACGTACCGTTTTTTGCATTTCGTTCAACTTAATACGATAAAGCGAGATAGATGACGTGCAACTGAAATGCTATGCAATGAACATTACTTAGAAAGTCAACGAAATATCTTGAAAGGGACTATATTACCGTAATTTTCAGTTAGCTAATAATTAAGAAAATGTTTAAAAGTTAACTTGAATCAATTAACTCCACAACTATTAAAATCTTAATTTTCTTTCTTTCGTCGAAGCGATGATTTAGTAGGAAGTTCCTTTCATAACCGGAAGGAAAGAAACATCGAATTGACTTCCTGATTTCCCGACAAAAGACCTATATTTAACAACCCGTGGACACTCCTCCTGGTTTTCATATACTGCAGTATGAAAAAGCCGGCATCAGGCACGCCTACCAGTAGAACTCTGGAAGTCGGTAACGAACGCAGCAAGCCAAGCAAAGCATTTACAACGAGACCGCAGTCTAGCTTGCCAGGACGAACGAACGCGTGTATACGGAGTTAGCGCGCGCTTTAAAAGAGCTTTTCGCATTTTACCCGGGAATTACGCTAGTGGTGCACCTGAGTCGTAACTTTTGAAGATCTCCAATGTAGGAATATGGAGTTTACGCGTACTTGGATTTTTTATGGATTGCGGATTTTTAAGGGTATTAAATATGTTTTGTTGGTGTGCTTTATATTCGCTTTAATTCTTTTACGCTAAATTGTTCTGCTTGTCAGTTGTCAAAATACATGTCATTCTTAAATACCTAAAACTTTTGTAATTAAAAAAAACAAAAACTAAATAATAGTAGTTTACGTAACAAGTCCCGAAAGTGGTATTTTACTAGATGAGTGGGCAAATTGCAGGGCGAGCCGCAGGCGAGTCCTGCAAGCCTGCGAGTCCAGTAAAAGCACTTTTGGGACGTATTACGTACAATATTTTTTTTAAAACGTGCATTGTTGTACTATAAACATCATATTATTCAGTTTACATTTTTATAACAAGAACTCTTTATTAACTAATTTTAACAATTGCTTGCGTCGCCGCCTTAACAATTTCGTCTGGTATAATTTCATCTTCCATTAATTCACAATCAAATGCATCATTTTGAATATCCATTTTATAATAAATGTCACGTTTTCAACTAAACGTCAAAATATGTCAAGTTATTTTATAGTTTTAAATAATACAAAACTCGGTTACTATAGAAACCAATTGACCGCTATCTTAGACTAACTATATTATTATTTTTTTCATTAAAGATAGGCCGGAAAGTAAATAAAAATGAGTCCGGTAAAAGCTTTTACCGGACTATAACAATAATTTTCTGGCTCGGTCCGACAAAATGAGATTTTCTGACCTAAAAATAAACCGGAAAGTACTAATTTCTGGCCGGTTTTAAAAAAATTAACCTTAATTAAATAAAAAATAAATTTAATTGGATATAACTTTAAATTTTTGCAGTTATTTTGTAATTTCATCAAAAAATTATGATGTAAATTAATCTGGTTTATACTTGTAACTAGGGAATAATATTTTCACTGTTTTACTTATTTGAAATTTGTTTTATTACCGCTACAATAAGAGCGCAAAATAATGGAGTGAAATTAGACTAAAATATTCTGAATTATTTTTAATTTTTTCGATTTTATGCATAAAGAGAAGCTTGTACAAAATTTTCAATAAATTTGGCCTGGAGCTTCGCGAGATATGTGCCAAAAACGGCATTTTGTGATATTTCTCGAGTGGATTGCTTCACCATTTGTTCTGCGGCTGTAAGAGTCGTGGAAAAATAAAAAAAAAAATTAAAATGACCGTGATGAAGTAGAATATCGATGTGTTTTTTAAAAATACATCCTAACGAATTCGCGCAATTTTTTTTACTGAATTGGTAATAAATAACCAAAGAAAATCTAACATTTTATTTTTTTATTTAAAGTTCCCAAATTAGGGAATAATAAAAAAAATAAAAATTCGATTTTCATTTCTTTCCAATTTTTTAATCGCGATAATATTTATGCTTGATTCTCTTAGAAAAACTGTATTTCAGCCCAAAAATTGTTTAAAAAAAATATTTCAGGTTCTAAAGTGAGGGAACGAATCAATATAAATCAATATAAAAAATAAAAATCGTATTTTTTTGTTTTATTATTCCCTAAATTGGGCACTTTAAATAAAGAAATAAGATGTTAGAATTTCTAGACAAAAGTACATACAAAATCCTTCTTTTTAAGATAAAAATTTTTTTTCTAATATTGTTTTTCCAAAAATGGCGGCCAATTCAATGTTTATTCGAAAAATGTCGATTTTGGCTGGACAAACACTTTTTTTTTAATTTTTACCATGTCTTCCCGAGATAAAAATACATATTTTCTCCAATTTTTAAGAAAATTCGAGGATTCTTTGGTTATTTATTATTACCAATTCAGTAAAAAAAATAATGTGCGTGAATTCGTTTTTTGAGATTAGGATGCATTTTTAAAAAAACCCTATTATACACATCGATACTCTGCTTCATCACGGTCATTTTAATTTTTTTTTTATTTTTCCACGACTCTTACAACCGCAGATATTTAACAAATAGTGAAGCAATCCACTCGAAAAATACCAAAAATGCCGTTTTTGGCACATATCTCGCGAAGGTCCTGCCCAAATTTATTGAAAAATTAAAAAGAATTTTTTAAAATAAGGAAGTTACAATTTTACAAAAGTGAAGCGTTCTAAACAGTCTTCAAATGTTTATCTTATTAAAAGTTTTGAAGATGCAGATTTACTTATGAATTGTCTCTGAAAATACTTGAATTAATTATTTCATCCTCCCATTTTCTTGGTTTGTTTAATTAATCATAGCGATAATAACAGATGTCAGCAATACTTCTCAAGTTGAATGTGGAGTGACACAAGGATCTATATTAGGATCAACATCATTTCTTATATATATCAACGACTTGGTTGTAGATTTTCCCAGTGCTAACTTTTCTTTTTTTTTGCCGATAATTCCAGTATAATTGTCGATAGTAAAAACACAAGAGCTTTTTTTTAGCGGATACATTTCGCGTGTTTTTTTATAAAATTAATTAACGACAGAATATATAAGAATAAAAAACAAAACCTTTATTTTTCTTGAACGATTAATAATTAACAGAACAATGAACTAAAAGAACATTCATTAAAAACACAATTATTATAGATTGGTTGGATTGATGTACTTATTTTAATATTTTCTTCTTGGGTTCCTCTATATGTGGTATATTCATTTTGATATTAATCTGAGTCTCTTAAATTACTGACAAGATTTTCGTGATGTTTAGAAACATTTCGAAACCTATTCATATTGTACGCTTTTTTGTAAACAAACAGTAATAAACACTAACAATGTATTAAAATTCAAAAATTTGACAGACTATTCATTGATATTTTTTGCAGTTTTGCCACCTCTTACACTTGCTATGAAATTATAACTAAAGTTGACAAATAAAGTGACGTCCGCTTACTAGATATTGAGGAAAAGAAGTTTTTATCGCGATTATTTTTTTCATGTGTCAAACCAGTCAGATTTTGTGGTTTCAGTCAATAACAGCTCAGGATCCTAGCCAATCATTGTGTTTTATACTGAATATTTTTTTCATCTGTCAAAACAGTCAGATTTTGTGGTTTCAGCCAATAACAACTCAGGATCCTAACCAATCATTGTGTTTTATACTGATAAAACCGCTTCGTCGTTTTTGTTTTTTGATTAAACTGTGTTTACCTATTTGAGATGTCAAATGTAAACATTTATCAATTATTATTATACTAAAATGTATTGCAAATCTATGTTAATAACCAAATTTCAAAATGTATTTGTAAACTAACCTGTTTTTATTAGTTTATTTCAAAACGCCTTTAACATTTTTAGATACCTCACTTTAACACTAAACTTAAAATTAATTAAATTAAGGAAGACTTCATTTCATTCTTCTTCTTCGCTTTTATTTACGGCGCCGTTTCGCGGGGTAGCCAGTCAAAAAATCGCCTTGGTGGCCCTGTATGTAAAACTATAACAGCTCAGGTTTCAATTTAAATTGGTAAAGAAAATTTTCAATATTTGTGTGTAAAGTGTATTTTGCATAAATGACTATGTTCTCTGTTTTTAATACAAAATGATTCAAAAAATAATCCTTTCAAATAGGACTCGTCCTCTGAAATTTTATAGATTAAATTTGGAGGACTCGTGGTATTACCTTTGATAAAACCGCTTCTTCGTAATTGTTATTTTTATTAAACTGTCAAATATAAACATTTAACAACTTTTCTTTCGTATTATCAATTATTATTATACTAAAATGTATTTCAAATCTATGTTAATACCCAAATTTCACAATGTATTTGTAAACTAACCTGATTTAATTCGCTTATTTCAAATCGCTTTAACACTTTTACAACTCACTTCCACACTAAACTTTTTGTTCATTAAATATCAGTTTTTGAATACCTAAACACTTCAAATTAGCTAAATTAAGAAATACTTCATTTCAGACTATAAAAGCGGCACAAATCCGTTCTTCTTCTTAGCTGACATGTCAAACTCTAAACACAATCGCACATGCCTTGATTTTAAAATTTAGTAGATTATATCCCTTGCCTGTCAAATATCAATTTTTAACCAATCACGTGCTTGGAAACTGATTTGACGCAGCCAATCAAAACAAAATAAAGCGACTATTCACCTTGGTGGTAAATATTCGGCTATTTGATTATCGTCCTCAATATTCACCTGAAGGACGGTATCCAACAATAACGAAGCCGCCCGTAAATTTCAAATTTTTCAAATAAAACCTATACCAATGGTATTATAAAATTGCTTATAGTTAATAAATTATCGATCTTTAGTAGCAAATACACAAATCCAACTGATTTCACACTTTTTCTGAAACTATAAATATATTCATTCATTCCTTTCTATGTAGTACAGTCCATTTTACGATAAACATAGTAGGCGCGCGTCATCTGAATTTTGACAGTTTGCCATTAAAGTTTATTACAGAATTAAATTTGACACATTTTGTTAAAAAGTATTAACAATGAGTAGATTCGGGAGTAAAAATCTTCAGGAAATTGATAATATAATTAAATTAAACGTACCTGCCAAGACAGTAAGAGCAAAACTAGTATAATTTATACGTACGCACAGAATTTTTTGTGACTCGGGAAATAATCTTATTAAATATAACGCGACCTTGACAAATTAGCTACTATTTTTATTGCTACTAAATTTCTCGTATATTTTACAATTTGTCTCGACAATTTTGGCATTAATAATCAAAGAATAACTCCCTCGAGCTAAAGCTCTCGGGAGTTATTCAGATTATTAATGCCAAAATTAAGTCTCGACGAATTGATCCTAAAATAAACTCGAAATTTAGATACAATAAAAATAGTCGACTATTTGTCAAGGTCTTGGGATATTACTGTCGATAATTCTGTAGTTACTAGATTACATAAATTGTTAGATTTAGAATAATTTAAAAAATTCTGAACACATACACAAATTATTACTTTAATTAAATTATGTATTCGATACAATAATTACATTATATAAATAATAATCTTGTGAGTGAGTGAATTTTGAGATCTTCCGGACACACACATACAAACCTTGCTCGTATTTGATAAAAAATGATGCACCTTTTGTATCGATGTCAAAGTGACAAAAGCATTTTCAAGTATATGACGTTTTGATATATTGGAGTTAATTTATCAGATACAGATTCGTTATTATCTTCTTCCACTACAGGAAAGTATTAACGCATATAACAAGATAAAATTTTTAGGCATACATTTTGACCACAAAGAAAATCTGAATTTGCATCAAGCTCAATGAAACAAACACTAAAACCCTTCATACAACTTGGGTTTCTATATTAAAATAATTTTAAATGTTTTTGTGTGAGTTACTTCTTCAAGCTCTATCTATGGCTAAATCTTGTCCAGTTTGTCAAGAATTACCTTCTATATGAATATAATTTGAAACAAAAAAATTTACGATAACCCGAATAAACAAAATAAAGAACCTTAATATATAAAAACGAAATTGGGACACGTGTATAACTCTATTGACACATGACACTGGTGCTAATGGATTAACATCATTAAAACGTTTTGTTTTTGCGAAACTTAACAATGCCCCTCGATGTCAATTTCGGGCTATGATCAATGGCCTCAATTTAACAAGTAACTAACCCAATTTTCGCTCTTCCATAAATTCGTTGTCAAATAAAATAGAATTTCTGCTCTATTTTGGAATAAAAATGTCCGATTGAGAAATCAGAGAGTTTTCTTGGAGCTTACATTCGACTATATACTAAATTACGGAGTTTGGAAATGATTTCAATTCATAAGATGTTATTGGAAGAAAAGAAAAAAAAATACTTTGTCGCATTCGTTTTGTGTGATATTATTTGTACAGTGAGTTATTTTAACATGTATTAAGATTATTTAAAATCGTTTATTAACATTATCCTACAATTTATCTTCCAATGGAAATAAAACCACTTATTTTAAAGAAAAAGGGGGCTTTAATTGACGTTAGTGATAACAAAATATAATTTTCTATAGAAACAGAACACTTGATGATCTTACAAAAAATATCACAGCAACATAGAACACAGAGAAAGATTTTGAAATTGGAGATGTCAAATTCTGTTTCCATCATATTTTTGTGAAGTTTTAATGTATGATAGGTGTTCATTAAGTCTAACATGAAAAAATCTAGATGTTTCTCCTATAAGAATTTATTACATTCGCATGGAATTTTGTAAATCCAATTTTTTGTATTTACTATTAAAGAATTGAATGTATTATTAGTTTGAAAAACTGTTTTTAAATTAAATTTATTTTTTCTGATAATTTTGGAATTTTTTGCTATTTTTGAATGAACTATTGGCGGATTTAAATTTTGTTCTTTATTTTTCACAATTTTTAAATTTATTTGGGTAGTTGTTCTTTCAAGACAAATTTAACAAGTGATAATTCATTATTTAAAATATTGTCATTTGAACAAATTGTTTTTGCTCTATCGGAAAGAGATTTGACAATACCTCGTTTAGCACATATATTGAGTGGTTTGAATTAAAATTTAGTTATCTATTTGGTTAGATTTTCGTAAAATAGTTCTCAATAGATTGTCCCAATAATTATTCATTACTAGAATTTTATACACAACTTATATCCTTAGTTGCCCTGAATGAACTGATCCATATTTCTATTTTATTTTTGTAAACAGTCCGCACATACGATCTGCATACTTATCTCTTTTCTTGGAACACAAACATAATTAATTTTAAGGGTCTTTATTTAACAAGGGTGACTCTAAGGGCATGATTTATTGGTATACATTCCTAGATAACATAAATGTTTACATAAGAGTAGGTACCTAATAAGACTTTTCGGCAACGGTGAATTAATGTAAATAATATAGGATGTCGAAGGGGAGTGGGTGGCTCAGTGGTAGAGCACTGGACTCATAATCCAAGGGTTGTGGGTTCGAATCCCACCGTCGGCGGAAATCATTTTCTGATTTTTAATTAATTAAAAATTTAGAAATTCATTTTCATATACCAGGTGTGATTCCCCACTCGACCATTCACTGTTGGGTTCTAATTAACAGTGCTGTTCCTAAAGTGGCGCTGGGAAACAGTAACAAAGCCTACACAGAACACGAGGCTAATGACAAGAGTAGTCGATGCCGTTGACACAGAAGTAAAAAAAAAAAAAAAATATAGGATGTCCCAATAATCAACAATAAATGTAGTATATATTCTAGACTATTTTATTATAGACTTATTCATAGTAATTATTTAGTGTACCGATAAAATTAATAATTAATATAAACAATATACCTATACTACCTAACTATAAATTAGACTAACAATTTGTATGTGTTTCTTTTCTAAAAACTGATGTTTCAATACAATTGTTATTATTGTGTATTAGTACATCAAAAAACGGTAATTTCTTATTATTTTCAATTTCAATGGTAAATTTAATAGTAGGTTCCGAATTATTAATATTATGTAAAAATGTTTTCCCTATCGTGTTGCAAAGATATCATCTACATATCTAAACCAGACAGAAGATCTTGCAGTTTGTTTATTTACAATTTCCATCTCAAAATCCTCCATGAAAATATCACACAATTTTGGTGACAAAGATGAACCCATTGCCATACCAAAATTCTGTTGATAAAAATTTCTACTTATTAATGTATTATCACCTGTCAACTTCTTTCTCACAAGATTTTTATAGACAGGAGCATTTGGAAATAAACTAACTACATCAAAACTAACCATTTATCTGAATTTGTAATTTTGATTTTTGCTAATTTTTGTAAAAAATGTTTTGAATGTTTAATAAAGGAATAAGTATTTCCTGATAACGGATCTATTATTTTAAGTAGAAATCTTGCTAAATTTTGACAAGGTGAATTTATAGAACTTATTATTAGTTTTAATTTTAGGTAAACCATAAAAATGTGGAGGTTTACTATAATGAAAAGTAAGAAATCTTCGTTCTTTATCACATTTTTTATTTTTATATAAAGTTTTGTAAATTTTGTTCATTAGAAGAGAAATTGTATGAACTACAGAAATGAATAACATTATCCTAATTTTTATATTTTTTAGAAAAATAAATTGGAATTTTGTTTTTTAGGACCGATCTCAGGTAATTTGTAAAGTTGATAAATATTATAATAATAATACACCCCCTGAATTAAATTAAAACTAGAGCGACTCTCTTCTCGATTATTCCCCAGTTTCTTTCTTTTTGTTTATTGTAACGTTTTTCTTTTTTACCTCTCTTTGTTATAATAATATAGCGTTTTTGTTTGACTATTATGTCAGTTTTTGAATTTAAAATGGTTTTGTGATTTATGGAATAATTTCTAAATTATTTATAGTAAGTACATAAAAATATTGATATACTTTTTTTATAAATCATTAGAGGCTAAGAAAAAATACACTGATTCGATTCTTTTATGTAGATGTTATATAGTTCGTTTTTACTGAAGTATTGATTGCATTTAATTCAAGTCAGAATTAGCATGTAGACACATCATTTATTTCCATTTCCTTCAACCATCACGACAGTCATTATTTTTAATCATTCGGAAAGGTAAAGATATGCAGATTAGCAAAACATTCTCGAAACTATACACTGTAGTCAAAAATAGAGCAGTTATTAAAAATGGAAAAAGTTAGGTTTTATTTTTAAGTATTTAAGTTTTGTATAAAATAAACTTAAAACGTAACATATGCACTTTTAAGGCAACACATCATATAAATCAACGAAGCGTTATTTATTGCTTTTAGAAATTTATTGCATTTTGCCACTATTCCGTTATTGATTGTTCAGTCTGGCTACATACCTTCATTTATGGGTTCAAATAAAAAACTACTCTTTTAATCCTTTCATTTTTGTTTAGGACATCCTGTATGGTAAAACGAGCTGTATTTTGCATCATTGGTGTTATTAAATTTTCATGTCTTTTGACACGGTGCTGAAGAAGAGCCAAACACTATTTTTGATCAGCGATCGTTTATATAAATCGAGTTGAGTGCAAGTTTATTTATTAAATAGATACACTAGAACTGCAAACTCTCCGTTACATAAATTTACATAACCGATTTGCATAAAACATCAAAAACCAAGCGAGTTTTGAAATTCTCGTGTTTTAAATTTAAAAGTTGGGATCCAGTTCATATGTTTTAAACTTTAGAAAGAAATAACTCAACAAGCCAACAAACACAAGAAGTCAATTAAAAAGCCTAGTAGAATGTTTTACTAAAGGGAGCGTTAAGAGGATTTTATCCCGCTATTAAAAAGCAACCATTTCGCCACCATTTAGCTGTCAAAGCTTTCGATGCTAACAAAGCGCATCAGACTGTTACCATTTCAGCACTATTGTTCTTCACGGGCAACATCATCCATCAACTTGTAAAAGTGATGACAAACCATTTTCATTATTTGATTTAATAACTTATTTTTTGAAATATCCACCGAACAATTAGAAACACATTCGTTATTATTTAAGCATATCAATGCTGCTTCTTTAACTTTAACTAATCCAAATTTAACATCTCTAAATTAGAACCTAGACGATTCACATAAAGAAGTTTCTTATATAGCCTTAAAATACATTTAAATCCAACCAAACATTGAGAGCATAAAATTCAAAGGAAACCTGCAAAGGTGGTGTTTTACTACTATCTAGAGACAGGTTCAAACAATAAAATTTTGAGCGCGACAAGACTTAATAAATGTCGCAACTTTGTGTTATAGCTCACCCAGGAAAAAGGGTTCGCTTTTGAATCTCTGATATTTTGATGTTAACACGCGAATGAATTTAATCTGAATCGATTTTATTTGCCAACATAATTTAAATTTGAAATAAATGTTTGGTTTAGGAAACAAAAATGTTAGAGAGAAGAAGACAATGGATTTCATCATTTTTGAAAGACCGTTCTCAATTTGTACAACTTGTAAAAATAGAACAATGACTACTAGTAATTCAGATTGTAAAACAGTAACAATTGGTGTTCCACAAGGGTCCATATTGGGACCAATTCTATTCTTAATGTATATTAACGATCTAAGTGAATTCTTAAAATCTGATAATACTACTGTTACCTTATATGCAAATGATACATCATTAGTTATATCCAATATAGACGAAAGGTTGCTTTCCAGTAAATGCAATGAGGTAATCGAAAATTTGTTTAAATGGTGTAGCTCAAATTATTTATTTCTCAACTCCTCCAAAACTGAGATAATACATTTTTAGATGTGCTACCATCTATGGTAAGAAGAGAGTATTGACATTAAATTTTGTCTGAATCTAGTCAAGATGTCACTGTCTTCTTTTTTATCCCTTTCAGAGATTAATACAAAGTGAGTAAACCAGTAAGGAATTTTAAATTATTAGATTCGACATCCTAAGACCGGTTTCTGTCTTTCGACTTCATCAGTTAGGCTTTTCGAATCCAATAAATAAAATTCCAAACTCGTACAAGTCAATAGCTATATCCGCTATAAGATAACATTTTTAGACGTGCTACCATCTATGGTATATATATATATATATTGATATAACGATCTGCAAGAATTATATTATATTATTATATTATATCTATATTCGAAAAGCCTAACTGATGAAGTCGAAAGACAGAAACCGGTCTTAGGATGTCGAATCTAATAAATTAAAATTCCTTACTGGTTTACTCACTTTGTATTAATCTCTGAAAGGGATAAAAAAGAAGAGAGTGACATCTTGACTAGATTCAGTCAAAATTTAATGTCAATACTCTCTTCTTACCATAGATGATAGCACATCTAAAAATGTTATCTTATAGCGGATATAGCTATTGACTTGTACGAGTTTGGAATTTTATTTATTGGATTCGAAAAGCCTAACTGATGAAGTCGAAAGACAGAAACCGGTCTTAGGATGTCGAATCTAATAAATTAAAATTCCTTACTGGTTTACTCACTTTGTATTAATCTCTGAAAGGGATAAAAAAGAAGACAGTGACATCTTGACTAGATTCAGTCAAAATTTAATGTCAATACTCTCTTCTTACCATAGATGGTAGCACATCTAAAAATGTTATCTTATAGCGGATATAGCTATTGACTTGTACGAGTTTGGAATTTTATTTATTGGATTCGAAAAGCCTAACTGATGAAGTCGAAAGACAGAAACCGGTCTTTGGATGTCGAATCTAATAAATTAAAATTCCTTACTGGTTTACTGAGATAATACAGTTTCACAATAGACAAAAAAGCTCTAAAGGACTAGTGGTTATGATGAATGATAAAGTTGTTCCTTCTTCTTCAGAAACAATATTTTTAGGTGTTTCTATGGATGAGTATTTAAATTGGAAAGGTCACTGCGCAACTTTAATAAATAAAATTAATTCTACCTGCTATTTAGTTCGTAATTTAACGGAAATATTAGAAAAGCCCCAACTAATAGTTTTTTATCATGCTCAAGTTGCCTGTAGACTCAGGTATGGAATTTGCTGGTGGGGTAGTTCTACTCTTTCAAGTGATGTCTTTATTGCACAAAAAAGAATTCTGCGAGTTATGGCTGGTGTCGCCAGAGCACATTCTTGCAGATCGTTATTTAGAGAATATAACATTTTAACTTTAGTGTCCATATATATTTTAGCAAATTTGAATTAGAAGTTAAGGAGTATCTACTAAGCAGAAGTCTATACACTCTTGATGAATACTTCAGTATTTAGTATCCGTCATAATATTATCTATATATATTTTATTTTATTGTATAGATTTGATGTACTATTTGTTTGTATTCTGTCTATGTACTAATTTGACTATTCCAATACTGTAAAGTCTACTGGAAAATAAATTATTATTATTTGTTGAGGGTTCTGGAATAAACCCTATGTTGTGCCAGTTTCCCAGGACGGCCAACAATGTGTTACCGCCTTTTTAAACTGCATCGTTGTATTCGTAAAATGGACTGTATTTTTTAGATTGAGTATATGTGTACTGTAGTAGGTTTGTCTTCTCAACTTCATTCAACAAAAACAATGAACACTTTTATTTAACCATTTATTAAACTTGTTAAATAAATAAATGAATAAAACAACAACGTAACAAAGGATTACCTTAAACTAGTAATCATGAACAAAGTATTATAATTAATATGTGCTTAACAAGCACTAACACATATTAATGAAAAAAAAAATGAATTAAAAAGAAATGATCGCATCATTCAGAAAATATTATTTTGCGTGTGTTCTGCGTGAGTGATAATTAGACACTGGAGGGTCCTAGCCTGATTCGCAGCTAGCGACACACTGTTTTAATTCTCGAAGCACTGAGTTAAGCTCGACGAAGTTTTTTCGGTTTCAGATTTATTCCTTCCGGATTGCGCAATTGTTCTAGAAAGTTCGTTAGCGTGGGTTTTTTATATTGTCTAGACGAAACGGTTAGAACCGCGCCGCAGACTATGGCATGATATTTTATTGTGAAATAGAGTAAAAAAAATTATCTTTTGATGAAACCGCTTCCTGGTTTGAACGCCGTTCGCAAATCTATTTTGGTGCGGCGTTGCCGGTTGAACGAATATGAGTTTACATGTTTAATTATCTGAAAATTAAACATTATTATTATAAGTGTAAGGTAGAATGCCTCTGAACTTTTAGTAACAAAAAATTTAAATAATTACTTAATTAATCCAAATTAATATTGAACTATTAGCAATCTCCCCAGGCTCTGGCAGAACATAATATGAGGGAGAGTTGTTAATCCTTCTAGATGGGAAGGAAGCTGAAAATATCCGAACTGGATCCGAGCCCATATGTGGTATTTCGTATCAACATGTAAAAGGGGTGTTCGCTGAACAGGAACATAGAGAACACGAATGGCTCTGATTGGAACTTCCAGTCCAGTATATTTATTTATAGAGATTCCAGGAAATAACACGACTCTTTACGAGACATCTAAATCTCTCTGTTGGTGAGACACATATTTTTCTTATACTCCTTTCAAGAAAGTAATAACTCAAGAAGACAGATGTTAATGCTATTTGATTATTTTTCTCATGTTTTCATTTTGTTTTCACTCCTTACTATTAAATCATTTGTGGGAGTCGGTAAATCCAATATATACCTTATCGGTTTTTTAAAATTATGGACGTTTACATTCTTGGCAAACACTTTATTTTCTTTCTTTGTATGTGTGTCTGAGAAAATATTGAGTATATTTATATCAGAACGGAGGCGAGAATGGGGACATTCAGGATGGAATGCAATGGCTACTGGGATCCTTATGAACAAGAATCACAAAAATCATCACAAACTCGCTGATGGAGACGAGAAGTGATGAAATGGCACCAAAAAACAACTTCACGAAGCCCTTCAGGGTTCAGCTGAGTTGGGAAGGTGAAGTAACAAACAACCATCGGGAAGGAACATTGATTTGGTATACTGATGGGTCAAAAACCGCAAGTGGAACTGGAGCTGGAATATACGGTAAAACACCCAGATGCAACATAAACGCACCATACTATAGGTCTTTGTCTGAAGGAGAATATTGACAGGGGGTATAAACACTCATTTACTCTGACAACTAAGCTGTCCTACAGGCCTTGTCGTTTAACCGATCAAAATTGGTCTGGAACTGTGTACAAACCCTGCTCGTTCTGGCTGACCAAAATGACGTAACACTTAGATGGGTCCCAGGGCATAAAGGGATAAAAGGCAACTGGCAAGGAAAGCTTCAGCGACCGAATTTACTGGTCCTGAACCGGCGATTGGCATTCCCAAATCGTCAGTACGACTCTCGTTGACTAGGTGGATTTTAAACGCTGGGATCTCGTGCTGGGCCAACAAACAGTAAACGAATGGTTAAAACGCCATCAAAAGTACTGACAGATGTTATTCTTAATCTAAGCAGAAATCAAATGAGGCATGTCACGAGACTAATAACCGGACATTAGAGAGTTATTGCACATCATTTGGGGTATATGGTATGCCTTACAGTGACAGTTACGCGTGCGCAACAGTAAACAACCATTTTTAAGGTATAACGTCGTACGCTATATCTAAGGCATAAGGAGAGCCTTAAACCTTATACCTTATGCATATTTGATGTTCTAAAACCAAAAAGCGGCTTTTTCGCGATCGATTTTAGAATTGAATAACAGAAGAAGAGCAATGTTAAACCGTATTCAATGGTTAACGTAAATAAAGTTACAAAATTGAAAATTTGTAAACAAAATTTTTCGACTGAACATTAGACTTTAATAAAAACGATTATTCTCGATAATTTTGAGTTTATGTTGAAAAGTAATACAAATTAATACAAAAGTTTTAATTATCTACATTTATATTAAACTGTTTACGATATATTTCAGCTACAAATTCTAAAAATCCAATATCCAACCCTCAAAACATAGGGCTTCGGTACCATAAAAGGGTTTGTTAGATGAATTAGTTTATGAGTATTTTGAAAAATAAATTATTGTATTATTTCAAGGAACTTAGTCTGTTTGGATTACAACAGATTGGGATAAACCTATAATCCAATCGTTATAATGTAAATTTAACTGCTGGCTGGGGATTAAAGAAATCATTTTCCAAAATTCTGTGCTTAATTGTAATGTAATTAAATATATATTATTGAAAAGATGTTAATTATTTAAAATACAAAAAATGAAATTTTCCATTAGTTTTGATATCTGATATTTGCATTTTAGGTTTTAAATAAAACTAAAAAACCATCAGTCTTAATTTATTGCTTAATAAAGGTAAGAAAGTTAAAAATATTTTATTTCAAAGTAATTTAAACTTAATTCTACAACATATTTCTATTTCTTGCTTTGTTTTTTGCTCCGATGGATCTTAAGAGTCTTTTCTTGTATGAACTTCCTGGTTCCCGGTTTTGATTGTTGAAATTTCATCAAAACCCTTCAACCTATTCGTATAATCTAATCTTCTAAGCAAAATGCACAATCCTTCAAGTCCTGTAACACAAAATTAGGGGTAATAGGTTTTTACTTTCATTAGGAGAAAATCAATAGTTTATACCTGATATAACATTACTTCTTCTTGTTCTAATTACAGCTGGTAACATAAGACGTTCTGCTAAGAATACAATCGGAAATCGGAAATTTGATTTTATGTAATGGGTTAACATTAACTCTAAATTGAGGCGATCATTGATATTTCTTCCTCGACCTTCCTTATTATTGATAAGGTGAAATAATATGGCTTCATCTATGTGTTCATCTTCATGTTCTTCCTCAACAAAAATATTCAAAAGTTTTTCCGTAATTTCGTTAATACTTTTCTACCATCAACTCAAGCACAATATCCAATATTTATATTTCGACACCATTGACACCCCACTTTTAGCATGTCAAACGTCACTACCTTGAGAAAAGCAACTGCAATAACTCACTATTTTACGCATACCTTACATCGTCATAGCGCTAAGGTATAACGTATACGGTATACATTCTGCCAGTTTGCAATAACTCTCTATTGTCACATAAAATGGATGAACCCTGTAGATTATGCAATGAAGATGATGAAACAGCCTCTCATATCTTACTAGAGTATCAGGCACTCACACACAGGAAGTATAACCTACTGGGGCCAGTAAACCTGCAGGAGGACTTTCCAAAAAAAAACATCTGGTGAAAAGGCTACTCAGGCTGATAAAGGTAACAAACATTTTCAACTGAACATAACGATATAACTGACATAGTACACTAAGTCTTAAGGCAGCAGGCATTTATAAACCTCAGTCAGGTACATCGACAAATGTCTTTTTGTATTCATAATATAAAGCGACACAATCTTTTATTCTCTGGTACGTTGATTTTTTTGCTTTTGTCGCCAAATAGCTCTGAAATTAGATGCGACTATGAGCTTAATGTATCTTCCTTTGCGTATCTGTTAAGGTTATCCAACTTATTTTTAAGCCGCACAGCATTCAACTTCTTTATTTATTGCTCTTGACTTTTATCGCTAAGTATTTGGAATCTTAGTCTTTACAGACCCTCTCAGCAGCACTGCCCTTTCATCTTCTCTTTTCATTATATTCATGTGTCTATTAAGTACAATGTACTGTTAGAATTATTTCCGTAGTTTTACTGTTGACTTAGTATATTCCTGTAGTTTTTTTCCTACTTCTAAATTTAGATTTATTTATTAAAATAACATTTATTACTTGATTGTGAGATTTTAAGGTAGTATACCTCCGTTACATTTAATAAAATATAAAAATGGGCAGTTATGAAATGGACTATAGGGAATTACATATTCATCAGCATTCTAAACACGCATAGTCATCATTTTTCTTGCGGAAAACTCTGCATTAATTTCCATAATGTTCATAATTCTGCATCACAATCCAACAGCAGCTGCTTTATGATTTACAGCGGTAATAATTAACCCAAAATCTGACAAATTGTAACATAATATCTAAAATTTGGCACGTACAACAAAGTTGAATTAATTGTAGTCGTATATTATTTTTTTTATATCAATGTTGTTACATATGTGGTATTTCTAAAGAACTTAAAGCCTAATTCTCTAAGTAAGGCCAGGATTTCCAATCAGATATTAATTAAAACGTAGCATATAAAACTAAACTTGAAGATTATCCAACGCTCCTACGCTATCAGTTGTTTTATAGTTATATTTTATATTATATTAAACAAATATACAGGGTCCTGCAATAGTGGCGCCGTGTTCCATATCTCTATTTAGGAAAGAGATAGGAATATAATTTTCTGTAATGATACCTTATTGATAGAGCTCGATAAAATAAAAAAAATTCAATCACTACAATTCTTGTTTGTCTTTGGAATGTATTAGTCAGAATAGAATAATTTAGGACCTTGCATTACTCTTATTCTTTGTTTTCATTTAAATAAAATAAATGAAACGTATACTACACATAAATCTACGAGAGACACACTGGTAAAGAATATAATTCTGCAGAATATTAACCGTTTAAAAACCCTATCAAATATCAGAGAGAGTCACATTATATTTCACTCTAATAGGCAACTTGTTGATTTAATAAATCTCTTTGACGATTCTGGCAATGATTTCAAATGACATCTCCAGTATTATATTAATTTAAATTCGTTTAAAAAGTTGTTTTACAAGTCTTGGGCTTTTACCCAATTTAAGTTTCTTAATTAACAACGTTTTACCTTATTTCACTCCGAGAGCCTCAATTAACGTTGGATAAGGAGTTTTTTAATTAAAATTTGAATTTTAGTTAGACCGTTGATATCTTTAATCTACACGGATCTGTTTATTAAAGCTTTTTGTGTTACGGAAAAATAAATAATTCTATAAGCCGTTTTAAGAAAAGATACAATGACTGTGACGTTTGACAGATTTCTTTAATGTTGTGCTTGACAGTCCAAGGCACTAGTGACAACATCGCTCTGCCCTCAGAAAGTGATTTTGGAAAAGGCCATCTAACAATTTAAGAAGTTTATGTGTAAAGTTCTCATTATTTACTTTTAACATCTAGGAATTAACAAATGGGTCGCTGAAACCCTAAGCAAGACCTCTTAACTTAGATCATTGATTATATTTCTTGCCTGTCATGACAAAGTACAAATGTGTATTCCAGTGCGACTTGGGTCAACATAGCATTCAATATCGTTTTGTAAATTATCATTTCAAACGCATCTATCATCAGTTGAATAATAGTCGAAACGTTGATTCACTACAAAATAGCGAGTTTAAAGCAATAAATCAAATAAAGATATTGCATCGAACTAAATTGATAACGCAAATACATAGAATATTGAGTACTAAAAAGATTTACTTTAAGCTTCTTTTATTCGGATTCGGATTCCAGATACAATTTCCTAGTATCAAATTTGACAGAATGATAAAATTTTATTACTTTAGTGGTGCATAGACTTTCAGCCAAGATGTATAAAGATTTCTTTACTTTTCACTGCAATGAATTGAAATTTAAGATGGGTGGCCTGTTTTTTCAGCACAACTTTTGATTCGTTTGTAAAATTTTTCAATTTTTTTAGACTTCATGAAAATATAAAAAGTCAAATATAATGTAAAATTAAACGCTGAGAGAAAACAATAACAGTAATTTTAAATTTTATTTCATTTTAGACGTTTATAAAAAAAAGTCTTGCATTTAAAAAATATTGACCCGTACAATTTTATGATGGCTAACAATTCTCTCGAATGAATACTTACTTACAAATTAAAAGCATTTTATAGTCTGTAATTAAGTTTTAAGGACACAACTTCGGTTAATGAATTTCTCATGGTTAACATTCTAGCTATAAATTCAATTTTATTGCTGTAACAAAGTTTTATAACTAACTCTATTTGAAAATCAATAATTTTTAGTGCGAAAATATCATATTGCTGAAATTAAATGAAAAATATGTCATTTTAATTGATCCTAAACCGACCAAATTAAATTAAAATTAAGATTTCCTCTGTAAGTCCACTTTTTTAAATAAAAAATGTTTTTTAATTTTGACCCTAAAGTTGTTTTAAAAATTGACTTAACAAAAAATATAATAATAATTTACTATAGAAAACAGATTACTGGACATTTTCACAAGATATGATAAAGAAATTGTGTTGCCAACATATTTTTTATGACGTTTCTGGGAACGATTTTAACAAGTTTATATTATTGGAAATTTAAAAGTGACAATAAATAACTGAGACACCAGCAACTCGGATTTTATAAAAAAATACAGATTGATAAATACACCAGTAAGTTTAACATATTAACAGTAATATCGCATTTGTTTTTTAATTGATTAAAAATTATAGTTATTATATTATTGACATTAATCATTTATTTATCTAAATTACTAAAAATACCATTTTTCACCATAAATTCTATCACGCAACCTATCCTTCGATAATACTCATCAATATTAGAAAAATGACTGTCCAATATTTCTTGAATTTGATTCAAATCGCCAAAATCTGTTGTGAAATCAGGAGCTTCATCCGGTTCAAACATCAAAATCCTCAGTACTACAGTGCACAAAAGGAGCGTAGGAATAGATTGCTTCATAAATTGAGTCTCCAATACCTCAAAGGAAACCATTTCTTCTGGATCACAAGAAAATTCTAAAAGTTTTTCTTTTAATACGTTATGGTATAGTTTCAAATATTTCTTATAGTCCTTCAGAATTTCCTGTGATCCATTGACAAAAAGAAAGTAGCAGATATCTATTGCTGGTGATCCTAATTTTGATATTTGCCAGTCGATTATACAAACATCTGACGGCTTTTCTTTGTGCCCAATCTGAAATAATTGTGAATTTAATTAACACAATTCGGATTTATCTGATACGGTCTGTATTGTAAATAGATAACAAGCTCTGTAAGCCTCAGACCAAACCGTAAGTTTGAGGAAGTGGGAAAATTTGTCTCCCAACGAACATTTACGAAAAAGGATGAAGGATGAAATATGTATAGTAGAACCCACCGCTTTATGAGAAAGAAAAAACGCTATAAAAACAGCAAAGGATACCGCCAATGGAAGAAATGCTAATTGATCTGGACATTTTTGAGTTCTTTAATGTCGAAAACGCCGTACACTGTCTATATACATAAAAATAAAATGATATTTTAGCTATTAGGACCACTGTGCAAAGATTCAATAACCAACTTACTGCAGATTGTTAGGGGTAATTTGCGTAAAATTTCTATATTGATTAACTTTCTTTAATATGAATTTACATTTTAATTTCTATAACGCATATTAGATTTCAATAGAGGTTGACCACTCCACCTCGCCCATGGGTTCATTTTCTGATCTCTTGTGAGATTCACAAACGTTGCTACCATATCTCAACCCTCACCATTGGATTCACTGTCATCAACATTGATAATCAATTTGGTCGGACTTATATAAGAATTTTCTTCTTTGATAACATCTTTGATAACATCTTTGATAACATCTTTTACCAAATTTGCTATCAACCCGTCAAATTTGGGTTATAACGCCTTATTCTTTTTTAATTTGCCCGCAAATTAATTCTGTGGGGTTAAATACACAAAAATAGGGCGGAAGGCGCAAAATACCTCGTGGCCCCTTTTTGATGCCATTGCATCAATAAAAAGTTTTATAATATATATGTAAAGATGCCCAAACGATATGTATAAATGTTTAGAAGTGTCATTTCAAGTTGACATTTTTACTTGATTCCTTTTTCAAGTTAGAAAAATGGCGTCGAATGATGTAATTCCTGCTGAAATAAAAGTTGTAAATAAGCTAATTGTGGATGAATGACTAAAAATCAGAGATAAAATTTCAAGTTGAAATTTTTATACAAAATAACCTCACAATTAGAACCCTCCGTGGATGGTTCACACTAGCGTCAGCGTCTATTTGGTATTTGAGGTATTTTTTTGTGAAATAAAGTGTAGAATTTTTTTCTCTGATTTTTAGGAATCCATCCACAATCAGCTGATTTACAACTTTTATTCCAGCAGGAATCACATCATTCGACGCCATTTTTGTAACTTGAAACAGGAATCATTTAAATAAAAATGTCAACTTGAAATGACTTGAATCAAATATTGATATAGTATGAACGTTCACTTGAATTCAGGTTACTCCTTTCAAGTTACTTGAATTCAAATAACTTGTAAAGTCTGAACGCCGCTTTATAAAAATTAAAATGTAAATTCATATTAAAGAAACTTAATCAATATAGAAATTTTACGCAAATTACCCCTAACGATCTCCAGCTAAGTTGGTTATTGAATCTTTGCACAGTGGTCCTAATAGCCAAAATATTATTTTATTTTTATGTATATAATAATAATAATAATAATAATAATAAACGACTTTATTATTTTTCTAACAAAAAACAAAATTTTTTTACATTAACAGCATTACAAGAGGATTGCTTAGAAAAATAAAAGGCGAAGTTCAGTTTATTTGAATGAAAATTCAATAAACTGTTCTTCCACTTAACCTTATACAAATACTACTATGCTTAAACAATTAAATAAATTTATAATAATTAAAAAAAAAATTATAATAAAAGTTTAAATATCTACTGGCACATACCTTATTCATTCAGCTATAAATCTGTCGATGGGGCAATAATTATCTGTTTACAATGAGGATGTTTTCATGAATTATATGTAATAATATGTAGTTTTAAATTTTACTGCGAAGCAAGGAGAAATTTTTTGAGGTTATTTTTGTAGCCTCGCAAATTCAAATCCTTGATGAGCTTGGGAACATTATTATAAGCAAAGCAAATTTGGTAACTATAACTACGTCTAAAAAATTCAAGTGTGAAACTGGGTGGAGACAGGGTATTTTTATTCCTGATATTAACATTATGTACACTTGTTCGAAACTTCACTTTTTTATACAAGTAAGAGGGTGTTTTATTGATAACCACTTTATGGTACAGACAGGCAGAATGCAATATCCTTCTATTGTACATGTTCAACCACCCAGCATCTTTTAATTTGTATGATATATGTTCTCTTTTTCGTATTCCAAATATCAGTCGTAGGCATGAATTTTGTGCCTTTTGTATTTTTCTTTTAAACTGACTGGTTAAACATGGACCATAGAGAATATTTGCATAATTGAAGACCGATAGAACTAATGTTTCACATAACCTTTGTCTTAATTCAGTTGTCATAAAAAATCTGTTACCGTATATTATTTTTAAAACAGAATAAGCCTTTTTAATTAAGCTATTTACATGGCATTCGAACCTTAAGTCAGAGTCTAATGTAACACCTAGGCTCCTTGCTTCTGGTACGACTTTGAGAGGTTCATTATTAATTTTTACATTAATAAAGTTCTTAACTGTATTTAGTCTAGATTTAGTACCAAAAGCTATAACATTAGATTTGCTGCAGTTAATATTTAAGCAGTGTTCCGTTGCAATTTTAATAAATACCTCTAAGTCCATATTAATCTTATGACATGCGTCTACTATATTGTCAGGTTTAAAACTATAATACAATTGCGTGTCATCCGCATAAAGATGAATTTTGCAGTACCGCAAGTTCTTTTCAAGGTGAGACGTATAAATAGCAAACAGAAGGGGACCCAGGATAGTGTACGGTGTTTTCAACATTAAAGTACTCAAAAATGTCCAGATCAATTAGCATTTCTTCTATTGGCGGTATCGTTTGCTGTTTTTTCTTTCTCATAAAGCGGTGGGTTCTACTATAACATGATATTAAAATAATACCTACCTACTAAAACCCTCAATTCAATTGTAACATTTGGACATACGTATTTATCCTACACTTACATAATACATTATGTACATAATTTACTTTTTTCAATGATAAAACAAAGGCTGTTGGTAAATAGTTTTATAATCGACCTTCAGAATAATATTAAATTAAACCTTAGAGGCTACATGACAACCAAAAATAGATAATTCAAAACATTCACTAGTACTATACACGCAGTCGCCAATTTAAATGAGATGGAAGATATTTCCAAAAAAATAGATTGCCGTTATTTAACGGCTTAAAGTTCAGAGAATAAATGAATATTTGGATCAAAAACTGGAACAAAAATAACATCTAAAAAGAAGGCAGAAATAAAATGTAGAGAAAAATCAGATTGAGACACAATTCGATAAGTAGGAGCGAGAAAATGTTAAAGAAAATCTTCTAATGAATAAAAGAAAGAGAAATTTAGAGAAAAAGAATAAGTAAAGAAATGATGGAAGTAGATCAAATCAATGAAAACTAGGCAGATTCTAAATCAAGGAATACTAGGCAGAATCTAACTCAAGGTATACAGAGGGCCCCAAATGGTGCTTCTGAACTCGGTGAATGACATCACAACTGTTATACAAAGGGTTCAAAAAGTAACAATGGCAAAAGGGCCTGTCGGTTTTTATTGGTCCGATTTGAATTATTGAAATAAAGACGAGGTGTGAAAAACGGATATCGAACATAATAACAGATCTGGTTCGTTTAAGAATAGAGAATCAGAGGACAGCTGAAAAAAAAATAAAAATTTCTTACCTCATATTTAAATAAAAAATTATTACACCAACAATCTCCGTGGGTAACAACTAAGAGATCATTGGGATCAGGATTTGTTTCATGTCCAGTAGCTGTCACTAACTTTTCAAGTTTCTTCAAAGCATCTATTGCTACCAGATCACCTTCTACAGATTTATACAAATTAGAAAAGACAGTTTGATTCAATTTGTCTAATTTACTTTTATCCGAATAATTAGGCTGGAACACCTCGTTTAAATGCTCCGTTAATTTTCTAAAGCGATCAGGTTTCTTACTATTCATCGCTAGAGATATTGAGTGAAATTTAGCGTATTCTGCAATTACTGCTTCTATATGATGCGAGTTCATCGTTAATTTTTTATTACACATTTGATAACCTTTTTCTGTCATATCTTCTAGTAATAACATTTCAGAATTATTTTCGCTGTTCGTACCGAAAAGTTTAGGATGAGCTACGAATCGATTTGAAATATTTTGTTCCTCCTCATATGCTACAAATTCTTGAAAAACGGTTTCGTAAATATATATTTCTCTGAGAAACGCTTTCCTTGTTGACTGAATTTTTTTGTCTGTTCCTACAGATGGTGCACTTTTCATAAATAATCGTAAATTACCTGATGATTTGTTTGTTATATTTATTCTTGCAGTTTTACCCACGAAGTTATCTCCTTTTTGCGTGGCTTGTTGAATATCGAGTTGAAAATCTTGAAAATCATTTTCTTTAGCCACTTGCTGAATCAGTTGAGTTTGTACTGCAGTTAATTCCATTTTATTTAATTTTCTTCAATACCTATTGCGCGAACTATACGTAATGCTAATACTAATTTATCTATTTTAAATACTTAAGTTTTTCTAGTATCTTAGGTTAAATAAATATTATTAGATAAGAAATAGTAAAAATACGGGTTTTTATCTTGATTATGTTTTTGCATTTAATATTTAATAAAATAAATATCATGTTTTACTTATCTTAATTCTTTCTGTATTATTGTTTTGCAAATAATCTAAAATACATTTCATTTTAACAAAAACGTAATTTATGCACTAATGCAACAAATGATTTGTTCTTAATTTTTTTACTTTTGTATTTGATACTTTCAGAAATAGTTAAACAATTGCATGCAACCAGCATTGCAAATTTGTAGCTCGTTCTCTGTCTGGTTTTTTACTAGTTTTTTTTTTCAGAAAAATGGCAAATTTAACAAAATTATTAAATCTCAAACGACACTATATAATAGTACTACGTACGTCTTTAAATAAATCTCTTGCATTAACTTGTCTTTTTGGACAAGCATTTTGTATAAAATAATGAAAATTTATGAACACATTTTGCCCTTTAGTATAAAACTTTGCCTTTTGTTTTCATAATTTGCTAAAAGGGTCCATTTGGCAAAACCTTTTTTCCCTCGAAAATCAGATAAGAATAAATAACTGTTGGATACTTTCTGTTTATATTTCTTTTTCCATTCATTTGTACAGGGTGTCCCAAATTGGTGTGTTTTGCAGGGTATCTCGTAAACTAGAAGAGATAGAAGAAAAGCAGTTAAGATCTTATGACTTCTTTTTTTGTTAAAGTAACGATATCCTAATTAAATCTTTAGTAACTCCCTGCAGTTGGAAGATACAGGGCGATTATTGAAAACTGTCGAAAACTACAAGGTACTATAACTTCTTAATTAAGAAAAATATAAAAAAACGTTATAAAAACTTTTGATAGATATAATATTAAAGAGTTCAGTGGCGCACAGATTATTTTTTTTAGGGGGCTTACTAAGGAAATATAATGCAAACTTATGTTTTTTTAAATGGGACACCCTGTATATTTTGACGTTTTTCGTTTCCTTTTTTAATTCTCATTCACCAAATATGACATATTATATATCTATTTTCAATGGTTGGAGCTACAGTTCAAATAAACCATTTATGGATGTTATCAGGTGAAACACCCTTAAAAAATTGAACACTCAGTAACGAAATTTAACATTTTATTATAAGGATACTGATGTGTGACAATTTTATTTATCAAAATTATAATTAATAAAAAATAAAACCAGATTAAAAAAATAAAAACAATAAACTTATGAAACAACAAGAAACATTGTAACAACTAATCTACCTATAACTAATTTTATTAGAATGTAAAAATTACATTAAATGTTCAAAATGCTCTGCAAAACACACCAATTTGGGACACCCTGTACAACAAGCTCGAATAAAACCTTTTGGAAGATAAATTTACAGACGTTATGGCAAAAGTCACTTTTAGTAAAGAAAGTTTTCTACTTTAGTCGAATTTACTGTACATGCAGATTTGACAGTAGTCAGAATTATATTCGTGTATACCGTGTTACATTTTATGCAGTTCACACTGGTGCATTTGACTACAGCCTAGCGAAAAATTGTTATTACTTATGCAAAAAAGATTTATTTCTATCTTCAAAATGGTTCTAGGATCATAATAAACCTCGTAATTAATAAAAAAATTTCAGCAGATACATATTATTTGGATGTGCTACCATCTATTGTAAGAAGAGAGTATTGACATTCAATTTTGACTGAATCTAGTCAAGATGTCACTCTCTTCTTTTTTATCCCTTTCAGAGATTAATACAAAGTGAGTAAACCAGTAAGGAATTTTAATTTATTAGATTAGCACATCTAAAAATGTTATCTTATAGCGGATATAGCTATTGACTTGTACGAGTTTGGAATTTTATTTATTGGATTCGAAAAGCCTAACTGATGAATTCGAAAGACAGAAACCGGTCTTAGGATGTCGAATCTAATAAATTAAAATTCCTTACTGGTTTACTCACATATTCTTTGGTTTTACTGTTTTTTGAGTGTATATTTAACCTCTCACCATACAGTAAAAATGAACATTTCAGTTTTCCAGGTCAACAAAAGTTTCCTAATACTATTAACCTCGAGTAAATAACAATAAATTAAATATTCACAACATATATAAAAGCAGGAATGTCTTCTTGTTGATGAACATCTCGTTCCTGCAGAGCTGGTGTTGCCTTTCTTTATTATATATTCTACCGCCGACTTTAGTTGTCCCATTGGACCTACTTCTCAACCCACGTGATCTTTATTAGGTCATTACGTAGTAAAGCAGTAAAATTTCAGCAGATACGTATTCTTGGGTAATACTGTTTTTTGAGTGTATATTTAACCTCACACCATGCAGTAAAAATGAACAACATTTCAGTTTTCCAGGTCAACAAAAGTTTCCTAATACTATTAACCTCGAGTAAATAACAATAAATTAAATATTCACAACATATATAAAAGCAGGAATGTCTTCTTGTTGATGAACATCTCGTTCCTGCAGAGCTGGTGTTGCCTTTCTTTATTATATATTCTACCGTCGACTTTAGTTGTCCCATTGGACCTACTTCTCAACCCACGTGATCTTTATTAGGTCATTACGTAGTAAAGCAGTAAAATTAACCGAGTTTCGTAATATGGTTGATAATAATCAACTGTGACTGAAAATATTTCTTATCAAATAGCAGAGGGTTATAAAATGAACTATGCTGCATTTCTATTAATATTCATTCTTAAAATATTGTTTTTGCTGTACAAAGTACAGGCGTTGTTAATCTGTTATGCTGTTATTCATGTCAGAATTGAGTTTAGGTGAAATTTATTTCAGTATATATTATGTAAAGTTTTACGGTGGCCCAATATGTAGATCTTACATAATGTATTATTTTAATTCTAGTGATAAATAGCAAGGAAATTGCTTTATATAACATGTTTTTATTTCGGAAAATGTTTTATTTTAGCGGTTAACTACTTTTTTGAGCATATTCGACATTGTTTTTGTGTAAAATTCAAAGCGATATAAACTGAATATTATTTGCAGATATCTAAACTATTTATAACAGATGGAGCCATCTTTTGAAAATGGACCGAATTAATTTGTACACCCAGTACTTCACAAGCAATAATATTTGTATGGTAACCTTAAAGCTGTTTAAAATCTATAATATTTTGAAAGAAACTTTCTATTCCTGACCTGTTTTATTCCCAATTGAGAAAATTATTCACAGCATTACGAAAATTATCACTATATTGTCTGGTCTCTATTTTCTCATTCTTGTTTATTATATTATGCCGAGGAAATATGAACTTTCATTATTAGATCCTGAAAGAATAAATCCGCCAGTTACCGTCTATGTTATGAACGTTGGAGCATCCTCTAAAGTTCATTTTATTTATGACTTGCAAAACTTTAACTAATGAACAAAGTTGGTCAATAAAAGCCATTACAACTGACGGTTAAATTGAATGCATGAACTAGAGTTCGTAAATGAGTTAATAACGTTGGACCTTGTGTTTAACAGGTAATGTTTCAAACAGTGAAAATGTGTTAAGTACCTGATATGCAAATTAAAACATATTTTGCCAACATTTATTAAAATAAATTTAGAGCAAAAAAGATGGATTTAATCTACTATAGATTTTTAAAATTTTTGCTATTTCTCAAATGAATACATATTCAAAAGTCATTTTAAAATGTAGTGCCTACATATCGTTTTATTTTTAAATTTTAAAATAAACAATGACTCTATACTTTAGACTTACGACTTACAATTAACTTTACCTACTTATTATCATTACGACTATTGTGTTTTTTTTTAAATCAAGTAGCATTTGTAGGTTCTCTTACAATGTCAAAATAGATATAATTTTGTTTGATATTTGACATTTCTTACACTTGTGTTCCGTTGCTTTTTGGTGTAGTCTATATTACACTGACAGAACCGATCAGCTATTCGCAAAAAGTTCTAATAACATTGGTTTAGTTTATCATAAATCTGCCCATTTTGTTACTCAGTCAAGTATTTTTGTACCCTGTACTGGTTTGTAAAGTTTTTTTGCTGCGTGTTTGTTAAATCTTTCTTGTCTACTGTTGGTTGCCCAAAAAGTGCCTGCCTCTTAGATCCAATAATTCGCATTTGGACAGTACATATTCCATAAATCAGAGTGCATTTCCATGGTTTTTGATCTACTAAAACGTGCGGTTTAAAAATGTATTAACACTATAAGCAGTTTCAATTCACATTCCAAAATTTAATCAATTTTGAGGATACATTTAATTAATTTCGTCTGTTTACTTTTGTTGTATCCGCTAGCAGAATATACGGTATAGTCTACTGAATGTACTGTTTGTACATAACTATTTCATAGTATGTTTTCGATTTAAATGGTAATCGTGTTGGAAGGATTGAACGGGAAATAAATAAATAAGTAAGAATTTGCACAAATATTTAGAATTCTTTAAAAACGACACTGAAGAATTTTAAATCAGTTTTCTAAACTTGGAAATCTCTATAGGAATATCACTCTCACTTATATGTATAACAATTGAGAAACTGCATGCCTACACGTGTTGCACATACTTTTTCTTCCCACAATAACATTTTTTGATAAAACTAAACAAACAAAATGTCAATTTCCTCCATATATTCTCTTTACTTTTAAATAGTTTTGGTCCACGTTCCTTTTAACTGTATTTTTGGTGTATCAGTTATTGTTATTTTTACCTTCTTTTACGAATTCTAAAGAGAGAACTCAGTTGCTTTATCATTATCAATTTCTTTCTTTAAAATAAGATCGTGTACGTGATCCATATTGCACAATTTAATTATTATTTTTTTGCGGCAACCTTGCATTAAGTTCCATCTGGCAACACTTGCTTAAATTAAAACAATGGAACGGCGTCACAATGCACCGGAAAAAATGTAAAGTGGTGCATTGTAACGCTTTCAAATTGCAAATCGTATTTTTGAACCGTATTGTTCCCGTAATCATAAATATTTATATTTCTCTATGCAATTTCCTTCCAAATAATTACGGGTATACTATTTGATCTTCCTTTAATATGCAAATTTTGTTGGCGCAAATTTGTTTTCTTTGGTATCCAATATCCAATCGGAATAATAATTTTTTTAACAGGTGAGGTAGAAAATATAACGAAAATCAATTTTTTTTGGAATTAATTATAATGTTAATTACTATTGCGGAGGTAAGAAAAATACATGAAAGGAATTTATTTCTATATATTTTTGATACTATACAAAAAGGAGTTAAATGCCCTCTAGCGGCGACATGTGAAACTATCAAAACTTCAAATAGGTTGTTAAAATCGGCTCAGCCGTTTCGAATATACAGGGTGGTTTTTACTGAAACCTTTGAATACCCCCCACCACTTTATTTTTAGAGATACAGCAAAAATTGTCAAACAAAAAACCTTCAGATTATCTTCGACTTTAAAGATCAGGTATTTTTTTGTTAGGTTAATATAGCGGAATTCACAGAAACATCACTAAAACATCCTAAAATTCGTTACGCCAGTAACATTGAAATATCGTTGTCAAGTCATCATTCACTTTCAAAAAAAGTAATGTTGTATTCACAATATTTATAAATGCACACAAAATTAGAAAACAACAACCAAACATCCAGCTTCATGTTATAAATATCCAGCTTTCACTTCCTAGTTTATAAATATTCAGTTTCTAGTCCCAAAGTACAGATATCCTGTTTCCAGTTCAATTAATCCAGTCTCTGCTAGAAAATAAATAGTCTTGAGTAAGGTACGACAAGATCAACTAACTAAAATTAATCAGCTGCGCATAAATTTTTTATAATAAAGGCTAAAGAGTAACGTCAATTTTTAATTTACCATTTTAATATACCACTCTACAAAACAATTTCCTGTTTTTTGCTCTAAATTATTATCATCGCTGTAGGGCTATAAAACAGTATTTGTCTGATTTGTGAGCTGTAAATGCTGTAAAACCCATTAGAGCACAAAAAAGTTTAATTGAATTCAACAGATGGATAATAGAGCATACGGCAATTTCACATATAATCTCGTGCTTCAGGTGATTTCATTGATTTTATAAAAAAAATCATGTTTTCCATTAACGTCAAAACAATTTGTTCACTAACATAAAAATTTACACAAACTGTATATTTTAAAATTTGTGTTAGCGTTAGAATAAAAAAAATACATTTTTTTCTTTCGTATTTCTTGTAGATCATCTTCTAATAGTTCATCTTCTCTACCTCCACCTTTCTAGTATCTTATTTTCATCCGCTTTTATACACATTATGGTTGCTTTATTTACTTGTCCTTTTCCTCTTCCTTTTTTTATTCCTTGGATATGTTTCCACTTTTGTTTATTCAATTGTTAGTTACATTTAATATAAAACCATTTTATTTGTGACATTTTTTCATTTTTCCTTTAATCTCATTTCATGTAAAATATTTGTTTATTTACTATATAAATATCAAAAAATGCCAACGCCTATATTGTAAGTAAGCAAGGTGTTTAGGATACAGGGTGACGCTGCTTTCATCTAGTACAACGTAATTTTCATTTTTTTTAGTTAATTTATTTTTCAAAATATAAATAATTAACATTATTTAGTGGTATACAGGGAAAATCAACCATATTGATTTATGCTAGAGAGTAAAGTTCTTTTAAATTTAAAACAGAACAAAGTCTCTTGAAAATGTTGATAGGAATTTTTTTTTGGTTTGGTCCTTTAGCCACAAACACAAAGTTACTTAAAAATATTTGACAGGAATTAAAAATTTCAAATGGCATTTTGTGTTAAATTTAAAATAAATATTTTTTATTTTCCCGGTATACCACTAATTATTTTACAATTTTTTTTATTGTTCATCTATATGAGATACAGAATTTGTTATGAAGGATATTTTTCAAATTAACATTAAAAAAAGTTCCCATTTGTAGCCAACTTTTTCAGACTCACTTATTTAATGAAATATTTTTCAAAAATTTAATTGTGGCAACACAAAACGCGCTTGACAAGCAGAACAATTTAAAATGTAATTCACAAAAATTTTTCTACCTTATAATCCAGACATTTTGTGAAAAGAAGATGCCATCAAAAAATAACTTTCAACGTTTGACAAAAAAGCTTAAGGATATCACTTTACATTCCAACAAAACATATTATGTACCCTATTTAGAAGGATTTACTTCAAATCCTGGATTCATACTTGAAAGACTTTGATGTTGGTTCACCTGTAGAATGAACACCGTTCAAAGTACTGGGGGAGGAGGACATTCGACTAACAAAAAGGATGATAGGAATGAGGTATGTATTTTCTTTCATTTTATTATCATGGTCGATGATATGTCAGCAATGCGAGGAATTTTGTAGGTAATGTGGAATTTATTCAACTTTTATAAAAATTACTCGGAAATTCCAAAGTAATAACCTAAAGTTTTATGTATTTAATTATTCTGGAAGAATGCCAGGCGTTTGGGGAATTATTATACTTTTATTAAAATATTTACTGGCTCACTTGTGGTACAAAATTTCTATCTACAGTTACCAGATAATGACAATGACACTTGAAATTATATTATTAATATAACAGCCAGTGCTTTGACTTGCTAATGATTATTGGACTGTTCATACAGGATGACAGAGTCATATCAAAAGATTAAAAATTTTAATGAAAGAAAAAAGTTATTTCGAATAAATTGTGTCGCTTTCACCCAAAACTTAAATAAAGGACCCTGCACGGAATACATATCATTTTGGTTTATTGCGGAATTTAATGAAACTCTAGTATGTTGTAGATCATGACCATCATAAGTTTCGGAGAAACAGGGTGATTTTGAAAGTAGTTACAAAAACAGAAAATGAAAGTTATTTACCACAAATTCAGAATATTTTTGGTTTGTTCTCATTATTTGGCTAAAATATGTCATGCTTTTGGAAACGGAAAAATCAAAATCAGTATTTAGTTTGACGGGGTCACCACAAATGTACTCAAAAAATCATATTTCTTCGTTTTTTTTATTTCACCTATGAGAATTGAGATTTTTTCTACTTTAATTTCGAGATTTGTCTGAATAGTATTGACAATTTGGAAAAGCAATACTATTATTATACAAATACAGTATTTTAGTATATCGCCGTCATCAGAAAAATATTATATTACAAAGTTATTCACTTCATTCCTTCAATAGAAACCACAAAGAACCAGGCATATGTTTTCAACTTATAACGTTAATATCTTTAAGCCATAATATGTGAAAACCAAACTTATATTTTTAAAATACAAGGGCTCTACGAAAAGTAACTCTACATAATGTACGTGACTACTTGATGTGCATGTAATAATAATTTCAGGAAGCTAATTTTCTTCTTCCGCAACCTCACGAATAGCCACATCTTGAACGTATTCCAAAGTATTGGTAGTTGGAAAATGTACATTTATGTCTAGTGTAGCTGTGGTACCAAATGGTACTCGCCACATGACAGCACATTCCCACCACCCTGGCACACTCAACCGACATGTGTAGTAATGTCCTGATATTTCGTTCGCATCCAAATCAAATCTCATGAACAACTGATATTTAGTATTGTTTCTATGCCTGGAAAATCATCTGACTCTAATAAAACCATTTTCATTGAGTTTCTTATCTATATCAATGCAGTGTCTTCCGTCCTGGTCCATATTATCCTGTATATATGATGGAGACAGCCGCAACTGGAAAACTCCAAAAGAAAATATAGCGCCATTGTAGTCCAGTAACTGAAGGGTCAAACCTGGGAATAAGTCTGGCATGAGTTCCCACATAGCGCATTTTGTAGGTCACCGCAGGTGTTTTAACATGAGAAAATCCTTAACGCGTTGTGGTCAAGGGGAGGGGCTTAAATTGGGCCCCAAAACCTGGAAAATGGGTTTCCCGCTAATATCTGGCTAAATATGCCAATTAGAGAAATTTTGTTCAGACAAAAAATGGAGATTAGCTCATTCTCTACAAAAATTGCCCTTATCATTTTCTTCGAAAATTCAATAGTTTTTGAGATAATGGCACTCAAAAGTCACCTCATTTCAGCTGCTGCTCTACCTTCAGGAATTCCGCTTTCTATGAATTAACGCGTAACCGGGCGGACGAATTGTTCAATATCTCGGGAAAAAATTAATATTTTTCGATGATTCAAAGTTCATCGGAATGGGAAAACCCGTAGCTACAATTCCATGTGACTTGAAGTCAGTTCGTATTTACCAAAAATATTTAAAAAAAGCGGTCAAAGTTTTTTTCAACAATATTTAGAGGCTGCTTCATTAATTTATTCATATTTTCTTTAAAAATAGGCATTTATTCTAATTTTGCCTTGATAATGGAACCCTAGGGGGTCTTGAATGACCTCAGAAATTTTTTTGCAATACTTTTCTGGCGTTCTAATATACAATTGATTTGTTTATTTGCATATTTTAGCCGATTTCGAAGTTCCAGAGAATCTTCGGAACAAGCGCGAATTATAATCTTATGATCCGTTATATTGATTTCCAGTGTACATCATTTCAAAGCTTAGATGGTCTACTTTTCGAATATATTTTTTTATTTTTAATAGAGTCTAATAATTTTCGAGAAATGAGGAAAATTGGTCACACGAGTCAAAACCTTCCTTTTTTTGTTTATCCATTTCTTGTTCCCCGCTCTTTATTTCTTGAGGATTAATAATTAGATGAAAGTAAATTTCTGAGGTCATTCAAGACCCCCTAAGGTTCCATTATCAAGGCAAAATTAGAATAAATGCCTATTTTTAAAGAAAATATGAATAAATTAATGAAGCAGCCTCTAAATATTGTTGAAAAAAACTTTGACCGCTTTTTTTAAATATTTTTGATAAATACGAACTGACTTCAAGTCACATGGAATTGTAGCTACGGGTTTTCCCATTCCGATGAACTATCATCGAAAAATATTAATTTTTTCCCGAGATATTGAACAATTCGTCCGCCCGGTTACACGTTAATTCATAGAAAGCGGAATTCCTGAAGGTAGAGCAGCAGCTGAAATGAGGGGACTTTTGAGTGCCATTATCTCGAAAACTATTGAATTTTCGAAGAAAATGATAAGGGCCATTTTTGTAGAGAATGAGCGGATCTCCTTTTTTTATCTGAACAAAAATTCTCTAATTGGCATATTTAGACAGATATTAGCAGGAAACCCATTTTCCAGGTTTTGGGGCCCATTTTCAGCCCCTCCCCTTGACCACAACGCGTTAAGGATTTTCTCATGTTAAAACACCTGCGATGACCTACAAATTGCGCTATGTGGGAACTCATGCCCGACTTATTCCCAGCTTTCGATCTTTTCAGTCCTTCATTTACTGGACTATTGGTGAACATTCTGAAAAAAAATTACAGAGAATTTAGAGAAACTCCAAAGATATAGTGCGCTGGCAATTTTTTTTAGTAGGGATCTTATTATTACTGTTATGTATTTTAAAAATATAAGTTTAGCTTTAGGTTTTTCACATATTATTAACATTGAATGTTAAAAATATATGGTTATTTAAGGTTTATATTGAGAGAATAAAGTAAGTATCGTCTGAATAGGATATCTTTAGGTACTTTTCCGATGACCCTAATATGGTAAAATACTGTTTTTGTATAATAATTGTATCGCTTTTCCAAATTGTCAACACTACGAAATATAATTTTTTGAGTACGTTTGTTATGACCTGATTTGGATCGTAATAGTGTTGCCTTTCCAAAGTCATGACTTATTTTAGCCAAATTACGAGAACAAAATCGCCCTGAATCATACGATTTGATTATGGTCCATTTAAAGTATTACCGACAGGTCGTGGTATACAACATACTAGAGTTTCATTAAATTCCGCAATCAACCAAAATCCTATGTATTCCGTGCTGGGTCCTTTATATTTTTTACGTCTCATGTTACAGAAACAAACAATACAGCAATTTGCCGGCTATTCACTTTATTAGCAACATTTGTATTCTCTAGTTAAGTTGTCGGTTTTCATAATTTGTCACCAACAATAAAATAATAACCTTTTAGAGAACGCAAAGCATGTTGAAAAATTTTGGTGGATTCGCATGCGGATTCACCAAAATTTTAAAATTAAATCAAATCCCACCAAATTTTATAGAAGGAACAATATTCGGATAATACAGGGGGTGCGGTAAAACATAACATTGGAGACTTTTGCGATGTCATGAAGAACAGCTTTCTCAAGTCTTTTTACTCTAAATGTACCATAAGTTATCGATCTTTTATAATGCATATTTCAATTATTGCGCATTTTTCTGCTACTATAATGGAGCAGTTTTGGGACATCCATCAATCAGAATTTTCAGTTAACCAAATCAGCAATGTTCAATCAACCAAACATTCTCCGGTTGCAATGAATACCACGTACCACGCAATAAAGCCACGTTTTATTAGAATTTGTTTCGTGCTCCAATGTTTGTTATTTTTTTTTTGGCTTTTTGTCGTTTTACAAACAAGAATGTTTAATGAAACTGAAATAAATACAAATTAAACCGCTCATATTTTGTGGTTCGTTTCGATTTAACTGTCATGAAATTGTAGTTACGAGATATTTTAATCGTTTTAATAAAAAAATCGAACGGTTGACTTACAAGCAATACAAATTGCTTTAACTATTTTAAAATCTTCACTGTTTATAACCTAGATTAAATTCATCGTTGCAACTCCAATAATTTATGATCTATCTATCTATCTATCTATTCTCTAATTGAATATAAAACAGAAAAAAAAAGAACAATGTCAAATTAAATTACTCTAATCCGTACCTATTATTCTCCTGTAACATTTAATTACATTTCGTGTCTCTAGCAGAGATATTGGTGACGTCACAATTCTGCCTTCGACGGTTTAAACGGTGACGGGGTATGTTGGAATTAGCTATCAGAATCGTCTGTGATAACACATAAAAATTCCCCGTGGGGAATTCTAGAGACCATACGAGGAATGTTGCGAGATGATCAGAATTAATCGAATATAAAATTAGATATTGATCAGCTTAGAATCATTGAATTTGTACAGCAAAGTTAGCATTTAGCGTTCAATCAATCTTCAATCTACAAAAGAACGAGAAATTTAAGTTTTCAGGTTTCCTTAAAATGTGATAGAAGATTATTCTACCAAATATTGAACCAGTTATGATTTCATTAAATTCTGAAGAATATGATATTGATAAAGCTCTAGAAAGCTTTTTTAGGTTAGGTTAGGCTATCTAAGGACGTATTAACCCTTCTTCTACTATTACTGCCCTTTCTCGTTGCCTAGTACTCTTTTAATTTTATTTCTATGTATCCTTTTGACCCCTTTTTTGTTGGTACAGTGTTTTGCATTCAGGCTCTGCCCCAAAAGCAACATTTTTAACCAAATCCTGGAAGCGTCGTCATCTTTGGATTGGCTCAGTTTGCGCAGTACATTATTAGCCCACTTTACTCTGCTCCCTTTTCCTCTAGTTCTATCTATCTATCTGTTCATGGGGTATCTATACACTGCGACCTTAAGATCTATTGTGTCCCCTTCCCCTAATCTCTTCTGGTTATGGTTTCCCAGTAGTGTCTTGGCCTGCCTCATTCCTTGTAGTCCCATACAATATTGGGATCTTTTGTTATTTACTTCTTTTCCAAGTTCATCAAGTATTGTACTGGTGCTTCCTCTAGTTATAGTGTTCAGGATGCGAGAGGAGTAAAGGAGCACCAAGAGTTCTACAATCAAAACCCTAATTTTTACATGTAAATTTCCATAAAGAATTCTAAGCTCCAATCTGGTGATTTTTACCCGCTTTAAGGTCACGCGTCATTGCTTAGAGATAACGTCGGCGGGCATCAGGGGCACAAATATATGGACAGGCTTAAGGAGCACAAATATATGCGGTTCTAAACTTAGCTAATGACACCACAGGAGGAGGCCGCAAAGTAACGTTGCCAAAATTCGAATCATGCGCAGTACCAAAAGAACCATAGCTAATATCTCGGTTATTATTAGACCGATTTGAACTGAGAAAACGGCATAATGGGCTTGGATATGTAAACAAAAATTACATGTCCTCATAGCTGTGGTTATTTTCTTCTGCATAGGCATAGAGACTTTTATCTTACTTCTAATGTGTCTTAATTATACCAATGTATCAATGAACCTATTGTACATATAATAATTAAAAAAAAAATAAAGTTCTGACACGTTATTTTATATTTATAGACATTCCGGTATGCAATTTTTCGAGAGCCGTGTATTGAAATATATGAAACGTCTCGGCTTTATTTTAACTCTCTCTTTGTATTTTGCATAAAAATTATTTCTTTGTGTTTAAGCGGAATAGCTTCACAATTATCTGTATTTCTCCTTTTGTTGAAAACGGAAATACAATGAGGTACATTTAAAGATAAAAGAACAAGTATTCTCATTAAGCAAAAATGTTCAACCTGGTAAGTTTAGACTACCAATAGAAAAAAGCATCTAAAATAAAGTTAAGAATCACAAACATCCATTGAGATTTTGTTTGGCAATATTTAAAGTTCTTCAGTTGTAAGTTTTTGAAATAGTAAAACAATAAACAAAACATAACTTTATTTCTTGATTGAAACATGACAAAATGTCTCTCTCTCTCCTTTATTTTTTCCTCTTCTTTATCATGTTCATCCTCTGATTCTTCTTCTGCACTAACTGTGGCTTCATCTTTTTCTTCCATGATTATTTCTTATACGTTTTGTCGATATGTTCTTTATATATCTCCTTGCCATTGTTCTTCATCTTCTTCGTGTCGTTCCACTTCCCTTTGTTTGACCTGCTTACCTCCTCTTAGCTCCATTATCTCTATTATTTATTTCCTACTCTATTTAAAATTGCAATTTTTATATCATATATTTTTCAAGTTTTTGACTTTAACGGCTCTAGCTTTAATATTGAAATGACGACTACAAAAATTGAAATAAGCTGAATATTAATATAAATCGAATTATTCAAAAAATATACTTAAAAGATTCTAATCGTACCAGTTCAGATTTATAAACAAATTCTAGTATATTACTTAATTGACTCAAACTACTGTAAAAGTTTCTCGCTACAATTTAAAACTAAAATTCAAATCTACTAATGTTTAACCTACCAGAGACATCTTTCGTATAGTCATAATATTAGCAGTTCACCAGATACCCTTATAGGTGGCGCAGGCTCAGATATTTATCGATTTTATCCTTAACCAGAATAATTTCGTCCGCTTGACATTAGGTAGCACTAGTATCATTTTATTGATCTAGAGAAACTTAAATGTAACAGAAATCTGCACCTGTTTTTTTATCGAAAATAATTTAGAGAAAACTTTGATATATCATGGGGGAAATTTACTTTTAAACTGGTATTTTCAGTAAGTAGAATAGAAGCGGTGATTTTTTTCTGGTGAAACAATTTAAAAAAAAGTGAAATGAATTTAAATGCTTTCAAAATGTTTCATTCAAATTTTTACTTATTAAATGATAAAGTTGAAACACTATCGTCGACCACTAACCAAAACACAAATTTTAACACACTCTACGCGCGTTTCGCCAACTATGTTGGCATCATCAGGATTTGATGATAGACTACTCCTTCTACTGCACCGTCTCCACTGTACTGAATTCGTTTCTTTACAGTTTTGCTACATCATGTGACATCTCCCCTACTACATAATTTTTCTGCCAATAAACTAGCACACTTGAAAGAGAATCAATTCGATATTTATCTAAATATTGCCTATATTAGGTCAAATACATTAGTATAGAATTATTATTATTATTACTATTATAACTTTTAAATTTTAATGTATTGAAAATATTATCGTTTATCATCAGGGACTTTTTTATATTACACATTTAAATTTATTTACCTAGAAATAATTACACTATTATCCTCAAATTTCCTATTTCTTTAACTGTCGTTTCCGTCACGGATATAAATTTTATAGCACTTATATCTTTGCAATAAACAACAAAGTTGCAAATTGTATGCCTTTGTTGCAATTTGTAACATAAGTGGAAATGCTTTCCAGGATTGCTCAGTTACCCTAAAAGTTATCCAGTTAACATTTAGATATGGCTTGAATACGAATACAAAGGATTAATTTTTAGTTTATGAGCTATAATGTAATATACAAACAGTTATTATTTGTATTGTTGGAGATGATCCAACATATAAATTTTAGTGTAGTGGACAAATTATATTTTATTATTGGAGAGAAGCTGAAAGTTTATCTAAAAATTTATCTAAAAATTTGCGATGTTCTGGAACTGAGTTCATAAGCAATTTACCTAAAGTGGATTTTATAATAATATAATACAACAGCATATTATACAACGATCATGCAATGGCTACAACGTGAGAGTTGTATACATATACATACACAAGACACTGAATAATTAATTTGCTATGATTAATTGCATATCAAATAATATTAAACGAGCAAGGTTTGTTTGTGTGTGTGTGTGTGTGTATGTGTGTGTGTGTGTGTCCAGAGGATCTCGAAATCCACTCGTCAGAATTCAATGAAACTTTCAGGGTAGACTAATTCCTATCCAAATCGACAGAAAATATTTCACAGACATGAGTCTGTGAAAATTCGATCTTCCGAGATATTTACAAGAAAAGTTAAGCTTTTAGTTTTATTTCCTAGCAACGGCACATAATAATAACTTGTTTCTATAGTAATATATACTATAAAGGATAGATGAGTACAGTCAAAGTGGGGATATAACGTCACATTCCATAGGCGTACTTTGCAAAATAAGTTTCTATAATATAAATAAGGTCACAGCATATAAAATATAAATACGCACTTCGTAGATTAAATTTTGAAGTTATATTATTTACAAAAAATAAAAATAAACTTTATGCATCCGACACTTTAACATTGAACGAATTAAATTTAACCAATAAATAACAAGGAGGATTATATGTTGGGATTAAATTAAATCTCTTGGCATTAAAAGTAACGCTTCAGTACTTACCTAAACTCAAAGATTAAAAAAAAAGTTAGTTCAAGAACTATCTTTAAAAGTCACTGTCTTCACTTAAACTACTGGTATCACTATAATTGTCTTTTCTGAGGTTTATTATTATCTGTTCTATTAAATTATCCATTGATATATCCACTTTCCTAAATGAATTTTCCACATTTTTAACATGATCAATGCATTTTCCCCAATGTTCTCTATTTACATCTGAAACTGCCTTCAAAAACAAATTTCGCACATCAGGAAATTTAAATGTTTTATTGTTTTGAGAAACATAACCTTTTAATAATTGTGATCAGATCAGTTCAATGGGATTTAACTCTGCGTGGTAAGGAGGCAATTTGAGAATTCCTTTTTCTCGGGCCATCTCATCTATAATATATTTTTTTAATTTGTTTTTATGTTGCCTTGCTATTACTAATAATTCTGCCTTCAAGGATTTAGGAGGACTGATAATATTTTTAGAATGAAGCCATTTTGAAATATATATTAATACAAAATTCTGAATCAATTAAAATACATACGATACGGCTATGAATAAATAAAGTCTGACTTATCTGTCAAAAGAACAAATTTATTACAGTAAAAACCCTGGAAACAAGAATCTAGACAAAAACTATATTAGGCCGATCAGATGTATTAAAATTTAAATTTTAACTACAAATAAGCATTGAAGGATGAGGTAAAATAAAATTTCTACCTCTTGAACCTGTACTACGTTCTGCAAATTAAATACTGCACTCCTTTCTTCTGTATAGTATATTAGTAAAAAGGTTTGACTTTATTTAATTTCTGGCGTTTTAATCAGAAAGAATTCAATTTTAAATTTGTCGCTTTATATAAAAAAGGAAAGGTTCATTTGACGGACATAAATAATTTGCTTGTCAAATGACAGCCATCTTATTAATTCAAAGTTGAAAATACAACGTTGCCAATTCAATTTCAGAAATCATGGGTTTAGGTAAATATTTATAGGAACGTTGAGTAACACTGTTAAAATGGACACTTGTCTTCCCTTCCCCGATAGTGTGAGACTACCCCTTACGGCTACTATTTTATTATGCGGACAGTTTTAATATTTAAGTTTTCATGATCAGAGAGAGAGAGAGAGAGAGAGAAAGAATTTTTGAAAAAATATGATATCAATATTTGCCACACGTCGAGAGTCTGGTCACAGGTTTTTGTGGAGGTTTTTACCCAAGTATGAATATCAGACCTATAATTTTCCTTCACTGCAGATCAAAAAATAATAAAATCAATTGAACATAGAGTTTTTCTTATATAGTGATAAATAGAGTGAGCTGAGCGATCTTCTGTTGACGGGACGTGTGCCCTACACGCTGCTGTTGCCCGTCCCGGAAACGGGGCCTGTCCACCGTGACAATTCGCGAAGATCAAGCGTCAGTAGAAGTTGCCCTAAAAGGGTGAAATCCCCAGAAACTAGGCAACTTTAATGCATTTAACTAACCTCTGTGACAAGCAGTTGATAAACGTCAACAATAGCTGCAGCCAATTGAAAATTAACACTGACAGCTTTTTTAATTTTCCCGCCTACTTTCAAGCCAATCAACTTTTTATTTATCTCCCTATCAGTAGTTCAAGTAGATGTCGCCCACTCCGTGATTTTCGCGAATTAATTAATAATTTGTCATGTTATAAATATACTTAAATTATATACTCATTGGGCTGCTTAAAAATGTAGATTTGAATATTAAGAGCGAAGCTCGGTGACCAGATATTCTATATGATAAGGAGAACCTTAAAGTGGTAGGCTACTCTAGATTTTTCAACTAACGTTGTTTACATAATAATTCAGCCTTTGACGTTATAACTTTTATCTATTTGATAAATAATAATACATATATAGAGACGGACATCAAACATGTAGAAAATTAATATGGTTAGACGGGTTTAACTCAATTTGGTGAGAAGCCTGAGGGAGTAACTCCCTGGAAATAATTCTTTTGAAGGCTGTCTTCTGTTAGTTATTTTAACACAAATTGTAGGATATTGGATTAGCCAGGTGAGGGTTGTTATATTTTTTTAACAATTAAGTTCTCCTTAATATACACTGTATAAATTCAATGTTTCTCTCTACAAACTATTTGACAAGTCAACCGCAGAGTCTAATTCACTCATGCAATATTTTAAATTTTAATTAAACTACACATTGTTCATTTTCTTTGATTATATACGCACAAAAGCCCAGTAACGAACTCAAAACCGAGACATTTTAATTCATTATAAGTAATCTCGGTTAATGGGAAGCAAACATACAAAGTCAACGATTTGAATAGGATTTTCTATTGTGCAATAATTTAATCAACAAAGAGAATTCATTTGTATTTCACCAACGTTATTTCTCTTATTTGTGCACGATTATTAAATTAGGAGATATTACAATCGTCCAATTAGAATAAAGTTATTTTTATTAGATAATCAAACCAAACAACTATAAAAAGTACTTTATTAAAGATAGGAAAGAGTAGAACTAATGCAGGAGGTGCTGTCAGAAATCAGAGTTTCGGATGATTAATTTAAACTGTATAGCTCTACTGCAACCGAGAGGATGGTGACATGTAACATGCCAAAAATTATGGTGCGGATAAGAAAGTCAATGTTTGATAAATACCAGGAAAGGACTAACTACAGAAATCAAAAAGATGTTAGACTGTTTGTCTCCAATTTAAATTAATTACATTAAGTAAACCAATAATAAAGAATCTATCACTTCACCTTATTTTCGAAAATACATTACGTAGTGATTGAATGTCCAAATTTAATTTATATTTATCTCCGACGTAATTTTACGTTTCCTTTTTCCTTTTTTCGATAAACTGAAGTGGACAGAGAATATCCAATTGAGGTTTCCTTTCAAACAAAGGTACCCGAAATAACGTATCCGATCTTTATTCCGAGCTCAGGTGGCGCCATAACATCTAAAGAACATACTAGCCCACATCGCATATAAACAGAAGGTGCTTCAAATAAAACAGAATTTTTATTTCAATTGAGTCTCTGAGGATTTTTAACCGATAAAATAGAGTCTGCAGTTTATTTGAATCTAGTTGAGGTAATTTTTATTTGCACAAAGATAAAAAAGTTGTTTCATATAGAAAAATGGCCAGAAAATATTTAGACCTTTAAAGTTGGCAATAAATCAAAAATTAAAATATTCCGTAAAAATAAATTTTTATTACATTTCAATAAACCATTATCCCTTCTACCATAAAACGATTATATAAAGTCCTTATTCACGCTTTAGTTCAGAATAGAGCGTTCAGACTAAGCCAGGTACCTTTGATGACCATATGTGTGTTGTTATTGTAATATTTTTAGCTGTTTCTTTAATTATATTATAATTTTGCTATAGATTCTTAAGGCTCAGGTATGTATCAACAATTTAATAGCTGCAAATAAGCAGAAAAGTTTATTTAGTTTAAAAAAATAGCTATAAAGTAACATAACTTCCAATTGTTTGATATTTATATTGATCTCAGAAATATTATGATTATTAGTTGTGTTCCAAGATATCCGAGTTTTAATTATTGAGTTTTTGTATTGTATATTGATTGTAAATTTCAGAAATTTTTTGCACTTATTTGCTCTTTTCGTCAACAAGCTCCAGCGCTATATTTATAAATAGAAGGGAACTTCTTGATATTATTAGCTGTTCTGGGAGCAGTGTAATTGAAGAGAAATCCAAAAATAAAATATTTACATTCTAGAACATCCTATTACTATTATTTTGAAATAAAGGAAAATGTATAATATTGTTTATGATTTTTTTCCCACTAATGACGTCTCTAAAGCGAAATATATAATGTATATATTATTATTATT
Source organism: Crepidodera aurea (assembly GCA_949320105.2). Classification (NCBI taxonomy): domain Eukaryota; kingdom Metazoa; phylum Arthropoda; class Insecta; order Coleoptera; family Chrysomelidae; genus Crepidodera; species Crepidodera aurea. The sequence goes on from OX439477.1 coordinate 24,909,382, forward strand.
ATTATTATTATTATTATTATTATTCATAGGGTCTGTTAATTTTTGCCAACTTTGAAGGTTGTTTGCCCCAATTTTGTTTATTCATGGATATGTGGGTTGATAAAGGCTACGTTTTAAAATTATTTTGAATTATACAGGTTGTCCCAAAAAAGTGTGGCGGACCATTTGATGTAATTTGACGTTCAAACTCCAGTAGTAGAATGGGATGTGCACTTAAAAAATGTATTTTTTTCCGCTATTTTCAAATATCCATCCCAATTTTAAAAAATCTGATATACAGCGTGTTGTTTTGGGGATTTTTAAATCTTACAAATTATTCTTAATCCGGATCTGGATTTAAATTGTAGTTCTTACACTATAGGATTGGGCTATTAACACCCTATACCTGCACCAAGTATGAGAGAAATCTACAGGGTGGTTCTAAAGTTACCGCTTATCAAAATATTGGTCGAAATGGATGAAACGCCCCGTATCTCAATTATTAAAGGCGTTAGAGCCAGTAACCAAAGTTATTTGGAATCACCTAAGTACTCTCTATTTGCAGTTAATGTATGTCGGTTTAACTATGAAACACTCTGTATAATACTTCTCTTCGATGTTCGCTAATTAGGATCTATTGTCGAAAATGCATTTGTGCCAAGTGAACTCATCATTTTTGATGCTAATGCGTCACTTTAACTCATTTTTTTCCGCTATTTTCAAATATCCATCCCAATTTTAAAAAATCTGATATACAGCGTGTTGTTTTGGGGATTTTTAAATCTTACAAATTATTCTTAATCCGGATCTGGATTTAAATTGTAGTTCTTACACTGTAGGATTGGGCTATTAACACCCTATACCTGTACCAAGTATGAGAGAAATCTACAGGGTGGTTCTAAAGTTACCGCTTATCAAAATATTGGTCGAAATGGATGAAACGCCCCGTATCTCAATTATTAAAGGTGTTAGAGCCAGTAACCAAAGTTATTTGGAATCACCTAAGTACTCTCTATTTGCAGTTAATGTATGTCGGTTTAACTATGAAACACTCTGTATAATACTTCTCTTCGATGTTCGCTAATTAGGATCTATTGTCGAAAATGCATTTGTGCCAAGTGAGCTCATCATTTTTGATGCTAATGCGTCACTTTAACTTATTTTTTTCCGCTATTTTCAAATATCCATCCAAATTTTAAAAAATCTGATATACAGCGTGTTGTTTTGGGGATTTTTAAATCTTAAAAATTATTCTTAATCCGGATCTGGATTTAAATTGTAGTTCTTACACTATAGGATTGGGCTATTAACACCCTATACCTGCACCAAGTATGAGAGAAATCTACAGGGTGGTTCTAAAGTTACCGCTTATCAAAATATTGGTCGAAATGGATGAAACGCCCCGTATCTCAATTATTAAAGGCGTTAGAGCCAGTAACCAAAGTTATTTGGAATCACCTAAGTACTCTCTATTTGCAGTTAATGTATGTCGGTTTAACTATGAAACACTCTGTATAATACTTCTCTTCGATGTTCGCTAATTAGGATCTATTGTCGAAAATGCATTTGTGCCAAGTGAACTCATCATTTTTGATGCTAATGCGTCACTTTAACTCATTTTTTTCCGCTATTTTCAAATATCCATCCCAATTTTAAAAAATCTGATATACAGCGTGTTGTTTTGGGGATTTTTAAATCTTACAAATTATTCTTAATCCGGATCTGGATTTAAATTGTAGTTCTTACACTGTAGGATTGGGCTATTAACACCCTATACCTGTACCAAGTATGAGAGAAATCTACAGGGTGGTTCTAAAGTTACCGCTTATCAAAATATTGGTCGAAATGGATGAAACGCCCCGTATCTCAATTATTAAAGGCGTTAGAGCCAGTAACCAAAGTTATTTGGAATCAACTAAGTACTCTCTATTTGCAGTTAATGTATGTCGGTTTAACTATGAAACACTCTGTATAATACTTCTCTTCGATGTTCGCTAATTAGGATCTATTCTCGAAAATGCATTTGTGCCAAGTGAGCTCATCATTTTTGATGCTAATGCGTCACTTTAACTTATTTTTTTCCGCTATTTTCAAATATCCATCCAAATTTTAAAAAATCTGATATACAGCGTGTTGTTTTGGGGATTTTTAAATCTTAAAAATTATTCTTAATCCGGATCTGGATTTAAATTGTAGTTCTTACACTATAGGATTGGGCTATTAACACCCTATACCTGTACCAAGTATGAGAGAAATCTACAGGGTGGTTCTAAAGTTACCGCTTATCAAAATATTGGTCGAAATTGATGAAACGCCCCGTATCTCAATTATTAAAGGCGTTAGAGCCAGTAACCAAAGTTATTTGGAATCACCTAAGTACTCTCTATTTGCAGTTAATGTATGTCGGTTTAACTATGAAACACTCTGTATAATACTTCTCTTCGATGTTCGCTAATTAGGATCTATTGTCGAAAATGCATTTGTGCCAAGTGAACTCATCATTTTTGATGCTAATGCGTCACTTTAACTCATTTTTTTCCGCTATTTTCAAATATCCATCCCAATTTTAAAAAATCTGATATACAGCGTGTTGTTTTGGGGATTTTTAAATCTTACAAATTATTCTTAATCCGGATCTGGATTTAAATTGTAGTTCTTACACTGTAGGATTGGGCTATTAACACCCTATACCTGTACCAAGTATGAGAGAAATCTACAGGGTGGTTCTAAAGTTACCGCTTATCAAAATATTGGTCGAAATTGATGAAACGCCCCGTATCTCAATTATTAAAGGCGTTAGAGCCAGTAACCAAAGTTATTTGGAATCACCTAAGTACTCTCTATTTGCAGTTAATGTATGTCGGTTTAACTATGAAACACTCTGTATAATACTTCTCTTCGATGTTCGCTAATTAGGATCTATTGTCGAAAATGCATTTGTGCCAAGTGAACTCATCATTTTTGATGCTAATGCGTCACTTTAACTCATTTTTTTCCGCTATTTTCAAATATCCATCCCAATTTTAAAAAATCTGATATACAGCGTGTTGTTTTGGGGATTTTTAAATCTTACAAATTATTCTTAATCCGGATCTGGATTTAAATTGTAGTTCTTACACTGTAGGATTGGGCTATTAACACCCTATACCTGTACCAAGTATGAGAGAAATCTACAGGGTGGTTCTAAAGTTACCGCTTATCAAAATATTGGTCGAAATGGATGAAACGCCCCGTATCTCAATTATTAAAGGCGTTAGAGCCAGTAACCAAAGTTATTTGGAATCAACTAAGTACTCTCTATTTGCAGTTAATGTATGTCGGTTTAACTATGAAACACTCTGTATAATACTTCTCTTCGATGTTCGCTAATTAGGATCTATTCTCGAAAATGCATTTGTGCCAAGTGAGCTCATCATTTTTGATGCTAATGCGTCACTTTAACTTATTTTTTTCCGCTATTTTCAAATATCCATCCAAATTTTAAAAAATCTGATATACAGCGTGTTGTTTTGGGGATTTTTAAATCTTAAAAATTATTCTTAATCCGGATCTGGATTTAAATTGTAGTTCTTACACTATAGGATTGGGCTATTAACACCCTATACCTGTACCAAGTATGAGAGAAATCTACAGGGTGGTTCTAAAGTTACCGCTTATCAAAATATTGGTCGAAATTGATGAAACGCCCCGTATCTCAATTATTAAAGGCGTTAGAGCCAGTAACCAAAGTTATTTGGAATCACCTAAGTACTCTCTATTTGCAGTTAATGTATGTCGGTTTAACTATGAAACACTCTGTATAATACTTCTCTTCGATGTTCGCTAATTAGGATCTATTGTCGAAAATGCATTTGTGCCAAGTGAACTCATCATTTTTGATGCTAATGCGTCACTTTAACTCATTTTTTTCCGCTATTTTCAAATATCCATCCCAATTTTAAAAAATCTGATATACAGCGTGTTGTTTTGGGGATTTTTAAATCTTACAAATTATTCTTAATCCGGATCTGGATTTAAATTGTAGTTCTTACACTATAGGATTGGGCTATTAACACCCTATACCTGTACCAAGTATGAGAGAAATCTACAAGGTGGTTCTAAAGTTACCGCTTATCAAAATATTGGTCGAAATGGATGAAACGCCCCGTATCTCAATTATTAAAGGTGTTAGAGCCAGTAACCAAAGTTATTTGGAATCAACTAAGTACTCTCTATTTGCAGTTAATGTATGTCGGTTTAACTATGAAACACTCTGTATAATACTTCTCTTCGATGTTCGCTAATTAGGATCTATTGTCGAAAATGCATTTGTGCCAAGTGAGCTCATCATTTTTGATGCTAATGCGTGGAGAGTTGTGGTTGGGGATTGGGTAACCGCCAACGTGTCCTTTCATACTTCGAATGTCATAAATCATGCAGAGAATATGCCACCCATCACGTACTTTAACATAACAATCACGCAGGCCTCAAATTAAAAAGTTTTTTCCTTTTTCGGCATCTTCTATTTATGAATCTGAAGTCGGTTATTTCTACCACATCCGGATTTTTCACACTAATTACACAATAAGGTACTTTAGTGAAAAAAAAGTCATAATACAAAAATAAATGACTGGTTAATGTTTTTTATTAATTTATATACAGTGCGTATCATAAGTGTTACCCCCCCCCCATATCTAACTCGTTACTGGACTCTTGTTAGGAAAATAGTCAAGACTCGTCGACTTTTGATTTCTACAATGTACATTTTTTTATAAATAGTTTACCCCTAATTTCATCACTTACTGGAGAGGAGCAACCCTTTTGAAAAATTTAAATAGCTCATTTGAAAGGGGGTTTTATTCTCCATTAAACCGTGCAAAAAATTTGAAATTTGCTTTATTACGTGTTGAGTTATTAATGTTAAAAAATAACAAAACACCACAAACAGGAAGGCAACTAAACTACAATTACAATAAATGTTTAAAATATTCCCCGTTGACTTCTGCTATTTAAATTTTTCCCCCTCCAGTAAGGGATGAAATTAGGGGTAAAGTATTCATACAAAAATGTACATTGTAGAAATCAAAAGTCGACGTGTACTCGGCGATACGCGATACGCACTGTATGTATCCAAGTGAGAATAAACATTTATAACATTTCAAACGCTTGTGAAACATTGTTTTTTATAGAAGCTTCCACTTTAACATCCATTGTCCTCATACCTACGTTCTATTTCTTTTATATACTGATGAAATCCTTCTCATTCTCCTTATAGCTCCCAAGTTATCAGAAAAGTGAAGTTTGAGTCTCATCAAACATGCTGCCACTTCTTAGGATTCATCGAAGTTTTTATAATTCCTTCATATAAAGTCTTCATTCAGTTTAGCTTCTGGGAATATTCTTTGTAAATACTTAAATTCATTTTTTAGTGATACAAAATCAAATTATACAATTGCTATCGTTTTTAATAAGTTCAAGGATGTTGTTCACCGTGAAGAACAAAATTGCCAATACATATAATTCAATAAGCAATCTAATAGTTTATTTATTCATACGAGAATCTGCGCACGCGCGTTCTGACAGCTTTTGTGGACAGGTTTAAATGTTTATTAGCTTTAGTACTAGCAAAAAAATCTTCTCCCGGGCTATTAATGGATTCTCGTATTACTTTCAAATTTGTATAGATACTTTGTACTTATGCTTTTTACATACTAACAAATTTATCGAATTTAAGCTAGAAAAATAAAAATAGTTTCCCAAAACTTTTTACTAAAAGCACTTTGTTAATAATTCATATCATTTTCGACAGAGTTCTTCAACCTGATAATAATCCTCGACGTGGCATCCTGAATCATTAATGGCAATCTAATCGATTTTAATAACCTATTGATTAGTTTAAAAGGTTTCATCGGCATCATAATGATAATAAATCAATCCAACGAGGCATTAAAAAATCTGCATCTCTGGGACGCAGCTTGCCGTGCATGGCAAATTTTTTTCAATAAGTAACATAGCCCAGCAGATTTTTAGATTAAATTGAGACTGAGAAAGTTTTGTGGAAATTGGATGATCATTTTTTTTTTAAATATTACTGCTTATCTTCTAAAAAAGCACCAATAAGTAAATGAGTGAATATAAGTTTAGAGGAACGTTGCAATAAAAATAGCAGAAGCCTGGTGATGACTGAAGTTGTATTAGGGTGTATATGATATAATTGATTCTAACTTTTAAAAACCATCATCTTAAGTTACTTAAAGATTGCCAATTTCTTCTGTACAATTTTGCTGAATACTATAAATTTCGTGCACATTTCGTAACCTACTAATGTGGATTTTTGAAAACACTGAAGGTTTTTCGTTATGAATTATTGTAAATAAAGAATTACACACCGAAGAATAATTTAATAAGGGATTTATATATATAGCCTAATAATGTTTTAGAGCAGATCTTCTTTCATCACATTTTGAGTAGGTTTTTAGTTGGTAGCTATTGAATTATTATAACTTTATTTTATGTTTATTTAAATAAAAAGTCTGTATATATATTTTTAATTTATTTTGTAAAAAACCAAAGATGAACTCCTAATGCTACAGTTTTACCAATCGCATAAAAAATTATATGAACAAAAATATACAAGTACTTTCATTTTAGTGCCCTATTTTCCATTTATTATTTTTATGATATATCCGTTTATTGTTTTGAACAGTGTATATATAAAATAAAGATGTAGGTAAATTGTTTACGGCTACGTAATATAATTTTGGTTTTTATTTGAATTAGTTTTTATTACCGAACACAATTTATAGTCTTAACACTAATATTTAGATACCTAAATCACCTTTGTGATAAAATTTCTTTATTAAAGATGTTTCAGGTGTTATATACTTCAAAACAAACTTGATTACATCATTTTTAGATTGTTAAACATATTTGGAGCGTAACGATTTGATGTAAAGATGATTTACGATGTAGAAAACAGCATTTGCATTTCTCATTTAAATTTTTGCAAGTAAAATAAATAAAGGACGATCGTTTACAGTATTCATCGAGAATTTTGTAAATATCCAGAGAGAAAGCTTCTTTATATTCTTAGAATTTGTTCAAATATTCCAATAAAAATTGGCTGCAAAATTGAATATTTAAGGTATAAAAATGTAACTATACAGTGCGACTCAAGATGAAATGAAGAAATGGATATTAGATATAATAACTGGAATAACAGGAATTAAATCAAGATAAAGAAGAGTGTCTACAAAACGGTACATTTTTACACAAGACGTGTATGTAAAATACCTCGGTGTATTCATATACTCCTACCTAAAGTGGGATGAGCAAATTACTGTTGTGTATGTAGCTAGTAATTGTAGTTAATACCGTATTGAATAAGATGAAGTCAGATTTCGTAATATCTTTATTGCCTAACCACTTTTACAGTAATCAATAACAATCCATTCAATGATAAAGGTCGCATGCCCTTTTGACAATGACACATGACATAGTATAAGAGCGTTCGTTTTAATTCAAATATGTAACAGTCTTCCTCTTCTTATAAAAAACAAATCTTAAAATCTATAATTCACAAATCTAATTTGTTGGAGGCTTGATGTGACGTTTTGAAAAAGGGGCGAATGCTGCAGGATCCAGGTTGGTACAACTAAATAAGATGAATCAGGTTCAGTTTGTACCCTTATATCTGATCCTGACTCATAAAAGTTTTTTATCCATTTGAACTGTCTGTACATAATAAGCTTATGCTGTATAAGCAGATACTTAAGCATGTATGGACCTATGGTATCCAACTATGGGGATGCACTAAAGCAAGCAACTTAGCAATCATCCAAAGATTTCAAAACAAAGCACTGAGGAACATATTAGATGCCCCTTGGTACATTCGCAATAGTGACCTCCATTGGGATCTGGAAATGGACACTTTTGACCATTAGACCATCAAGAAATTAGCCAAAAGTCATGAAGAAAGACTTCATCATATCAATATCGAGGCTATCCAGCTCCTTGACAATACTGGGATAGAAAGAAGACTTAAGAGGATCAAGCTCTTTGAGTTAGTTTAGTGTTTTTAGTGCAAAAGCAGAGTGTGTGTGCACGTTAAACATTAGTGCATTAGTGCAATCCATTCTACAGAACCTAAAGAACGCTGATGAGTATACCCTAGTTTTAAGCTTCAAACTCTATTAGATTAAGTTAGAATTAAATTGCTTATTGGTCACTGTTGACCAGATTTTAATATACTAAATACCTTTATGGGTGTTTAATAATAATAAAAAAAAATTGAACTAGACCTGGCGATTCAGTTACCTTTTGTTTATTGATACTCTCAAAGAGACTAGATATTGTAGGTGGGTCTGGTTGCACAAATATACTAGGTGTATTTTCCTCCATTGACTTTAACTGATAGATGTGTCTTTTCCAGAGACGACCACAATCTAATTGAAATAAATAATGCAACTTACCAAGTTTTTTCTGTTACTTTAGCAATTTTTTGTTTAAAAATATCGAGCCTTTACCTTATTTATCTACCGAACATAAGTGTTAAATGGCTTAGTCCCGTAACAGATTAGGAGTTATTCTGTATTGAAATAATAATTTCAAACAACGAAGGGATTAGTAAAGGATAAAAAGAAGAGAGTGACATCTTGACTAGATTCAGTCAAAATTTATTGTGAATACTCTCTTCTAACCATAGATGGTAGCACATCTAAAAACGAAGGGATTGTTTCATTGTATGTACAGGGTGTCCCAAATTGGTGAGTTTTGCAGGGTATCTCGTAAACTAGAAGAGATAGAAGAAAAGCAGTTAAGATGTTATGATTTCTTTTTTTGTTAAAGTAACGATAGCCTAGTTAAATCTTTAGTAACTCCCTGCAGTTGGAAGATACAGGGCGATTATTGAAAACTGTCGAAAACTACAAGGTACTATAACTTCTTAATTAAGAAAAATATAAAAAAACGTTATAAAAACTTTTGATAGATATAATATTAAAGAGTTCAGTGGCGCACAGATTATTTTTTTAGGGGGCTCACTAAGGAAATATCATGCAAACTTATGTTTTTTTAAATGGGACACCCTGTATATTTTGACGCTTTTCGTTTCCTTTTTTAATTCTCATTCACCTGATACGACATATTATATATCTATTTTCAATGGTTGCAGCTACAGTGCAAATAAACCATTTATGGATGTTATCAGGTGAAACACCCTTAAAAAATTGAACACTCAATAACGAAATTTAACATTTTATTATAAGGATACTGATGTGTGACAATTTTATTTATCAAAATTATAATTAATAAAAAATAAAACCAGATTAAAAAAATAAAAACAATAAATTTATGAAACAACAAGAAACATTGTAACAACTAATCTACCTATAACTAATTTTATTAGAATGTGAAAATTACATTAAATGTTCAAAATGCTCTCCGTTTTCATCGATTAAAAATTTTTCGTTTAAATAATCTCCAACCAATTCAGCATTACCAAAAATAAAATCATAAAATAATATTTACAAGACTAACTTCGAGAGTAGGGAAGATTTATTACAAAATATTCATGCCGCATTTAGAAAAATAAAGCCAGTGCACATACTCAATTGTGTAAGATCAGTAAGAAAAAGGTGACAATTATTACTACAACAAAACGGAGGACATTTTGAACATTTAATGTAATTTTCACATTCTAATAAAATTAGTTAGAAGTAGATTAGTTGTTACAATGTTTCTTGTTGTTTCATAAGTTTATTGTTTTTATTTTTTTAATCTGGTTTTATTTTTTATTAATTATAATTTTGATAAATAAAATTGTCGCACATCAGTATCCTTATAATAAAATGTTAAATTTCGTTACTGAGTGTTCAATTTTTTAAGGGTGTTTCACCTGATAACATCCATAAATGGTTTATTTGCACTGTAGCTCCAACCATTGAAAATAGATATATAATATGTCATATCAAGTGAATGAGAATTAAAAAAGGAAACGAAAAACGTCAAAATATACAGGGTGTCCCATTTAAAAAAACATAAGTTTGCATTATATTTCCTTAGTGAGCCCCCTAAAAAAAAAAATCTGTGCGCCACTGAACTCTTTAATATTATATCTATCAAAAGTTTTTATAACGTTTTTTTATATTTTTCTTAATTAAGAAGTTATAGTACCTTGTAGTTTTCGACAGTTTTCAATAATCGCCCTGTATCTTCCAAGTGCAGGGAGTTACTAAAGATTTAATTAGGCTATCGTTACTTTAACAAAAAAAGAAGTCATAACATCTTAACTACTTTTCTTCTATCTCTTCTAGTTTACGAGATACCCTGCAAAACGCACCAATTTGGGACACCCTGTACATGCGTCTCCGCTAAACCGTTTATAGCTGGATGATATGGCGCGCTTAATTTATGAGATATCTCTTTAAGAAATCGTTTGAATTCGTAAGACTTAAAAACTTATCCATTATCTGAAACTAGATATTGAGGGATACCGAATGTACTGAATATTTTAAATTAAGTCTATAGCCTGATATTTTCTAAACAAAGAAAAGTTAATGCTGAAAATTCAAGAAGATTGTAATTAAAAAAAAAAGGAAAATTTACTTTTCCAAACTAGTTTTTTTATCTTTAAGTCTCTCCCCTGAGATTCGATTTTCCAGCTAATTTCACCAACCTATAACCAGTGAAAACAAGCATCGGAGTTGCGTGAAGCTCACTTCCATAGGTTTTCCTCGGGAAAGCTTTCAGTTTGGGTGTTCCATTCGAGTCGTATACGTGTCGAATTTTTGCTTGCTGACAGTGTAACGTGCAACAAACGAACAGACATAAACATTGCTCGATTACGACAAGAAATGTGAAAAAAGCAAACCGCTATTGCCTTCAATAACGCTTTAAATGTTCACTATTTTAGAATTGATGTTTTAAAACGCAATATTTAAATATCCATTAATTTAATGTGTCTTAATCGTGTTGACTGTTAAATGTTTAGAAGTAGATATATGTATTTTTTGTATCGATGTATACACTATATGTTGCCAATAACTATAATATTAAGCAATAATCGTAATTAATTTATTAAATATATTTACATATTTTCTTATAACGCATTTAAAAAATTGTTTAATCAAAATGCCAGAGCTAAATAACAAAATCGAACTGAATTTCTTAAAAAGAATGAATAATACACAAAAGAAGGAAGAAAAGCCTGAAGAAAAATCAGCTCTTAAGACCACAAATGCAAATAATAATCCAAAAAGTCCTGTAAATAGGGTGAAAATTGCTCCGAACGCATACGTTGAGGTAAGAAATTATTTCCCTCATCTAATTTTAAATAAATATAAAAGTTTAATCAATCTTCTTCATCAAAAAATTAACAATTTATAATTTGTCAAAATAATAATAATTTATTATTTTTTGTCACGGTTAATTTTTTTAACAACTACTTTAGACTAAAAGTCGAGAGATCAATAATAGCTATTTATGTTACAAGTACATAAACAAGGGCTTTATTAAACGAATAATTTTATAGCCGAGCGAGCTTGCGAGAGAGGCTATAAAATGATGAGTCCGTAAAGCCTGTTTATGTACGCGTTATATACATGATTTTATGTTCGATTGCAATTAAAAATAATAATAAATTGAAAAAATTAAAATTTGATACGATTTTGGCTGACAGCAGTTGCGATGACAAGTAGATGTTTATTTTTTAAACATGTCAAATGAGTTGTCTTGCAACTTGTCAGTGACGTTGGCAATTACTTCATTTTACAGTAAAATAAAGTGCTACTTTATTGACGCAAAACTGTTCTATAAACAGCGTTTTATTGGTCAATCGTACATAAAACATTTTAATTACTATAAATGTTTAAAGTGATACATTTGGGGGTGTTTTTCATAACAGAAAACCGTGTTTTAAATAACTTTATTTAGTTTTAGAAGTAAGAGTACTAATTACTAGAAAATACTCCAACTTAATCAGACGTTTCAGATCTATTACAAAAAAAAATAGTCCAAATGATCCAATATGTTTATATACATTATGAACAAAAGTCCTAAAAGGCAACCTTAAGCTATTTATATATTTATGACAAGAAGACGAGTAAATAGAATCCAATACGTTTTTCTATATTTATCGTATTGTTTTCGAGCAAATAACCTGGAAGTAATTCAGTATATCATAAAAATAGCAGTATACAATAATTAGAATAATAAAAAGAAAAATAGTTTAATAAAACTACTGCGCTCCAAAAAAGACTTTATATATCATTAATTTTCATGTTGGAAAATTTTATTATAATGTCCAAATGTCCAAAATACACAATCACAGGAGTTCCTTTGATTGTCTGGACTATATTTGCTTTATTTAGGTTAAAGCTCGTATTGGAATAAAATATTTTATAAATTTGCGATGTACTATGGTTTCGAAAGTAAATACCAATTATGCAGCTCAGATTCTGACGATTTTTCCAAACTAAAAATAATAAATAAATGGATATCCATTACTCAACAGGTTTTAGCCACTTTTGTAGAATCTAACCTATTATTTCGTACTTACCTTCGTCTAGTCACCATAAAATACCTATAGCTGATGCATCTCTAGATTAAAGTCAGACTTGGACATCCATAATGCGAATTTTTAAAAGTTACCGGAATCGAATTCGTTTATAAGTGGAATATAAATAACCTAATTGTTTATAATTGCTTTTTTAACGAAGCGTAGGCAAGCGTTGGTTGTGTTTACGTTTTAAAGATGAATAAGAAAGCAATTAAGCGTATTTTTAGTACCAATAGAACATCATTTTCTTCACAACCACTTCTGACTGTAAAATTCTAAAAATCACACTTACTGAAAGTCTATTTAATAAAAATCAGATTATGTTTACCAACTTTTAATAATGTAAATTGGAAGTTACAGCATTTCAAATAAATTTTTAGTTTTATTTTAGTTTGGAACTGTTTTCTATAGTTGCAAAGAAATAATAAAATTCCTTTTTTTCATCAAGGAATTAACATCATAATTACAACATAACTAGATGGCAAAACTTAAGTTACTTACTGAAAAAAAGAAATATAATTATGATGGATGACATAATACTTCTTCTGCTACTTTTAGCAAACATCAATTATGGTTGCGCCCGACTTCCTCCATATTTTGGAAGTTTTCCAATAAATTTCATTTTACAATAGTCAACAAAAACATTTCCATAGACGTAAATTACGAGAATCTGACAGGCAATTAAATTTTATCAGATGAACTTAACAATGTTTGAGTTTGTTAAGATAGAATCAATAAAAGTGCTAATGAGGATAAAAGCTTGACACAAAAGAAATAGTATAATATAGTATTTACAAATTTGCAAACCAATGCGTGTTCAAAAATGTTATACTCACATTGTGTAATTTATTTGCTATTTTAAGACATAAAAAATATGTCAATTTATAACACAAAAAATTACTTAATAATTTAGGTACGAAAAAAAATCAGTCTCCATTTTCTTGAAATATCCTTGAACCTTTATAAAATGATGGATATTAATTATGTATTGTAGTTTTCAACTCTTCGATCGTAATCGATCTTATAGTTAGAGAGATGAAGCACCAAGATATTTGCCTTATAGCAGCCAGGCTAAAACCACATGGAATCGATAGAATATATGACCATGTACGCGGAAATGCGATTTTCAGAAATTTTGCGCGTAGCGTCTGATCTGAGCGCATTTTCAAAAATTTCAACAAATATGACCTAAGTGTTTCTTACATTCCGTAATGTAGTTAGATTATAACCCTGAGATACCGAGAACACAGTTTTCAGAGACCGAGATTGTAGCGTTTACCCGTTAAAAAAAAAAATGAGAAAAAAAAACAGCACCCGTCTGAAAGTCATTTTTATAGATAAAGTCGGGTCAATTGATGCGGAAAAATCAATTTTCAGAAAAAAATCATGTCGCTTTACATTCTTATAGCATTTCGAATATGTCAACAAATCTGACGTCACTGACTCATAGCAATCTGTCTGAAATTGGTCATAAATGATTGAATACATTGCCCAGATGTCGAAAAAATGATTTCAGACAAATTGAATGTAGCATAGAACTAATCATAAAACTTTTGGATACAGCTATGCTCATTATTAACGTATTTTTAGCGTCAAAATGGATTCGGCGTCTTCCTCCGGCAAAATATATCTTCCCCCCCTAGTTTTCGAGGATGCTGAGCACGATGGCGTTATCAAACATTATTTTCGACTTGACCCCTCCCATCAAACGGCCAAAAACCACCCCCAAAATGGGGGAATCGTGGATTCGGCGTCTTCCCCCAGTAAAATATATCTTGCCCCCCGTTTTCGAGGATGCTAAACACGACGGCGTTATCATAAATTATTTTAGGCTTGATCCCACCCCTCAAACGACTAAAGAGTCATGTCAATAAAAAAATACAAAAATAAAAAGGCCGTAGTATCAAAATAATATATCATCCCCCCGTTTTCGAGGTTGCGTTATCCAAAATTATATCATATCATAATATGATATCACCACATATATTATATGGGGTGATATCGATCCGAAAAGTAACTAATATCAATACCAACATGATGAATACGGTTGGCTTTCATTAAGCGAAGAAAATTCGCTTTAGTGCATTGGGATTGGGTGGGGGAAGGAGTGAGTGTGTTAAGGGGTCTCAACAGATGAAATAAGGTGCAATTCTGCATTTATTATATGGGGTGATATTGATCCGAAAAGTAACTAATGTCAATACCAACATGATGAATACGGTTGGCTTTCATTAAGAGAAGAAAATTCGCTTTAGTGCATTGGGATTGGGTGGGGGAATGGGGTGAGGGTGTTAAGGGGTCTCAACAGAAGAAATAAGGTGCAATTCTTCATTTTTAAGCATCATTTAAGTAAATTTTTAAAAAATTTGTTTTTCTTTTGTTTAGCTATTACAATTTGAGCACGACCGAAAGAAACTCATATCAAAATATTGAATAAACAATTTAATGTAAGGCGTCTTAGAATAGATCTAAAATGTTTCGCGTGATTTGTTCCGCGGCACTCCCAAAAAGGTGATGTATGTTATTATTGAATTTTTAGCATGAGAAAATTCTACTCAAAATATAAAAAACATTTGTGGATCATCACAAAACTAAGCAAATTATGAATATAACAAATTGACGAGTGTTTGAGGTATGATTAATTGGAACCGAAGGCCTAACTGACAAAGCCCAAAGACAGGAACCAGTCTTATGATGTCGAATCGAGTAATTTAAAATCCCAACTCGTTTACTAATCTATTATGATATAAATATCAAAATCATTTATATATTATTAACTTTTTCTGGCAAATTAAAACATAATAAATTATTTGTTGTACAAATACTTTCAGTTTTGGTGATATTATTTGAATTTAATGAAATGCGTGCATATTAATTGGAACTATGTTTAGTTAAATGTTTTTGTTTATTTTAAAAGATAAATAAAATTTAAAATATTGTGCGGGAAAATTACTGTTTATTGTTAAAACAAACATAAATGTATACCGTTTCCACTTGCAAATAATAATAAACTAGTAAACAAAAATAAATGAATAACCGCAGTGATACCTGAGGTAAAATTCTGTTATTTCAACAGAATACAAAAGAAGCGACTGGCAGTTTAACAAATAGATATATTATACTATAGCATCCGGAATATAGAAGTGCGAATTTCAAAAAGATTGAAGTAACTTTATCAAATAAAACTTTGTGATATTTCTTTGGATCTATAAAAGAAGGAAAAATTTATTTTTATTTTCTTTATCAAACTTTTAACATCAAAATTCCGAAAATTAATAATAGAAGAACGAAAAAATGGTCCGTTGTCTCAAACAATTTCCAAATATAAAATAAAATCAACCTTGGTTTCAAAATTAGATTTTATCGCGCTCTATAAGAAGATATTTACGGCTTCAAAATAATGTTTCAATATGCTCAAAATATGCTAAAACTTGAAGCATGTTTCCGCAATTAATGCTTCTGTCGAGCATTATTTGGTCCAATATGTGTTAGTAGGGCTTTTTCTGGATTTGTATTTCGAAATGGTGGGCTAACGTATATTTTAATTAAATCAGTCAGCCACTTTTTTTACCAATGAGTGCGAAGCAGCGATAGAAACAAAACACGAGCAAAAAAAGTTGCTGTACGTCTGTTCTTTGTAATGTATTTTTAATAATATTGTGAAAGTTCTGCAAGTATTATGTCATATTACACAATTATTTGTACTGTGTTTTATTCGTACTTGTTTCACTTTGCACTTTACAACTTTCTGCTGCTTTTTAGTAAAATTTTTATAATTTATTAGGAAAACTCTTTGATATGCAAATATGTCGCTAAGTTCAAGTTCGAGCACATCAGACATAAGGGTATGTTTATTTTTAATGATAAATTGTATTATTTTTCAAACAGCTTACAGATTAAAATAGCTCTATTGAAAAATTTAAACGTATCTTGTTCCAATATACTTATAGCAAAGTCAAAAACCAATTATGTTGTTAATTTTGCGGGCCAGAATATTGAAAATTTGATTCCCACACATATGCAGTCAAATTGCCTCTTGCTGGACAGGCGGCGTTGCTGAGGGTATTTGACATTACTGTCGCGAAAGCTTGATCGGCTCCCTTGATGTTGGATAGACATAATATTGAGAGGAAATACGTCACAGCATTGACACAAATACAACTTGAGTTACACTGAGAAAAGTAACATCTATTGATTCAAATTCTTACAATCCGAACTACACCAAGAAAAATAATAGTGTTGATGAATATACCTCCCCGTTTAGTGTAGACGATTTCATAGATTGGAGGTCCCTCTTTCACGTGATGTCTATATGAAAGCTAAGGAAAGGGGTAAATTAACATGTAAAGGCGGATTTCTCATTTTCGACAAATGCCAATGATTCCTGCAAAACGGCAATATCGCGACAATCGGAATAACGGAAATGATGATTGACATTGACAGTAATACAACTTAAATCGCGCATGCGCATACAAATTTGTTATCAGGAAAGCAGCTTTCTTTCGCATCTTATTAGATGGATTACTCTGTTATCTGTATAGACCTAATAAATAATAAAAAAATTGTGAAATTCTTGCGTCTTTGTATTATTGAGCGGTTCTCGTAAAAACTAAAAGTTACAGATTTAAATTTATATGGCTCAAACATGTAAACCTCTCCTCTATCACTTTCGTTTTTCGTACACTTTTCATTTTATAGGATAAATTGAATTTCTCAAAATCATGTCTGGTAGAGAATACTCGAATTGGTTTTTGTTGTTTCAGGTCGGTATTAATTTTTTTTTCTAAGTAGCTCTAAAGGGGCTGCGCAAATGGAAATATCGTGTATCATTGATATACACTTATATCACACTTTCATTTTTATACACATAATGAAACACCTACTCTTAATCATCTATTTCCTTTTGTAGCATCTTTTTACCCAACTAGGGCAGAGCCAGAAGGAAAGGTTATAATATTAAGAGTATACGGTGTGTCTCAGAACGATGGTATTCTAGAATTATTTAAACAAAATTTTCGAAACATCGACTGCACATCGAGTATGTATGTATCTGTCGCTACTGTCAAACAAATATTTGGATTTAGTGGAAAATGTGAAACAAATTAATGTACTTAGACGAAAAAAAATTCACGTTAACTCCGCCACAACTAACCAGACTAACCTGAGCGAAGCGAAGATGATTTTCTAAAAGAAAAAGTGAAAATAAATAGGTCAGGACCACACTTTCGTTGAGTTAGACGATGATATTTGAGCCTGCAGGAATTTTAAACCAGCAGGATTTTTGAACCAATGTGATAATAGAACACTCAGGAATAATGAACTAACTTGATATAAGATCCCGCAGGAATTTTAGCCTCACTAAGTATTGAGCCACACTGTGTAATTTTAAGTTATAATTAATAGCGGGAATAAATAAATCAAAAATAATTTATTACATACGTTAAATAATAATCAAACTTCTCCATGCTATTCAATTTAATTATGTATAATATCGCATTACTTGAAAGGTATTTTAAAATAAGGGTTTCGGTTTGTTGAGTCTGTATTGATTAACTATAACCGCTTTAGTAAACAGGTAAACAGTGAAACTTAATCAAACTAAATAGCATGAAAAACAAAACTCCAATTAGGCTCAACCTTCTTCAAACGTTCCCTATAAAACTGTTATATCCCAAGAACTGGAAGGGTTCAACAACAAATTTAAATAACCAACAAGACGGGACCTGAATTTAGAAAAGTCCTTGTTAGTGTTACAAATTGTGTAAACGAAATTTTCTTTCATGGTGAAGCGACAGAAAAAATATAGGAATCCGTAAAATAGCGACTAACCCCACTAATGCCAATACCAATATCATACAGGGTGATGCATCTGTGTATCAAAGTTGGATATATCCAATACAATAGAAGATATCCATTGTAGACAGGCGTTAATTTCATATTTTTGTATTAATCTCTCTCATTCTTTCAATATAAGGTTTCATTAAGTCACAAGGTATTTCAGAAGTTACGGTCAATTTTATGTGAATATTATTGTTAATTTCACGTTCTGTATATTCCTAATGAAATAACTTAAGCTTAGTTCATTTGCAGGTAGAGCTTTCTAATATTAATAGTTTTGTAGCAAAGCGCAATTAGTATATTATATGAATACAGGACCAGTCACGATTAAAATAAATCATCCTGTATTTTATGTGAAAAAAAGAAAGAATATTGTTGTAGATAGTCAAACAACAAGGCTACCAGAACATATTTGGAAAACAATGCGTTAAAGAGAGAAGATATTTCAATGGGTTTGACACGTCTGTAATTTTATGATTAAAATTAATCCTTTGACCACTAAAAGGTGCCACATAATTGTAGGTAGATGAAGTGACGTCATATAGAAATCTGTATTTTATATTGTTCTCATTTAAATTATAAATAGTATCTATATACCTGTACCTATAAAGTAACCATCAAGTAATTGCTGGATAGGGTACCTACAGTGGTTATTATTTTACCGATATGTTTAAATAGATAATATATTAGGATTGTTTTACATGATCTGGCTTAAACTTGTTGGAACTATGTGGTTTATCATGAAGGTATTTAAATCACATTCTTGCCTGATGTTTCCTGTTTCACAATGTTCGGCTCATAGTCATATTGTCGTATTCTCTAGTTTATATCCGAATTCAGTTAGATATTTTATAAAAACATTAACCGACAATCATGCCGTTTCCAACTAAAACAATGTCACATAAAATACACCTGTGCTACATTATTATGTTATTCAGGAAATGGTACATGAGGGAAAATGTAGGCTTTACCACAACACACGCAAGAATTATTAATTAACGGGTATTACTGGAGTTTGTATTGGTGCATATGTGTTTTATTGTAAAGCTTATTTATGTTATGGTTATTTTTATAGTCAATTAATATACAATTAACATTAAAAATGGCATAATTTTAGAAAATGAGGTTATGTAATATGGCTACACAAATGAATGAGTAATATCAAGCAAATAACTAATAAAAGACAGAAAATGATTGAAGACGAGGTACAATTATTAACAGTACAGACATTAATCATTAGTTGCAACTAAGAAAACAAAAAAAGGAAAAATTGAATTAAAATGGAACACCGATCTATAAAATGAATAAACGAAAAGAAAACTCGAGCAAAAATTTGAATCAGGACTAAAAAACGATAATAGAAATAATAACGACATGGACTCGATAGAAAAGACAATATCAATAAGAAATACCAATAGGTAAGGAAACAAACAAGAAAAAAATAATTTATTTAACATAGATAAGACGGAATGGGAAAATAGGAAAGAAATAACACTAATGGATGAAGATATACATGAGTACAAGGAAAACAACAACAAAGAAAGAGAAGTAGAAATAGTTATAGTAAATCTTTTAAATATTTTGTGTATACATGGATCAATAATTACTATAGATAAGAGATAATATCATTGGCAATGAGGCTTACCACTAGGTCCGAAATTCTAAATTAATTTATGCAGAAACGATAAAGAAGGGGATTTAGTTCTTAATGTGCTGCCATCTATGGTTAGACAAGAGTTTTGACACTTTACAAAGCACCGATTCCCGATGTATTGGGTGTTGCATACACTGTTTCGAAAGTTTTTATTTGACTGATTCTATTCAAGATGTCAATAAGGAATTTAATTTATCAGATTCGACATCCTAAGACCTGTTTCTTACTCATTTGCTAAGGCAATTCCCTTAAGCAAAGAAATTGCGCCCTTTATGTTTTAAAAAATGTATTACGTCAAAAAATCGTGTTCATCCATATTGCAATTTTCTGTTCTATTTGAAATTTATTAACGCTATGGTCTTAAATCAACAAGTAAAGCCTTGCGTGACTGTATAATTGAAAACTGAAATTATAATGAGAAACTTCAATTAAGGTTGTCGTTATAAGGTAGAAAAAATGTGTTTTAAATTAGAGAACAGTTTATTTTGTCACATTCGTTTAATGTTAAAAATCAGTTATTTAATAATTTCTTGAATATACACAAAGAAAAAAAGTGTTATTATTTAAATTTATTTTTGTTATACAGTGTGACAAATTTATTTCTAAATAATGACAGCCAAATCGGACAAATACCTAATTGTATGTAGAACATTTCATCGATATCATAACATCAAATAAAACCAATTTACTGATGGAGAGAAGAACTCGACAAAGTACGAATTGTGTATTTAGGTTCTCGTTTTATGGAGCGTTATCACGAAGTTTGTGAAAACAAATTTGTGTAATTGTGAATAATGAGTTGATACATTTTCCTGGAAATCTGAAAGTCAAATTGCTAGCTTTCAGAAAGTGTGAGTGGTAGAGTTTGTGGAACATTTGTGCAAATTTTGTGTGAACAGACAAAATTAATTAAGCTTAATCTTGTATACAGGCTGCTCAAAAATTGTTTCTCTAAAAGTTTTAAAACTTTTTTAAAAGAAAGTATGCACTGCTTACTACAGAGAGAGGGAGAGAGAGAATATGCTTTATTGTCATAGAAAAATTACAAAAATTTTATAGACAAAGCGAAAATTAAAACTAATCATAATAAAAAATTTTCTAGATAAAACAAAAGACAAACAAAATATGAATAACTATTGCATTGGATATGGCACGTTGTAGAATTCTGCAACTGTGTAAAATGGTCTTGAATGAAAGCTCTAGTCAATCTTCTGAACTTATCATATGAATTTATAGATTTTAACTGTATCGGGAGGTTATTATACAATTTTTTGGCATTGTAGGTAATAGAATTTTTTATTAGGTCAGAGATGGGAATAGTTAAATAAACATCAGTATTTAAATTTCTTATAGGATATAAATTTGTAGTTTCTTAATTAAAATTTGGACATTTAGTTCTGTGATATCATCCAAAACCACATCTGCAGGGCGGGCTGGCAGTTCCATATTAAAATGGTTGTGATAGATGGTGAAGGGTCCTCATAGATAACATCCAATTTTACTTCTTTTTATTCCTTCCTATGAATCACTCTGGAATTCCCTATGGTGACGGTTAACCCTTGGTGGTACACGACCCTCACGTCAACTTTACTCAGCAGCGCCACCTGTCTTCCAACACCCGTACTTATTGATCGACCCCCGTATTATTTCAGTTAATTCGCAAAGGACGAAAATGCATGTCTTAATAAATCGTTTTTGTTTAGGTTTTGAAATCTCTCGATCCTCCACCCTTCTTATCGTGACCATGAGTTACACTCTAAGCGAGCCTCTGTTCTAAAGGATCTACTTGACATTTTGGTGGGAACGCTTCAAAGTAGAATATATTTACGGCGTTCCCACCAGAATTTTAATATTGTAAATTTTGGTGGAGGAATGTTTTTCATAATTTTAAATTTTAGGTTGGTGTCGTTTTATGAAAACAATAATAGTTAAACTTAAATAGTGAAACTGACTTCTCTTGATCATCTACTGTCTCTTCTGGCTCTTCTTTTAGCCTGCCGAATTTTCTTTCAGGATCTTTATCTTTATTTAATACCATATTCTGCATGTTCCGATAATACAGTAACTTCTAAAAATTTGCTACCGCTTATCTGTTATCTGTTGTTCAAATACGCTTCGTTAAACAAAAAAAAATACTTTTCATCTCCTTCTTCTTCATTTTTTTAGGACTAATGTAAAATATAAAGTGCCCTCAGATAACAGAGCAAACCAGCAGCAAAAAAAGTCTATTCCCGATGTGATAAGTAACGAAGAAAAAAATGGGACATAAATCAACTCTTTTTTGAATTAAGGCCTGTGTCATTTGCACGTTTTACAACGGTATCTATCTAAATTTTTGTGAAAACCAGACTCCCAGACTTGATTTGCATTTTTAAAACGGTCCCTTAAAGGTTTTTTTGCTGATACGGGGCTTGCTTGCTATAAATTTAAATTTGCGAAGCTATGCATTTTATTTTTCTGAATTTAACTTACTGAAAACATGATAATTTCACAAATAATTATGTAAAGGTACCTACAAGGTGTTTCAGTTCAAATTCTCCTGGTACTATATATAGAAATAATTTTCTTAAGAAATTTTCATTACTACATAATCTAAATAAATTATATCATGTTAGGGGAAGGTCAGATATGTTGAGGAGTCGATAACAAAAACGATAACGAAAAAGAAGAAAAACCTCTTAAAGAACTGAAAGAAACCAGGTGAGAATGCTCTTCTAGCATTGCCTTAGACCCAACAAATTGTAATGAAAGTAATTAATACAATTTTAGATTGACAGTTCTTATTCTAATGAACACAGCCACAGTCTACTCACTTTTATCAAAATCGTCATTCACTGTGTGTCTAATTTAAATTCAATGTTTAAGAGTGAGGAGGTTTAATTTTAAATTTTTCTCGAAAACCTTTTAGTAGTCAAATTCAACAAAATTCGTCCAAAATTCAGATTTTTGCATTAGGAGAGCAGAACAGCGAGGATATTTAATTTTCAATTTTACTCGGAAACATTTCTACTTATAAAATTACACTATTTTCGTCCAAACCTTAATTTTAATATATAGAGACCATAAAATAGAACGCCACGGAAGTTCCTAACATTCAGTACATCTGATTTAAAATAACTAATTTCTAGCGATCACGGATTAATGAAGTTTTAATGAGATCGAGGTGAATGTGAGTAATAGATTATTATTTATAACACACTAGTTAATGGGTAGTTTGATGAGAATATTTGGTTAAACGTAAGTTGATTTTTGAGGTTGGTGTTATTAAAATGTTTGGAAAATCTTAGAAAAACTCTAGATTTTTCATATTCCAATCCCCAAAAATATATTTTTTTAAATTTTAACAACAAAAAGGACTTTATCAACCCCAGTTTACTCTTGAAACAGAATTTCAAGTTTATAGGATTTTTAACAATTATTTCGGCAATTTTTCCGCAAGCTAACTTTATAGATTTTCCAGATCCTCAAATTTTGATTTTTTTTGGACTACAGTTTTGCGAATTTTAATCCGAAAAATCCTCTTATTATAGAAAATTTCGAGTTCTTTTTATTTTTTCAAGTCCGGAGTTTCTATCTCCCACGTTTTTTTTTATATAAATGATTTTATGATACCCTGTCAATTTTTTATAATTTTAAAATCTTATTCTATTACCAGATACTTTCTAATATTCATTTTCTTGAGTATTTTGGGCTGAAAAAGACGAATCTGTATTCAAAAATTACATATCTTAGTGATAAATTACCTACTTACGAAAAAACTTTTAATTTTTCCAGGTTTTTCCTTCTCCAGGCCCCTAAAATATATATTTTTTTAAATTTTAACAACAAAAATGGCTTGAATTTTTTTTGGACTATACTTTTGCGAATTTGAAACCGAAAACGCCTCTTAAAGAACTGAAAGAAACCAGGTGAGAATGCTCTTCTAGCATTGCCTTAGACCCAACAAATTGTAATGAAAGTAATTAATACAATTTTAGATTGACAGTTCTTATTCTAATGAACACAGCCACAGTCTACTCACTTTTATCAAAATCGTCATTCACTGTGTGTCTAATTTAAATTCAATGTTTAAGAGTGAGGAGGTTTAATTTTAAATTTTTCTCGAAGACCTTTTAGTAGTCAAATTCAACAAAATTCGTCCAAAATTCAGATTTTTGCATTAGGAGAGCAGAACAGCGAGGATATTTAATTTTCAATTTTACTCGGAAACATTTCTACTTATAAAATTACACTATTTTCGTCCAAACCTTAATTTTAATATATACAGACCATAAAATAGAACGCCACGGAAGTTCCTAACATTCAGTACATCTGATTTAAAATAACTAATTTCTAGCGATCACGGATTAATGAAGTTTTAATGAGATCGAGGTGAATGTGAGTAATAGATTATTATTTATAACACACTAGTTAATGGGTAGTTTGATGAGAATATTTGGTTAAACGTAAGTTGATTTTTGAGGTTGGTGTTATTAAAATGTTTGGAAAATCTTAGAAAAACTCTAGATTTTTCATATTCCAATCCCCAAAAATATATTTTTTTAAATTTTAACAACAAAAAGGACTTTATCAACCCCAGTTTACTCTTGAAACAGAATTTCAAGTTTATAGGATTTTTAACAATTATTTCGGCAATTTTTCCGCAAGCTAACTTTATAGATTTTCCAGATCCTCAAATTTTGATTTTTTTTGGACTACAGTTTTGCGAATTTTAATCCGAAAAATCCTCTTATTATAGAAAATTTCGAGTTCTTTTTATTTTTTCAAGTCCGGAGTTTCTATCTCCCACGTTTTTTTTTATATAAATGATTTTATGATACCCTGTCAATTTTTTATAATTTTAAAATCTTATTCTATTACCAGATACTTTCTAATATTCATTTTCTTGAGTATTTTGGGCTGAAAAAGACGAATCTGTATTCAAAAATTACATATCTTAGTGATAAATTACCTACTTACGAAAAAACTTTTAATTTTTCCAGGTTTTTCCTTCTCCAGGCCCCTAAAATATATATTTTTTTAAATTTTAACAACAAAAATGGCTTGAATTTTTTTTGGACTATACTTTTGCGAATTTGAAACCGAAAACGCCTCTTAAAGAACTGAAAGAAACCAGGTGAGAATGCTCTTCTAGCATTGCCTTAGACCCAACAAATTGTAATGAAAGTAATTAATACAATTTTAGATTGACAGTTCTTATTCTAATGAACACAGCCACAGTCTACTCACTTTTATCAAAATCGTCATTCACTGTGTGTCTAATTTAAATTCAATGTTTAAGAGTGAGGAGGTTTAATTTTAAATTTTTCTCGAAGACCTTTTAGTAGTCAAATTCAACAAAATTCGTCCAAAATTCAGATTTTTGCATTAGGAGAGCAGAACAGCGAGGATATTTAATTTTCAATTTTACTCGGAAACATTTCTACTTATAAAATTACACTATTTTCGTCCAAACCTTAATTTTAATATATACAGACCATAAAATAGAACGCCACGGAAGTTCCTAACATTCAGTACATCTGATTTAAAATAACTAATTTCTAGCGATCACGGATTAATGAAGTTTTAATGAGATCGAGGTGAATGTGAGTAATAGATTATTATTTATAACACACTAGTTAATGGGTAGTTTGATGAGAATATTTGGTTAAACGTAAGTTGATTTTTGAGGTTGGTGTTATTAAAATGTTTGGAAAATCTTAGAAAAACTCTAGATTTTTCATATTCCAATCCCCAAAAATATATTTTTTTAAATTTTAACAACAAAAAGGACTTTATCAACCCCAGTTTACTCTTGAAACAGAATTTCAAGTTTATAGGATTTTTAACAATTATTTCGGCAATTTTTCCGCAAGCTAACTTTATAGATTTTCCAGATCCTCAAATTTTGATTTTTTTTGGACTACAGTTTTGCGAATTTTAATCCGAAAAATCCTCTTATTATAGAAAATTTCGAGTTCTTTTTATTTTTTCAAGTCCGGACTTTCTATCTCCCACGTTTTTTTTTATATAAATGATTTTATGATACCCTGTCAATTTTTTATAATTTTAAAATCTTATTCTATTACCAGATACTTTCTAATATTCATTTTCTTGAGTATTTTGGGCTGAAAAAGACGAATCTGTATTCAAAAATTACATATCTTAGTGATAAATTACCTACTTACGAAAAAACTTTTAATTTTTCCAGGTTTTTCCTTCTCCAGGCCCCTAAAATATATATTTTTTTAAATTTTAACAACAAAAATGGCTTGAATTTTTTTTGGACTATACTTTTGCGAATTTGAAACCGAAAACGCCTCTTAAAGAACTGAAAGAAACCAGGTGAGAATGCTCTTCTAGCATTGCCTTAGACCCAACAAATTGTAATGAAAGTAATTAATACAATTTTAGATTGACAGTTCTTATTCTAATGAACACAGCCACAGTCTACTCACTTTTATCAAAATCGTCATTCACTGTGTGTCTAATTTAAATTCAATGTTTAAGAGTGAGGAGGTTTAATTTTAAATTTTTCTCGAAGACCTTTTAGTAGTCAAATTCAACAAAATTCGTCCAAAATTCAGATTTTTGCATTAGGAGAGCAGAACAGCGAGGATATTTAATTTTCAATTTTACTCGGAAACATTTCTACTTATAAAATTACACTATTTTCGTCCAAACCTTAATTTTAATATATACAGACCATAAAATAGAACGCCACGGAAGTTCCTAACATTCAGTACATCTGATTTAAAATAACTAATTTCTAGCGATCACGGATTAATGAAGTTTTAATGAGATCGAGGTGAATGTGAGTAATAGATTATTTATAACACACTAGTTAATGGGTAGTTTGATGAGAATATTTGGTTAAACGTAAGTTGATTTTTGAGGTTGGTGTTATTAAAATGTTTGGAAAATCTTAGAAAAACTCTAGATTTTTCATATTCCAATCCCCAAAAATATATTTTTTTAAATTTTAACAACAAAAAGGACTTTATCAACCCCAGTTTACTCTTGAAACAGAATTTCAAGTTTATAGGATTTTTAACAATTATTTCGGCAATTTTTCCGCAAGCTAACTTTATAGATTTTCCAGATCCTCAAATTTTTATTTTTTTTGGACTACAGTTTTGCGAATTTTAATCCGAAAAATCCTCTTATTATAGAAAATTTCGAGTTCTTTTTATTTTTTCAAGTCCGGAGTTTCTATCTCCCACGTTTTTTTTTATATAAATGATTTTATGATACCCTGTCAATTTTTTATAATTTTAAAATCTTATTCTATTACCAGATACTTTCTAATATTCATTTTCTTAGGTATTTTGGGCTGAAAAAGACGAATCTGTATTCAAAAATTACATATCTTAGTGATAAATTACCTACTTACGAAAAAACTTTTAATTTTTCCAGGTTTTTCCTTCTCCAGGCCCCTAAAATATATATTTTTTTAAATTTTAACAACAAAAATGGCTTGAATTTTTTTTGGACTATACTTTTGCGAATTTGAAACCGAAAACGCCTCTTAAAGAACTGAAAGAAACCAGGTGAGAATGCTCTTCTAGCATTGCCTTAGACCCAACAAATTGTAATGAAAGTAATTAATACAATTTTAGATTGACAGTTCTTATTCTAATGAACACAGCCACAGTCTACTCACTTTTATCAAAATCGTCATTCACTGTGTGTCTAATTTAAATTCAATGTTTAAGAGTGAGGAGGTTTAATTTTAAATTTTTCTCGAAGACCTTTTAGTAGTCAAATTCAACAAAATTCGTCCAAAATTCAGATTTTTGCATTAGGAGAGCAGAACAGCGAGGATATTTAATTTTCAATTTTACTCGGAAACATTTCTACTTATAAAATTACACTATTTTCGTCCAAACCTTAATTTTAATATATACAGACCATAAAATAGAACGCCACGGAAGTTCCTAACATTCAGTACATCTGATTTAAAATAACTAATTTCTAGCGATCACGGATTAATGAAGTTTTAATGAGATCGAGGTGAATGTGAGTAATAGATTATTATTTATAACACACTAGTTAATGGGTAGTTTGATGAGAATATTTGGTTAAACGCAAGTTGATTTTTGAGGTTGGTGTTATTAAAATGTTTGGAAAATCTTAGAAAAACTCTAGATTTTTCATATTCCAATCCCCAAAAATATATTTTTTTAAATTTTAACAACAAAAAGGACTTTATCAACCCCAGTTTACTCTTGAAACAGAATTTCAAGTTTATAGGATTTTTAACAATTATTTCGGCAATTTTTCCGCAAGCTAACTTTATAGATTTTCCAGATCCTCAAATTTTGATTTTTTTTGGACTACAGTTTTGCGAATTTTAATCCGAAAAATCCTCTTATTATAGAAAATTTCGAGTTCTTTTTATTTTTTCAAGTCCGGAGTTTCTATCTCCCACGTTTTTTTTTATATAAATGATTTTATGATACCCTGTCAATTTTTTATAATTTTAAAATCTTATTCTATTACCAGATACTTTCTAATATTCATTTTCTTAAGTATTTTGGGCTGAAAAAGACGAATCTGTATTCAAAAATTACGTATCTTAGTGATAAATTACCTACTTACGAAAAAACTTTTAATTTTTCCAGGTTTTTCCTTCTCCAGGCCCCTAAAATATATATTTTTTTAAATTTTAACAACAAAAATGGCTTGAATTTTTTTTGGACTATACTTTTGCGAATTTGAAACCGAAAACGCCTCTTATTATAGAAAATTTCGAGTTATTTCCATTTTTTCAATCCCGGAGTCTCTATCTCACACTATTTTTTTGATATAAATGATTTTATGAAACTCTTAAACAAACAAAATTTTCATATTTTGGACTCCATTTTGAAGGTGTTCCCGAAGAGGTACGTAGGGGCATATCAAACCCTAAGCTTACTTTTTGACGCTCTTTCAAAATCTGAAAGTCAGAATTTTAAAATTCATAAACACAAAGAATCAGCACGGAGAGGCACAATAAAAAACAAAATTACAGTTAAGAAATATATGAGGAATAGGAGCAGATCAAAGAAAATCGTGATGTGTCGAACACAATGGTCTTCAACGGTGGTTATATCTTAAATAATATGTCTCTACCAAATATGAATCAATAAGAAATGTCAAAAATTGATAAAAAAAAATGTACCTCAGTTAGGGAGGCGGTTAGACCCCTTAAATATAGCATCATCTGTATGCCTCGTAATGAAGTAATTTGCCGTTCTAGCACCTTTTAATACATATATTTAATTTCATAAACAATTTAATATTCCCCACCCTTATAGTTTATCACACCTGTTATAATAATATTTTAAATACTTCGAGGATTGTGAAATTATTAATTTTTATTTGCTACCTCCATCATATTCAACGTCCTTTAAACCACCCAAGTAGGGAATATATATAAATCAATCCACATCAATCATATCAATCCACATCAATCGTATCAATCCATATCATTCATAAATACCATCAATATACACATAATCATAAAATATCTGGTCACCGAGCTTCGCTCTTAATATTCAAATCTACATTTTTAAGCAGCCCAATGAGTATATAATTTAAGTATATTTATTATTTATTAATTAATTCGCGAAAATCACGGAGTGGGCGACATCTACTTGAACTACTGATAGGGAGATAAATAAAAAGTTGATTGGCGATTGGCTTGAAAGTAGGCGGGAAAATTAAAAAAGCTGTCAGTGTTAATTTTCAATTGGCTGCAGCTGTTGTTGACGTTTATCAACTGCTTGTTACAGAGGTTAGTTAAATGCATTAAAGTTGCCTAGTTTCTGGGGATTTCACCCTTTTAGGGCAACTTCTACTGACGCTTGATCTTCGCGAATTGTCACGGTGGACAGGCCCCGTTTCCGGGACGTACAACAGCAGCGTGTAGGGCACACGTCCCGTCAACAGCTCACTCTATTTATCACTATATAAGAAAAACTCTATGTTCAATTGATTTTTTGATCTGCAGTGAAGGAAAATTATAGGTCTGATATTCATACTTGGGTAAAAACCTCCACAAAAACCTGTGACCAGACTCGAGGTGTGGCAGATATTGATATCATATTTTTTCAAAAATTCTTTCTCTCTCTCTCTCTCTGATCATGAAAACTTAAATATTAAAACTGTCCGCATAATAAAATAGTAGCCGTAAGGGGTAGTCTCACACTATCGGGGAAGGGAAGACAGGTGTCCATTTTAACAGTGTTACTCAACGTTCCTATGAATATTTACCTAAACTCACGATTTCTGCAATTGAATTGGCAACGTTGTATTTTCAACTTTGAATTAATAAGATGGCTGTCATTTGACAAGCAAATTATTTATGTCCGTCAAATGAACCTTTCCTTTTTTATATAAAGCGACAAATTTAAAATCGAATTCTTTCTGATTAAAACGCCAGAAATTAAATAAAGTCAAACCTTTTTACTACTATACTATACAGAAGAAAGGAGTGCAGTATTTAATTTGCAGAACGTAGTACAGGTTCAAGAGGTAGAAATTTTATTTTTACCTCATCCTTCAATGCTTATTTGTAGTTAAAATTTAAATTTTAATACATCTGATCGGCCTAATATAGTTTTTGTCTAGATTCTTGTTTCCATGGTTTTTACTGTAATAAATTTGTTCTTTTGACAGATAAGTCAGACTTTATTTATTCATAGCCGTATCGTATGTATTTTAATTGATTCAGAATTTTCTATTAATATATATTTCAAAATGGCTTCATTCTAAAAATATTATCAGTCCTCCTAAATCCTTGAAGGCAGAATTATTAGTAATAGCAAGGCAACATAAAAACAAATTCAAAAAATATATTATGGATGAGATGGCCAGAGAAAAAGGAATTAAAATTCTCAGATTTCCTCCGAACCACGCAGAGTTAAATTCCATTGAACTGATCTGGTCTCAATTATTAAAAGGTTATGTTTCTCAAAACAATAAAACATTTAAATTTCCTGATGTGCGAAATTTGTTTTTGAAGGCAGTTTCAGATGTAAATAGAGAACATTGGGGAAAATGCATTAATCATGTTAAAAATGTGGAAAATTCATTTAGGAAAGTGGATATATCAATGGATAATTTAATAGAACCGATAATAATAAACCTCAGAAAAGACAATTATAGTGATACCAGTAGTTTTAGTGAAGACAGTGACTTTTAAAGATAGTTCTTGAACTAACTTTTTTTTTAATCTTTGAGTTTAGGTAAGTACTGAAGCGTTACTTTTAATGCCAAGAGATTTAATTTAATCCCAACATATAATCCTCCTTGTTATTTATTAGTTAAATTTAATTCGTTCAATGTTAAAGTGTCGGATGCATAAAGTTTATTTTTATTTTTTGTAAATAATATAACTTCAAAATTTAATCTACGAAGTGCGTATATATATTTTATATGCTGTGACCTTATTTATATTATAGAAACTTATTTTGCAAAGTACGCCTATGGAATGTGACGTTATATCCCCATTTTTACTGTACTCATCTATCCTTTATAGTATATATTACTATAGAAACAAGTTATTATTATGTGCCGTTGCTAGGAAATAAAACTAAAAGCTTAACTTTTCTTGTAAATATCTCGGAAGATCGAATTTTCACAGACATGAGACCTACATTTTTCGCCGATTTAGATAGGAGTTAGTCTACCCTGAAAGTGTCATTGAATTCTGACGAGTGGATTTCGAGATCCTCTGGACACACATACACACACACACACACACATACAAACCTTGCTCGTTTAATAGTATTTGATATTAAAAAAATATATAACGAAAAATAGCATTTCCCTGAAAATTACACCCTTAACGATGCTACAAGGAACTATAGAAATGGCTTTCGAGGATTTGTCTGAATTTTTCTAGAAAATGAGGAAACCGTTTCGGTTAAACTGTGGTAAAAGGAAACGCAGAAGAAAGATTCTAAAGCGCACAAAGTTTGACATTCGGAGCACAAGGATTTCATTTTTGAATGAGGTTTTGTTGGTTTAAAAACTGAAGCTTCCTTTTCAACCTTAATTCAATAGAATCTTTTATGTTTTATATATTTACTTGTAAACGTACTTACATTAGTATGATTCGTTTAGGATATATGGTAAATACTTTTAAATGTGTTTAGGTGTATATGTTTCTGAATGTCCTGCAGGAATTTAATGAATGTGGATTATTTATTTCCAGAAGGAGACATTAACATTAAATAATTTAAACCAAATAAAACTTCTTTTACAAGATCAATTTTTATTTGTGCATTTTACTATCGGTCAGTTTCTTTTATAAATATACGATATCCATATTTGATGAAAAAAAAATAAGAATTGAAGAAAAACAATATTTTACACTTAGTGCAAAATTATACTCCAAAAAACCTCGCGACGAATTATGCAAATGGTTTCGAGGATTTGTCTGAATCGTCCTAAAGAATGAAAAAACGATTTCGTTCAAATCCTGGTAAAAATAAACGGGATAAGGGAAGGTACGGTTGAGATTTTAAAGAATAAAAAGATTTAACAATCACAGTAAAAAAGATTTCGTGTTTTTTATGATGTCTTGTTGGCTTAAAAGATAATACTTCCGCTTCAAGCTTAATTGAACTCAATGTTTTTATTTTTATAAGTATTTATACACAAATGGTCATATACCTAAATTCACACACACACACACACATGTATTTATTAGATCTTCCTTGGAACAATTACTAATAGCATCTAAAAATAAATAAATCAGCTACGTCATATTATAAACATTTCGTTCCAGTGAAAAGGCTAAAAGAATGTGAAATGTTCAACTGGTTAACGGTACGAAGATGTTTCTGTCTCTGTTAGTCTACTTGTGAAAAGGTTTGAGAATTTGAGTGGTGTAGATAAAGCAACCAGATTACGAAATTTAAAACAAGAAACAATTGGTATTACAAGCTCACCGAAATCATGCTGGCGGACAAAAGAAATTGGAAATAAATGAACAAGAGAAGAATGTTTTTTACGAAAAATAAAAGTATGTCTTCATTTTTATTTCTTCTTTAATATTATACCCAAATGAACAACTATTTTGGTTGATTTTTAATTTATGTTAGTCCTACATTATAACTTTTTAATTTTAAAAGTCTAAATAGGTACATTAAAAATTAAAAACAAATTAAAAGTGTCTTATATTAGGCGATTTTCCTAAAATTTTACTACCAAAATCTAAACCATAAATTATATAATGTAATAATTACTATATTACTCACACCTATACCTTTAAAATACATTTCAGGAATCTGATGGAAATACCTTGTCGGAAATGATATAATTTCCATTAAATTTGCAAATGTCACTTTGTAATAAGTACAAACTATGAAATGATTTATGTTAGCCACTCAGAAATCACTTGTATTTTTATAACATTTTTGAAACGACATATTTTTACGTTAAGTGGTTTTAACGGAGCTGCAGTTACTTGAGCAATCAAAACTATACTGTATTTACCGTACTAAGAAGCGATTTAAAGAATTTAAAAAACATTTGTTGCCGCATCAGAGGGCACTTGATTTTGTCAGAGAATTTGTAACATTACGTTGTATTTGGGACAACGGAGTAGACTTGGTTGGTTCACAGCGAGAATCGCACTATTGTAATTTGCTGCACTGTCGGAGCACTTGAATAATTTAAAAAACATTTTTGCCGCATCAGAGGGCACTTGATTAAATTACGTTGTATTTGGGACAACGGAGTAGATCTGCTTGGTTCGCAGCGAGAATCGTACTATTGTAATTTGCTGCACTGTCGGAGCACTTGAACACATTTTTTGCCTACGAAATTTAAAACAAGCAACAATTGGTATTACAAGCTCACCGAAATCATTCTGGCGGACAAAAGAAATTGGAAATAAATGAACAAGAGAAGAATGTTTTTTACGAAAAATAAAAGTATGTCTTCATTTTCATTTCTTGTTTAATATTATACCCAAATTAACAACCATTTTGGTTGATTTTTACTTTATTTAGTCCTACATTATAACTTTTTAATTTTAAAAGTCTAAATAGGTACATTAAAAATTAAAAACAAATTAAAAGTGTCTTATATTAAGCGATTTTCCTAAAATTTTACTACCAAAATCTAAACAATAAATTATATAATGTAATAATTACTATATTACTCACACCTATACCTTTAAAATACATTTCAGAAATCTGATACGATGATGGAAATACCTTGTCGGAAATGATTTAATTTCCATTAAATTTGCAAATGTCACTTCTAAGATTTCTGCGAGAAGACAAAGAGAATTCTTGACCTCGTTCTTCCAGAAACTTTAAAGTAGAACATCACTGTTCCATTTAGCCTTTGTTAAATTCAATGTACCGCCGAAAGTAGCAATCTCGAGAATCTTATCTTATAAGTATACTTGTAATTTTCGATGATTCCAATACAAAATTTTGTGGTCCAGAGACCAACAGTAACCATAAACGCGTTTTAGAGCAGATCTTGAAAAATCCGAAAGACAGCCAGCAAAATTTGGCTTAAAGAATTTTTTTTTGCAAAGAATTATGATACATTTTCGTACATGATTCAGGTGCATCAATAGTTGGATCCTCAGGATTGCGAGGTCGGGTGATGCATCAGAGGGCACTTGATTTTGTCAGATAATTTGTAACATTACGTTGTATTTGGGACAACGGAGTAGACTTGGTTGGTTCACAGCGAGAATCGCACTATTGTAATTTGCTGCACTGTCGGAGCACTTGAATAATTTAAAAAACATTTTTGCCGCATCAGAGGTCACTTGATTAAATTACGTTGTATTTGGGACAACGGAGTAGATCTGCTTGGTTCGCAGCGAGAATCGTACTATTGTAATTTGCTGCACTGTCGGAGCACTTGAACACATTTTTTGCCTACGAAATTTAAAACAAGCAACAATTGGTATTACAAGCTCACCGAAATCATTCTGGCGGACAAAAGAAATTGGAAATAAATGAACAAGAGAAGAATGTTTTTTACGAAAAATAAAAGTATGTCTTCATTTTTATTTCTTCTTTAATATTATACCCAAATGAACAACTATTTTGGTTGATTTTTACTTTATGTTAGTCCTACATTATAACTTTTTAATTTTAAAAGTCTAAATAGGTACATTAAAAATTAAAAGTGTCTTATATTAGGCGATTTTCCTAAAATTTTACTACCAAAATCTAAACCATAAATTATATAATGTAATAATTACTATATTACTCACACCTATACCTTTAAAATACATTTCAGAAATCTGATACGATGATGGAAATACCTTGTCGGAAATGATATAATTTCCATTAAATTTGCAAATGTCACTTTGTAATAAGTACAAACTATGAAATGATTTATGTTAGCCACTCAGAAATCACTTGTATTTTTATAACATTTTTGAAACGACATATTTTTACGTTAAGTGGTTTTAACGGAGCTGCAGTTACTTGAGCAATCAAAACTATACTGTATTTACCGTACTAAGAAGCGATTTAAAGAATTTAAAAAACATTTGTTGCCGCATCAGAGGGCACTTGATTTTGTCAGAGAATTTGTAACATTACGTTGTATTTGGGACAACGGAGTAGACTTGGTTGGTTCACAGCGAGAATCGCACTATTGTAATTTGCTGCACTGTCGGAGCACTTGAATAATTTAAAAAACATTTTTGCCGCATCAGAGGGCACTTGATTAAATTACGTTGTATTTGGGACAACGGAGTAGATCTGCTTGGTTCGCAGCGAGAATCGTACTATTGTAATTTGCTGCACTGTCGGAGTACTTGAACACATTTTTTGCCTACGAAATTTAAAACAAGCAACAATTGGTATTACAAGCTCACCGAAATCATTCCGGCGGACAAAAGAAATTGGAAATAAATGAACAAGAGAAGAATGTTTTTTACGAAAAATAAAAGTATGTCTTCATTTTTATTTCTTCTTTAATATTATACCCAAATGAACAACTATTTTGGTTGATTTTTACTTTATGTTAGTCCTACATTATAACTTTTTAATTTTAAAAGTCTAAATAGGTACATTAATGATTAAAAACAAATTAAAAGTGTCTTATATTAGGCGATTTTCCTAAAATTTTACTACCAAAATCTAAACAATAAATTATATAATGTAATAATTACTATATTTCTCACACCTATACCTTTAAAATACATTTCAGAAATCTGATACGATGATGGAAATACCTTGTCGGAAATGATTTAATTTCCATTAAATTTGCAAATGTCACTTCTAAGATTTCTGCGATAAGACAAAGAGAATTCTTGACCTCGTTCTTCCAGAAACTTTAAAGTAGAACATCGCTGTTCCATTTAGCCTTTGTTAAATTCAATGTACCGTCGAAAGTAGCAATCTCGAGAATCTTATAGCAATATAAGATAAGTATACTTGTAATTTTCGATGATTCCAATACTGACGTCTATAGTTAAGGTTCGTTTAAGCAAAAGTACGTCAATTTTCATAAAAAATTTATTTTACGCTGAGAAAAGTAATGGAAACAAATGGAAAATGGAAATAAATGACTATGTTGAAAAGTTCGGACATACCGGCAGAGTATTGTGATAATAAAAATTAAATTTTGTGGTCCAGGGACCAACAGTAACCATAAACGCGTTTTAGAGCAGATCTTGAAAAATCCGAAAGACAGCCAGCAAAATTTGGCTTAAAGAATTTTTTTTTGCAAAAAATTATGATACATTTTCGTACATGATTCAGGTGCATCAATAGTTGGATCCTCAGGATTGCGAGATCGGGTGATGCAAGTTTTGCGTTAAAATGCCGCCTTTTTAAATGTTATTTGAAGAATGATATAAAGTGCACTGTATAAATTTCGTTTTCTCCAAAATAACTCCAAATCAAACACACACTTTTTATTAAACTTTTAACGAGTAAAGAAAAACGTAACAAGTACAAACTAAATAACTATGAAATGATTTATATTAGCCACTCAGAAATCACTTCTATTTTTATAACATTTGTGAAACGACATATTTTTACGTTAAGTGGTTTTAACGCAGCTGCAGTTACTTGAGCAATCAAAACTATACTGTATTTACCGTACTAAGAAGCGATTTAAAGAATTTAAAAAACATTTGTTGACGCATCAGAGGGCACTTGATTTTGTCAGAGAATTTGTAACATTACGTTGTATTTGGGACAACGGAGTAGACTTGCTTGGTTCACAGCGAGAATCGCACTATTATAATTTGCTGCACTTTCGGAGCACTTGAATAATTTAAAAAACATTTTTTGATTAAATTA
This sequence comes from Crepidodera aurea, assembly GCA_949320105.2. Lineage (NCBI taxonomy): Eukaryota > Metazoa > Arthropoda > Insecta > Coleoptera > Chrysomelidae > Crepidodera > Crepidodera aurea. The sequence continues at coordinate 24,946,652 of OX439477.1, forward strand.
CGTTGTATTTGGGACAACGGAGTAGATCTGCTTGGTTCGCAGCGAGAATCGTACTATTGTAATTTGCTGCACTGTCGGAGCACTTGAATAATTTAAAAAACATTTTTTGCCTACGTGACACGTCGCTTGCAGGTGTTCCGGAATCGGAAGTTCGCGATGCTTAAATGGAGTCCTTCCGTCTCAAAGTTGACGATTTCGTCGCACTCCCACTCGTATCGAGTGAAAGATTTTTAACTTTATTTGATCGTTTAATTTAAATATATTTGGCGAGTTACTAGTAGCGCAGTTGAAAATGAAAATCCTGAATTTTTGAACAATGAACTAAATGTCTTAGTTCTTTAGTTTCCGAATTTGGTATTTTTTTGTCAAATGCACCAAAAATGATCAATATTTTAAAAAAAGTACCCCGATTTATAAATGAGTTATTTTTTTATGGGAATGGAGTTTTTTGCAGCATATCTCACAAGGAAACTTCGCATCCTTTATCTTTAAACTTCCAATTGATATTTAAAATTAAAAAAAACTGCAAAAATGCTTGCAAATAACATTTTTTGTTCGCTTAAATGTACATTTTAAACTTAATTAAGCTTTTCGAATACAATTTGCCAACTTTGTACAAAATTATTACTTTTACGAATGAAAATCGCGATTATTCCTCAACAATAACTCGGAATAAAAGATATCCGGCTTCTTCGTAATTTGAATTGTGAACTTTAGAAGTTTCTCATAAATGAATTGTTTCCAAATCTTCCCTTTTTAATCGAGTTCATTAAAACTTTTTTGCTTCGAATATTTCTCGAACTTAAAACCTTTTTAAAGTCTAACAAAATCGTCAATAAAAATAATATTGCATTTTAACAAAAGTGTGTTTTGTGTGGGATTTCAATACTTCTTTCAATAATAATAATAATAATAACAGCTCCACCAAAGAATTGGCAGAACTCATTGTAGAAGAGCTAAATCAGATCATTCAAAGTTAACTAGGAAGTCGCACATCAACAGAAGCTACTGATCACGCTGTGAAAAGCAAGAAAAAGAAGAAAAGCCTGTAACTTATTAGCTAAAAAAATATAAAAATATAGCCACTAATATGTTATAAATTTTTATCCACATAAACCAAACTTATATATCTTTTAAATCTATTTCTAATCATTTTTTTATATTATTCAGATAGAAGCAAGACTGATAGTTGAATAAAGATTTCCAGCCTTTCAAAATTCTAAGAATTTAACTTTGTTTTATTTACCAGCCACCTGATACCTACCAATTAGAAATTTATGAAAGAGGTTGAAAGAAACTTTCTAGGTTTAAAAAATTCCAGGAATAAAAGAAGTAGTAGCAAAACCAGATATATAATTAAACGTCATAGGAATATAAAAAACCTTCAACCCTTAATTAATTTTTCCCAGAAACTTTAATATCTGTCTTTCGAACGGCATACTCAAACGAAATTTCATTTTCTCATTAATTCAAAAACTATTATTACTAATTAAAATTCCGGAAATTATTGCGACTTTGACTTTATTAAAAACGTTTCTAGAAGTAATAACAGAAAATCGATATTTATAAATTCCAACAGAGAGCAAATATAATTTCACCGAACATGACGAAATCTGAAACCAGACAAAGGCAGATCCCTGGGGACTGAAAATTTGGATTCTAACCTAAATTTTCAATTAAGGTATATCCCATTTGAAAGTTCCATTAATTATGTTTGTGTAAATTATTAAATAAAAGGATCCGTTACCAGAAAATTCTTAAATCTTTGTTGTATTTCATTGGAAATATCTGTAGCAACTGCTTCCAAAGTCGGCTATTCTAAAGTGAAGTGCATAAATTAACTTGTATTTAATTGAGTTTAAAATATGGGCATATAATATCCCGGTTACAATCCCTTGGACCTAGTATGGTACCAACGGGAGATGTTTCACCATAGAAATCATCTAGAATTTTTGGGCATTTATTATCCCGATACGGTGGTTCAGCTGTTCTTTTAGATTAGATTTTTGCAGTATATACCTGCTCATACTCTCTTCTTGCTTTTAGATCCGTCTGTATACCAGACCTGACCTGACCTGTTGAAGTTGTATTGTTTTGTCCTATGGTCGGTCTCCATAATTCTGACAATACTTAAATGCCTTGTTCCCTCCATTCGGGGGTTGAGTAGCCTATAAGCACCCATTCTTGTCTCCCCTTGCACCACTAGGTGCAAAGGAGGCAGACCTAGCAGTGTTTCCAACCTTGTTCCAGAATATACTATTCTACGTTTTTCATCCTTTTCCATTTACATTTCCGTTGGAAATCAGAGTTACGTCTTCCCAATTATACCTTTTGTGACATCTGTGACATGTGCTATGTACTGATGTCGTAGGGAAGTAAAAACTCTTTGTAAACAACAACAATTATAATTTTGGGATTAACCCCTAATAATGGATACAAGACTTATCATAGGTATGAACCAATCTTAGGTTATATCTAATCTATATCTACAGTATATCTAATCTAACGCCTACAATAATTTGGTATATATATACATGTATTGACCTCTAGTCAAGAGCATCTACCGGTCGTTCACATACGATCAAGGATCGACCTTGTCGCACAAGTCGATGTCTTGATAACAAATACAATAGCAATAACCTAACATTAACATAACAATAATAATTATACACTATACGGGGTGCTCGATATACCTGTGGTATATCACACTTTATTATTGGAGGACAATAGTTTCCGAAGAAATGCCTTCTTTCCACTTGTCTCCGCCTTTCCTTCAACGTAGATAGATAAAACTTTAAAAAGCAGCAGATGGGATAAAAGCGAGATTTAATATTTTTCCACTAGAGCAGAAATACAAGTTTTTTTTAATACATTAACTATCCATTAGAAAGTTAATGGAGCACCTTTAATTTATCACGCGCCTTTTCTTTGCGGACTGTGAATTATGTCGGTTGGTGTACCACACGTCGTAAAATGAAAATAGATCGTAATGAAAGAAATACTTTTGTTTCTCAGGATGGAATTTTCACTTACGTGAAGTTTGACATTTATTTGTACTACGTGGAAGCACGTCCCATCATCTCTGATATTATTAAAAACAAGAAAAATTTTATCGACGACGTTTAATATCTCTACGAAAGTTTGAGGTATGTCTGTCTGAGTTCAATTATTAGTATAGAAAATAATAACGAACTCTGTAAATATGAAATCGAAATAGTTTTATAGAAAGTACGAGTTTATTCTATGAAAATGGTAAAAAATATTGTTCAGAACTAGCTACACATTTTCCGATGTTTCTGCCCTTCCTAAAGTAGTGCTGGGAAACAGTAAATAAATAACGAAGATAATGACCGTATCAGTCGATGGCGTTGAGACAATAATACATTTTACCAAATGGTTTCATGAAAAATGAATGTAATAATTTATTTATTTACAAAACAATTTTAAAATTCATTATACAGGGTGTTTCATAGTTAAACCGACATACGTTAACTGTGAATAGAGAAATAGAGGATTCCAAATAACCTTGGTTACTAGGTCTAACCCTTTTAATAACCGAGATACGGGGTGTTTCATCCATTTCGGCCACCCTGTTGATTTCTCTCATACTTGGTACAGGTATATTGTGTTAGTAGCCCAATCCCATAGTGTAAGAACTACAAATAAAATCTAGATCCGGATTAAGAAGAATTTGGAAAACTTGAAAATCCCCAAAACAACACCCTGTATATCAGATTTTTTAAAATTGGGATGGATATTTGAAAAGAACGGAAAAAAATGAGTTAAAGCGTTTTTTTTGTAGAACGTACCTACTTGTGCACTTATAAAAACATTTCAGCGTAACTTAAAAAATCTGATATACAGGATGCTGTTTTATTTTTCTTAATACGGATCAGGATTAAGAAAAATAAAACGGTAGTTCTTGTACTAGACGATTGGCCTGTTTAAACAATGTACCTCTACCAAATATGACAGAAATTGAATTTTAAACTTTAAAAGTTTAGTAATATCTAGAACGAGATGTGCATTTATAAAAATGTGTCAGTATATTATATCTCAGTTTTTCCATCCTTTTCGAATGTCTGATCCAATTTAAAAAAAACTGATGTACAGGGTGTTGCTTTGGATATTTTCGTATCTGGATTTTAACTTTGACGTTAAAACTCCAGCAGTAGAATGGGATGCATTTAAAAATTTTCATTTTAACTCAATTTTTTCACTTCTTTTCAAATATTTTTAATTTTAAAAAATCTGATATACAGGGTGTTGTTTCGAAGATTTTCAAAGGACCAGGCACCTTTCTTATGGGAAAAAGGCTTTCTGTTAAATTTTCTGAAATGTTGGTATGATGTAGAACTCGATGCTCTGACAAAAAGTGTCCATTGGCCAAAACCGATCCTATGACTAGTTTTCGAGGTACAGGGTGTTAAACATTGGAAAAGACCTGTTTTACTCGCATTTGTTGTAGAAAACATGAATTATAGATTATTTGGCAACAATATTTTATAAACAATTACTGTATAATTTGTTTACTTACAGGGTGATTCGAATATAAGTCATATGGTTTTTTTGAAGAAATTATTTTTTTTATAACAGCTTTAAAAATACAAGCAAATGTCATTTAATCATGAATATATAGTTTGAGTAATTACTTCTTGGTGATGAATCATATTTTATACAGGGTGACTCATAAATGTAGTTACAGAAGGCATATAATATATTTTAGCTTTAACGAATCGCCCTGTATAAACGATGTGTTATAAACATTTTGTATTATCTTAAATAAATGTACGACCTGTCCCTCTACCACTACTCTATGTCATACAGCGTGTTTAACTGATTGCAAACACTTTAAAAATGAGAAAACCTTTGTTTTGTGCACCACCCTGTATTTTAAAAGTTTCTCCGTCAACTTTATAAATTTATACATTTTCACATTAACAGAAGCTCATTATTTAACTGAGAAAAATTTTGTTGTAATCATATGACCAGTTTTCCTAAAATGGGTACCCATAGTTACTAGTGGTTCTAAAATAATATAAAAAAAGCTTACTAATTATGAAAACAGAGTTATGGGTACATATTTTAGGAAAACTGGTCATAGGATTACAACAAAATTTTGCTCAGTTAAATATTGAACTTCTGTTAATGGTAAAATGTATTAATTTATAAAGTTGACGGAGAAACTTTTAAAATACAGGGTGGTGCACAAAACACAGGTTTTCTAATTTTTAAAGTGTTTGCAATCAGTTTAACACGCTGTATGACATAGAGTGGTGCTAGAGTGACAGGTCGTACATTTATTTAAGATATTATAAAAGTTTTATAACACATCGTTTATACAGGGCGATTCGTTAAAGCTAAAATACATTATATGTCTTCTGTAACTACATTTCTGAGTTACCCTGTATAAAACATGATTCATTACCAAGAAGTAATTACCTAAACTATATATTCATGATGCAATTACATTTGCTTGTATTTTTAAAGCTGTTATAAAAAATAATTTCTTCAAAAAAACCATATTACATATTTTTGAACCACCCTGTAAGTAACCAAATTCTACAGTAATTGTTTATAAAATATTGTTGCCAAATGATCTATAATTCATGTTTTCTACAACAAACGCGAATAAAACAGGTCTGTTATGAGAAATTTGGTTACAAAAAAGTGGTCAGGTTCCGATGTTTAACACCCTGTACCTCGAAAACTAGCCATAGGATCGGTTTGGGCCAATTGACACTTTTTGTCAGAGCATCGAATTTTCAGAAAATTTGACGGAAAGCCATTTTCCCATAAGATGGTCCTTTTCCAAATTCTTCTTAATCCGGATCTGGATTTTAACACAATATACCTGTACCAAATATGAGAAAAATCTACAGGGTGGATCTAAAGTTACAGCTTATCAAAATATTGGCCGACATGGATGAAACATCCCTTATCTTAGTTATTAAAGGTTATTTGGAATCACATAAGTACCCTCTATTTACAGATAGTATATGTCGGTTTAACTATGAAACACCCTGTATAACGCATCCTCTATAGTATTTTATAAAAGTTAAATCAACAATATTTTATTTAAAATGTTAATCTATAAAATTAGTTAAGGGCGTTAAGTACTCTAGAGCACCCAAAAATACCTGTTTTTTTGGGATTGTTTAAAAAAAACTTTATACATTGAAATTAATTCTGTAGTTTAAATAAAACTTTCAAGAAGATTTTGAAAATTTCAAAAAAAAATTAGACCCAATAAGAGCTTAAAAAATTATTGCATGAAATTCACCTCTGCGCCATCCGTACACTCCACAGATACCATGAATCAATCTGGAACAAAGCCCCTGGAGCTAAATTAATTTAAATAATTGTAGTTTCCATGTGATAAGTTTTTTTTTAATTTTTTTTATATTTTTTTGCTATTTGAAAGTAAAATTTTTAAAAAATAGCTATTTTTGACAATTGAAAGCTGCTAACTTTTTTTCTAATAATTATTTAGGCATACATTGAATGTTACATTGAAGGTATGGATAGTACAAAAGAAATCCTAAAAGTTTCCTCAAATTTTATGGAACGGTTTTTGAGATATGACGTACGGAAGCTCAGAAAACTATGTTTTGAGATAATTAGGTTTTTCTAAAATTCAGCCCATCTGAAAAGCTTTGAATTAGCTCGGTGCGGTTTGCGGCAAAATGCTCGTGTGAAGACCCACTCTTTCACATAAACAAATTTTTAAAAAATCGATTTTTTCGAAATTTTAGAGTACTTAACCCCCTTAATATTTTTATTGTTTTGTTTCAGGAACTGGTAGTAAGCTCTCCAAATGAAAGAAACTGGAGAGGCATATTTATCGCCTTATTAGTCATTGTCGCTGTATTAGGCCTAATTGTCTTCAGTATAGTGTTAGTTTCGCCGCCCGAAGAAGGACCTAGAACAAAAGGAATCAAACCGACGCTCGAAGATATTTTCGTTAAACTTCCTCCTCCTGCCAAATTTAATGGAACTTGGATATCAGGTAAATATATATATTTAATCTTAATATAATCTAAAATTTATTAGAAACACGGTTTTGTATCAGGTGGTTGGTTACTGGTGATAAAAAAACGGTACAAAAGTAGCTAAAAAAATTGGAAATTACTTACACCTCTACGGAACTGTTAGTTAATAAAAAAATAGTTTTCTTTGGCAGTCACACGTTTTCATTTCAGAGAATTAAAAAGTTTGGGATGCTCAGTTATCTTCTCTAACTAGTAAACCGACTGATAGGGGTAATATAATTAAACGAATTTATCAAACTGATTACAACTCACACCAAAATATATTTTTTAATATATGCGTCCTCATATATTCAGTTAATTAATATTAAATATCGCTTGAAATATAATATGTCACGGTCTAGATTTCTAAAGTTTAGAATATTTAGGGGATATTAAAAAGATTAAATAAAATTGTAAACCTTATGGAAGAGCCCATTAATGTTAATCAAAACACATTAAATCGCAATCATGAGCTAAAATATTCCCATAAATCAGTTTTATCTGCACCCTTTTCTTATATGCCAAGATCTATTTCCTTGCTACAAGGAATTTGGTTTAATATAATGCGTAACTCAAGTTGGTTTTAAAAAAATGCTTATCACGTTCGTCCTTTTGTGAATTCAAAGTTCTTATACTGTTTATCGAATGTGAATAGAATTGAGAAAACTTTTCTATTTTATATTCACAGTTTGATGTTCTTAAAAGCTCAAAAATAGGTCGTTGATCAATATATATATGAAGCAATTACAATAATGTTTGTTTTGGGAAGTTCCAAATGTTACCAAATTTGGAGATCCAAACTTATGAGACTACACCCTTTAGATGAGTCTGTCCCAACTTATTGTAGAGTAAGTTGGCTGAGTAGATTGTGGACTGCATTTGTGGTTTGTAATGGAATTATACACTGGTTACTTGAATTTTTATATTTAACGATAACTTTCGTAAAATAAAACACTTTTTAACAAACGTAGAATTTAACAATGATTTAAAACTGGGTTTTCAATTGCTCAAGAAATAGTTTAAATAAGGGTATGTATGTAATAATTTATTACGTATGAACTACCCAACGATTACGACCTGTTCACATGGAGTTAGAAGTTCTACTGGTTTAATTTTGATCTATTTGCAACACTTGCCGTTGGGCGAAATCCTTTCGGCCAACCACCGATACGCGTTTGCGGCTTTTTAGATATGTCTCTCTGGCAGCCTGTAGTCGCGCCAATGTGTTGCGGTATATGTAAAAGGCTCTTGCCGACAAGGGCGGCTTTCGCATTGAAGTTTTATATCCTTGTTCGTCGGTGACTTACTTCCGCGTTAATTTGTATCTGCGCGATGGCCTTGATTCACGACACGTGTTATACTGTTGCTATGCTAGGCACCTAAGCGTGCGTTTTGGTTATTTTTATTTTCTTTTATCGCCATGGGCGTAGATTAAAATGTTCGATTTCGAACAATGTTATTTTTTATAATAAAAAAAGAGTATATATATATATGAGTAAAAAACATTATTCTTGAGTGAGTATTGTAAAACAGAACCATTTGTAGCTTTTTAAATGTTATTGGAATGACAGAATAATCTTTTGAACATCAACAAATAATTCGAATTGTAATTTCAATTATTTTATCGCTTCCAATTGTTACTGGAAATTGTTTCGAGAACACGAATATTTTGAAAATTATCGACAAAATATTCGTGTTCGAGAAAAAATTTCGTGTTTTTAATTGAAGCTAGAGTGATATTCTACTTTAGTTACACAAAATAATAAAAAATACGTCGAAAGTAGCTCAATTTATCAGTTTTAAAAAAATTCATTTTACTAAAGTTGGTAGAAATATATTTTCTTACAAGGAATTCCAAGTGGTACACAGTAGGAGTATTGCTTGTGAATCTTTGATAACGTTTTGGGTGTAGGTAAATCATTAATGTTGTTGATGGGTCCAGCTGTAGAGTGAGAAGCTCGAGAAGTGGCTGCAGGATCTTCTGTTTTTTGCTGGAGGTTCTGAGGCGTCACTTCTAATGGTGTTTATCACGTTGGAATAATGCTCATTATCAATTTGCAGATAAGGCTTAATAGAGTTGGCTGAACTGTGACCAGTAATTTTAATTAATTGTTGTTGACCCACCCCTCCTTTAGTCACGTTACTGACTGCTGTCGACCGCATAGAATGGTTTGTTATTTTTATTTCTTTCGAAAGTTCGTTTTTTCCCACTGGAGTGTTTTTGTACCATCCACTTGATTGTTCTTTGTTCCATGATGGGTTTACTGTTAAGAATAATCTATCAGTGGTTATTCTAGATGAATGTCTAACCATTAGAATTTTAAAAAGGCGTAAAGGCTTTTAATTGGTTGAAAATGTTCATATAAATATTAGTTGGGATGATCTATCTAAGTAAATAATTCGACATGAAACCCCGAGAATAAGTCAAGAAGTTCATTAATTTGGATTAAAGTTGGAACCTTAAGGGTGCTTAGTGAAAGTTTCTGGTTCAGACCAATTTCAATACGCCCTGAAGTGTCAATTATGGAGTTTTTGAAAAGCCACAAAATCCGGATAGAAGTTTATCGGTTTCTAAGATTGAATTACAAAAAGGGATTTCCAATTGGATAAAGAAAGGATAAATGAACAAAATCGAATTTACTAAAGGTTTTAACGCTACTCGAAAAAAAACAAATCAAATTTTATTAAAATTATAAAAGAAAAAATAGAACTTATACAAATAACTTATACAGTATGTATCAGTAAGTTGGAACCATATGGGAAACTTTTTTATTATTAATTTTAGGAAAAAAAGTTATTCTTTATAAAAAGTTGTACAGGGTGTCCCAAATTGGTGAGTTTTGTAGGGTATCTCGTAAACTAGAAGAGATAGAAGAAAAGCAGTTAAGATGTTATGACTTCTTTTTTTGTTAAAGTAGTTGGAAGATACAGGGCGATTATTGAAAACTGTCGAAAACTACAAGGTACTATAACTTCTTGATTAAGAAAAATATAAAAAAACGTTATAAAAACTTTTGATAGATATAATATTAAAGAGTTCAGTGGCGCACAGATTATTTTTTTTAGGGGGCTCACTAAGGAAATATAATGCAAACTTATGTTTTTTTAAATGGGACACCCTGTATATTTTGACGTTTTTCGTTTCCTTTTTTAATTCTCATTCACCTGATATGACATATTATATATCTATTTTCAATGGTTGCAGCTACAGTGCAAATAAACCATTTATGGATGTTATCAGGTGAAACACCCTTAAAAAATTGAACACTCAGTAACGAAATTTAACATTTTATTATAAGGATACTGATGTGCGACAATTTTATTTATCAAAATTATAATTAATAAAAAATAAAACCAGATTAAAAAAATAAAAACAATAAACTTATGAAACAACAAGAAACATTGTAACAACTAATCTACCTATAACTAATTTTATTAGAAAGTGAAAATTACATTAAATGTTCAAAATGTCCTCCGTTTTGTTGTTACCTTTTTCTTACTGATCTTACACAATTGAGTATGTGCACTGGCTTTATTTTTCTAAATGCGGCATGAATATTTTGTAATAAATCTTCCCTACTCTCGAAGTTAGTCTTGTAAATATTATTTTATGATTTTATTTTTGGTAATGCTGAATTGGTTGGAGATTATTTAAACGAAAAACTTTTTAATCGATGAAAACGGAGAGCATTTTGAACATTTAATGTAATTTTTACATTCTAATAAAATTAGTTATAGGTAGATTAGTTGTTACAATGTTTCTTGTTGTTTCATAAGTTTATTGTTTTTATTTTTTTAATCTGGTAATAATTTTGATAAATAAAATTGTCACACATCAGTATCCTAATAAGAAAATGTTAAATTTCGTTACCGAGTGTTCAATTTTTTAAGGGTGTTTCACCTGAGAACATCCATAAATGGTTTATTTGCACTGTAGCTCCAACCATTGAAAATAGATATATAGTATGTCATATCAGGTGAATGAGAATTAAAAAAGAAAACGAAAAACGTCAAAATATACAGGGTGTCCCATTTAAAAAAACATAAGTTTGCATTATATTTCTTTAGTGAGCCCCCTAAAAAAAATAATCTGTGCGCCACTGAACTCTTTAATATTATATCTATCGAAAGTTTTTATAACGTTTTTTTATATTTTTCTTAATTAAGAAGTTATAGTACCTTGTAGTTTTCGACAGTTTTCAATAATCGCCCTGTATGTTCCAACTGCAGAGAGTTACTAAAGATTTAATTAGGCTATCGTTACTTTAACAAAAAAAGAAGTCATAACATCTTAACTGTTTTTCTTCTATCTCTTCTAGTTTACGAGATACCCTGCAAAACGCACCAATTTGGGACACCCTGTACATAGTCTAAGACCTAAAATGCAACCATCAGATATTTTCAGTCGTATACGAGATATGTCAAAAAATAAGAATTTTGCTCAAGAGTAAATTACCTTTATTTTTGAAATATGAAAAAAAAGTTATTAAAAAAATTTGTTTCTAATGACATTTTACGTCAACATACCGATTTTGAAGAAGATATTCCAACTTTAAGAAAATTTTAATTTTTAACATTTTTTGATACATCCCCATAAGTGATAATTTTGAATTCACCATTCTGTTAATATTGTTCGATGGTGTGGTTAGTATGTCTGAAAAAGTTGACAACAAATGAAAAATTCCTTTATTATTAATTAAAAAAAAATATTCTTCATAAAAATTTCTGCATCACATTATATAGTCCAGTTGCCAGAAGGATATTGAACAAAAGCTCGCACAAAATGTGATATCGATAAAACTTGGCACTTAAGTACTTTAAAGGGTGTAGAAAACGATAAAAAAATCTTTGCTGCTCTAAAGTGTATGCTAAATTATATCTCAAAAAAAATTCGAAAAACTAATAGCGCCACGTGAAAGAGCGGAAAATTATACTAAAAGTGATATTATAAGTTATTTAAAAAAAATTGTATTACTATAAAAAATTATTAAAATAAGAAAGCAAATTCGAAAACTCTACGCGCGCCGAGCCGTTGAATACAAATATTCAGGCGAGGCGTTCGGAAAAACTAAAGTATCTTTGCCTAACATGTACGCAAAGGAAAAAAAAGAAAGCATTTTAAAGAGGAGACTCTAAGCTTTCTCAGGAAGCTATTTTTATAAAACTGAAGATATCTATTAATAGAGGCATAACAAAAAAAAATGATGAACATTATCTCTGTTTAATAAAACTTATGTTTTAAAATGATCGTTTTTTTACACAACATTCATTCGACGCAAAATAGTATTTAGCTGTGATTTTGGCCAGCGAACTCCTGCATCTCTGAAAAATTGTTTTTAATTCAACAAAAATATGACAAAATTTATAAAACTGGGGATGATTTTTATTCTGTTATCCGGCTAGAGCTTTTCATTTTATTTTATAAAAGTATTCTCGGCATTTAAATGATCTATTTCCATGTTTTCACAACAATTTGTCCTTTCTCTAGAACATATCTAATGTATAAGTCTATAAAAAATAAAGATTTAATATCTAGTTTTCTCCACGAAAAGACATTTTTATAAAAAAAAGAACTATTTTTTATCTAGAAACGTAGAAACGGGAAAGCCATTAGTATTCTTTCCAACGGACTCATCTCAATGACGGAGAATAAGACATTTTCTTTTTCTTGATTAATTACATTTATCTACTACATCCACTACGAACGACGTGATTGGTTCAATTTTAGGACAAAATCCGAATAAATCATCTTCACCACACATTTCCTAACGAACCCTCTGCTTTGTAATGAAAATTTAACAACAAACTACTTCACGACGGTCTAGGAATTTCGGGTGGAGATACAGTTGATGTTGTTGTTCATTGACCGGAGATAGTTTGACAAATACAGTTAGTAAATAATTCAAAACTATCAATAGTCCAGTAACTGAATGGTCAAACCTGGGAATAAGTCTGGCATGAGTTGTAGGTCACCGCAGGTGTTTTAACATGAGAAAATCCTTAACGCGTTGTGGTCAAGGGGAGGGGCTGAAATATCTGGCTAAATATGCCAATTAGAGAATTTTTGTTCAGACAGAAAATGGAGATCAGCTCATTCTCTACAAAAATAGCCCTTATCATTTTCTTCGAAAATTCAATAGTTTTCGAGATAATGGGACTCAAAAGTCCCCTCATTTCAGCTGCTGCTCTACCTTCAGGAATTCCGCTTTCTATGAATTAACGCGTAACCGGGCGGATGAATTGTTCAATATCTCGGGAAAAAATTAATATTTTTCGATGATTCAAAGTTCATCGGAATGGGAAAACCCGTAGCTACAATTCCATGTGACTTGAAGTCAGTTCGTATTTACCAAAAATATTTAAAAAAGCGGTCAAAGTTTTTTTCAACAATATTTAGAGGCTGCTTCATTAATTTATTCATATTTTCTTTAAAAATAGTCATTTATTCTAATTTTGCCTTGATAATGGGACCTTAGGGGGTCTTGAATGACCTCAGAAATTTTTTTGCAATAATTTTCTGGCGTTCTAATATACAATTGATTTGTTTATTTGCATATTTTAGCCGATTTCGGAGTTCCAGAGAATCTTCGGAACAAGCGCGAATTATAATCTTATGATCCGTTATATTAATATCCAATGCACATCATTTCAAAGCTTAGATGGTCTACTTTTCGAATATATTTTTTTATTTTTAATAGAGTCTAATAATTTTCGTGAAATGAGGAAAATTGGTCACACGAGTCAAAACCGGCCTTTTTTTGTTTATCCATTTCTTGTTCCCCGCTCTTTATTTCTTGAGGATTAATAATTAGATGAAAGTAAAGCTTATATTCTGACCTTTCCATTGATATAAGTCAATCCCCATATTCGTTTTGTGTTCTAAAATGGTTGTTACAATTATATACGCTCATTTTTACGCTCTCCCTCTGAGATCCATGATATTATATAAATTAAAAGCAATTTTTCAAAGACTTGCGTATTTTTTTCGAAATCCTGCACCCATATTATTCCGAAAAAAGTTTGCAAAAAAATCGCAAAAATGCGAAAATTGTTTAGAATGGTTGTATGGTGAATATTCACCACGCTCTAAAAGTTGGCATTTGCTTTTAGCCAAAACAACGGGATTCAAGACCTTGGCACAAGGAAAAATAAATTTTTGCAATTTTCTGGTAAATTTGCAAACTCAAATTGCACAGAACATTCGCTAATACAATTGAGAGAGCCCAAGCGCTACTTTGCAGGAAAAAAACAGGTGAAATCCGCCAGTAATTGTCGAATAATCGAATATTTCCGAGATTTTCATTTACGGGCTCCGTAATTTAGCGAGAAGAGCAAAGGTGCTGGCGCCATCTGCAATTGGTCTCTAAAGTCGAAAAGATGAAGATCAGTGCATTTCCAATCCCATCAAGTGGAAATTCGGCAAGAAACTACCATATCTATTCAATATGAAAATTATGGATTTTTCGAAATCTGATTGTGCAAAAAATATTGGCATTGCGAAAAAATTGGTAGGGATCATCTTTGTAGAGAATGAGCTGATCTCCATTTTTTGTTTGAACAAAAATTCTCTAATTGGCATATTTAGCCAGATATTAGAGATATTAGCGGGAAACCCATTTTCCAGCTTTCGATCTTTTCAGTCTTTCATTTACTGGACTACAACCAATTTGGAAACTACCTATTATAGATAATAGATTGGAAACGTTGCGTTGTATGGAAGATGTCAGAAACATTTTAAGTTTGAGGAAGATTATATTGAATAATAAAAATAATTTTAATATATTTCGCTTTTTCCTATTGGTTAGGCTACGGATTTAACAGCCTCTCAGTTGGAAGCCTTACAATTCTAATTCACATAAGCTATTTTATAAGAGAATCACCAATTCCAATTTAGAAACAAACCCTTAACTTCCCTGATGTATAGAATTACCAATAAAATTTTAAGAGGAACGCCTTATTCTATGTATCTTCGAATTTTAAAACCAGAAATCCAAAATCAAACCGACTTGGTTCGGCATCTCGAATCGATATCAGTTTCTATGGCAACGGAAACTGTGTGTACAACCGAAAATATAATGAAAACAAGGACCGTCACTCATATTTGCAAATACAAAAAAAGATATGCAAATTGTTAATCAATAACCGGTGAATTTAAAATTAAAAACAAACAATAAAGGTGAGAGATTATTTTTTGCTTACAAAAATTTATTGTTTTCGGGCGATAATGAATAAAAATAAGAACGAGAGAAGTGAGAAACAGGGAGTAGAAATAACGTCCTGGCTCTGAGCTTTGAATTATGTGGTGCGGAGCCGATTATGGAAATTTTATAGTAGGAATTGTATTAGTAGGTATTGATAAAAGCTTTGTTAGCGGTGGCAGGACAAAGAATGATTTATTTACCTTCAAAAAAAGTAAAAATAAACCTCTCACTCGATCTAACAATGTTGCAACTAGTTTTTTTTTTCTAATTTAGTGGTGGACTGATTATAGATACATTATTGTTTTATCAAATAGGAAAAGGATGCATTAAGTCATAAGGACATGAAACTCAGTTAGTTGTGACATATAAAAGAAGTTATATATCTAAGAAAAGATGTGAGGTTATAACAAACGTCATTTTAAGGATACAATTCACTCATTTCTTAACTATTCTTTATTTCTGTTAGAAATGAATTTTCAACAGTTTATTTGTTGACAATCATCAAAATTGGTTTCGTGCATGATGTATCCTCGGCCACAAATGCATGTGTAGCTTTTGATTGCATTCTATAAATAATTGCACAGTTTTTGTCTGAGATAAATATTATTACAATTTCATTTTATTCTCTGATAATAAAACGTCTCTCTCAAAGGTCATCAAAAGTTTCATTACCATCCTTAGACACACATTAGGTCAACTTATTAAATGTCAGGATTAAGAAGATATCTCACTTTTAGGAAATCAGAAAGTGAAACGAGATATTACGTCGAGTGAACAGAAATTGAATTTGATGTGTTCGGGATTTAACGCTTTACTTCATGAATCGCTAGCTTCATACGATATGCATGCCTGTTCCTAAAGATAAATTCGTAAACATAATTTATTACCTTGTTAAAAGTATATCGTGAAATATTTGTTGTAAACTTTATACGAGACGGCTTGAAAGGCAGGCGTCTAACGTCAAATAACGACGGGTTATTGAATTTCGATCGAACATATTTTTCTGTTTTGAAAAATGTAAACGATATAAAATTTCATTACTTCACGTTAATAAACAAAATATTTGTACGTAACATTGGCTAAAATTATATTTATTTATTGAAACACCAATTATAAAAAATGATTGCCAATTTCAATTTAGACAGGAGTGTAAAAATATAGTGAATGATTAGGATGGGAAGGCTGATGGCATCAAACTTTTTAAAAACTCCAGAATTCCAGATTTGGTTAAGAGCTTTCTGCATCTGCACATCTAGTAGGATGGATGAGGGCTGTTTGTTGATTATTTATTGCTATGGAAATCTGAGTGTTTAGATTCAGGAATTATTTCTTTTGTGCTATGATGTGGCCTAAAATCATGTTGGAATTGTGGGATTTGGCAAGTTCGATCCAGCTTACCCAGGACAATTATACATACATAGGTATTTTCGTAGTTTTAAAATATAGTCCAGTCACTAGGTATTTTTTGAAAATCCGCAAGAATGCAGTCTTAGGTGCACTTAATTTTGTGACCGCCGCTCGCGCCGCCATCTTGAAAAAATGGCGCCCAAAATCAGTTTTTTTCTTATATCTCGGTTTCTGCGGGTTTTAGAAAAAAATGTAAAGAATAGAAAATTGAAAAGGACAAAAATTTTTTTGAGATTTTGTACCATGGGATGTTCCTGGTTCATTCTGTTCACTAGTAGGTTCAGTATTTATCAAATCTTCAGTCTCTTTCAATATCCACTCAAGCGAATTAAGGTAGTCATAAGGCTCGTTTGTATCCTCAAGATCGGAATCAGCTCCTATATCGGAAATGTTTTCACATGCTGTCCCAATACAATTCATACACAACACTTTCATTAATCCCCGCTCAGTGTTGTTTATTTATTGTAATGGGACAGCATATAGGAGCTGATTCCAATCTTGAGGATACAAACGAGGCTGATGACGACCTTGAGTGGGTATTGAAGGAGACGGAAGATTTGACATATACTGAACCTAATAGTGAACAGAATGAACCAGGAACATCCCATGGTAGAAAAACGTCAGAAAACTTGCATTTAAATTTAATTTGTGGATTAGGCCTACTGATGGGGGATACCACCATAAAAAACGCGCCGTTCAACTCTACCTCCTGAGTGGTGTGGAAAGGAGTTGATAACCTATGTTTTGCATTATTTCACTGCACTAAACAACTTTGGGTACGCTAATTTATGCCTAATGTCCAGTGGCGTAGCCAGAAATTTTTCTCGGAGGGGGCCCACCATTTCTCGTAGATAATACTTACTATAAATACTTTTTTCAGCACGGATGGGGTAAATATACAGGGTGACCCAGGGTTAAACCGTCAAACGTTCAGGATCGGGTTTTCAGGAAAAAATAAGATTTTTTATTCCCATAATCCTGGGTCCTAACTTGTTTTGATTTTAGAACAAAAGAGTTTTTTATGAATCGCTCAAAAAACAATTTGGTTGATTTTGATAAAACTTGGCACGCTTATTTGCGGCAATAATTTAAATATTATTAGAATTAAATTATTAATTCCAGTGACGTTCCACAAGGTAATTTAATTGATATTGGGACAAATCATTGTACGCCACTGTTACTTTTCTTGGATTAAACAGTTGAACACACAAATTTTTTGCTTCTTTACTCGGGAATAAAAATCTTATTTTTTCCTGAAAACCCGATCCTGAACGTTTAACTCTGGGTCACCCTGTATACAATGTAGGCTATTTAAATAAACAATTTGTTAATTATTAAGATAAGATTAAAAGACAACTAATTATTAATATAAGCTTTACCTTTGAATGAGCATTATTCAAAGGCAATTCCGCGAGTTTGTCTGACATCAAAGCTAGACCTGTTAATCAATTGGTAGATGTATTATTCCGAAAATATGATTTCAGTCTTTTCATCGTTAAGAAACTTCGTTCAGTTCGTTCTACAGAGGCAGTGGTAACGGGTAAAACGGCTAAAATTTGGAATAGCGTAAAAATGTTCGGAAGCAAACAAGGATCTGCTACAGCCCCCCCCCCCTGGCTACGCCACTGCTAATGTCTAAAAAGTAACATTTAAATGCAGATTATACGATATTGTGACAAATTCATTCTAATGTTCGGCCCTGAAACTCTGAAATTTGACAAAAAAATGTATAAGAGCAATTTTGTATCCTCTTCAATTTTATATTCTTGACTTTTTTTTCTAAAACCTGCAGGAACCGAGATATAAGAAAAAAACTGATTTTAAGCGCCATTTTTTCAAGATGGCGGCGCGAGCGTCGGTCACGTGAGGTCGCAAAATTAAGTGCATGTTAAGGACATCCTGGACTACAATCCTGCCGATTTTCAAAACTCCGCTACCTTTTGCATGAAAACACTACTTTTTTATACCTAATGATTGGACTAATAAGAAAAGAACGGTGGGAAATTTTTAGCAAAAAGGAAAGTTGGCATGTACTAGACTTCAAGGTGTTCCATTTCATTTACGGGTATTGAGTTTTTCTCTATTGATAAGCATTTGCTATGGATTCAAGGAGTCTTAAGGTTAATGTAGATGTTTTTCTTTATTACAGAGGCTTTTTAGTCATTGTATGAAAAAAGCAACTTATCGCGAAAATATCACTTGTGGTATTACTAGTGATACCGTTAACGTTTATTTAAAAAAATAATAAATAATCCTCAACAAAAGTATTCCTTTCTAGCTTAAAATGAAAGTCTCACGGCCATTTATTCTTACAAAGGCGCTAAACGCCTGTTTTTACGAGAACGTGGATATATCTGAGCAATTTTTCTGAATTACAGCGACATTGTCACAAGGAAATAACGCCTCTTTCACGTTTGGGTTAGACATATAATTCTATGAATTCGTCCTGTGATTTATATTCTAACATTTTTTTTCTTTTGTTGCAGATTCAGAATTTATTTATAAGGATGAACATGGAGGAGTTTCATTCTTCGACGCAGATAACTTGACGACAACTATTATCATGACAAATATTACATTTGTAAGTATATTTTTGTTTTAATAATGTAATATTGTTTTAAAGAAATCGTCAAGTATGAACATTATTTAGTATTCCAAATCGTGAGCTTTATTTTTCCCCAGCACAATTCGAGTCATTTATTTGCTGTTTCGATAGATAGAATCGTTTAATTCTTAGTAAATAAGAGAAACTATATCTTTAATTGTTTTTGACAGTTACTGTAAATTACCATGCACTATGACTGTACTTATCTTCCATACGATAAATAATAAATAATCGTGTGAGGCCTGTGTTTCTACGGATTCACGAATTTGATTTGAATTTAGGAATTTGATTTGAGTTTAATTTGAAATCAAATCAGGCCTATCAGTGCTGTGAATTAAATCAAATCAAACTATACAAGTTTGAAAAATCAAATATTTTGATCAAACTAGTTTGAAAGTTTGAATAATTAAATCGTTAGTTGGTTCACAAGTATTTTATTATTAGTCTCATGCCTCTTCCACCATTTTAATACATTTTGTGAACTATCGGTCCTTCCATCAGATCAATATTTTGTAATTTCATGTTTCCTGGTATTTTGATCGACTGGGACTGGGTTTTTACTACGAGATGTTTGAAAAAAAGCTAGCAGATACAATTGGCAACAATTGGAAACAAAATAAACAATACTTGACACTGTTACAAACACATTAGGTGATTCAAGTCAAAATTGTGTCAGTATGTCGAGTTGCCTACAACTGATTACTAGCGTCGTCTGCGGTGTCCCATTCAATTAAAATGGCTGCGACTCATCGCGGACTGGTTAGTTATTTGTGTCAGAATCACGTTTCTTTTGAGTAGCCCCATTTGTACTCCGGACTCCGGCTAAGTTTCGAATGAAATTGCAGTATTGGAGAAAGATAAATTCAGAAAAATTAAATAATAAACCATTATACGAACCAAAGTATAACTTCATTGACCTTTGATAAAAGATCCATAATCTTCTTTTTATTCAATTTTCGGCAGGGATTTAAAAGACGTTCCCGGCAGGAAATTCAAGGAAAAACCGCAAATCAAATTTTCCAGTAGCGTTTTCGTTATTTCCAGACATTTTTATATATATGAACTTTTTTAAAACCTCTGATTGTATTACCTCTTTCCGTTAAGAACAGTTCGAGTTTCGTGTTAGTAATGAAACTTTTATTTTCCAATTAAGAACAGAAACATAAAAAAAGAGATAGAACTAGGACAAGTTATTCTACAGGAAATAAATGAAACATTTACTCGTAACGTTTCCGTGTATTCCACTCCCACTGACTTACGAACAAACGATAAAGAATTCATTGTTACACGGATAATAATGGGACATGCGTCTTGTTGAACCAATTTTAAGAGGAAGAAATCAGGGACAGGACTGACAGATGACGTAGAACATAGTCAAATTTTAATACGAAATAGTAATTTATGTATCAAGGGAATTATAAGGGCCTTAATTCCCGAAGGCAATTGCCTGAAGACTAAAAGGCTGTTATGCTCTTGAAATCGAAGACTACAGTCATAAATGATTCCTAAATTTCTACAACTATTAACAGTTTTTAATGGCTCATTTTTAATAACTAGTTTTAAATTTTGTTAAACAGTGGCTTTGAAGGTATGAGGACAATATAGCAGAGAATATAAAAATAAGACTTTTTCATTTATCTGAAAAAAACAAGCTCAAATTTCATTGTTTTTTTGAATGGTAGTTAAAAGATATTCCTAATGTTCTCTTAATAGTTATTTTAAATTACAAACTCCCAACCAAAACACTGAGTTTACGTATTTTATCCTTCAAGTAATTAAATACTATTTGTAATTACGACACCAAAGAGATTTTAGTCTCCGATGCAAATTGTAACCAAACTACATTTATTTTTGCTAACCTGAAACTTCGCGTAAGTATTTCTAAATGTATATCAACTTCTGTTAAAACATTAACTTCTTTTTTGTGGAATACAATTACCGCTATTTGTGGATATTAGCTAATATTTATAATTATAAGAAAGGGAAATAAACATCAAAATCAATCAACAAGAACCAAATAGGTAATACCACATCATCTATGGAGTAACAATAAATAAGTTCGTAGAATGAGATATAGTTGGCGCCACTATTGACAAATCCAAATAATAATTGACATCATAAAAGTCGAGAAGTCAAAAATTAAAAACATTTAAATATAAGTTGTTGTACAGAAAAATTGTAAAAATTATAATGTAATTCAAATATCGAACATTTGATAAAAAGAAGCTTCGGCTTAAGTATCGAAGGAAAAATTTTACTATTGGGGCTCAGCCCCAATTTTGATGGGATATTTTTTTTAGACTAATTTTGGGTCGCTGATCACGAATCTGCAAATCAGTTTCTGCGGTCTCATCAAACAACAAAGTTATGAATTTTTTTTAAGTAAAACGGTCACCTGAATAGCGGTCAGAACGTAAACTCTTGTCATATTTTTCGCTGTGGCTAGGGTCCCGTCCCTCGGAACTCCAATTTTTTTCCCGTCTAATAAACGCATGCGCATTGCGTAACATAATAAATATATTTACTTGAAATATTACTTTGTACCTCATTAATATGAGCACACCTGAACTTATCTTTTACCTGACCTCATTATTTTGCACATCATTAATCTGAGCACACCTGAATTTATATTTTACCTGACCTCATTATTTTGCACATCATTAATCTGAGCACACCTGAACTTATCTTTTACCTGACCTCATTATTTTGCACATCATTAATCTGAGCACACCTGAATTTATATTTTACCTGACCTCATTATTTTGCACATCATTAATCTGAGCACACCTGAACTTATCTTTTACCTGACCTCATATTATTTTGTACATCATTAATATGAGAACACTTAAACTTATCTCTTACCTGACCTCATATTATTTTGTACCTCATTAATATGAGCACACCTGAACTTATCATTTACCTGACCTCATATTATTTTGTACCTCATTAATATGAGCACACCTGAACTTATCTGTTACCTGACCTTATATTATTTTGTACATCATTAATATGAGCACACCTGACCTTATCTTTTACCTGACCTCATATTATTTTGTACATCATTAATATGAGCACACTTGAACTTATCTTTTACCTGACCTCATATTATTTTGTACATCATTAATATGAGAACACTTAAACTTATCTCTTACCTGACCTCATATTATTTTGTACCTCATTAATATGAGCACACCTGAACTTATCATTTACCTGACCTCATATTATTTTGTACCTCATTAATATGAGCACACCTGAACTTATCTGTTACCTGACCTTATATTATTTTGTACATTATTAATATGAGCACACCTGACCTTATCTCTTATCTGACCTTATTATTTTGTACATCGTTAATCTGATCACACCTGACCTTATCTTATCTGATGTCACCTGATCTGTTAAATTCTGGTTTATTCAGACGTCCATTGGATATTGGTTATTTTTTCAATAACCAATAATCATGGCGGTTTCCTATTCAGGTGCACATTGAAAGTTGAAACACAACTGACATTAGTTCTTCAATAGCCCTATTCAGAAGATCATTTTTAAGCAAGAACAGATAATTGAATATTGGATTTTAAAAATAGTGCTCAGGCTACTATTTTGAGTATTGGTTATTTGAATTTTGTCACATTTGTTTTGTTGTGTCAGAAGAATAATAATTGATATTTGTGAGTAAAATGTTTACTTTTCCGCCCACCGCTATACCATAGAGGAAAAGTAATGTAATCGTGCAAAAAAAAAGTCCAAAAAATATTTTTTTTTTTGCGTCCATTCATCGTTATTTGGCCTGAAAAACGCGAAAAAATACGTATGGAACCGATCGGGTTGAGACCACTGAAATGATACAAGGATGACGCCTATTGATTTTGGGACAGGTCGGATATCTCCATACAAAAAAATTCTTGGAAAAATTTAACATTGAGGAATCCTGATAACCAACGTTGTTTATTGAGAAATAACTAATTGTCGTCTGAATAAGCCAGATTCTATTAATTTCAAGTAATACGCAATACAGATGCGTTCATCAGACGAGAAAAAAATTGAGTCCCGGTAGGACGGGACGCTAGCCACAGCGAGAGTTTACGCTAATCGCAACTCAAGTGACCCTAGTATTGCCAAATGTCAGTACGTCAAATTGCTGTATGAATTTTTAGGTTATCTTTTATAGTATATTTAGCTGAAATATTACTGTGTATATCATTAATCTAACCAGACTTGACCTATCTTGTACCTTAAGTCTTTTGGTTTTAATATATATTTATATAAACCTACTTATATGCATATTTTTCTGGTGGTAAGTATTAAAGAAAAGTTGACAATTTATTTCACTTAAAAAATTCATAACTTTTTTGTTTAATGAGACCGCAAGCAACTGATTGCAGATTGGGGCTGAGCCCCAATAGTAAAATTTTACCGTATCGAATTTTATATATCTAATACTTCAAAAAAGACGCAACATTCAATATTTCCTCGAATACAAAGTATCTGGAGTTTTTCACAAGATGAAATACAGACTATTGAAGTTTATAGAGATATATACATGGAAACATACTGGTACAAGATATGAAAAATAGCTGAAACTTAAAAAAAAACAGCATGAACATAAACGTATCTCTTTATACTTATGAGTATAAAAACTAGCAATATCACCACTACAAAAACTTTTATTGGAAACTCGAGGTTCGTCTGTCCTTAGATAAAATTTCATCCGAGAATAGTTCACTGTTAGGGTTGGAAGTTTTCAACATCACATTAAATGTCCTGAATTTGGTGAAGAAAAACAACACTTTTTCATTGATTATCTGTTTGTTTTCTACTTAGGGCGAGAGATATAAAATAATGAGGGTTTTTTGTCAGTAATGTCTCTCAGTCTTGTTGCAAAGCGAATTATTTGTAGGTATAACCCAAACATTTTATATTTTTTGATTCAGAATCACCAGTTTTTAGAATATTTTAATATTTTTAAGGATTAAGGGGTTACATCAACTTGAGATTTTAAAAAAACACGATTATTTTTTTTTGTAGATAAATTGTTTCTACTTTTAAGAATATTTTAAACGTATGACCATTTTAAAATTCAAATTATTTACGAAGTTATAGCAATTAGAAGTGTACGATAGATTAACGCCTCAGATTTAGATGTAAAAAAAGGGGATGGCCCTTATTTTGGTACATTTTTTAAATATACAGAAACACTTTAAACGATAAAAAATCTACGTAAATTAGTCTCACTTCCATCAATAGAAAAGTTCACATTTTAACTGTGCAATATTAGTTTGGAACTTGAAACGTGAATAGCGTTCTTTAACGCCACTACATTATTCATTATTCCGCTAAATTCTCGTGAATTCCAAGTAATTAATGATCTGAGACTAGACTGCATCAAACGATGGTAAACTAGAAATATCCATTATGCTTCAATGCCTTTCGACAAAGTTTCGGGAAGACAAGCACTGAAGTAATTTATATTGTGGTATAGTTGAAGGGTCAATAAGCGCTACATTGACGGAATAGCTATGTAAAGAGTGTTTTTGAACTAAATAAGTAATTAATATTTTAAGTTTGAGATTCTTTGAAAAAAAACTAAAGTATTAAAGTTTTGAATTAATAATGGTTATTTAACGAACAAGTGTTTTAATAAGGGCGATTAACAATCGAGATAATTTAACGTTAATGTTTGAGTTTTTAAATTTTAAAAAATTTAAATAATGACATACAATGACAGATAGTATTAACCCCTTACCGCATCATGGGTCATATTTGGCATAATTAATATTTTCATACATAACTATTATAAATAAAGCCGCAGACCAAACTATTTTTGCATAGGTGGCCATATGTGGTATATATTTCATAATTCTGGTAGTGTAGCGACATCTCTTAACAGTTTGGTGAAGTTTCATACAATTTTGCAAATGGCCGTCGTGTGAACAGGTGTTATCAGTTTTTATAAATTTTGATCCACGATCATCCGAGTTTCTGTAGCAGATTTTGGTACAAAAAAAATAGCCACGTAAAGACTAGAGTTTTTCGAAGGAATTGCTGTAAGTAGACCCATGTAATTCTTTATTTTTTGACTGTTTTTGATGAGAAATATTATTGTGTCATATGTGGAACTGTATGCACATTCGCCAAAACTCTCGTGGACATATATGGCACAATATGCACTCCGGACACTAAATTTATTTCAGAAAATGGATACTCAAACGTTTTATGGTGCCAGTAGATATGTGCCAATGGATGTACCAGATGGTAGTGAAGACGAGAGACTTTCAGAAGATGAAAAATCGCCTGGTAAATTAGCTCCAGATTCTGTTTACAAAGACGAAAATGATATGGACGATAACCAATCAGATATTATCATCCCAGAAGCGGATTTAGAATTCAGTTCCGATAGCGACGACGATCTACCTCTGCTCGAACGGTTTCGTAAACTAAATAAGAATAGAAACAAGAATCATCCTACTTGGAAACGGGGTAATTTAGTTACATCGGATGAGAACCTAACATTTCTTGGTTCTACTGACATGCCACCTGAATTGGAAAATGCAGACTCTCCTTATGCATTTTTTAACTTTTTTCTAACAAATGAGATGATTACTGATATAGTTTACCAAAGTATCTTATATTCTGCTCAAACGAGACCACAAAAACCTTTGGACCTTACTGAAAAGGAGCTCGAACAGTTTATAGGGACCTGTATTTATATGTCAATAGTCCAGTTACCTAGTTCCAGAAGTTATTGGAACCTGAACCTAAATCACCGCTTGATCTCAGATGTTATGTCATGCAACAGATGGGAAGAAATAAAACGGTTTTTGCACTTTGCGAATAATGACGATGCTGTTGCAGCCGGAAATCCTGCTCATGATAAACTATTCAAAATACGACCTGTACTTAGAAAACTGAGGGAGCAACTACTAAAAGTTCCAAAGGAAGAGTACTTGGCTATAGACGAGCAGATTATTCCAACGAAAGCACGTTCGTCCATCAAACAATACAATCCAAAAAAACCTCATAAATGGGGGTATAAGGCGTTTGTTCTTAGTGGTGTAAGCGGACTTTCCTACGATTATGAAATTTTTGCAGGAAAGCAAACCAATATTCTCCCAAATGGTTTTCCTTACCTGGGAATGAGTTCAAACGTAGTTCTTCAGCTAACAGAAACTGTTCCAAGGCACATAAATCACAAGCTATTTTTTGATAACTGGTTCAATAGCGTCCCATTACAAATTTACTTGGCACAAAATGGTATGTTACCGCTCGGAACTGTTAGAATAAACAGAGTGCCAAATAGCAATATGCCAAAAGAGGCTGAACTGAAAAAGAATGGCCGTGGAGCGATGCTAGAGAAAGTCGCCACAATTGATGGAACAAAAATATCTGTTGTCTCATGGTATGACAACAAATTGGTCAACATGTTGTCTACATATGCTGGAAGTACACCAACAGTTGAGGTTCGAAGATTTTCGAAGAAGGATAACAAACATATAACGGTTCCGTGTCCAAAGGCTGTAACAATCTACAACAAATATATGGGAGGAGTAGATCTCCTGGATTCCATGCTAGGATACTATAGAATCAAACTTAGGTCAAAAAAATGGTATATGAGGATATTTTTTCATATTATTGATTTGATGGTTGTCAATGCATGGATACTTTGGAGAAGAAGTGAAAACGAGTTCAAAGATTTAGCTCTGGCAGATTTCAAAATGGCCATTGCAGAGTGCTTGTGTAAATTGAATAAAGCCAGCTCGACAAAGAAAAGAGGCCGTCCCAGTGGAGTCATGGATAACTTGCAAAACAAGAAAAAAAGGGGCCCGACATCAGATTTTCCCATCCAAGATGTTCGAAGAGATCAATATGGCCATCTTCCAGTATGGTGTGATAATCGGCAAAGGTGCAAATATTTCTGTGGTAAAAAATCTTTTGTAAAGTGTGAAAAATGTGGTGTTCATCTTTGCTTGAACAAAGACAGAAACTGCTTTTATAAGTTCCATACTGAATGACTTTTAGTTGATTGATTTGCTTATACATTATTTTGATGTTTTGTTGTATTATTGCATATTGTGCCACATATGGCAAAAAAAAAAATACAAAAAAAAAATTAAAAAAAGTTAATAAAGATTTTTTTAAATATTTTTACCGAAATCCTGAATTTTTTTTCCACATAGTGCATTTTTTTTACCAAAAACAAAAAATTCATGCGGTAAGGGGTTAACACACCTTCTTGATTTCAAATGTATATGTATGTTTGGTTGCCTACACCATAGATAACTCTCAATATAAATGTATAATAAGAGCAATGTACGTTGGGTTGCATATAATAAAATCGTTGATTAATAGAAAATCATTCATTAATAGGGGTCATTAATCAACGATTTTGAGTGCGTTAAAATACATCATAAAAGGTCGGTCGACAGAAAAAGTAATTGAAGCTTATTACAGGTTCAAGTACAGTAAATATGAACAAATAAAAAGTTTACAATAACGAACATCTTTTAATAATACACCAATTTTTACCTGACTGTTAGATTTCAGTTATTCCTAATTTACAACAACAATATCAGTGCCTTAGATAAAAGAAGTAATTACTTAAAATTGAAAGGCTTGAAGATAATTGTATATTTTTTAATTATTTACATAAATTTTTTGCACAAGATACAAAATGAGATAATGAAAATATAAAATTGAGTTAAGAAAAAGGTTTTTTATCTGGTTTTTGATCAGAACAGTTCCTTTGTAAGATATGCCATTATATGGCTGTTCTTGATATCTTTTCTCCATTTTGATATCCTTGATATGGAAATATTTCCCCTGTTCTTTATTGTAATCGTCTAAGCTGTCAGGAAATATATCAAATGGCTATGCAAATAATCTAATTTTATTTTTACTAAAAAAACGGTCCACGATTTTACTTATATATTTTTTTAGTAATGGGGATACAAAATATAAAATCGAAGCTAAAAATAACTTTGAATTTAAGCTTTTTAATATACATACAACTTCTCTTTTTTGTTTCAGATACAATATGGAGTAGAAGACTTTAAAATATCTAATGATCTAAGATACATTCTTCTTATAAGTGAAATTAGTAAAGTCTATAAATATACCACTTCGTCAAAGTACCACATTTACGAAATAGCTACAAGGTGAGTTATTTCTCTAAATAAATCCTAAACCTGTTTCAGGCCCATAGCTGGCCAAGTACAAACGATTCAGCTGTCCTTCTTCTATTTTTCCATATTCCTTGTTTTCGATACTTTCTTTTTAGAAACTTAGATCAAAAGTCTATGTATTTCCATATTCATCAAAACTACCAGTCATTTGCCTTTTTTCGCAATAGGCTATCCTGTAGGAGAGTTCGATTGTTTTAATAAAACAAGAAATTGTCTCTTGCTGTTAAGTATCTCTTTTAAAATCTCTGGCAGATTAATTTACTACATCAGCTGCACGAGAAAAACTTTTAAATTACTCCTGAAAATGCATTTTTTGTTATTACTAAACTTTCAGCAGGAGAAAGTTCTTAAAAATTGAAATGAAGAAAGGTAATTTTGATGAAGTAAAAATATTTTTAATTTTTTGGTTAAAAACCTATCTAGTTATTATTTTTACTTATTAAAAGTATGAAGGATTAATTACTTTATCAACAACCTTAATTCCAATAATTTTTATCTAATTACGATCATTTATTTCAGATTAAGGAAACCTCTGTCTCACACCGAACTCGACGAAAACGCGCCGTTTCTGCAATACGCCACTTGGTCACCAGATGGCACCGCCGTCGCCTTCATTTATAACAACGACATTTACTACAAACCCAAAGTTGAAAGGGATTTGGTTTGCAGGATAACTAATAGTGGTCAAGACGGGGTTATCTTTAATGGCGTTCCAGATTGGTTGTACGAAAATTACATTTTAAAGACGTCACACGCTTTGTGGTTTTCCCCTGATAACACTTACTTGCTTTACGTTACTTTTAATGACAGCAATGTCGGAGAGTACAAGTATCCCTGGTATGATACTTACAGCAGCCAGCAGACGCTCTATCCGAAAATTAAATCTTTTCGTTATCCAAGGGTAAGTAGACATTTTAATTGTCACAATTGCTATGTTCCATCAAAGTATTACAAAGGACAATGACCCTGAGTAACTGTATTCTAAGAAATCCTCGGACTTCCTTCCTTTGATTTTGCTTGACATTTTTTTTTATTATTGGTATAAATAAAAACAAAATTTTGTTATGCGAACAAAAAGTTTCTCGATCATCAAAACAAACATTTTCAACAACGAACAATTTTCAATTTAAAAAATCATTTGGAATTAAATATTGAAAATGTCAGTGGCATAAAAAATACAGGAACTAAAATACAGATCCGCTTAAAAAGGATTTTTTTTAACCAACCATTTGATAGTTAAAAGGATAAACTAATGAAAAACAAATTAATTTCCTGAAATCGATGAAACAAAATCTGAAATTGTGAAAAATATTATTCCCAGGATATTTATTGCGTGTTTAGTCAAATCCATTTTAATATAAACAAAAAAAATGTAAAGAATCAACTGCAACGATTGGGGCGTTCAGTTTCGCATGTGGCTTATTCGCCAGACTTGGAGATATCTACAAATTACCAGAGAGATGGGAATAATGTGTATGTAGACATTATCCCCATCTCTCTGGGTTAATAGTTAAAAGTATTTTACAAAAGTAAAGGTACGAAGAAGTGGCCAATGACGCGATTAAGAGTAACTACATTGACATCTATAGAACAGTTCATTCTTAGTCGACCACTAATCTTATCTGTATTTTTTTTTGCGTTTCGACAGACCAATTTGATAGCTAAGGGGTTAAATGACTATTTCCCTCGTCTTAATTTCCACCAATGACAAACGCGCAATTTTGAATTACAAATGGTTTCTAGATGATTATTTCCCTTGCCTGTCAAATATCAATTTTTAACCAATCGCGTGCTTGGAAACTGATTTGACGCAGCCAATCAAAACAAAATAAAGCGATTATTTACCTTGGTGGTAAATATTCGGCTATTTCTTCAATAAATTGATAATATAATTAAATTAAACGTACCTGCCAAGAAAGTAAAGAGCAAAACTAGTATAATTTATACGTACGTACAGAATTTTTTGTGACTCTGGAAATAATCTTATTAAATATAACGCGACCTTGACAAATTAGCTACTATTTTTATTGCTACTAAATTTCTCGTATCTTTTACAATTTGTCTCGACAATTTTGGCATTAATAATCAAAGAATAACTCCCTCGAGCTAAAGCTCTCGGGAGTTATTCAGATTATTAATGCCAAAATTAAGTCTCGACGAATTGATCCTAAAATAAACTCGAAATTTAGATACAATAAAAATAGTCGGCTATTTGTCAAGGTCTTGGGATATTACTGTCGATTATTTTTTTCATCTGTCAATACAGTCAGATTTTGTGGTTTCAGCCAATAACAGCTCAGGATCCTAACCAATCATTGTGTTTTATACTGATAAAACCGCTTCGTCGTTTTTGTTTTTTGATTAAACTGTGTTTACCTTTTTTGAAATGTCAAATGTAAACATTTAACAATTTTTATTATACTAAAATGTATTGCAAATCTATGTTAATAACCAAATTTCAAAATGTATTTGTAAACTAACCTGTTTTTATTAGTTTATTTCAAAACGCCTTTAACATTTTTACATACCTCACTTTAACACTAAACTTAAAATTAATTAAATTAAGAAAGACTTCATTTCATTCTCCTTCTTCGCTTTTATTTACGGCGCCGTTTCGCGGGGTAGCCAGTCAAAAAATCGCCTTGGTGGCCCTGTATGTAAAACTATAACAGCTCAGGTTTCAATTTAAATTGGTAAAGAAAATTTTCAATATTTGTGTGTAAAGTGTCTTTTGCATAAATGACTATGTTCAGTGTTTTTAATACAAAATGATTCAAAAAATAATCCTTTCAAATACGACTCGTCCTCTGAAATTTTATAGATTAAATTTTTGATCTTCATACTCAAACGCCTTTATTTTAGGCAAAACCACTCAAACAAACCGATTTTATCAATCAGTTTGTTTTCCTGCTTTTTCCAAATAAAGCCGTTTTCGTGAAAACCAAAAATTTAATCGATAAAATTTGGAGGACTCGTGGTATTACCTTTGATTATTTTTTTCATCTGTCAAAACAGTCAGATTTTGTGGTTTCAGCCAA
The DNA here is from genome assembly GCA_949320105.2 of Crepidodera aurea. NCBI lineage: Eukaryota > Metazoa > Arthropoda > Insecta > Coleoptera > Chrysomelidae > Crepidodera > Crepidodera aurea. The sequence goes on from OX439477.1 coordinate 24,978,116, forward strand.
TAACAACTTAGGATCCTAGCCAATCATTGTGTTTTATACTGATAAAACCGCTTCGTCGTTTTTGTTTTTTGATTAAACTGTGTTTACCTATTTGAGATGTCAAATGTAAACATTTATCAATTATTATTATACTAAAATGTATTGCAAATCTATGTTAATAACCAAATTTCAAAATGTATTTGTAAACTAACCTGTTTTTATTAGTTTATTTCAAAACTCCTTTAACATTTTTAGATACCGAAAAAACTCTCAGCTCCTGTCAGTACTTCTTTCGAGTGCAAAATGGCATACCTGTTAAAATGTCACACCTGTTAAAATGTGAAACTTGTCAAAACGTGGCACCTGTCAAAATGTAACAACAGTCATTATGTAATACCCGTCAAAATATATAACTTGTCAAAAGTGACACCTGTCAAAACGTTACAGTATAATAAATGTTCGAATTGTTTCCGATCCGCTCGTATGCAGAGACATCTCTTCAAGAACGACCTTTTTAAACGCGTTATAGCTACCAAATCAGCGATTCTCTGAGCGGCACTATGAATACGCCGTCTCAATTGTTCCACGTCAGTTATAGATGTAGCGTAAATTATTTCTTTCAAATAGTCCCAGTATATAGAAAGAATCCATTGGTGACTATAATCGGATGCTGCTAGAAAGATTTTTACAAGTGATCATGTCAGCGTAGTTACTGTTGAACACTACTGTTTTACCGGCTTCTGTTATCACTCGATACTGCCTAGTTGCTAGGTAACCTACACAAGTAGGCGGTGACAATTACCGGTCTATTCTTTGTTCGCCTTTAACTGACTAACTAAGTTTTTTTAATTATTCCCCACTCTGAATTGGACATTCGTCAGGACAAAAGTCTTAGTGGCGTCTGTGAGTCGGGAAAAACTATGAAAAATGGACCAAAATTTACCCGGATCGAGAGTACCTTCCCCCCTCCCCGTTTTCTAGAATGCTGAACACGATGGCGGTATCAGAATTTCTCTTTTCGCCAGCCGAACCCCCTAAAAAGGCCAGAAACTGCAACCTAAAGGGGTTAAACGGGCAGCGCATTATTTCACTTTAAAAAACGTCTGTCCCCACGGTTTCCAGGATTCTGAGCACGGTGGTGGTGTTAAAGATTACTTCCGAACCTCACCAACCCCTCCACCGGCCAAAATTCACCCCCGACAAAAGTGTTTTTTTCTCTTCTTTTGAACAGCGACAAAACGCCTGTGTCCCCGTTTTCGAGGACTCTGAACACGATGGTGGTGTTCAATATCACTTCTGACCCCCACCAACCCCTCCACAGGCCAAAATTCAGCCCCGAAATGGATGATATTTTTTTATATCAGCGGCAAAACGGGTGTCCCTTTCAGGAGTGAGTTTTGACCTGTGGAGGGGTTGGTGGGGGTCGGAAGTGATATTGAACACCAACATCGTGTTTAGCATCCTCGAAAACGTAGGCAAAGGCGTTTTGTCGCTGTTAAAAAGAAGAAAAAAAACACCTGATGAAAAAACAATGATGATCTGGGCGGCTACATGATTGGGCCACGACGTCCTATCCATCGTGGCGGGTACAAATATTGTCGAACTCGTACGTCATAAACCGCTGGGCAGCCATCATTTTGAAGCAACATTGTTTGTCTCAATACCAGAGGTAAATTTTGCAAAAAATTCAGATTTGTCAAAATGTGACGCCTGTTATTATATGACAACTATCAAAATGTGACACCTGTTAAAATTATAAACTTGTCAAAACGTGGCACCTGTCAAAATGTAACACCCGTCAAAATATTAACACTTGTCAAAAGTGACACCTGTCAGAAAGTGACATTTGCCGAGCACTTTCAATGCCGAGCAAAGATTCACACCCCATCTGCAACTTTTTTATTTTACCTTTGCGGACGCATTTGACCTTTGCGGACGCTGAAAATCATGCGGATCGACTGAAAATCAAAAATTGAGTCGAATGATATATAATTTTGCATTTCTCTCTCTTTCCACTGGATTAAAACCACTTAGTTGTTAAAAAAGTTTTTTTATTGACGTTTCGGCTTTCCAGATCGAAAGCCGTTATCAAAATGACATAAAATAAATAAATTTACTAGAAACAGAACACTTGATAATCTTGCAAAAATATGACATCAACATAGTATACATAGAATAAGATTTTGAGATTGAAGATGTCAAAATCTGTTTCAATCATATTTTTGTGACGTTTCTGGGAACGAATTTTTTAAAGGATAGCGCATTTGCATATTATAAGAGAATTTATACTTCGTCATAAATGAAGTTTTCTTATTAATATTATCATAAGAAAAAAACCAGATAAAAACTTATGATACTATCCCGATATAGAGGGTATCCTTTTTGCAATTAACTCTTTTTGTAAAATAGGTATCCAAATTTTTGAAATATCAACCGAACAATTAGAAACACATTCGTTATTATTTAAGCATATCAATGCTGCTTCTTTAACTTTGCGGTTATAATTATTCGGTTCTTTTAATAATCTAGTTGAAAAATTCCATTGTATTTTATGACCAGAATCCCATGCGTGTTCACATATTTTGGATTTTTCGAATTGTTTATTTTTAATGTACGATTGGTGTTCATTAAGTCTAATATGAAAAGGTCTAGATGTTTCTCCTATATAAAATTTATTACATTCGCATGGAATTTTGTAAATACAATTTTTTGTGTTTTGAATTTCATTAAAAGGTTTTGTATTTACTATTAAAGATTTTAATGTATTATTAGTTTGAAAAACTGTTTTTAAATTAAATTTATTGCCAATCCTTCTAATTTTTTCAGATAATTTTGGAATATAAGGGATTTTTACTATATTTGAAAGAATTATTGGGGGGTTTAAATTTTGTTCTTTAGTTTTGATGTCTCGGTAAAGTTCACGATTTATAAATTTACTTGGGTAGTTGTTCTTAATCAAGACAGATTTAACAAGTGATAATTCATTATTTAAGATATTGTCATTTGAACAAATTGTTTTTGCTCTATCGGAAAGAGATTTGACAATACCTCGTTTAACACAAATTGAGTGGTTTGAATTAAAATTTAGATATCTATTTGTATGTGTTTCTTTTCTAAAAACTGATGTATCAAAACAATTGTTGTTATTGTGTATTAGTACATCAAGAAACGGTAATTTTTTATTATTTTCAATTTCAATTGTAAATTTAATAGTAGGTTCCGAATTATTAATAGTATATAAAAATGTATCAATATTTTCCCTATCGTGTTGCCAAATTGCAAAGATATCATCTACATATCTAAACCAGACAGAAGGTCTTAAATTTTGTTTGTTTACAATTTCCATTTCAAAATTCTCCATGAAAATATCACACAATTTTGGTGATAAAGGAGAACCCATTGCCATGCCAAAATTTTGCTGATAAAAATCACTATTTAATTGAAAATATGTAGTTTTAATACATAGTTCCAATAATTCTAGAATTGCTGAGACGCTTAATTTAGTTCTATTTATTAATGTATTATCACTTGTCAACTTTTTTCTCACAAGATTAAGAGTTTTATCGACAGGAACATTTGGAAATAAACTGACTACATCAAAACTAACCATTATATCTGAATTTGTAATTTTGATTTTTGATAATTTTTCTAAAAAATGTTTTGAATTTTTGATAAAGGAATTAGTATTTCCTGATAACGGATCTATTATTTTAAGTAGAAATCTTGCTAAATTTTGACAAGGTGAATTTATAGAACTTATTATTGGTCTTAATGGTATTTGTTGTTTATGAATTTTGGGTAAACCATAAAAATGTGGAGGTTTACTATAATGAGAAGTAAGAGATCTTCGTTCTTTATCACTTATGAATTTTTTATTTTTATATAAAGTTTTGTAAATTTTGTTTTCAATACTAGTAGTTGGATCTTTATTTAATTTTGAATAGCTACCGTTTTCAATAATTTCGTTAATTTTGTTATCATAATCTGTTTTGTTCATGACAACCGTCGCGTTACCTTTATCTGCCGGTAAAATCTTAATTGTATTGTCATTTTTTAAATTTTTAATTGATTTAAATTCTGCGGAGGTTAAATTTTGATTAATTTTGTAAGATTTTTCTAATTCAATTTTGCAATGTACCTTGTATTCGTTGCTTAAGTCAGTTGGTAAATTTTGAGAAGCGTTTTCTATAGAACTAATAATATCAAATTTTGGTACATATTTTGGAGTTACCGAATAATTTAAACCTTTGGCCAATAATAAATTTTCTGTGTGATTAAGATCTCTACTTGAAATATTTATTACCGTATTTAAATTTTGTTCTGAATTTCTAAGGTTGTAAAAACTTTTTTCTTCAATTAGATTATTAAATTTTCTTAATTGTCTATTTTTGGTACAATTGAATTCTTTCTCATAACTATTTAAAACACAATGGATTATTTTATGGAAATCAAATCTGGATACCTGATTATACAAATATGATTTAATATCCTCGATATCTTTTTCTAAATTCTATAAATTCACCTTGTCAAAATTTAGCAAGATTTCTACTTAAAATAATAGATCCGTTATCAGGAAATACTAATTCCTTTATCAAAAATTCAAAACATTTTTTAGAAAAATTATCAAAAATCAAAATTACAAATTCAGATATAATGGTTAGTTTTGATGTAGTCAGTTTATTTCCAAATGTTCCTGTCGATAAAACTCTTAATCTTGTGAGAAAAAAGTTGACAAGTGATAATACATTAATAAATAGAACTAAATTAAGCGTCTCAGCAATTCTAGAATTATTGGAACTATGTATTAAAACTACATATTTTCAATTAAATAGTGATTTTTATCAGCAAAATTTTGGCATGGCAATGGGTTCTCCTTTATCACCAAAATTGTGTGATATTTTCATGGAGAATTTTGAAATGGAAATTGTAAACAAACAAAATTTAAGACCTTCTGTCTGGTTTAGATATGTAGATGATATCTTTGCAATTTGGCAACACGATAGGGAAAATATTGATACATTTTTATATACTATTAATAATTCGGAACCTACTATTAAATTTACAATTGAAATTGAAAATAATAAAAAATTACCGTTTCTTGATGTACTAATACACAATAACAACAATTGTTTTGATACATCAGTTTTTAGAAAAGAAACACATACAAATAGATATCTAAATTTTAATTCAAACCACTCAATTTGTGTTAAACGAGGTATTGTCAAATCTCTTTCCGATAGAGCAAAAACAATTTGTTCAAATGACAATATCTTAAATAATGAATTATCACTTGTTAAATCTGTCTTGATTAAGAACAACTACCCAAGTAAATTTATAAATCGTGAACTTTACCGAGACATCAAAACTAAAGAACAAAATTTAAACCCCCCAATAATTCTTTCAAATATAGTAAAAATCCCTTATATTCCAAAATTATCTGAAAAAATTAGAAGGATTGGCAATAAATTTAATTTAAAAACAGTTTTTCAAACTAATAATACATTAAAATCTTTAATAGTAAATACAAAACCTTTTAATGAAATTCAAAACACAAAAAATTGTATTTACAAAATTCCATGCGAATGTAATAAATTTTATATAGGAGAAACATCTAGACCTTTTCATATTAGACTTAATGAACACCAATCGTACATTAAAAATAAACAATTCGAAAAATCCAAAATATGTGAACACGCATGGGATTCTGGTCATAAAATACAATGGAATTTTTCAACTAGATTATTAAAAGAACCGAATAATTATAACCGCAAAGTTAAAGAAGCAGCATTGATATGCTTAAATAATAACGAATGTGTTTCTAATTGTTCGGTTGATATTTCAAAAATTTGGATACCTATTTTACAAAAAGAGTTAATTGCAAAAAGGATACCCTCTATATCGGGATAGTATCATAAGTTTTTATCTGGTTTTTTTCTTATGATAATATTAATAAGAAAACTTCATTTATGACGAAGTATAAATTCTCTTATAATATGCAAATGCGCTATCCTTTAAAAAATTCGTTCCCAGAAACGTCACAAAAATATGATTGAAACAGATTTTGACATCTTCAATCTCAAAATCGTATTCTATGTATACTATGTTGATGTCATATTTTTGCAAGATTATCAAGTGTTCTGTTTCTAGTAAATTTATTTATTTTATGTCATTTTGATAACGGCTTTCGATCTGGAAAGCCGAAACGTCAATAAAAAAACTTTTTTAACAACTAAGTGGTTTTAATCCAGTGGAAAGAGAGAGAAATTAAAATACAAACCACAATGAGCTTCCGAAATGAATAATTTTGCACTCTAGCGATGGGGCGCTAAAACCAATTTGAGCCCAGAATTTTAATTCTTTCATTTTTATATATATTTTTATTAGTTGTATTGTTTCGTCACGGTACATTTACCATTCAGGGAGAATCACCTTGTGTAGTATCTGGTTGAGGTTTCCGGGGATTCGGGTAATGGAGGTTAAGCATTTATTGAATAATTTGAGGAAATACGAAATATTCCATTCCTTTAAATATTCATTTCTAAAGACGAAAAGACGTAGTACTGTCATAATCGAGCCGAAACTCTCATTTTCCCGTTGACGAATATGAAAACGCCCTTATCCATAATCCAAAAACAGTCGCTCAACTTATTGAACCAAATAAATTTTTAATTTCAGGTAGAAACTCCCAATCCAGAAGTTTCCGTATGGATAGTGAATTTAACGACTCCAAAGTATTTGTTCCCGTTGAAACTGAAACCAACAAATAGCGTAGAATCAGACAGCTATGTTACAAGTGTCAGTTTCCATGGAGAGAATAATGTGGGAATTGTTTGGTTAAATCGAGCTCAAAACACTTATGTAATAGTAACGTGTAAATCACAAAATAGCTACAATTGTACAAATGTAAGTATGTAATTTTAATTGTCGTTGAATAAATTATTCCATTAGGGACATGAATTTAATAATGAATGTCTTTTGTTAAAAAGACGACAAGCAAAAATGTTAGCAACACACAATACAAACTGTGTGATATGCAACACCCAATACAGGGAATCGTGGCTTTGTAATTATACTGAATTCAGCATTATTAGAGCACAAGTTAAATCTCGCTCTAATGCTGCATATAAACGGTTCTTCTCTTCAGCTGAGAATGAAATAAAATCAAATCCTAATAAATTCTGTAACAAACATGTAGTACAACAACACAAATCTTGATAACCCTAATTTCTTCTCTTCACACTATACACCCTTTTCAGCACCCATAAATGCAGTTCCCAACTTAACCACTAATTCCACTCTTATAAACGTGTCGAATATCACTGAAGAAGAACAGAAGAAAACATGAAACCAAAGATGACTTAATTCCCGCATTTTTAGTTAAGGACTGCATTTGCTCCCTGTAAACCTCTGCATTTTATTTTTAATTTAATAATAAAAAAGTTTGCCAACTATTTAAAAAAGATGACAAGAATGATATATCTAACTACCGTCCTATAACCATATTATGTAACTTTTCAAAAGTTTTTGAATCTGTTCTCCACATACGTCTGTCTTTTCAACTCCGTAATTTAATTACCCCTGAACAACATGGTCGATCTTCCATCTCAGGCCTCTTTTGTATGACACAATTCTTAGCTGAGGCACTTGATAGGAGAAGTCAGGTAGATGTATTCTATACTGATTTCTCCAAAGCCTTCGACACATTCGATCATTCCCTCCTATTAATCAAACTTGACAACTTTGGTTTTTCTGGTCTGCTATTAATTCTCAAATCATACCTAAACAATCGATATCAATATGTGCCTCTGATTTAAATAACGAACTTTTATACAAAGCTCAGGAGTTCCGCAAGGGTCAATCCTGGATCCGTTGTTATTTAATATTTTTGTTAATAACATTGCCAGTAAAATAAACGTTTTGATAAAGATTTATGCAGACGATATGAAATTCTATTGTGAAATTAATAATATCCAGGATTGTGAAATTCTCCAAAAAAATCTATCAGAGTTTAACGAATGATGCATTAGGAATAAACTATGCCTCAATATAAGTAAGTGCAATGTAATGACATTCTGCAGAAAAGACTCGTTTCATTTATTCCCGTACTCTATTGAAAACTGTATTCTAATACGACTTAACCCAATTAAGGACCTAGGAGTTTACTTTGATCCTGCGTTGACATTCTCGAGCCACATCTAGAAGACAGATCCTTTGTGTTTCGAATGATTGGGTTTCTTACTCGCAATATGAAAGGCTTTATACTGAATTCTCTACTATGAACTATTTTCCACACTTGTAAGATCAAGGCGCATCATCTGGAATCCTATGTATAACTACCAAATAGTTCAACTCGAAAGGATTCAGCGAAAATTCTTCAAGACGTGTTCATTTATTTTAGATAAAGAATTTCCAGCAAGAAGTATACTTTTACGAACGCTTCAATGCTTGTAGCCTAATGAAGCGAAGAATCATGCTTTCTGTGATTTTCTTACATAAATTAGTAAATGGTAATATCGACTGCATTAATCTGACAAACATGCTAAATTTTCACGTTCCTACAATTAATGCAATAATTTATTATATCTTCCTTCTCACAGAACCAACATTTATAAATCCTCCCCTTTATATCAGGCAATTACAAATTATTCCGAGATCGAATCTAAGCTCGATTTATTTAGCAGTAAGGTTAATCAAATTAAATGTTTTTACTTATCAAATTAAATCTAATTAATTAAAATTCTAATTTTTCGCTTAGCTATTAAGGCACGTTGAAATTTTATGTTTATTTCTGTATTAACTTTATATCTAGATATTATATTTACCTGAAAGTTATTTTTGTATTAAGTGCGTAAAATGAGTGTTTTTTTAATGGCACATGAGAGTAAGCTGTATGCCAAAAATGAAAAGAATATAATAAGTGATTGAAATGAACGCATAATTGATAAAACATCCTGTAACTCGGGTTTACCTACGAAAAACCCTGTATATCACATAAAATAAAAGTTATTTTTCGTGAAAAACCAAATTTTTGTATAAAAATTAAAAACTCACCTCAAAGAAAAATTTTCCGCTACACCGCTACATCCGTTTTTCTCGCTTGCACACGTTCATCAGTTTTCCATTTTCCACTTTCCATTTTCCATTTTCCATTTTCCATTTTCCATTTTCTATTTTCTATTTTCTATTTTCCATTTTCCATTTTCCATTTTCCATTTTCCACTTTCCATTTTCCACTTTCCATTTTCCAATTTCCATTTTCCAATTTCCATTTTCCACTTTCCATTTTCCATACACTCCGGAAATCTTCTGTGCCCGGCGACGTCAGATCATGCCGACATTAAATTCACTCTACGCCCTAATTTCTCTATAGAATGCCCATTATACCCTTAAGTAAAAATCTTTAAACCAATCTATCATTTCTTGTTTTAGTTAAAGAGGTAACTTAATTGTAGCAACGCGCTTCCCGTATATCCAATAAGTATTTTAACAGTGTTTGCAATCAATTTTCTTCCGAAGATAAACCTAATTTTGATCAATTTTCCATTCGATAACCTAAGTAATCTTTGTATAAACACTTCATGTAACTAACCATCAGCTTTGTACAAACATCTTCGTGATTAAGTGGAAAACTTCCTTCTTCTGATGGTACAGGTTGAAATATCTAATGACATTTAGTCAAAAAACATTCTAACCTACACCACCAGAAAAAGGAAGTTTTCCACTTGATCGTGAAGGTGTTTGTACAAAGTTGATGGTTAGTTACATGAAGTGTTTGTACAATAACCGAAAAGAAGTCAAAGATTATTTAGATTGTCGAATGGAAAATAATCTTATGAGTAAAGAGGATCAAATTAGTTTTATCTTCAGAAGAAATTGATAAATATATAAAAATTTGTCTAACAATCTATCTCTGTTTTAAAATGTTAATGAAGTTTAACAAATAATGACTGACCATTCAAAGTACTTTACTTAAAAGTATTTCTGGAGAGACTCGGTTATACTGGGACGGACCATTGTTGCCGTTCTTCCCAACAGCCTTGTCCATCTAATTCATAACATTTATGATCTGAAGACTAAATATTTTAAACTTCAAAGTTTAATTTTATATGTATATCTCAAACCACAAATTTTAAGAATTAATTGGCCGTAATTGTACCAGAGAAATTAGGACGATCTGTTTTAAACCATACTCATTCCATGCCATTTATTTATTCCTAAACCTAAACCTATCTGGCTAATAATAATTAAAATCAATCCATCGGTCGCTGGAATCCTCGTAACTGCAGAATCTCTCCTTCGAAAATGGTCTTATATCCTGAAAACCCTAATCCTAATATGATCATTTTTTATTAGCTACAATCGCATTGCTCATTTTTATTATACATTCACATCCTTACATATGTGTCACGCTCTTACCTTTACGCGGATTAAAAACGCACGAATTTATCTGGAAAGAAAAAAAAATGTGTTAAATCGATATAAATGCATAAACTTAATGTTTCAGTATTCAGTTATCTTCTAGGATCAATTGAGAATCTAAAAATTCTCTCAAATGTGTCACGAAAACACGAATTTTTTACACGAAATACAAACAACATTTTTTGTAGAACTGTGAATGTGGATTTACATCGTCAGAAATATATTAAAAATAAATGCTTCCAATACATCTTGACGTAGTTTTTTATCCCGATAAGTTATTGCACAATTTCACAGCATCCAGTGGTCTTTCTGTGCCGTTACTATAGAAACGGTTTGTTGGCACGCCGCGTGTTTGACTGTTTGACTGCGTTTGCTCGTAGTTGCTTCAATTTCAAGTTATGTAAAAAAGGAAATCTACCTCCGTAGCAGAAGCATATATAGAAGATAGTTTGAATAACAAAATTGAGATTTCTAACAAAATATAGAATTGTCCATCTTCTTCCAAACAAATTAAAATATCTGATAAAATTGTGGAATCAACTCTTCAAGAAATATCTAACGTTTCTGATCAGCAGCAACATGGAACACCTTCAGTAATTTAATATTTGACTCTGTTAAAAATAAATCCTTTATAAAGTAATATTTTCATGTTTATATGTCTTTTTTTCACGGTGAAAAAAAGTAAATATTTACGCATCAATACAGACGCAGAAATGTCCAGTTTTTTGACAGTTGTACAAAAATGTATTTTGACAGCTCTTAACCGTAAAAGCATGTAAAAAAACCTTGTTAAATGACCGTCATACCCGTCATTAAATGTTTTCTGCTAAAACCGAATTAAATTTTAATAATTGTTTTGAGTTTAAATAATTCTAAAGCCAGACGAATTAGTCTGTGACCTTTTACGTGTCGGAGTTTTTTTCGAAACTAGAAAGCAATTAGAGATTTTGTTTATTCAACTCACATCCCCGTACAGGGCCGTTTCTGTCTACCAGCTGTATTGTATGCAAAAAAAAATAAACAATATAATCCAAATACAGGATGGTCCCTAAGTAATTGTACATAGAAGTATGGTAGATTCCTCACTTTAAAATATTACGATTTGACCCAACTTGCTCTAATAAAATGTTGCTAATAAGGAATATACAGGGCGTTAAAGGTTAAATTTTAAGATTTATTTTTTGCAATAACTTTGACGTTTTTCGATATTTATACATAAAAATTTGGAACTAGGGATTTTTGGGCACGAGAAATCAGAATCTGGTACCTACTTCGATGTAATTTGTAGAGGGCGCTAGTTATGCCACGTTTGTGGCATAAATGTGCGATAAACTTTTTTGCTATTTAAGTTAGCGCTATTTTTGTAAAAGAATATTAAATTCACGTTATTTTAGTAGAAAAAAAGCATACTCGTGATTAACCTTAAAACTTAACGGTTTACGAGATAATCACATTTTAGGGATCAGCTGCATGATTATACTGGTATTTTCTGATTCTGACACCATTCTTGGTGATTCCTATGTAAAATGATCTCCTGAATCCGAATATGATCTTAGTTTTCCCCTATCGCTCACCATTTTCGGGGGGTGGCCCCCCCACCTATTTTTAACGCTTTTCGATAATTTGGAGGGATGAAATAACGTAGATTTAATATTCTTCTACAAAAATAGCCCTAACTTTAAGAGCAACAAAGTGTATCGCACATTTATGCCACAAATGTGGCATAACTAGCGCCCTCTACAAATTACATCGAAGTAGATACCAGATTCTGATTTCTCGTGTCCAAAAACCCCCAGTTCCAAATTTTTATGTATAAATATCCAAAAACGCAAAAGTTATTGCAAAAAATAAATCTTAAAATTTAACCTTTAACACGCTGTATATTCCTTATTAGCAACATTTTATTAAAGCAAGTTAGGTCAAATCGTAATATTTTGAAGTGAGGAATCTACCATACTTCTATGTACAATTACTTAAGGACCACCCTGTATACACCGTACCCTCTTGGTTATTTTTCTATTTTTTCCCAAACTAATAACCAACATTTGTCAAATCTTGTACAGAAAGATAACGACTGACCTTTTAGTTCATTCGGCCATTTTTCATTGATTCCAATTCTTTTATTTTCAGTTCCACATCGAAAAGGAGCACATAGGATGGACAGAACCAATATTTCATCCAGTTTTTAACACGAATGGTACTAAAGTAATAGTTCGTCTTCCAGTAAAAGATGGTGAAAACGGTCATTTTATGCACGCTTGCGAAATATTCAATAACCGAGTGAGACCACTTACACACGGAGCATTTGAGTTAACGAGAATTTTAGCGTGGGACGAGGAAAACTTCAATATGTAAGTGTGAATGAAATATTTATTTTTTATTCAGTATGACGCAATTTACAATTATTCAAACGAGGTTGTTTTTAGGTATATGTATGACTTTGAGTACTTTCTAAACCGTTTTAAATGTGATATTAAAATTATAATAGTAATTTAAATGCATATAATCATAAAAATTGACCTATTCTGAAGTTTTACCAAACTCTTATCCTTATATATCATCTTTACTTTTGTCAGCTTTGAATCCAATACAAAGTTTATTCGTTTGATGTGTTACTTTCAGCTATTTTCTTAAACAAGTCACTACTATCAAAACAAATTCAAATATTTGAAAACTATCCGGAACAGATATTTCAGATTCATGTTGAAACGGAAAACAAAAGCCTTGAAGTGAGATATTGTCTTAGATGTTTGTACATCTTTCGGAAATAGGCCAACTTTGTGAAAAACAAACAAAATTCCGTTGTTACCATTTCAGTTTGCTTTCAAGTCAGTTTTCTGCAGTGAAGAGACTTGATTTCCATAATATTAGACTAGTTGTTCAAATGTTTTATTAGTCCTTGCAATAATTTCTTCTTTATTATCTTTTCTCATTTCCTGTAATTTCCTATCTGCACACTTTCTTAAATATTGTATGATTTCTTCTGAGCTATTTCCTACACTTCCTATTTTCTTTTTTACAGTTGCTTCTGCATGTGTTATGTTTGTCTTCAAATCTTTCTTCAATTCCAATTCATTCTCTATGTCCTGTCTGACTCTAATACCATTTTCTTGAAATTTTTCTCTTAAATTTTTCTCTAACTTTGTCTTCTTCTTTTTCTTATTCTCTTGATTTTTCTCAAATTTTGTTTTCTTCTTTTTCGTCTTCTCCTGAATTTTTTTACATTTTGTCCTCTTCTTTTTCTTCTTTTCTTGATTTATCTTAACTTTTGTCTTTTTCATTCTTTTCTTCTTTTGATTTTTCTCTAATTTTCTCTTTTTCTTTTTCTTCTTCTCTGGTTGTATTTCCATTTTCTCGACTTCTTTTATAATTTTCTGGCATAGAACCTTTACTTCACTGTGTACCTTTTCATCAACCTTGGCATCAATTTGATGTCCAATATCTACCAAGTTTTCTTTCACCTCTTTGTCCATTTCTTTTTGGATTTTTATCCCATATTCTATAATCTCTCCTCTCAATTTCTCTTCTTGTTCTGTTTTACCTATTTTAATTGGTATAGTTTCTCGTTTGACATTCTCAATTTCCTTCTCCGGCTCCACAATTTTCTTGGTTATTTTTCTTTCGAATTCTTCTAATATTGCTTGATTTTCTTTTCTGTTTTCATCAAATTTCTTATTAATTTCTTTGTTTTCTTGTTTCATTTCTACTAATATTGCTTTCCGGTTTTCAGCTAATTTTTTATCTAATTTCTTATCTATATTTTTAATTTCTTGTTTAGATTCTTCCGATGCCCTATTCATCTGAACCATCATCTCCATTATCATCTTAAACTGATCTCTACTTGTTTCTTCCTTTCTTCTATACTCCTGTTCTTCCTTCATTCCTACTTGCTTTCCATCCCGAAGTGTCATTCTTCTTTCCATTTTAAAGTTATTTTATGTGTACTATTTATAGAAATAATATGTTTAATTTTTTGCAATTTCAAACTATACGGGGTAGAACTAACTCAAAGGGCTTGATCCTCTTAAGTCTTCTTTCTAACCCAGTATTGTCAAGGAGCTGGATAGCCTCGACATTGACATGATGATGAAGTGTTTCTTCATGACTCTTGGCTAATTTCTTGATGGTCTGGTCAACAGTGTTCATTTCCAGATCCCTATTGCGAATATACCAAGGGGCATCTACTATGTTCCTGAGTGCTTTGTTTTGAAATCTTTAGATGATTGCTAAGTTACTAGCTTTGGTGCAACCCCATAGTTGGATACCATCAGTCCATACAGGCTAAAGCTTATAAGCTTATTATGTAGAGATAGAATGAAGTTTCTTCATATTATCCAGTACATTTTTGTTTGGCATCTAAGGTAATACCTAAGTATTCTGCTGTGCACTTACCTCACCCAGCAGCCTGGTTATCTTGTCAACTTTTATTTTATGACAGCTGAAAAAATAAATACGCAAGCTATGCTTTGGAATAAGTGACAAACAATAACTCGGGCAATTTACGAGAAAACTTTGTTACAGTGTCGTAATTATGATTTATTTCTACTTGGTTTATTTTTCGATTTTAGAAGATCTTACCCAACGATGTACCTCGTGTGTGCCATTAAAATAATTTAACTACCGAAAGTTACGTCACAAATTACGAAAGTCGGAATGTGCTTATTTGAATTTCAGTTATGAATTAATTTCAAGTTTTGTTTGAGTGTTATAAAGTGACAAATTAAAGCTACAGATGCGACCCATTGTTGAAAATACGTTAGAGCGCGAAAATACGTAGAAATAGGGGAGACAATCATGAAGAAACCTAATTGGTTATCTATAAGTAAATAATGAAATTATTAATAAGGTTAAAAAGGCTGAAAATGTAAGAAATTTTCAATATATATTTTTTGTTTTTAGAAAACTCATGTAAGTTAAATTTTACAAAAGTATTCACTTTTATTCATTAAAAAATTATGAAATAGAATATAATTTTGCTTTAATTAGATAAAATATTTGTAATTTAGTTAAAGTTAGTAGTATTACTCTGTAAAAATAATGCAAGATTTGTTCCGTAAAAGAACAACATCCCAAATTGTAATTTATGGGTCAAAAAGGCTGCGGCAAATAGATTTTATCCGATGCCAACTCCTCTTCCACTCACTCATTTGTAGGTCAAGTTCGGCATAAATTATAATATCAGTTGTAACGCTTTACAGAATTATTACTTAGAATATTGTCAATCTTACCCTCATATTAAATTAATTTTTTTACGGATGTTCTATCCAAAAGAAACACAATCTGAAGTTGAAGCAATTAAAAACTTCAGTTGTAAAGTTCAACCTCAAATATTATGTGTAAAAAAAATCAAAATTTTTCCTGTTGCCTTATTGCCTGTTGACGTATTTTAGATAAATGCAATCCTGCAACAATCAAAAACGATTCCCCTGAAGATGGCAGAGTATGGTCAGCAGAACAAAACAAAAGACATTCTAATTAAGTGCTAATTTAATGCTCTAATGAAAAATTTAATGCTCCTTTTTATCTAGCAGAACATGCGTTTTTTTCAGGAAAAAAAGGAGCAATAAATTTTTAATTCTAGCACTAAATTAGCACTTAATTATTTAACTTATTTACATCATGTTTCATTAATTTTTAACAACATTTAAAATGGTCTGCTCTGCTAGGTTCATCTATAGCTAGCAGAACATGCGTTTTTCTTAAGAAAAAAAGGAGCAATAAATTTTTAATTCTAGCACTAAATTAGCACTTAATTATTTAACTTATTTACATCATGTTTCATTAATTTTTAACAACATTTAAATAGTCTGCTCTGCTAGGTTCATCTGTAGCTAGCAGAACATGCGTTTTTCTTAAGAAAAAAAGGAGCAATAAATTTTTAATTCTAGCACTAAATTAGCACTTAATTATTTAACTTATTTACATCATGTTTCATTAATTTTTAACAACATTTAAATAGTTGCTCTGCTAGGTTCATCTGTAGCTAGCAGAACATGCGTTTTTTTTCAGGAAAAAAAGGAGCAATAAATTTTTAATTCTAGCACTAAATTAGCACTTAATTATTTAACTTATTTACATCATGTTTCATTAATTTTTAACAACATTTAAAATGGTCTGCTCTGCTAGGTTCATCTATAGCTAGCAGAACATGCGTTTTTCTTAAGAAAAAAAGGAGCAATAAATTTTTAATTCTAGCACTAAATTAGCACTTAATTATTTAACTTATTTACATCATGTTTCATTAATTTTTAACAACATTTAAATAGTCTGCTCTGCTAGGTTCATCTGTAGCTAGCAGAACATGCGTTTTTCTTAAGAAAAAAAGGAGCAATAAATTTTTAATTCTAGCACTAAATTAGCACTTAATTATTTAACTTATTTACATCATGTTTCATTAATTTTTAACAACATTTAAATAGTTGCTCTGCTAGGTTCATCTGTAGCTAGCAGAACATGCGTTTTTTTTCAGGAAAAAAAGGAGCAATAAATTTTTAATTCTAGCACTAAATTAGCACTTAATTATTTAACTTATTTACATCATGTTTCATTAATTTTTAACAACATTTAAAATGGTCTGCTCTGCTAGGTTCATCTATAGCTAGCAGAACATGCGTTTTTCTTAAGAAAAAAAGGAGCAATAAATTTTTAATTCTAGCACTAAATTAGCACTTAATTATTTAACTTATTTACATCATGTTTCATTAATTTTTAACAACATTTAAATAGTCTGCTCTGCTAGGTTCATCTGTAGCTAGCAGAACATGCGTTTTTCTTAAGAAAAAAAGGAGCAATAAATTTTTAATTCTAGCACTAAATTAGCACTTAATTATTTAACTTATTTACATCATGTTTCATTAATTTTTAACAACATTTAAATAGTTGCTCTGCTAGGTTCATCTGTAGCTAGCAGAACATGCGTTTTTTTTCAGGAAAAAAAGGAGCAATAAATTTTTAATTCTAGCACTAAATTAGCACTTAATTATTTAACTTATTTACATCATGTTTCATTAATTTTTAACAACATTTAAAATGGTCTGCTCTGCTAGGTTCATCTATAGCTAGCAGAACATGCGTTTTTCTTAAGAAAAAAAGGAGCAATAAATTTTTAATTCTAGCACTAAATTAGCACTTAATTATTTAACTTATTTACATCATGTTTCATCAATTTTTAACAACATTTAAATAGTCTGCTCTGCTAGGTTCATCTGTAGCTAGCAGAACATGCGTTTTTCTTAAGAAAAAAAGGAGCAATAAATTTTTAATTCTAGCACTAAATTAGCACTTAATTATTTAACTTATTTACATCATGTTTCATTAATTTTTAACAACATTTAAATAGTTGCTCTACTAGGTTCATCTGTAGCTAGCAGAACATGCGTTTTTTTTCAGGAAAAAAAGGAGCAATAAATTTTTAATTCTAGCACTAAATTAGCACTTAATTATTTAACTTATTTACATCATGTTTCATTAATTTTTAACAACATTTAAAATGGTCTGCTCTGCTAGGTTCATCTATAGCTAGCAGAACATGCGTTTTTCTTAAGAAAAAAAGGAGCAATAAATTTTTAATTCTAGCACTAAATTAGCACTTAATTATTTAACTTATTTACATCATGTTTCATTAATTTTTAAAAACATTTAAATAGATGCTCTGCTAGGTTCATCTGTAGCTAGCAGAACATGCGTTTTTTATCAGAAAAAAGGAGCATTAAATTTTTCATTAGGGCAGTAAATTAGCACTTAATTATTTAACTTATTTACATCATGTTTCATTAATTTTTAACAACATTTAAATAGTTGCTCTGCTAGGTTCATCTGTAGCTAGCAGAACATGCGTTTTTCTTAAGAAAAAAAGGAGCAATAAATTTTTAATTGTAGCACTAAATTAGCACTTAATTATTTAACTTATTTACATCATGTTTCATTAATTTTTAACAACATTTAAATAGTTGCTCTGCTAGGTTCATCTGTAGCTAGCAGAACATGCGTTTTTTATCAGAAAAAAGGAGCATTAAATTTTTCATTAGGGCAGTAAATTAGCACTTAATTATTTAACTTATTTACATCATGTTTCATTAATTTTTAACAACATTTAAATAGTTGCTCTGCTAGGTTCATCTGTAGCTAGCAGAATATGCGTTTTTTATGAGAAAAAAGGAGCATTAAATTTTTCATTAGGGTAGTAAATTAGCACTTAATTATTTAACTTATTTACATCATGTTTCATTAATTTTTAACAACATTTAAATAGTCTGCTCTGCTAGGTTCATCTGTAGCTAGCAAAACATGCGTTTTTTATCAGAAAAAGGAGCATTAAATTTTTCATTAGGGCATTAAATTAGCACTTAATTATGAATGTACTTTTGTTTTGTTCTGCTGACCTTGCTCTGCTAGCTTCATGGACATTCAAAATCGTAAATAGGCTTAAATTGAGCTTCTTTTAGAATCATATGCATTTTATTTTAACAATTTGTCTCAAATAACGATAAATACCTTGAAAATCTTTTAACATACTATTTGCTCTGAAATAGCATTTAAAAAACAAGCAAGGAAGTTGAAAATACCACTTAAACAGAACGAAAACAAGATGTCGCAATATAAATTCTATTTTCCTTCGTTTATTTTTAGTTTTAGTTTAGTTTTATTTAGTTTTTACTTTACCATACGAAGTGGTAAAGTATTGTAATCGCAAAAAAAAGTTCAGCTTTCAGTGGATTTACATGTTTTGAGACCCCCTAAGTCATTTAAGACCATTTCCAGAAAATGTATGTAACTAACTCCAACTGCGATCGGAATTTCCTAACCAAATTATATTTAGCATTTTTACAACATGCTAATGAGCTGATTAGATTTTGGGCAAAATCGGACAACCGGAAGTGGGGGTTTACTCTTGAGAATTTTCATATTTTCGCAATTATTATCGTTTCTATTAAGTTTATGTAAAAATATTAAGAGAGAAAATTTATTTTAAATTAAATTTACTATAAATTTTGTTTAAAAACTTTTTTCAAATTTTGTATTATAAGCGAGTTAAAAATAAAATATGGAATAACATAGTCGCATAATAGCGCAAGCGCAGTAGAAGTAGACAATTGTACGCTCTTGCCAGGCATGGCTTACCTTAAATATGTACGAGTAAAGGTAAGACCGCACTAGGCTGAGCGGAGCGTCGATGCAAAATATTGTTTAATGGAATCTATATGACCTAACCCGCACTAGACTCGCGTCACGACACCTGCGATGTCGCTGCGATGCAAAGTTGACTTTTCTACCAACTCTGCATCGCTGACCATCTCAGTTCAGATTACGCTGGTGCTAGTACAGTATAGCAAACGGCAGCAGCGCGACACAATACCTCATTTGTCCTTCGTGTTGGGGGGAAAAACTTATTTGTTAAGATTTGTTGCTGTTAAGATGGTGTTGGATGAAGAAAAATTAATTAATTTAATTAGTGAATATCCTGAAATCAGCCTATCAGCCATCTTGCTCAAAAGACACCTTATATAAATGTTCAACAAAAATTTAATGTTGATAGACAACAACAAGCACAAAAAAGTATCATTTTGACTAACTGATTTCTAGTACCAATACTACTCTCTCTATGTCAAATGTAAACAAAACTAACCTAAAATATAAACAATATTTCGCTCCGTTCGGCTGAAGTGCAGTTAATAGTGCGGTACCCTTTATATTTTGCATCGACGCTAAGCTGAGCTCAAGTGCAATACCGCCTAGTGCGGTCTTACCTTAATTGGATTATGAGCCCGTAGTTTCGTTAAAGTATGGTAAAGTCATGTGCATGGCCACATCCGATTTTTACAAATACATTCGTCAAGGTTACGTTCACAGCAAATTGATGCAATAGATATAGGTTGACTCAAGCGAATTCTTCGTTGTTTATCCTTACAAATCAAAATTAATGTCTTTCTCTCTTTATGACTTATTTATGTTTGTCTCATCTTCTCCCACGAGACGTCTCTATTAGGCTGATCAAAACAATTAACCATTATTTCAATAAAATGAAGAAAGAAATACAAAACTGAAAAATGATATATAAATATTTGCATTTGAACATTTAACATTGAATGGAGGACCAACAAAAATGAGAACAAAGGTCAGATCTAAATCCAAAAGTGAATTTATTTAACTTTTTCAAGCTTCATTTGAGTCTTTGACATATAATTCCATAATCGTCCGAAGAAGTAACAATTCTCGCCCTTTCATCATAAACTACTATTTTATAATGGTTTTTTCTCCACGGCCACTACTGAATGTAGTTATTCTGAAACCGCTTATAATAACAGAAAAGAAACATTCTCGCTCTTGAGATTGAAAGAAAATTCTGAAACTTTTGTCTCTTATGTATTCTATATGTATTACATGCTATCACTAGAGCTCGAATCTGTATTCCGTGATTGTTTACAAAAATAAGGTTTGCCATTAATGTCAAATTAACTGTCAGTATTAGTTGACGTGGTCTTAATATTGGTTTGTAAAAACTTTTAATTTATTAAAAAGGAGAAGAAAATCAAACGATTCAGATGTAGAATTTGAAAATACTCCTCCAGAAATAAAAAAATTGCCGATAAATTAACTCAAAATTTGCTACCGCAAAAATCCAAGCTTGAATATAAAAATACTACCTACACAATGTTAAGAGATTGAGGTTTCATTTTACTATATTTAATTTCTACTTTCTGTGTCCCTGGAGAAAGTACAGTCTGTTACTCTGTTGGAATGAAAATCCGACACTCGTGGTTCCTCACGCTCGCATTCGCTCGCGTTCGGAATCCTCCACTCGTGTCGAATTCTCATTCCAACCTTGTTACAGAATATACTATTAATAACTCTGGCCAGTGTTTGGAGTAAGTCCAGATATAAATTATTTTATTTCAAAACTTTATTAAGTAACCCCCAAGTTTGATATTTGAATATATACCGAATTTAAGGGGATTATCAACAAGTTTCCTTAAACGTTTAATCATAATTTATGAGAATATTTAATATACAAATCTTTTCTAAAAATAGCATCATTTAATTTACTTTCAGATTATCTGTTTTCCACAAAAAAGTGTCAGATAAATGAGATGAAGGTAAGAATTTCATCCGCAGTGTAATGAAAAAAATTCCGGGTCATTAAATTTACTTCCTGGGTCTTTTTTTAAATCTTATTTCTTTTATGATTTTGTCCTTTACTAATGTTTATATCATTACACATTTTTATAGAGGCGCAGTTATGCATCCTACTTTTTAAGATTAATATTTACAAGGGTCGATCAATAAGTTATTATTGTCGTGTATTACCGTCAGAGTAATAATATACAAAGAGTTGCCCTCCCTATTCAAAAACAATAAATTTGTAGACAACCATGATCTCCTTCTCTCTCTCCAATAGCATATTGGCAAGGGGACTGCGGGGATTGTTTACATAGAGTCCAGAGGACTGTGTCACCAGAAGCGTGCGGAAAATATTAATTTAGAAAATGTATTATACATTAAAGTAGATGTTTGCTTCAAAAACAAGGATAGAAAGACGTCACTATGAGGTATTACCAAATATCATGAATTTCATAGTTATTCTTGTATTAGTTTATATTTTGCAGCCAGTTTTATCGTATGTGTTTCTTGTTTCTCGATAAAATGATGAGATAGTCATGAGTTATATATTTATAAAATAAAAAAAATTATCAAACACTAGTAGTTTCCCTGATGATGGAAATAAACAATTATATAAATAAATGAAACAACAGTAAATATAGTAGAAATGACACAAGATGACTCTAAAACAAAGATAGAATTTAAACATAACTTTGGAAGCATTAACGTTTTGAAAAATTCTATTTTAGATTTGCGTCATATTTTTTTGTTGTTGTTGAAACAAAAAATTTAATTTTTTTAAATTTTTTTCAGATACGCTATCGGAACAATCGACAACTCTCCAGGAGTTCGCCATCTAATTCGCATAACCGATCACAATTCACCCCAATGGACCTGCATGACCTGTCGACCAGAAGTTGATCTTAATTCGACGTTCTCAGACGTTCAAAACGAGACGACGATAAACAATAGTTTATGGCTCGATTATCCATGCGATTACAATAACGTAATATTCAGCAAAAATTACAAATATTACATTCAGGAATGCTTAGGACCAGAAATACCAATCGTGCTCTTGGTAAAAACTTCTTCGAATACTCGTAGAGCCATATTGGATACGAGTTTCAAACTACGAAAGAAAGTTAGGAAGTTATCTCCTCCACAAACGAAAACAATTTCTGTTGAAATTGAGTATGGATATAAAGCTCAAGTAAGATTGTTTCTACCTGGAATTCTGCGGGAGTACGAGGAAGTTACTTTTCCTATAGTTCTATTAGTGTAAGTTAATCTATGAGTACGTGACTTTTATCTTAAATGATTTTTAGGAAAGTTGAGCGAATGGGTTTAAATTTATTTTAGAAAGGTTTTTCCAATATGAACTTGTAAAACTCTGCAAAAATCCTAAGAATTCATTTGTAATTTGTGCAGTAAATATAAGTTGCGATTTTCTTCTTCTAGCCAGTTCCTTTGTCTTACTTTAAGGTTTAGTTTCTCCCTAAATATGACTTTAGGGTCACGACCCATCACCAAACTCCACTGGACGGATTACCAAAGGTTAGAAGAAGAGCTAAGGGTGGATACAATTACAGCAATACCCAGCGACACCATGATAACCAAATACAATTTCAACAGGATATACGAAGTAAAAGTACTGGAGAGACAACACTGGGATAGAGGAGCACCCATCAGTGCGACAACAATCTGGTACGCATACGGCTAGAAGACTAAAGAAGGAGTCGGAGCCGGAATATACGGGCAAAAACCAAGGATAATGATCCCGGTGAGCCTGTCAAAAGACACCACAGTATTTCAAGCAGAAGTAGGAGAAATAAACAGTCCGTTGTTATATTCTCCGACAGTCAGGCAACACTAAAAGCCACCCAAGTGGGACTGTGCATGTGCCCTGAATGAACTATAGCTAACCGCAAGAAAGTGACCCTGGCATGGGTTCCAGGACACGAAGGGCATCGAGGAAATGAAAAAGCCGACGAACTGTCCAGAGAAGAACAGTTAAAAAGGCAATCAGCAAATGGGTGGAAAAGCAAGCCCAAATCTGGTGTGAACAATCCCCAGGACAGAGGCAGGCAAAAAGGTTTCTCAAGAAACCATCGCCTACACTCACGACAGACCTACTAAGCAAGGACAGAAGGTTCGTAAAAGCAATAGTAGGCATGCTTACAGGACACTGTAAACTCAACAAGTATATGAAAAACATAGGTCTGATAGAAGAAACCACATGCAAGTTTTGCCATACATAAGAAGAACCCTCAATCCATATTCTATGAGAATGCGATGGAATAGCAAGAACAAGATTTTCACAGAAGGGAACGGAATATCCAGAGGCAGAGAGCTACGTTGAAGAGCCACTGTCAGGGATCCTTACCATACCTAAAAGGATGAAGCTCGCGCAAGTCATCTAATTATCAGGGGAACCACAATAGATCTGCAAAGGTCGCATCTACACTTCAGTACCGAGAGGTCTCAGCCTTTTCCTTGGAATCGGACAGTTTTCATCACACCTATTTAATTGGTGACGGCGAAGGCTAGTAGCCCGTGTAAAACTCTTACTGCACTTATTACACGTATTCATTTTGAACTGAACTGATGAAACAAAGCAATGCTTTAAATAAGAAAATAAAAGTGGTGGGGAGATGCTCGGGGCATATGGCATTCTTTTTCACCTGGCACCTGTCCGGACACCTGGCAGATGCCGGCATTCTTTTTCACCTGGCAACCACCTGTCCAGACACCTGGCCGGACACCTGGCAGATGCCGGCATTCTTTTTCACCTGGTTGGATGCAGCTGGCGACCACCTGTCCAGACACCTGGCACACACCTGTCCAGACACCTGGCCGGACACCTTGCCGGACACCTGGCAGATGCCGGCATCTGCCTGGCACCTGGCCGGATGCAGGTGCATGACCTTGAATGACCTTGCACCGCACCGCATACAAATATATACTACTAATATGACTTTTTCATTTAAGCTTT
This sequence comes from Crepidodera aurea, assembly GCA_949320105.2. Lineage (NCBI taxonomy): Eukaryota > Metazoa > Arthropoda > Insecta > Coleoptera > Chrysomelidae > Crepidodera > Crepidodera aurea. The sequence goes on from OX439477.1 coordinate 25,002,603, forward strand.
TGATCCAAATGGAGCCCAAAGTATTTCACCTGCGTTTTAATAGGAATTGTTCAGAATGACTGGTGTATAGTTGCTTCGTCTAGTAGCAAATGTGATTTGAGCTGATTTTTGATTGTTCACTTTGAACTTCCACCATTATAACCACTCCTGTAGGTATTCCAAGTCACTCTGCAATGTTTCATATACTCGATATGGGTTTTATCAGTCGGTAAAATTACAGTGTCATCAGCAAATGTAGCCATAGTGGCGTTTTCGGTGACGGGAATGTACGCAGTATATAATATATACAGGAAGAGACCAAGATACTACCTTGAGGAACACCGGATTGGATCGAACGATAATTAGATAGGGAATAATTAATCTTGACTTTGAAGAAACGTTTGCTTAGATATGATTTTAGTATGAGGTAGATTTCGCTTGGCAATTTTAGGATTTGATCTTTTAAAAAATACCTCTTATAAAAAAACCTTTAAGATGCCTCTTAATTTACATTAATATGTAACTTTTTTTTAGTGATGCCGCACCGTCTTCCCAAACTGTATCTTCCAAATGGGAAATCTCCTGGCCATGGTACTTAGCCAGTACCAGAAATTATATAGTAGCTCAGATAGACGCTAGAGGATCTGGATATCAGGGTATAAAAATGAGAAGAGAAATTCAACGGAGAATAGGTTTAATAGAAGTACAAGACCAGTTAGCCGTTTTGACGTATCTCAGGGATACTTTCAAGTTTATTGATAGAGGAAAAATTTGCATTATAGGAAAGGGATACGGTGGATATGTGGCAGCTATGATGCTGTTACAAGATTTTCATCAAGTCATTAATTGTTCCGTCAGTATAGCTCCTATTACGAATTGGAGATATTTTAGTAAGTATAAATAAATTTTCACACGCTGTATATAACTTTTCATAAAAAGAATTATTAATGAAATTATTGGATAATAAGGAGCTAAATATAATTTGAATATAATGGGATACATTTAGGTCATGTCGAAAAAAAAATGGAAAGTAACTACCCAATTATGCAAATACTACTACGAAGTATAAAAACAAATGTGAACTATTTATCATTTTAAAATGTTATGGTAATTTTAAATTGTTCTCAGAGTATTAATAAGTAACATTATTATCCTTAATATTATTTTGCATTTCAAAAACTTACCAAGGTTTAATTTTATAGTATCATAAAATATGATTATTAAACCTTTCTATACATTTTATTTGCAAATGATGTAAGAGTATATTACACACCGAGCTGGAAAATATGTCATTACAGTCGAGCGCTAAAATGGCCATACAATCTTGAAGCAGTTTTTTGTGAGATTTAAAATCGATCTTTAATTACTAAAGAGATTTGTTATTAAATTATAGTTTTTCCAAAAAATTAGATGAATAATTGTATAATAAAAGTTGAAGTTGGAGGCGTGCACTGAAAGGGCTTCTCCACTCAAGTTTTGATTGACTTCTTGATCAATTCCTACTTCGACTACTTTCACCTATTTGTGAATCGAAATTGAAGTTTAAAATTTAATCTAAGTTTTTAAATTTCTCTTTGCTGTGTTCGTAATTTTAATACACAAAGAAGTTTTTTTCTATGAGAGAGAGGGAGAAATAGTTTATTTAGCACCAAGGCTGTTAAAAAATACATTAATAAATGTTCACTAACAAAAATTATTATACCAATAATCCCATTAGTTGAAGACAGGGTGTCCCACGACGTACTGTACACAGTCCTATCATAAGTACTATGGACCGAGGCCATTTCATATCTGGTATTAAAAAATGCCTTGTTGCGTTTTTGACGGATATACAGGGTGATATTTGAAAATATGTGAATTATTCTACGTTAAGTACATCTAAAAGTAAAAATCTCAGACCAATCAAATGTGGCACACTGAGTGTGCTCCATGAGCTCAATAAAATAGGTTTTAAAAAAATTTTGATTTCAGGTCCGGACTTAGTTTTTTTTAGATTTTTATTGGTTTTTTGAAAACAACACCCTGTAAGTCAGATGAGACAATTTTTATTTTTCTAACTTTAAAGCTTAAGGATGATACTAAGCAACAGTTAAAAAAAATTAACGCGCAATTTTTTGTTTTCTGCAGAAAAAAATAAAACTTTGAAAAATAGTATAATTTTAATAGATTGATAGCACATCATCATTTTTCAACAAAAATCATAAGTAAAGTTGATTTTACTCGATATAAAGTATTATTCAATCAACCGTTGAAATTCCAGGGGGTGATATGGATGGAGGAGATCTTTCTTTAACGTCCTGAAAACTGTGGACTTAGAAATATTCAAAATACTGAAAATTCGCCGGGTACTTAGCTTCTCATTTTGATTTACCATTTCCAAAATACCCTCTTTTTGGTCTTCTGTCAGTCGCTCACCACGTTCTGTCACAAACTGTCAAAATGGACGTCAAAGCGAATTCAAAGCCTACTTGCATTTGCACAATTATCAAAAGTAATAGTTTTTTCTTTGACGTTAGAGAAAGAAAATCTGTACAACTCGCTTTACAGGGTGTTGTTTTTACAGGATCAATAAAAACTTTAAAAAAATAAATAGGGCCCTGGAATTTCAACGGTTGATTTAATAATACTTTATATCGAGTAAAATGAACTGTCCTTATGATTTTTGTTGAAAAATGATGATGTGCTATCAATGTAGTACCGCATCAGTCATAAGAAGAATGTGAATCCATTAAAATTATACTATTTTTTAAAGTTTTATTTTTTCTGCAGAAAACAAAAAGTTGCGCGTTCAATTTTTTTTAACTGTTGCTTAGTATCATCCTTAAGCTTTAAAGTGAGAAAAATAAAAATTGTCTCATCTGGCTTACAGGGTGTTATTTTCAAAAAACCAATAAAAATCTAAAAAAAACTAAGTCCGGACCTGAAATTAAAATTTTTTTAAAACCTATTTTATTGAGCTCATGGAGCACACTAAGTGTGCCAAATTTGTTTGGTCTGAGATTTTTACTTTTAGATATACTTAACGTAGAGTAATTCACATATTTTCAAATATCACCCTGTATATCCGTCAAAAACGCAACAAGGCATTTTTTAATACCAGATATGAAATGGTCTCGGTCCATAGTACTTTTGGTTGGACTGTGTACAGTACGTCGTGGGACACCCTGTATAACCCGCATCACATAACTGCAGTCTGAAAAGTGTGAAAAAACTCTAAATATATTTTTTCTATTTCAGATTCTTATTATGCTGAAAAATATTTGGGCTTCCCTTCTCGCCATTTACAAGAATACGACAATGCCGATTTAACTCTGAAGGCAGCGAATTTAAATTCACGCAATTTTTTATTAATTCATGGCACAGCTGATACAGAAATAACGTTACAGCATTCCCTTATGCTTGCTAAAGCTTTAATAGAACAAAATATACTCTTCCAACAACTGGTAAGTTAATAACATTAACAACTAGTGCTAAATTGAATCTCTACTTTTATGGTATAATTCTTGACCTAATATTTGGGCCAGACAGCAACTCTGTTTAGTTTGAGTCGAACTGGATTTGGTTATTTCTTGTTGTTTTTGTTATTGCTGTTGACCCATATATCTTCAGAAAGCTAATGACAATCGATAATAATTCGAAATGCTCTAACACACCAGAGTAAATCAGATATAATCTAGCACCCTTCGAAGTATCAGTCTATCCTGTGTCACACAAACTACTAGAACGTGTTTATTCATTTACCAGGAATATTTGCCATTTAGATATGTGGTAATATACATGGGCGCCGTTACAAAAAATGTCAGGGGGGGCGCATTTTTTCAAATCCAAGCATTGCATTAATAGTCCAGTAAATTAACGCTTTAATAGAACAAAATATACTCTTCCAACAACTGGTAAGTTAATAACATTAACAACTAGTGTTAAATTGAATCTCTACTTTTATGGTATAATTCTTGACCTAATATTTGGGCCAGACAGCAACTCTGTTTAGTTGGAGTCGAACTGGATTTGGTTATTTCTTGTTGTTTTGTTATTGCTGTTGACCCATATATCTTCAGAAAGCTAATGACAATCGATAATATTTCGAAATGCTCTAACACACCAGAGTAAATCAGATATAATCTAGCACCCTTAGAAGTGTCAGTCTATCCTGTGTCACACAAACTACTAGAACGTGTTTATTCATTTACCAGGAATATTTGCCATTTAGATATGTGGTAATATACATGGGCGCCGTTACAAAAAATGTCAGGGGGGGGGGCACATTTTTTCAAATCCAAGTATTGCATTAATAGTCCAGTAAATTAACGCTTTAATAGAACAAAATATACTCTTCCAACAACTGGTAAGTTAATAACATTAACAACTAGTGCTAAATTGAATCTCTACTTTTATGGTATAATTCTTGACCTAATATTTGGGCCAGACAGCAACTCTGTTTAGTTGGAGTCGAACTGGATTTGGTTATTTCTTGTTGTTTTGTTATTGCTGTTGACCCATATATCTTCAGAAAGCTAATGACAATCGATAATAATTCGAAATGCTCTAACACACCAGAGTAAATCAGATATAATCTAGCACCCTTCGAAGTATCAGTCTATCCTGTGTCACACAAACTACTAGAACGTGTTTATTCATTTACCAGGAATATTTGCCATTTAGATATGTGGTAATATACATGGGCGCCGTTACAAAAAATGTCAGGGGGGGGCGCATTTTTTCAAATCCAAGCATTGCATTAATAGTCCAGTAAATTAACGCTTTAATAGAACAAAATATACTCTTCCAACAACTGGTAAGTTAATAACATTAACAACTAGTGTTAAATTGAATCTCTACTTTTATGGTATAATTCTTGACCTAATATTTGGGCCAGACAGCAACTCTGTTTAGTTGGAGTCGAACTGGATTTGGTTATTTCTTGTTGTTTTGTTATTGCTGTTGACCCATATATCTTCAGAAAGCTAATGACAATCGATAATATTTCGAAATGCTCTAACACACCAGAGTAAATCAGATATAATCTAGCACCCTTAGAAGTGTCAGTCTATCCTGTGTCACACAAACTACTAGAACGTGTTTATTCATTTACCAGGAATATTTGCCATTTAGATATGTGGTAATATACATGGGCGCCGTTACAAAAAATGTCAGGGGGGGGGGCACATTTTTTCAAATCCAAGTATTGCATTAATAGTCCAGTAAATTAACGCTTTAATAGAACAAAATATACTCTTCCAACAACTGGTAAGTTAATAACATTAACAACTAGTGCTAAATTGAATCTCTACTTTTATGGTATAATTCTTGACCTAATATTTGGGCCAGACAGCAACTCTGTTTAGTTGGAGTCGAACTGGATTTGGTTATTTCTTGTTGTTTTGTTATTGCTGTTGACCCATATATCTTCAGAAAGCTAATGACAATCGATAATAATTCGAAATGCTCTAACACACCAGAGTAAATCAGATATAATCTAGCACCCTTCGAAGTATCAGTCTATCCTGTGTCACACAAACTACTAGAACGTGTTTATTCATTTACCAGGAATATTTGCCATTTAGATATGTGGTAATATACATGGGCGCCGTTACAAAAAATGTCAGGGGGGGGCGCATTTTTTCAAATCCAAGCATTGCATTAATAGTCCAGTAAATTAACGCTTTAATAGAACAAAATATACTCTTCCAACAACTGGTAAGTTAATAACATTAACAACTAGTGTTAAATTGAATCTCTACTTTTATGGTATAATTCTTGACCTAATATTTGGGCCAGACAGCAACTCTGTTTAGTTGGAGTCGAACTGGATTTGGTTATTTCTTGTTGTTTTGTTATTGCTGTTGACCCATATATCTTCAGAAAGCTAATGACAATCGATAATATTTCGAAATGCTCTAACACACCAGAGTAAATCAGATATAATCTAGCACCCTTAGAAGTGTCAGTCTATCCTGTGTCACACAAACTACTAGAACGTGTTTATTCATTTACCAGGAATATTTGCCATTTAGATATGTGGTAATATACATGGGCGCCGTTACAAAAAATGTCAGGGGGGGGGCACATTTTTTCAAATCCAAGTATTGCATTAATAGTCCAGTAAATTAACGCTTTAATAGAACAAAATATACTCTTCCAACAACTGGTAAGTTAATAACATTAACAACTAGTGTTAAATTGAATCTCTACTTTTATGGTATAATTCTTGACCTAATATTTGGGCCAGACAGCAACTCTGTTTAGTTGGAGTCGAACTGGATTTGGTTATTTCTTGTTGTTTTGTTATTGCTGTTGACCCATATATCTTCAGAAAGCTAATGACAATCGATAATATTTCGAAATGCTCTAACACACCAGAGTAAATCAGATATAATCTAGCACCCTTAGAAGTGTCAGTCTATCCTGTGTCACACAAACTACTAGAACGTGTTTATTCATTTACCAGGAATATTTGCCATTTAGATATGTGGTAATATACATGGGCGCCGTTACAAAAAATGTCAGGGGGGGGGGCACATTTTTTCAAATCCAAGTATTGCATTAATAGTCCAGTAAATTAACGCTTTAATAGAACAAAATATACTCTTCCAACAACTGGTAAGTTAATAACATTAACAACTAGTGTTAAATTGAATCTCTACTTTTATGGTATAATTCTTGACCTAATATTTGGGCCAGACAGCAACTCTGTTTAGTTGGAGTCGAACTGGATTTGGTTATTTCTTGTTGTTTTGTTATTGCTGTTGACCCATATATCTTCAGAAAGCTAATGACAATCGATAATATTTCGAAATGCTCTAACACACCAGAGTAAATCAGATATAATCTAGCACCCTTAGAAGTGTCAGTCTATCCTGTGTCACACAAACTACTAGAACGTGTTTATTCATTTACCAGGAATATTTGCCATTTAGATATGTGGTAATATACATGGGCGCCGTTACAAAAAATGTCAGGGGGGGGGGCACATTTTTTCAAATCCAAGTATTGCATTAATAGTCCAGTAAATTAACGCTTTAATAGAACAAAATATACTCTTCCAACAACTGGTAAGTTAATAACATTAACAACTAGTGCTAAATTGAATCTCTACTTTTATGGTATAATTCTTGACCTAATATTTGGGCCAGACAGCAACTCTGTTTAGTTGGAGTCGAACTGGATTTGGTTATTTCTTGTTGTTTTGTTATTGCTGTTGACCCATATATCTTCAGAAAGCTAATGACAATCGATAATATTTCGAAATGCTCTAACACACCAGAGTAAATCAGATATAATCTAGCACCCTTAGAAGTGTCAGTCTATCCTGTGTCACACAAACTACTAGAACGTGTTTATTCATTTACCAGGAATATTTGCCATTTAGATATGTGGTAATATACATGGGCGCCGTTACAAAAAATGTCAGGGGGGGGGGCACATTTTTTCAAATCCAAGTATTGCATTAATAGTCCAGTAAATTAACGCTTTAATAGAACAAAATATACTCTTCCAACAACTGGTAAGTTAATAACATTAACAACTAGTGCTAAATTGAATCTCTACTTTTATGGTATAATTCTTGACCTAATATTTGGGCCAGACAGCAACTCTGTTTAGTTGGAGTCGAACTGGATTTGGTTATTTCTTGTTGTTTTGTTATTGCTGTTGACCCATATATCTTCAGAAAGCTAATGACAATCGATAATATTTCGAAATGCTCTAACACACCAGAGTAAATCAGATATAATCTAGCACCCTTAGAAGTGTCAGTCTATCCTGTGTCACACAAACTACTAGAACGTGTTTATTCATTTACCAGGAATATTTGCCATTTAGATATGTGGTAATATACATGGGCGCCGTTACAAAAAATGTCAGGGGGGGGGGCACATTTTTTCAAATCCAAGTATTGCATTAATAGTCCAGTAAATTAACGCTTTAATAGAACAAAATATACTCTTCCAACAACTGGTAAGTTAATAACATTAACAACTAGTGCTAAATTGAATCTCTACTTTTATGGTATAATTCTTGACCTAATATTTGGGCCAGACAGCAACTCTGTTTAGTTGGAGTCGAACTGGATTTGGTTATTTCTTGTTGTTTTGTTATTGCTGTTGACCCATATATCTTCAGAAAGCTAATGACAATCGATAATATTTCGAAATGCTCTAACACACCAGAGTAAATCAGATATAATCTAGCACCCTTAGAAGTGTCAGTCTATCCTGTGTCACACAAACTACTAGAACGTGTTTATTCATTTACCAGGAATATTTGCCATTTAGATATGTGGTAATATACATGGGCGCCGTTACAAAAAATGTCAGGGGGGGGGGCACATTTTTTCAAATCCAAGTATTGCATTAATAGTCCAGTAAATTAACGCTTTAATAGAACAAAATATACTCTTCCAACAACTGGTAAGTTAATAACATTAACAACTAGTGTTAAATTGAATCTCTACTTTTATGGTATAATTCTTGACCTAATATTTGGGCCAGACAGCAACTCTGTTTAGTTGGAGTCGAACTGGATTTGGTTATTTCTTGTTGTTTTGTTATTGCTGTTGACCCATATATCTTCAGAAAGCTAATGACAATCGATAATAATTCGAAATGCTCTAACACACCAGAGTAAATCAGATATAATCTAGCACCCTTCGAAGTATCAGTCTATCCTGTGTCACACAAACTACTAGAACGTGTTTATTCATTTACCAGGAATATTTGCCATTTAGATATGTGGTAATATACATGGGCGCCGTTACAAAAAATGTCAGGGGGGGGCGCATTTTTTCAAATCCAAGCATTGCATTAATAGTCCAGTAAATTAACGCTTTAATAGAACAAAATATACTCTTCCAACAACTGGTAAGTTAATAACATTAACAACTAGTGTTAAATTGAATCTCTACTTTTATGGTATAATTCTTGACCTAATATTTGGGCCAGACAGCAACTCTGTTTAGTTGGAGTCGAACTGGATTTGGTTATTTCTTGTTGTTTTGTTATTGCTGTTGACCCATATATCTTCAGAAAGCTAATGACAATCGATAATATTTCGAAATGCTCTAACACACCAGAGTAAATCAGATATAATCTAGCACCCTTAGAAGTGTCAGTCTATCCTGTGTCACACAAACTACTAGAACGTGTTTATTCATTTACCAGGAATATTTGCCATTTAGATATGTGGTAATATACATGGGCGCCGTTACAAAAAATGTCAGGGGGGGGGGCACATTTTTTCAAATCCAAGTATTGCATTAATAGTCCAGTAAATTAACGCTTTAATAGAACAAAATATACTCTTCCAACAACTGGTAAGTTAATAACATTAACAACTAGTGTTAAATTGAATCTCTACTTTTATGGTATAATTCTTGACCTAATATTTGGGCCAGACAGCAACTCTGTTTAGTTGGAGTCGAACTGGATTTGGTTATTTCTTGTTGTTTTGTTATTGCTGTTGACCCATATATCTTCAGAAAGCTAATGACAATCGATAATATTTCGAAATGCTCTAACACACCAGAGTAAATCAGATATAATCTAGCACCCTTAGAAGTGTCAGTCTATCCTGTGTCACACAAACTACTAGAACGTGTTTATTCATTTACCAGGAATATTTGCCATTTAGATATGTGGTAATATACATGGGCGCCGTTACAAAAAATGTCAGGGGGGGGGGCACATTTTTTCAAATCCAAGTATTGCATTAATAGTCCAGTAAATTAACGCTTTAATAGAACAAAATATACTCTTCCAACAACTGGTAAGTTAATAACATTAACAACTAGTGCTAAATTGAATCTCTACTTTTATGGTATAATTCTTGACCTAATATTTGGGCCAGACAGCAACTCTGTTTAGTTGGAGTCGAACTGGATTTGGTTATTTCTTGTTGTTTTGTTATTGCTGTTGACCCATATATCTTCAGAAAGCTAATGACAATCGATAATAATTCGAAATGCTCTAACACACCAGAGTAAATCAGATATAATCTAGCACCCTTAGAAGTGTCAGTCTATCCTGTGTCACACAAACTACTAGAACGTGTTTATTCATTTACCAGGAATATTTGCCATTTAGATATGTGGTAATATACATGGGCGCCGTTACAAAAAATGTCAGGGGGGGGGGCACATTTTTTCAAATCCAAGTATTGCATTAATAGTCCAGTAAATTAACGCTTTAATAGAACAAAATATACTCTTCCAACAACTGGTAAGTTAATAACATTAACAACTAGTGCTAAATTGAATCTCTACTTTTATGGTATAATTCTTGACCTAATATTTGGGCCAGACAGCAACTCTGTTTAGTTGGAGTCGAACTGGATTTGGTTATTTCTTGTTGTTTTGTTATTGCTGTTGACCCATATATCTTCAGAAAGCTAATGACAATCGATAATAATTCGAAATGCTCTAACACACCAGAGTAAATCAGATATAATCTAGCACCCTTAGAAGTGTCAGTCTATCCTGTGTCACACAAACTACTAGAACGTGTTTATTCATTTACCAGGAATATTTGCCATTTAGATATGTGGTAATATACATGGGCGCCGTTACAAAAAATGTCAGGGGGGGGGCACATTTTTTCAAATCCAAGTATTGCATTAATAGTCCAGTAAATTAACGCTTTAATAGAACAAAATATACTCTTCCAACAACTGGTAAGTTAATAACATTAACAACTAGTGTTAAATTGAATCTCTACTTTTATGGTATAATTCTTGACCTAATATTTGGGCCAGACAGCAACTCTGTTTAGTTGGAGTCGAACTGGATTTGGTTATTTCTTGTTGTTTTGTTATTGCTGTTGACCCATATATCTTCAGAAAGCTAATGACAATCGATAATATTTCGAAATGCTCTAACACACCAGAGTAAATCAGATATAATCTAGCACCCTTAGAAGTGTCAGTCTATCCTGTGTCACACAAACTACTAGAACGTGTTTATTCATTTACCAGGAATATTTGCCATTTAGATATGTGGTAATATACATGGGCGCCGTTACAAAAAATGTCAGGGGGGGGGCACATTTTTTCAAATCCAAGTATTGCATTAATAGTCCAGTAAATTAACGCTTTAATAGAACAAAATATACTCTTCCAACAACTGGTAAGTTAATAACATTAACAACTAGTGTTAAATTGAATCTCTACTTTTATGGTATAATTCTTGACCTAATATTTGGGCCAGACAGCAACTCTGTTTAGTTGGAGTCGAACTGGATTTGGTTATTTCTTGTTGTTTTGTTATTGCTGTTGACCCATATATCTTCAGAAAGCTAATGACAATCGATAATATTTCGAAATGCTCTAACACACCAGAGTAAATCAGATATAATCTAGCACCCTTCGAAGTATCAGTCTATCCTGTGTCACACAAACTACTAGAACGTGTTTATTCATTTACCAGGAATATTTGCCATTTAGATATGTGGTAATATACATGGGCGCCGTTACAAAAAATGTCAGGGGGGGGCGCATTTTTTCAAATCCAAGCATTGCATTAATAGTCCAGTAAATTAACGCTTTAATAGAACAAAATATACTCTTCCAACAACTGGTAAGTTAATAACATTAACAACTAGTGTTAAATTGAATCTCTACTTTTATGGTATAATTCTTGACCTAATATTTGGGCCAGACAGCAACTCTGTTTAGTTGGAGTCGAACTGGATTTGGTTATTTCTTGTTGTTTTGTTATTGCTGTTGACCCATATATCTTCAGAAAGCTAATGACAATCGATAATATTTCGAAATGCTCTAACACACCAGAGTAAATCAGATATAATCTAGCACCCTTAGAAGTGTCAGTCTATCCTGTGTCACACAAACTACTAGAACGTGTTTATTCATTTACCAGGAATATTTGCCATTTAGATATGTGGTAATATACATGGGCGCCGTTACAAAAAATGTCAGGGGGGGGGGCACATTTTTTCAAATCCAAGTATTGCATTAATAGTCCAGTAAATTAACGCTTTAATAGAACAAAATATACTCTTCCAACAACTGGTAAGTTAATAACATTAACAACTAGTGCTAAATTGAATCTCTACTTTTATGGTATAATTCTTGACCTAATATTTGGGCCAGACAGCAACTCTGTTTAGTTGGAGTCGAACTGGATTTGGTTATTTCTTGTTGTTTTGTTATTGCTGTTGACCCATATATCTTCAGAAAGCTAATGACAATCGATAATATTTCGAAATGCTCTAACACACCAGAGTAAATCAGATATAATCTAGCACCCTTAGAAGTGTCAGTCTATCCTGTGTCACACAAACTACTAGAACGTGTTTATTCATTTACCAGGAATATTTGCCATTTAGATATGTGGTAATATACATGGGCGCCGTTACAAAAAATGTCAGGGGGGGGGGCACATTTTTTCAAATCCAAGTATTGCATTAATAGTCCAGTAAATTAACGCTTTAATAGAACAAAATATACTCTTCCAACAACTGGTAAGTTAATAACATTAACAACTAGTGCTAAATTGAATCTCTACTTTTATGGTATAATTCTTGACCTAATATTTGGGCCAGACAGCAACTCTGTTTAGTTGGAGTCGAACTGGATTTGGTTATTTCTTGTTGTTTTGTTATTGCTGTTGACCCATATATCTTCAGAAAGCTAATGACAATCGATAATATTTCGAAATGCTCTAACACACCAGAGTAAATCAGATATAATCTAGCACCCTTAGAAGTGTCAGTCTATCCTGTGTCACACAAACTACTAGAACGTGTTTATTCATTTACCAGGAATATTTGCCATTTAGATATGTGGTAATATACATGGGCGCCGTTACAAAAAATGTCAGGGGGGGGGGCACATTTTTTCAAATCCAAGTATTGCATTAATAGTCCAGTAAATTAACGCTTTAATAGAACAAAATATACTCTTCCAACAACTGGTAAGTTAATAACATTAACAACTAGTGCTAAATTGAATCTCTACTTTTATGGTATAATTCTTGACCTAATATTTGGGCCAGACAGCAACTCTGTTTAGTTGGAGTCGAACTGGATTTGGTTATTTCTTGTTGTTTTGTTATTGCTGTTGACCCATATATCTTCAGAAAGCTAATGACAATCGATAATATTTCGAAATGCTCTAACACACCAGAGTAAATCAGATATAATCTAGCACCCTTAGAAGTGTCAGTCTATCCTGTGTCACACAAACTACTAGAACGTGTTTATTCATTTACCAGGAATATTTGCCATTTAGATATGTGGTAATATACATGGGCGCCGTTACAAAAAATGTCAGGGGGGGGGGGCACATTTTTTCAAATCCAAGTATTGCATTAATAGTCCAGTAAATTAACGCTTTAATAGAACAAAATATACTCTTCCAACAACTGGTAAGTTAATAACATTAACAACTAGTGTTAAATTGAATCTCTACTTTTATGGTATAATTCTTGACCTAATATTTGGGCCAGACAGCAACTCTGTTTAGTTGGAGTCGAACTGGATTTGGTTATTTCTTGTTGTTTTGTTATTGCTGTTGACCCATATATCTTCAGAAAGCTAATGACAATCGATAATAATTCGAAATGCTCTAACACACCAGAGTAAATCAGATATAATCTAGCACCCTTCGAAGTATCAGTCTATCCTGTGTCACACAAACTACTAGAACGTGTTTATTCATTTACCAGGAATATTTGCCATTTAGATATGTGGTAATATACATGGGCGCCGTTACAAAAAATGTCAGGGGGGGGGCGCATTTTTTCAAATCCAAGCATTGCATTAATAGTCCAGTAAATTAACGCTTTAATAGAACAAAATATACTCTTCCAACAACTGGTAAGTTAATAACATTAACAACTAGTGTTAAATTGAATCTCTACTTTTATGGTATAATTCTTGACCTAATATTTGGGCCAGACAGCAACTCTGTTTAGTTGGAGTCGAACTGGATTTGGTTATTTCTTGTTGTTTTGTTATTGCTGTTGACCCATATATCTTCAGAAAGCTAATGACAATCGATAATATTTCGAAATGCTCTAACACACCAGAGTAAATCAGATATAATCTAGCACCCTTAGAAGTGTCAGTCTATCCTGTGTCACACAAACTACTAGAACGTGTTTATTCATTTACCAGGAATATTTGCCATTTAGATATGTGGTAATATACATGGGCGCCGTTACAAAAAATGTCAGGGGGGGGGGCACATTTTTTCAAATCCAAGTATTGCATTAATAGTCCAGTAAATTAACGCTTTAATAGAACAAAATATACTCTTCCAACAACTGGTAAGTTAATAACATTAACAACTAGTGTTAAATTGAATCTCTACTTTTATGGTATAATTCTTGACCTAATATTTGGGCCAGACAGCAACTCTGTTTAGTTGGAGTCGAACTGGATTTGGTTATTTCTTGTTGTTTTGTTATTGCTGTTGACCCATATATCTTCAGAAAGCTAATGACAATCGATAATATTTCGAAATGCTCTAACACACCAGAGTAAATCAGATATAATCTAGCACCCTTAGAAGTGTCAGTCTATCCTGTGTCACACAAACTACTAGAACGTGTTTATTCATTTACCAGGAATATTTGCCATTTAGATATGTGGTAATATACATGGGCGCCGTTACAAAAAATGTCAGGGGGGGGGGCACATTTTTTCAAATCCAAGTATTGCATTAATAGTCCAGTAAATTAACGCTTTAATAGAACAAAATATACTCTTCCAACAACTGGTAAGTTAATAACATTAACAACTAGTGTTAAATTGAATCTCTACTTTTATGGTATAATTCTTGACCTAATATTTGGGCCAGACAGCAACTCTGTTTAGTTGGAGTCGAACTGGATTTGGTTATTTCTTGTTGTTTTGTTATTGCTGTTGACCCATATATCTTCAGAAAGCTAATGACAATCGATAATATTTCGAAATGCTCTAACACACCAGAGTAAATCAGATATAATCTAGCACCCTTAGAAGTGTCAGTCTATCCTGTGTCACACAAACTACTAGAACGTGTTTATTCATTTACCAGGAATATTTGCCATTTAGATATGTGGTAATATACATGGGCGCCGTTACAAAAAATGTCAGGGGGGGGGGCACATTTTTTCAAATCCAAGTATTGCATTAATAGTCCAGTAAATTAACGCTTTAATAGAACAAAATATACTCTTCCAACAACTGGTAAGTTAATAACATTAACAACTAGTGCTAAATTGAATCTCTACTTTTATGGTATAATTCTTGACCTAATATTTGGGCCAGACAGCAACTCTGTTTAGTTGGAGTCGAACTGGATTTGGTTATTTCTTGTTGTTTTGTTATTGCTGTTGACCCATATATCTTCAGAAAGCTAATGACAATCGATAATAATTCGAAATGCTCTAACACACCAGAGTAAATCAGATATAATCTAGCACCCTTAGAAGTGTCAGTCTATCCTGTGTCACACAAACTACTAGAACGTGTTTATTCATTTACCAGGAATATTTGCCATTTAGATATGTGGTAATATACATGGGCGCCGTTACAAAAAATGTCAGGGGGGGGGGCACATTTTTTCAAATCCAAGTATTGCATTAATAGTCCAGTAAATTAACGCTTTAATAGAACAAAATATACTCTTCCAACAACTGGTAAGTTAATAACATTAACAACTAGTGTTAAATTGAATCTCTACTTTTATGGTATAATTCTTGACCTAATATTTGGGCCAGACAGCAACTCTGTTTAGTTGGAGTCGAACTGGATTTGGTTATTTCTTGTTGTTTTGTTATTGCTGTTGACCCATATATCTTCAGAAAGCTAATGACAATCGATAATATTTCGAAATGCTCTAACACACCAGAGTAAATCAGATATAATCTAGCACCCTTAGAAGTGTCAGTCTATCCTGTGTCACACAAACTACTAGAACGTGTTTATTCATTTACCAGGAATATTTGCCATTTAGATATGTGGTAATATACATGGGCGCCGTTACAAAAAATGTCAGGGGGGGGGGCACATTTTTTCAAATCCAAGTATTGCATTAATAGTCCAGTAAATTAACGCTTTAATAGAACAAAATATACTCTTCCAACAACTGGTAAGTTAATAACATTAACAACTAGTGCTAAATTGAATCTCTACTTTTATGGTATAATTCTTGACCTAATATTTGGGCCAGACAGCAACTCTGTTTAGTTGGAGTCGAACTGGATTTGGTTATTTCTTGTTGTTTTGTTATTGCTGTTGACCCATATATCTTCAGAAAGCTAATGACAATCGATAATAATTCGAAATGCTCTAACACACCAGAGTAAATCAGATATAATCTAGCACCCTTAGAAGTGTCAGTCTATCCTGTGTCACACAAACTACTAGAACGTGTTTATTCATTTACCAGGAATATTTGCCATTTAGATATGTGGTAATATACATGGGCGCCGTTACAAAAAATGTCAGGGGGGGGGGCACATTTTTTCAAATCCAAGTATTGCATTAATAGTCCAGTAAATTAACGCTTTAATAGAACAAAATATACTCTTCCAACAACTGGTAAGTTAATAACATTAACAACTAGTGCTAAATTGAATCTCTACTTTTATGGTATAATTCTTGACCTAATATTTGGGCCAGACAGCAACTCTGTTTAGTTGGAGTCGAACTGGATTTGGTTATTTCTTGTTGTTTTGTTATTGCTGTTGACCCATATATCTTCAGAAAGCTAATGACAATCGATAATAATTCGAAATGCTCTAACACACCAGAGTAAATCAGATATAATCTAGCACCCTTAGAAGTGTCAGTCTATCCTGTGTCACACAAACTACTAGAACGTGTTTATTCATTTACCAGGAATATTTGCCATTTAGATATGTGGTAATATACATGGGCGCCGTTACAAAAAATGTCAGGGGGGGGGGGCACATTTTTTCAAATCCAAGTATTGCATTAATAGTCCAGTAAATTAACGCTTTAATAGAACAAAATATACTCTTCCAACAACTGGTAAGTTAATAACATTAACAACTAGTGCTAAATTGAATCTCTACTTTTATGGTATAATTCTTGACCTAATATTTGGGCCAGACAGCAACTCTGTTTAGTTGGAGTCGAACTGGATTTGGTTATTTCTTGTTGTTTTGTTATTGCTGTTGACCCATATATCTTCAGAAAGCTAATGACAATCGATAATAATTCGAAATGCTCTAACACACCAGAGTAAATCAGATATAATCTAGCACCCTTAGAAGTGTCAGTCTATCCTGTGTCACACAAACTACTAGAACGTGTTTATTCATTTACCAGGAATATTTGCCATTTAGATATGTGGTAATATACATGGGCGCCGTTACAAAAAATGTCAGGGGGGGGGCACATTTTTTCAAATCCAAGTATTGCATTAATAGTCCAGTAAATTAACGCTTTAATAGAACAAAATATACTCTTCCAACAACTGGTAAGTTAATAACATTAACAACTAGTGCTAAATTGAATCTCTACTTTTATGGTATAATTCTTGACCTAATATTTGGGCCAGACAGCAACTCTGTTTAGTTGGAGTCGAACTGGATTTGGTTATTTCTTGTTGTTTTGTTATTGCTGTTGACCCATATATCTTCAGAAAGCTAATGACAATCGATAATAATTCGAAATGCTCTAACACACCAGAGTAAATCAGATATAATCTAGCACCCTTAGAAGTGTCAGTCTATCCTGTGTCACACAAACTACTAGAACGTGTTTATTCATTTACCAGGAATATTTGCCATTTAGATATGTGGTAATATACATGGGCGCCGTTACAAAAAATGTCAGGGGGGGGGGCACATTTTTTCAAATCCAAGTATTGCATTAATAGTCCAGTAAATTAACGCTTTAATAGAACAAAATATACTCTTCCAACAACTGGTAAGTTAATAACATTAACAACTAGTGCTAAATTGAATCTCTACTTTTATGGTATAATTCTTGACCTAATATTTGGGCCAGACAGCAACTCTGTTTAGTTGGAGTCGAACTGGATTTGGTTATTTCTTGTTGTTTTGTTATTGCTGTTGACCCATATATCTTCAGAAAGCTAATGACAATCGATAATAATTCGAAATGCTCTAACACACCAGAGTAAATCAGATATAATCTAGCACCCTTAGAAGTGTCAGTCTATCCTGTGTCACACAAACTACTAGAACGTGTTTATTCATTTACCAGGAATATTTGCCATTTAGATATGTGGTAATATACATGGGCGCCGTTACAAAAAATGTCAGGGGGGGGGGCACATTTTTTCAAATCCAAGTATTGCATTAATAGTCCAGTAAATTAACGCTTTAATAGAACAAAATATACTCTTCCAACAACTGGTAAGTTAATAACATTAACAACTAGTGTTAAATTGAATCTCTACTTTTATGGTATAATTCTTGACCTAATATTTGGGCCAGACAGCAACTCTGTTTAGTTGGAGTCGAACTGGATTTGGTTATTTCTTGTTGTTTTGTTATTGCTGTTGACCCATATATCTTCAGAAAGCTAATGACAATCGATAATATTTCGAAATGCTCTAACACACCAGAGTAAATCAGATATAATCTAGCACCCTTAGAAGTGTCAGTCTATCCTGTGTCACACAAACTACTAGAACGTGTTTATTCATTTACCAGGAATATTTGCCATTTAGATATGTGGTAATATACATGGGCGCCGTTACAAAAAATGTCAGGGGGGGGCACATTTTTTCAAATCCAAGTATTGCATTAATAGTCCAGTAAATTAACGCCACAAAAATCCCAAACTGGGCATCAAGTCCAGGGGGGGGGCGTCCGCCCCCCTTGCCCTTAAGTAACGGCGCCCATGGTAATATAGTAGAGTTGTGCATAGTTAATATTATTTAAATATAAATTAAAATTGTCAATAATATGTTACAAGGTTAGTTAGTTAGTTTTGCGCACACAATCTTGACGTGCTTCATACTTTTCTAAATACCAATCTATAATTAATAATATTGATATTATAGGAATTAAGTACTAATAGGTATCCTAACAGGTACTATTATTTTAACTGACGTCTAGGTCATAGGGGATTGAAATATTAATGCTGAATATATTTTTTGCAAATATGGTTGAAGCACAAGATGTCGTTTTTAATTTTACTCACGCTCTTTTTTTTAAACCCTTACATTTAGAGATGTTGATAATTGAGTTCAACAAAACTAAATTTGTTAAGTTATTTCGCCTAATGGACACAGATG
This sequence comes from Crepidodera aurea, assembly GCA_949320105.2. Lineage (NCBI taxonomy): Eukaryota > Metazoa > Arthropoda > Insecta > Coleoptera > Chrysomelidae > Crepidodera > Crepidodera aurea. The sequence goes on from OX439477.1 coordinate 25,021,815, forward strand.
TTTTGAAACCTTCGCCAGCGTATCGCCTTGTATGAATTGGTGAAAAAAACCGAGTCTGACAAATTCTGTCTGTGTAGACTAAATTTTCCAGTAATTTGCCATCCCTGCATGGGAAACTTGTGCCCAGCTCTCTCCTAAACTATATCATGGAAATATCTTCGTTATTTTTGACTATAATATTTGACTATCGTATTTATTTGATGCACGGGCTGAAGCAGTTTTAGAATCGTTACTTTATGGTCACGGTGGACGCTAATGGGTTAATTTATAAGAAAAAAACACCAATAAATATGTATTTTAAGGGAATTTTACATTCTAAGAAAGTGGGTCGCGTTTTGAAGTTTATTGACGCAAATTTCTGATTTTTAACGATAAAATCGAAATTACGTAAGTACGTACACTGGAGGAAAAAAAAGTTGTATTTTAATTAAAACTCTTCTGAAAATACCGAGATCTGTCTTAATGAATATAAAATATAGGTAAAGTACAACTAGTACTAATAAAACGGACGGTTTTAAAGCATCTTACCTGGGTTAGTTATTAAGAAAAAAAAAGACCAACAAAAAAGTATTTTAAGGGCATCTTACAGACTAAGAAAGTAGGTCACGTTTCGAAGTTTATTGACGTACATTTCTGATTTTTAAAGATAAAATCGAAAGTCCGTAAGTACATAGACTGGGTGAAGAAAAAGTTGTATTCGAGAATAAGGTTAAAAACTATGTCATTCGTCGTGGAATACATAAATTTTAATTTTAATTAAAATGACTTTTTTTACCGAGATCTGTCTTATTGAATATAAAATATAGGTATAGTACAGTGCTAATTAAACGGATAAAGACTTGGAAAGATCCAAAGTGTTTTGTGAGTCTTTAAACTAATAAAATTAATTTAAAAGTAACAATTTATGCATTCTCTCAAAACTCTTACCTAAAACTTTTGATATTTATAGTAGAACCCACTTGTTTATGAGAATGAAAAAACGTTATAAAAACACAAAGGATACCGCCAATAGAAGGAATGCTGATGAATCTGGACATTTTTGAGCAGTTTAATGTCGAAAACACCATACACTGTCCATATACATAAAAATAAAATAACATTTTGGCTATTAGCACCACTGTGCAAAGATTCAATAACCAACTTAGCTGGATATCGTTATAGGGGAGAATGGCGTATAATTATTTAATATGAATTTACATTTTAATTTCTATAACGCATATTAGATTTGAATAGAGGTTGATATCTTCATTTTTTGATCTCTTGTGAGATTAACAAACGTTACTAATTAAAAGTTTGTCTCAAATCTCAAATCTCAATCCTCACCATCGGATTCACTGTCATCAACATCGATAATAAATTGGGTCGGACTCGTTACATAAGAATTTTCTTCTTTGATGACATGTTTGATTTTTTTCTGCCAATCATCAGCTGAAATTTTGTTAATTTCTTCTTTTACCAAATTTGCAACCAACCCGTCAAATTTGGGAAACACGTTATGACGCCTTATTCTTTTTTTAAGTTGTCCCCAAATTAATTCTATGGGGTTAAATACACAAAAATAGGGCGGAAGGCGCAATACCTCGTGGCCCCTTTTTGATGCCATTTCATCAATAAAGAATTTTTTTTCAAATGATTGTGTGCCTAATACTTGAAGCAATTGTTTTTTTGTATAATTTTCTTCGAAATAATGTTCATGATTTCTTAAAAATTCCTGAATCTCAGACTTATTTGAGTTGGTATTGGGAACTTTTTCTATTAAGCGGGAATGATATGAAGCATTATCCATCACTATGATGCTATTCTCTTCAATATTATTTAACAGCTGATTTTCAAACCAATCTTCAAAACTTTCTCCAGACATATTTTTGTGGTAATCTAAATTACAATCTTCTAAATTTTTTCCAGAGAGTTTGAGGCAATTTTGTACCCACCCTGAGTCCGATCCACAGTGAAGAATTGTAAGTCGAGTTCCCTTGTTACAAGGAACATTTACTGAACATCTTCTTGTTCCGTCAGACCATCCTTTCTTTGGCGTATCGAACCACGTTTCATCTAAATAGTATATTTTTCTGTTACTATTTCGAGATGCCTTAATTTTTTCCAAATATTGTATCCTCCATTTTATGATCCTCTGGCTTTCCATTATTACAGTCCTCTTGTTGATAGTTTGGTATTTAAATCCAATTTTCGATATCCAACGCTGTGTTGTGCTTTTAGAAATTCTTAAATCTGGCCTTTTACTTTTTAGTAAAGAAAATATACTATCCACTGTTGGGAACTCATTTCTTTGGTAAGATTCATAAATAATACTACCAATTAATTTTGATATTGAAGGATCTAAAGTTTTAACACATCCTTTATCACACCTCTCTTTTCGATTTTTTGGACCATTCTTTATAATTCTATAAAGAGTGCTAATGAGAACATTTGTTAAAAAAGATGTTTTTTCACCTTCGGAAGTTACAATATTCTTATAAACATTTATACATATGGTTTGGGCATCTTTACAAAGATATTGTTTTTTCGAGGTGGATATTTCTTGATACTCTGAAGTTCTTTCACCAAAAATGTTCTCTTCCTCATAGGAGCTACAGGAATCTTTGGGACTACAACCTGATACCACATAATCCATTGGAATATCATTTAATGATTGTTCCGATTCTTTAGATCCACTTAAAGAAACTGTATTTTCCCAAGGACGAAACATATTGAAATTGACACCGAATAAATAAATAAGAAGTACACTGTAACATTGTTTCAAAATAAAAAAAGTATGTATATACACGGAAGCCAAGAATAATATTAAATGAAATAAACTAACGCCACGAATCACCTACCACCTACTATTCACTAAATCAAAAATCAAGTGCGAACACAAGCACAGTGTATCACTACAGTAGTTCCACTTAGCGTCGGCACCTTTGATATTGGAGTCCAGCAGTTACATTTTTTATATTCGCACTGGTATTGACACTATTGACAGTAATGACATTTCTCCCTGCCACGATCCCTAACAATGCTCATATATACACTGCTCGATATATCAATTATTGATATAAACTGCTCGCTAAAATTCAGTCTATGCAAATAAGGTTGGAAACATGGAAAAGTAGTAAAAATTAATTATGCAGTTTTCAATGAGGTAAAATTCATTTAATCAGATGCACCCGAGATAAAAAAAAAATGTTTGGTGATTCTTACGTATTTTTGTTTCCTGAACACGAATTTGAAGTCAAAAAGCGGAGGTCTCGAATGCTTTTTGAGATATAGGCCCGAAAAGTATGAAAACTTGTTTCTAATCTCACGATTATCTTTATTGCCACACTTAAGTTAACTTCATATGTACGTTTATTAGTACAAATTTGAACCATTTCTAGTCGAGTTGAGATTTGGCATATATTTTTATATGAACAAAAAATGAGTTTTATGATTATGGGTGTCGATGTTATTCAAACGTGGTTTAAAGGAGTTTTTGGGAATGGAGTTTCTGCCAAAATTCAAGTTGTGTGCTTATATAGTTTGATTCTGTTTAAAAAAGTTAATACAGCCATTCTATATTCATTGTTCAAAAAAATGCAAGAGATTATTACGATAATTTTTTACTAACTATTGTAACCAATCAAATTACTTAATTTAGAGTCATCCAATCAGCTATGGATTACAGCGATAACACCCTACATGTGGTGTTTTCAGTTTGGTGTTTTCAGCAAGTCAAGTTTTTGATTAAAAATTAATTAAACGTCAAACTGACAACTAGTTTAAAAATGTTTAAATCTACAAAGTAAAAAATTATCTTATCGAATACCCCTCGGGCCTTGATAAATCCTCAAAATTTTGTCATAGAGAATCCTTCAAGCGTGTTGCTTAAGGATAATAGCCCTCGGCCTTCGGCCTCGGGACATTATCAAGCAACACGCTTTCAGCATTCTCTATGACAAAATTATCTCGGTATTATCAAGGCCCTAGGGGTATTACTACTGAAAATATTTATTTTTTCCATTTCAGTTGACATTTCACATTCCTAATATATAAGAAAGAAATTTATTGCATACAATGTACATAGTCAATACAATTTTTTTTAAGAAAACAAGAACCAAGAATGCATGACACCTAATAAAAACATAGATATATAGATATTTATTAATATAAAATTACAAGAATTTTACACTCGTCACAAAACATTACAATTATTACAAGCTTAAAACTATAATTTACAATAACAATAACAGACAGACACCCACACAGCAAAGGATATTCCCAGAATATCCTCACAAGATACCAATGTTCTTTTTGCAGAATATTCCTAAGCAAATATTCTGAGAGCGATCATAGAATGTATTGGATATATTAAAATATTTAGCTCATCTATAAAAAATATCTTCAGTTAGTAAAGAAGTTCAATATTGTTTCAGAAATTACTCACCTTGCATCATCTTTGGGAACCCTAAACAAACTTAATTGGGGATTTTCCCTCGAATTGCTTCGACATACTACACAAATTGTACATGGTTTTTTAAGCACAACATCACCAACAACTTTTACTATTTCGCACAAAACAAACAGAAAACACCACCAAATAATACAAACGAAAATGAATAAAATAATAAATTGAGCAACACAATTAAAAATGTTTTCATATTGCAATGTTGCCAATGTGAATTGTTAAATTATCATAATTCGAGATGCTATTGTAGAATTGTCACAAAAATGATCACTTTTCAATGAAATAAGTGGAACATACATAGGGATTGACGCCTCATTGATAAAATATCCTAAAACCAGAATTTGATGAAATAAGAGACTACTTTATGAAATGTTTATAACACTTACACAGTAGATTGTATGAAACTTTTTAAATCCCGCAACTATGGAAGAGTTCCGGTCGTTCTTAAACTCGTCGTTTGCGCATTAGCCAGGAGTCGCAACTCCTGGCTAATGCGCGTTGAAAACTTACAACCAGAAATTGGCCGAAGTGGAATTACTGTATCTACTATGGTATCACTGTATGAATATTTTCCTAGCCCCCACTACTGAAGACAATATTTGTCTAACTTCTACTTCCTACTTTAATTGCAGAACAAAATGATCCCGCTTTATACAAGTCGCTAATACCGACAAATCCACTTGTCGGCACATCTACATGCAGCTAATACCGACAAAGCCACTTGTCGGCACATCTACAAGCCGCCAAAGTATCTGAGAATTTTGTTTCTGCAATTGAAAATGTAAAAACTATAATCACAATTCCATTGTTGCCTCTTATGAGTGTAACCTCACACCCCACAGTTTAGTTAAATTAATTTAAGACAAAATTTTAATTAGTCACGTTTGTTAATCTCACAAGAGATCAAAAAATGAAGATATCAACCTCTATTCAAATCTAATATGCGTTATAGAAATTAAAATGTAAATTCATATTAAATAATTATACGCCATTCTCCCCTATAACGATATCCAGCTAAGTTGGTTATTGAATCTTTACACAGTGGTCCTAATAGCCAAAATATTATTTTATTTTTATGTATATGGACAGTGTATGGTGTTTTCGACATTAAACTGCTCAAAAATGTCCAGATTCATCAGCATTCCTTCTATTGGCGGTATCCTTTGTGTTTTTATAACGTTTTTTCATTCTCCTAAACAAGTGGGTTCTACTATACCACTAAACTAAACGAAAATTAGAGAACCAAAACATATTTTTTAATCCTTATCGTTTTTTGCAGGAATATCCCGACGAAGACCACAACTTCAGCAAAAAACCTTTACTTCACATGTATAAAGAAATTGATCTATTCTTCAACGATTCCTTTGGACCTACATACCAAGATTGGAGTGACGAAACGTCGTTTTTTATCTAAACTTCTTTAACGAATTTCAACTTAAAAATAAAAATATTACTATAACGAATTGGGGTTCAATTTGAAAATAACTTTGGACCATAGCAAATAAATATCAGAAGTTTTTCATATTTTATTACTATAGAGTAAAATGATTTGCTCAAATATGAGTCTCGACAATTTCAAATAGTAAATTATTAGATAGAAGTTGTAAATTTTTGGGTATTTCTTTATAAACTAACTAAGGGTTATTAAATTTTGCCCATTTTGTGACGAATCTGACTAAGTTGTATCTTTTTTGAAAAGTAATTAATTTTTAGACTTTTCAACTGACTGGGGTTTGTCCAAACGAAGAGCTGAAGCATAAAATAGTAAAAATAAGTTACGATTCTGCATTTGATCTACTTACACTATGCCAAAGTTAGTTAAACTTTTTCTTCTTCTTTTTTGTATTGTGCGATACATCTATTGGATATAATTTTCTTGGTGTTACTGACTTCACATGGAGATAATTACCCTGATAAATCCAAATTGTAAGTGGCAATCGACTAATGCAAATCTGCATTTGCCTATAAAAGCAACCAATGACTAGATATTTTGCGTAGTTCTTAAAATTTACACCAGTTGGCGCACTAGTCAATATGTAGACCTGTCAAATCATTGTTTTCATAGTTTCAAATACAAATAAACATTAGTCTCATGGGTTCAGTGATTATAATTAATAAGTCTTCACGTAATCAACCATAAAAGCATGCCTTCGCTGTGTGTTGTACCATATTGCTCTTCAAGAACAACAGGACATCGATTTCCTAGCGATACAAATAGGAGAAAGATGTGGCTCGTTAAAATACGTCGAGATAAATTCAAACCCACACCATATTCTCGCATATGCAAAAACCACTTCCTAAAATCCGATTATATGATGCCCTTGGACCCTACAAGTGAAAATCGTAAGATTGTGATTTTAATAACATTTAGGGGACTTGGTTACTTAAGTTATTTGTAATTCATTTCGGAAGCTCATAGTGGTTTGTATTTTAATTTCTCTCTCTTTCCACTGGATTAAAACCACTTAGTTGTTAAAAAAAGTTTTTTTTTTTTTTTTTTTTTTTTTTTTTTTTTTAAGTGGTTTTAATCCAGTGGAAAGAGAGAGAAATTAAGTTATTTGCTCATTACTGATGTTTCCAATCTTCTTTATACATAAAAATTAATGTATGTATGTATGTGTGGGGAATGGTGTAAAAATACGCCTATGACTTCCGCCCCACCCCCAGATTTCATTGCCGTTGACCGTTTATCTCTATCTTTTATGTTGTTTGAGATCTCGCGCAGTGTCACTGTTTTCCCCATAAGGAATGGTGTAAAAAAGGGTGATAAACATTGCCTGGGGTTCATATAACAACCCCTCAAAATTTCATCAAAATCGGACGAACAGTTTAGGAATGCATAAGATACAAACATACATACATTAATTTTTATATATAAAGAAGATGAGGTTAAATTCTACCACTTACCTCTCAATTAGAGCTTCCTTCTTGCGTACGTATTTCGCATTTCGATTCTTTAATTCAATTTTCAGCTGATTAACGGTCCAGCTACCGTATTTATCGACCATTTTCAAAATATATTTTAGAAACCAGAATAAATCCACACAAAACAGTTCACGGATGATTTTTGACAGGTCTACATCTACAACAGCGCCACCGTGCGAGAGAAATTTTTAGAATATCCTGCCATTGTCCATCTAAAGTAAGATCAAAGATAAGCGCGAAATTCTTTTGGACATTAGCGACAAATTTTTTAATTAGTTAACGGATTGGTACCATTTTATCTACATAAAATGTACGAGACTTAAATTAAAGGGTATTAGATAAAATTTTTAGATGTGCTGCCATCTATGATTAGAAGAGAGTATTGACAATTACTAAAAGCAAAAAATTCCCGGTGTATTGGGGTTGCATACACAATTTGCATTGTGTGTTGCAAAGCTTTTATTTGACTGATTCTAGTCAAAATGTCACTCTCTTCTTTCGTATCCCTTTCAGAGATTAATACAAAGTTAGAAAACGAGTAAGGAATTTAATTTATCAGATTCGACATCCTAAGACCGGTTTCTGCCTTTCGGCTTCGTCAGTTAGGCTTTTCGAATCCAATAAATAAAATTCCAAACTCGTACAAGTCAATAGCTATATCCGCTATAAGATAAAATTTTTAGATGTGCTGCCATCTATGATTAGAAGAGAGTATTGACAATTACTAGAATCAGTCAAATAAAAGCTTTGCAACACACAATGCAAATTGTGTATGCAACCCCAATACACCGGGAATTTTTTGCTTTTAGTAATTGTCAATACTCTCTTCTAATCATAGATGGCAGCACATCTAAAAATTTTATCTTATAGCGGATATAGCTATTGACTTGTACGAGTTTGGAATTTTATTTATTGGATTCGAAAAGCCTAACTGACGAAGCCGAAAGGCAGAAACCGGTCTTAGGATGTCGAATCTGATAAATTAAATTCCTTACTCGTTTTCTAAAGGGTATTACTGAAGAAATCACGTGGTCGTTTTAGATATATTCTATAGAAAGCTCTCCATTCTGTAACCAGACAGAATATATGGAAATCATTGGAAGCAAGAGGTCTCCAAAATTTAGAAAAATTATGGGCCAGTATATTTGACAAATAGGAACTATGATCGCATGGGATAAGGGTAGTCCAAAGAATTTATCTTTAGTAATGAAATTAGACCAAGATGATAAGCATATTAATATTACAAATAATCGTCAGATTTGTTACAAAAATAGTACTTTTGATTATGAACAGGTAGACCAATCGAGTTACACATAATTTGCAAGCAAAAAACGATGTAAATACGAATTTACCATAGTTAGTTTTACAAAGTGATGCTCTTAATATGAGGTGTCCAATTTGACAAACGACCTATAAAATCGAAAATATTTATGCGATGGTAATTAAAATGTGATATCCATTTTTCGACAAAATAAATAAATACCAGATCTCTATAAGTAACTAGTTGCTTTGGTATTTTTTCTTCACACATTTATTTGTAAATTAATGATTGTAGACGTAGTTTAAAGCATTGTTGCCATGTAAAATAAAATAAAATGTTTTCTCTACATTTAATGACAATTAAAACTTTTAAGACCCAGAAGTATGATTAATCGTATTTGAAAAATCATTAGATAGATATTTAACGCGCAAGCATTCATTCATTTAAAATACCTAAAAAATTATTATTTTAGACTGAGAAGTTAAGTAAATAAAAATCAAGTTAGGCGTTTAGAAGAGGAATATAAAAAAATACATAAAATCAATTCGGAGTTTTCATTATACAAATATCAATGTAATTTATGTATCATTGTAAAATAGGAGGTTGACATCAGAACTTGTACCTACTAAAAATTGAAATTTTTGACGATTTATAATGGAATATGAGTTTGAAAGGTGGTGAAAATGAACAAATTCAAACGGCAATCGAAACGAAGTCTGACGTCAGAGCTCATATCAATATGGTTTGTTGACATTTGAAGTATGATTATTGTGATTAGAGTTGCTTTATTATTTGTTTTAAATGAATCATTAGCTCGATTTAGTTAATACCAACGAAAAATGCCATTAGAAGGATACGTGAAAGCATCTTCAAATATTTTATAAATAACGGATATGACAGATGCAAGGCAGCAGAAAAACATTGATTTCGATGTTGTAGTCCAGTAAATGAATGCTCAAAAAACACAAAAGCTGCAGATAATTCCTACAATTTTCTTATGGGGCGGGATTTGTAGGTCTGTTAGCGTACTTTCAAATGCCCAATTGGCCTGGAGCTGAACCAGATCTCTGTAGGGGAAAATGGGGCCTAAAGGTCCTGAAAAGAGGTTTTCCGCTATTATCTTCCAAAATATGCAATTTAGAGATTTTTTGTTCAGATAAGAAATGAAGATCATCTGAATTCCTACAAAAATGGTTCTTATGATTTTTTTCGCCAGATTGATATTTTTCGCGCAAACGGAGGAACAAAAAGTCGTATTTTTTAGACCCATGAAATGTGTCAATTTCAGCCCAGTTGTCCTCGAATAGACGGATCTCAGTTGTTTGGACTATGAAGAAGACCTGTAGATGCCGCCAGCATACTCACGCCATTCGCGAAATTATAAGATTCACAAATGGCCATCCCGGGATTATAGATGCTCCTAGAACTATTGAGTCATAACATCTCTTTTGGGGCTTAATAAATGGTCCAGTGGCTTAGTTGGTGGCGACGTGATATTTGGATTGGTAAAATAGCCTCGAGACTTTGCTGTATATCGCTTCTGACAAGTTCGATGCATTTGCAAGGAAGATTTTCCTTGCAACATTAAATGATGGTTGTCTTTTCCCTCCTTACTGGTGTTTATTAATGTCTCTAGCCCACGAGTTACAATGACGCCATCGTACACGATGGTTTCATTACATATGAAACATACCGTTTCAATTCCAGAATCCGTTTCCATCTTTCTATAAGAAGATTTTTTTTGTAAATAAAGTTGTCACAACAATCAAATCCATAAACTTGGAGAAAACAAAGAATATCTTACCCTCTGCTCCAAAAAACAACGTTCAACAATTAGATTGCAAGGAAAAATACTGTAAAGAGAACTTCAAACTCCTTATTTTTTGCCTCTTTTAGTACTAACGAGACAACAATTTTCGATAAATATATAGTAATCTTTCTGTATAAACACCAAATTTTTACAAGGAAAATAATAACAAAACAAAACAAATGTTTTGTTTTTTTTTTTTTTTTTCGTTTTCTAACTTTGTATTAATCTTTGAAAGGGATACGAAAGAAGAGAGTAACATTTTGACTAGAATCAGTCAAATAAAAGCTTTGCAACACACAATGCAAATTGTGTATGCAACCCCAATACACCGGGAATTTTTTGCTTTTAATAATTGTCAATACTCTCTTCTAATCATAGATGGCAGCACATCTAAACATTTTATCTTATAGCGGATATAGCTACTGACTTGTACGAGTTTGGAATTTTATTTATTGGATTCGAAAAGCCTAACTGACGAAGCCGAAAGGCAGAAACCGGTCTTAGGATGTCGAATCTGATAAATTAAATTCCTTACTCGTTTTCTAACTTTGTATTAATCTCTGAAAGGGATACGAAAGAAGAGAGTGACATTTTGACTAGAATCAGTCAAATAAAAGCTTTGCAACACACAATGCAAATTGTGTATGCAACCCCAATACACCGGGAATTTTTTGCTTTTAATAATTGTCAATACTCTCTTCTAATCATAGATGGCAGCACATCAAAACAAAACAAAGCAACGTGCACCACGAGTCGAGCAGACGGCTGCACGTGTTTGTATATTATGACGCTATATACCATCATGGCGCTTCGGCGCAGGCGCAGTGCACACAAAATGCCGCAGTGGAAAAAATTTGATGAAACATCCAGAACGAACGCTTTGGAAGCACGTTTTTATATTAAAGGAGATTAAATATAGGGATACATTGGTATTAATGACATATATCAATCATTAGGTCAGAATATCCCCTTTACTTTGGTACAAGCATTAATCCCCAGAAAATAAAGAGGAAAAAGAAAAAATTATTCGAAAAAAAATGTCTGATTTTCACGTTAGTGATCAATTTTTGTGATCTATACGAAACTGGTTTGTTTAAGTAAAAAACAAAATATGCAGGCAAGAAGAAGATATTCAGACCTTTAAAATGATGTACCTAGTAAAGGGATTGGCCCTGTTGAATCGATGCAATTCGCGTTTTTTTGACAGAGTTTCCGGAACTCCGAAAATGGCCGAAAATCGATGCCGTGCACATGCACTCTATATTGAAAAATATTGAACCAAACTTGCAGGGATGGTTAAACACCTTCCGGAGCCCCATTACAGCAAAAAACAACAATAAAATATTTTGTTGTTTCTTTAAACTGGCCAAATATCTGATTCTCGTGAAAAATCAATGGGGAACCAAACTTTGGCCCCTCTTTTCACAAGAGGCTCAATTCATAAACAGGCCCAATGCACGGGTTCTTGTAGGTCTGGGTTTCCTCTTTAAGATGAGCCCAAAATTGTAAGAAAATATCAATTTTTGACGGAGTTATTGGAAATTTTATTCCAAGGCGCGTCATCCAAACCATAGAAAGCACGCTCCTGTACACTGGGCGGGAGACGAAAAAACGCTTACATTTGTTCCTCCGTTTGCGCGAAAAATATCAATCTGGCGAAAAAAATCATAAGGACCATTTTTGTAGGAATTCAGATGATCTTCATTTCTTATCTGAACAAAAAATCTCTAAATTGTATATTTTGGCAGATAACAGCGGAAAACCTCAAAATGGGCCTTCAGGGCCCATTTTCCCCTACAGAGATCGGGTTCAGCTCCAGGCCAATTGGGCATTTGAAAGTACGCTAACAGACCTACAAATCCCGCCCCATAAGAAAATTGTAAGAATTATCTGCAGCTTTTTTCCTTCATTTATTGGACTATTGGCATATCTCTTCTAGCTGATTTAAACAATTTTCTTTTTCGAAATGCATCTTGTGACTTAAACTTGGCACAAAACACCACTTATTTTGTGATTTCTGCATTTTGATGGGTGTTTAACGTGTTTTTTTTTGTTAAAATCAGTCGAAACGCTTTAAATTCAGGAACAGAAATCGACCATTAACTTTCTCACTACTTCGAAGACGTACTGTTTACAATTGAATGCCGACTTGTTAATTAACCTCTATATGAGCAGTGACGTATAACCATGCCGCCATCTTGGCGCTGACCAATTACGCGGCAAAAGTCTCAATTTGAAATTGAATATAGCATAACTCGGGAGTTTTTACTTTTATTTTTTTTTCAATTTTTCTCTTGCATATGCCATCTAAGGGTTATTTTCTAACATGGCTTTCAAAAAAATTGAAAACACCGAATTATGCAAATCCTATTTTTATTGATTTATTTTGTAGTCGAAAAGGCACTAGAATCAATTTATTTTTCCTGATACTTTCCGTTTTTCTTTTTCGTTATTACAACTTTAACTTTGAAAAAGAATTATGTTCAATAAATTTTTATATTTTTAGATGTGCTACCATCTATGGTAAGAAGAGAGTATTGACATTAAATTTTGACTGAATCTAGTCAAGATGTCACTCTCTTCTTTTTTATCCCTTTCAGAGATTAATACAAAGTGAGTAAACCAGTAAGGAATTTTAATTTATTAGATTCGACATCCTAAGACCGGTTTCTGTCTTTCGACTTCATCAGTTAGGCTTTTCGAATCCAATAAATAAAATTCCAAACTCGTACAAATCAATAGCTATATCCGCTATAAGATAACATTTTTAGATGTATGGTAAGAAGAGAGTATTGACATTAAATTTTGACTGAATGTCAATACTCTCTTCTTACCATAGATGGTAGCACATCTAAAAATGTTATCTTATAGCGGATATAGCTATTGACTTGTACGAGTTTGGAATTTTATTTATTGGATTCGAAAAGCCTAACTGATGAAGTCGAAAGACAGAAACCGGTCTTAGGATGTCGAATCTAATAAATTAAAATTCCTTACTGGTTTACTCACTTTGTATTAATCTCTGAAAGGGATAAAAAAGAAGAGAGTGACATCTTGACTAGATTCAGTCAAAATTTAATGTCAATACTCTCTTCTTACCATAGATGGTAGCACATCTAAAAATGTTATCTTATAGCGGATATAGCTATTGACTTGTACGAGTTTGGAATTTTATTTATTGGATTCGAAAAGCCTAACTGATGAAGTCGAAAGACAGAAACCGGTTTTAGGATGTCGAATCTAATAAATTAAAATTCCTTACTGGTTTACTCAAATTTTTATATATTATTTGGAGGGTTTATCTACACTTTCATTTATTTTCCAATACTTCTGGGATTTAATATATAAAAAAATTAAAATATAAACTTTTACCTAATTAATTACAAAAAAATAAGTGTATTAAAACTTTTGTTGCAATTTTTAATGGTTCTATTAATTTAAAATTTTCTATTCTTTAATTTAAAAATCAATAACCTCAAAATCTGTTTAAAAATCTGTTATTTTTTCAGTTTATTATTGCACAGGTAAATTAATCTATAGAATTCATAATTATTTTAATTAATATAAACTGATTCTGGTTTACTGACCGATACGTTTTTGTAATGAAACCAATGTCGCCACTAATAGTTGAAATTTTTCGTTATTGGTGTTATATTATGAAAAAGATATACAGGGTGTCATTGAATTCGTGTGATGTTTAGGGCATGTAGAACATACAAAAATATTGGGAATATCCTCATGTGGAGATTACTATTTCAAAAAAATTGACTTGAAAAGCTCTAGTTTCGAAATCAAAGCTTTTCACTCTATTTGTGCATGTTTTGCATGCCCTAAAAATCTGTAACACCCTGTAGTGAAATGAGAAATAGTTAATAAAATAAAATTGTTTTAAAGGATAATTATCCTTAAAATAGAAACATGATACCACATATTTTCTAACCATAAATATTAATTAAATAAAAACTTGTTAAAATATACATGGTGTTACCAATTGTGATATATTTAAACACATTCCAAAGGAGCTTAGATACCTGTATAGTTTGTGATATAATGTAAGTATTGTATATTTTAATATTCGGTCTCCTAAATGTGACAGAAATAGCCAGATGATTAAAAAAAATGAAAAATTTGAAAAACTAACACCGTGCATATTACACATTCCATTTTTATATGTATATATAAATGTGCCTAACTTTAGCTTTATAATTAAAATGGTTATATAAGATGTTAATACCCATTAATACTTTTGTTGCATATGTACCTAACCTAAAATATTCATTGTACCTAATAATTGTTAAAATGTTATATTTGTATTGTATTATAAAAATGTACTGAATTAAATGTGACACCAAGCCAAATAAATGTTAATTAATTTAAATACATTTTGAGTTTTACTGTCCATCCACACGAAGGTGGAATTTTTTGAACCATAAAAATTCCAAAAAAGGACCATGGGTGTGAAAAAACTGCACAAAGGATGTGAAATAAAATCACACAAGCTCCCAAGAACTGCACCAGCGTCTGATAATCGTACTTGCGTTATAGCAAGTATATCACGAACGAGGAGAGCCCAACGCCATCTTCACTTTAACAACAAAATCAAAATTTGCAAAACTATAGAAAACTACACGAAGGTGGAATTTTTGAACCATAAAAATTCCAAAAAAGGACCATGGGAGTGACAAAACTGCATAAAGGATGTGAAATAAAATCACACAAGCTCCCAAGAACAAGGACATTAAAAATGTCCTACACTGCACCAGCGTCTGGACTTCAACAACTACTCCTTGGGCTATATGTCCCACCAGGTATTGAATTACGAAGGTCCAGACGTGGTTTGGTGCCCGACCAAGTCAGGGCTTTAACCCAAAAACTTCGATTTTGTCATTAAAGGAGCTTGCTATTCTTAGACCGGTTTCGGCATTACACAATAACGCCGAGCAAGGAGAGCCGAATTCATTTTCAGACATCTTTTAGTGACAGGATATCGAGCTAGCCTGCTTCTTACTGATGAGGCACAATAATAACCAAACCACGTCTGGACCTACTCGTGCGTAAAATGCTTCTTACAACACATACGTAATATACTATTTTTTTACAAATTTTCTTTTTGAGAAAAGTTATTTGTTTACCTGCCAAGTCTGCAATACTTGCCGTAAATGGTAGGGATGGAAGATATCTGCTTAGTAAGAAGAGATA
Source organism: Crepidodera aurea (assembly GCA_949320105.2). Lineage (NCBI taxonomy): Eukaryota > Metazoa > Arthropoda > Insecta > Coleoptera > Chrysomelidae > Crepidodera > Crepidodera aurea. The sequence continues at coordinate 25,037,454 of OX439477.1, forward strand.
ATTTTTTAGTTTTTCCCTTCTCTGTATCTGTAAATCTAGAAGGGTGGGTCACCCCACAGCACGTAAGCCACATTTGGCCCATTGTGCGTCCTTCTGAGGTCGAGCTCGTCAACCAGCCTACTTGTTTAAAGTAGGTGAATCCGTCGTCTGAAGGTAGCTCCCTCATGTTGGCATGAGTTAGCCACCGCTCGCCGAAAAGAAAATGTCGGGCATTCGCAAAGAATGTGTTCGACAGTCTCGTCTTCCTGTTCACATCCTCTACACAGAGGCGTGTCCGATAACCTCATCCTGTAGAGGTGTTTTCGTAGATGACAGTAGCCAGTCAGGATACCTGTGGCTGTGCGCAGGTTCTGTCTGTTCATAGTCATGTATTTTTTGGCTGTTTCGCTGTTCGGATACTGTAATAGTTCCTTGGCTAGCTTGCAACCTGTTTCATCGTCCCATCTACCCTTAAACTTGTCAAGGGAGTGTTTCTTCAATAGGTCAGCCACAGCTGATGCCGATAAGCTTATGAAAGTGCCAGGTCCCAAAAGTTTATGGGAGGCTGCTTTCTTAGCTAAAGAGTCAGCTGCACGGTTGCTTTTTGATTTTCCATGACCTTTGATCCAAGCTAAAGTAATGCGTGGTCTATCCAGAGCTAGTAGTGCCTGTCTGCTGTCCGTGAGGATGTAAATATTATTACCAGTAATGTTTCTTCTGGTAGCCTCTTTTGCGGCGATGGTAGTTTTTCCCATATTGGTATGTGATAATTTTTTTCACTATTCAGGATCTTGAATGTACTTTTGATGGTTCTACATTATAAGTATGACTCTTTATTAAACCAGATTATCTTATTTTTGGTTTATTCATAATGTTAATTTTTAGGAGATAACCAATTTATATATACTGAATGTTATATAATATTGTCATTTATTACTTCATGTACGCCAATGTATTTATTCATTTATGTTAAACTTCCATAATTTATCGCACTTAAAATAGTAAAACTTCAATAAAAACATAAGAATATGTTTATATTACTGTCAGATAAACTAGAGCAAGCAAAAAATTGCAAGCTAACGCCTACCAAGTGTTAGAATTCGAAAATGCCAATAATTGACATTTACCGTATTTAGTTTTCAAAATATGTAATACGGTTTAACTAAATATGTCAAAATTATTAGTGAAAAAAATTTATTTCAAAACATTTAAAACCAAAAAACACTAAATATAAAACATGTTTTCCCTAAAACTGTATTTGTTATACAGTACCGTATCTTCATTTATTATACGCATTTCTGTTGCTGGTAAGTTACCTGTAGTATTTTTTTTTAATATCTGGACTTTATAGGACTTTATATAAAGTTTTCTGAATTGTATGCCTTCACCGTTTTTCGTTTTTAATCTCCAATTAGGAATAGTCCATCCCTGGATTCATGGCAATAATGTAGATCTGTTTATACTTCTAAAACAAACATACCCATACGTTCTAAGAAAGCTTCTAATTTCATTCAGATCAAACAAACAGTTCCGAACTCATAAACAAAAAAAAAAACAATTTCTACTTTGCAGGCCTATAACCCTAAAACAAGAGCATGTATTACATACTTTATATAAATTGTATGCTGTACAAATTAGTTTGGTTCGTTTTCAAAAGGTGGCTCTGACTGTTACGAATGGTTGGAGGTTAGACATCTGACAATAATATTCAGTTTATAGCACTACAGCCATCTATAGGAAAACTGCAGAAACAAAATTGTACGCCTAACACTTACTACGACAAATTTTAAGTCTACCATTTTTTTTAGAGTGTCATGTAAATCCCTATCGTGAAAGAGCTCCTCTTCTTATCAAACCCGGAATAAATTCCAACGATTTTACCATAATCTATCCAGAATTTGGAATGAACACAATAAGATTCGATGTTGAGGATATAGTAGAGTTTGCTTGTCCTGCACAAAACGTCGTTTATGGTGAGATTCTTACTCCAACAACAGTAATGGCGACTTGTACGCCAGACGGAAGATTTGAAATTATGGGCAAACGTTTTTTTTGGCAGGAAGTATCATGTAGCAGTGATCCTATATCTGTGGCCAGGTTTTTAAATCACAATTCACAATGCGGTACCAATGCGAAATTGGCTGAAGTAGGTTTTGATTTAGGTAGAAATCGTTTCTTAACCACCATTCTCATTTGTTTTAATACCTTCAAGGAAATGCCTTTATATTCCAGATATACTGTACCATCAATAATTAATTTTGGTGATAATTTAAAAGAAAGGCCTTTTTTTATCCAAGATGAAGGCTTCTACCAAATAAGGAACGTTGATCATTTATACACTAGGGGTAAACACAGAGCTACTATTAACCAATTAGTAGGTCTTCCAGACACTTCCACCAAATATATAAAGGATGATAATAGATTTTTGTCCAGAGGCCATTTAGCAGCAAAAAAGGATTTTTTTTATAAGCCAGCTCAAAGCGCTACCTTCAGACTCATCAATGCCGCACCTCAGTGGCAAAGTTTTAATGGATATAATTGGAACCAAGTCGAAATTGATACCAGAAACTATGCCAGTGATCGTCAACTGAACTTGGAAGTATGGACTGGAACGTATGGAGTAGATACTCTACCACATGAAAGTAATCATCAAGAAGTACCACTCAGTTTGTATAGTAATGGGAATTTACCAGTACCTGCTCTTTTTTGGAAGATTGTATACGATTCTACCAACAATAAAGGAATTGTACTTATTGGAATAAATAACCCGTACAAAGTGGATCAAAGGAATATTATCTGTCCTGATATATCAAGCCAAGTAACTTGGCTGAATTGGGATCAATATAATGTCGAAAAAGGATATTCTTACGCGTGTACAGTTGGTACTTTTAAGTATGCTGTGAAAGATCAAGTACGCATACCTGGAGAGGTACCAGATCTTGATGTATCAAATTTATTAGTATAATTATGTATCTATTATAAAAAAAAAATTATATCTTTTTGGATCTGTCATTCCATCATGTATTGTTCAGAAAATATACTTTCAGAAGGTTTGTTTGTTACTCTCTCTGTATCTTGGTTACAAAGAATCCGAGATAATTAAATATAGATTATTTAGAACGACCAGTCACCCAATCACCCGGTATAACAGAAGTATTTTTGTATTTTAAGCTTATCCTAACAATTTTCTACTTTTTTTTATAAAAATGGATGTAACCTTGAACCTGATAATAATTTTTATCTTCCTTTAAAGGTTATTTTTTATTATTCCATTTTATAGCGTAATAAATTCCCATTTCCATAATAATTGCGTCTTTTAGTTGAACTATGTCATCGCCACTCTCCACACTTTACTTCTTCGAATCCAGTGAAATTCATAAAATTCCTTCATGGCCACTTTATCATGGTCCATATTTAGAAGGTTTATTACCTCGAAATGTGACATAAAACATATTGTTAAAACTACTTTTTCCCCTTTTACAAAGTTCTACACAGTCATTCTAAAGACTCTTTCCTGCTTCTATATAGGATTTAAACGTTGCTATCTACTATATTTTTTGTGGTACACTATAACAAATAATGTAATAATTTATAAGACCATAAAACAAGCAAAATAGCGTTAGTAAACCAGTAAGGAATTTTAATTTATTAGATTCGACATCCTAAGACCGGTTTCTGTCTTTCGACTTCATCAGATAGGCTTTTCGAATCCAATAAATAAAATTCCAAACTCGTACAAGTCAATAGCTATATCCGCTATAAGATAACATTTGTAGATGTGCTACCATCTATGGTAAGAAGAGAGTATTGACATTAAATTTTGACTGAATCTAGTCAAGATGTCACTCTCTTCTTTTTTATCCCTTTCAGAGATTAATACAAAGTGAGTAAACCAGTAAGGAATTTTAATTTATTAGATTCGACATCCTAAGAACGGTTTCTGTCTTTCGACTTCAACAGTTAGGCTTTTCGAATCCAATAAATAAAATTCCAAACTCGTACAAGTCAATAGCTATATCCGCTATAAGATAACATTTGTAGATGTGCTACCATCTATGGTAAGAAGAGAGTATTGACATTAAATTTTGACTGAATCTAGTCAAGATGTCACTCTCTTCTTTTTTATCCCTTTCAGAGATTAATACAAAGTGAGTAAACCAGTAAGGAATTTTAATTTATTAGATTCGACATCCTAAGAACGGTTTCTGTCTTTCGACTTCAACAGTTAGGCTTTTCGAATCCAATAAATAAAATTCCAAACTCGTACAAGTCAATAGCTATATCCGCTATAAGATAACATTTGTAGATGTGCTACCATCTATGGTAAGAAGAGAGTATTGACATTAAATTTTGACTGAATCTAGTCAAGATGTCACTCTCTTCTTTTTTATCCCTTTCAGAGATTAATACAAAGTGAGTAAACCAGTAAGGAATTTTAATTTATTAGATTCGACATCCTAAGAACGGTTTCTGTCTTTCGACTTCATCAGTTAGGCTTTTCGAATCCAATAAATAAAATTCCAAACTCGTACAAGTCAATAGCTATATCCGCTATAAGATAACATTTGTAGATGTGCTACCATCTATGGTAAGAAGAGAGTATTGACATTAAATTTTGACTGAATCTAGTCAAGATGTCACTCTCTTCTTTTTTATCCCTTTCAGAGATTAATACAAAGTGAGTAAACCAGTAAGGAATTTTAATTTATTAGATTCGACATCCTAAGAACGGTTTCTGTCTTTCGACTTCATCAGTTAGGCTTTTCGAATCCAATAAATAAAATTCCAAACTCGTACAAGTCAATAGCTATATCCGCTATAAGATAACATTTGTAGATGTGCTACCATCTATGGTAAGAAGAGAGTATTGACATTAAATTTTGACTGAATCTAGTCAAGATGTCACTCTCTTCTTTTTTATCCCTTTCAGAGATTAATACAAAGTGAGTAAACCAGTAAGGAATTTTAATTTATTAGATTCGACATCCTAAGAACGGTTTCTGTCTTTCGACTTCATCAGTTAGGCTTTTCGAATCCAATAAATAAAATTCCAAACTCGTACAAGTCAATAGCTATATCCGCTATAAGATAACATTTGTAGATGTGCTACCATCTATGGTAAGAAGAGAGTATTGACATTAAATTTTGACTGAATCTAGTCAAGATGTCACTCTCTTCTTTTTTATCCCTTTCAGAGATTAATACAAAGTGAGTAAACCAGTAAGGAATTTTAATTTAGTAGATTCGACATCCTAAGACCGGTTTCTGTCTTTCGACTTCATCAGTTAGGCTTTTCGAATCCAATAAATAAAATTCCAAACTCGTACAAGTCAATAGCTATATCCGCTATAAGATAACATTTGTAGATGTGCTACCATCTATGGTAAGAAGACAGAAACCGGTCTTAGGATGTCGAATCTAGTAAATTAAAATTCCTTACTGGTTTACTCACTTTGTATTAATCTCTGAAAGGGATAAAAAAGAAGAGAGTGACATCTTGACTAGATTCAGTCAAAATTTAATGTCAATACTCTCTTCTTACCATAGATGGTAGCACATCTACAAATGTTATCTTATAGCGGATATAGCTATTGACTTGTACGAGTTTGGAATTTTATTTATTGGATTCGAAAAGCCTAACTGATGAAGTCGAAAGACAGAAACCGGTCTTAGGATGTCGAATCTAATAAATTAAAATTCCTTACTGGTTTACTCACTTTGTATTAATCTCTGAAAGGGATAAAAAAAAGAAGAGAGTGACATCTTGACTAGATTCAGTCAAAATTTAATGTCAATACTCTCTTCTTACCATAGATGGTAGCACATCTCCAAAATAGCGTTGTCATATCTCATGCTTATTTTACCAATTTTTAACATATAATCAAAATGTAAACGCTAATTGTGGCTAATTATGGATAATACACAATAAAAGTATGATTAAACAATATTATTTAGGAGAAAAAACATTAATGAGTAATACTTATAAATCATTTCCTCCCCATTTCAAATAACTTATTTTATTTATTGCTTATACATGGCAACGCTTGACTGATCTATATTTCTGTCTTTGTCCGTTTCACTGATAAGTACATTTTAGCGTGGGAATCCGTTTTCTACCTGCTAACATAACGAACGTATCATCGTAGGGTTGATTTAGAATAACGAAGATTTAGAATAGCAAGTAGAGTGTGCCAATATTATACATATGCACATAGTTAAATTATAAAAAAAATGAATTTTAACAAATTGGATTTCATTAAATTGACAGAGCCGTCCTTCAGGAAACCTGTATTTTAAACATCTACATCTAAAAAAACTGGCGATTACTATGAGGAGATGAATGCAGAGGTGTTTGAAAAAGGGTTTGAAGGTATCATTCAAATTTTGGAACCTGGGTCTGTCATCGTCATGGATAATGCCCCCTTTCATAGTCGGCATTTAGAACCATTACCGAAACAATCATGGAAAAAAGATGAAATTCAACAATGGTTAATAGATAAAATACAAGTAATTTTGTCTTTTTTTTATACATTTTGTCTGTTTTTATATATGCGCTGAGTTGTACATTTTATTTTTATGTATGTTTGTAAACGCCATAAGCTAAATAAAATAAAAAAAAAGTTACCATGACAACATCAACAACTCGAGAAACGGGATGTCTAATAGTCAACTATATAATTATTCAATTTGTACGTCAAATAAAATATTACTAAGAAATGTTCCAAAAGCTTTATTCAAATATTTACTGTTTAAGTAACTAATTTTTAAGCAATATACAACCAGTAACAACTGTGGTGACAGCAATTAATGTTATGTGACAGATTGCAAATTAATTTTTGTTTTTCTCATTTCCATGACAACGAAAGGATACTGATGCCACATCACTAATTCACCCATTTTACATTATTATTAGACTTATGTCGACATACTATTAACACAAAATTACCTACTGCTAACGCCTTTTCCGTTATCTTTTATTAAATAATAGTTAATAACACACAAATAATAATTTTAATATCCATTAAAAGGATATTAAATCACTCTCGTAGATATTTGGCAAAAAGTTTTCCTTAGTTTTGTAGTATTTAAATAGTTTTTTTTTGCGATATTTATGAATTTTAATCAAGTGTTTATTTATTGAAAAATAATTACTGGGTTGATAATTCGTTTTAATAATAACGATGTTTATGCTTCAGAGGAAACCGACATAGAAATGGCATGACTAGTTTTACATTCTTTAGGATTTTTACTTTATTTGAAGTTCGTGGTACTTTCACATAAATGAAGGTTGGAATATTGAATATAGAATAAGGCGTTCGCTTGGAGACAATTTTCATTTTCAATTATGTACGCTGTATTATATTATTCTTATTTATCGTTTTAAAACATTTTCTCTACAAACTTTTCAAATTTCATTTAATAATAATAATAATAATTTATTCATTAAAAAATCAGAACTTTACAAACATTACAATAAAAAATGAACAAACATGGTTCCACAAGGAAATTAATTCGCGCGTGGATATAAAATAAAATAAAATGAAATGAAATAAAATAAAATAATTTTCACCTGTCACATTTTCACATCATGAAGGCATATAAGACATTATTCATATTGGAAAAAAAATATAATTTTGCTTAACACTATTGATTAATTTCTCTCTCTTTCCACTGGATTAAAACCACTTAGTTGTTAAAAAAGTTTTTTTATTGACGTTTCGGCTTTCCAGATCGAAAGCCGTTATCAAAATGACATAAAATAAATAAATTTACTAGAAACAGAACACTTGATAATCTTGCAAAAATATGACATCAACATAGTATACATAGAATAAGATTTTGAGATTGAAGATGTCAAAATCTGTTTCAATCATATTTTTGTGACGTTTCTGGGAACGAATTTTTGAAAGGATAGCGCATTTGCATATTATAAGAGAATTTATACTTCGTCATAAATGAAGTTTTCTTATTAATATTATCATAAAAAACCAGATAAAAACTTATGATGCTATCCCGATATAGAGGGTATCCTTTTTGCAATTAACTCTTTTTGTAAAATAGGTATCCAAATTTTTGAAATATTTACAAAAAGAGTTAATTGCAAAAAGGATACCCTCTATATCGGGATAGCATCATAAGTTTTTATCTGGTTTTTTCTTATGATAATATTAATAAGAAAACTTCATTTATGACGAAGTATAAATTCTCTTATAATATGCAAATGCGCTATCCTTTCAAAAATTCGTTCCCAGAAACGCCACAAAAATATGATTGAAACAGATTTTGACATCTTCAATCTCAAAATCTTATTCTATGTATACTATGTTGATGTCATATTTTTGCAAGATTATCAAGTGTTCTGTTTCTAGTAAATTTATTTATTTTATGTCATTTTGATAACGGCTTTCGATCTGGAAAGCCGAAACGTCAATAAAAAAACTTTTTTAACAACTAAGTGGTTTTAATCCAGTGGAAAGAGAGAGAAATTAAAATACAAACCACAATGAGCTTCCGAAATGAACTATTGATTAACATAATAATATGGTAAGTTGTTTAGGTTAAACTACCGTTAAACTATAACATGTTCTGTTTGTGGATATGAAGTTCTGTAGTGTGTTTAGGAAGATGGCAATTATCCAAGACTAAATTTTCTTCTTGAACATTGGATATGAGTTGATTTTTCTCAATTCAGGAGGCATTTCGTTAAAAAGTTTCGGTCCCAAAAAAGTATAACATCTCTGTCCTATTGTTTTTTCTGTTCTAGGTATCACAACCTTGGTTCTATTCCTTGTATTGTAAGTATGTTGAATGTGTACCAAGGAGGATTTTTCTTTATATTGTTTGAGAATGATAGTTGTAGCATACATGTTTAATTTTCAGATAATTAAACATGTAAACTCATATTCGTTTATTCGTTCAACCGGCAACGCCGCACCAAAATACGTTGGCGAGCGGCATCAAACCAGGAAGCGGTTTCATCAAAGATAATTTTTTGCTCTTTTTTAATGATGGTATTAAGCCGTAAATTTAACCGTCGCGTCTAGACAATAGAAAAAATCTTACAGTTGTTTACGCGGCTCACGTTAAAGAATCTTTCGAGAAGGTGTTGCGCAATCCGGAAAGAAAGATTTTGAAGCGACGGAGGTTCGTCGAATTTAAACCCAGTGTGTTGCTAGCTGCGAACCAGGCTAGGACCCTCCAGTGTCTAATTATCACTCATGCAGAACACACGCAAATTAATATTTTCTGAATGATGTGGTCATTTCTTTAAATTAACTATAATACTTTGTTCACGATTACTAGTTTAATGTAATCTTTGTTACGTTGTTGTTTTTGTTCATTTATTTATTTAACAAGTCTAATAAATGGTTAAATAAAAGTGTCCATTGTTTTTATTGGATGAAGTTGAGAAGGCAAACCTACTACAGCACATTTCTTCAATCTAAAAGTACAGTCCACTCTAAATTCGAACTTCGATGCAGTTTAAAAAGGCGGTAACACATTGTTGGCCGTCCTGGGAAACTGGCACAACATAGGGCTCATTCCAGAACCCTCAACAATACAATTGATACATGTTCATTATCGCAGTTTCACGATAAAGATTTTCAGATGAATACATTCGGGGTTTCTTGTAAATCATTCGAAGAATGCATTTTTGAATTTTCTGCAGATTACTAATTAAAGTTCCTGATGCTGCTCCCCATGCGATAAGTCCATATGAAAGATGGCTCTCAACCAAGGCATAGTACAATATTTTCAAATATCTGGCATTGATAATGTTGGAAATATTTTTGAACTTATGGACCATGAAACGGAGTTTCTTGATAACGCAATTCACCTGTTCTTCCCATCTCAAGTGGGGGTCTATATATATGCCTAGATATTTGATTTTATCAGCAGATTTTATTTTCACATTGTACATTTAGTTCATTATATGTTGGTAGGAGTATAACGTAAACGATAAAAAATGAGTTTTTTTATAATTGATTGTTAAAATTCTATTGTTGAAGAAATTCGTAACTTTTTGGAAGTCTGCCTCAATGATATTTTTAAGAGTTGCCCAGTCCGGTCCTTGGTAAAAAATGGCAGTGTCGTCTGCAAAACTCACAACTTCTCCGCACAGTTTCTGTTCAAAAAGATCATTTATGTACAAGTTAAAAAGAATCGGTCCCAATACAGTACCTTGGGGCACACCATATTTTATCATTTGATAATTGCTCAGGGTTCCACTGATGTCGACACATTGTTTTCTATTGCTTAGATAGCTTTGGAATAATTCATAGGCAACTCCTCGAATGCCTATATTTTCGAGCACTGACAGCAATTTTGAATGGTCAACGGTATCGAATGCTTTTGCCAAATCGATAAATACGCATATAGAGGGAGTTTTCATGTCAATTGCATTATTTATCATACCTATCAGTTTGACAATTGCATCCGATGTCGAAGTATTTAAACAGAATAATTAATATTTAATTTTTTAAGAAGAATGTCTGCAGTTCAAGCTAAACTGATCCTCATTTACATGTGTCCCAAACGCTATTGTCTACATCGCTTCTTACGTGTTTTAAATTTCCAGACAAAACGTAGCCGATTTTTTTTACTTCCTAGTTGCGAGTGTTGCATACTGCCTACAGATGTAGTATAAATAAGATGTAGAAATGTAGAAATTTTTTCTGTTGTAGATTCGATAAGAATAAAACGGTTTATATATTTTTCAGGATTTATTTAAACCTAGAAGGTTAATAATTCATCAGTGTTTAATTTGTAGTTACTTCCCTATTCCTACCTCAATCCCGAATGTACTAATTATATAATTTATAGCAGAGCACTGCATACTTTATATGCACTTTACGATTACTCATTATACAATATATTTTCATTAGTATTTTAAATTTCCTATGTAACCGACGTGGTAAAATTAAAATCGTTAAAAAAAGTAAATATATTGTGGCAAATCCCATTTCCCTCTGTAACGGTACGCCCATGCATCGCAGCATAGTTTGCACGCATTTTATATATCTATCTCACTTCATCCTTGGGCACGGAATATTTGAAACTTATGAATGAATGACTTGTTGGGGATGTGATACCGCCCCAAAATACTCGGTTGCTTGTTTAAATTTAAATTTAAAATCATATTTTGTAGGTTATTACAGAATTTGGAATTAATTCAATCTAATTCTCACAATTACTCCCACTCGTTTACTTTAATTATTTGCTTTGTTTTTATCAAAAGCTTTTCTTGTCAATTTCTTTCAAGGTATTTTAACAATAAGTAGATAATAGAAAATGTATTTCGTACGGTATCGTCTCTTGGCCTACTAGCCACTCCTACTATTAGCGAATGTCAGGTACAATATTTTGAATCAGATGCTGCTCCATTTGTTATAAATGCATAAAAAAATCGTATCGAATTAATTTTCCACTTCATTAGCGTTTTCTACTGCTCGATAAAAATTTGTACATTTACTGCACAAGAAGTAATTTCAAAATTGCTGCAAGCACTTTATTTATATAATAGGAAAGAATTAATCCGCAAGTTCAGCACAAAGTCAATTATATTTCATGATTTTCAAGATTAATATTTATCTTTTTATTCAGTGGTTAAATGAATTTGCGGATATTTTGTTTCTATTGAAAGAAATATTGCTATATAGCATAAAGCATAAAAATTTATACAAGCGGAACTCAATAACTTGGCTTCCAGATTTGCTAGCAAAAAATCTCTTGAAAAAGATACTAAGGTTTCTTTTAATCCAGAGAGAGATAAAGAATTCCGAGATTTCTCCCATGAATCAGGTTTAGTGTATTGCAATGATATTAATCTAACCATCTAAAAAAAATTCATGCCCTTACATCCCTTTTCTAATAACTTCTTTATCTCTTTCTGTACTTCTTCCTGAATCACTGCTTTATTCTCGTACCTTTCTTACATACTTCTCCTTCTCACAGCGGAAGAGAACTATATAAGCGCGGATTCAGGATAAACTGTACTCAACTTAGCATCAGAACCCAAAACCTACTGAATCAGTTCACCAGCTGGAGCAATAGGTGGAGGGTTTCATTGAATCCTCAAAAAACACAATTCATCATCTTTACACATCCGAGTTCAAAAAGACCCACCCAGCTCCCCCAAGACGTCATTGTAAACCTCCAGGGAGTCAGGCTCGCTCAACAAAGGGAAGTAGATTATTTAGGTGTTCGATTCTCTCAAACACTTAAATGGTCTCCTGACCTTGACAACACGCTTAACAGAATGCGTAAACGAGCCCGCCTCCTGGGCGCTTTGTGTGGCCGGTTTGGACGGTGCAACACCAAAACCCTCATAGACACATACAACTCCTACATCCGCCCCGTTGCCGAATACAGAGCAGTCCCATATGGCGTACTACCCCCCCATCTAGCCCGAAAAATTTCCTCACTCGAGAGACGTATCCTACGACGATGTCAATATCTCCCCTATCTGTTTCCTTCTAGAGAAGTCTACAACAACGTCTCCAGCGCCCCTATTCTCTCTCGTTTCCAACTCCTACGGAAAAAATACGTCTCTCGCACCCTGAATGGCTCAAACACCCACGCCCAAAACATCCTCCTCATCCCTTGGCGACCTCGTCGTCTCCCCCTCTTCAGGAAACCCAAAGCAAAACTCCCACAGCCCAACCTCAGACTTCTGGCTGACGCCCAAGACCTCCCCCTCCCCCCCGAACACCAGGATCTAATGGACTCCGCCCCCCTCACCATAAGGTAAACCCCCCACAAACCCCAACCCCCAACATACAATACCATAACAATATAACAACATAATAAATTGAACATAAGAACCACCTGTACAGAATCGTGATTTAGGTTTTCGTGGTTTTCCTAAATCATATTTCCCCCCTTAGATTGGGCACCGTTTTCCCCAAACATAAGGGTGGAAATAGCAAAATTGGCGATTCTTAGATAAAAAACTGGGAAACAGCTCCTGCCCACACAGGCCCCAACCAACACACACAAAACATAACACACCAGCGCGCACAGAAACCTTAGGAAAAATTAGCTAGCTAGGTTACTAATATTGTAATCAGGGCCTCACCCTGAAAAGGAGGAAAACTCCTATAGCAGGGAATTAGGAAAATGAAATGTCCTAGAAAATGTAATATATACCAAATGAAAATAAATAATAAACTAAAAAAAAAAAAATAAACTGTACATCCTCTGAAACTCTTGTTAAGAAAATATGAGCAATTATGAATATGAAATAATTTAATTAAAGGCAAAGAAGAGCTTTATTGACGGGAATCTTTTTTAATTTAACTGATATAATTATGGAAGAAAATTTCATTAGAAAAGCAGAAAGGTATTTTATTTCAAAGTTGAAATGTTTTTGAATCACCTTGTATAATATTCTAATAATTAAGACTACCTAGACTATTACCTGTGATATATTTATTAAGCGTTCAAAACAACGTGGATATAGATATTGTAAGAATAAAAAAAGACATTGGAATTACTTCTTACAGATAATTTATTTCCTTCAATAACAAAAAAACTCAGAAATATTTCAATCAGAATTAGACCAGACAAATAATGTTTCATTATTTCCGATTGAGTTTTTCATTCGTTTCTCTTGAATAATTTAGGAACTATAGAAAGTGTATCGCTTACTTTTACTTAAGTTCATGTAAAAATCACAAAATTTATGTCTATTGAGTGTTACGTTACACCAGATAATCGAATTTAGAATCCAGGTCGCAGTTGTGCTTAAACGTTATGCCTTATAAGAACGTGGGTCTGTTTTTCTATTTACAATACAGGTTGTATTGGTTCACGATCACATTAATTACGTAGGAAATAATGTCTTGAAGGCAAACAAACTTTACTTGTTATTTACAGATCATAACAGTGTTTACACTGCTTTTTAATAAATGATGATTAAAAAATTAATGTTTATTAAATGACCATTCGATTTGATGGCAAAAAATATGTTGACACCAGACTTTGACATCCCAAAATCTATTTCTTAGCTCCATGTTGTTATCATATCTTGTGAAATTGTCCAGTGATCTGTTTTTTGTTGATAGTAGATTATATTATTATTATTATATTATTTGTCATGCCAAGACGTAAAAAGCTTAAGATGAATGCTTCTTTTATCGGTTTGAAACAGGCAGATATGTTAATCAAGTGGTTAGAACAACATACTGTCTCGAAAATTCAGTTGAAATAGCCAAAATCCTCAAAATTCCAAATCTAAATCAGGCAGCAAATGTTCCAGGCGGATTTGAAAAGAGATGGGGGCTGGAAGTCGTCAACGGTGGCGAAAGGATACATAGCAGATTCTTGGAGCCATAAAATTGAAGTGGCTACTAAAATAATATGTCAAAAATCCAAAGAGTTTACCAATGAAGATATTGCTAATGAAATAATATACCAAAAATCGACACAGATTTATCAAGAAACAGTTTACTAATGAAAATGGGCCCTTAGATCTCTCAGGGACATTTAACAATTGTAATATTGCGTTTAATTTTAAGTCAAAATAAATAGGTAATCAAAATGTTCATTCAATTTTTAGTCAAAATAAATATTAATCAAAATGACTTTTTACTTTTTTGTCCATGGCACGAAAGTACTTTCGTAGTTAGCAACCACCTAGCAACTTTTGACTTCTCATTTCCGTTCTGTTATCAAAATAGAAAGATACACTTTCATACAGGGGAGAATGAAAAAATACTTCAAGAGTCCTGCCCTTGTCATACCGATTAGTTTTCCATGAAAGAATAAAACGGAAAATACTGTGATTGTCGATAATAGTTTGATTTTGTAATCCCAGATGGGAGCAAATCATAGATATAGGAGAATAAGATAGTGTTTTTAGATGTGCTACCATCTGTGGAATTTTATTTATTGGATTCGAAAAGCCTAACTGATGAAGTCGAAAGACAGAAACCGGTCTTAGGATGTCGAATCTAATAAATTAAAATTCCTTACTGGTTTACTCAAGATAGAGTGTGTTTACATTTCGGCCCGAGCCAACAACAAGTAACAGTCTAAGCGCTGTGTTATTAAATTTATATTTCTAGTTTCAATGTTGTCAAAGTTATTACAATTACAATTTTTTCCGTCATTTTGTTTCGCTAAAATAATTATACATCTACGTTAACACTAATTTTCTTAATTAATAATATAAAATATTGACAAAGATACTTTACCACGATTTAAGTTTAATTCATTTCTAAGGAAATTTGTTAGAAGCGGCAACTAAGCGCCAATGAACCCAGCAGATTAGAATGTTTCGTAGTGAAGTAGTGGCTGCCATTTTCACACAAATCTGTATGTTTATTATTGTGTTTCATAGGTTATAGCATTATAATTTTCTTTTTCATATTGAATTTATTGGATTAAGTTGATTTATTAAATAAATATGGTTCATTAGTGTGTTGTGTCCACCAAAATCGATTATTTAAATCCCGATTTATCATTTTATCGGTAAGTTCATGTAAGATTATCAACAAAGCTCAGTGGCGTAGAATTAGTATTTTATCGACTGTATAAACTCTTTGGTAATGCCTAAAGGATTGTTTTAACTTATTGAAACGACTTATAATTATGTAGGTTTCATATATTTTGTTAAAAATTAAATCACATTTTGTTTTTCTGCCAAACTACCTAAGTCTTTAGGTAATATTAATTTTTCATCTAAACAGTTATACGAAGACGTATGACTTTTATGTTTCCTGCAAATGTTCCTGCAAGTGTTAAAATATTTGGTACTCGTTGTTAAGATTTGAGGAAGTGAAAGCCTTACCAAAAAATGCTTTTATTTCCGTGACAATGACTTTGAATATAAACCAAGTAGAAGGAAAAATTTGAAAAAAGATGCAAAACCAATATCGAGGTAATATACCTTATATTTCTTTGTTTTTTAAATAAATTTAGGCTATAAGATTTAAAAATACTTTGGCGAAGCTTTACTAAAATGAAAACATTTTTTACTTGAAATAAGGTACTTCCAGTAATATTGTTTAAACATTATGGCTTAAATTTATGTAAATCAAACCAATCTTTTGAGAATATATTGAATATTTTAAGCAATCAAAAACATTTCCATAATACCGACTGCTTAAACTCTATACTGTATTTGAAAATCAAGAGAGAGTAAATTCCCAGAATAAAAAGTAATTCGGTATGCAAAACTATAGTACAGTACGTGCGGTAAAACTTCAATATTTGTAATGCATTCTAAATTGTTTTTGTTAATTTCAATACAAAATTTATTAAATTTCTTGGACTATCACATTATTTTATGATCTTTCATTGTTACTACAGTAGGCCTAAGAGGATTAACGTGCGTCATAGGCGTAACCAGAATAGAAAGGGATAATTGTTATTTAACGACCTCCGAATGGCAACAGCTTCTAATGACAGATATTTTGACTTAAATAGTTTCTAGAAATGCAGTTATTTGATTTTCGATAAACGTGACAAATAGTAGTGACTAAAAATGGAAGCAGTTTGTGAGTATACGCCAGTGAAAAAATTAAAACTAGACCATTTATCGCTCAATGAAAAGAGTGCTGTAGTGAATGTGTACCACTATTTTAAACATCAAAATCCCTCAAACACTATTGACACTGTAGTTGAAACAACATCTAAGGCAATGGGATATGGAAAATCTACAATATATAGAGTTCTAAAGGAGGAAAAATCAGGTGGAGTAACCTCACCAAAGCCGAAACCAGGTAGACCAAAACTATTAAAAGTCAACGTGGACGAGTTTTTTAAAAATGCTATTCGTAAGCTTGTTCACTCATTTTTTATAAACAAGCAAATACCAACTTTAGATAAAGTTTTGCAAGCCATTACGAATGATGTTGATTTACCCACATTAAGCCGGGATAAACTATGGAAAGTGTTACATGAGTTAAACTTTAAATTTGAAAAAATGGGCAGACACTCAATGCTAATTGATTCTGAAGAAATTGTATGTTGGAGAAGACAGTACCTCAGAAGAATACAACAAGTTAAAGCTCAAAATAAAAACATTTATTATTTAGATGAAACATGGGTTAATGAAGGACATTGTGTAGGAAGAGTTTGGAAAGACAAAAATATAAAATCATCCCATCAAGCTTTTCTAGAAGGATATACTATTGGTTTTAAGGAACCTATAGGAAAAGGTAAAAGATTAATTATTTGTCATATAGGCAGTACAAACGGTTTTTTTGAGAATGGTTTACTCTTATTTGAATCAAAAAAAACCGTTGATTATCACGAAGAAATGAATGGAGACGTGTTTGAGGAATATTTTGAACAGATGATTCAATTCATACCAAAAGGATCGGTTATTGTAATGGACAATGCAAGTTACCACTCCAGATTACTTGAACCTTTACCAACCACTAAATGGAAAAAGGGTGAAATTGCAAAATGGTTATCTTCTAAAAATTTAGCCTTTGACAATACAATGCTGAGGGCAGAATTGTTAACTATTGCTAAAAAACATAAGCAAAATTATAAAAAATATAATATTGAGGAGATAGCCAAAAAACGAGAAATTGAAATCCTTCGTTTACCACCCTACCATTGTGAGCTGAATCCGATAGAATTAATATGGGCTCAAGTTAAAGGTTATATTGCCAGAAATAACACTACTTTTAAATTATCAGATGTTAAAAATCTCTTCAATAAGGCAATATCTGAAGTAACAAGTGAAAATTGGCAAAAATGTATTAGACACGTTACAGAAATAGAAAAAAAAATGTGGGAGCTAGATAACATAATTGATATTACTATAGAGCCCATTGTAATTTCTCTAGAATCAGATGGTGAATCTTCTGACACAGAGTGCGAGGAACCATAACTTTAAAATTATTAATTTATGTACTTTAATTTTATTTTTAGATTTTTATTTTTTAAGATTTAATATTGTCGTATTTTTTGCATGTTGCTCGTCAAATTTTATCCTTGCGGTTGGTTTTTTTCTCTCATATACCTACTTAATTGTTTTTTTAGCTCCTCATATTAATTTATAAATAATTGTAATTATCTGTACATATTATATACATATTTTGTAAATAAACATATGCCTAAAACAAAATGCCTAAAATAATATTGACTTTTTCTTCATTTTACCCAAATTAAATTACTACTTACGAATTATGTTTATCTATCTAAAATTGGTAATCTAGGTATAAATAACTAAAACAAATTAAATATTTCTATTTCCATATTAATTTAATTTTGAAAACGCACGTCTATGGTTTACTGCCTTTAACACTGATAACTGCAAAACATTTCTGGGAATTTACTCTCTCTTGATTTTCAAATACAGTATAGTAATTTCCCATTTCCTGTAACTTTTATTGAAATTTTAATTTTGTATTTTTGTGTTCTCTAATTGTAGTTTTAACTAATTACTTATTTGATTCGATTTGTATGTCGTTTCACTGTGAATGCCTTCTCGCCTGCTTCGTGGATTATGAATGTATATAATTTTAATGTAGCGTAGTGGAGAAAAAACAAAAAAATAGTAGATATAGAAATTTGTTACTTCTGCCAACGTTTTCGTTAGTTGATATTTACTAACAATTTTTTCTGTTCTGATCGTCAATTTTTTTACGATTAATCGTTAAAAAAAATAAATATATTGTGTCACAACCCATTTCTCTGTAGCGGTACGCCCATGCATCGCAGCATAAATTGGACGCCATTTTCACACATTTTATATATCTATCTCACTCATGACTTTATTTTTTATTTAATTTTTTTATTTTATTTAAATTGTATTTAAATGTTGGTAGTTAAATAGTAGATCGTAATTCCAGAGCAGGGATATTAATTTGGCAAATATTTTAATATGTATTGTAAAAAGTCATTACCTCTATAGTGATGTAAAACTGTGATATAACCTTCGTTCAAAATCGATTAGTTTGGGTATCATTATGTCCTAAAAGTTTAAAGATATTTTGCAATATTATAATTGCAACAGATAGATACACCAAATTTGAATTATAATGAAACTAATATGGTGGTATTGATTTTGGTTACGAAGTTATTTACCATAACCTTTTATTAATTAAATGGTGATTCGGTTCCCTTAACACAAAAAAATAACACACATTTACAATAACTGCGTAAACCAACATTGCACGGTTCAAATATTTAGGAATAAATTTAACAACTTTAAAATAAAATACGGACAGGAAAAAATTAAATAATGAAAAGACTGCAGGACTTTGTAAACACTTATCAATATCAGGCTAGAAAATCTAATTCACAATTATACATTTCATTCTAGCAATATCTAAGCGTTGATTTATTGACTAATTAATATAAAATATCTGGTCACCGAGCTTCGCTCTTAATATTCAAATCTAGATATTTAAGCAGCCCAATGAGTATATAATTTAAGTATATTTATAACATGACAAATTATTAATTAATTCGCGAAAATCACGGAGTGGGCGACATCTACTTGAACTACTGATAGGGAGATAAATAAAAAGTTGATTGGCGATTGACTTGAAAATTAAAAAAGCTGTCAGTGTTAATTTTCAATTGGCTGCAGCTGTTGTTGACGTTTATCAACTGCTTGTCACAGAGGTCAGTTAAATGCATTAGGGCATTTAGGGCAACATCTATTGACGCTTGATCTTCGCGAATTGTCACGGTGGACAGGCCCCGTTTCCGGGACGGGCAACAGCAGCGTGTAGGGTAACAAAAACTCTATGTTCAGTTGATTTTATTATTTCTGAAGGAAGAACCTTTACCCGATTTGCATAAAGCATTTCCACCCGCCAAAAAAAAAAAGATTTGTTCATTTTGACAGTTGTAACATTCTGACGCGTATCACATTTTAACAGTTGTCACGTTTTGACAGGTGTGACATTTTGACAAGTGTCCATTTTAACAGTGTTTCTCAACGTTCCTATAAACATTTACCTAAACCCATGATTTCTGAAATTGAATTGGCAGCGTTGTATTTTCAATTTTGAATTTATGAGATGGCTGTCATTTGACAAGCAAATTATTTATGTCCGTCAAATGAACTTTTCCTTTTTTATATAAAGCGGCAAATTTAAAATTGAATTCTTTCAGATTAAAACGCCAGAAATTAAATAAAGTCAAACCTTTTTACTACTATACTATACAGAAGAAAGGAGTGCAGTATTTAATTTGCAGAACGTAGTACAGATTCAAGAGGTAGAAATTTTATTTTTACCTCATCCTTCAATGCTTATTTGTAGTTAAAATTTAAATTTTAATACATCTGATCGGCCTAATATAGTTTTTGTCTAGATAAACCTGTTCTTTTGACAGATAAGTCAGACTTTATTTATTCATAGCCGTATCGTATGTATTTTAATTGATTCAGAATTTTGTATTAATATATATTTCAAAATGGCTTCATTCTAAAAATATTATCAGTCCTCCTAAATCCTTGAAGGCAGAATTATTAGTAATAGCAAGGCAACATAAAACCAAATTCAAAAAATATATTATAGATGAGATGGCCAGAGAAAAAGGAATTGAAATTCTCATATTGCCTCCGTACCACGCAGAGTTAAATCCCATTGAACTGATCTGGTCACAATTATTAAAAGGTTATGTTTCTCAAAACAATAAAACATTTAAATTTCCTGATGTGCGAAATTTGTTTTTGAAGGCAGTTTCAGATGTAAATAGAGAACATTGGGGAAAATGCATTGATCATGTTAAAAATGTGGAAAATTCATTTAGGAAAGAGGATATATCAATGGATAATTTAATAGAACCTATAATAATAAACCTCAGAAAAGACAATTATAGTGATACCAGTAGTTTTAGTGAAGACAGTGACTTTTAAAAATAGTTCTTGAACTAACTTTTTTTTTAATCTTTGAGTTTAGGTAAGTACTGAAGCGTTACTTTTAATGCCAATAGATTAAAAAAAGTTTAATCCCAACATACAATCCTCCTTGTTATTTATTGGTTAAATTTAATTCGTTCAATGTTAAAGTGTCAGATGCATAAGGTTTATTTTTATTTTTTGTAAATAATATAACTTCAAAATTTAATCTACGTAGTGCGTATATATATTTTATATGCTGTAACCTTATTTATATTATAGAAACTTATTTTGCAAAGTACGCCTATGGAATGTGACGTTATATCCCCACTTTTACTGTACTCATCTATCCTTTATAGTATATATTACTATAGAAACAAGTTATTATATCTGCCGTTGCTAGGAAATAAAACTAAAAGCTTAATTTTTCTTGTAAATATCTCGGAAGATCGAATTTTCACAGACATGAAACCTACATTTTTTGCCGATTTAGATAGGAATTAGTCTACCCTGAAAGTTTCATTGAATTCTGACGAGTGGATTTCGAGATCCTCTGAACACACACACACACACATACATACATACAAACTTTGCTCGTTTAATAGTATTTGATAAATTTTTTAGTCTTTTCCTTATTTGGGTGAAAGTATTTTTTTTTTCCGTTTTGTGTGGAATCAGTTGTTTGTTCTGTGCAACAAAAGTGTTGTAGTGGTTGAATAGTCTTAGAAAGAGCACTTTGTTTTACGGACAGAAAAATGAATCTGCCTTCTGACGGTTAAAGCAATTTTTAGTCAGGGTGCTTAAAGTCAACCAATTTGTGTTGTTTAAGTTTAATTGGGGTAATTAAGTATAAGTTTAGAATTTTTGCCTTAACTACTAAATATTAAGGTCAAGATATAATTCTCTTTTGACTAATAATCTAATTTTCTTTCTTTATAATTTTATAATTTTTTTGTTAGTCATTTTTTATTAGTTTTTAATAGATTTGCTTAAATTTTTACTACTGAATTTTATTTGAATAAATCCTCAGCCCCACTTAACAAGTTATTTACTAAGATCAGATAATCCCCGAGAATTTTTGACACACAAGATTAAAGTAATTCGCGTTAGATTCAGCCGCGAGGACAACGCCCTCTAGGATAGTTTGGTAGAAAACTAGTAAGCCTAAATACCGCTCCGCTCAAAATTTTGGCAGACACGTCGCTAAAAATCACCTAAAATTCTATCGATAACTACAAAACATAATACATAAAATAAAAATTTTAAGTTATTTTTCGTCAAAAACCAAATTTTTGTATAAAAATAAAAACTCACCCCGAAAAAAACTTTTCCTCTGCACCGCCACATCCGTTTTTCTTTTTTGCACATCTATATCAGTTTAATTACGAATTTCCATACACTCCGGAAATCTTCTGTGCCCTACGACGTAAGTTCATTCCAACATCAAAATTCACCCCATCATTTCATTTCTCTACAGCCCTTTGACACTCTAAGTTATCATTAAACTCAAAATCTTAAGATTTGGCAACCAAATATTTAACAACTAATTTTCAAAATGTAATTTTTAAAATTTATGAATTTGAAAAATCCCAAATTATAAATCGTGGTAATTATACAGGGTGTTTCCAAATGACACTTACAACGTCTGGCTGTAGACACCTCTCGTAAAATTGGACAAAATGATATAAGGAATGAGGGGTCCAACTCGATTACTTTTCGAAATACAGGGCGTTAAAGTTAAAAAAAAATAAATGTTTTTATTTAAAAACTTTAAAACGGATTAATATATAAATTTGAAATTTAGCAGGTCGTTTTTAAATGTAAAAAGGCATATTTCAGAAAAAAATCATGTTTCATATCTAGATCCAGTGGCGTACAGTTAGAAGGGTATATCCCCTTTTCCCAACCAGCTTCTACGCCCATGGCATTTGAAGCTATTTTTATTTTTTTTGAATTGCTTAACAGTTTTCAAGTAAAAAACGAATAACCTTTACATACCGAAAATCTTGTGGTTTTTAAGATATTTAATGTTTTTATGAAGTCTGTAAGATCTTTTATTAATGAAATACATAACCAACAATATTTTTCTTGGATTTCTTTAATAATTTTTGTCTTATTTTTTAATAACCACTAGATATTAGACACTATACAAAAGTCTAGTGGTTATAAAAAATTAAGAAAAAATTATTAAAGAAATCCAAGAAAAATATTGTTGGTTATTTCATTAATAAAAGATCTTACAGACTTCATAAAAACATTAAATATCTTAAAAACCACAACATTTTCGGTATGTAAAGGTTATTCGTTTTTTACTTGAAAATTGTTAAGCAATACAAAAAAAATAAAAATAGCTTCAAATACCATGGGCGTAGAAAATGGTTGGGAAAAGGGGATATACTCTTCTAACTGCACGCCACTGGATCTAGATATGATTTTAACTTTAACGCCCTGTATTTCGAAAAGTAATCGAGTTGGACCCCTCATTCCTTATATCATTTTGTTCAATTTTACGAGAGGTATCTACAGCTAGACGTTGTAAGTGTCATTTGGAAACACCCTGTATACGTTAATTCCTGTAGCTCATAAAGTGGCTTGCTCGTGTATACAATCTTTCTCCTGTATAATTTTTAATTTGACGTTTCAACTTTTACTAGAAACAGAATTTTTATTATCCAGAAGAAAGATTGTATAAATATACCTAA
Organism: Crepidodera aurea; assembly: GCA_949320105.2. Classification (NCBI taxonomy): domain Eukaryota; kingdom Metazoa; phylum Arthropoda; class Insecta; order Coleoptera; family Chrysomelidae; genus Crepidodera; species Crepidodera aurea. The sequence continues at coordinate 25,060,950 of OX439477.1, forward strand.
ACGTTATTTATAAAAACCTTTTGTGGTAAAAATACTTAAAAATAATTATAAAGTAAAATTTTAAAATTGGATTTTTAGTTGACCCAGATAATACTTGAATTTAAGGAAAAACTTAGAAATATCGCCTGGCAGTATTTCTGGGGCTTGTAACGGCCGCGCACTGTCACTAACTGAAAGAGAAAATAAAAATTATTTGTTTGAAAACTTTGTTTAACATTTTCGTAATTCATTTCTGTAGTTCACAGTGGTTTATTTGTGATACAATTTCTCTTCTAAAATTTACTATAGAAATAGAACACTTGATAATCTTACAAAAATATGACAGCAACATGGGACATGGAGAAAGATTTTGAAATCAAAATCTGTTTCCATCATATTTTTGTGACGTTTCTGGGAACGAATTTTTAAAAAAATATAGCGCATTTGCATATTATAAGAGAATTTATACTTCGTCATAAATGAAGTTTTCTTATTAATAATATCATAAGACCAGATAAAAACTTATGATACTATCCCGATATAGAGGGTATCCTTTTTGCAATTAACTCTTTTTGTAAAATAGGTATCCAAATTTTTGAAATATCGACCGAACAATTAGAAACACATTCGTTATTATTTAGGCATATTAGGTTCTTTTAATAATCTAATTGAAGCATGCATGTTCACATATTTTTGATTTTTCGAATTGTGTATTTTTAATGTATGATTGGTGTTCATTAATTCTAATATGTAAAGGTGATTCTCCTATATACAATTTATTACATTCCCATGGAATTTTGTAAATACAATTTTTTGTATTTTGAATTTCATTAAAAGGTTTTGTATTTACTATTACAGATTTTAATGTATTATTAGTTTGAAAAACTGTTTTTAAATTAAATTTATTACCAATCCTAATTTTTTCGGATAATTTTGGAATATAAGGGATTTTTCCTATATTTGAATGAACTATTGGGGGATTTAAATTTTGTTCTTTATTTTTGATGTCTCGGTAAAGTTCACGATTTATAAATTTACTTGGGTAGTTAGTTGTTCTTAATCAAGGCAGATTTAACAAGTGATAATTCATTATTTAAAATATTGTCATTTGAACCAATTGTTTTTGCTCTATCGGAAAGAGATTTGACGATACCTCATTTAACACTTTAAAATAAGTGGTTTTATTTCCATTAGAAGAGAAATTGTATTACCAGGAAACCACTATGAACTACAGAAATGAATTATATTATTTTAAAAGGAATAAAAGCATAACGTTATATTTCCCTAATTTCCTTCAAAAATAAATCTATATTATTCAAAATTAAAGTACGATTTTGTTACCGCAACTTACAGTGTGTCCCAAAAACTTTTATACCAATGAACAAAAAGTTTGTCTTACATTTCACAAAAAAATTATTCTCGATAAAAATCTCTGCATGACTTGTTGATCCATAATCAGATGCAAAATTGAGGAAAAATTTCTAGAAAAATCTGAAAAAATTCATACAAAGGTTTTTAGGGTTGCTAAATCCGAATCTGATGTTTGCTTGACCTCATCAGATCAGGGTCAAGGTCATTTAAAGGTGAAATTGAAGAAACCTAGACAAATCTGAAAAAATTCGTACAAAGGTGTTCAGTGTCGCCGAATTCGAATCCGATGTCCGCTTGACCTCATTAGGTCAGCTCCTGGACCGGATTTGGCCGTAAAATTACCTGACCTGGAGGTTAAGCAGACCTCGAATTCGTATTCAGCGACCGTGAAAACCTTTGTATGATTTTTTTCCTCAATTTGACCCTCAAATGACCTTGACCCTGACCTGATGAGGTCAAGCGAACATCGGATTCGGATTCAGCGACCCTGAAAACCTTTGTATGAATTTTTTCAGATTTTTCTAGAAATTTTTCCTCAATTTGACCTTCAAATGACCTTGACCTGACCTGACGAGGTCAAATTTTGTACCTGATTATGGATCAACAAGTCATGCAGAGATTTTTATCAAGAATATTTTTTTTTGTGAAATGCAAGATAAACTTTTTGTCCATTTGTATAAAACTTTTTGGGACACACTGTATATCCGATGTATGATTAATGTTTATAAAGAATTAACACGTCTTACCTTTTGCCCGAAAAATAAACGCAATTGTAACACCGCGCCACTTTCACTACACTGAAAGAGAAAATAAAAATTATTTGTTTGAAAACTTTGTTCAATATTTTCGTTTTTCATTATAGAATCCAATTTTTTTTATATTTTAATTATTTTTTAAACCGAAACGAAAGCTCATTATTACCTTAAAGTTTAAATCAGTTTGAATCTGTATTCAAAAATTGACCTCTTCTTATCTTAGATGATCCAGAATTTGTAGAACTTATTAGAATTTTCATGGTATCTGTAATAAAAAATGTATGAATAAAATAAACATTAAAATACATCAAAAACCTCTTATTATAAAATCACAAAAAAAAACAACCTTTTAATAATATAGGATTAGTTTTTAACAAATTTAACGAAAATTTCATTCTAATTAAAATAACTTTTCCAAATAGATAGAATACTGTTTATATGATTAAATTTATCTTAGTGTAGGTTTCTTGAACACCTTAAATATTATCCAAATGTAGAACTCGTCTTGTCTTACGTAAAACTCATAGGAATCATCAATATATCTCTAATAAAATTTATAAAACATAAAAATTTTTTTTACATATACATTATACAATAAAGTATGAGCCTGACCTATCTGCTACACTCTGTATATGGCTATTTATAACCAACGTAATCATTTGTCACCATATTTTAATTCAAGTTTAAGTCACTCATTTTGAATGACAAAAAACGGCGTCATAAAAAGAGATATACCTACGAACTTTCATACCAAAACTTTGTTAAATTACAAAAATATTTTACCTTTAGACACCTCAATTTTGATGGAAAATTCATTTTTCACGATATTTTATTTGTTATCATAAATTTGAAATCAAATTTTTAATTTAATTATCACAAAACTTTCCTCTAACAATGTAATTTATGCGTAGCATCTTTCTTTGTACTCAACTACGGCGTCAGCTATTTTTGATTGGTTGAAATTACCTGTCATCGAATCCTGCCGACTAGATAAGCAAAGATGGGAATGCGAATTGACAGGGGCGGCTTGTAATACATTTAGGAATTAATAGTACATCATACGGTTATGTGAATGTGATATTCTGTTATTTTTTATGACTAGATAATAAATAGTGTAATTGAATTAGTTCACATTTGCTATTAAAAAAAGAACAAAATACTTGTATAGGAAATACATGGCGGGCGAAAGTTTTTTATTTGGAGGATTACGTGGTGATGGAAAAAGTTACACTTTTCAAATTTTAGGCGAAGTTCTATACATATTCGGTGCTTATAATTTGCGGTAAAAAAATTTTTCCACTTCAATTTGTGTCATACTAATAATAAAGTCTCAAAGAGATTTACGAAATATGTCAGTTATAGTTTATTATTATTCTGTTGTTCACCATGTTAAAGCATAATTTTGAAATGAGATAAGGCCATACATAAAATAAATGTGTTCAAGAGAGAGAAACGTATAACCTATTAAGAATATGAGAGGATTGACAAGTGACAGGAAGGTTATTTAGGAAGTTATATAGCGGTTTCCATAACGTTTCTGTTCCTTGTGGTAACACAACTTAAAGCTATATAGCGTTACTAAACAAAGGTGTTCGTAACCTCTATAAATGCTTTATTTAAGCTTTTTAAGGGGTTTATAAGGGCAACGGTAATAGTTCGGTTACCTAACTACATAAATACGAGTTATTTATTTAAGATAGGTGATATAACATTTACGGTAACTATTATATACACAAAAATGTTTATTGGGAATGGTGTCAGGGGCAGAAAAAAAATTTTGCGAATTATATCGTAAACCGTTAAGTTTTTAGGTTATACTATTTTTCTAATAAAGTAACGAGGCTTTAATATTCTTTCACAAAAATAACGCTAACTTAAAGAGCAAAAAAGTTTATGCCACAAATGTGGCCTAACTAGCGCCCTCTACAAATTACATCGAAGTAGGTACCAGATTATGATTTCTCGTTCTCAAAAACCCCCAGTTCCAAATTTTTATGTATACATATCCAAAAACGCTAAAGTTATCGCAAAAAATAAATCTTAAAATTTAACCTTTAACACCCTGTATATTCCTTATTAGCAACATTTTAAAGAAGAAATATATCACACAGTCGTGTGATATATTTTACTTTCGCGCACGCTAAGCGGCTTTTGCTAAACGCTACTCGTGCGTAATTAGTCACTTTCCACACTTGTTACGTAATATACTATTTTTTGAAATGGCAGCTGAGGATTTGAATTTTTCTCTTTACTTTTACAAGTTTTGTAAAGTCACGTTTTATAAACTTTGATAGTTGTTCTCAATTAAATTTAACAAGTGATAATGCGTTGGGGAATTTTTTTCTACAATAAAAAATCGTCGTAAATCATTCAGTATATGATTTTTTAAATTAAAAATGTACGCTTGACTTGTCTTCGAACTTATTACAATGAAAATTTAGTGTAATGAAACTTGACAACCCAAATATGTGCACCTTCCGTTCACTAAACCGCCAACTTTGCACAAATTGATTAAAAATCCAATTCTAACAAGGTGGTAGGGCTGTATCCAAGAAGGAGACTGAAAAGATCAAACAATTACTTTTAGTCAACGGTCAACACCGCGAGAAATAAAACACTCTAAAGCCATTCACTGTCTTTCTAGTCAACGTTAGTGCAACGATGGTGCAAACATGGGTGCCACCCGATTTGTCACAAGCTTGTGCCGTCCACACTAACCTTACCACCTGTCAACCCTCGACGTTTCTGTTTCTACAGTTGGTATCGAATCTGTTTGGATATTCGGAGGACGGCAAGTCTCACAAGTTCGGTTTTGATTATGATTATGGTTCCTCTATTGGATTTTCTTCCGGATTTCCGGATTTTTCCAACGGATTTGGCAAAGAAGGGGCGAAAATAGAAGAATATGATTTTATTGTAATTGGTGCAGGAAGTGCTGGATGTGTTGTTGCCAATAGACTGACGGAAATACATGAGTGGAGGGTGAGTAAATTTTTTTTAATGTTAGTGATCCATTAAAGAATCTTTGCGAGCTTTCTCACGACAAGTCATAGAGTAGGGATAAAAGATTAAGTGATAAAATGATATTAGACAAAGTACCCCGCACGGAGCTTACGGAAATTGGCCCTCGGTTAAAATCTTTGAAACTCGGAGATATTATCCAAAAATCGATGCTGATAAAAAGTCTCCATGGGCGCGAATATGAGCCTATACACGAATTCTCATACCATCCCTTCTAATAATCCATTATACTTCTATCTATCTATCTACCCAGGGGTACGTGCATGCTCCATAACTTTTTTCTATCCAAGCTATCGGTTTGATTTTTTTTTAACGATAAGACCGACAATGGGGCACATTCTAAAAATATTTCTATTTATATACAGGATGTCCCAAATAAGATAAACAACTAAGTTCTGGTTTTTTAAAGGGCAACCCCGCATTTTTGTTACATTTTTAGATTCGCCATTAAATTATCGATATAACGCATCCGGGTTTCTTAGACTTATCTGCAATAGTTTTTGACTTATGTCAATTTATGTGTCAAAATAGCGTCGTGCAGAGATCCACAAAAAAATTCAGAACTTTAGAACTGTTCAATATAACTTAATCAACTTTTTTCCAGTTGATTCCTTAAGCTTCAGCGCATCTTCTGAGTTGTAGGCGAATTCGGAGTCGACGTTCTACCCCCTACTACGATTTTTTGAAAATTACAAATTACAAATAGCAATAACTCGACTTTTTCAAATGCATCACCCTATACTTTATTACATCATTGCATGGCATTTTTTAAGAGCTTTTTGCTGATATAGGGTTTGTTGGGTCTATTTTGTAAAATTTGCGAGATTTATTGCAAAATAAGAAATGTTAACGGTTTATTCGAGAAAAAAAAAGGAATCGAGTAGGCCGCTGTCTTAAAATTTGCCACATCCATATACTTTCAATAATTGTTCGCATCTAATTAAAAGAAAAAAAGAATCGAGTAGGCCACTGTTTGACACATTCATATACTTTTGAAAAGAATATGTTTCAACAAAAGGAAATAGTAATAGAAACAGAAATACATTACAAAGTAAACAATGTTTATAATATTTACAAGAACATGAAAGAATGATTAATAGGATACAATATAAATATTTTTGATTTATAACAAATGCTCGAATAGGTCATCATCATGTTCCACGCAAACTGCTAGTCTTCTAGTAAATGAGTCCCGAACTCTAGCAAGCATTGCTCCATCAACTGAACGGAAGGCTTCCATAATCCTTTTTTTCATATCATCTGCAGTTGTTGGACGATCTCTGAAAACAGTTTCCTTCACGTACCCCCAAAGAAAAAAATCTATAGGAGTAAGGTCTGGAGATCGCGCAGGCCAAGGAATAGTACCTCTCCCTATCCAACGATTAGGGTAGGAATTATATAAAAATTCTCGCACCATCCTATGGTTATGCACTGAAGCACCATCGTGTTGAAACCACATTGTCCCTCTGGTATTCAAATCCACTTCTTCTTAAATATTGGGAAGATGTTCGCGAAGAAACGGTAAATACCTTTCACCATTGTCAAAAAACAATTTCCTTTTTGGTATAAGATACAATACCAGTGAGTTCAAACCGATCTCTCAACTTTAGGAATGAAGACACCCGTGGAGTGCTTGTTTCTGGATATTTTTGCAGGTAGATTCTGCTGGCTAATAAAGGATTTCTGTCAGTTTCGCCAATACAGTAAACCATATTCACTAATTCCTCGCGAGTAAAACTCATGATTAATAATTAGATGCGTACAATTATTGAAAGTATATGGATGTGGCAAATTTTAAGACAGCGGCCTACTCGATTCCTTTTTTTCTCGAATAAACCGTCAACATTTCTTATTTTGCAATAAATCTCACAAATTTTACAAAATAGACCCAACAAATCCTATATCAGCAAAAAGCTCTTAAAAAATGCCATGCAATGATCTAATAAAATATAGGGTGATGCATTTGAAAAAGTCGAGTTATTGCTATTTGTAATTTGTAATTTTCAAAAAATCGTAGTAGGCGGTAGAACGTCGACTCCGAATTCGCCTACAACTCAGAAGATGCGCTGAAGCTTAAGGAATCGACTGGAAAAAAGTTGATTAAGTTATCTTGAACAGTTCTGAAGTTCTGAATTTTTTTGTGGATCTCTGCACGATGCTATTTTGACACATAAATTGACATAAGTCAAAAACTATTGCAGGTAAGTCTAAGAAACCCGGGTGCGTTATATTGACAATTTAATGGCGAATCTAAAAATGTAACAAAAATGCGGGGTTGCCATTTAAAAAACCAGAACTTAGTTGTGTATCTTATTTGGGACATCCTGTATATAAATAGAAATATTTTTAGAATGTGCCCCATTGTCGGTCTTATCGTTTAAAAAAAAATCAAATCGATAGCTTGGATAGAAAGAAAGTTATGGAGCATGCACGTACCCCTGGGTCACCCTGTATCATCTATACATATACAGTGTGTCCCAATTAAGTCGGCACCATATGGAAAACTTTTTTATTATTTGTTTTATGAAAAAAAGTTATGTATTGCCTAAAACCCAAAATTAAATACTCAGATATCAATTTTTTGCATTCGTATACGAGGTTTGTCAAAAAATATGAATTTTTCTTAAGAGTAAAGTACCCTTTTTTTTGACAATATCGAAAATTGTTATAAAGAAAATGTGTTTACATTAAAAAATAACTTTCTAATATGCAACAATGTTTATTTACATTAAAAAGCGTTTCTATTTAAAACAGTTATCTCTAATTTTTATTGAACACTGATTGATCAATTGCTTAATCGCCTGTTTGTAACATTGTAGCGATGCATTTAAATGGATAATTAATTGTTATCACAGAGAAAAGTTCGAAAAAAAACAAACCATTTTTTATGTAAATAAACATTCTTCTTTAGAACACTCATATCCATATATACCTATGTAAACAGTCATATATGGCGAAATAACTATTGAGATGAGCTGGACAGAGAAAGAAGCGAGCGAGGGCCCGAGCAAAGACGAGAGGGGTGGGGAAGTCAAGATGAGAAGAAATGACAGGGAAGTTGAGATAAGGTTAAAAGAGAGATAGAGAAGTTGAGATAAGGTTAGAAGAGAGATAGAGAGAGATACACTCATAAATTACATCAAATGCTGCTAGTATCAGCTTTACCCAACGTGGAGGTAACTAGTTGGACTAAAATCTATTTTTTTTCTTTTTTTTTTATTTTTCAATCAATCAACTATCTCGACTTCGAGAAGATCATGGGCATTAGCTGCCTGCGCTGCATTTCTCGTAGTTTGTAACAACATAAACATTGTTGCATATTAGAAAGTTATTTTTTAATATAAACACATTTTCTTTATATCAATTTTCGATATTGTCAAAAACAAAGGTACTTTACTCTTAAGAAAAATTCATATTTTTTGACAAACCTCGTATACGAATGCAAAAAATTGATATCTGAGTATTTAATTTTGGGTTTTAGGCAATACAGAACTTTTTTTCATAAAACAAATAATAAAAAGTTTTCCATATGGTGCCGACTTAATTGGGACACCCTGTATATGTATAGATGATATATATGAATATTTTATGTATATTACATATTTATGTATTAGAGAATTCGTGTATATGCTCATATTCACTCTTCTGATTGTGGTCAAAATATCTCCGAGTTTAAAAGATTTTAACCGAGTGCCAATTTCCGTAAGCTCCGTGCGGATTACTTTTACATTTAATTTTTACATATACAAGCGTACAGTGTGTCTCAAAAAGTTGAATGTAAAATATCAGGTTTCTCAATTAGTCTACTTGATGTTTGAAGCGATGTTTTAACAATATAAAAGTGCAGCAGTACGTATTTAACAAGTATACTGTATTATTACCTCTGGATTACCCCATAATACTCTTCCTCACGGACAAACCATTATCTACCCCAAACATATGATGACCAAAGTAAAATTCCGAACGCACAAAAAAAGTTAATCCCTGTACTGCCGATTCCAACACTAAATAAACGAGAGAATTTGGTTGTTTAGCTCTGTCAGCGGCTTTTTTAATTACGCTAAAATTTGGTTATTGTTCTAACGGATAATCAGTTTTTGCCTCACGGAATCGGTATGTATTTTAATTATTTTATTGTGACACTTGTCGGCACTAACTATATAGTATATTGTGTCACTTAGCTATTAGCTTCGCTTAGCTCGCCCATGCAGCTAATAGCCTCGGGCTGCTAAAGCGTTTTCTGCATGTGTCACAAACAACTGTTTTTCGCCTACCAAAAAAAAAACAATAAATAGAAAAATATAACAAAAATTTTATAAATACAGACAGAATTTAATGAGCAACTTAAGTAATAAAAATGTACCAATTTATTTATAATATATTATTGCGCGTTGTCTTGTTAAGTAACAAATTTAGAGAAACATTACTACCTACCTTCTTCTTGCAAGTCTGGTGGAGTATTCGTAAATTCTTCATCACTGCCTGAATTAGGTACTATTCATTTTCACTAATTCACATAATGACAATTATTCAGAATCAGAACGTATATTTATTTTAAAGTTTAATTCTCTTGATTCTACACTGACGTTTAATGAAAATGTATGTGAAATGTCAAAGTCAAAGGTACGTTGATAGTGAAAATCGTGTTCTTTTTGATTTTTGCGGTCCAAGGCCCGGAAATATTGCTTTCGGCCTGATTTTTAGGGTTGATATGATTCATTTTCAGACATGGTAGGCGAAAAAATGTATTTAGAGTGTTCCTGAAATAGACAGCAAAAACTTAGGAGTGGGTAGAACGGGTAAAAATATAAATACGGTTTCGGAAATATACTAGTAAAAATTTTGAAAAATGCTGGCATAAACAAAAATTTTTATTAATAGAGCCAGAAGGACCAAGAGGTAGAGGAGAACCAAATCACTAACATACCTACATAGTTGTTTTTTTCACCATTTTCTAGTCGATATAGTGGTTGGTCAAACATTCCCGCATACTTGTTTTTATAATTAAAATCTCATGGTTTGTTTAACGGATCAAATTAATTATCCACAACATTTATACATTAATTTTGCATAATAACTAAGCCACAGATAAATGAATTATTACTAACTTTTAAAATGAATGGCTGTTAATTGTTTTGTAAGGATCGAAAGATTTTGTAGCTATTATAAACGGCTCATTAATATCAAATATTACATTCAATCAATTATTTTCTTGAGGGTAAGAAAACTTTACATATTTTTGGAGCAAAATTAATTTTTCTAGTTTCCACTTTTAATACCGTACAGTAGTACAATGTACAGGGTTATTCATTATAAATTACCCACCCGTTATTATCGTTATTATTGCCTATAAAAAAAAATCACATTTTTTGAGTTAAAGGTGGCTGTAGATCCTTTATTATCCAGATTAGACATCAAGTGTGATACATCGTTGAAATGAGCTCGTCGAGAGGATTATAAAAATGTAAAAATATATAGGGTATTCTATTTAAAAAAAATATTATTTTTTTGTATCCCCTGAAATATGCACGCTGCTGTACATCTGATAGCATTTTAAGAAAAAAAAGTTATAACCATACAACTTTTATTTGAAACTTTTTTTTCTATAGGCATTAATAACGGTAATTAGGGGTGGGTAATTTATAGTGAATAGCCCTGTACATACCTTCATTCTAAAGTTGTTAATAACATTTATATACCAGTTTATAATTATTTACTAATTATTTATACTTACTTAATACAACAATAAATTAAAATAAACGAGGACAATGCAATGCATGCACCGTTATCTAATTGGAATTATTCTTTAGATAATTATGCTAGGCAGTATTAGTTCAAAATTCAAATCTTATTTTATTTTATTACAAATTGCGCTGAGAATGTATTTGTTAAAATAATTAGTGGGCAATTTATAAGGCTCCTTAAGTAGTCATACGAGCCAAACACCATTTATGGGACCCGACATTAGGAGGGACCAAAAACCAAAAGAGTGTTACAGATCAAAAGATCTGACGACTGGAAGAATACTTCCAAAAAAGATAAAATTCCTGTATTAATCTATACTGTATTTGAAAATCAAGAGAGAGTAAATTCCCAGAATAAAAAGTAATTCGGTATGCAAAACTATAGTACAGTACGTGCGGTAAAACTTCAATATTTGTAATGCATTCTAAATTGTTTTTGTTAATTTCAATACAAAATTTATGAAATTTCTTGGACTATCACATTATTTTATGATCTTTCATTGTTACTACAGTAGGCCTAAGAGGATTAACGTGCGTCATAGGCGTAACCAGAATAGAAAGGGATAATTGTTATTTAACGACCTCCGAATGGCCACAGCTTCTAATGACAGATATTTTGACTTAAATAGTTTCTAGAAATGCAGTTATTTGATTTTCGATAAACGTGACAAATAGTAGTGACTAAAAATGGAAGCAGTTTGTGAGTATACGCCAGTGAAAAAATTAAAACTAGACCATTTATCGCTCAATGAAAAGAGTGCTGTAGTGAATGTGTACCACTATTTTAAACATCAAAATCCCTCAAACACTATTGACAGTGTAGTTGAAACAACATCTAAGGCAATGGGATATGGAAAATCTACAATATATAGAGTTCTAAAGGAGGAAAAATCAGGTGGAGTAACCTCACCAAAGCCGAAACCAGGTAGACCAAAACTATTAAAAGTCAACGTGGACGAGTTTTTTAAAAATGCTATTCGTAAGCTTGTTCACTCATTTTTTATAAACAAGCAAATACCAACTTTAGATAAAGTTTTGCAAGCCATTACGAATGATGTTGATTTACCCACAATAAGCCGGGATAAACTATGGAAAGTGTTACATGAGTTAAACTTTAAATTTGAAAAAATGGGCAGACACTCAATGCTAATTCATTCTGAAGAAATTGTATGTTGGAGAAGACAGTACCTCAGAAGAATACAACAAGTTAAAGCTCAAAATAAAAACATTTATTATTTAGATGAAACATGGGTTAATGAAGGACATTGTGTAGGAAGAGTTTGGAAAGACAAAAATATAAAATCATCCCATCAAGCTTTTCTAGAAGGATATACTACTGGTTTTAAGGAACCTATAGGAAAAGGTAAAAGATTAATTATTTGTCATATAGGCAGTACAAACGGTTTTTTTGAGAATGGTTTACTCTTATTTGAATCAAAAAAAACCGTTGATTATCACGAAGAAATGAATGGAGACGTGTTTGAGGAATATTTTGAACAGATGATTCAATTCATACCAAAAGGATCGGTTATTGTAATGGACAATGCAAGTTACCACTCCAGATTACTTGAACCTTTACCAACCACTAAATGGAAAAAGGGTGAAATTGCAAAATGGTTATCTTCTAAAAATTTAGCCTTTGACAATACAATGCTGAGGGCAGAATTGTTAACTATTGCTAAAAAACATAAGCAAAATTATAAAAAATATAATATTGAGGAGATAGCCAAAAAACGAGAAATTGAAATCCTTCGTTTACCACCCTACCATTGTGAGCTGAATCCGATAGAATTAATATGGGCTCAAGTTAAAGGTTATGTTGCCAGAAATAACACTACTTTTAAATTATCAGATGTTAAAAATCTCTTCAATAAGGCAATATCTGAAGTAACAAGTGAAAATTGGCAAAAATGTATTAGACACGTTACAGAAATAGAAAAAAAAATGTGGGAGCTAGATAACATAATTGATATTACTATAGAGCCCATTGTAATTTCTCTAGAATCAGATGGTGAATCTTCTGACACAGAGTGCGAGGAACCATAACTTTAAAATTATTAATTTATGTACTTTAATTTTATTTTTAGATTTTTATTTTTTAAGATTTAATATTGTCGTATTTTTTGCATGTTGCTCGTCAAATTTTATACTTGCGGTTGGTTTTTTTTTTCTCATATACCTACTTAATTGTTTTTTTAGCTCCTCATATTAATTTATAAATAATTGTAATTATCTGTACATATTATACATTACGAATTATGTTTATCTATCTAAAATTGGTAATCTAGGTATAAATAACTAAAACAAATTAAATATTTCTATTTCCATATTAATTTAATTTTGAAAACGCACGTCTATGGTTTACTGCCTTTAACACTGATAACTGCAAAACATTTCTGGGAATTTACTCTCTCTTGATTTTCAAATACAGTATAAGCAAAAATAAGCTACGCATATTACAGGGAATCTTATCGTTATTACCGATTTAAAGGGCACTTTAAGAAACTTGGATTAGTACCAGAAGATGAGTTTAGATTTTGTGAGAAGAAGGACGAAACCTCTATTAACATTCTTGCATAATTTGTGGCCTTGCGGAATCCAACGACTATATACCTGGGAGAACGACATATAGAGGATGGCGATCTACCCAGCTTGGAGCCACTTCAAATCCAGAACTTCCTTTTATAGACAGGATTCGAAGTGTTGGGGTACAATAAATCTTCGTCATACATACATACGGGTGATATAAATTAAAATAATGAGAAAAAAAAAAGATGAAATAGGAAGTGAGAATAAAACTAAAAGTAACCAACAACAAAACTAAATACGTGGGATATAAATATGGCAAAGGGATTCATCTAGACTAGAGAGAAGCGAAGATTCTGACTCTAGACAGAAATATATTAGTAGTATGGATTCTTCTTAAATTCATCTTAACAAATCAGAAATTAATTAATCTTAATGCATCCAGTATCCAGTCCAGTGCATGTAACTTTTAATTTGTTGTTGTTTTTTTTAGCCTTGTGCTCTGTATAGGCTTTGTTACTGTTTCCCAGCGCCACTTTAGGAACAGCACGCCCTGTTAATTAGAAACCAACAGTGAATGGTCGAGTGAGGAATCACACGTGGTATATGAAAATCAATTTCTAAATTTTTAATTTATTAAAAATCAGAAAATGATTTCTGCCATCGATGGGATTCGAACCCATAACCCGTGGGTCATGCTCTACTGCTGATCCACTCCCCCTGATTTGTTGTTGATAATTTTTTTATAAAATAATTGTTAATTGTTTGAAGTTGTCAGTCATGTTGAATTGTTAATTAAATTTCATAATATTTCTGCAGAATAACCATTAACAATTTTTTTAATATACGAGCCTGCACTTTTTTTGTTAGAAGACAAATTTATTATTATATTATATATTTGCATTAACGCAATGTGATTATAGTGTTGTGAAAAAACATTTACTGGATTGTTTAATTTAGATCTATTTATTGAAATAAGGAACGTAAAAAATTAATAATTGTTACCAATAGTTAAATAACCAGTTCGATGTTTACAATTCACTTTTAAAAAGTTGGTGATGTATAACAAATTATAGAGTAACCCACTGAATATTTCCAAATTGTTTTGTGTCAACTAACACGTATTTTGACAAATATTGGAGGGAGTCAGAAGTGTGGTTCGCTTTAGTTTTTGCCTGATTAAGTTATTCTTTGCATATTTCTTTTTTAGATGTGTTATCGGTCTGGTAAACATGATTACTAGACTGAATTGTCGAAACTCAAGAATTAAAAACGTTTTAATGTGGATTAAATGTATTATGCGGAAAGAAACAATCAATAATAGTGAAATTTAAGATGTTTATATACAAACTTTTTTTTTATGAAACATTCAGTCCGGTAAATTTTAACCTGTCTCTTCCTGTAAGATTCTAAGTGTACGTATTATTTTCCTAGTAATAAACAAATTTACTATTCCCCTTTTTGAGAACTGAACTCTATAAATGATTCTAACAATTCAATCTATTAAAGAAAATGGTGTAGAAAGTCATTACATGCATCACTGTTTTTTACAAAGTATTTCTGTGGTTTCGGCACGAGCTTCGATTTTCTGCACCACAAATAATTACTAAAACAGTTTACTTTAATGAAACAAATTAATAAAATACATTCAAAAAGCGGAAAATAGCTTGAGCAATGGGTCATTAACAGGAAGTTATGTTGTATCACTATTTTAAAATCGTTCGAGTCAAATTAAATGTTTAGAAAATTGAGGAAATATTTTAAATTTCAAAATTCGCAGTGTCGAGGTAAATAAGCCACTTACATCTAACTGTGTTGTTATTGGTCCGAATTTGACAATTGGGATATCAAACGATTCGTAATGTTATAGTAAGTCGCCCCAGAGCGCCACGGCAAATAATAATAATAGCCGTCCCTCCCCCGCACAAGCTGCAGAGCTCCTGGGGTTCACTCGTAATATTATTATTATTATTATTAAGAAGCATGTGTAGACACTTTTTTGTATGCAAAAAGGGCTTTAGTACCCAACTTCGTTGTTATTGGTCTGAAGTATGAAAAAGCATGCGTAAAAGCAGCATTTTTTTTATGAATTTTGAAAAAACTATTAAGAAAAATGACAAAAATAGTCCTTCAAAATGAAATTAACAAACTTACGTTCCTCATTTTCTAATTAAATCTGAATGGAGTAATTATGTTACACACCTATTTTGATGACTATAGATAACAAAACGATTAATAGAAAATTAATTAAAACGGACCACCATGATTTGTCCAATTCTTCAACTTTTTATTAAAAATTTTATGTATTACAAGCAATAATTAAAAAATGCAATTATAAACTATTGTCAGTTTTGCTTACTTAACTAAAGTAGATTTAGTTGTGCTTGTTTGTTAAAATGCACGAACAGTTTAAGGTCGTTTGTGCAATAACCAATGAATAATTACACTTCCTTTAATTTACCGTACCTATTATAGAACTGGTCATATAATTTAAATGTGCCTGAACGACTTTCAACAATATTGAAAAAATTTAATAGTTATACAGGGTGTTTCATAGTTAAAGCGACGTACGTTAACTGTAAATAGAGGGTACTTAGGCGATTCCAAATAACCTTGGTTACTGGGTCTAACGACTTTAATAACCGAGATACGGGGTGTTTCATCCATTTAGGCCAATATTTTGGTAAGCCGTAACTTTAGAACCACCCTGTAGATTTCTCTCATACTTGGTACAGGTATAGTGTGTTAATAGCCCAATCCTATAGTGAAAGAACACAATTAAAATACAGATCCGGATTAAGAAGAATTTGTAAAATTTGAAAATCCCCAAAACAATACCCTGTATAAGAGATTTTTTAAAATCGAGATGGATATTTGAAAAGAACGAAAAAAAATGAGTTATAGTGAAATTTTTTTTAAGTGCACATCCCATTCTACTACTGGAGTTTTAACGTCAAATTATAACAAATGCATTTTTTTCATCTTCACAAACAGTAACTTTCGAAATACCTGGTAGATTTCTTTCAAATCGTATAATGTAAAGACTACACTACAGTTAAAATCCAGATACGAATTAAGAAAACTTTGTCAAATTTGAAAATCCCCAACACGCTGTACATCAGATTTTTTTTAATTGGTTCAGACATATTCTGACATCTTTTTAGTCATCGTCCCTGTAATTGCAAAATGTCGTATGTCAAAAATTCCGTATGTGCGTATAAAACACAAACACGTTAAGTTAACGCCTTAAATGCCATATAACATGATGTTACATCATAAAAATAAGCTATAAACTGATTTCTGAAATAATTAAACAAAAAAGTAAAAAGATATTAAGTTTTTTTTGCTCTCCTGAAAAGTGGCCTTTTTGACATACGACATTTTGCAATTACAGGGACGATATGCACATCTCGTTCTACATATTACTAAACTTTTAAAATTAAAAATTAAAATTCAATTAATGCAATACTTTTCATTTTCATAAGCCATAACTTTGGAAACACCCTGTAGATTTCTTTCATATTTGGTACAGGTAGATTCCAATCGTACAATACAAGAACTAAAGTTAAAATCCAGATCCGGATTAAGGAAAATTGGTAAAAGTTGATAATCTCTAAAATAGCACCCTGTATATCAGATTCTTTAAAATGTAATGGGATACCTATTTAAAAAAAGAAACAAAAAAAATGAGTTATTGCCAAAGCTTACTTTTGATAGTTTAATGAGTTTTGTATCCGGAATTAATCAGAAAAATTAAATCTGTATTTTTTTTGTAGAACGCTCTTGTGCACTTATAAAAATATTTCAGAATAACACATCTTTTGCCTTTTTTTTTCTTTTTTTTAATATGTATCAGATTACATTTAAAAAAATCTGATATACAGGATGCTATTTTAGAGATTACAAACTTTTACAAATTTTTCTTAATCCGGATCTGGATTTTAACTTTAGTTCTTGTATTGTAAGATTGGGCTATTTAAACAATCTTCCTGTACCAAATATGAAAGAAATCTACAGGGTGTTTCCAAAGTTATGACTTATGAAAATGACAATAAGTATTGCATTATTTGAATTTACCTTATAAGTTTAGTAATATGTATAACGAGATGCGCATTTATAAAAATATGTCAGAATATCTCAGTTTTTTCCATTCGTTTCGAATATCTGAAAAAATCTGATATACAGCGTGTTGCGTTGGGAATTTTCAAATTTTACAAATTTTTCTTAATCCGTATCTGGATTTTAACTGTAGTACAGTCCTTACATTATATACGATTGGGCTACTAAAAAATGATACCTGTACCAAATATGAAAGAAATCTACCAGGTATTTCGAAAGTTACTGTTTGTGAAAATGAAAAAAATGCATTTGATATAATTTGACGTTAAAACTCCAGTAGTAGAATGGGATGTGCACTTAAAAAAAAATTTCACTTTAACTCATTTTTTTTCGTTCTTTTCAAATATCCATCCCAATTTTAAAAAATCTCTTATACAGGGTGTTGTTTTGGGGATTTTCAAATTTTACAAATTCTTCTTAATCCGGATCTGGATTTTAATTGTAGTTCTGACACTATAGGATTGGGCTATTAACACACTATACCTGTACCAAGTATGAGAGAAATCTACAGGGTGGTTCTAAAGTTATGGCTTACCAAAATATTGGCCTAAATGGATGAAACACCCCGTATCTCGGTTATTAAAAGGGGTTAGACCCCGTAACCAAGGTGATTTGGAAAGTACCCTCTATTTACAGTTAACGTATGTCGGTTTAACTATGAAACACCCTGTATATGTACCAAGTGCGTTATATGTATTTGCGGGAAAAATGTTTGTTGGACAACTTCAGATTCTTGTTCAGCCACTCAAAAATAATAAAATAAAACACTAAAAACAATTACACCAGAATTTTCCACTTCGGACCCTCCCTGTGTACCATTTGACTGAGCCAATAGAGATCTTTTGATAGTTAGATAACATTTCTTCTTTGTATTAATGATTTTACGTAATTTAGGCTTTTTCTTTAATCTTTAATGAGATAATTAGCATACCAAATTTAAAAATAATTACATTTTTTTAAATTATATTAATACCCTATCTTTATAGTACCTATAAAAGGTAATTTAGAGCGGAAATAAAATATTGCAATCAACTGAAACAACTTTCTAACACGAATATTTTATTATTTTAAAATAATATTAAATAGTAATAAATTAGAAGTAAACAATGTCACTATTGCTCGATATCGTACCATACCAATCAATTTACGTGCTGCACGGCTATTAGAAATGACTGTGTTTTTGTAAGACTAGACGTTTCCCGTGTAAATCCAATTAACGAAAATTGCCATTAAGAGGACAATATTACGAAATTTTTGATGAATTGTTTCTTTAAACACTGACACCAGTGAAACTGATTGAACAACAAAAATACCTAAACGGGACAACTAATTGGCATACATACGTACAATAGCTAGCAGAATTAAAAAAAAAATGCAAAAATCAATGAAAATATCTTCCGCTTAACATATTTTAAGTTGTCTCCAACATAACATTTTTCCTCCGTATTAAAATTATCTGTATTTTTAGTGACATAGTGAATAGAGGATTTAAAATTGATTTAGTAAAAGACGGTTTCAAAAACAAAATTTTTTTAAATTTTCTTCCAATATCCAAAAATATCTTTTTAATTGAACCATCTATGATAATGTTTTTAAATTTTATTTCTATTTAAATTCCTTGAATTAATTCTATTTGGTTTTCTGTATTCTTCCTTTTCTTGGTACATTTTCTTTTCTATTTCTTGTATTTTCCATTTTGTCACATTTGTTTCTGATGTTATTATTTCATCCTGTAGTTTACAACCTTCTTTTCGGATTTGTTCTTCAATCTTTGTGTGCATATTTCTGATTTGTAATTTTAATTCCTTTTTTACTTTATTATTCTCGGTCTCTGCTATTCTCATGTTTACTTCTATCTCTTTATTTATTTTAGCTTCTAAAATTTGTATTTCTTTTATTGTTTTTCTTTCAATTTTTCTAACCTCTTCTTTATTTGTTTCTATTTTAGTTTCAATTTTCTCTATTCTTGAATCGATGTTATTTTTGTTTTCTTGTATATCTTTTTTTAACTTGTTCTCAGTTTATTTTAATTTTATCTCTTCTATTCTAGCCTAACTACACTCTTATTTCCTTTTTCGTCTCTTCTATTTTATTTTCAGTGTATAATTTTGACTCTTTTATTTTTTTTCAAACATTCGCTACTTCTTGTTTTATTTCTTCTTTCATCATTTTTCCCAAATCTTCTTTGTCTTGTTGCCTTCCTTCCCCTAGTCTTCTTAATTCCATTAATACCATCCTTATTCCAATCCCATAATTATCTTCCTTCATCTTTTGGGTTCACTCAATTTCGAGCCCCACGTTGGGCGCCAATTGAGATGATATTGATAAATCTACGATTTTTCTTACTTTTTAAATTCCTTTATTTTTCAATTCATCTGACATTACAAAATTATTATCTGACCTTTTTTTTTAACTAATAACAATCTAATATCTATAAACAAACATCCCAAAACAACCCTGTCAATTTTAAAGCCCCTTTTACATAATTCCCCCCAACATTTCAAAATTTTAACATCGTAACACAATATATGGTAAGTAAAATTTGCAACTGCCAATTTATGATAAGTTGTATAATCTTTGATTTTTCCGCTCCCGAAATACGTCTCGTGAGTCTGAAGTATAATCGATTATTTTCGAAGCTCTAGTGATATTATTAGTAAAAATTTTAACGTTGTAAGATGTATTGATTTTAAAATTAAGTTGCAGAGCTGCGTTGAAGGTCGTGCTTCCAGTTTCTTCAGTTATTTGCTCAATAATTAGAAGAAAAAAACATATTATGATTTTACTTGAGTAGATACGGAGGCATCGATTAAAAGGCAATTGAAAATAGTAATTGTAAAATTTTATAAATAACTAATTAGCAGACCTAAGAGAAATCGTAGTTCTTGACGGCGCTGATAAGAATAATCTTTCAATGCGCGACCAGGGCCCCGATGTTTGAAATGTGTGAGTACAACTCGTCTAGGAGAATGTACCACGTGACCATCTCGAAATCGGTCAACGTTGCCAAATTTAAATTTAGACAGTTCAACAAAAAGTAGAGCAAAACATATATTTTAGTTCACTTGAAACCTTCGTACAAGAAGAAATAGAAGAAGTGATTAGGACAGACAGCCAAATTATTGGATTCAGACCAATTATAAGCTCTTTAGATCCGTTATGGAAATATTAATTCAAAATATAAAACATTTTTCAGAAAAATATTTATTTTTCACAGTTATACGAATTTAAATTAAGAAAAAGCTTAATTTTCAATCGAAAAAATTAGTTTATACATTTTCAATTTATAATTTTATCCAGAGCTCGTTTGTTAATTATCTAATGGTATATGTCTACGTAACTGCCTATCCTTAAAAATCAAAACTCACTTATTTTTCATCTAAACTTCAACATTATACATTTTCGTAAAGGGAAAGAGTTCACCTTTCAGATAATATAAAAATATATAGGGTGTGTCGTTAAAAAAATCGACGTTGTTTGCATTTTAAAAAGACCGCTTTTTTAAAACACCCTATATAAGATTTTACTAAATAAACATTTATACTGAAAAAAACTTTATATAAAAAAAGAAACTGTTTAGTGAAAACCGCACTTTCCTATCGTTTCTGAGTTCCGAGATATTTGCAGTTAAAATGGATCAGAAACTTCTGGGACACCCGGTATTTCAAAAATAAAGGTACTTTATTCCTGAGTAAATTTCATATTTTTTGGCAAATCTCGTATACGACTGAAAAAATTTGATATGAGATAGTTGCATTTTAGGTTTTTAAATAAAAAACTGTTTCTTTTTAATATAATAATAATATAAGAGTATTTTTTTGTATGAACTTTCGGTTACCTGTTTTGATATCTGAAATTTCATCAGAATTGATCATAAAAGTATATTACAGGAAATCTTTGAATATGTTGGCAATAAAGTACATTCAAATCTGTTTAGGATTATAATAAATAGGACCTTTTGAAATTTGTTTTAGGGTAAATCGGCATTAGTCTAGGCTTAATATGGCTTATCTGTATACACGGAAATTAGTATAATAAAAATAGTCCTGGTTTCCCCTACTTTAAGGGAAAGAAATCTGTAAATTCTCTTTTCCAATAAATATTTTATTTATTCCTAAAACAAATAGTGTTTAGTGAAGTTCGCAGCCAATATAAATATATTTTTTTGTGTTTACCAATATTTTTCCAGTTTTGTAGATTCAGTCTGGTAAGTTTTAATATATTTTTTATTTGGTGTTTGTTTTTCAAATAGAACTTTTTCATTTTATAGATTTTATTAATTTTAAATATTAATTAATATTTTCAAACAACAATAAGCAAATCAGCAAAATAAACAGCTAATGATTGAAACGAGTCCTAACGAAATATACACAAACACTATAAACAGAAAACTATAAATCACATACCAAACTATTAATATCAAAGATATAGGTTATAATTAAATTAAATTTGACTTGACATTCTCGACACTTAACCAGCGTTGCCAAACTGCGGGGAATCTCAAGATGATTGGGGATTTATTGGGGATTGGCATTATGCGGGGATTTTAAAATCTCATCGTTAAACAATATAATAAATAATCAGCAGGAATTAAAATAAAAAAACAGTTCAGATTGGGCATAGAACTCAAGACCATTTGCACAGCAGCAAATCATTTGTCCATTGTACCTACTTTTGTTATAATAAATCATATTATAATCGGGTAAGTTCGTTTATCTCCGCGCGGTGCGAACGCGAACACATAGAGAAAACCTTTCTATGATTCCCTTAGTTTTAGACGCTTCTAATTTGCTAGCTTTGCTTTAGATAAGTTAATTTTGTATTCTGTCGCGAAATAACGATACGATTTTGTGCAAATATGGATAAATGGTTAATAAAAGGTCAAAACAAAGAAGATAATCATCCTAAGGTAAGGTACTTAACCTATTGAGGGGAATTTTTGGGGAATCAGCAGATTTTTGTCCCCAAATTTTGGGAATTTGACTTGGGATATTGGGGAATATGATAAATTGGCATCGGCAACACTGCACTTAACGCCTTCACGGCACTATCTATTGCGCATGTTTCCTCTCTTACTAAACTCAACTCTACTGGTACAACCCAGTAGAGCATTTCTATGCGAACTTGTAAATGATTTCTCTTGGTTTCAAACATACCGATTTTGTGACGCTGAGAGAGTGAGGAGTGATCACGTGGTACATTCTCGCACACGAATTGAAAATTTATAAACTAACTTTTTCGATTGAAAATTAGGCTTGTTCTTAATTTAAATTCGTATAAATTTGAAAATTAAATATTTTGCTTTGAAAAAATTACTACTTTAATACACAAAAAAGAACCAGAGGTTTCATAAAAAAATTATTTTTGCAAGAGATAAAAATTAAAAACGAAAAACATGGTTTTATCGTATTTGTATTTTATCTTCTAAAGGCTGATGTTTTAAAACAAATTGTTATTGATGTTTATTAGTACATCAAGAAACGGTAATTTTTTTATATTTTCAATTTCAATTATAATTTTAATGTTATAACTTGTCTACTTTTTTCTCATAAGATTAAGAGACTTATTTATCGACAGCAACATTTGGAAATTTCTTTTTTGTGTTTTAAATAACCTGTAATTTTGCCAAGACAAAACATTGCATTTTCGATTTTATATTAAAAAAAATATAATTATTATACTTTTTTTAAACAATATATATTGTTAATTATTAATTATTATTTAATTAAATTATTAATTATTATAAACTAACTTTTTTTTCAATTGAAAATTAGGCTTTTTCTTCGTATAACTGAAAAATAGATATTTAGCTTTGAAAAATTGTCATTTTAATTTTTGATAATTTTTCTAAAAAATGTTTTGTATTTTTAATAAAAGAATTAATATTTTCATAACGGATCTAAAGAGCTTATAATTGGTCTGAATCTAATAAATTGGCTGTCTGTCCTAATCACTTCTTCTATTTCTTCTTGTACGAAGGTTTCAAGTGAACTAAAATATATGTTTTGCTCTACTTTTTGTTGAACTGTCTAAATTTAAATTTGGCAACGTTGACCGATTTCGAGATGGTCACGTGGTACATTCTCGCAGACGAGTTGTACTCACATATTTCAAACATCGGGGCCTAGAATACTATATCGAATGTGCTATATATTTTTGTAAGTAGCTCGAGGCTTATTAAAGTGTTTTTAAAACTTATTTGAAAGTAATAGACTACCTTGAGTAACTAATACATTATTGCAAACTTTAATTAAATTACAATGTATCGATATAATTATTTCTATATTTCCTAAATGCAAATTACTAGCAAGGTTAATGAAATGGCAATATGAGATGATAAATGAGTGTGTGTGTGTGTGGAGTTTTGTTGGGGCTACTGGAGATATTCGCCCAACCATAGAAAAGATGATTGAGTCTATGTTTTTCTATGTTGTTAAATAAAGAATTTGATTTCTTATGTGAAATTAATTATTTTATATTTATGCAAACACCGATGATGCTAAACGCTGTAATCGCCAGTTGTTCCAGAGTTGCAGTATATGCAGTAATGCCGATGATAAAGGGTGGGTAATTTATTGTGAATATCCCTGTATATGAAAAGTTAAAAAGTCGAAGAATTACGTACCTTAAAATATTTTAGGTGCACAAAAATAGCTGAAATCTGGTTACAATTAGTTATAACATTAATTTGTCTTTTTATTATAAGAAAATAGTATATTATATTACTAGGAGTAGAAGGCGCTTATTATGTGTTGAGCCCAGAAGTTTACTGCCGAGGTGCTAGCCGAGGCAGTGTAATCTGAGTAATATATTGTTATGATATTTACTATCGTAACTTTAACCACTTAATCCAATTTAAGAATTTAAATTAAATGTTTATGAAATTTGAAATTCTTTCTGACCTCAGGGATTATTTAATTGTGAGTTCAAAGGTTTTTTTAGAGCCCTCTTTTAATTTATGCTACTGATTTTTTCTGTATTTTTTTTTAATAAAATAAAATGGTTCAACAATTAGATAATTTTATTTAATAAAGAATATAGAAAAAAAAACATAAACAATGATCAGACTAAATTTAATTATGGGAATTTCTTGCACGCACACACATTCACTCTATGATCTCCTATTACTATAAAATATAACAAAAATTGAAAAATATTTTCTAAAATTAAGGTTGGCACACCAGCAATTGGCTAACCTGTCTGTCTTAAAATGAAAAAACACGTGACTCAGTTTGCTATCAGTATAAACACGCCATTAGTATAATGAAAAGTGTATACCTCAACTATTTGTGCTTGAACTTTTTTCAAATCGTACAACCACTGATATATTTTGGCAAGACTTCTAATAATGTGATTCCTCCAACTTTGTGGATTCTTCAAAGGATATTTTCTTGGTTTGAGTGAATTGTTCTGGAACCAATTCTCAGGATATACAGAATATGAAATCACTACCTTCCAGGCAAGTTTTTGTTTAAATATTATTTTAGATACTCCGCTCACTAAACACTAAACATAGTCGCAGTTACCATTAGACTTCAGAATACAAAGTTTTTTCTTTATTTCACTAATTTCTTCTTTTGAAATTTCGATTAATAATTTTAATATAATTTTCTTTCTCCTCTTTCTACCATTTTCCAATTAACTACTTTCTTTTAAACTTTTAAATTAGAATATTTTCTTAAATTTTTCTCTACTCAAAAACTTCCACCATCTCAAAAAAACTAACTATTTTTTTTAATTAAAAATTCTTAAATTTTTTTATACTGAACTCTCTTCTACCATTTTTCAAACTTTCTACCTTCTTTTTTCTGTTGCTAGGTTTCCCTCTGAAGTTTTATGTGTTTTAGCTTTCATAATTTTATTTATAACGATTAACATATTTTTGCTTTGTATTCTGACGTCCAATTTCATACATTTTATAAATTTCTAATTTAGTTAACAAAGTTGGTATCTTGACATTTCATTTTAAATAGTTGTCACCACCTTATTTTATTTTGTCATACAGGTTGTCCTGATTTTATAATTTGTTATAAAGATTGTCCCAAAATAAATTGTTATACTGTATTTGAAAATCAAGAGAGAGTAAATTCCCAGAATAAAAAGTAATTCGGTATGCAAAACTATAGTACAGTACGTGCGGTAAAACTTCAATATTTGTAATGCATTCTAAATTGTTTTTGTTAATTTCAATACAAAATTTATTAAATTTCTTGGACTATCACATTATTTTATGATCTTTCATTGTTACTACAGTAGGCCTAAGAGGATTAACGTGCGTCATAGGCGTAACCAGAATAGAAAGGGATAATTGTTATTTGACTTAAATAGTTTCTAGAAATGCAGTTATTTGATTTTCGATAAACGTGACAAATAGTAGTGACTAAAAATGGAAGCAGTTTGTGAGTATACGCCAGTGAAAAAATTAAAACTAGACCATTTATCGCTCAATGAAAAGAGTGCTGTAGTGAATGTGTATCACTATTTTAAACATCAAAATCCCTCAAACACTATTGACAGTGTAGTTGAAACAACATCTAAGGCAATGGGATATGGAAAATCTACAATATATAAAGTTCTAAAGGAGGAAAAATCAGGTGGAGTAACCTCACCAAAGCCGAAACCAGGTAGACCAAAACTATTAAAAGTCAACATGGACGAGTTTTTTAAAAATGCTATTCGTAAGCTTGTTCACTCATTTTTTATAAACAAGCAAATACCAACTTTAGATAAAGTTTTGCAAGCCATTACGAATACAAAATGCCTAAAATAATATTGACTTTTTCTTCATTTTACCCAAATTAAATTACTACTTACGAATTATGTTTATCTATCTAAAATTGGTAATCTAGGTATAAATAACTAAAACAAATTAAATATTTCTATTTCCATATTAATTTAATTTTGAAAACGCACGTCTATGGTTTACTGCCTTTAACACTGATAACTGCAAAACATTTCTGGGAATTTACTCTCTCTTGATTTTCAAATACAGTATAATAAAATTTTGAATTTTGAATATTATTTAATTTTGGTTTTAAATTTTTAGGTTATTATCAAAGTTATTCAAAGAAAATCTTCATTGTCATAGTTATCTCACATTAAATCATTAACAAAGGTAAGTTAATTCATAATTCTCTTATTTCTTAGTAAATCTGCATACGTTTTTAGGTGCTGTTTCAATTAATATTTAAAAGCCAAATTATCTCTTCTGGAAAAATATTGGATTGTACATAGTCTGGGTATTTTGTGTTTCATTTTAAAAATTTTTCATATGCAAAATCATATACTTTGCGCGACTTCGTTGGAATTAGTGTTCTACTAATTTCGGAGGCGTACATTGCAATTCTTGAGACATTTTTCAACAAAGTTTTCAAAACAGACAAACGTCAAATTAAATAAGTTTAAAAATGACAGATCCTACCTACTTGATAACAACGCCCCATGCAAGCGTTTCTAATTATTATTTTACTAGTACAATAATGAAAATTCATTTTTGTACTAGTAAAATAATAGTATATTTCTACGACCTGTGTTGCAAAAAGTAATATAGTTATTATTATATGCTTGAAGAATATCTTTATTGTTGTTCTTTTACTATTACTGTTTTTAAGCGGTACTACATTTTGCATTTAATGTTTGAAAGTAAAACCACAAGAACGTGTATAAGTGTAAGAAATTAATTGTCTGAGGAACTTCCTATTGGCTGAATAGTACGAGGGCTACTGCTACAACTTAGAAAGTTTTAGTATTGACAAAACACGTTTTACAGAAGTTGGCGTTTATTAAATATCAAAAAGAATCAACAAAGTTAAAAATTGTCATCATAGTCGAGAAAATTTAACATAAAAATAGCCCAAAATGTGGATTTGCACCGCTGCATCAAGAAGTGCAGTCTTCTTTCCAAGTGTTGAAGAAAAAATCCCCGGGTAAAGAGATTCGATCTATTTTTGATGAGTTTACAAGGAACCCCCTTGCGATGACGTTCCTGGCGCCCTCCTGACCCCCAGGTACACGGGGGGCTCTTTTAGCCATCATATTCAGGTTAAGCGGCCCAAAACACCCCCGGCTACTAAACTTCATATGGTTCGGATGTTTTTTGTGCAAGATATGAATGTTTCTTGATGCAGCGGTGCAATTTCAAAAATTTCTAGACTAGCTAACGAAGCGAAGCAAAAAACCCCATCTCAATCCGACTTACTGCACCAAAATTCGACATTTTTCTGCTATATTTTCTCTCCTACCAGCTCCTCTAATTATTAAAGCTCCGTAATTATTATTTCAATACGTGGTAAAAGCAAGCCAGCGTTGCCGGATCCTTAAAAAAAGTTATGACAACTAGTAAAATTGTTTCTTAAAATTTTTTTGTTTTTTTTTGGTTAAAACATCGAAAACAAATAGTTTTGAAAAATTTTAAGTAGTGAATTTTATCTTTGAGAAATAAAATATTATTATGTAATTAAAAATTGTTTAGACTGTGTCAGATGTTTGGTATAAAATTTTTCTGTTTCACCTGACCTCAAAAAAAATCAATTAGATCTTAAATTGTGTATAATAAAAGCTAAAATTTTGTGGAAAAATGAAGATAAATGGTAAGATTTGTTGTTAACAGAATTATTGTCTCACATAGCTGGTGAAATATCAAAAAATAAAAGGGTGTATGAATAATACTTTAACTTATAACAGGAAATATCAATACTAATCAAACTCTGTGTACTTAAGCAATTTCTGTAGTCCTTCCATTCAAGTAATTTTTTTGTTTATGGTCATGGTTGCGAACTTGCAATAAGTAAATCATAGTAAAAACTAATTTGTTTATGTAAGTGAAAAGTTTAATGAACTATTTAAATAACTAAGATGTACCAGCAACAAAAGAGTTTAATGGAAAAGCGTTTCCAGTTCAACGAACAAACCATAAAAGGAAGTAGGATGCAGGAATTTTGTAGAAATTACGGAAAATATTTCTAGCCTACAAACTAGGATACAAATATATTTTTTATTTACATAGTATATTATCTAACAGGCTCGGAAATCTCTTATAGTAAACAATTTCATTAGAAAGAGCATTTTAGGTTAAGTTTAATTGTCAAAAAATAAAACAATTTTTATGTTATTAATTTTCTTTATTAACGGAATTAATGAAATTAAATGTATAATTTGTTACTCTTTTTCTAGTTACGACATTTTTCAATCAGGACAAGTTAAGTTAAACTGTCAAACAATGAAGGCATAAGGAGACTCGATGGATAAGTCAATATGTTTTCACTGGAATGCGATAGATGGAGAAACTAAATGGACTTTCATTATTACACACGGAGTATAAAATTCAGAAAATAGATATAATAGATTCCTTCTCAATAAATTTATATTATGTATACTTAATATTCTTAGTGTTGAGGGTTCTGGAACCAACCCTATGTTGTGCCCGTTTACCAGGACTACCGAGATAAGCACATATCCTTTTTAAACTGCATCGTATCTTCTAAATGGACTGTATATTTGCTGTAGTATTTATCTTCCCAACTCCATTGACAAAAACAACGAACACTTTTTATTTAACGGTTTATTTAAAATTTTAAGTGAAATGAGTCACAAACGACTGAGCAATACATTACTTTAATAAGTAATCAACGAACAAATTATTAGTTAACATATGTCTTTAAAAAACACTAACACATATTAGTAAAGAATTAAAAATGATCACATCATTCAGAAAATATTTTTAGATGTTGTATGTAAGAGTGATAAATAAGCACTGATTTTTGCTGCACTAAGGAGCACTGAGTTTAGATTTAAAATGACAATAAACAATAAAGTGGACCGCCTGATTCGCAGCTAAGTACCACAGTGAAAACGAAATTTGCTGCACTAAGGAGCGAGGTGTTGTATGTGTGAGTGTTGACAAGGCACTAATTTAAAAGTTTGCGAAGTCTGTATCTTTTCAAAGTTTCTTCCCCCCCGTCCGTTTGTTCTAGAAAGAATATTCGTTATCTAGTGGGCGAATCGATTTGTTAGATATGTAAGTTTTTTATGTCTGTCTCTTTCTCTCCCGCTTGAGAAGACAAGGATTAATTTAATTACGTCGTTATGAGTTTTGGGTGGACGTGACGAATCTAGCGTAAGCCTAGAAAAATTCGTTAGAATCTGCGCTGCAGATATTTGGATACGTGACGATCGTAGCGTAATGAAAAAAATATTCGTTGAGACTTTTTGTCTCAGCGCTGTTGTCAGGTTGAACGGGTTTGTGTTTCCTTTGGTTTGAAAATTAAACAGTTGCGATGTTGTTGATTTGAGTTTATATGTTTAATTTGTTTTGAAAATTAAACACTTAGTTTGATACGCTTGAAAAGCATAATTATTTTTTTTTTTGAGATCAAAGTTATATTAATAAAAATAACAGTTCGAGCTAGTTAGTGGTAAAAAATTATAAAATTTCGTCTATTAATTCCAATAACAATAAAAGTACAATTATTGTTATTTTTATCGCGCAATGAAAATAATTTGCAACACTTAATTGAAGAATAATGACGAGGTATTTTTTAAAACATGAAAAAATCTATTGTGGGACGATTAAAAGTAATAGTTATTCTGTAATCTGATATTAATTATATTATTTCTTTTAAGTCATTAAATAATTTTCCTTTTTACAGGTTCTTTTACTGGAAGCAGGAGAAGAAGAGCCACTTGTAGCTGAGGTTCCGGCATTTGCACCGACGTTGCAAGCGTCAAGCATTGATTGGATGTACTCGACACAACCATCACCGAAAAGTTGTCTTGCTAGAGATGAAGGAAGGTGTACTTGGGCTCGTGGTAAAGTAATGGGAGGATCATCTACGATAAATTACATGATCTACATTAGAGGGCATCCCAAAGATTATGATGAGTGGGAAGAAATGGGAAATCATGGTTGGTCCTATCAAGATGTACTTCCTTATTTTATTAAATCTGAAGACAACAGAGATCATAAAGGCATTGACCCCTACTACCACGGAAAAGGCGGTTACCAAACTGTTGAAAGATTCCCATATCAGGATGAAAACACAATCGGACTGTTACATGCTTACAAAGAGTTAGGATTACCAGAATTAGATCAAAACTCCGAAGAACTCATAGGCGCTATGTTGCTCCAACATACTACTAGAGATGGTGAGAGACTAAGTACCAACGGTGCATTTATTAGACCTATTAGAAGAAAAAGGAAAAATCTAACAGTACAAACAAACGCGCACGTAACAAGAATTTTGATAGATCCCAAATCTAAAACAGCTTATGGAGTGGAATACTCCCAAAAAGGTAGACTGATTCAAGCTGTAGCGAAAAAAGAAGTAATTCTTTCCGCAGGTACAATAAATTCTCCCCAAATTCTCATGTTAAGTGGGGTTGGACCAGCAAGTCATCTAGAAGGATTTGGAATTAAAGTATTAAAAGATTCAGCTGTAGGATTCAATCTGCAAGATCACACAACTATAGACGGAATCGTTTTTGGATTAACGAACCACACTTCTACTTTAGTAGACGATGAACAATTAAAAGCTGATATTAACAAATGGAAGGAAACACGAAATGGTCCCCTTGCTTCTACAGGTGCTTTACAAACAAACGCTTTTATACAAACCAAGTACGAAAACAGCCATAACCGACCTGATATCCAGATATCCGTAGATTCTGTTAATGTTGATAATTTTTTCACAGATCCTATTCTTAGTTACAATACAGCTGTTTTGCCATTATCTTACTACAGCGGAATGATGGCCAGACCTATTTTACTAAATCCTGAATCTAGAGGAAGGATTTTATTGAATAACACTGATCCAGTTTACGGAGCTCCTTTAATTCATGCTAATACTTTTTTTAAAGAAATAGATTTATTGAGGATAGTTGAAGGAGTAAAGCAAAGCCTTAATCTTGAAAGAACCAGTTTTTTTAAACACGCAGGAATTAGACTGGTGACTACCCCATTACCAGCTTGCGCACATGTTCCTTTTGGTACAGACGAATATTTTGCTTGTATTGCAATGGCATATACAACAACTATTTTCCATCCTGTTGGAACTTGTAAGATGGGACCCAAAGAAGATCAATCAGCGGTAGTTGATCCAGAATTGAGAGTTTACGGAATTAAGAAATTACGGGTTATAGATGCTTCAATTATGCCAAAAATAATGAGGGGTAACACAAATGCTCCGACGATAATGATTGCAGAGAAGGGTAGTGATTATATTAAGAAGCAATGGTTGAAGGGACACAGCCAAGGGGATTACAAGCAAAGTAGTGATATGCAACAACAATATTCTAATAATGAAAGACTTTTTTTACAAAATAATGCACCGACCAGTTATGGAAAATCAAAGGCTAGATTAAATTCTCCATCGTTCGATTTTGATAAATTTTTTGAGGCAAATTTTTAGGGATTAAATAAATAACAGTTATAGAAAAAGAAGCCAAAACTGGGAAAATTAAATTACTTTAAATATAATATACTTTCATTTCGGAAGCTCATAGTGGTTTGTATTTTAATTTCTCTCTTTCCACTGGATTAAAACCACTTAGTTGTTAAAAAAGTTTTTTTATTGACGTTTCGGCTTTCCAGATCGAAAGCCGTTATCAAAATGACCTAAAATAAATAAATTTACTAGAAACAGAACACTTGATAATCTTGCAAAAATATGACATACACAGAATAAGATTTTGAGATTGAAGATGTCAAAATCTTTTTCAATCATATTTTTGTGACGTTTCTGGGAACGAATTTTGAAAGAAGGATAGCGCATTTGCATATTATAAGAGAATTTATACTTCGTCATAAATGAAGTTTTCTTATTAATATTATCATAAGAAAAAACCAGATAAAAACTTATGATACTATCCCGATATAGAGGGTATCCTTTTTGCAATTAACTCTCTTTGTAAAATAGGTATCCAAATTTTTGAAATATCAACCGAACAATTAGAAACACATTCGTTATTATTTAAGCATATCAATGCTGCTTCTTTAACTTTGCGGTTATAATTATTCGGTTCTTTTAATAATCTAGTTGAAAAATTCCATTGTATTTTATGACCAGAATCCCATGCGTGTTCACATATTTTGGATTTTTCGAATTGTTTATTTTTAATGTACGATTGGTGTTCATTAAGTCTAATATGAAAAGGTCTAGATGTTTCTCCTATATAAAATTTAGTACATTCGCATGGAATTTTGTAAATACAATTTTTTGTGTTTTGGATTTCATTAAAAGGTTTTGTATTTACTATTAAAGATTTTAATGTATTATTAGTTTGAAAAACTGTTTTTAAATTAAATTTATTGCCAATCCTTCTAATTTTTTCGGATAATTTTGGAATATAAGGGATTTTTACTATATTTGAAAGAATTATTGGGGGGTTTAAATTTTGATCTTTAGTTTTGATGTCTCGGTAAAGTTCACGATTTATAAATTTACTTGGGTAGTTGTTCTTAATCAAGACAGATTTAACAAGTGATAATTCATTATTTATATATTGTCATTTGAACAAATTGTTTTTGCTCTATCGGAAAGAGATTTGACAATACCTCGTTTAACACAAATTGAGTGGTTTGAATTAAAATTTAGATATCTATTTGTATGTGTTTCTTTTCTAAAAACTGATGTATCAAAACAATTGTTGTTATTGTGTATTAGTACATCAAGAAACGGTAATTTTTTATTATTTTCAATTTCAATTGTAAATTTAATAGTAGGTTCCGAATTATTAATAGTATATAAAAATGTATCAATATTTTCCCTATCGTGTTGCCAAATTGCAAAGATATCATCTACATATCTAAACCAGACAGAAGGTCTTAAATTTTGTTTGTTTACAATTTCCATTTCAAAATTCTCCATGAAAATATCACACAATTTTGGTGATAAAGGAGAACCCATTGCCATGCCAAAATTTTGCTGATAAAAATCACTATTTAATTGAAAATATGTAGTTTTAATACATAGTTCCAATAATTCTAGAATTGCTGAGACGCTTAATTTAGTTCTATTTATTAATGTATTATCACTTGTCAACTTTTTTCTCAGAAGATTAAGAGTTTTATCGACAGGAACATTTGGAAATAAACTGACTACATCTTGATGTACTAATACACAATAACACCAATTGTTTTGATACATCAGTTTTTAGAAAAGAAACACATACAAATAGATATCTAAATTTTAATTCAAACCACTCAATTTGTGTTAAACGAGGTATTGTCAAATCTCTTTCCGATAGAGCAAAAACAATTTGTTCAAATGACAATATCTTAAATAATGAATTATCACTTGTTAAATCTGTCTTGATTAAGAACAACTACCCAAGTAAATTTATAAATCGTGAACTTTACCGAGACATCAAAACTAAAGATCAAAATTTAAACCCCCCAATTTATTTATTTATTTATTTAGCGGATGGCAACACATGATTTAAAAACAGTAAACAAAACAGAATTTATAAAATACAAAAATGTAAAGGTGTATATATAAAACACATACACAAACATAAACGTAGAAACATAAAAGAAATAACACATTTATATCTCTATCGATAAATTTTCAATCCATTGAATCGCCGTATGTGGGAGTGTGAGGAAATCAGACATTACACCAGGATAGGCCGTGGTCTCGCAGTTCTCCACAATATGCTGAATGGTCTGGTTTTCCCTTCCGCAGTCACACAGTGGGTCCCGAATTTTATCCCATTTTTGTAGTAAAAATCCCTTATATTCCAAAATTATCCGAAAAAATTAGAAGGATTGGCAATAAATTTAATTTAAAAACAGTTTTTCAAACTAATAATACTTTAAAATCTTTAATAGTAAATACAAAACCTTTTAATGAAATTCAAAACACAAAAAATTGTATTTACAAAATTCCATGCGAATGTAATAAATTTTATATAGGAGAAACATCTAGACCTTTTCATATTAGACTTAATGAACACCAATCGTACATTAAAAATAAACAATTCGAAAAATCCAAAATATGTGAACACGCATGGGATTCTGGTCATAAAATACAATGGAATTTTTCAACTAGATTAGTAAAAGAACCGAATAATTATAACCGCAAAGTTAAAGAAGCAGCATTGATATGCTTAAATAATAACGAATGTGTTTCTAATTGTTGGGTTGATATTTCAAAAATTTGGATACCCATTTTACAAAAAGAGTTAATTGCAAAAAGGATACCCTCTATATCGGGATAGTATCATAAGTTTTTATCTGGTTTTTTCTTATGATAATATTAATAAGAAAACTTCATTTATGACGAATTATAAATTCTCTTATAACATGCAAATGCGCTATCCTTTCAAAATTCGTTCCCAGAAACGTCACAAAAATATGATTGAAACATATTTTGACATCTTCAATCTCAAAATCTTATTCTGTGTATACTATGTTGATGTCATATTTTTGCAAGATTATCAAGTGTTCTGTTTCTAGTAAATTTATTTATTTTATGTCATTTTGATAACGGCTTTCGATCTGGAAAGCCGAAACGTCAATAAAAAAACTTTTTTAACAACTAAGTGGTCTTAATCCAGTGGAAAGAGAGAGAAAATAATATACTTTCCTTGCACATTCAATTCATTGCGTTGGATCAACCAGTTATAATCGTTATAAAAAAATTATATTTATAAAGAAATTTTCCCAGCCTCCACGATTACTTTAATCCACTAGGTGGATTAATGATATGTATCAGATAATTCTGATGATTATAATTTATTTAGTTCTCATCAAATATCATCTCCTCTTTATTTCAAATATACAAAGCTATTTTCTTCTATTTATTACCATTTTTTTACATTCCATTTGTTAAAACAATTAATTTTTAGATCTTTTCAACAAACCTCTTAACCTCTCCTTCCACTAAAATATTTTTAGATTACGGTGAAACTGAACTTTGAATTTTAGTAGTATTTAACATTTGATTATAATAATTACCAATAGTAACTGTACAATTATTGAAAACAGGTGATGTGACACAGGTTCACATCCCCAACAAGTCATTCATAAGTTTCAAATATTCCGTGCCCAAGGATGAAGTGAGATAGATATATAAAAGTCCAGAACATGGCAACGAATTTATTCTTCGATGCATGGGCGTACCGTTACAGAGGGATGTGACACAATATATTTATTTTTTTTAACGATTTTAATTTTAGTTATTTCGCTAGTCCGCTCTGAACACCTAGTGTTCGTCAATGCAGGATCAAGGGAAAATTCATCATTTCCTTGCAAATGTGTCGATGTTGTTTTTATCAGTTTAGATAAATCCTGAAAAATATATAAACTGTTTTAATCTTATCGAACCTATAACAGAAAAAAATTAGTTAGTAAATATCAACTAACGAAAACGTTGGCAGAAGTAACAAATTTCTATATCTACTATTTTTTTGTTTTTTCTCCACTACGCTACATTAAAATTATATACCTTCATAATCCGCGAAGCAGGCGAGAAGGCATTCACAGTGATACGACATACAAATCGAATCAAATAAGTAATTAGTTAAAACTACAATTACAGAACACAAAAAAGTTAAGATTCAGAGTTTAAGCAGTCGGTATTATGGAAATGTTTTTGATTGCTTATAATATTCAACATATTCTCAAAAGATTGGTTTGACCTTTTACATTACATAAATTTAAGCCATAATGTTTAAACAATATTACTGGAAGTACCTTATATTTTAAGTGAAAAATGTTTGTATTCTAGTAAAGCTTCGCAAAAGTATTTTTAAATGTTATAGCCTAAATTTATTAAAAAACAAATAAACATAGGTATATTACCTCGATATTGGTTTTGCATCTGTTTTCAAATATTTCCGTCCACTTGGTTTATATTCAAAGTCATTATCACGGAAATGAAGAACAAATATAATCATTTGTAGGTATGAACTTCACTGCTTAAAATCTTCTCCTTTCAACATTTGCAGGAATCCTAAAATTCATGTCATCCTATAACTGTTTAAATGAAAAATATTACCTAAATACTTAGGTAGTTTGGAAAAACAAAATGTGATTTAAGTTTTAACACAATATATGAAACTTACATAATTATAAGTCTTTGCAATAAGTTTAAATAATCCTTTATGCATTATTAAAGAATTTATACAGTCGATAAATACTAAATTCTACGCCCCTGAACTATGTTTATAACCTTAAATATAACTTACCGATAAAATGATAAATCGGGATTTAAATAATCCAATTTGCGGCATACCACACATTGTTGAACCATATTTGTCTATTCAATCAATTTAAATCAATATGAAAAAGAAAATTTTAATCTAGCACGATATAAAACACATTAGTAAACAAACACCAATGTACTGAACATGGCCGACACAAATATACTAGTACCATTCTAATGGTTTCACTCCATTCATAAATAACAATGTTTGATTGCGCTTCGTTGCCGCTTCTATCAAATTTTCGCAGAAATGGTTGAAACTTAAATCATGGTAAAGTATCTTTGTCAATATTTATCTAGCAATATAAAATGTTGTGTTATTAGTTTCGAAAATTAGTGTTAACGTAGATGTACAATTATTTTAGCGAAACAAAATATCTCATTTTCCAAGATAATGTTTAAATAGATTTAGGATTTTGGTAATGACGGAAAAAAATATGATAACTTTGACAACATTGAAACTGATAATATAAAAACACAGCGTTTAGACTGTTACGTGTTGTTGTCCCCAGCCGAAACGTCGATCTTGTTGTTCTAAATCTATGCACAGGTTCTATTTTACTGAATATTATCTTTAGAAAAATGATAAGTTGAACTATATCATTGCTGATATTTCAATGCACAGCTAATTAGATTTTAAGTTTACAGATGTAAAAGTACAGTTTCGACAGTTTGTAATGACAATTTTAATTATCTAGTTTATATGCAACACTTTCCCGTCTCAGCTGCTGTCTTCTAACCAACATATCATTCCTTGCACATTTAATAGTTTTAACATCAAAAGTGGCTTGCTGGGCAAATATTGTGATGGCACAGCTGTTTTGCACAATCTCTGTGATAGTTTCTTTGAAGGAATTCCTGCAAGTTATAATCAAATATATATAACCAAATTCACAAATAGGCCAAATACTGCCTTGGGTTT
Organism: Crepidodera aurea; assembly: GCA_949320105.2. Classification (NCBI taxonomy): domain Eukaryota; kingdom Metazoa; phylum Arthropoda; class Insecta; order Coleoptera; family Chrysomelidae; genus Crepidodera; species Crepidodera aurea. The sequence continues at coordinate 25,098,589 of OX439477.1, forward strand.
TTGGATTGACATTCAGGGCCGACCAGAGGGGGGGTCAGGGGGGGCAAAATCCCCGGGGCCCGTCTGCCGGCCCTATTTTTACGGTTATTGTACAAACAAAAAAATTGCCTTTTATAAAAGAGCCTCAATGAATGAAATTAATGTAGTTTTAGGCGCACCCACATTCAGTATATTTTTCAGTTAATCAATTCGATTGGAAAATATATTCTGGGGTTTCTTCTCAGCTAACCTTTGACTTTTATAAGTTTACACAAAAAATCCATTAAATAAAGTAGATTTTCTTCAACTAAATTTCCCATTAATAAAAAATATTCGAGAATTTAAACTATTGCAACATAAGGAAGCGTCATATTCATCTATCATGTGTTCAATGCCCAATTTTAGTATAGTTCCCGGAGATTTAATTCAATAAACGCTGTGGCTAGGTGCACTCTAACGTGTACAAATTAAAAAGCTTAGGTACATGCCAAAACGTCATCATTGTCCATGACGTAGTCTTTTAGCGTGCACCTATTCTTATATATTAATAATGATCGAACGAGATTATTTTTTAGTACGTTACTGTTTGATGCCTATAACTGTTTGTTCGGCACCTCTTGATCCAGCTTTTGTTTTAATATTTTTTTTATTGAATATTTTTCATTTTGTAATTGAAGAGACTCGTATTGAAAGGCTTGCTAAAGGACCCCGCACCATTTAAATGTAAAAAACGTCCTGGTCAAATTGGCTGATAATTTCGTGAAAAATTCTTCAAACCTTTCTGATTAAAGAACATGAAGTCCGAATAATATATTTTTGTTTGTCTATCACCAAAGCAGTCCCTAAGTAACATCTTTCTAGTTGAGTCTGTCAAATGTCAGAAAATGTTCCTGTAAACCTGTTCCTGTAATACCTAATTATTTTTATTTAAATTTTAATATCAAACAGATCCCAATAGAAGAATGAATATTAAACATAAGCAAGTGGAAGAATTCGCATTACTATTGAATCTGTCTTTAATGTAAATATTATAGGTAGAAAATCTTATAGTAAAATATTTCTTTCGTAATACTTAGTTTCAATAAAAAAATTTGTGTTAAAAAATCCTAGTAGAACTCGTAATACCTTTTTTTAACTGTACAATAAAATGAATCTGAAACTTACTTGTTTTGTTAAAGAAAACATTTCAGTTTCGTTTTACAAATGTTATTTTTGTAATAAAAATAAATGTAATGAATAATGATTTATTTAGAAAAACTTTTTGTATTATTTTCAAAACCTTTAGTGCTATTATAGATGGAGGCATAAGAAACAAATCAAAAAATTAACAAGCATTTTAGAAAATATAATCCTACCTAAGTGCTATTTTTAATTTTGCTAACGTTAGAATTTCTTTTCGAGGGGATTACCATGTTTTATTATCTACTCATTCCAAACGCAGTATATTTGAACAATCTTTAAAATTATATTAGTTTTTGTAAAGGAACTGAAACTCTGTTTGGTTAGTTCTTTCATCATATTTATTTTTGTTGTTTGCAACAACTCGGTACAAATTTTTTTAACAGAAAGTTACCTGATTATCTAAAATTCTAGTGGATCAAATATGGTCGCTCTAAACCTTTTGCCTCGCCATCTAGGAAAATAATTGCGACCTCGCGCAAAACAGAAATCGACTTTCTACTATAGAAAGCTGTTGTCAAATCGTAACCAGCAAGTTGGTTTTATAATTTTTTGCAGAGATGTCTACATTGATTCTATCAGAATATTTTACGGGCATTTGCAAGCTACATTAACCCTCCGGCGGGCGCGTCAGCGGCAATCTGCCGCAACTTTTTGTTTTTGTGTTATAATATAATTCTGTTCAGTTGTTACAAGCGAAAGATCCAAAGCAGGTAGAATTTGCAACGAACAATATTAATAAATACAACAAAAATTGGTATGTAATTCTTGTCTTTTCGTTCCTTTTAAGCTTTTTCAATGAATTCAGTTACGAGGGTGTATCAAAAAATGTTGAAAATTTTCTTAAAGTCGGAATATCTTGTTCAAAATTGGTATGTTGACGTAAAATATCATTATAAACAAGCTATTTTAATAACTTTTTCTTCATACTTCAAAATAAAGGTTTTTCTCTTGAGCAAAATTCATATTTTTTGACAAACCTCGTATTCTATTAATAAAAATTCGATATCTGATGGTTGCATTTCAGGTTTTAGACCATGCATAACTTTTTATCAAGAATAACTTTTTTTCATAAAACAAATTTAATAATAAAAAAAGTTTTCCATATGGTGCCGACTTAATTGTACACACTGTATATATATTTGTCTTATTTTACTAAGTAAAATAAATTTTCTTGGTTATTTGTAAACTACAAACCTGAAAAACCAAATGCGGCAGATTGCCACTGCGCGCTTCTCGTGTAATTCTCATCATGTTACAGCCTCTCTCGCAAGCTCACTCGGCCATAAACGAATCGTTCAATAAAGCCCTTGTTTATGTACTTAACAATGTTTTAATTCTGCGTACTAAAAACTTCCAGTTGTGCGATGCCGGAGGGCTCTATCAGGAACTGCTTGACTGTTAAAATGTCTAAACATGACAAGGAAATGGCAAGCCCTGGTTTTTCACTCATTTTTAAGGGTCTACGAAAAGTCTGAGCTTCAATTGTACGATTCAAATCACTGAAAACTTTTCAAATAATCACGTAGGAGCAACTTCCTCGCATTGCGGTTGAAGATGTTGTAGCAGATAGTATATCAAGATCCTGGCAGCTTTGCTCGGTTTGTACAAATGGGAGATGCAATTATGATTTTTTTGTATAATTAATAATTGTTAGAAAACGAGTAAGGAATTTAATTTATCAGATTCGACATCCTAAGACCGGTTTCTGCCTTTCGCCTTCGTCAGTTAGGCTTTTCGAATCCAATAAATAAAATTCCAAACTCGTACAAGTCAATAGCTATATCCGCTATAAGATAAAATTTTTAGATGTGCTGCCATCTATGATTAGAAGAGAGTATTGACAATTACTAAAAGCAAAAAATTCCCGGTGTATTGGGGTTGCATACACAATTTGCATTGTGTGTTGCAAAGCTTTTATTTGACTGATTCTAGTCAAAATGTCACTCTCTTCTTTCGTATCCCTTTCAGAGATTAATACAAAGTTAGAAAACGAGTAAGGAATTTAATTTATCAGATTCGACATCCTAAGACCGGTTTCTGCCTTTCGGCTTCGTCAGTTAGGCTTTTCGAATCCAATAAATAAAATTCCAAACTCGTACAAGTCAATAGCTATATCCGCTATAAGATAAAATTTTTAGATGTGCTGCCATCTATGATTAGAAGAGAGTATTGACAATTACTAAAAGCAAAAAATTCCCGGTGTATTGGGGTTGCATACACAATTTGCATTGTGTGTTGCAAAGCTTTTATTTGACTGATTCTAGTCAAAATGTCACTCTCTTCTTTCGTATCCCTTTCAGAGATTAATACAAAGTTAGAAAACGAGTAAGGAATTTAATTTATCAGATTCGACATCCTAAGACCGGTTTCTGCCTTTCGGCTTCGTCAGTTAGGCTTTTCGAATCCAATAAATAAAATTCCAAACTCGTACAAGTCAATAGCTATATCCGCTATAAGATAACATTTTTAGATGTGCTGCCATCTATGATTAGAAGAGAGTATTGGCAATTACTAAAAGCAAAAAATGCCCGGTGTATTGGGGTTGCATACACAATTTGCATTGTGTGTTGCAAAGCTTTTATTTGACTGATTCTAGTCAAAATGTCACTCTCTTCTTTCGTATCCCTTTCAATGCAAATTGTGTATGCAACCCCAATACACCGGGAATTTTTTGCTTTTAGTAATTGTCAATACTCTCTTCTAATCATAGATGGCAGCACATCTAAAAATTTTGTCTTATAGCGGATATAGCTATTGACTTGTACGAGTTTGGAATTTTATTTATTGGATTCGAAAAGCCTAACTGACGAAGCCGAAAGGCAGAAACCGGTCTTAGGATGTCGAGTCTGATAAATTAAATTCTTTACTCGTTTTCTAACTTTGTATTAATCTCTGAAAGGGATACGAAAGAAGAGAGTGACATTTTGACTAGAATCAGTCAAATAAAAGCTTTGCAACACACAATGCAAATTGTGTATGCAACCCCAATACACCGGGAATTTTTTGCTTTTAGTAATTGTCAATACTCTCTTCTAATCATAGATGGCAGCACATTAATAATTGTATAATAAATAAATATAATAAACGATTTTAATATTGAAATTGAGTTGTGTTGACAAGGCTCTAAATTTTGCTATTCTAGGCGTCAAGTCATTGCGCTAGTGTAATATATACGTCGAATTTCAAATCGCTTTTTGAAAAATGGACTTTCACATTCAAACATTACATTTACAATAAATGTTTATAGTGGAAATAATTAAAACTTTTAATTGATTAATGATCCTTAATGGTTAAATCTAAAAAATTTAGGAGTATTGTTTAAATAAAAAAACTATGTCACATGTAAATTCATTTTAATTAAACTTATTTCACAACAACATATTTAAAAACATCTCTTTATTTTTCGCTAAACCAAAAATAATACATGTAATACTAAAAAATCGCATTTATTGAAGATTTTTTCCGAGATTAATTGTAGTAGGTACTGATGATATTTTAAAAAATGAAAAAAAAAATAATTCCAAATAAAATATTGAAAAAATAATTCGACAATATTTTTTATCCATTTAGCAAGTTGTAAACATAAAAAACTTGTTGATCTAATAATTAAAAAATATTTAGAATAAAATTTTAACTTATGAATAAATAAGGCTAACAAAATAATAACATCTTTTATATCAAACTACTTATACTTACTATCTACACGAAATATTGACTAAAACAAATTCCGTAAGTACTTATAGAAATCTCTTTGTTGTTCCTACTTTATTTTTATTTTTTTCGTGTGAGTTTGATACATATTTTGAAATAATACCCTGCAATTTTTCATTTCTCTTGCTTGGAGCATGAAAACGTGGATTCGTAGGTACCTTAAGGTAGCAGGATCCAGGATATAAACAATCTCAATATGAATATTTGATGCTTTTAATTCGGTTATTTGTTAACTGTTTATATTATTAAATTAACCGATGATTTGGAAATGAGTACATCATAAGAATCTTTGGACAAATTTATACAATATATAAGAGTGTTACCAAAATAAGTGCGAAATTTTTTAGGGAGTGAATCTTTGTCGAAAATTAAGGGTCTTTCATGTAAACAAAAAGCTATCTACTGGATTTACCAGGTCATCTGTAAATCCAGTATTGCACAAGGTTGTATTTTATTTTTTTAATAGGAAACTATTACTTTTACGGATACAACACAAGAGTTAAAAAAGCTTTTTTATTTTTAAATTAAGAATTTTGTTTCATTGAAAAGTTCTCGTAAAAAATGGAATACGGGTTGCATGCTTCACCCCTTTAAAAGATCACAACAAAATATTCATAGGTAGAACATGCCCACAAAATGCCATTTCTTCAACTCTTCAGCAATTTAAAGAAAAAAAAAATTTTTTCTCCCCTAAAAACTTTCGCACTTATTTGGTAACACCCTGTATATTATAATTTTTCACCACCACCTGTAAGTCTCATAACTCTATTTAAAAAAGATGTAATTTTTTTTGGAAAACAAACCTTGTCCAACTTACTCTTTCATTTGACTTGTGATTTCACATGAAAAAAAAAATAATGCAGGAACTTCACGAAAGTCCTAACTCTCAGATTCGTTATACTTTATAATAAACGTGAAAAAAAGACCTAACCTATGACTTCTAGTCTAATTTTTACTTTGAAACAAATTCCGTATACAGTCGGTATTATGATACATATATTTAGAAACCAAGTCTTATCTACGTTGAGTTTTAAAAAAAGTACGTAAGTATACATGATTTTGGTCATTAAAAATATTCGTTAAAAATTATTTAGTTTGCAAAAGGTTTAAGTTCGTCAAGTAGAAATGTTTTAAATGCAAATCTTTTGATATAATCGTTGAATTCATTACGTCACAATATTGACCGCTGTGAACCCAAAATTCTTAAAAATAAAAACTCAATGAACATCAAGAAATAGAATTTACCTCTCCAAAAGAAGTAATTACCGAAATAAAAGAAAATATCAATCCGAAAAAAGCTTCAAGTTTTGATTTAATTACTGGAGAAATTTTAAAACCATTACCCAAAAAAGCTAAATAATCTAATAAATGATGCCTTCAGAAAATTGCGGACGTCATAATGATACCCAAGCCAGTGAAACCACCACATGAGGCATCGTCATACAGACCGATCTCATTACTGCCTATTATGTCGAAACTATTTGAGAAACTCCTACTCAAAAGAATAAAACCACTTATCGAAGAAAGGGAAATTATCACTGATCACCAATTTGGATTTAGAAATAAGCATTTGACGATCGACCAAGTTCATAGAATAACCAACATTATAAAGAAATCATTAGAAGAGAAAAACATATGTGATATCTTTCTTGATGTAGCACAAGCGTTTGATAAGGTTTGGCATGGCTTAATATATAAGCTCAAGATTTTCCTTCCAAAACAATATACAGATATCCTTCATTCATATATATCGGAAGTAGACTTTAGAATTAGGCAAGCATAAGCAATTCCGATCTTAAAGAAATTAAGGCTAGAGTACCACAAGGAAGTGTCCTAAGACCTGTCATATACTTACTGTACACATGTGATATTCCAGAGTTAGAAAACAATACCATAGCCACCTTCGCCGACAACATTGACATTCTAGCAGTAGGAAAGAGCAATGAAGAAGCAACCCACAAGCTACAAACAGAAACTCCACTCTGTCTCTACATAATAAGCTTATGCTTCATAAGCAGATACTTAAGCCTGTATGGACCTATGGTATCTAACTATGGGGATGCACCAAAGCAAGCAACTTAGCAATCATCCAAATATTTCAAAACAAAGCACTGAGGAATATAGTAGATGCCCCTTGGTACATTCGCAATAGTAATCTCCATAGGAATCTGGAAATGGATACTGTTGACGAGACCATCAAGAAATTAGCCAAGAGTCATGAAGAAAGACTTCATCATCATGTCAATGTCGAGGCTATCCAGCTCCTTGACAATACTTAAGAAGACTTAAGAGGATCAATCCCTTTGAGTTAGTTTAGTGTTTTTAGTGCAAAAGCAGAGCTTATGTGTGCTCGTTAAAGTTTAGTGCAATCCATTCTACAGAACCGAAGGAACGCTGATGAGTATACATTAGTTTTAAGTTTCAAACTCTATTAGATTAAATTAGAATTCAATTGCTCATTGGTCACTGTTGACCAGATTGTAATATACTAAATGCCTACTATATGGGTGTTTAATAATAATAAAAAAATTGAGACTGGTAGGCTAAAATAGAGTTTTCGTCAAGTGCTTGGAAACTAGACTGATCTTTTTGTTTGTTTCTAAACACTCAGTAGAAAACTCTCAAAATTGCTTCCATCCAACCAAATTTTTAATAAAATATTATTTATATATTTTTAAAAACAATTTCCAATGAAAAAATCGATTTATTCATGGATAATGTAAGATTGGTGTTCAATAAGTCTTATTTGAAATGGTCTAGATGTTTCTCCTATATAGAATTTTGTAAACATAACATAACTGACACCATAACAGTAAAATGAGGTAATGAATTATTATCAAAAGATTGCTATTAAAATTAGATATTGTTTATATTTAATTTTTTTAATTTAATATTAAATCACGAACTATCATGTATGTGTTTATACAACAAAAACTCAAAATCAGTTAAATATAATTATTCCAAAGATACGATTTTTTTTGTCGATAATTTTATTTGTTTTTTTTTTAATAAATTTACTAAATAGAAAAATATTTTTAACTTTTACCCCAAGATCCGTTGAAAAAAAAAACAAAAAATTTAATACTTTTTTTAAAACTTCTTACAAAGATCACCTTTCTACATCTACTGACTCAAGAGAATTTTTCAATTACATCACACTGATTTTATTTGAGATAATGATATCTAATTATCAATTTGTACAGACAGTATTTTACATCGTATACATACAGATGTCACAATGCTACAAGAAATAAATAATATGAGTATTATACAAATATGTAACAAAATAATTTAGTACGGTTTCATATATTTGAAATTAATATGGTGTCTCGTTTAATAGCTAAGATAAACAAATAATTTCTTTTTAACTGAAAATAAATCCACTCAAAATCATTAATGAACCTTTTCTTCAGGGTCAACTTTTATAAAGTAATACCCAAAATACCACAGAACTCATAGAACTAGAAGGCCAATCCCTAGTGTAGCACAAGAGACAACTATGAGCATGCGCAGTGAAACCGCTGCCATGACAGGGGTGTTTTAAGTGGAATTCATGGCCACTGAAATATAGATTTTCACCGTGAGTACTTTCTAAAGATGGAATAGTGAAATAAGTACAACTGAAATTGTAGTCAGGGACAAATTAAAAGGAAATTTCGGTGGGATTATGCCTGAATAACTGTAAACTGGTAAATCGTTTCTTGTCAAAGGTATGTCACCAAGTTTTCCATTTGTTGCATACTTTTTGTTACACACTATAAATAAATAAAACAAAAAAATCATTTAACATAATTTATTGTTTAAAATATTATTGATGAGAAAAAATGATCAGTTTGGATAATTTCTTCCTTTTCAGTTCTCCCCTTACTGTTTGCATCCTAGCAAGACTATAGTAACGTATTTTACTATAAATTTTTACAATAAATTTGAATAATTTCATTTTATGGTTCATTTCGTACATTGAAATGTCAAAAACATGGTTCTCTAATGAAGAATACAATTTCCTATCTTCTCCTGATATATTTGTCACAAAAACATCCATAAATTTTTTTCTTTTGGCGTCAGACCCATTATTTGCTTAATTTTTCTCTCTGTGAACATACAACACTTCACAACATCTGCAGAAGGCTTGATTAATCCAGAAAAAGAGGCGGCTCTGTGTTTTCTATGCAATAATTTGAAGTAATCAAGATCTCTCTTCTTCCATTTCAGAAAGGCTCACATTACACTTGATTATTTTTTTTATGTTCTTCACAACAAAACCTGCAATGTATGCAACAACATTTTCTGTCAAGTTAGATAATGTAGGGAGAAATTGAAGTAAGATATTCCTGGAATTTGTCCTTTGTTTTTACAGGAAAGCACCATGCACTTAGACATCTTGAAAACACTGAGTCAAATAACTCTAACTATACTAAAACCTAGAGAGGTCTCTCAAATACTACACGATAACAAAATGAAAACAACACAAAAAGTATATACCTAATACGATAATGCGGAATTAATAAAACACTGAAGCAAGAACACAATTCAACAACAACAACACGCCCAAGACCGGCTCTGATCAAAAATTTCGTCAGACTAAGTCAAAGGTGTTGATGTTAAATAACAGCGTTGCCAAATGAGTTGTGGGAAATCCTAATTCTTTATTACGATGTCAATACATATGAAAAAAGAATTTAATGATCCTAAATAATCGTAAAATGATGAGTTCGGGCTCTTTTATGGGATTATAATGTAATATATGTAAATCAAATTGCCATTATCTTAGATTTTCGTACAAGTACATGGACAACTGGCTATGTTGTTGATGATCTGCGCATGATCAAAGTTGTCCCATCTATACATGTGGTTACGAATAATATTAATTTCTTCCACCTATTTTAGCCTTCTTGTTCTATGTGTTCTGTGCAAAATACAGATTAAGTTTTATGGGATTTTTGATATAAAATGTAGTTAGAAATAACTTGAGATTGACTAAAATATTTCTGGTAAATCAGATACAGTATGTAGCCCAGTTGTCAGAGAGTTTGATCTCGCACAAAATGTGATATAAGCTTGGCACTTAAGTAGGTACTTGAAAGGGTGTGAAAACGATAAAAAAAATCTTTGTTGCTCTAAAGTGTATGCTAACTTCACAATTTCGAAAATAAAATCGAAAATTTGGTTTTTCCATTATATCTTGAAAAAAAAATAATTTCGAAAAACTAATAGCACCACGTGAAAGAACGGAAAAATTTATTTAAAAAAAATTGTATTATATATAGGCGTTCCGAAAAACTAAAGTATCTTTGTCTAAAATGTACGCAAAGAAAGAAAAATAGAAAGAATTTTAAAGAGGAGACTCTTTAGTAAAACAGAAATTATTTTTTTTAAATAAAGTTAAAAATAATTTAGAAATTGATTTATATAAATAAATAAACACTATTTTGTAAATAAAAATTGCGTCGAATGATCATTTAAAAACATTTTCTATCACAAAAACGAAACACCATATATTTTCAAAAATAACTTCAACGTCCAACTGTTTCTTGAACAATGCTTTTTCATATATCTCAATCAAAAAACTGAGAATAAAAACTAGTAAACCGATGCGTTGTTGTGCGCGTCGTAGTTTATTTGTAGATAAGACGGAATGGTAGCGTTAAGTTCGGACGCCCGGCGTCGCAACGCCGCGATGCTATGACCACGCCAGACGTCGTCCTCTTCCCCGCCGCCCCCGTTGGGGGAGGTGCCCGCAGCTCCCGGTGGGGTTGCTGCGTTCGAACATGGAATCTGCGGGGTCGGAGAGCCACCTGTGCCGCCGCTCCCGCTTCCACCGCCGCCGCTGTTGCAGTACGTCATCATACTGTCACCTGAAACAGAAGTAAATATTAGTTTTGTTGGTTTTCTTTATTAGCTAAGGTGAAATAAAGTGGAAAAATTAAATTTTACAGATAATAAACGAACTATGTTATCTATGGCTACTGAGGAACTTTGGTTCAGTCGATTTTGCAGACCACTGTTCGAAATCAAACATTTTTAATAATTAATAATTAATAAAAATAACCAAACCGCGCGCCTAAGTGCCCAGCATAGTAACAGTACAACACGCATCGTAAATCAAGGCCATCGCGCAGATAATCAACGCGGAAGTAACTCACCGACGAGATAAACATCAATGCTAAAAGCCGCCCTTGTCGGCAACCGCCTTTACATACACCGCGGCACATTGGCGAGACTGCAAGTTGCCAAAGAGATAAAAAAAAGGCACAACAATAAAGCCGAAAATACATACCCGTGATTGGCCGCCGAAGGATCTCGTCTGTAGACAAGCGTCTCAAATAAATCAAAATTAAACCGTAGAAACAGGTCGCATCATTGGACTGTTTCATACGTAATAAATTCATCAATTTTTAACTTATATAAATTGCATAATATTACATACATACCCGTATTTACATTCAGTTATTTTTTGAGCAATTGCAAACACAGTTTTGAATTTTGTTACATTCTATGTTTGTTGAAAAGTGTTTTGTTTTTTACGAAGTTATCGTTAATATATAAAATTCAAGTAATCAGTGTATAATTTCGCTACAACCTATATACAGTCCACATACAATTTGTCAGCCAACTTAAATCTACAATAAGTTGGGACAGGCCCATCTAAAGGGTGTGGCCTAATAAGTTCGGGTCTCCAAATTTGGCATTATTTGGAACTTCCCAAAACACCACCTCTTAACTGATTTTGCAGAAATCGAAAATTGGGCTCCAAACTTGGATCGTCCCAAAGGACGAGTTATTTTTTGGAAATGGAATTTGAAAATTACCTGAGAGGTGAGAGAAAATAGTACCCAGCGATGGAAAATATTTTAATTAATCTGTTCATTCTTTTTGTTTTGAGATAAACATATTTTTGTAGACAACAAAACCAATCGAACTAATTTGTACACCCAATAAATTTATTTTAAGAGTCGTTAATATCGTCAGCTTGTTAGCAGATCATGTATCGAAACAGGTAATAAGTAAAATTAGATTTTTTTTGTCATTCAAAGAACTGCAATTAAATCCGTTCTTGTTGATATAGGTATTGTCATTCCTGAAAAATTTAACACGTTTTAAATTAGCGGTTTATTGAGATATGTATATTTATACTCAGATTAATGATTTATTGCTATAAAAATACTGTATTTGCTTAAAATGTGTTACACGTGTAAGAAAATAACTGAAAATATAAAAGCAAATAATCAACCTCATGATGATCCGTAGGTATTAAAAAAAGTGCATACGCATATAGAACTAGATGCTCAAACGTAGTATCATCGTCATCACTATCTAATTCTAATACTATAGAAAAAAAATTTGTTTCGCGGACATCCTGATTATTTCCTAATACGTTCCTCCGTCCTTTATCGCTGTATTGTCCAATATTGAATGCACTTGGAGTTCAAAGTTAGAGGCATTTAAAAATGACGTTGTGGTAACTTCAATAATTATTAATATATTTTGTTGTTTGCCTTATGCTTTATGAGAATGAAAAAAGCTATAAAAACAGCAAAGTATACCGGCAAATATTTTGGCTATTAGGACCACTGTGCAAAGATTCAATAGCCAACTTAACTGGAGATCGTAATAGGGGTAAATGGCGTAAAATTTCTATATTGGTTAACTTTGACTCAACTAGTAAAGTAACCCCAGTAACACTAGCCCCACTTCCATTGTCGCCTCCTATCAGTGTAACCTCACACCTCACAGTTTAATTAAATTAAAATTTAAGACAAAATTTTAATTAGTAACGTTTGTGAATCTTAAAAGAGATTAGGGCCAGGTGAAGTGGTCAACCTCTATTCAAATCTAATATGCGTTATAGAAATTAAAATGTAAATTCATATTAAAGACAGTTAACCAATATAGAAATTTTAAACCATTTACCCCTATTAGGTTCTCCAGTTAAGTTGGTTATTGAATCTTTGCACAGTAGCCAAAATATTATTATATTTTTATGGATATGGACAGTGTACGGTGTTTTCGATATTGAAGTACTCAAAAATGTCCAGATGCATTAGCTTCTCTTCTCGGTATCCTTTTCTGTTTTTATATATTTTTTTAATTTTCATAAAGCAGTGGGTTGGACTACATATCTGTAGTCCATAGTGGTCTTTTATTTAAATGTTCTTCTTTAGTTGTTTTGATATCCATAAAGAAGAACATTACATTTAGCTTTTGCCTTATTTTTTAATTCTTCGATGTTATTAGGTTCATTTTTGTAATGAGTCAACATAAAAATATATAAGGGATTGATAGATAGATAGATAGATAATTACTTTATTGTCGAAAGCATATAAAAAAAGTATAAAAATTAGAGAAAGTACAAAAAAGTATAAAATATATAGAAAGTACAAAAAATGTATAAAGTACAAAAAACTAAAAACTACAAGAACTATACGAGAAACATTTAAAAGTCTAAAGAGATCCGATAATCTTATTGGCTATTCGATTGTACCACCATTCATATCTTTAGAAATAACTGACTTATAAGTATGTCTTAGGAGAGTGTAGTGAGAAGAAGAGCAACCTTGTTTGTACCACAAATTTTCATTATTACTGAAGTAATTATTACGTCAATATGTCATTTTATATATGCGTAGTTTTTTATATCTTTTATGTAGATATTAATAATCGATAAGTTCATTAAAGAAAAATACTAGGAAGTTATAATAATAATCGACCTGTTAATATTCAAAATTAAAAAACTTAACATTCATATGTACAATTCTACAGCTGGGATATTATACATAAGAGAAAAACCATGGACCAGAGACTGGACAAACTTCGTCATAAAATTGTGTAAACATTAGATGTTTTATCGACAATGTGTGACACTATATCCGGTTTGCGATTGTCTTAGGTATTCATGCATTCATTTGTATTATGACACGTCAGACTCTATAAATCAATATTAATATAACTTTAGTTTGCCGAATTAATATTTTATCGGTTAATTTGAATAACTGATTTATGTTAAACATATTTTTACTTTATTTATTTCAATATAAGCCCTAAATTATTCCAAAATTTTGTATTTTCTATGTAATTTGAACAGAGACAAAGAACAAAGACAAAGAATATAGATGATCACTCAGATTACACAAATGAGCTAGATGCAAGAAATCCATCAATACTGACAATCCTTAAAGAAGTAACACAAGAAAGAAGAATCAAATATGTAAGGACTTATCAGTAGGTGAGGGAGTCAGATTAATCCTAACAGGGACATGACAAGTTATTGCATATGCAGATGATCTAGTGATAATCGCAAAAACAAGGACAATCATGGAAAACATTTTGAACGAAATTTTAGAATAAGGAAAAACGATGGAGGTAGAGATAAACCAAGAAAAAACAAAAATAAAGAGACACTATAAAGAAGTATTAAAATAGAAACACATACATTTGAAGAAGAGGAAAAGTTTAAATATCTGGGGATCACAATAGTTAGAATGGGAAATAGGAAACTTGAAATAGCAGAAAAAATTGTCACTACAAATAAAGCCCTCCAGGCAATCAAAAAACTAAATTGACGATCTACAATACAATAATTAAACCAATACGCAACAGAAACTGAGTATGACAAATAAGGAGGAAGATCTGAGAATCAACGAAAGACATTAAAATCACAGAAGACGAATATAGAATTAGAGCAAATAAAGAAATTAAACTAGAAATGAAAGAAGACATAATAACAAAATTAAAACAGTAAACCAGTAAGGAATTTTAATTTATTAGATTCGACATCCTAAGACCGGTTTCTGTCTTTCGACTTCATCAGTTAGGCTTTTCGAATCCAATAAATAAAATTCCAAACTCGTACAAGTCAATAGCTATATCCGCTATAAGATAACATTTTTAGGATGTCGAATCTAATAAATTAAAATTCCTTACTGGTTTACTCACTTTGTATTAATCTCTGAAAGGGATAAAAAAAGAAGAGAGTGACATCTTGACTAGATTCAGTCAAAATTTAATGTCAATACTCTCTTCTTACCATAGATGGTAGCACATCTAAAAATGTTATCTTATAGCGGATATAGCTATTGACTTGTACGAGTTTGGAATTTTATTTATTGGATTGGAAAAGCCTAACTGATGAAGTCGAAAGACAGAAACCGGTCTTAGGATGTCGAATCTAATAAATTAAAATTCCTTACTGGTTTACTCACTTTGTATTAATCTCTGAAAGGGATAAAAAAGAAGAGAGTGACATCTTGACTAGATTCAGTCAAAATTTAATGTCAATACTCTCTTCTTACCATAGATGGTAGCACATCTAAAAATTAAAACAGTTCAGAGTTAGATGGGACCCAGGAGATATAAGAAGACGTGGAAGACCAAGATCAGGATGACTGAAAGATGGAGAGACATTGTAAAGAGAAGTTATGCAATAAGAGAGTGGGATTGATCCCCAAAATACGGATCTAGAGAGCGAAAAGAGGCTTAGCTCCACCAGGGGCCTTTTGGCCACCATATACAATCCTAACAGAAATTAAACAGTACCAGTTGAGGTAATTTGGGTATCTAGTAAAGAATTGCAGTATTGAAAATGGCCAAATGTCTACGGGAAACATTAGTACACACAAAAAAAGGTAAATATTAAAGAAAGGAGAAAATAATTTAATTTTAATATTTTTTGCTGCATCTTGATAGCCGTTCAAACTTACTAACCATTTTTATTTATTATCATGATTTAAGTGAAAAATTCCTAGCGTTAATTAAAAATATAAATACATCGTCAATAATATGTTTTAAACGCCTACTTAGAAGGTATTTAATGGTTTTACTTGGTTAATTATTACATTTTAAGTGTGTTAATTAAAATGAGAAGTAACTTGAAAAACGAAAGATAAATATCCGTTTTATTTGCATTGTCATCTGAAAGATTAAAATAAAGTTAGGAATTATTTGGTTTTTATTTTTAGGTAGAAATATGACTCAAATATTAATAAATTTGCTTGACTAACAGATTATTTTACCCTTTTAATAAATGTTTTCTATACTCTAGAAAATAATTTACTTTTAAATTATTATTATTATTATTGAACATAAGGTAATCGTATTGATATTAGGACAAATCATTATACGCCACTGCTTTTTTTGTATGTTTATTACTTTTCTTGGACACAATTTTTTTGCCCCTTCAATTTTATTCGTACGCCAAGTTATACAGGATGTTTCATTGGGAGAGGGCAATATTTTAACAGTGGATAGGAGTCACTGAGGTGATTCCAAATAACCCATATTTTATGGGTCTACAATCCCTTATAGCTGAGATACATTTTGGTCATTTCTTCATTGCCTCCTGTGCTTTTAACCACTCTGTATACTTTTATAATATTTAGTACACATACTCTCTGTATCTTAACAAATTAATTGAGATATTATTAATATTGAAAATCTAGGCCCGGCTTTAGTAAAATTTGAGAAATTTGTTCCGCTCATAAAAAATAATATCTGGTCACCGAGCTTCGCTCTTAATATTCAAATCTAGATATTTAAGCAGCCCAATGAGTATATAATTTAAGTATATTTATAACATGACAAATTATTAATTAATTAATTCGCGAAAATCACGGAGTGGGCGACATCTACTTGAACTACTGAAAGGGAGATAAATAAAAAGTTGATTGGCGATTGGCTTGAAAGTAGGCGGGAAAATTAAAAAAGCTGTCAGTGTTAATTTTCAATTGGCTGCAGCTGTTATTGACGTTTATCAACTGCTTGTCACAGAGGTTAGTTAAATGCATTAAAAGTTGCCTAGTTTCTGGGGATTTCACCCTTTTAGAGCAACATCTACTGACGCTTGATCTTCGCGAATAGTCACGGCTGACACGCCCCGTTTCCGGGACGGGCAACAGCAGCGTGTAGGGCACACGTCCCGTCAACAGAAGATCGCTCAGCTCACTCTATTTATCACTATATAAGAAAAACTCTATGTTCAATTGATTTTATTATTTATTGATCTGCAGTGAAGGAAAATTATAGGTCTGATATTCATACTTGGGTAAAAACCTCCACAAAAACCTGTGACCAGACTCTCGACGTGTGGCAGATATTGATATCATATTTTTTCAGTTACAAAAATAGTTCATTCGTACATTACATTACAATTTGTTCTTGGAAAATACAAAGTCACAATCAACCTTAAAATGTACTATGAACAGTTGTCACGCTTTGACAGGTGTCACATTTTGACAAGTGTCCATTTTAACAGTGTTACTCAACGTTCCTATAAATATTTACCTAAACCCATGATTTCTGAAATTGAATTGGCTACGTTGTATTTTCAACTTTGAATTTATGAGATGGCTGTCATTTGACAAGCAAATTATTTATGTCCGTGAAATGAACATTTCCTTTTTTATACTTTTCATGCGCGTGTCAGTAGATGTAAAAATTTGTAGGTCATTATGGATAAAAAGCGGCAAATTTAAAATTGGAATTCTTTCAGATTGAAACGCCAGAAATTAAATAAAGTCAAACCTTTTTCCTACTATACTATACAGAAGAAAGGAGTGCAGTATTTAATTTGCAGAACGTAGTACAGGTTCAAGAGGTAGACATTTTATTTTTACCTCATCCTTCAATGCTTATTTGTAATTAAAATTTAAATTTTAATACATCTGATCGGCCTAATATAGTTTTTGCCTAGATTTAATCGTGTTTCCATGGTTTTTACTGTAATAAACCTGTCCTTTTGACAGATAAGTCAGACTTTATTTATTATGTATTTTAATTGATTCGGAATTTTTCATTAATATATATTTCAAAATGGCTTCATTCTAAAAATATTATCAGTCCTCCTATATCCTTGAAGACAGAATTTATTAGTAATAGCAAGGCAACATAAAAACAAATTAAAAAAATATATTATAGATGAGATGGCCCGAGAAAAAGGAATTCTCAAATCCCATTGAACTGATCTGATCACAATTATTAAAAGGTTATGTTTCTCAAAACAATATAACATTTAAATTTCCTGATGTGCGAAATTTGTTTTTGAAGGCAGTTTCAGATGTAAATAGAGAACATTGGGGAAAATGCATTGTTCATGTTAAAAAGGTGGAAAATTCATTTAGGAAAGTGGATATATCAATGGAAAATTTAATAGAACCGATAATAATAAACCTCAGAAAAGACAATTATAGTGACACCAGTAGTTTTAGTGAAGACAGTGACTTTTAAAGTTAGTTCTTGAACTAACTTTTTTTTAATCTTTGAGTTTAGGTAAGTACTGAAGCGTTACTTTTAATGCCAAGAGATTAAAAAAAGTTTAATCCCAACATATAATCCTCCTTGTTATTTATTGGTTAAATTTAATTCGTACAATGTTAAAGTGTCAGATGCATAAAGTTTATTTTTATTTTTTGTTAATAATATAACTTCCAAATTTAATCTACGACCTTATTTATATTATAGAAACTTATTTTGCAAAGTACGCCTATGGAATGTGACGTTATATTCCCACTTTTACTGTACTCATCTATCCTTTATAGTATATATTACTATAGAAACAAGTTATTATATCTGCCGTTGCTAGGAAATAAGACTAAAAGCTTAACTTTTCTTGTAAATATCTCGGAAGATCGAATTTTCACAGACATGAGACCTACATTTTTTGCCGATTTAGATAGGAATTAGTCTACCCTGAAAGTTTCATTGAATTCTGACGAGTGGATTTCGAGATCCTCTGGACACACAAACACACATACATACAAACCTTGCTCGTTTAATAGTATTTGATTTTACCATTTAAAATAAAATGCAACACACTCATTGCACACGCATTTCACGTACGATGACCACCCTGTTTAAACAAAGGTGTACACAAAAAGTAACCATCATGTCGCCAACTGCCACTGGAGGAGACGCCAAGCCTCAAAAATACATTAATCGCATGCATCCAACATTCAATCTCAAATGTTTACCCACCGCTAAACTTAAACACAACCTACAGCATTTACTTTTGACACCTCCATTCGAAAATAACATCATGGTGTTGTATTCCACGGTCACGCCGTGTTGGCTTGTCCGAGAGAGAGGCGAGGGGGCAGGGGCAGATCACAAAACATACAATTAGCAGTGATTAGAGGGATTCTAGTTGCCAGCTACCGAAATACTCGTCAATTATTATAATTACTTGGACACACATGTTCTAACGTTAACTTGTTTCATGACTAGAAGTAGTTTACTTAATGTTTGTTTTGGATCGTTTATTGAAAAAATGAGGAGGATCAGCCACTTCCATTGTTAAACAAAAAGCGAATGTGGGATACGACAGCGATTGTTTCACTAAGATTCTAAGCAAAAGTTAAGTAACAACATTTTACTACGTAAAAGACTCCTTTAACCCTTTCACTGATGTCACGAATCCGTTGTGGGCCATGTTGGCTGAGAAACGCCAGATTATTATGTATGTGTACGTTGTTTTGTTTTTGTTAGTTGTTGATTTGTAGTTTCGACATAAATAAATATTGTATTCTCATAAAAAAAAAAAAAATTTTTAATATTATAAAAACCTCCAATAGGTTATGGGCCCAAGAACTGCATGCGTACTGCAAAGATTGGGTTAATAAATATTAAGAATTTTATTTTTAAAATTATGGAAGAAAGATCAGAAAATACAAGGTTTGGGTTCGGACAATTGAATAATACAAATTACCAACCTTGGAATGAATGCTGCAAATTAGAGAAGGAAGCCAAAATGCTAGAAAGTAAGTATGTTAAACTGACACAGCCGTTTCGACCCAATCAACCGAAAATATTACAGTATTTTCTAAGTATTTATTAACTATCTTCTAACACAAACTAGAATTTTCTAACTCAAGTGGTTCGCGTGAAAATGGCGTTGTGCTAGCTTAACTGTTAATCTGACACAACCCTTCCCAGAAATGGTTATGAAGATGATTCTAACGCCCAATTCTCTAACTTTTTAATAATTCTCGAACGATACATATCTGAATCGCTAACTGCAGAAAGGCATCATATCCAATGTTTTATGAAAATGGTTTTTTTTATTAAAATTGTAACAGGTCCTGGACTAGATCTCTTTCTGCGGTAAACGTAATAATAAAGGACATTGTGTGGACGTGTTTCCTTTCTGCAGTAAAAGATGCGTATTGCTCCTAATTACAATTTTAATAAAATAAACCATTTTCGTAAAACATTGGATATGATGCATTTCTGCAGTTAGCGATTCATGTATAATTAGGATTCAAGCAAATTTGAAGTTTTTACTGGTGCCGAGTCCGCCGACAATTTTTTGATGGCCATGACATTGCAAAATATTGATTCCAAATGCGTTTTCGTCGATATACTATTTAATAACTCTAGCACAATCGTTCCAAAAAAGAAAAAAAATTACCTGGGCTATTTCCTATCATATAACTGTACTATTGTTGGAAAATGCATCATAAAAAACTAAATTATTTCTTGAAGGTATGGAAGAAAAAGTCCTTTTTATCTCACAAGTTAGTTATTTATTGAGGTCCTGCGTGGAAAAATTATGGAGTTAAAAAACAAATTTGTTAAGTTACATGATTTTAAGGAATTTATTTTTAATTTATAATTTAATTTAATTTTATTTCAAAAAAGCAAAAACTCACCATAACTTTTCCACGCAGGAATTACCACAGGAAAAACACCAACAACATGTCAGCACATAAATCAAAATAAAGAACGAATTGTACAGGTCCCCAATATATAAATGTAATTTATAAAAATTTAAAATATTGTTATAAAATTTTTTTTAAAGCTTTCTAAAAAACCAGTCATAAGGACATTTACATACAAATTAAAAATTAAACTAACAAAGAGACATTTTAAAATTAGCTGGTTAAACAAAGGAATAAATTTTATCTCTATCAACAAAGTTTTTATACAAGTGAGACGTCATAAAATATTTTAACCAATAGGAAATGGTTAGATTTAATATGGGTAAAACAGGAATTAATTAATAAGATGATAAAGTAATAATCTGTAATAAGAAATATCGAAAACGTATGGTTTGTTGAATATGAGGTAGGTGGCGTTAACATATATAATATAATTATTTAAATATTAGAATTTATTTTAAAAATAAGAAATTGTAATGTAACATTTTAAACTGAAAACATTTAATATGAAAATTTAATATTAGAAGCTTTTGTATTTGGCCAAGGGTTAGACAATAAAAAGAAAAATTAATTGTAGGAGAGAAAAGGACGAAGATAATGAAAGAAACGAACAAACCGTTTCAGACTGAAAAGAATTGGAAAAATGACAAGAGTGGGGGTTCGCTGATAAATAGCATGAAAAGAAGCAATGATGTTCTTTTTAAGTGTGCTAAAACAATGGAAGGCTGAAGTTATTTGACGTGAGAAAAGTAAGTTATAAAATTGGAAAAAACTGTACGGATAAGTAAATTATAATTGAAAAGATTTTAAGGAAATTAAATAATTAAATGGTAAAGTATTCTTAAATTAATGCTGAAAAAGTTGGGGTACTATTGAAGTTAATTTGGGCGTTTAATGAACATGTGGGATTGAATTTGACGTTTTTTGCAATTTCCAGATTTTCAAAGTTATCAAGAAGAAATCTATTACTCACTGTATGTAGAACTATAAAAACAGAAATAGAGTCGAAATCATGTCCAGTATCTAGAAGGTGGTTAGCGAAATGGGAGAAGCCCGCGGTGTTGGTATTAAGGCATCTTGTATGTTCCCTCAAGCGCACTTTAAAATTTCGGAAAGTCCTTCCAACATAGGAACAAGGACAAGTGGAGCAAGTTAATTTATAAATTCCGGATTGGTCCATGATGTCGACTTTATCTTTGTTTCTGATAAAAAGTTTACTTATGGAATTGGAAGATTTGAAAGAAACTTTAAAGGAATCTTTGAACAAGTTTGCTATTTGATAAGAGAAGCTACCTATAAAGGTAAGTGATAAATACTTACGATTGTCTATACTGTATTTGAAAATCAAGAGAGAGTAAATTCCCAGAAATGTTTTGCAGTTATCAGTGTTAAAGGCAGTAAACCATAGACGTGCGTTTTCAAAATTAAATTAATATGGAAATAGAAATATTTAATTTGTTTTAGTTATTTATACCTAGATTACCAATTTTAGATAGATAAACATAATTCGTAAGTAGTAATTTAATTTGGGTAAAATGAAGAAAAAGTCAATATTATTTTAGGCATAATAATAATAAATAATTAAAATTATTTATAAATTAATATGAGGAGCTAAAAAAACAATTAAGTAGGTATATGAGAAAAAAAAAACCAACCGCAAGGATAAAATTTGACGAGCAACATGCAAAAAATACGACAATATTAAATCTTAAAAAATAAAAATCTAAAAATAAAATTAAAGTACATAAATTAATAATTTTAAAGTTATGGTTCCTCGCACTCTGTGTCAGAAGATTCACCATCTGATTCTAGAGAAATTACAATGGGCTCTATAGTAATATCAATTATGTTATCTAGCTCCCACATTTTTTTTTTTATTTCTGTAACGTGTCTAATACATTTTTGCCAATTTTCACTTGTTACTTCAGATATTGCCTTATTGAAGAGATTTTTAACATCTGATAATTTAAAAGTAGTGTTATTTCTGGCAACATAACCTTTAACTTGAGCCCATATTAATTCTATCGGATTCAGCTCACAATGGTAGGGTGGTAAACGAAGGATTTCAATTTCTCGTTTTTTGGCATGACAGATATTTTGACTTAAATAGTTTCTAGAAATGCAGTTATTTGATTTTCGATAAACGTGACAAATAGTAGTGACTAAAAACATTTATTATTTAGATGAAACATGGGTTAATGAAGGACATTGTGTAGGAAGAGTTTGGAAAGACAAAAATATAAAATCATCCCATCAAGCTTTTCTAGAAGGATATACTACTGGTTTTAAGGAACCTATAGGAAAAGGTAAAAGATTAATTATTTGTCATATAGGCAGTACAAACGGTTTTTTTGAGAATGGTTTACTCTTATTTGAATCAAAAAAAACCGTTGATTATCACGAAGAAATGAATGGAGACGTGTTTGAGGAATATTTTGAACAGATGATTCAATTCATACCAAAAGGATCGGTTATTGTAATGGACAATGCAAGTTACCACTCCAGATTACTTGAACCTTTACCAACCACTAAATGGAAAAAGGGTGAAATTGCAAAATGGTTATCTTCTAAAAATTTAGCCTTTGACAATACAATGCTGAGGGCAGAATTGTTAACTATTGCTAAAAAACATAAGCAAAATTATAAAAAATATAATATTGAGGAGATAGCCAAAAAACGAGAAATTGAAATCCTTCGTTTACCACCCTACCATTGTGAGCTGAATCCGATAGAATTAATATGGGCTCAAGTTAAAGGTTATGTTGCCAGAAATAACACTACTTTTAAATTATCAGATGTTAAAAATCTCTTCAATAAGGCAATATCTGAAGTAACAAGTGAAAATTGGCAAAAATGTATTAGACACGTTACAGAAATAGAAAAAAAAATGTGGGAGCTAGATAACATAATTGATATTACTATAGAGCCCATTGTAATTTCTCTAGAATCAGATGGTGAATCTTCTGACACAGAGTGCGAGAAATCATAACTTTAAAATTATTAATTTATGTACTTTAATTTTATTTTTAGATTTTTATTTTTTAAGATTTAATATTGTCGTATTTTTTGCATGTTGCTCGTCAAATTTTATCCTTGCGGTTGGTTTTTTTTTTCTCATATACCTACTTAATTGTTTTTTTAGCTCCTCATATTAATTTATAAATAATTGTAATTATCTGTACATATTATATACATATTTTGTAAATAAACATATGCCTAAAACAAAATGCCTAAAATAATATTGACTTTTTCTTCATTTTACCCAAATTAAATTACTACTTACGAATTATGTTTATCTATCTAAAATTGGTAATCTAGGTATAAATAACTAAAACAAATTAAATATGTCTATTTCCATATTAATTTAATTTTGAAAACGCACGTCTATGGTTTACTGCCTTTAACACTGATAACTGCAAAACATTTCTGGGAATTTACTCTCTCTTGATTTTCAAATACAGTATAGTAAATGTGTATCCGCTACAGATATGTGGAATGTAGGTATTACAGAAGGTCCATGAACGATCAAATCTTCGCAAATTATATAAAATTAAATTACAAGATTTTAATTCAATGTCAGAATATATCAGGAATGTCCTAGAATTAGGCTAAACGGAATTGGAGAGAACATTTAAAAGATTTTAATATTGCAGCATTACTTCTAAATGGCCTTCCTAGTCAATACGATACACTAGTAATACCCCTTAATGCAGGTCCTGATGAAGAATTAACACTTGAATACGTAAAGCGAAAGCTAATGGATAGAATAGAAGAAATAATTCCACCAATAATAATGAAGCTGAACTAAAAGTATCAGAACCTAAACAATATTTCTCTAATAAAGAATGTTCCTACTGCAAAAATAAAAGAATGTTATTTTCTAAAAAGAAGACATCAACAAGCAGTAGTTCAAGTAAAGATGAACAAAATAAACATAAAGCCAAAAGCGTCATGGAAGAGGATCAAAACTTCTGTTTTTGTGAACAAATGCTGATAATTTAACGTTGTACATCGATTCAGGAAGGCACAGCCATATGACCTTTAATAAAAAGTCTGGAACCAAATAATATACCAACTATTTTATTGATATTTTGTTTATAGCAACACACATAGTTTTTATACTGTGGGGCACCTTAAATATAATATACATTTTATCGGAATAATAAAAATAAACTCTTAATTAAATTTTCAACTTACCTAACGAATTAAGTCCATAATGGGCTTGATATACTGTACTAGAACTACTAATTGGTAGTGCGGGACTAAGCCCAGAACTTTGGTTTAGTTGACCTAATGATTGGCCGAATCCACTCATCGAGCTTTGGCTTAGTTGACCCAAACCTAAAAAACATATAATAAAAGAATTAACACGATAGAAGCGTGCTTGAATTAAGCATTAAATAGTACAAGCATTTCCATCATTCACCAAGTTGTGGGGAAATTACTAAATACTCTTAAAAACGAATCATCCTGATAAGAGTGGCGATCTAAAGACTAATCAATTCCTGGACAACAATGAAATTACTTTCTTTATATTAAAAATAGTAAGTAGAACGTCTTATTATGAATTATATCCTGTGGTGGAATATAATTCATCAACCAATGCCATTGATACTATTAAACAGCAGTGTGAGGTCTCTCTGTGTTCTCCTAGTTTCTAAGGAGGGGATGCTAAGAAAAAGCTCTATCGATTCATAATCACTAGGGGCACCCAGTTTATAAGCTATGTATCTCAGAAAATTATGTTGTACTTTCTGGATGTTCCTGCTATATGTGATATAATGCGAAGACCAGACAGAGGAACAATAATCTAGGTGGGGTCTGACTAGTGAACAATATAGGACTTTAATTGCAGTAGTGTCAGTGAAATCGTGGGTTAGCCTTTTGATAAAACCTAACATTTTCATTGATTTATGGATAGCCGTAGGTATGTGTTGGTTAAAGCTTAAAGTGGGATCTAGAATAACTCCAAGGTCTTTGATTTGATTTACAGACTCCAAGATCTGACCATTTAAGTTATAATGAAAAGTAGTAGGTACTTGTGATCGATAAAAACGCATGACGTGGCACTTTACAGCATTCAAGTCCATGCCATTTAGGGAACACCAGTTGGACAGGTTGTTAAGGTCAGACCGAAGGCTGAGGGCATCGTAAATCGTTTTAACAGTTTGGAAAACTTTTAGATCATCAGCAAATAATAGTGCTTTGCCATGCCGGAAACATTGAATGATGTCATTAATAAATAAGTTAAAAAGTAAAGGACCGAGGTGTGACCCTTGAGGAACACCTGATGTTACCTGAATTAAATTAGAATAGTGATGATTTACTCTAATCATTTGAGTCCTGTTCGTTAGATAGCTACTAATCCATTGCAGTAAAACCCCACTTACACCATATTTATCAAGCTTTTGAAGTAAGACATTATGGTTGACTCTGTCAAAAGCCTTAGAAAAATCAGTATACACAGAATCAATCTGGCAACCCTTCTCCAAAGCTTCTGACAGGAAGTCGACATAGGTAACTAAATTTAATTCAGTCGATTTCCCAGCACAAAAACCGTATTGTTGTTCAGTTATAATGCCAGAGCAGTCATAAGTAAGGAAATCTGTTATAATGTTCTCAAATGCCTTAGGTATAGTATTGAGAATAGATATGGGTCGGTAATTTTTGATGTCTGACTTGCTACCCGATTTGTATATTGGGGTGACATAAGAAAGTTTCCAATAATCAGGAAACTCTCCTGTGTCGATAGATTTATTAAAAATGTAGAAGAGAGGGCGAGACAATACAAAGCTGCAATTTCTAAGTAGGATGGTAGGGATAATGTCTGGACCTGGACCTTTCTTAACATCAAGATTAGATAATTTCGCATAAATCTTTGAAATAGGAATGTGGTAAGAGGAGACATTAAGTTTTGACTCGATTTCAATATTGTTTAACTTTAAATTTAGATTTTTCAAAATGTGGGTTTATCAGATGTTTTTTGATCAAATATTTTTTTTTCTCTCTGTAGCAATCTGCTATACACAAATACCTAAATAATTGTTAGGCAACGTTTTTTAAAATAATCAACCAATTTTAAATGAGAAGGAATCCCCCCAAAATTATATATGCCGCTGGAAGAAGTGCCGCTCAACGTCAGTCAGCCTATTTAAAACGATTATTTCTAGTTACAGTGTAAATTGGCAACATTGGATTATTGCACACACTTGCTGATCTGTCGGGCGCTGTGTAATTCCAGATAGAAGGTTGGAAAGTTTCGCCAATCCAAATATTGTTTTTAAAAATATATAAGAACTTTTTGCACGTAATTTTATTTTGTGTTAACGCCATTTTTTTCGTTACACAGTATCTGTGGGCAAAATTTATTTTATTTTGAATGTATTCTTCAGGAATTATTAGATTCCAGAATGCGCATAGCGTAGTGAAATTACACGAAAATATTCTGAAAATGGATGTAAGAGCTAAGTCAATTTTTTTTTAATTTTTTCGATTTTATACACAAAGAGAAGCTTGTCAATAAATTTGGGCTAGAGCTTCGCGAGATATGTGCGAAAACGTCATTTTTGATATTTTTTAAATATCTCCGGCTCTGAACCGTTGAAAAATAAAATTTTTGGTTTATTCTGCTATTTTGATGAATTAATTATTTATAATTAGGTAATGCATCTGACCCTCGCCTTAATCATTACCCCTTCAGTCTGGAGGATTAGCACAGGTAGGCGCAAATCTCATACAGCCAAAACTGATTAGTTTAATTCAGTTCCTTCGTGTTCTAAGACGCCTCTTAAGTTCGATATTGTTACTTTAATTGAACTAGTTGAAAAAAATGTATTTGTGATAAAAGTAATGAAAACAATAAAAATAAAATATTAGGAGAAAAGTGTTGGCAAGAAATCCATTGCGCCTTATAAAAAGAAAATGACTTAGTTAGTACATTTGTGTTATTTCCGAATGACAATAAAAATAGCACTTAAAAGCTTCGAGATAAAAACCACTAACGCTTAGTGCAGCATTGTTAGTAGGAGCGTTACAGAAGAACAACTAACTTTAATATTAAGATTGATATAACAAGCTAATGAATATCTCTCTGTCTGATATTTCAGATCGTTGTGCTTGGGTAGTCAATAATAACTTTTTTGTTTGTTGGGGTTTATTCGAAATAAATTAATACTTTGCACTAGATTGGTTTACATCTGGTTCAATATTTCAATCCACTCTGTTCTATAAATAAATTATATAGTAGAGGAGAGACGTCGCAATGGCAGAGTAAATTAGTATACATATTTAATAGACCATTTAATTTGTTTTAAAAATAAATGACAACCTGTCGCCATACCAGCAACTCCCCATCTTGATTCCGATGTACTAAACATACTGGAACCGCATAATCCATCACCCATTGCTCCAAAAGGCGGAAGACCATGAGAAGGTAGAAGGGCACCAGGAGTTCTGAATACGTTCGTGGTCTTCTTCCTCTTTTTCCATTTTGCTCTACGATTTTGAAACCAAACCTGAAACACAAATATTAAATATTAAAATTTAGTCTGTTTAGTACAAAAAGTGGGCATACTGGACATATTTTGAGATGGTCAAGTAGCGCTCCAGGTTGGATAATCATGACAGGTAGAGATTAGAGATTAAAAATTTGTTTTGAAATAAAATGTGTCATCTCAACCCAGCAGTATCGTCGGCAGTAGGAAAGAGCAATGAAGAAGCAACCCACAAGCTGGAAACAGCTGTCCACCTTATCTATGACTGGACGAAGAGATGGAAAATGAAACTTAATGAAACTAAATAACTCCACATTAACTTTACAAACAAAAGGATAGATCATATTCCATTCAGAATAAACAATAACCTGATTCCATATTCAAACACAGCAAAATACTTACTTAGATGCCAAACTCCGATGGAAAGTGCATGTTAAAAAGAAAAGAGAAAAACTTGGACTGAAATATAGAAAACGTACTGGCTAATTGGAAGAAACTCCACTCTGTCTCTACATAATAAGCTTATGCTTTATAAGCATATACTTAATTAAGCCTGTATGGACCTATGGTATCCAACTATGGGGATGCACCAAAGCAATCATCCAAAGATTTCAAAACAAAGCACTGAGGAACATAGTAGATGCCCCTTGGTACATTCGCAATAGTGATCTCCATAGGGATCTGGAAATGAACACTGTTGATCAGACCATCAAGAAATTAGCCAAGAGACATGAAGAAAGACTTCATCATCATGTCAATGTCGAGGCTATCCAGCTCCTTGACAATACTCGGTTAAAAAGAAGACTTAAGATGATCAAGCCCTTTGAGTTAGTTTAGAGTTTTTAGTACAAAAGCAGAGCTTGTGTGTGCACGTTAAACTTTAGTGCAATTCATTCTATAGAGCCTAAGGAACGCTGATGAGTATACCTTAGTTTTAAGTTTCAAACTCTATTAGATTAAGTTAGAATTAAATTGCTCATTGGTCACTGTTGACCCCTAAATGTAAGTGTTTAATAATAAAAAAAAAAATTCAACCCAGCTAAGGATCATAGAATTTTCAGACTACGGTCCTATTTTAACCCGTTCTCTAGGTTTTAGGTCTAATGCAGGAATACCATATATTAATTATTTCCTTTATTGTTTCATTCAGCAATATTGCAATCGACATATTTCAATAGAATAAAAAGCACGACTAATAGTATAATGAAAACATCAACATTTTTAAATAGTCATCCGACAACAAACGAAGCGTAAAAAAGCGCGATTGTGAAGCTAAAAGTAGCATTATTGAACGGCCTCGCCCGCACCCGTTTACTCCTTCACAGTGGGTTCGTCCTGGCAACACTCCCGTCATAGCACTTTCCGGCTATCTCCCAGGATTCATCCTTTCCCCCGCTTGACGTCAGCCAATAATCGTCGGGGACTGCGTTCCCTCTCAGCTGACTCGATTCATTTTATGAAAACTAAATTGAAAAAGAAATCTTGTTATTTTATATTTTAGGACTGGTCTTTTTATTTCGCATAAATATAACGTTGAATGCATAAATTTTATTTTGGAATATGTTGATTGTACCACTGAAGTAAAACATACTATTGTTTGAAATTTTAAAAAGTATCTTTACTTAATGTTAAACAGATTTTATTAATATTGCAATTGACATAGAGGACCTAGAGAATATGAAGCTTTTGACCCGGTTTTTACCGATTTAACAAAAATAATTTACGATATTGAGAAAATAAGACTCTTGTGACTGATCTATTAGTAAGAAGACAAGTAATTCATCGGGATTTGAGACCGGAGATATCTCAAATAATCTGTGGATGTTTGAATTCCCTAAAGGTCACTTCGACCATAATTATTGTATGTTTCCTGAAAATAACAGTGTCAGTTGTACGATTCACTTATTCTACTGTAGATTTTCTAATATCCTAAGAAGTAAAAAAAGTGGCTTATTTAGAAGTATTTTATTGTTACATTTTTACGAAACTAACCAATTTTACTCTATTTTTAAATTAATTCTATTGTACCTCGTGTCTCAAATTGTCCTTGCTAATGCTAATCCATGTTCATTTTAGATAACTTTATAATCTACCCTATACCACGCACAAGCTGAAAATTTCAATGTCTGTGGTTCCCCCGTTTATTCACAAAATCCCTTAAAAAATATTGTATCATATTTTAGATGAATAAACATTGTTATTAAGTAAGTCCTATCTCGATGTAATTTTTGTCTCTATAATAGGCTAGTTTGTAAAGGGCTTTGTTTGCCATAACCCACTCTATTGAAGGGTGGCTGAGAACTGATTCGAGCCTTTTGGAATTTTCGTTAGAGCAACGGCTATACATTATTACCTTCAATGTTGATGTGTTTTGACTTAATTTGCTTGTCCAAAAATAAACAAAACATTTATGCATGCCAGGACAATACACAATTATTTTTCAAACAACCTTGATGGTTGATCATTTTGAATTTTGAATTTTCAATTTTCAATTTTCAATTTTCAATTTTCAATTTTCAATTTTCAATTTTCAATTTTCAATTTTCAATTTTCAATTTTCAATTTTCAATTTTCAATTTTCAATTTTCAATTTTCAATTTTCAATTTTCAATTTTCAATTTTCAATTTTCAATTTTCAATTTTCAATTTTCAATTTTCAATTTTCAATTTTCAATTTTCAATTTTCAATTTTCAATTTTCAATTTTCAATTTTCAATTTTCAATTTTCAATTTTCAATTTTCAATTTTCAATTTTCAATTTTCAATTTTCAATTTTAGTTATTAAAATGAAGTAATAAAGACATCAAATTATTTCTTGCATATTTGTCGTTATTGAAAAAATTTTAAAAATGATTAAATTGATTTGTCATTTAAAATTTTACAATACATTATTAAGTTCTTCATATAATTAACTCCGTATTCACATACTTAATAATATATTTGGCACCATGCTGATTTTATCTAACCATATACAGGTGAAACAGGTGAATGCTAGGTTTCGAAATTTTTTAAGTATATAAAAATATTTTTACTAGTCAGTTGGTTAACGTCCGTTATGCAACAGTGTCATATATTTCGTAAAACAAGTTTCTGGGAAGTGCTGTCAATTATATACAGTAGGTATGTCTCACTAAGTTGGAATCAAAAACAAAACCAAAATTAACTTAAACACCCTATACCTTGGTAGATAAAATAACATCTTCTGTTATTTAGTTATACAATATATTATCATATTATCAAGATCTGCTTTGGATTTATTATCACAAAAACAGTTGCAAAATGTTTTTGTCCATGTGTGAGGGACAGCAACCATGATTAACGTTCGGTTTTGAATGTGTAAATTTGGGTGTATAATAAAAATTAAAATATTATTCGAATTTAGAAATAGGCATTCTAGAATTTAACAGATTCACAGAACAAAAAAGAAGAAATAAATAAAATCCACTTAACTATATCCGCTAGATATCAAACAGGGTTTTTGATGGCTACAAAAATACTCTACTACTCTATTAAAATATATATTCTAAAATCATACATTTTTGATAAAATTTTTAGAGTAAAACAAGATAAAGAATATTAAATTTTTAAATGCTTTAATTTGAGAAATACATTCGAGTTATGTGTGAAACTATTGTTTAACGAATTGTCTTTTAAAATACCACGAATTTTTCTTGTATAATATAATTGCTATTACACACTATACTATTAATTAACCGCAAACAGGATTTAACTAACTAAGTAGCGTTTTATTTTTAGTCGGTAAACAGTTAAAAATAATGAAAGGTATATTAAAAGCCCAAGCCACTTAACCTTTTAATGTTTAAGTTTTATAGGGGCTTCTTAAAAAAATTACAAAACCCCATAATTAAACGATTAAAAATCACGTGGATATATAAAGTGACTATCCAAAGACGCCCTCAGTCACTCAAAAATAACTTTTAGGGAAAATTCAACTTTATTCATGCCCTTCAAGAGTGATATATTCATTCCAATGCTTTTCACACAGCTCAAACGGTGGTGGAGAAGTGCAATTCTTGCATTTTTGCCATTGCAAGTGCAAGAATAACTCCCTCGAGCTAAAGCTCTCGGAAGTTATTCAGATTATTAGTGCCAAATTTAAGTCTCGACGAATTGATCCTAAAATAAACTCGAAATTTAGGTGCAATAAAAATAGTCGGCTATTTGTCAAGGTCTTGGGATATTACTGTCCACTAATTCAACTTCTATTCCTACTTGAACAAACGAACACATGAAACATCTACAAAACTGGATAAATATTATTATTATACATTTATAATGTTTCATTTAATTATAATTACATTAATATTTTTAAGAAGTGCTATGTTTACATCTAGATTTTATTCTTTGTTCTTTGTACTTCAATATGGAATTTACAAGATTTCATATTTTGCACTTCTGTAAAACGTAAATGCCCTGGTGGTTTGTACGGAGATTATCTATTTGCTTTTTGTAAAGAACTCTCCAGAAATCTGTACATACGAATTTTATCTTTTCCGTCATTATTTTTATCACCATTTTCTAATATATAATTTATTTTCTCCAGGACTATATAATAATGCACAAATTATTTTTACATATTTAGCTGAATAATGACATAAATTCTTCACACCAGTGAAGAATGAAAAAGAATTCACTCTCGTTAACCAATCACATTCTATGATTATCAGAAATCACGCTAAAATGAATAAATCAAATCGTCTCTTTTAAGATGTCAAATACCTAACTACGGAAATCGCTTTTGACAGCGCGTCGTTTGAAACGTCAAAATAATCATATAATCATAATTTTACGTATATATAGAGAACAAAATGGACAACAGTAGCGATAGTGAAGAGTTAATATGTACGCCTCCCGAAATTAAACAAATTGCTCAATCATCCACAATGAATTTGCTACCGGAGAGATCAAAGCAAGACTATAATAAGATTTATGAAACATTTATGGTATGGAGAAATTCCAATAAAGTAAGTTCATTTTCGGAAAACGTTCTCCTAGCATATTTCACAAAACTTTCCGAAAAATATAAACCTTCAACTTTATGGAAAATATACTCTATCCTAAGAAGTACGTTAAATGTTAATAATGAAATACACATTGAAAGAAATCGAAAACGTTTACCTCAGAATTTATAAATAAATTTATCACAGAATCTCCAGTACTAGCACTGCTAGTTTTAATCATAATTCAATACCAACCACGTTAAATATAAGCAATTGTAATAACTTTACCATAAATTTTGCAAAAGAATGAGTCTAAATTAAGTACCTATATTTATGTTATTTCTATTATTATTCCTAATAATGTTATAATTTCATTTAAAAATGTAAAGGTTTCTACTAAAAATTGAGTTACCTAAATCTATGTTCTTTAAATTTTCATAAATAAATGTGGTCGAAAGCTGGTAGAGATACTTGACCCTTTCGCGGGCGATCGAGGTTCGATTCCCAATGAAAGATTTTTTTTATACATAGTCGTGGAGAAAGTATAGTCTTTTACTTGTGTAGAATGGCTATTATTCACTTGGATGATTCCAAAACTCACTCGCTGCGCTCGCTCGTTTTAGAAACTTCATCCGCGTGAATAATAGCCATCATTCTACACTCGTTGAAGAATATACTATTTTTTTACTCATGCGGGAAAAGTACTATCTTTGCGCCCGCAAAATTTACTTTTCGCACGGAAATTGACAATACAGACTCCCAAAAAAATGTGACGTTTAAGTGACAGATAAATTGATTGATTAAAAAATTAAAATTTACAATAATGAGTTTCAACTCTATGATGATACCGGAGACTGATGAGAGTTCTGACGATGAATCCGTACCACCTGAAATTTAACACTGTCGCTGAAGGTTACGTTGAAGAAACGATCGGCAATAAAAACGAATCGGCCAGCAAATAGCGATCGCTATTTTGGACAGACCATCTACGAGTACTTCCTTAGATCATATGGACCGCGTTATGCATAACATAACCAAGCGTCATTTTCAAGAATTGAGAAAAATTACTTTTAGTTTTAAGCTTTCCAAAAAATAAACTATTCATCAGATTGAGTTCATATTTTATGTAGACATCAAAAGTACCAAACACAAATTAGTTCTGCAGTTTTATAATAATAAAATAAAAAATACAGATTTTGTCAACAAAAACGCTGCTTGGTCCCGTATTGCTTTTTATGCATCCCTGAATGTTAGAGTTTTGCATACTTTGACTATGCGCCATATTTGCCGCTTAGTCAAATTATGCTAAATTCGGGCTGCGTGTTTAGTTTTGCATACTTTGACTACACGCCATTTTTGGCGCTTAGTCACGTTATGCTGAATTCGGGCATTCCGATTTTTTTTGTCAATAATTAAACGAATAGAGTTTGTCTTTTATTCGATTATTTTTTATTGAATAAAAATAATGCACTAAGGTATACTGAAAAGTATTTTTTTAAATAAACTTGAATGAGAACAATAACTACAAATTCTACTTTTTTACTAAAAACAAAAAAAAAATGAATTAAAACTATTTGACGTTTTTCTAAGCTAAAAATGTTAATCTTCTTGTGTTTCAAAATCTAGTTGACCATTAAATCCATCCAAATCATCTTCTATATCAGCAGCTCCTACCAAATTCTTATAAAATTTCTTAACGTCATTTGGAATAAAATTCATTAAAGACTTTAAATCTTCAAGCTTCTTCTCAGGAATAGGTTTGCCTTTAGGCCAAAGTTTCTGAAGGGATGTATGGAATTTTGGTAATTCTAAGGAGGAAGGCCTACCCCTCTTTTTTGATAAGTCGATTTCCTGTGCACTACTTGCAAAGTCAGTCTTTACAAATATCTTGAATGGGTGTTCCTTTTGAATTTCAATCTCTCTAAAGTTCAACCAATTAACTTTTTTGTTGTCAATATCTGTTTTTCTATTCACGATAGCGTAGCATATAATTATTATATGCTACGCTAGATACGGTATTCAGGTTATTTATTGTGGTGTACAGGAGGGAGTTAGAGTACCATCCCACTGATTGGTCGATTTCAAATTTCGACGATACCCGCTCATATCGTAAATTTTGACAGATGTCAGATATTCTGTTTTTTGGGAATTATTGTGCCAATCTTGTGTATTTTTATAGTTTTTTGAAAGTTTTTGCTAGGTACAATTAGTTTAGAGAACAGTGGTCGAATTTCTCAACAAAATCCCAAAGCCTTGTTAAGTGTACAACATCAAATTTGAGAAAGGTGCTGTCATCGGTATGTATTCCATAGGCGTGTTGTTGGATAGGACAGAAAATAAGAACTAAACGTAAATTATGTATACTTTATTTGAATTGTAAATGAATTGTTTAAATATCTATCTATTGTATGTCAATTTATGTTTTATTAAAATAAACCATGTTTATCAGTAAATTTTTCATTTATTACTCAACCTAATCTATATGAAGGTTCATTTTTGACGTAGATATCTTTTGTATTAATATACCTACCAACTTTTCCTTTTGTTTTTTCTATATTAACGAGTTTATAATCAATGGGATTTTTAATTTGTATAAAAAAATATTTACAGAAGCGCAAGATTATCTCAGATTATTTCCATTCCAAACAATTTTCGTATGCATGCTATTTTATTTATTTTCGATTCACATTAATTCCCATTTTACTGTAACCTACAGTCACTCAATCCTTAGAAAATGAAATATGTGTTGTATAAATATGACAATATATTACACTGTACCAAAATATTCCGAATGGTACGCCACTGTATCATGGTACGCTATTGCCCCTTCACCCCCTCTCGTCTTTACCCCTCTAGAGCCAAACAAACACTATAGGATGCCGTATCTAGCAAAGCATATATGATCTAAGAGTACTTCACGTGAAAATGTACACCAAATCAACCCAAATATCGAGACAAGTACCCATCAGAGTCAGTGTCGAAGACAAAGAAAATATTGACTTGAATACGATTTCCTCTAGAATCTCCAAAAATATAAATTTCAATTTCACCAATTGTTGAAATGTTTTGAAAATCATAGGTGAAAAAAAAAATAATTAATTGCCTTTTTTAGTTTCCTAGTTATCGTTAAAAATAAAAAGTTATTTTGATTCTAAATATTTTACTTTTTATTTGATTAATTTTTGATTTTTTTGTCGTTGGCACCTACTTCATTTCTCATTGTATCCCCGCATTCGTAAAAAAAAAAAATAGTATCTGCAACTCGTGCACATTGTCGATTGCCCACTCGAGCTAATACTAATTTCAGCCTAGAAAGCAAGCAAATGTGTGCCTCAGTATTTTTAGACGTCAAGCAGACATTCGACAAAGTCTGGCATGATGGTTTAATATACAAACTAAAAATACACATGCCATGCCTAATCCTCAAATCGTATCTAAGCACACGCTCCTTCCAAGTAAAAATTAATAAATCTCTGTCCAATTACCATCCTATCCAATCCGGTGTTCCTCAAGGAAGTGTCCTTGGTCCGTTCCTATATCTACTATATACAGCCGACATACCTGTCACAGAAAACATCACAATGGCGACATTTGCTGATGATACGGCAATATTAACCTCAGACGTTAACCCTGATATAGCATCAGAAAGACTGCAAAATCATCTACACCAACTTGAAGACTGGCTACAAAGATGGAAGATTACCGTCAACAATGCTAAGTCTGTACAAATTACATTTACAACTAAAAGAAGTAACTGCCCGGAAGTCAGATTAAATAATGCTCTCATCCCAGTGAAAACAGAAGTTAAATATCTAGGCCTCCATCTGGATCAGAAACTTACGTGGAAAAATCACATCAGAGCAAAGAAAATACAACTTACCTTAAAAACAAGACAAATGAACTGGCTACTCGGAAAGAAATCGCAACTGTCACTAAGCAACAAAGTATTAATATACAAGACTATACTCAAACCCATATGGACGTATGGAATAGAACTCTGGGGATGCAGCAAGCCCTCGAATACAAAAATATTACAGACCTTTCAATCAAAGACGCTTCGAATGATGGCAAACGCTCCATGGTATGTAAGCAACCAGACGATTCACCAGGATTTGAGAATACCCTTCATAAATGAAGTAATTACAAAATATGCCAACAAAGCAGAGGAACGAAATGCTGCCCACAACAGTCAAATAATCACTGATCTGTACCAACAACCACTAATTGACAGAAGATTAAAAAGGACTTGGCCAGAAGACTTAGTTAACTAGGTGTAATGGAGAGCTGTCGATGGACAGCACCCTTTCAAGTTGAATGCTGCCAAAATATTTGCTAAATACTCATGTAAATTAGAGTAGATTGTAAATAAACAAGAATTTATAATAAAAAAAAAAAAAAAAAATTATGTAAAAAAATCAAACAAACTTTCGTCTGCCATATCTTTTAAAACACCGTCTTACAAGATAACAATTTTAGATTCTTAACAAGCCTTTCAAATGGAAAACAGTATTTAGAGGTAGCCCCAAGATATGTTGCATTTACTTGTGGTGTTATAAGAGGGTGTTTGGCTAATTTAAACATGATGTGTCTTGTAACTGCAGAAGTACAAAATATGCCATCTTGTAAATTCCATATTCAAGTACAAAGAGCATAGAATAAAATCTAGATGTGGATAAATATTGATATGAAGGAGAAATAAAACCATTTTATTTGATTCGCCGCCACTGCGCAATCATAATATTTTATGATCTAGCAGGCTAATCGAGCTCAAAAGGTGCCGTAAAGGTAATCGAAAGCCGTAAAGTCTAAATCCGCTATCGAAATTCATGGCGCAGTCTTATTTTTGCACCCTATTCGGCCGTTTGGAATTCCGACGGAAATGAAAAAACGAATCGACCGAATTGTTATTAGAGCTTTGTAGGTGAAATTGTCTTAGGATTTTATCTTAAAACTACGAGATAAAAATTTCTAGTTTACGCAGATTTTAAAACAGAATCAATTAGAATCAGGCATAATGATGAAATTTTTTATTAGACATATTTATCTATTAATAATTGGAAGTACAAAATGTGTGTTGATATTTACGTCGATACATAGTCGAAATAAACGATCGTTCTTCGAAATACTACACAGAGAAAAATTAAAATCTTATTCAAGAAAAACTTTGTACTAGGAAGATTATACTTCTTCAAAGTTTGCACCAAATGATATTTCTCGATGCAATAAGAAAATAAATGTTGAATCAAATGTAGGTTTAATCTTGTATTTTAAGATTATAAATTATTAATCTGAAACTAAATTTTTTCATCCAAATGTAGAATTGTTAACAAATCCAAGAATATTTTTAAATTTGTTGTATTTCTCAGCTGGAAATTTGCCCAAATAATACCGATCCAGAAACCTCGTAAACCTCCTAATAACATATCTTCATATCGACCAATTACTCTGCTACCAATTATGTCTAAATTATTTGAAAGACTTCTACTCAAAAGAATCACTTTAGATGCTAATATTGACGAAGTAATACTAACTCATCAATTTGGGTTCCGGGAACATCAGTCTACGGTGCAACAAATGAGATACTAAGAAGCTATGAAGAAAAGAAAGTATGATGCTGCTGCTTTCCTAGACATTGAGCAAGCTTTTGATAGAGTTTGGCATAACCGCCTCCTATACAAACTTAAACTTACCCTTGTTACACCCCATTACCTAATTCTTAAATCCTACCTTACAGATTTCCAAACCAAATTTAACACGACCACATCAGAATACCACCAAATCAAATCTGAAGTTCCCCAAGGCAGCGTGTTGGGGCCCTTCCCATATCTAATATTTACTGCCGACATCCCAACAACAAATTATACCAAAACTGCGACGTTCGAGGAAAATCAGCCCAACTAACGTTCACTAATTGGAGTGTTAACTGCCCTAGAGTTACACTAAATAACGTACAGTTGCCAGTAAAACAAGAAATCAAATGTCTTGGTCTAACTCTTGACCGGAGGTTAACATGGATATCCCATATTATGACCAAAAGACTGCAAATAAATCTAAAACTTCGGCAGATGAACTGGCTCATTGGACGAAAATCACAGCTCTCACCCAACAACAAGCTTCTACTCTATAAATGTACCATAAAGCCAGCTCTGAGGTTGTGGCAAACCTTCTAACACTCAAATAATCCAACGTCTCCAGTCGAAAATATTGCGAATGATACATAACGCCCCATGGTATTGTAAGTGTAAGTAATAAAACCCTTCATGAAGATTCAGGATTGCCATATTTACAAGAAGAAATAACTAGACTATCCAACTACCTCCAACGCCTAGAGGACCACCCAAGTGAACAAGTCAGACAACTACACGTTCCAATTAACATCACAAGAAGACTAAAAAGACGATGGCCAACTGATGAACTTGAATAAGTTAAACAATAAATTGAAATTATTTTGTGCTTCTCCTTTCAGATATTTTTCATTAAATCTATTTACTTATAGCTTCTCCGAGGCAGATTGTAAATTATACTTAAATAAAAAAAAAAAGTTTGTTGTAAGTATAAATTGCTCTTAAAACTGACCAATGCGTTCTTGATCCAATGTTTTAGGACTCAATTCAATTTTATAATGGTATTCAATTCAAATGGAACTAATATTATCTTAAGCATTAAAATTTCAGATCCAGAATTAAAAATTCGAATCAAAACCTTATGTACTTCACATAAGACTAGTGAGAACAAATTTACAGGACACCTACAGATAAGCAATCAGCAACACGCGTTCATGTCCCAACAAGATGGAGTTCTAAGCTACCAAACGATTAAAAAGTCCTATTACACATAACCCGCCAATTAGAAAGGAAGACGGGAGTTGGGCACGAAATAATATACAAAAAGCAACCAGATTCGCAGAACACTTAGAAAAGACTTTTCAGACCAACGATTGGGAAGAGACCCAAGACTGGAATGAACCAGAACAGGAAGATTCAGTGATTAGACCTACTTCTCCAAAAGAAGTTTATGTGGAAATCGAAACAAATATAAATCCTAAAAAAGCCCCTGGATTTGATCTCATTACCGGGGAAATCTTGAAACAACTCCCACGTAAAGCTGTTGGCAAACTGACCAACTTTATGAATGCATCATTTAGGATGAGATACGTACCTCAGCTATGGAAAGTAGCAGAGGTTATAATGATACCGAAGCCAGGTAAACCTTCCCAAGAAGTAACGTCATACCGACCAATCTCTCTGTTGCCTGTTATTTCGAAACTCTACGAAAAATTGCTTCTTAGGAGATTAAAACCTACAATAGAAGAAAAGGGCCTTATTCCCTCCCATCAATTTGGTTTTAGAGAAAAACACTCAACGATCGACCAGGTGCATAGAATCACAGACATAATTGAAAAGTCTTTAGAGGAAAAGAAAGTCTGCTCCACCGTCTTCCTAGACGTGGCCCAGGCTTTTGATAAAATCTGGCATGAGAACCTTAACCACAGTTAAATTTGTTACTACCACGTCAGTATTCAGAACTCTTAAAAGCCTATTTATCAAACAGATATTTCAGAATAAAACAGGAAGATGCATATTCTGATCTAAGAGAAATTAAGGCAGAAGTACCCCAAGTAGTATACTAGGTCCAGTACTCTACTTACTGTATACCAGTGATATTCCTAACCTTGAGCACGATACTATTGCAACATTTGCTGATGATACTGCCATTCTGGCTGTTGGAAAAGGCCATGAAGAAGCCAACCGAAAATTACAAACATCTGTAGACCAGATTAACAATTATTATAAGAACACACGAGGCAAAATACAAAATGTGATAGAAAAGAGCTAATGCCGACAAATATGTACCTAATATGCTTGCCGTTATTTCTGTAGCAAAAACTATTAGGCTGTTTGTGGGATTTTTTATAAGAAATAATTTCACAAACCATTGAAATAAGACCATTCATCTTGAATATAGTAGATAGACCTTTTCTTCTGTGTACTTACTTACTCTTTTTCATTTATTCATGTCTACGCTTCTCAATTCATTCTTAATTCTCTTTTTCACGTTTATTTTGTAGCAATTGCTTTATTTTTTTTTATTTAAAAATATAGCTTTAAGTAAACATGAATATACTCTTTCCCAAGTAAACATTTAACAGCAAATTAAGAACTATTAACTCTTTACTAAGTAATATTTTAATTAAAAAAAAACAAACGTCATATTAAAGAAAAAAACGCCAGTCAGCAAACTAAAAGTAAAACACAGCCAGATTTTGAGCACTTCGGTGTCTTTCACCCCGGGGGAAGACGGAAAACTCCCTAGAGCCGCATGACAGCGGTTTTCCATTGCGGGGAGATGTATGGACGTTAATAATCCAACACCATTAACGCTCTTTGGTTTGGGATGCTCATCTGGCGCGGCGGCATCTATGTTATCCACTGCCCGCAGAGATTTAACGCCCCAGTTGCCGAAACTGACGGAGTATCACTCACCGAACACTTTCACCGACTACGCTATTATCTACTGCCCGCTTCATTAAATTACTTATTGATGTTGATTGATTGCAGGAAAAGTTAGAAGGCTAAAGATAAACGAAGTCAGTGTTACCTGAGAAAAAGAAGGAAATTTAAAATCTCAAACAGCACGAGTCTGAGAAGGATACCAAAAACTGTATTATAAACCGGGAGAGTAAACTGTCAACAATGTGGATAGGGCTTGCCACACATTATCAATAAAATTTTGCAGACTCTTCCTTATTTCAAATGGAACACCCTGTATATTATCGATCCATCAGAAGAGCTAACAAAGGCTCTACAAATTTCATCAAGTATTCCCTGTGGTTAAGTTCACTAGTTTTTCTTAAAACAGCTCTTTTTTTAGAAAAATGGTAAATATTCATATTTTCACGATATAATCTCAATGAACAACTTCTTTGACCACTGATAAGAATATACAAACGACTGACAAGAATATACAAATGACTGATAAGAAACGACTGATAAGAATATACAAACGACTGATAAGAATATACAAAGATACCATCTATATCGTGATAGCAGTTTTTATCTGGTTTTTTCTTATGATAATATTAATAAGAAAACTGCATTCAAGAAAATGGAAGACATGTTTAACATATTTTATAAAAGATTCATCATCAACTTTAATTAAACTTTAAATAAATAAATAAATACCTGGAACTTAAGCTCAGACTTTAATTTATGAATATACACCAATACATTAAAAAATATATATTTGTTTGGACATCTTATAATGTACATAATTGAAACTAGATATCTTTGTATATTCTTATCAGTCGTTTGTATATTCTTATCAGTCGGTTGTATATTCTTATCAGTCGGTTGTATATTCTTATCAGTCGGTTGTATATTCTTATCAGTCGTTTGTATATCCTTATCAGTCGTCAAAAAAATCGTTCATTGAGATTATAACGTGAAAATATGAATATTTGCATTTTTCTAAAAAAAGAGCTGTTTTAAGAAAAACTAGTAAACTTAGCCACAGGGAACACTTGACAAAATTTGTAGAGCCTCTGTTGGCGCTTTTAATGGATCGATAATATACGGGGTGTTCTATTTGAAATAAGGAAGATTCTGCAAATTTTCTGACAATATTTGGCAAGCTGTTTTTCATACCCTGTATATCATAGGTCGATTTCAGATACATCGTTTGAGAGAGCCACCAATGTAGAATAATTTCAAAGTGTGACGAATATTTGGGAAAAAAAAACTTGTCATGCTAAAAATCTCGAAAACCGTCAATATTTTCGAAATATAAATATGCATACAGTATCTTTTATTTTTCATGTAGAAATCGAAAAAGTGATAAAAATACAGGTTGCCATTTAAAAAAACAAAATTGGGACCCTCCCAGAAAGAATTGAACACTTTGTGTGACTGAATTTTTTTTATTTTGTCGAGCTCGATCAATAAGGTAACTGTATTTATAGAAACACGTAAAATTTTTTGGCAAATGAAAGCAACTCAGCCATATATCTATCACACAAACACACCAGCAAAAAGCAGATTAACTTTTTACACGAGGTGCAGTCCAGTCATACTGTGTTTTCCTTTTCAAGATTGGAGGATAATATCCAGGACCAGGCTAACTGTTTAAAAAAAGTATATTTGTAAGAACAGTAGAAAACGTAGGCGTCTATTTATCACTCTTATTCTTAGATTTATAATAACTTTCGGGATATAATACATTTTCATCATTAATCAATTAACCAATTTTATTTATATTAAAATTATACAATTACAGAAAATCAGAATGTCATGATCATATAATACACAGAAGGTTCACAAGTTAATTGTTGGAGGTTAAACTGAAATGTCAGAGGTTTTGATAGTAAATCCATTCTAAATATTGTTGACGTTCGTTGATCTGTTTAATGATATTAATAAGCAGACATTTGTTAGCATATTCAATGGTTCTATTAGACCAATATACAAATGCATTGAATCAATATAATCTTTTTTTAATCTACTGACTTTTTCTGTGTACACATTCTATTAAGGCTTCTAAATTTTGCTTTTGCAAAACAAAAACAAAACAGGGATTAATACAACGGATCAAACAAAAGCGCTGCCAAAAAATGATAGAAACAAAATGGCTGTAATTGACTTTCTTGTTTATCTTTCTACACCTTAT
The DNA here is from genome assembly GCA_949320105.2 of Crepidodera aurea. Lineage (NCBI taxonomy): Eukaryota > Metazoa > Arthropoda > Insecta > Coleoptera > Chrysomelidae > Crepidodera > Crepidodera aurea. Next base: position 25,142,224 of record OX439477.1, read on the forward strand.
TCAACCATTTCCTGAGTACTCCGCACTTGTTTCCACGCTGCAAAAATCTCCTTTAACTTAGTTTATCCACTTGGATCTTGGTCTGACTTGTCCCCCTTTCCTGTAGCTACCCATCCCATCATACTATTCATAACTTTTTGTTATATCGCCATTCATATATGCTTCAACCACTTTACCCTTTGCTAAAATTCATTATTTTTAAAATACACTTCACCTTCTACATCCTCTTGTTCTGATTTAACTTTCTGTTATCTTTTTAGGGTCCAATATTATTCTTAATATTTTCCTTTCGGTTATAAGTGGAAGAAGTGTGAGTAGATGTAACAGAAGCCTTTACAGGATAAGGAGTATTTGGAAGATGTAACAGAAGCCTTTACAGGATATGGAGTATTTGGAAACTATCTCCACAGGGTTGAGAAGAAAGCTAATGGAACCTGCTAGTAGTGTGGATTCATCCGAACATAATTTTTTACTACCAAGAAATAATATAAAACAGAATACCAATCAGGGACAGCAACAATTTTTCAATCGACCCTCGTAACTAACTAACTAACCTAATAAATGAAGCCTTCAGACTGAAGCATGTAGGAAAATTGCGGAAGTCATAATGTTACCCAAGCCATAGAAACCATCACATGAGGCATCGTCATACAGACCGATTTCATTACTGCCTGTTATGTCGAAACTATTTGAGAAACTCCTGCTCAAAAGACTAAAACCACTCATCGAAGAAAGAAATTATCCCTAATCACAGAATAACCAACATTATAGAGAAATAATTAGAAGAGAAAAACATTTGTGCTACTATCTTTTTTGCACAAGCGTTTGATACGGATTAATACATAAGCTCAAGGTTTTCCTTCCAAAACAATATACAGATATCCACCATTCATATATATCGAAAAGATACTTTAGAATTAGGCAAGAAGAAGCATATTCCATGCCAAACTTTGATGGAAAGTGCATGTTGAAAAGAAAAGAGAAGATCTTGGACTGAACTATAGAAAAATGTACTGGCTAATTGGAAGAAACTCCACTCTGTCTCTACATTATGCTTATAAGCTTTATAAGCAGATACTTAAGCCTGTATGGTATCTAACAATGAGGATGCACTAAAGCAAGCAACTTAGCAATCATCCAATGATTTCAAAACAAAGCACTGAGGAACATAGTAGATGCCCTTGGTACATTCGTAATAGTGACCTCCATAGGGATCTGGAAATGAACACTGTTGACCAGCCAAGAGGCATGAAGAAAGACTTCATCATCATGCCAATGTCGAGACTATCCAGCTCCTTGACAATGCTGGGTTAGAAAGAAGACTTAAGAGGATCAAGCCCTTTGAGTTAGTTTAGTGTTTTTAGTGCAAAAGCAGAGCTTGTGTCTGCTCGTTAAAGTTTAGTCCAATCCTTTCTAAAGAACCTAAAGAACGCTGATGAGTATACCTTAGTTTTAAGTTTCAAACTCTATTAGATTAAGTTAGAATTAAATTGCTCATTCGTCACTGTTGACCAGATTGTAAATGACTTTATGGGTGTTTAATAATAAAAAAATAGACCCTCGTAAAAACGTTGGTAATGACTGTGAATGTTTAAACTAATACTAAATATTTTATAAATAAAAAGTTAATTTTTCACTGCAAATGCAAAACAAAAGGAGATTTTAATAAAACGTAAACACAGTAGAATACAGTACTAAATAAACGTTGACTTATTGTAGCTTATCCACAAGTTATGACCTTTGATTTTCCCGGTGTAGAATCCGGAGGCCAATAAAGTCCGCAGCCGAAGTGAGGGGGAGAGAAACACACAGCGTGGTGCAAGAGCAGGGCCAACTCCGATCATACATCAACCGCGCCCCATTAGGGATTAATGATGCCAACACGGCCGAAATTAACTTCCTGCCGGCTTACCGCTGCAATAACGTTAACATATTAACCATTTGTTAGAATAGCAATATCGCCATAGGCTTATCCTTCCCATCTTTGTTATAAAAACGTCGGAGATTCTAATGAAAATATGAAACGGCGAAAAGTTTTCATCTTTTTGATTACGTTTCGGTCATTTGGAAAACTTTTTGTAGTTGTTGAACACAATGTATGAGGATAGGACATAAAGTAAGCTGTGATATACCACAGGTATATCGAGCACCCCTTATAGTGTATAATTATTATTGTTATGTTAATGTTAGGTTATTGCTATTGTATTTGTTATCAAGACATCGACTTGTGCGACAAGGTCGATCCTTGACCGTATGTGAACGACCGGTAGATGCTCTTGACTAGAGGTCAATACATGTATATATATATACCAAATTATTGTAGGCGTTAGATATGTAGATATAACTAGATATAATTAGATATACTGTAGATATAGATTGGTTCATACCTATGATAAGTCTTGTATCCATTATTAGGGGTTAATCCCCAAATTATAATTGTTGTTGTTTACAAAGAGTTTTTACTTCCCTACGACATCAGTACATGGCACATGTCACAGATGTCACAAAGCTGTCAGTTTGACGTCACAAAAATATAATGGAAACAGATTTTGACATCTTCAATTTCAAAATCTTTCTCCGTGTCCTATGTTTTGCTGTCATATTTTTCTAAGATTATCAAGTGTTCTGTTTCTATAGTAAATTTTTTATTATATATTTTGTTATGTCATTTTGAAAACGACTTTCGATTAAGAAAGTCGAAACGTCAAAATTAAAAACTTTTTAATAAAATAAGTGGTTTTAATATCCATAAAGAAGAGTATTTGCAGTACAAAGCCAATATGAGTTATAGAAATGGAATATATAAAGTATAAGTGAATAAAAAGGTCTTAAGTAATCTTGGGTCCATAGACAAAAAGACTATTGATGGTGAAGTATAACCAAGGACATAAAATTTGAAAACTGTTCTATTTAAAATTTTAAAAAATTTTATTTTACATCATTTAGAAAAATAACTTTCTGTTTTTCGAAAAATGTTGTTTTACTTCTACATTAGCCGACAATTATTATTAGAATTCATATAAAAATCTATTATAATTACTTGATCAAACTTAGTAAATATATACCAATTGACGATAACTGATTAATTAATATTAATATGATTTTGGTGTACAAAATTCATTTACACATTTAAATTTTAAAGATGAATTAAAATATGAAAGTCATTTAAGGTAATCCCAACCTCATGAGATCAGAAAATTATTTTTTAATGTTTTTTAAACATAACGTCGGCTTTCGACAAAGCCTGGCATAAAGGTCTGCTCTATAAAATTAAAAAATCTTTACTTCTAAACTATTACATTAATCCTTAAATCCTACTGACCCATATTACGTTGTTAAATACCAAGATGAAACGACCTCACTCTATTCGATTAACGCAGGTGTCCCTCAGGGTAGCGTAATTGGTCCAGTCCTTTATCTCATCTAGGTACATCGCATATCCACCAACTTTCTGTAATAGTGAAACAGCTGACGACACAGAGGTCATGCCAGCATACGAAAATCCAGCAACTGGATCTATACAACTACAAATGGATCTTAATATTATAGAATCATGGTTGACCAAATGGCGGATGCAAATAAACAGTTCAAGTAACATTTACCAACCGAGAATTTCCGGTTAAATGATTCCTGTTGTTTAAACGCAACTACTGTTATTGTTAACGAGAAAAAACCGTTCTGAGAACAATCTATATTTGTAATCTAACAGGCCGATTCCAGTTAAAATGAGACCAGTCATATGAACATATTCCTATCATCTCTACGATCGTAGAACGTTGATTTTCATAGAATTCCTGTAAATCCCACAAGTCAATCCGGTACACTGAGCAGTACGCGACGACGCAGTAACTCTTAACTGACACCTGCCTAATCGGCAACACGCATTACGCTGTTCGTACGACCCCTGTCTATTCGGCAACCCGAATGCCCCGCAGACACAATGATGCATCAAGGGCGCTACGCCATGAGGCTCCGCGCGGCGTTCTTAGATGGCGACACAGAACAACAGGTTTATGATTACATAACGGATAGACACATCTATGGTCTTAGTTAGTATTCTTTATTCTTTACTATTTCATTGTAGGGATGGGAGGAACAGCCGAAATTGAATAACAGGTACAACCTGTTCCAGTTCTAAAATTTTCTTCTATTTTTGCCGATATTATCAAAGTAGCTATTTTCAAGAAACGTAAAAGGCTTCTTCTACGAGTAGGGATGTGACACTGGAACAGGACCTGCACCTGTTACGTTTGGAACAGGGTACGCGCTGTCACAGTGACGTCGGAGACTGTTCCAACGTACCTGTTCTAAGAATTATTTGTAAAAACCTGTTCCAAAAGGAACAGGTACTATTCCAGTTACACATCCCTATTCATTGTTTTATTAGGTTACTATTGAATAATATGAATTGTTTATGAATTATTGTTTGTAGAATAAATACTTTTATAAATAAATCTCTACATTACTGTAATGCGTCAGTATCTAACATAGAAATATTAGAAAGGTCCAAGTCAAAAAATACTCGGAATAATTACCAAATTTGCTAACAGATATGATTTAAGATTGCAAAAATATCCTAATGATCTAGCAAGAAGCCTGATATTGCAGCCTGTACAACGAAGATTAAAGAAACATATTACAAGTGAATGTTATTGAATGTTGATCCTTCGTGTTAAATACATGTTGACAATAAAAAAATTTACTAATTATTAACTATGTATTGCAAAAAAAATGTTTTCTTAATGCTTTTGCATTCATTGTAAAATTGGAAATAGTCTTCTTGTATAACCTGCTATGATTTATAAAATAAACTATTTCGCACGAAATTCTTTCTCGCCTGTTACTTATATATGCATTAAAAAATAGGTATAAGGTAACCAGAATTCTTGTTAAATAATCCAACCGTTATCATCGTGAAACGAAATATTTCTACCTGTCTTTAGATCGGTTTTTAAAGCGTTTTTTTTTGTAGTTTTCACATGTGACTGAGGAATATAACAACTTTTTCAACATCCCGTCGCACAACCAAAGAAACAGTTCGAGATTTACTTAGGAAGGCCAGTTTTATGGTGGTCAAACAATAAAGTCACGTCGCCTCGTCTAGAATCGACACAAAATATTTTATTGGCTTTTTTAGATTCCATCAACAAAATAAGAGAACAAATAAAAATTAAATTTACAACCTTGGTTATTTGTTCACTATTTTTTCGACAAATAGAAATAGAGTTGTTTGTTGATTTATATATAAACAAAGATAAAAATGATTACTTTCCCGCTACACAGTACGTAACATACTGCATGTGATTTATACACGGACATAACATCAGGTGTTCCTCAGGGTACAGTCCTTGGGCCTTTGTTATTTATAATCTTCATAAATGACATTAACATGTAATAATTTATGTAATCTCTCAGAGGTTGATACGTACTGGATGAAGAAATTTGTATAACGTGTAGAATTTTTTATTTATTTTTGCATGCTTTCGAGTCTATTCGAAACTCATCATCAGTGCTTCATCTACAATACATAATTCTAAGTTGCAAGTGTGAAAAAATTATAAAGGGTGAAATGTTGAGAACAAGTTAAGTATTAAAATTAAATTGAATGACATTAGAATAAAACTAGGATATTTAAGTTGTTACAAAGAAATATTATTTGATAAATTGAAATTAACAATTTATAAATTGAAATTAAACAAGATATCTAAAAGATATATTGAATTCCGATTGATAAGAAGTTAAATAAAAGGTTAGTTTTTTATGAAGTGAAATTTAAAAAGGAAATTTAAAAAATATACGTACTGTCAATTAATAAAGAGGTATCCAGGCAACATTGCCTAATTTGGTTAAACTTTTAATATAGGCTTAAACGGTTAATGTTGGTGTATTGCAGTATGTTTATATTTTCATATCTAGTATTATATGGAGCACACATGTTATTATTTAGTCTATGTTTTTGTGAATACTAATTCTGGGTTTGTCCATTTACTATAAATAAATAAACATAAACTTGAATGGTCATATTCTTTTATATGCAGATGACTGTAAACTTTACAGCAAAATCAATTCAATCAATGATTCCTCAGGCCTTCAGGGCATTAAATAATTGGTGTGAACAGAGCTTGCTGCCGTTAAATATTAAAAAATGTAATTTTATGATCTAATTTTTCCGAAAAAAATCCAAAAAACACGTTGCTAGGTAATATTTTAACAAGAAACACGAGTGCTGGTGGCAACAAAAATCCGAGACGAAGATGTGGATTTTTGCACCTGCACGAATGTATTTTGTTAAAAAAATATTACTTTTCATTGTGTTTTTTCGATTTTTTTCACAGGAGGGATTAATTTGAAAAATGAAAAACAGATAATTTATTTAATGACAAAATACTACAAACTTAATTATTTATGGTACAATTAAAATATAAATTGCAATTTTGGTACACAGTAGGAGAAAAGCTCGAGGGGTGGCTGCAGGATCTTCTGTTTTCTGTATTTTAGCTAGAGGTTCTGAGGCGTCACTTCTAAGGGTGTTTATGATGTTGGAATAATGCTCATTATCCTTTTTCAGATAAGGCTTAATTGAGTTGGCTGAACTGTAGCCAGTAATTTTAGTTAATTGTTATTCACCACCCCTCCTTTAGCCCGGCGATGTCGAAATGCCTCCGATTTTTTCAGGTAAATCTTTTCAAGCATACATTCCCTCCCGGGTACAATCGAAATGCCTGCGTTTCGTTAATCATTTATGGTGATATTTTGTCTGCTTAATGACACAATGTTGCCAAATTATAATTTAAATAGGTATGTATCTATTTTTTATTTTTCTAATTTTTATGCACTGGTACATAAAATATGTTAACAAGAATATTTCACAGTACGACATTTTTTCAATTTCATAAAACCACGGATGGAATTGACAAGAGGCGAAAAATGTTTATTATTAATATTACGACAAAAACAAATTTGTTTATTTTTAAAATGAGATTAACATTCAAAAATTTTAGATTTAATGTACAAGATGTTAATAAATTAAGAAAACATGAAAATATCTCAAGAGAGAAGTACTATTATTTATTATTTTACACATTTTTTTTTTAGAAAGGAAAGTTGTTTATAATTAAAAACAAATTTTCAAATTCCAATTTTTACCTGACTTAATCTAATAATCAGATTTCATTTTACTTTAAATTTGGTGTAATTCTAGTCTAAATACTCCAATATTCTTAACCTCACACGTTTCTAATCTCTTCTTAATGGATTTCTTAAGGTTTTGCTGATTTGCACTAGTATAAGGATCAAATAAATCTGTTTACAATGATTCCATGAATAGGTAGTTACCTACTAAATGTATTGATTGATTGTTAATAATCTATTTTGTATAATGATGATGACTTAAATGTTGTATAAATACTTGTAAGTTTATTAGTTCTTGTATCTTGTATCTTGTATTGTATATTTGTCGATTTCAAGATCAAATTGTGTTTAAATCATAATATCCGAAATTATGGAATCAACGATGTGTTCCAGTCAAAGAGGGAAAATATATTAAAAATAAACTTTGTAAATGAGAAAATGTTAGAATTAAGAGAAGGTAAAATAAATAAATTGGAATTTGTCAAACTAATATCGTATAAATTTAGGAAAAACATTTTGTAATTTTATATTTCTATATTTTGTTTCTTCTGATGATTTTTTTAATAAATGTATAAAATACTTATTATGTCTTTATATTTTTTTGTCAAATTATTAATAACAAAAAATAATGGTTATTATTGGGTTATCTATAAAACTATATTATATTATATTCATAATATTTAATTCATAAAAGATGAAAATAAAATAAATTAAATAAAAAGTTTGCCAAAAATATACAAAGGAACGAAAATCCGGCAACGTCTCAACTTCATATAAAGATTAGAAGCAGGTAATTTATTTAGAGCTTAGGAGGGAATTCGTATGTGAGCTTTTTAGCGAGAGGTAAGAAACCCTTCTTCTGGAGGGATTTCGGATGCGGCCCTTCAGCCAAGTTACTGACTGCTGTCGACTGCATAGAGTGGTTTGTTATTTTTATTTCTTTTGTATTTAATCCTGCCTTCTCTGCTGCTTCTTTAGTCAATTTCGAAAGTTCGTTTTTTCCCACAAAATTTATTGACAATAAAATCAGAAACCATAATTATTTGTTATCAAAGGTATTGTAATTTTTGATGACAACAGCTGTCAAGTTTTGCCGAAAGTAAACTCGAAAAACTACTGACAGGAGCTGTCATACAGTTTTTTCAAAGGTAATACCACGAGTCCTCCAAATTTAATCTATAAGATTTCAGAGGACGAGTCGTATTTGAAAGGATTATTTTTTGAATCATTTTGTATTAAAAACAGAGAACATAGTCATTTATGCAAAAGACACTTTACACACAAATATTGAAAATTTTCTTTACCAATTTAAATTGAAACCTGAGCTGTTATAGTTTTACATACAGGGCCACCAAGGCGATTTTTTGACTGGCTACCCCGCGAAACGGCGCCGTAAATAAAAGCGAAGAAGAAGAATGAAATGAAGTCTTTCTTAATTTAATTAATTTTAAGTTTAGTGTTAAAGTGAGATATGTAAAAATGTTAAAGGCGAAATAAACTAATAAAAACAGGTTAGTTTACAAACACATTTTGAAATTTGGTTATTAACATAGATTTGCAATACATTTAAGTATAATAATAATTGATAAATGTTTACAATTGACATCTCAACACAGTTTAATCAAAAAACAAAAACGACGAAGCGGTTTTATCAGTATAAAACACAATGATTGGTTAGGATCCTGAGTTGTTATTGGCTGAAACCACAAAATCTGACTGTTTTGACAGATGAAAAAAATAATCATTTATAAACCATTTGTAATTCAAAATTGCGCGTTTGTGATTGTGGATTGGAAATTAAGACGAGGGAAATTGTCGATAGTAAATGGATTTTTATTAAGCAAATCAACACTACTGTCTCATGAGCTTACAAGACCCTTTAACCAGGAATTCTAAATATTTTGTAGAAATTAAGATTCTTCAACTTCAATTTGATGCATTTATGTTTTGTTTTGCCAACTATTGTAAATAGTATGTTATTTTTTTCTATATTTTCACACCCTGTCTAAGGCAATTGTCGTGTATTATTAAATAAGTAAATAAATAAAATAATTAGCTAAGGATCCTGTTTTTTTAGAACATAATCTTACCAGGAATTTCATATATTTATTCATATAAGAAAATATTGTTGTCTGTAAGAAAAGTTGTTTTTTAAATAGTAAATAAGAAAAAATGGAGACAAATTTAATTTTTTTTAGTACCTATACAATTACAATAAGTTCATAGGATGACTTTTGCAGGTTGCTGTCGACTCAAATGTACTTAAAAGAAAGGTAAACAATTCAAATATTGCCTACGTAACATCTCATGGTTAAATTGTCTCTCTGTAACAAAACCACAGACGTGTCGTGTAACCGAATTAATCATTTAGTTAGTTTTACTGCCTGCGGTATTAGCAAACGTGTTAGATTTGTGGGCAGATCGCTAAGTTGGTGGTCAGCCGACTTGGTTCACTAATTAAGCATATGGATTAGTATTGGATCACCTGGCCGTCGAAAATTCATCTGGAAGTCGTTTTTGGTGAATCATTCTCAGCGTGAATTGGAATAGTCTATTGTAGTAATAGTAGTTGTCGATTTAGGGTTGATGACAGGGTTGGACTTCGAAATGTTTTATTAAATTTTACCTTGTTTTATTTAACGGCTGTATACGTAGAACGGTATGTGTATAAACCATGTAAATACACCATTACGCAAGTATGAGTAAAGAGTAATAGTGCTATTAATTCACAATTTTATAAAGCACCCCATTTAAAATAATAATAATACAAATTATAACGGGTTAAGTTATGTCAAAATATTACATTTTGAATGACAATCAACTCCAACGTCTTAACAATGAGAGAATTTCAAATGGAATATAGGGTCTAGTGACACCTTGTTTTAAAAGCTTTACATCCATCTTCCCTTTTTAAATTTGAATTATTAACAGCAAAGTTACGAGGGAAGGGAGTTAATCTAATAGAGTTTGAAACTTAAAACTAATGAATACTCATTAGCGTTCCTTAGATTCGGTAGAATGGATTGCACTAAAGTTTAACGTGCACACACAAGCTCCGCTTTTGCATTAAAAAACTAACTCAAAGAGCTTGATCCTCTTTCTTAAGTCTTCTTTCTAACCCAGTATTGTCAAGAAGCTGGATAGCCTTGACATTGACATGATTATGAAGTCTTTCTTCATGACTCTTGGCTAATTTCTTGCTGGTCTGGTAAACAGTGTCCATTTCCAGATCTCTAGCAAACTAGGGATTCTCTTAAATATTAAACAAATATATGATTGGAAAAGCTGTATATTGAAATACTCAATAATTTCGTACATTAAAGTTTTCCTTTGTACGTCCCTGTATGACACAAATCTTTAAATACAAAGTGATATATCGACTTTCATCAGCCTAATAAATGTTTACAAGGGACTTGCAGTCCGAATCTGGATAAGGGTGCGTGTTGATGAAATGCTAAATCGGTTCTAGTGGTATTTGATTTGATTGCATGTAGTTTATCCGATTTTTATTGATGGGGGACATAGTAAACGAATATTTCGGCTAACCTAATAAAAAGATTAGATTTAGAATGAATTTATCGTTAAAAACAATACGGTTGGGTTTGTTTTTAATATAAATATCTTAACTATCGAACTTAATTAATATTATAAAGGATAAACGAAACATTTAACCGATAGACTTACAATAAAATGCATTAAACAAAGTTTAAACAAATTCCAGATCGTAAAATATTACAGTTCACAACCATATTTGCAAAGTTGATTCTTTAATTGCTTAAATGAAATTGTGTAGAAATAATAACTGAATTTGTAAATGGCTCTTTATATTTATTCAATCTATATAAATTATTACATATACTATCGAGATTTTGGCGACTACGAATAGATATTCCTGACTTGCCCTTAGTTTCTTTAAAAGTAACATATGTCCAGCTACTTATCACCTTTAACCATGCCTTCAATCATTTTCTACTTTGCGGCTCGGACCCGGCAATAAACTGTAGGGCTGTGTACACTAAAACATACAGAGCACACTCATATGCATAGGATTGGTTAAAGAAACTAAAAAATGAATACATAATCAATTATCTTTTCAAATCAGTGCGTCTAAGAAGTATTATAACCTATTGAGAATTTGTCCATTTGAAACATCGCGCCTGATATCATTGTTTCGATTATTTTCAGAATAATGAAGTGAGAATAATTGAACGAAGGGTATTTGCCAGCTTTCTGTTGGCCTTTCAGCACTTTTAAAATGTGCTGTAGCATTGTGAGGGAAATCTATGAAAAAAACTTTACCTAAATTTATTAGAAACACTTTGTATAATTATATAGGAACTGTTTTTGCGGGAAGATGCATTAGAGGTCGAAGAACGCCACACCGACCCGATTTGACTCTGTTGATTTTCCTCTTGAATATAAAGTATAAGCATATTCGCTAAACTACAATATTACGTACATTGTATGGGTAAGAAATACAAACGCTTTATTGTTGTCAGCAAACATTATTAAATATTCAAGTTTAGATTATCACCAGGATACAACAGCAGAACTCTTTGAAGATTGGTTTGAAAACTACTTATTACCGAACCCAAGCACGATCTAAAGTTGAGTTGAGATAACAAAAATGGGAACTTTGAATAAGTAATTATTACTTTAAAATTGACTTACTGGTTTTTATTACCTTAAATAAAAAAGTTTGAGTAATTAGGTAGTAATGATCACTACGAGTTGGTACTTTATAGTTTCAGTACTTCTAAGTAGTTTCTGAAGTATGCGGAACTAACAAAATTATGTTCAAGTCCCGTTAACTTTAAAGTTATATTCAATGGTGTGCAGTTACTTTGTTTAAAGTTTTTATTACTTTATAGTAGCAATGAAAATAACTTCAACGTTTTTGTTACTTTAAAAATTCCTTTAAAATTACGGAACTTTATATATAGTAATATAGTAATATACAGTCACTTTGTCAGTATATCACTGTCTTTCTGCAATAATTAAAAGAGATAGATTCACAATATCTTAAGACTTCAGTGCTAGGTGGCGCTGCTAGTAGTAAAATATAATATATTATTTGGAATATCTGAGGAATCTGAGAGAGTAAATTTTCTTTACTTTCACGATTAGTCGAGTCGCAGGGAGCGCTAATAATCCATGTGTCATAAGTTCAATACCTGCATCAGCCACGAGAGAAATTTTATTTTTTATTTTTAGGAATTTTCATTTTTTTGTATATTAACATGATCAGTTAATGTCATTAATAAACATATTAACTTTTTAATTTTGCAATAATGCAATACAACTCGTATTTCTGGTCCTATTACTTTAATAGTCTTTATGGATCTGGTATTGTTTATTTTATAATGAGAAATTTATAACCTTAATCACAACCTTAAGGATAATCATATTGCTGTACTTAGAGGGTTAACCAAATATCTTGAAACGAACTATATCTAACCTATAAATTCTTGTTAATGTGGTGGTACCTACTACAAATTCCTACTTAAAAAAATAAATTTAACAATATATTTGGCAAGGATTTTTAATTAAATTTTTTTATATTGTAGTAAATATCTAATATGATTTTTATTATCTGTATATACGTATACCTACTACATTAACCAAATTTATTAGTAATTAAATTTCAATCAGTCTATAGTAGTTCAAATCAAATATCTATGGAATTTAATTAACGATATATTCAACACATTGCTCTTTATTGCTATTTCATAATGAACGTCAAATGGATTAATTTTGAATAATCAACATAAAATTTTGATTAACTGCAATCAAACCTATATTCCTAGTTACTATTCGAGTTATAGATTAATAGGTATTGTTTTATTTAATAGTGCAATTAGAGATCAGCTATGAAACAATTTAAATATCTTCGTCAAGTGAATTTTACGGATTAATTACCTAGAATGTTAGATTTTTAATTGGTCATTAAAGCATTCTCAACTGGTTTTTATATAAAAATTTCATATGATTTGATACAGGGAGTTTGATTTCAAATCAAACTTTTTCAAACTGTTATCTACCGCTCTTTTTGGAACACCCCGTATTTTATTGTTCAAATGATGTGAAATAAGTAAAATCACATTAGAAAATGTCACACACTGCACCCCGTATTTTATTTTGGAACATCCTTTATTTTTTAGATGTGCTACCATCTATGGTAAGAAGAGAGTATTGACATTAAATTTTGACTGAATCTAGTCACGATGTCACTCTCTTCTTTTTATCCCTTTCAGAGATTCATACAAAGTGAGTAAACCAGTAAGGAATTTTAATTTATTAGATTCGACATCCTAAGACCGGTTTCTGTCTTTCGACTTCATCAGTTAGGCTTTTCGAATCCAATAAATAAAATTCCAAACTCGTACAAGTCAATAGCTATATCCGCTATAAGATAACATTTTTAGATGTGCTACCATCTATGGTAAGAAGAGAGTATTGACATTAAATTTTGACTGAATCTAGTCAAGATGTCACTCTCTTCTTTTTATCCCTTTCAGAGATTAATACAAAGTGAGTAAACCAGTAAGGAATTTTAATTTATTAGATTCGACATCCTAAGACCGGTTTCTGCCTTTCGGCTTCATCAGTTAGGCTTTTCGAATCCAATAAATAAAAATTCCAAACTCGTACAAGTCAATAGCTATATCCGCTATAAGATAACATTTTTAGATGTGCTACCATCTATGGTAAGAAGAGAGTATTGACATTAAATTTTGACTGAATCTACTCAAGATGTCACTCTCTTCTTTTTATCCCTTTCAGAGATTAATACAAAGTGAGTAAACCAGTAAGGAATTTTAATTTATTAGATTCGACATCCTAAGACCGGTTTCTGTCTTTCGACTTCATCAGTTAGGCTTTTCGAATCCAATAAATAAAATTCCAAACTCGTACAAGTCAATAGCTATATCCGCTATAAGATAACATTTTTAGATGTGCTACCATCTATGGTAAGAAGAGAGTATTGACATTAAATTTTGACTGAATCTAGTCAAGATGTCACTCTCTTCTTTTTTATCCCTTTCAGAGATTAATACAAAGTGAGTAAACCAGTAAGGAATTTTAATTTATTAGATTCGACATCCTAAGACCGGTTTCTGTCTTTCGACTTCATCAGTTAGGCTTTTCGAATCCAATAAATAAAATTCCAAACTCGTACAAGTCAATAGCTATATCCGCTATAAGATAACATTTTTAGATGTGCTACCATCTATGGTAAGAAGAGAGTATTGACATTAAATTTTGACTGAATCTAGTCAAGATGTCACTCTCTTCTTTTTATCCCTTTCAGAGATTAATACAAAGTGAGTAAACCAGTAAGGAATTTTAATTTATTAGATTCGACATCCTAAGACCGGTTTCTGTCTTTCGACTTCATCAGTTAGGCTTTTCGAATCCAATAAATAAAATTCCAAACTCGTACAAGTCAATAGCTATATCCGCTATAAGATAACATTTTTAGATGTGCTACCATCTATGGTAAGAAGAGAGTATTGACATTAAATTTTGACTGAATCTAGTCACGATGTCACTCTCTTCTTTTTATCCCTTTCAGAGATTAATACAAAGTGAGTAAACCAGTAAGGAATTTTAATTTATTAGATTCGACATCCTAAGACCGGTTTCTGTCTTTCGACTTCATCAGTTAGGCTTTTCGAATCCAATAAATAAAATTCCAAACTCGTACAAGTCAATAGCTATATCCGCTATAAGATAACATTTTTAGATGTGCTACCATCTATGGTAAGAAGAGAGTATTGACATTAAATTTTGACTGAATCTAGTCAAGATGTCACTCTCTTCTTTTTATCCCTTTCAGAGATTAATACAAAGTGAGTAAACCAGTAAGGAATTTTACATTAGATTCAGTCAAAATTTAATGTCAATACTCTCTTCTTACCATAGATGGTAGCACATCTAAAAATGTTATCTTATAGCGGATATAGCTATTGACTTGTACGAGTTTGGAATTTTATTTATTGGATTCGAAAAGCCTAACTGATGAAGTCGAAAGACAGAAACCGGTCTTAGGATGTCGAATCTAATAAATTAAAATTCCTTACTGGTTTACTCATCCTTTATTTTCTTTTAAATTTGAATTCTGCTCACTTTTCCATATAGTTGAACAAGAAAAAAAAGAAAATTTGAACGTTCAGTATATTAAAAACCTAACGATCTAAAATAAAATCGATTGCAGGCGTTATGTTTGGATAGTAATCGAGTTTTGTGGAAACGGATTATTTTTCTGCTATTACTAACATTGGATACAGGGGAAGTCAGAACTCCTATATGTTTTTCTATTTTTTATCGGATAAATTACTTCTAGTTTCGATCAGCGCCCGATTCTTGAATCTGTAGACCCTTTTTTATTTTAAATCTAATTCAGAAAGTACATTGTTAACTTGTTAAATACACTCCCACGCACCAATCCAAAGCTTTCCCAATAAATTATCTGAAGTCGAAGAGGACAGTCTAAACTTTTTCATATTTGATGTCTCACCTTTGTTTTACGTCTAAAGTTTCAGTTGTTAACTCCGTCTAGAAAGTTGTGAGGGTTTGTGAGAAGCTTTAAGAGCTTTACGAAACCCTGGCTCGTAGTCTACGATTACTCTAAGCCTGGAATTCGGTGGGATTTGAAACATCAAATAACTATTGTTAATTATTTTAAATAGAATATTTCAGTAAATAGAAGACAATGGTATTAAGATTAAAATTTAAAAAAAAACAGATGTTATATTTGATTATATTTATTGATGGCAAATATGATTCTTTTTATTAATAATGTAATTGCCCGAAAAAGCGGCGTGTGCATGTGGTTTGAATCTAGTAACTTTTCTATCTATCTTTGTCTGATTTTACCCCGATTATTTTTATTGGGTTGGCCGTTCTGGTACGTGTTTGTTGTTATTGTTTATTGTTGATATTGTAATAAATGAAAATATGGATACACAAATTAAAAATACAAGAAAAAGAAAGCATACATATAAACCAAGAGTTATTGTGCAATCGCTTCAACAGTATACTTCAATCAAAAATTCAAAAGAAACGACAAAAAAATTTCACATTATACTGGGCTGCCTTGTTAGAAAATATTTTTTGTGGTATTTGTATTCTTTTTTAGGTCTAAAAAGGGACAAATTGGAGTTGTTCAAAAACATTTGTACAACGGAAAAGTCACAAAAAATCACAAACTAACCCCTTTAAATGAATTTTTCCTTAAAGAAATTAAGAAGAGGATGTGACTACGAAATGCCAGATATTTTTAATAGTTCAAAAAGTGCTGTTGGTAAGATTAGCAAAATTAAATAAAAAGGAACGTCAATATTGAAGGCTCTTATAATTTTCGTGTCAGCCTTTTATACAGGGTGACCCAGGGGTACGTGCATGCTCCATAACTTTTTACTATTCAAGCTATCGATTTGATTTTTTTTAAACGATAATGGGGCACATTTTAAAAATATTTCTATTTATATACAGGATGTCCCAAATAAGATACACAACTAAGTTCTGGTTTTTTAAATGGCAAATCCGCATTTTTGTTACATTTTTAGATTCGCCATTAAATTGTCGATATAACGCACCCAGGTTTCTTAGACTTACCTGCAATAGTTTTTGACTTATGTCAATTTATGTGTCAAAATAGCGTCGTGCAGAGATCCACAAAAAAGTTCAGAACTTCAGAACTGTTCAAGATAACTTAATCAACTTTTTTCCAGTCGATTCCTTAAGCTTCAGCGCATCTTCTGAGTTGTAGGCGAATTCGGAGTCGACGTTCTACCGCCTACTACGATTTTTTGAAAATTACAAATTACAAATAGCAGTAACTCGACTTTTTCAAATGCGTCACCCTATATTTTATTACATCATTGCATGGCATTTTTTAAGAGCTTTTTGCTGATATAGGGTTTGTTGGGTCTATTTTGTAAAATTTGCGAGATTTATTGCAAAATAAGAAATGTTGACGGTTTACTCGAGAAAAAAAAGGAATCGAGTAGGCCGCTGTCTTAAAATTTGACACATCCATAGACTTTCAATAATTGTATACCAGAGGGACAATGTGGTTTCAACACGATGGTGCTTCAGTGCATAACCATAGGATGGTGCGAGAATTTTTAGATAATTCCTACCCTAATCTTTGGATAGGGAGAGGTACTATTCCTTGGCCCGCGCGATCTCCAGACCTTACTCCTATAGATTTTTTTCTTTGGGGGTACGTGAAGGAAACTGTTTTCAGAGATCGTCCAACAACTGCAGATGATAAGAAAAACCGGATTACGGAAGCCTTCCGTTCAGTTGATGGAGCAATGCTTGCTAGAGTTCGGGACTCATTTACTAGAAGACTAGCAGTGTGCGTGGAACATGATGGTGACCTATTCGAGCATTTGTTATAAATCAAAAATATTTATATTGTATCCTATTAATCATTCTTTCATGTTCTTGTAAATATTATAAAATTGTTTACTTTGTAATGTATTTTTGTTTCTATTACAATTTCCTTTTGTTGAAACATATTCTTTTCAAAATTATATGAATGTGTCAAACAGTGGCCTACTCGATTCTTTTTTTCTTTTAATTAGACGCGTACAATTATTGAAAGTATATGGATGTTTCAAATTTTAAGACAGCGGCCTACTCGATTCCTTTTTTTTTCTCGAATAAACCGTCAACATTTCTTATTTTGCAATAAATCTCGCAAATTTTACAAAATAGACCCAACAAACCCTATATCAGCAAAAAGCTAGGGTGATGCATTTGAAGTTATCTTGAACAGTTATGAAGTTCTGAATTTTTTTGTGGATCTCTGCACGACACTATTTTGACACATAAATTATCATAAGTCAAAAACTATTGCAGATAAGTCTAAGAAACCCGGGTGCGTTATATCGACAATTTAATGGCGAATCTAAAAATGTAACAAAAACGCGGGGTTGCCATTTAAAAAACCAGAACTAAGTTGTGTATCTTATTTGGGACATCCTGTATATAAATAGAAATATTTTTAAAAAAAAATCAAACCGATAGCTTGGATAGAAAAAAAGTTATGGAGCATGCACGTACCCCTGGGTCACCCTGTACATATCATAGTAATTTTATTTCAACTATAATACAAAATAATATATTTTCAGGTTCCATATATCAGACAAAAAAATTGTTGAAGAAAGTGGATTTCTTAAAGTTCTTAAAAGAAAAGTGGAAATTGGGGAACTGAATGGAGAAGATGTAATTTTAGCCGATATAATTAGGGTTTGACATTAAATCCATTTTAGAAGATATTGGTATATGTTTAAATATACCAACTTTTTATATAACTGGTATAGAGTTCGGACCACCAGAAATTGAATACATAAGAAAAATAGCAAGAGAAAGGAGTCTGTAGAGAAAGCTATCCGAAGAATAAAAACTTTTAAAATTGTATCAAATAAAATTCCCATTATTTTAATAGTTTGTATCAATCAACAGTATGTGTCTTGCTTATAAATTTCATGTATTAATTAAAGAAATAAAATATATTTATATTTTTATATATAAAATAAACTACAAAAATTGCTTTTTACAAAAACAAAATATGTGTATAGTCAATGCACATTTCTTTTATTTTTAAAAATAAATTGCGGCCCTGAGAAGAGCCCTTTGCATTTACAGTTTTTTAAAACTAAAATTAAAGCCTTTATTAAAAACATACACTAAATAGAAATGAATTTCGATTAATTTTATTGCTTTTAGATGAAATAGTTTAAATTTATATGTTACGGAGAATTCAGATATCCTATTATATTAAAAAGTGTGGCCCTAGAAAAGGCCTGTTGCATTATAAATTATTTTCTTTTAATTAAAAACAAATCACTTTATAATAAATTCTTAATTTTTCAGTTTAAGTTCGCGCATGAGCTCTTCAACAAAAAGATATGAGATGGGTCTATATGACACATTCTTTGTATTTGACAGAAATGGTGTTTTAGCCCATTTTCAAACCATCTTAGAGTTGGAACATATAACAGTGATCGGTATATAATAATTTATTTTTCAATCTAGTACAATGAAACTAACGACTGCAGCCCCAAAAGAAATACCTATCATTTATTTATTATTTCGACGATATTTATGCCTACAAATATCCGTATTTTTTTATTGTCTGTATATATCGCTGCGTCACATGTCATATGTATGGAAAATTTACAAGGATAATCCATTTATTCGTTCGACGGTTATTACCCAAATTAAATAAGTTTTCCCTATTTCAGTGTTTTTCATTCCATTCCCACTGTTATTGGTATTCAAACTATGGATATAACGAATATGCCAGTTTAGCTTCATATTTTTGGATATCACATGCCAAATTAACTGAATTTTATCACTGGCAATTGACATCTTTAAAGATGATAAAATTTAAATTTATTTCTGTAGTCCCCAATATATTTTTGATACCTAACATGAATTGCTATTTAAAATGCATTTGCATCTGTTATTTATTGATGGGTACCATTTTGAAATAACAAATATTTGAATAAAATTTATTGAAAATGCATGTTAAAGTTTAAAATAAATTAAAATAAATCATATTACCTTTTCTTTATAAAAAGTTTTAGTACAGTGCAGCATTTCAAATATACAGTCAGGAAAGTTCTTATTCATTTAAAAGAGCACAGAACAGGCCGATTTTTATTTTTATATCGTGAATTTCTATTACATATTTCCCCCCTCTTACCTCCACGATAGGTTCCACTTCAATTAAAATTGTTTATCTAACTTTGTAAAACATTTGTCAGTAGTTTTTCAGCAATTTTCTTAATGTCTACATCGTTTAGTTGTTTATTACACAGATTCACTTTCTTCTCGAAGATAAAAACTAAATACATACCTGTCTACTATTTTCTATTTGCAATCACAAATTGTTGGTATTTTATAGACCCTTACCAGATAATCCTATTGCGGTACTTAGAAAGTCAACCAAATAAAGAAAATTGTAAGCAATCTTAATACTAACATTTTAAATTTAATTACAGCGTGTTCTACAGGGTGCGCCAATTATTTCCACTCGATCTCTAGCACCGAAACTAAAAGAGATATCAACAAGATTTTTTGTAGGGGTAGACAGTGTCACTCGGACTACAATTTTAAAATATTTTGATGTATACAGGGTGGCTAATTTTTGTGGAATGAAAATTAATTTGGTTTTTTTAAATTGAACACGCTGTATACGATTATGTCTTCTGATTCTACTTAATATTAGATTTACGGTAATTTTTTGTATTTGTACATCCGACGCGGCGTTGGCAAGTTATTCCCATTTTAAGCAGATTTAATGAAAAAACAGCACTTCAGAAATATTATCACAAAAACCACATTTTTTAAAAAAATTCCTCAAAAAAGCTACTATGATGTAAATGAAACATGGACCTATCACAATAATCACACAACATCTTCACCTGTTGCACAGGGTGTTTGCCGATGGCGTGCCAATAGTCTAGTTTTCAAATGGCAATAACTTAATTTTTTCAAATGGGACACCCTGTATATTTTTCTTCGGTTAGAAACTCTCCCTAATACGCATAAAAAAATATAGGGTTTTGCACATCTAACTTTACTATTTATTTTAATAATTGACGTTAAGTGACAAACAACATATTTTACATAATTTTACAAAGTTTAATCGTAAGAAAACTACAATAGTGAAAGTTAAAATTTATAGTAGGTGTTCAAAATGTCTTCCATTTTCATTTATACATTTTCTTGCCCTTTTTTTCATTGATTTACGCACATCTCTTAGCATTGCAGGGGTCACCTGTCTAAATGTTGCAGTAATTCTTTCTTTCATATTTTCTTTTGTAAACAATATTTTTAAAAAAACCCCACAAGAAAAAATTGCAAGGTGTAAGGCAAGGTGATCTAGTAGGCCAATTTATAGGTCCTCCCCTTCCTATCCAACGATCCTGAAATTCCCTATTTAACCAATTGCGAACATCTAATAGGTAATGTGGTGTGGCACCATCTAATTGAAACCACATTCCGTTGCGATAATTTTGAGGCACATTTTGCAATAAGTTGCGAAAATCATGTTCTAAAAAATCTAAAAATATATCTCCATTTACAGTCCCATCAAAGAAATAGGGACCAATTACATAATCACCTATTATTCCCGCCCACACATTCAAAGACCATCGATACTGTGATGTGGTTCTAAATAAATGTTCATTGTGGTCCGAATAATAATGGAAGTTGTGTCTATTTACACAACCGTTCTTATGAAACGTGGCTTCGTCGGAGAATAAAACTTTGTTTAAAAAGTTACGCTCTGTATTTATCTTGTTTATTAACCATCTACAGTATTCCACTCTACGCGCGAAATCACGTGGTAACAATTCTTGGTGAAGCTGGATATGATAGGGGTGATATTTATTCTTTTTTATTATGCCTCTAATTGTGGTATTGGAAATATCTAACTGATTGCTTAATTGCCTTGTGCTTATATTGGGATCTTCAACTATACTGATCATTACCTTATATTCGTTGTCAATAGTAACAGCTGTAATTTCACGTGAATGTTTTTCATACTTGACGGTTCCTGTTCTATCAAATCTATTCTTTAAATTTTCAAAAGTATTCTTTTGTGGATGACGTCTTTCTGGGTATCTTTGACGATAGACTCTACTAGCAAGAAACGCATTTTTTTGACATTCACCCAGTATCCATATCATATCAATATTTTCTTGAACACTATAATTCTTATTAAAATCCATTTTTTATACACAATACCGATTAAATGTAGTAGACGTGATACAATACAAAATTTTATGTTGACAATTAATGCCATAACAAGGTATATTTTCACAGGTAACTTGATATCTTATTAAAAATTGTGTAAAATATGTTGTTTGTCACTTAACGTCAATTATTAAAATAAATAGTAAAGTTAGATGTGCAAAACCCTATATTTTTTTAATGAGTATTAGGGAGAGCTTCTAACTGAAGAAAAATATACAGGGTGTCCCATTTGAAAAAATTAAGTTATTGCCATTTGAAAACTAGACTATTGGCACGCCATCGGCAAACACCCTGTGCAACAGGTGAAGATGTTGTGTGATTATTGTGATAGGTGCATGTTTTATTTACATCATAGTAGCTTTTTTGAGGATTTTTTTAAAAAATGTGGTATTTGTGCTAATATTTCTGAAGTGCTGTTTTTTCATTAAATCTGCTTAAAATAGGAATAACTTATCAATGCCGCGTCAGATTTACAAATACAAAAAACTACCGTAAATCTAATATTAAGTAGAATCAGAAGACATAATCGTATACAGGGTGTTCAATTTAAAAAAAAAACCAAATTAATTTTCATTCCACAAAAATTAGCCACCCTGTATACATAAAAATATTTTAAAATTGTAGTCCGAGTGACACTGTCTACCCCTACAAAAAATCTTGTTGATATCTCTTTTAGTTTCGGTGCTAGAGATCGAGTGGAAATAATTGGCGCACCCTGTATAAGAAAGTGCTAGATACAAATTTTTGTTTATTTAAATGGAAAAAGTTTTAACGTCGGCAAAGCTGAATATCCATGGTTCCAAGTTTCTGCACTAGATTTGTGATTGTAATATAAACTATTCAAATCGAACTAAACCATCAAGGGAGATCACTATTGACTACAATGGCCACTATACGAGTAGAAACAAGACAAAGTGGTTTTACAGCCGTATGTTGCAAAACCGGTGAAAACCCTCTTGGAGTCGTTGAAATTGAAAGTGCACCACCCGCTGAATTCACCAGACTTTACCCCATGCGATAATCACTTGTTCCAATCGATGACTAAACTGAGCAGCACTTCCATTCTTATGAAGATTTTTAACTATTTTTTAAGTAAAGCAATTTTTTCCACCAAAAAAAAATCACTATAAAATTTAAAATTTTATGATTATTTATACAATTTGTACATATTGCGCGTAATTCCTTTAAAGTTATTCAAACATAATTTTAACAGTGTTTAAATAAGAATTTCACGGAAGGTTCAGTGCACTCTCTTTGCTTTAAAGTCAATCAATATTTCGCTTTATAATCTGCAAGCATTTTTAAGTCCCAGATTGAAATCATCACTCTTCATTAAATATTTAAACAGGCATTTGACTGTATAATGAAGCTTGCCTTTTGTGGGGAAGGTGTAATGTTGTCGCGCCAAACCCTAGGGGAGTGATGAAAGCTACCCCCGCGGCATAAATCACAGAACTTATAGACATACTGGATATAGTGAAGAGACCCCTTAAATTACTAAATAGTCGAACATTCGAACATATGTGATAATGTTGTATGCGTGTATCGGAGATTTGTTTACCAAGAGATGAGTATTGGAAGCTAATAATGTTGCTTTGTACAACAAAATTGTTTTAAGGAGTGGAGATTATCCAGTTCAAAATGTGCGAAATGAAAGACTCAAAATCAAAAGTTTGAATAATTAAATTAAACTGCTTAATATATGAAAAAAACAAATAGTGGAGTGCCGTTAGATTTATTATACCTCGAACGAAGTTGGCAGTGAGCAAATTATCATTTTCTACTTTGGGATGTGTTTTTGACACTACATACTTAAAGGTGTATGTTAAAAAAACTCGCGGAATCGATAAATTATCCTTTTTTAATGAATTAATGTTAATTTCATGAAAATAAACCCCTCCCGAGTTATAAGGAGTAGAAAATTACGATTTTCACCACAAAAATCGTACATTTCTAAAAGTTTTTTCAGCTAACAATTATTTATTTTTCTACGATTAATACGAAGGAAGATATGGCAATACAAAAATGGGTGTTTAAAGAAACTGGATCATTCTAACATAAATATCTGGAAAAATATGACTTCCACAAAAAAAAATGTATATAACATCCTAATGAGAGAATAACATTGGGAACATTTTAAGACCATCCAGGACCGTTTAACGTAGGCAGAAAAAAATTATGGACAAAATAAAATTTTTCAATTTTTTTATGCCATTTTTTAGCGCCATCTAGACTGTGGGTATTTGAAAAAAAATCCTTTTGCCGAAAGTGGTAACATATGTTTCTACAATTGTACAGTAATTTTTTAATGGGATAATTATTTTTTAATTTTTAGTCTGTTAAAGTTGAGCTAAATTTTTGTTTTTTATATTTATGAAATTATAAAAAAAATCGTCATTTTCTACGCCCTATAACTCGGGAGGGGTTTATTTTCATGAAACATTAATTCATTAAAAATGATAGCTTATCGATTGCGCAAGCTTTTTTTCTTTTTTCGCTAGAAAATCTGTGGCAAATTACAGGCAACTGAAACGAAGAACAGAAAAAAAAGAAGACTATAGCGAAGAACTAAATTTTTGTTCAATACTAGAGTTTGTAGAAAAACGACAATCAAATTAGTGATTAAATATGCAGAGGTAAGAAAGGACATACCAGTATAGCGAATATGAGAATCACGAATAGATGGAAAGAAGAAAAAAATACAGACATTGAAGAAAATACGGACATTTTTTACGAGAAAATTTATTTGCCAAGTGCCAAGATATAACGGGTAGAAAAAATATTAGGGGATCCTTCAGAGCAGAGAACGGGAAAGTTAGATCTCGAAAAATATGAAAAACGTATTGAATAAAAGCAAATTATGAAATAAAAAAATTTACAAAATTCAAACGGAAATAGATTGTGGGTTACCGTTCTACGCGCGCATAGGGTCTCCAATATATTTTTATAGGATTAGTTAAATAATTTAAATTTCTCTCAGATAAATATGTCTAAAATTTTTTTAAAGGTGTCAATAAACTTGAGGTCTAATTATAACGAAATTTTTTTAAGAAAAGAGGTAATTTTGAAGGTAAAATCGATCGTAAATACCAAAATTTACAAAATAGAAATTAAAACTAACTAAAAAATGTGTAGAAAGAAAATTAAAATTAAATCCTTTTTTTTTTCATCGTGCAAATTAAAAATTTATTAAATTGGATATTAAAACCAAAAAAGAAGAACATTTAAATGATTACGAACTACAGAAATGAATTAATAATTGATTATTATCGAAATTTACTATTAAAAAACTTTTAGTGAGAAAAATGTACGTCTTTTTAAGATACATTTTTATGTAGTATATTTGTTTTAATATATATGTCCTATTTCCACTGTAATTAAACAAAATATATCTTCTCTTCAGAATATCGATTAACTTATAATTGCTCTTCAAAGCATAACCATTATAGAAGCCAACATGATCTATAGGTATATCTGGAATATCCTCAAGTTGCGTTCTTTTGATATAAATGAATAATATTGTGTTTTTTTATCTTTTTAATATTTTTCAAATAACAATTGTCCTGCAACATTGGCGCGGTCTTCCATATCTCCATATAGGAAAGAGATAGGAATACAATTTTCTATAATATTACCTTATTGATCGAGCTAGATAAAATAAAAAAAATTTCAGTCCCATAGGGTGTTCAATTTTTTCTGAGCGGGTCCCAACTTTGTTTTTTTAATCGGCAACCTGCATTTTTTATCACTTTTTCGGTTTTTACATGAAAAATAAAAGATACTTTATGCATATTTATATTTCGAAAATATTGACGGTTTTCGAGATTTTTAGCATGACAAGTTTTTTTTCCAATATTCGTCACTCAGAATTGTATCTGTATCTGAAATCGACCTGTGATATAAAGGGTATAAAAAACAGCTTGCCACACATTGTCAATAAAAACTTGCAGAATCTTCTTTATTTCAAATGGAACACCCTGTATGTTATCGATGCATAAGAAGCGCCAACAAAGGCTCTACAAATTTCATCAAGTATTCCCTATGGCTAAGTTTTTCTTAAAAGAGTTCTTTTTTAGAAAAATTGCAAATATTCATATTTTTATGCTATAATGAACAATCGATTTTTGACGAGTTAACAGGGAACTCAAGGTGATGACGTTCCTGGTGTCGTCCTGACAACCAGATACACTGGGGGCACATTTGGCCATCAAATTCAAATTAAGCAACCCAAAACAGCCCCGGGTACTGAAATTCGTATGTTTCGGATGTTTTCTGTGCAAGATGTGAATTTCTTCTTCTTCTTCAACACTTGGAAAGAAGAATGTACTTTTTGATGCAGCGATGCAATTTCAAAAAAGTACATGATCAAAATATGGCACAAAATTTCTAGACGAGCTAACGAAGCGAATGCAAAAAATCCCATGCCAATCAGACTTGCTGCACCAAAATTCCGGATTTTTCTGCTATATTTTCTCGACTAATAACAAACTGGCCGATGATGCGGTAACATAAGTTTTACTTTACATTTGTATTACGAAAAGGGTAATTCACGGTGAAGATTAACTATATTAGGTAATTATAACCAGTGCCGGTCCTAGACATTTTTCTAGTGGATGCGAACAATGAAGAATATCACCAACTTTTGATTTTTACCCTACAATAGACTCTATTAAAAATACAAAAATACCGTAAAAAAAATTTTTTTGATACGTCTGATAGTTTCCGAGATATTTAATTTAATTTAATTAAACGCAGAGTCATCGGTTGCTGTGACGTCACTTTACAATGGTCGATCAATGCGTGCTCTGCTCTCGACCTGTGTAAATGGACCAAAATTTACCCGGATCGATTCCCCTTCTTTTTTGAGGATACTGAACACGATAGCGGTATCATAATTTCTCTTTTCGCCAACCGAACCCCTAAAACTGCCAAAAACGCCTGTTTCCCCGTTTTCGACGATGCTGAACACGATGGTGGTGTTGAAGATTACTTCCGACCCTCACCAACCCTTTCAAACGACCAAATCCACCCCCGAAGCCGCTCATATAAAGTAAAATTCACCCCTTTAGGTGATGAGTTTTGGCCAATGGAGGGTTGGTGAGGGTCGAAAGTTATCTTCAACAACGTCACCGTGCTCAGCATCCTCAAAAACGGGGGAAAAGACGTTTATTTACAGGGAAATGATGTGATGCCCTTTTAACCCCTTTAGGGGATAGTTTTTGGCCGTTTAGGGGTTGGCCTGGCCTACAAAAAATTCTGATACCGCCATCGTGTTCAGCATTCTCGAAAACGAGGGGGGGGGAGGTACTCTCGATCCGAGTAAATTTTTTTAATCTGTGGCGCCCCCTACCCGCGGCGCCCGCATCCTTCGCGTACGCCTTAAACCGGCCCTGATTATAATCACAGTTATCCCAGAAGTGACTGACTCCTTTTAACTGCAAATATCTATGACCATTTTCTTTTTATAAAATGTTTTTAATGGTGAAAAGGTTTCTTCGGTAAATTCTAACATGCAATGTTTTCAATTGCAAATAACGTGGATTTTTTAAAATCTACATTTAAATCTGTATATTTTGATACTACAAGGAGAACTCTTTTGGTTTCCGAAACAGTAAAATTTATTATTTTTGATTTTTAAGTATGGAAGCTCATCAGCGAGAGATTTCTGGATCTAATTTCTGATTTAATTATGTACTAATGTTTGTATATTCATGTTTATTTACGTTTATTAAGCTATAATAAAATTAAAATAATTAATAAGAGATTTAATATTCTTTCTAAATTACATCTCGTATAGGTTATTTAGAAGCATCTAGTTGATCTCTATCTAGTATTAAAATATTTCCTTTTATCTTTGAAACACCTTGTGCATTCTTTAACTTCAACTCATCGGAAACACACGATGCATATTTCATTGCGATCCTGTTTAGGAATTCATGTAGAAATTTGAAAAATCCGTTTGACATACGGTCAATAACGTTTCATAAAAGCAAATGGAACGTAAAAAAAAATGAACTTACCTGTACTCTGGATTCAGTCAACCCAATTCTCATGGCAATTTCTTCCCTCATGAAAATGTCCGGGTAGTGAGTTTTGGAGAAGCATCTTTCCAGCTCATTAAGTTGAGCTGGGGTGAATCTTGTTCTGTGCCTTTTCTGCTTGGATGGTTTGTCGCCATCGTTTGAACTGTTGCTAAGCGAACTTCCGATGCCTGATAGGCCACTGTCGCACAATCCGCCAATACGAGACTGATCGAGTATTTTGAGATCAGCTTGATGCCTCTTTATGTCTTCGCCACACATTTCTTTAATCCCTGGAACAAGTATAATTCTTTTTGTACGATTGTATCATAAAAACATTTTTATTTTATTCTCAGTTATTTACAAAATTGGACCGTAATTATGTAGATTATAGATTTTGTGTTATACTGTACAAACTTATTTCGCTATAATAAGCCATTAGCATAAAAACATTTGGCAAAATTTGCCGAATCTAACTGTATTCACCTTGTCAAAATTTAGCAAGATTTCTACTTAAAATAATAGATCCGTTATCAGGAAATACTAATTCCTTTATCAAAAATTCAAAACATTTTTTAGAAAAATTATCAAAAATCAAAATTACAAATTCAGATATAATGGTTAGTTTTGATGTAGTCAGTTTATTTCCAAATGTTCCTGTCGATAAAATTCTTAATCTTGTGAGAAAAAAGTTGACAAGTGATAATACATTAATAAATAGAACTAAATTAAGCGTCTCAGCAATTCTAGAATTATTGGAACTATGTATTAAAACTACATATTTTCAATTAAATAGTGATTTTTATCAGCAAAATTTTGGCATGGCAATGGGTTCTCCTTTATCACCAAAATTGTGTGATATTTTCATGGAGAATTTTGAAATGGAAATTGTCAACAAACAAAATTTAAGACCTTCTGTCTGGTTTAGATATGTAGATGATATCTTTGCAATTTGGCAACACGATAGGGAAAATATTGATACATTTTTATATACTATTAATAATTCGGAACCTACTATTAAATTTACAATTGAAATTGAAAATAATAAAAAATTAGCGTTTCTTGATGTACTAATACACAATAACAACAATTGTTTTGATACATCAGTTTTTAGAAAAGAAACACATACAAATAGATATCTAAATTTTAATTCAAACTACTCAATTTGTGTTAAACGAGGTATTGTCAAATCTCTTTCCGATAGAGCAAAAACAATTTGTTCAAATGACAATATCTTAAATAATGAATTATCACTTGTTAAATCTGTCTTGATTAAGAACAACTACCCAAGTAAATTTATAAATCGTGAACTTTACCGAGACATCAAAACTAAAGATCAAAATTTAAACCCCCCAATAGTTCTTTCAAATATAGTAAAAATCCCTTATATTCCAAAATTATCCGAAAAAATTAGAAGGATTGGCAATAAATTTAATTTAAAAACAGTTTTTCAAACTAATAATACATTAAAATCTTTAATAGTAAATACAAAACCTTTTAATGAAATTCAAAACACAAAAAATTCTATTTACAAAATTCCATGCGAATGTAATAAATTTTATATAGGAGAAACATCTAGACCTTTTCATATTAGACTTAATGAACACCAATCGTACATTAAAAATAAACAATTCGAAAAATCCAAAATATGTGAACACGCATGGGATTCTGGTCATAAAATACAATGGAATTTTTCAACTAGATTATTAAAAGAACCGAATAATTATAACCGCAAAGTTAAAGAAGCAGCATTGATATGCTTAAATAATAACGAATGTGTTCGGTTGATATTTCAAAAATTTGGATACCTATTTTACAAAAAGAGTTAATTGCAAAAAGGATACCCTCTATATCGGGATAGTATCATAAGTTTTTATCTGGTTTTTTCTTATGATAATATTAATAAGAAAACTTCATTTATGACGAAGTATAAATTCTCTTATAATATGCAAATGCGCTATCCTTTCAAAAATTCGTTCCCAGAAACGTCACAAAAATATGATTGAAACAGATTTTGACATCTTCAATCTCAAAATCTTATTCTATGTATACTATGTTGATGTCATATTTTTGCAAGATTATCAGGTGTTCTGTTTTTAGTAAATTTATTTATTTTATGTCATTTTGATAACGGCTTTCGATCTGGAAAGCCGAAACGTCAATAAAAAAACTTTTTTAACAACTAAGTGGTTTTAATCCAATGGAAAGAGAGAGAAACTAACTGTATTAATTAGACATTGTTTTAGAAGGTCATCAGGAACCGTGTTAGTAAACTCTGAAGAAGATATTCTCACAGTAAAAACATGGAGGTGGATTTCCTTCACTGTCACAGAGGGCAGTATATTAGATTAAAAAAATAATGACTTAAACTTAGTTTTAATGAATACCTTCCACGTCAAAAGACGTTTCTAATGATTTAGTTCATGATACGCTCAATTTAAATAATTTAAAGTATAATTTTAACACAGTTTCTTAAAATACAATTAATTATTTACTAAATATTTGAGCCTTGAAGCATTTATTTGATATTAAAGTATGTCTTTAAGTTTCTGTTAAAATGGAATTTTAACAATTTTGATAAATTATATACTATCTATATTTATAAAACCTAATAGTCCTAATATCCTAGAATTCGATTGACAACATTCTTCCAATGTCTTTCATTCATTTCCATCTCACCATACTTTTATTTAAAGAATTTTGGTCAGACTCTAAATAAGAATGTCCAGAATAGGACTTCAAAAAATAACGAATACCTACGTAAAGTGTATTGTAGGTACAACAAGCGCGAAATGAAACGCGTTTCCCACGAGTAAAGTATTAAAGAGTTCGTAGCATTTTTTCTTCATATTTTAATGTTGAAATAAAGTCATCCGTTCAAACTCCATTGGCCATCCAGGAATTTGAAGATATTAAACATCTAACAGATTCATCATTTAGTCTATTCCTTCATTCAACTATCAGCCCTTCCTTCAGAAAGATATTTTGTAATTTCATATTTCCAGGAATTGCCTTCGGATAGCTGCTTTTATTAATAATTCGTTTTTATTGTCCTTGACCTTTTCGCTAAAATTATCATAATATTGGGTTTTGTACATATTTTCAAACTTTAACAAAGCTTCATCTAGAGAAGAGGCATTTTTTTTTATTCGTCGGAGGAGGGTGTGACCTAGACACGAGTGTCTGTTTTGTTACAGTCCTCCTCCAAAGGTACCATATAAAAAGAAATAGATATAAATAAAACGACACAAATAAAACAGATTCTTTTTTTTTGTTAGCATCGGCAGAGAGGAGCAAAACTAGAAAGCTAATTGTATTATAATAAAATACAATTAAAAGACTTTGAAAATGTCAGGATTTCTTAGAATTAGTTTTTTTGACTTCATTTTTAAATTCAACTGGTTTGGAAATATGTTTTATATTTATAGGGAGTAAGTTAAAAAGCTTCGGGCCATAGTAAAAAAACTTCTTTGGTTTACTGATTTATTAAATAGATCAATGTTTAAATTCAGGTTAGTTGAAGCTGTAGTATTTGACATTTTTGAGAACTGTTCTTTTCCAAATTTCATTCTTAAGAGACATCTATAAGAATATATCTGTATGATATTAAATAATTTTGTTTCTTCAGTTGAAAATAGTCTATTTTTGTGGAGTATTATTTTTAGAAGTGTGTTTTGCGTGGTTTGTAAATTTTGTAATGTTGTGGTAAAAGTACCTCCCCAGCTAGTAATATAGTACCCCATCATAGATTCTGTAAGCGAATTATACATCATCATAATTAATTAAATTGTATGTTGGTCAATCATGATTCCTAAGTATTTAATCACTGTGGTTTTTTGTAATACGGGACAGCAACATTTATTTTCATCACATGTAAGTTTATGTAGTTTGAGATTTAATATTTAAACTAAGTAAATACATATATTAGGAATAAAACCGGACCTAATACGGTCCCTTATTTTTATTCTTTCTATTCTGTTTGATAGATAAAGCTTAAAGAGGTCTAACTCTATTCTTCGAATACCATAATTACTCAACAATAAGTTTACTATTTGAAACAGTATTGAAGGCCTTGGCTAAGTCCAGAAAAATTGCGTGACATTTTCTTGAACTGTCCGAGGCTCCAATCATAGGTTCTAGCATACTAAATATAGCGTCTTCAGTACTCGCATTTTTAATAAAATTAAAAATTCAACTAACCTTTTTTTTAACGCTTTTTCAAAAACTTTTGCTAAATTATTTATAACCGATATAGGTCGATAGTTAGTAACTTTATTATGCTCTCCTGCCTTATAAATCCGAGTTACTAGACATTCTTTCCATTGCAAGGGTATTTTACCGCTTGTGAAACAGAAGTTTATAATGTGAACCAAGGGATGTACAATAATATGTAGATGTATTCCATCAGGATGGTTACTTCTGAGACTGTGTTTCCAATACTATCTAAAATGGCTAGAGATTTTCTAGCGACAACTGCTACATCAGCATCATTAGCATCAATAGGGAGGATTTTCCAGGGTTTCTCTAACAATTATACCTACCAAACGAAGGAATAGACCAAATGATGAATCTGTTAGATGTTTAATGTCTTTAAATTCCTGGACGGCTAAAAGAGGTATTTCAACATTAAAATATGAAGAAAGAAATGAAAATGAGAATTGTAAATCAACATTTATAATATCCATTATTTTTGTAGGCTTTTTATTAGGTAAACTTTTCGTATTTTTTTTCATGTATTAACCAACTAACGATTTAATTATTCAAACCTTCAAACCAGTTTGACTTGATTCACAGCAATCCTAGGCTTGAATTGAGTTTGATTTGATTTAAAACTCATGAATCTCTATATCCAGAAAATGTGTGTATAAACTCCAAATGCTTTTTAGAAAGACCAAAAAAATTAAATTTAAGCATGTTTTAAATAAACGTTAATATTTATTGTCATATAATAAATAATAATAAAAATTAAATATTAATTAATAATTTAATAATTTTTGATAAGAATAAGACACGTTTTGTCAAATTTAGCGAGTTAAAAAAAAATAATAGCTTCTCATGGAATTATTCAAATATTGTTTTATTCCCTATGAAGTAGTTCGTAATCATTATAAATATTTTCAACACTAATAAAAAATTCATTAATCCAAACAATTGTATTAAGTGATTTTTATTTATAGTCCAGTAAATTAACCCAGATAAACCCCAAACCTGGACATCAAGTCATTCCGGCACCATTTTTTTTCATTTGAAGGTATTCATATAGGTACATATACCTCCGAAAATCTCAGCTACGTGGAATATGTGGAAGGGTGGGAAAATGGCCCTCGAGTTCCCGAAAATCCATTTTTCGACGGTATCTGCCGAAATATTACTCTTAGAGCATTTTTGTTTAGACAAAAAATGAAGAGCAGTTCATTACCTACAAAAGTTGTTCCTATAATTTTTTTTGCTACAATAATATTTTTTGCAAAAACGGCGTTCCAAAAATTCGCAATTTTGAGAGTCTGAAAATACTGCGCTTCCTTATCAAAATCTGGAATGCGGGAATATCCTCCCAAAACTTGAATATCCTCACGTTTTTGTCTGAAGACAAAAGATAAGACAATAATAATAACCAATTTTTTTTCACTTTGCACTTGGTTAATAAATTTATTGTAAAAAAATCCAATTTGAGAAAGTTGAAGGCAGAGTTTTTTCTCGTGCACTTAATGAAATACTTGATATATATTGTTATGATTTTTCAAAATCGTAACTTTTTTGTTATGATTTTTCGAAATTGTAACTTTTAATTAAATAATGTTTTACTAATAAATTTATTTGGTTATTGTTCTAATTTAGAATTTTAAATAATATTGTTATGATATTTCAAAAAATGTAAAATTTTAATAATAATTTTTTTTTATACCACCACGACTATGCTCAATTTTATATCTGTCAATCTTCCAATCTCAGGGATTCTTCAATTGTGAGTTCAAGTTCCTCTAACTACTGATAGTTTCTGTATTTGCAAAAAATAAAGTGTTGTTTCAAATTTAGAATGATTTTATTTAATATAGATTCAAAGAAAAATTTATTTACACAAAACAGACTATTTACTATTATGAATTACATTCACGCCACACACACACTCAATGATATCTTATATCTAGAAATTCAAATTTTACGCAATAAATTTTAACTTGGTTAAGGTTGGCACACCCGAAATTCAGTGATGAAAATGTCATTCTTAACCTCACAAATGCACAACCACACTGTTTGTTTCTGGTCTGCAGTATATTGTAATTAATTATAATGAATTTATACCTTGTGAATGTTCCTATTCCTTCTTCTTTCTCATACAACAGTGAGGAGTTATAACCAGATTTATAGTTATGTGTTGTTTCCACTTTCTGTTGTTTTTTAACGAAATTGATGTCCCGATGATTTCCGCAACAAAACAAACAACCTTCAGATAAGTTGTCTACGTGTTATTTAATACAATCACTTACTAAATATAAACAATTCGCCGAAATAATTTTCCTCCAGAATATAAACGTACTTTTTCAAATTTTATAATTTTTCTTAATGTTTTTTTTTTCCTCTTCAAAATTAATTTTCTCAAATTCTCCTACCAAACTCCTTCTACCATTTCTTCTGATAAACTAATTTTTTTATAAACTTTTTAAATTCAAAAATCTTCTTAATTTTTTCTATCAAGAAAAAAAAAACTCTCTTCCTAATTTTCTTTTTTAACTATCTCCCAACTAACTAACTTTCTTTTTCTGTTGCTATGTTACCCTTTTACGTCATGCAGAAATTTTCAAATTATTTCAAACTTTTGATTATGTTATACTTTATTTTCGATTTTATGTATTTTGAATTTCATAATTTCATTTATATCAAATAAGCTACTTTCCATCTATATTCTGGTTTTCAATTCTCTACATTTTATCAATTTATAATTTAGTTACTAAAGTTGGTATGCTGTTATTTCATTTTAAATAGTTGTCATTTTGCTATACAGATTGTCCTATGATTATTTTTTATTATAAAGATTGTCCCAAATTAAAATGTTAATAAAATTTTGAATTTTGAATATGATTTAATTTTGATTTTAATTTTTTTAGGTTACTATCAGAGCTTTATTAAGAAGGATTTTTCTAATAATAAGGATCTCACAATAAATCAATCCCTTAGGTAAGTTCACCTTTAACGTTTCTCCTTATCTATAAAATATTATTTTGTTTATTTTTCTAAATTGTATTTTAATAATATGGTTTCTTTATTTTTAGGTGACGTTCATTTTCTTTTAGCTGACAAAATAATCTTAAGAAGAAATATAGAATTTGGCATAGTCTTGGTATTTATTTTCTTCAATTTATAATTTAATTTTACCTAAATATTATAATTTTGATAATGTTCAATTTCCATATCATTTTAAAATATTAAATTCCATTTCAATATATATACAAAAAGAAACATCGGTGTTAAAATATTTTAAAATGACAAAATGACAGTTTCCAAAAACTTCAGAATACAATTGTAACATACAGAGTGTGATTATAAAAAGTATAAGAATGTGTAAATATATATATATAAAAAAAAAAAAAAATAATAAATATCAATTCAAGGAGGACGAGTTGAGAAATTTTCTTTATGTTTTTTTAATAGAAATGTGTATATTGTACTCAGGTCATTGATGTCTGTTCTTTTATTCATTGAATTTTGATTGTTATTTATATGAACCATTTCAAGAAAGAGACGCTTATTGAGATTTCGTTCATTATCGAGAATTTTGACATTATTATAGTCAATCACATGATCTTTATCTATTACATGTTCAGCAAGGCGACAAGATCTCACATTCCTTCTGCAGTCACTTTTGTGAGAAGTTATTCTATCTTTAAGCATTCTACTTGTTTGACCAATGTATACTTCATCACAGCTGCTGCATGGGATTTCATAGATTATATTTGATTTATTTTTGACTGGTATGGGTGTTTTCAATTTAGAATGTATTTGTGAAATAGTTTTCAAATTGGTTTTAGCTATTTTAATATTGTCTTCATTTTTAAACAAATGTATAAGTTTTGATGTCAAACCATCTATATGTGGTAAAGATTTAAAAATAGAAATTTGGTCAGTTATTGGTGGATGGTTTGAATTTGAAACAGAAATAGAGGTACTAAATAGAATTTTATTCACTAAAGATTTAGGATATGAGTTTTCTAAAAGAATGTTCTGAAGTTCTTTTAGACACTCATCTCTCAAAGATGGATGAGTGACTTTAACCACTCTGTTTTTGAGGTTATTAATTAAATTTATTTTGATTTTCATAGAATGGTTTGAATGGAAATTTAGGAACCGATTACTATTAATTGGTTTTCTGTACCATCTAGTAATGATTTTATTGTCATTCGTTCTTATTAGTTTTAAATCCAGGAATGGAACTGAATTATCAGTTTCTTTTTCAACGGTAAACTGAATATTTGGATCGAAACTGTTAAAAATATTTTAAGTTTCATCGATACAGTTTCCTGGTACACAGAGGATATATATATATATATATTTACACATTCTTATACTTTTTATAATCACACTCTGTATGTTAACAATTGTATACTGAAGTTTTTGGAAACTGTCATTTTGTCATTTTAAAATATTTTAACACCGATGTTTCTTTTTGTATTTAATTTTTTCCGTATTTCATGTTATTAGTCTTGAAAAAGAAAATAAACGTTTTCGAAAGCTTGACCAAAACGAAGAAATCAAACTATTTTATTTTATATTGACTGATTCCCACGAATTTTTTCTACTTAAACTATTATTGAACAGTCACGAAAATATCCACTTATATAATAATAATATAATAATAATAATAATAATAATAATAATAATATTTATTCATTCATTCAATCAATACAATAAGATATAATTACAACATATTTTGAGAATAAATATCTGTATTTCAAAATGGCCGATTTTTTTTTTATTACCGTTGCGTCATGTTTAGGGTCACTTTAGCTAAAGCTAGACTGTGTTCCTAAACATGAATAGACTTTGGCCATTTTGAAATAATTGTAAAATTATAAATATAAAATAAAATGATTTAAATGAAGATATAAAGTTACGTATTAATAATATAAATATAAAGTTATTATAATTAATAATATAAAGCTAAGAATTAAAAACTAACTAATTAAAAACAGTAGTAGGGAATTATAATATATTTAATTTAAAATTTAAAACAAGTTTTGATTAAAATTGATTAAAATATTTAAAATTATTCGATATTATATACCATATAATATAATAGCGTGTTCAAACCAAGATATAACAGGTCTATAATAGTATTTTGTCAATTGATGTTAGAAGCCAATATTTTAATTTGTTTTTGAAATTTTTAATGTAAATTTCCATTTTTAATTCTTTTGGTAAGTGATTGTATAGATTTTGTCCCACATATATGAAACATCGCTGTCCAATAGACTTGTGAGACTTAGGAAGAATTACGTTTGCATTTTCTCGAAATCTTGTTGGATAAGTATGTGTTATATTCTTATTTATAAAATTATTTTTTATTAAATACAGTAAGGCAGTTTTGTAAAATAGTTGTCTGATATTCAATAATTTCGAATTTTTGAAAAGCAAGTTCGATGGAAATTGTTGGTTAAGATTGAATATTATTTTGATAATTTTTTTCTGTATTATTTCCAAAGGTTTCATATTATTCGAATATGCGCCTCCCCATGCGATTATGCCATAATTTAGGAGTGATTGGACCAAACTGAAATACATGATTTTAAGGTTTTTTTCGTCTAATATGTGGGTCATTAGTTTGAATAGATATAACAATGATCATACTTTTTTGGTCAAGTTCTGAATTTGAAGGTCCCATTTTAGGTTATTATCAATAATAATTCCTAGGTATTTTGTATTGGTTGTAGTCTAAATCTGATATGTATGATTTCTTCTAAAGGGTAGATGTAATTCTAATATATATATGTAAATCGTAAAGTTTGGGGACATTTTCAACTACCCATTTTTCTTGTATACATAGTAAGTATACATTTTTGTTACAAATTATGAAAAACTCGAAATAATAATAATAATAATAATAATAATAATAATAATAATAATAATAATAATAATAATAATAATAATAATAATAATAATAATAATAATAATAATAATAATAATAATAATAATAATAATAATAATAATAATAATAATAATAATAATAATAATAATAATAATAATAATAATAATAATAATAATAATAATAATAATAATAATAATAATAATAATATTCGCCCTTCAATTCATTCCCTTACGAGTGAACCCCAGAAAGCAGAGCTTGTGCGGGGAAGGGGCGGCTATTATTATTTGCCGTGGCGCTCAGGTGCGACTTACTGATGATTGATGGAGCATTTGCTTTACAGTTGTGGGAAACCCCAGAAAAACATCACAACACCAGCATCGAAATTTCTACAAATGTTTGGTTTTGTCGAATTTTGCAGTATCTTGTAAATTTTGGGGACTCTCAATAGCCCAGTTGCCAGAGAAGGATATTGAACAAAATCTTGCACAAAATGTGATATCGTTTTCTCCACTCTTTCAAGTATTTAAGTGCCAAGTCCTTTGTCCTTTGTCCAATTCCTATAAAAGGACGGACCCCAAAGTCAACAACTGTCCCCAAACTGACCATTAAGTCTCGAAAAACGTCCCCATACTTTACGATTCACATCCATATATTAATGATAATTATACAAATTTTCAGTTTTGGTAATAAATTAGAACGTTCCACCCCAAAAATTTCTGAAGACGATTGTTTGAAAAAATTGTATTTAAGAGTTCTTAGGTTCCATCTCACTTATCTGCCATCTTGAACTTTTGACTTTCGAAAAATAATCGTAATCTCCCACCCAAAAAATCCAAGACACCAATTTTTAATACAATCGGACCCCTAATCATAAATCTCCCGCCGTCTTGGAGCATCATTCCTCAATTTTTTAATTTTTAGGACAAAAACGTAATCTTCGACTCTAAAAATCTTTGTGTACCAATTTTAAATACAATCGGACAATAAATCACAAAATCCGTCTACCAACTTTTCTTCTTCATGAAAATATCATAATGCAAGATTTGACCTAAACTCACGGACATACAAATCACAAGTGGAGTTGAAGAAAAGCTTGTCGGATATGTCTTTGCTACTTCTAATCATAATTGTCACTTTGAATTGATAATTGTCAAGTTTTTTGTTTATATTTATATATCTGTAGCGCACTAATTTCTTGTATTCAAAATATAAGGATTTTTGGGACTGAGATCATTATTTTTTCGTCGGATTGTAAAAAAAGGACCTCGCACCTAAATGTAAAAAACGTCCCGGTCAAATTGGGTGAAAATTTCGTGAAAAATTCTTCAAACTTTTCTAATTAAGGAATATGAAGTCCGAATAAGATCCTATGACTCAGTTTTTTGTTATAAGCATTATAAACCTTGGAAAAATGGATAAAAATACAAATTCCTAATTTTCATCTTTACCAATTTTGGGCATCTAAAACTATGAAATTGGGAGCTCAGAAGTCCATTCTGAAATTAAAATCCGACGATTAGCCACAGTTTTTGAAAATATTACATTGAAAAATTGAAAATTAGAAATTTGTATTTTTACACCATTTTCCAAGGTTTTTAATACTTATAACAAAAAATTGAGTCATAGGAACTTCATATTCCTTAATCAGAAATGTTTGAAGAATTTTTTACGAAATTTTCAGCCAATTTGACCGGGACGTTTTTTGACATTTAAATGGTTTCTAAGATTTTTTTGAGCTGGTAGATCACAATTATTTGTCGAAAGTCAAAAGATCAAGATGGCAGATGAGTGAGATGAAGCACAAGAACTACTAAATACGATTTTTTCAAAGAAACTTCAGGAGTTTTTGGGGTGGAACATTCAATTTTTTTAAAACCCCCTTAGAAATGAATTTTTAATATATTCGGATCACAAATCACAAAACTTGTTCGACCTTATGAATTCTTAATTCCGGACCTCCCAGAACGTACTTGGTAACTATATTGGATGAGGTTAGACCGCAGTAATTGACCATCACATCGAATTTTTCGATGTTTAGAAAAAAAAAACATTCATTCTACACCAAAAATTCTTGGATACGGATTATAAGAATCAGACAATGAAACAAAAAATTTATTAGTCACTAATATCAGTAATCATGCTTCAAATCGCAAATCTTTTGTCATCTTGGAGAGGCATTCTTAAATTTTTGAATTCCTACGAAAAAAGCATGATCTCCAACCCCAAAATAAATATTCTGTATACCAATTTTAAATGAAATTAGAGCATAAATCACAAAATTCGTCCATCATCTTTTATTTTCATCATAAACATATCATAGTGCATCAAATTGATTGACTTTGAACTGACAATTGTTAATTTAAAGTGACAATTGCCAGTTTGAACTGAAAATTGTCAATTTTACTCACACAATTAATTTTTTTTTTGAAAATGTCCCCAAAGTAACCATATTTTCGTTTCATTAAAAAGTTTGAGGACACGTCCTCAAACTTACCAATTCCTATAAAAAAAGTTTGAGGACGGACCCCAAAGTCAACAAATGTCCCCAAACTGACCATTAAGTCTCGAAAAACGTCCCCATACTTTACGATTTACATACATACACATATATATATATATATATATATAATATAACAAACAAGAATTCTCTAAGTGTCATATTTTCGGAAATATCGGCGAAAATAGGCAAAAAAAAAACAGATTTTTGAGACCAATAGGCCATTTTCCCGCCCTTCCACAAATTTTAGACAGCTGAGATTTTCGGGGGTGAATGTACCCGTGTATACCTGCAAATTAAAAAAAAATTCCCGGGTTGATACCTTGGACTATTAGTCTTTTATTAATAATCATTTAAAAAATACATATTTTTTTAGTCATAACTTTTGATTTGGTTTTAGCTAATTTGATACCTGATTGTAAACACCACTTTTCTATGTAGTCACTATACATTATCCATTATCCATTACTCAACAATTTTAAATAAACAAATTTTAAACGACTCCGATTTTTAACTTAAATTTTTTTTAAATAAATTGTCAGAATATCAAGCTACATACCAACCATCATGGTAATTTATTAAAAAAGACCACATTTACAAAACGTCAGTTAACTTTACATTCACGATACACATTTTGAACACTACTAAACTAACATTCACTACGATTTTACGGTATTTTTACCACAGTGAAAATTTTGGTGAAATACAAAATTAGATAGTTTTCCATAACTTTTGATTATTGGTTCACCAAAACAATCTGGATGGTTCAATACTGTTGGTTCCTTCGCCTAGTTAAAATTAAAGAAATATATAACCGATTTATAACCCTCGAGTAGCTGTCTTGAAAGTTTACCGCTCAGAACCGCGAATATTGACTGAAAGTGTGAAAGAGTTCATAGAAATCTTGTGTGCTTGATCCTAATTACATGGCCTACCAGGACTGGCGTGCGATATTGGCCTAATGAGGGCGAGGCAGCGTCAATTTAGCCCATTTAACTAGCCTATCGTTAGTACGCTGAATCACTAAAGACTTTAACGTCAATTAGTGCCCCCACTAACTTACCGACAGGGCCCAGATTGTTCAGCATGTTTCAGGACGCTCTCCAAATCTGACGCACTGCACTGTTTATTTAATGAGTACTGATTTGAAACTGAATTGTGAATATGTTGTTGATACTGAGAAAAGCAGCTAGTGGGAGTCGAACCAATGGGGCCTAGGCCCCCAAAGAGGCGTGGCTTGTCGCGAGGGCGGCGACTCGGGCTTCCATTGCTTCCATTGCCGGGCACCCGCCCGCTGAAGGAATATCTCCAGGACAAAGGATGAGACACAGGAAGATTCACGCAAATCCGGGTGAATGCCGCTTTTGTCTCTTTGTGCTTTTAAAACTACTGAAAAAAGTAATTAAACTTTTCGGTATTGTGTTTTCCGTTAGTTATTTCTTGTTGTGTGGCAGCTTAGGAGCGTGTGCTTAAAATTAAAACGCGATTTTAAATTTCATTTTGTTTTGTTGACATTTTGTATGAAGCATCCTTTACGACGAGGCAAATTACGTTTCATGAATTTTTTATTTGCAAAAAAACTGGATCACTGCAAAATATTCTTTGCTTGACGGTCGAAACTTTAATTATTGTAATTTACATAATTATAGTAAAGGACCCCGCACCATTCATACCGAAACAGGAGCACCGTCAAATTGTCTGAATTTTTGATATGTGATAGTACTTGATGTCCTGATCAATAGTGTCCATGGGCCCAATCCCATCTTATGGCTGGATGTCGATATACAGGACGTTAAAGTTCAAGATCCCGAAATTTTAAAATGTATACCAAAAGGTCACTCTAAAACATTTTTAAAAGTCGATTTTCACATAAAACTGGCTACATTTTCTAAAATATCCAGTAGGTATAACTAAATTCAAATTTAAAGTAAAATATACAGTATTCTATTAAAAAAATCCATATTAATTACTTTTTCCGTGCCACACTATATATATAATTTGCTAAATCCTTAAACATATTTTGTAAAAATTATTTTCCACTTCATAAAATACATCTCTTGCATTTTTTTTTGGCAACGGTGTTCCACATTGTCTTCACAACGTTCTTTGTAATTTTCACCGTTTTCTTTTTTCATATTCCACGCCCAATCTTTCAGGATTTTTTGAAAACTACAAATTACAAATAGCAATAACTCGACTTTTTCAAATGCATCACCCTATATTTTATTACATCATTGCATGGCATTTTTTAAGAGCTTTTTGCTGATATAGGGTTTGTTGGGTCTATTTTGTAAAATTTGCGAGATTTATTGCAAAATAAGAAATGTTGACGGTTTATTCGAGAAAAAAAAGGAATCGAGTAGGCCGCTGTCTTAAAATTTAACACATCCATATACTTTCAATAATTGTATGCGTCTAATTAAAAAAAAGGAATCGAGTAGGCCGCTGTCTTAAAATTTGACACATCCATATACTTTCAATAATTGTACGCATCTAATTATTAATCATGAGTTTTACTCGCGAGGAATTAGTGAATATTGGCGAAGCTGACAGAAATCCTTTATTAGCAAGCAGAATGTACCTGCAAAAATATCCAGAAGCAAGAACTCCACGGGTGTCTTCATTCCTAAAGTTGAGAGATCGGTTTGAACTCACTGGTATTGTATCTTATACCAAAAAGGAAATTGTTTTTTGACAATGTGCTGCATGGTGAAAGGTATTTACAGTTTCTTCGCGAACATCTTCCCAATATTTAAGAAGAAGTGGATTTGAATACCAGAGGGACAATGTGGTTTCAACACGATGGTGCTTCAGTGCATAACCATAGGATGGTGCGAGAATTTTTAGATAATTCCTACCCTAATCGTTGGATAGGGAGAGGTACTGTTCCTTGGCCCGCGCGATCTCCAGACCTTACTCCTATAGATTTTTTTCTTGGGGGATACGTGAAGGAAACTGTATTCAGAGATCGTCCAACAACTGCAGATGATATGAAAAACAGGATTACGGAAGCCTTCCGTTCAGTTGATGGAGCAATGCTTGCTAGAGTTCGGGACTCATTTACTAGAAGACTAGCAGTTTGCGTGGAACATGATGGTGACCTATTCGAGCATTTGTTATAAATCAAAAATATTTATATTGTATCCTATTAATCATTCTTTCATGTTCTTGTAAATATTATAAAAATTGTTTACTTTTTTATGTATTTCTGTTTCTATTACAATTTCCTTTTGTTGAAACATATTCTTTTCAAAATTATATGAATGTGTCAAACAGTGGCCTACTCGATTCTTTTTTTTAAGACAGCGGCCTACTCGATTCCTTTTTATTTCTCGAATAAACCGTCAACATTTCTTATTTTGCAATAAATCTCGCAAATTTTACAAAATAGACCCAACAAACCCTATATCAGCAAAAAGCTGGAGGGGGGGGGGGGATTTCAAAGTAGTGACTGCGGATTACTCTGTAATCCATTAGCCTAACCATATAAGCTCTTAAAAAATGCCATGCAATGATGTATTAAAATATAGGGTGATGCATTTGAAAAAGTCGAGTTATTGCTATTTGTAATCGACTCCGAATTCGCCTACAACTTAGAAGATTCGCTGAAGCTTAAGGAATCGACTGGAAAAAAGTTAATCTTGAACAGTTCTGAAGTTCTGATTTTTTTTGTGGATCTCTGCACGACGCTATTTTGACACATAAATTGACATAAGTCAAAAACTATTGCAGGTAAGTCTAAGAAACCCGGGTGCGTTAT
Organism: Crepidodera aurea; assembly: GCA_949320105.2. NCBI lineage: Eukaryota > Metazoa > Arthropoda > Insecta > Coleoptera > Chrysomelidae > Crepidodera > Crepidodera aurea. The sequence continues at coordinate 25,186,497 of OX439477.1, forward strand.
ATCGACAATTTAATGGCGAATCTAAAAATGTAACAAAAATGCGGAGTTGCCATTTAAAAAACCAGAACTTAGTTGTGTATCTTATTTGGGACATCCTGTATATAAATAGAAATATTTTTAGAATGTGCCCCATTGTCGGTCTTATCGTTTAAAAAAAAATCTAATCGATAGCTTGGATAGAAAAAAAGTTATGGAGCATTCACGTACCCCTGGGTCACCCTGTATTATTTCGAGTTGTTAAACAAGTCATAGGACTTTTCGTACCATTGCGCGTCTCCTTGTTAAGTAACAAATTTAGAGAAACATTACTACCTACCTTCTTCTTGCAAGTCTGGTGGAGTATTCGTAAATTCTTCATCACTGCCTGAATTACTATTCATTTTCACTAATTCACATAATCACAATTATTCAGAATTCATTCTACACTGACGTTTAATGAAAATGTATGTGAAATGTCAAAGTCAAAGGTGCGTTGATAGTGAAAATCGTGTTCTTTTTGATTTTTGCTGCCCAAGGCCCGGAAATAGTACTTTCGGTTTGATTTTTAGGGTTGATATGATTCATTTTCAGACATGGTAGGCGAAAAAAATTGTTTAGCGTCGTTTTCTGGTATCCTAGGAGACCATAATTACTTGTTATCAAAGGTATTGTAATTTTTGGTGACAACAGCTGTCAAGTTTTGCCGCGGGTAAACTCGAAATAACTACTGACAGGAGCTGTCATACAGTTTTTTTATCTAGAAACCATTTGTAATTCAAAATTGCGCGTTTGTGATTGGTGGAAATTAAGAAGAGGCAAATATTCATATTTAAATTAGTTGCCGCCCTTGTGTTTGAGGTTTTTCTTGGGAAATCTGCTTGTTTGAGATACATCCTCAAAAGGCATTGATAGGTGTATATTTGTCTTGAATAATTGGGTTGAAACTATTTTATTTTTAGAATTTTCTGGTATTAAATCTACTACGGCGTATCATAAATAACTATTCGTTTCGTTCGTTCAAGTTTTCCCTACAATTTTCTTGTCTCGTTTTAAATAGAGACGTAGACAAAATGAAATAATTTCGAAAGAAATAAAAGAACGCAAAGTTGCTCGTAAATAGAAATTTAAATATTATTTACTTGGAACTCCCAACGTTTTGGACGATTCGACTTTCAGGGTTCATCCCTATATAGCGAAATCCCCGGAGAGACAATTGCGAAACAAATGATAGAGTAGCAAAACTTGTACGTACCTATTTATTATTTCTGGCACGATATGGATTTTTGCTATGAGTACAAACATTAAGGTAATGCAATAAAAAGAGAAAAATAATTTATTAAAATGTAATATGTAATTTTTATATTATTTTTCGTTGTATTCTGTTTTGTAATTATAGAAGTAACAACTAGTTCTTGGATTTCCTTCTCGGGTTGCAAAACATAAGTAATGATTGCATAATATACTAAAAATAAATTATTTATAGTGTATTGCCAACACTTATACCAATTGAAGGGGCATCATCATCAGGCAAGTGATTGTTTAAATAATATTTAATGTTAGTCACTTACTAATTATTCTCGTAGTCATGAACAGAACTCCAGAATATAAAACAAAATTTTTTATTTTCTTCTTTAAATTTAAATAAAAATATTCTGCTTCAAACTTCCATACTCGTCTTTTCTACCATTTTCTAACAACCTTCTTCTTTTTTTTCTTTTTGTTGCTATGTTACATCATAAAGCAAAACAAAAACCTATCAAATTAATTTCTTAATTAGTGATTATTATTTCAAATTTTTAATTCTATTATATTTTATTTTAAATTTTATGTGTTTTAGTTTTTATAATTTTAATTATAACGATTAACAGGTTTTTCCTTTATATTCTGGTGTCTGTTTTTATACATTTCACTATTTTGTAACTTAGTCACTAATGTTGGTAACTTTGAATTTCATTTTAAACAGTTGTCACAACTTTAAATTTAATTTTGTTATGCAGATCGTCCTGAAATTAAATTGTTGGTAAAATTTTTTTAAATTTTGAATATTATTTAATTTTGATTTTAATTTTTAGGTTATTAACAGAGCTATTCAAGAAGAATTTTCACTGTAATAGTTATTCCACATTAAATCAGTCCCACAGGTAAGTTAACCTATAATTCTTCTATTTCTTAATAATTTTTTAATGTTTATTCTTTTAAACTTTATTTTAATAATACCATTTCTTTGTTTCTAGGTGATGTTTTAATTAATATTTAAACTGATAAGATACCCTTTTAGAAGAAATATTGGATTGTCCATAGTCTGGGTATTTTTTAAAAAGTGTATAGGGTATAGGGATCATATGTTTCTTTATACAAGTACAAGTACAATAATAACCTATATATTTTTTCTGGATTCAAACCAGATTCCATATTCCATATTACGCAATTTACCAATTTCTTTTTCACAGGTTATTTCTGAAACTGGTTTTATATCCTCACTTTTCAGTAATTTTAAAATCTTTTGTACCCTTGATAACATTTTTGTATCTTTTTTTTATTATTATTATAAAAATGATTTTGACCATTAGATACCCCTGCTTTCTATTTTAAAATTGACTTTGCACCAACAGAAATTTCTACGTTGTAATCAAGTAGGTTTTTAATAGATATTATTGACAGTAATGTGAAAGCTAATGTCAAAATTATTCTAATTGTATCAAATAAATGAACAGTTTTCAGTTAAAGTACTTATTTATATATTGTCATACAGTTTTTTCATCTAGAAACCATCTGTAATTCAAAATTGCGCGTTTGTGATTGGTGGAAATTAAGACGAGGGAAATAGTCACTAAAAAGGGTAACCAGGGAACGAGATAAAAAAAGAATGATAAGATTGTGAGGTTGATATGAATTGAGAAAGCTGTAAAACCATCCTGTTAATTTGGCTTGATTCTTTATTACAATTATCTAAAATACTCCTTGAAATATCATTCTCCAGGATCGAGAAAGAACATTGAAGAGCTGAGAACGAGTTGACATTTTTTGCTCCTTGTGTTTGTCAAATCGCAAATTTAAGGAAGTTTTACGACAAAAAAGATTCATATTCATTATAGAAGACTTCAAGGACGATAGACGAAAGACGTTTCAAGAAGAAGTATAGTACGTATAGTAGAAGTAGTAGGATAGACAGCAGAAGAAAGAATTCTAAAGTATTTAGTTTGAAAGAATATATAGTTATAAACCAAATTTTTAAAAACTATATTTTGTAGTGTATAAACGTCATAATATTCACGTTTATAGTGACAATCCGTCTCACTATTTTATTACATTTTCAAGCATTGAAAACTCCAGTACTAAAAAAAATTAATATTCAAACTCATTATGGAAAAAGCTTCGTCCTTTAGGACTTCTTAAACCAATGGAGCTTCGATCGATAGCAAATTGTCTCAAGAAATTCAATTTAGTTACAATCTGATGGCCGATGATAGAATCTCCTGATCGGCAATTTCCTGTCAGCCGGCGATTCCAATCCTTGCAATAAGGAGCAGGAATAAAAAATGGGGTAGAAAACTTTTCCCGTTTGGAAGCGATAAAATAATGGCACGAGATAACGACGGTCTCTATCACGAGCAAATTGCCATAGAATATTTGCGAGAAACTTAAAATTGTGTATAGAGCGTTGTATTTTTTTGAGCCACCAACACAACAAAAAATAAATTTTGTTGTATATGTAGATATGCGTTAATGTCCTCTTATTTCTAAATAATTAATTTAATTTAATTAATTTAATTCTAAAGCTTATTTATTTACTTTATTTCCAAAAAAAAAAACAATTCGAAAAATTTAATAGTACATTATTCAAGAAGTCCATTACACACGAGAATGTAGTTTGCACCACGAGCCGTAGGCGAGTGCTGCAATCATTCGAGTGTTTAATGGCTCTTTTGCATAAGTTGAATACTATACTTTATCTATGACCATCGACTATGACAATTACCATGATGGCAGGTTCGTTTTAAAAATGAAACGAACATATTCAAATACAAATTTTACTAAAACAATCACGCATGAATAGTTCAAGATTTATAAAAGTTGATGGTAAAGTTTTGACCTGGAATTGAAACATTTTTGTTTATGGAAAGGTTATTATCGAATTGAAAATTATTGCTTTCTTCAAAACTATTAGAAACTAAAGGTGTTCTATAGTCTATTTTTATGTATGAGAGAGTAATAAAACAGCATTTCTAATGCAAAACTTAGTACGGTCATTTTAAATATTTTTACGGAATAATCTAAATATTTCCTAAAATTGTCATAAATGTACCTGAGCTAATACAAGTTTTGGGTCTTTTATTGGTCTTTTATAACCATAAGCTGTACAGAACAATAGAAAAAGGTTTGGACAGGCCAAAAGCGTTGTGTATTAAAGATAACATAGCCGTATCTTAAGATTATTTTCAATAAGTACCTATTTGCCAATTTCGTTTTATTTTAATTCCAAGAATTTCTTACAGTAATCGAATTATAAGTAGATAAATCCCTTACCAACAAATTTCACCGAAAATGCGATTGTAGGTTTTCCATTTAGTAAGGAGGTCCAGTTGTGTATTCTTGACAACTTACTAAATGTCGTTTAGTTGCAACATGCAAGGTGCAGTGTGCAGTCTATTGTGAATTCTAGTGTGATCATGGAAAATTTGGAAGTACCGCGTAAACGACAAAAAATCGGTCCTTTAACAGTTAATGAAAAAACATTAATATTTAATTGTTTTAAATCATTTACAGACAAACATTTATGTAAAAGTGTTGATGACACAGTGGAATTAGTTAGTAGTACGCTTGGTGTTGGGAAATCTACGATTTACAGAGTTGTTAAAGAAGAGAAATGTGGCGAGTTTCAAACAGCACGTAAAGCTCCAGGAAAACCAAAATTTCAAATAGAAAATCATTTGAAAGAAAGACTTCGAAGGAAAGTGCATGCGTTCTTCTTTAGAAAAGAATTTCCGACAGTAGACAAAGTTCTTGCCACGGTTCGAGATGATAAGGATTACACTGAAATGAGTCGAAGCACACTATGGAAACTTTTAAAAGAAATATGTTTTCTATGGAAAAAGCATTCTAGAAAGTCTATTTTAATAGAAAGAAGCGATATTGTAGTATGGAGAAGAAATTACCTAAGGACTATAAAAGAAATGAGAAACCAAAGAAGAAATATATTTTATTTAGATGAAACATGGATCAACGAGGGACATACACCAAATAAATTTTAGCAAGATGAAACTGTTACAAGTCGAAGACAGGCTTTTTTAAATAATTTATCTACTGGTTTAAATCCACCGTCAGGAAAGGGGCGCAGACTGATAATAGTACACATCGGTAGTTCAAACGGTTTTGTTAAAGGTGGTTTATTGACCTTTGAATCTACTCGTACCGGTGACTACCATGAGGACATGAATGCTGATGTCTTTAAAGAGTGGTTCGAACAAATGATAGATCTTCTTCCTCAGAACTGTATAATAGTAATGGATAATGCAAGTTATCACTCGAGACTTACAGAAAAAATGCCCACAACCAAGTGGTTAAAAAAAGATTTACAGAATTGGCTAAATTCAAAGAATATTAAGTTCCATCCCGGTTCTGTGAGAAGAGAACTGTATCATTTGTGTTCCCTTCATAAAGAGAAATTAAAAAAAATATGAAATTGATGAAATTGCAAAAAATCGTGGGATGACGGTGGTTAGATCCCCGATTGAACTGATATGGGCACAGATAAAGGGAGAAGTTTCAAGAAAAAATAATTCTTTTAAAATGAGTGATGTTAAACAGTTGTTTTTGGAGGCTGTAAATAATGTGAAGCCTGAAAACTGGGAAAAGGCAGTAAATCATACGATTAAAGAAGAAGAGAAAATGTGGAAGTTGGACAATATTACTGATGAAATGATCGAGCCACTCATTGTAAATATTGGTTGCGACAGTTCATCTTCTGATTTCGATTCTGATTTGGATTTGTAGGTAAGAAGTAGTTTTTATATTAAAATTATTATTTATGAACGTAACGTTGTTTAAAAGTCAAAGTTTAAACCCTTATACCTACATAACCCGTTTGACACAATGTTCTTAACATACCTTGTGGAAAAATAAAATATTTTAGAAAAAATTGCACTTTTTTACCTTCAGCTGTTTAGAAGTTATAAGCAGGTTAATTAGGTGAAAATATAAGTGTACACCCGGTATATTTATTATATTTATACAAAGGTTATTTCATACGAAAATACTCGAGGTATAACTTCACAAAATATTTTAACTGTCTACTAAAAGAAGTGCCTATGGATTACGAACGCTTTATTATGTTAATACCCTCTCATACATACAAATAGACTATAGAAGACGAAGCGACATCGACAGTTGATGATGTTGATGTATGCGGCAAGTCGATTTCTTTTAAAAATTTTCTACGAATTCTTCGTCCATTTTATATTTTGTTCCAATTTTTATTACAATTTACAATGAACACTTAAGAAATTGTGGGAAATATGAAGGATTCTGATGAATTGATGAACATGAACCACAACATGAACAATGAAATTAAAATCAACAAAATGCCATGTCAATTGCCTAAAAGTGTTTCCAACCTTAAAAAGTCAAACTCCCTAGAAGTTACTAGATTCTGCCAATATAAACTTTTGACATTCTAAAAGTCACTAAATTTGTTACTAAGAGCAGTTGCAAAAGTGATTACTTTTTCAACTAGTGGAAAAAGTAAATCGTAAAATGCTGTACTTTTTCAATTAAAAAGCATTGAAAAAGAGGATAGTTATTTAATGGTCATAGATAAAATACGTTAATTTTTACTATCGAATTTAGTGGAATGCTTAAAAACCGATTTATGGAGATTTCTGTGTTTATAGAGTGAAATGGAAAAAGTACGCTCGTCAGGCATTTATAGAAAGTTTGTCTACTGCAAGGGCGCCCATACATATGGGCAAGGTAGGACATTTGCCCACACCTGGATTTTTCGTATGCATACTAAAATTAGATTCCCATCCCAAACCTGGTAAATAAGCACTGTACAAATGTCAATAATCGTATATTTTCCTTCTTCAGAAAACCCTTTTACGTAAAAAAACGCTCAAAAATCCATTGGCAGGCCCCTTGCACCCCCCCCCCCCAAATTTTTCGCGGAGGCTACGCATTCCCTCTACCAATTCTTACCTACCACCCCGAACCCCACCAACTCTCTGCTTACACCTACATATTCTACTTTATAAATTTATACTTGCCCAGCCCTAGATTTTTGCACCTTGGTCTACTGGCTTAAATTTTCCAAATGGTAAAAGTCCCTGTTTAATTATCACTCATATGGGAGCAGATAAAGGATTTGTTGATAGAGGCTTGTTAGAATTTGTTTCAAATTCTACGAAAGACTACTATGAAGAAATGATTGCTGCTGTTTTTGAGGAATATTTCATTCAAATGATAGATTTATTACCGACCAATTCTGTAATAGTTATGGACAATGCCAGTTACCATTCAAGATTAACGAAATCGTTACGTAACGCTAAATGTAAAAAGCAAGAAGTTTCCGATTGGCTAATAACCAAAGAAATAGTGACAGAAGAGGGATTACTCAGACCTATGTAAACAACATTCACCAAAATTTAATGTAGATGAAATAGCAAAAGAACATGGAGTCAAAGTGTTGAGGTTACCACCTCATCACTGTGAACTTAACCCCATTGAACTAATCTGGGCTCAAATGAAGGGATATGTCGCGAGAAACAATACAACATTTAAACTTCAAGATGTTCGTCAACTATTATGTGACTCCATATCAAAAATTTCACCGGACAATTGGCAAAACGTCATAGCAGAGCAATTGAAATTCTGGAAATTTGATATGTTAATAGAGGAAACAATAGAACCAATTATTATTTCTGTGGGAAGTGAGGAAACTGTTGATGTTGACTCCTTATCGGGAGAAAAGGACTTACTTATTTAGGTATGTAACTCTATATGTTTAATTTTCAGACAATTAAACAGATAAACTCATTCAACCGGCAACGCCGCACCAAAATACATTTGCAAACAGCGTTCAAACCAGGAAGCGGCATCGTCAAAATAAGTTTTTTTATTCTATTGCACAATGATAATATCATGCCATATCTAACCGTCTTGTCTAGACAATAGAAAAAATTTTACATGTTTGTTTACGCGGCTCACGCTAAAGAATCTTTATAGAAGGTGTTGCGCAATCCGGAAGGGGAGATTTTTTGAACCGACAGAGCTTCGAGATCTTAAATCAGTGCGTTTTTAACTGCAAATCAGGTTAGACCCTCCGGTGACACCAGCTCAACGTAAAAATATTTCGTCAAATCAGTGGGACTTAGCTGCAATCAAGCGGTCCACTTTATTGCTCATTCTATATTCAAATCAAAACTCAGTGCTTCGAGAATTTAAATAGTGTCTATTCATCACTCATGCAGAACACACGCAAAAAATATTTTCTGACTGATGCGGTCTTTTTAGTTTTTTACCTATGTGATAGTTTTTGTTAAGCACATAAGGTACTTAATACTTTGTTCATTGATTACCAGTTAATGTAATCCTTTGTTACGTTGTTGTTTATTTATTTATTTATTGAACTTAAAATAAACCGTTAAATAACATTGTTAGTTGTTTTTGTCCAATGGAGTTGGGAAGATAAAGATATACAGTCCATTTTAAGAATACCACGATGCAGTTTAAAAAGGCGATGATAACACATCGGTCGTCCTGGGAAACTGGCACAACATAGGGTTTATTCCAGAACCCTCAACACTATATTTATATTAATTATAATAAGTTTATATGACGCTAGTACCCGAAATACAAACAAACAAATTTATATGGAATCACCCCGTATTTCTAAAAACGAAATATGAGTGTTTTATGAGAAAATATTTTTTTGCAAAGATTTTTTTTAGTATCTATGTCATATAAATTTGGTTGTGTGTATATTAATTATTAAATTTTAAGGAAATGTCCTAACCTAATATCTAGTAGGTATACTAGTTTTATAATGTGTGGGTACTTAATATTGACAGTTTACTATTTTTTATATTAAAGTAATTTCGTGTTCCCCGTTAATGAGGTATATAATTATTGGTCAATCCCTTAGGGTTTGCTTATTTACATTTTATGATGTATTGTATTCGAGATTTTTCGGGGTGGTCATACTAAAATCTAGTGAAAGTTCAGATAAGGTATTGAACAATTATATTTGACAATTGAAAACAGGTAAACAAAGTTTTATCGAAAAAACAAAAACGGAATGACGTTTTAATCAAAGGTAATACCACGAGTCCTCCAAATTTTATCGATTAAATTTTTGGTTTTCACGAAAACGGCTTTATTTGGAAAAACCACGAAAACAAACTGATTGATAAAATCACGAGTCCGCAGGACGAGTGATTTTATCTTAAATCAGTTTGTTTGAGTGGTTTTGCCTAAAATAAAGGCGTTTGAGTATGAAGATCAAAAATTTAATCTATAAAATTTCAGAGGACGAGTCGTATTTGAAAGGATTATTTTTTGAATCATTTTGTATTAAAAACAGAGAACATAGTCATTTATGCAAAAGACACTTTACACACAAATATTGAAAATTTTCTTTACCAATTTAAATTGAAACCTGAGCTGTTATAGTTTTACATACAGGGCCACCAAGGCGATTTTTTGACTGGCTACCCCGTGAAACGCCGCCGTAAATAAAAGCGAAGAAGAAGAATGAAATGAAGTCTTTCTTAATTTAATTAATTTTAAGTTTAGTGTTAAAGTGAGGTATCTAAAAATGTTAAATGAATGTTGAAATAAACTAATAAAAACAGGTTAGTTTACAAATACATTTTGAAATTTGGTTATTAACATAGATTTGCAATACATTTTAGTATAATAATAATTGATAAATGTTTACATTTGACATCTCAAATAGGTAAACACAGTTTAATCAAAAAACAAAAACGACGAAGCGGTTTTATCAGTATAAAACACAATGATTGGTTAGGATCCTGAGTTGTTATTGGCTGAAACCACAAATTCTGACTGTATTGACAGATGAAAAAAATAATCAGTATAAATCTCAAGGATTGGTTAGAATCGCGAGCTCTTATTGGCTGAAACCACAAAATCTGACTATTTTGACAGATGAAAAAATAATCGACAGTAATATCCCAAGACCTTGACAAATAGCCTAAATTTCGAATTTATTTTAGGATCAATTCGTCGAGACTTAATTTTGGCATTAATAATCTGAATAACTCCCGAGAGCTTTAGCTCGAGGGAGTTATTCTTTGATTATTAATGCCAAAATTGTCGAGTCAAATTGTAAAATATACGAGAAATTTAGTAGCAATAAAAATAGTAGCTAATTTGTCAAGGTCGCGTTATATTTAATAAGATTATTTCCCGAGTCACAAAAAATTCTATACGTACGTATAAATTATACTAGTTTTGCTCTTTACTGTCTTGGCAGGTACGTTTAATTTAATTATATTATCAATTTCTTGAAGATTTTTACTCCCGAATCTTCTCATTGTTAATACTTTTTAACAAAATGTGTCAAATTTAATTCTGTAATAAACTTTAATGGCAAACTGTCAAAATTCAGATGACGCGCGCCTACTATGTTTGTCGTATTACATAGAAAGAAATGAATGAATATATTTATAGTTTCAGAAAAAGTGCGAAATCAGTTGGATTTGTGTATTTGCTACTAAAGATCGATAATTTATTAACTATAAGCAATTTTATAATACCATTAGTATAGGTTTTATTTGAAAAATTTGAAATTTACGGGCGGCTTCGTTATTGTTGGATACCGTCCTTCAGGTGAATATTGAGGACGATGATCAAATAGCCGAATATTTACCACCAAGGTGAATTTTGTTTTGATTGGCTGCGTCAAATCAGTTTCCAAGCAGGTGATTGGTTAAAAATTGATATTTGACAGGCAAGGGAAATAATCAATGCAATTTTTCTGTTACTAGTTTGTTTTTTGTCCGTTAATCATATGGATTTGTCAATAGTGGCGCCTTCTATATGTCATTCTACCAACTTATTGAGTTACCAGGTATAACAATGGACGTAAGTAAGACACAGAGTATAATAAATGATTTAATCTGAAAATTTGCCCAAAATCTCACCCTTTCGACACCAATATGACATTTTTCTTTGAATTAATGAAGTGCGCTTTCTTATGCAAATTGAATACTTTCCGCAATAACGCGTCTTCCTGTTTAGAAACAAATCTTCATGAAGCGTTATTGTGACGAGCATCTCCGCTCCGGCAAGTTTTGTGTAATGGGAAACTCAGTTCCACACTTTTGTAATTTAATTTTCGAGTGGGTGTGTTGGTGTGTACTCGACAGATCAATCTGAACGTTTCCAATTTATCGCGATGGAAGTCTCTGTTTCGAACGTTTATTTTCTTGTAATTATTTAATACAACTGCGTTTTATTTCGGTTGATTTGCAAATTTAACGGTTTTACTGGTTTGGAATGCTGTTCTAACATCACACCATATCTATTAAACTCAGTTATGTGAAAGAACAAATCTGGAAACGCCTAATTTTCTCGAAAACATGCTCTTACAAATGTACAAAATTTGGGATTTGGGGTTCAGAGATTTTTTGTTTATACTTTTCGAATTTATTGTATTAAATAACATTTTTATTCATCGTTTACAAGCTATAAAGCAGATGATAGCAGGTAGGAATCCGAATAGGAAGTGCCAGGCGTTGCAATCAATAAATCAATCAAGGGTGGCGCTGACAGAGGCACGTGCTGGTCGCGCGACCAAACATCGTCTGTTAGTTTCGAAACAATCGGTTTTATGCATGCAAAAAGCATCACTCAGGTGGTTCCCCTGACAAGTATGGTTTATTGAAAACCTAATACGACTTACCCTCTGTATTATTTCATCAAAAAGGGTCAAGTAAATGTTACCTTATGTCTTTTTATGACTAACTATAGGAGGCATGTAGATCGATGATTATTTGAAAAAGAATTATCAGTTGATTATTAATTTATTTGTAGCAAATAAAAATCTTGATAGCTCTTCCTTAAATCATTGGATAGGAGACTTTTCGAAATTTTAATTAAACTTTACTAAAATACCGATTTCTTCTTTAAAGAATAATATTATTTCCTGGCTTATTATTTCCTGGCTATGCTAAAATTGTTCTGATATGATTGTCTAGATCTGTAAGGACTTTTGTTTTAAGTTTAACGGTTAATATTTTGAAAATTTTGTTTATTCATAGATATGTGGGTTGATAAAGGCTATATTTTAAAATTATTTTGAATTATACAGGTAAAAGTTAATGGGAGTCACATCTAGGGATCTAGGTGGCCAACCATTTGGCCCCCCTCTCCCTATCCTTTTATTTGGAAACTTTCTATTTAAATAATTTCGTACAATTCTTGAAAAATGGGCTGGAGCACAATCCAATTGCAACATCATTTTTTGTCTAATATCTAATGAAACATTTTCCAACAGTTCCCAGAAACTTTTTCTCAAAAATTCGCAAAATTCGTTGATTAAATATTTGGGAATAAAATCTTGTCTTAGTAACTTTTTACGCGGTGATGTATTATTGCAGTAATTTCTGTCTGGAATACTATCGCATGTGTGCCTTATGAAAAAACCTATATTTTCTGCTCCGTAATTATAATTTTATTGATTGCAAATTACTTTTGGTGAATACCTCAGAGTTCCTAATATTATTACTTATACTGTTATAAATTCATTTTTTACAGTAAGTAATTGAATTGTGAACATGTTTTCGACTTAACCCTAAAAAGAAAGTGCCAATTTACAGAAAAAATATATATAAAAAACACTTTAACAAATCAAATATATACATTAATAAAATTTAGTGGATTAGCAGCACAACTTTCATCTCTCACTGTAAATCGCTGATAGCGAAGAGGATCGCAGAGATAAGTTCACTGCAGCGTGAAATGTATTTGGTCGCGTAGCCTTTTCACTCTGGCTCCCGAGCTATAAACTATAACATGCATTATATCTCCCGTTCTTAGTATACCATTTGAAAACACAGCTGGATATCTGGGATAGTCCTTTTATTAATCGTAAGTATTAAAACCATACCCGAACGTATTTTACAACTGACAAGGTATGGGAATAAATGGTTAATTTTTTCAACCATTTAAGTATTGTGATTACTGCACCAAAATATTAAAAAGAGTTTAAGAAAATGTATTACGATGTATTTTAGAGGGCAGTCACTAATTGAAAGCAGAAATGCAAAGCAATAATACCGTCCTTCATGTTTAAGTAGAAATCGTTTATCATATATTAGCGCTCTTTCATTAACAAATTGTTTATACAAGTAGTTAGAGCTGGAACAATTTCAGTTTATAAATGAAATGCTATAAAAACGATAAAATGCAATTAATTTTGTAAAATGTAAAATTTTGAATACCGAAATTATCAGTAGACCCTGAAACTAATATATTCCAGAAGGGTGGACTCAATTTAATCACAAAATTGGTGGAATATTGAATCTAAATCCTCCTTTGTCTATTTTTTTTGGTTCCAAACATTTTCTCAATATTTTTCTCTGGAATAATCTTTTAGTTTATTCATAATTGTTAATTGTTTAATTTTTGTTTTATTGCTTGCGTTTGTATCTTTTAAGAATCTCTAATAGGCCCTATTCGTTCTGATATTTCTATTCCTCTGTCATTTTCTATTTAATCATCACATCTAGGTATGTAAAATAACATTACGTTGAAATGTTTTAAAAATGTTGTTAATTTTACAATATATTGATGTTTTATGTCTGATTGGACTATTTTTTTTAAAATTTTTGGGTGTCATTTAACCAAAAACGAACAAAAACTCCCAATGCAAATTGGCCTCAGTTTGCTGACCATCTAATAAAACGCAGGCATATTTGTATAGAAAAATAAGTAACCATACCACAGTGAACATCATCAACACAAGTTGCCGTCAACTTCTAAAAAAAGGACTTAATTTCGCCATCACGCGAAAGTCAATCCCCTCATTGGAAATAAATAGCGCTGTAGAGACTACCAGTTCTTCGATTAATGAGATCCTAGCAGATGAATTTAGATGGAAGGTCAGAGCGCAACTGGATCGCGGGCTTCCCCAACACCTAATTTCAGCCGCGAAGAAGAAAAAGCCTTGAACCATCTACGAAGGGATAACACCATCAAGATTATTCCTGCAGATAAAGGAAACGTTGTCATGAATACGTACCTCTATGACCAGAAAATTGAAGAAGTTCTCAAGAAAGGAAAATACACCATGGTTGCACGAGATCCTATCCCTGCCGTACAACGGAAAGTCTACCTTACCTTGAAAAAATATCAACTGATAAGGAGAGATCTTCCTTGACATCCCACCACAGCAAACCTCCTCACCTGTATGGATTACCAAAGATTCATAAAACAGATGTACCACTCAGGCCAATCATCAGATCTAGGAATTCAGCCACCCACAAGCTAGCAAGATTCCTAATACCGATTATCGATTCGCTACAAGGAAACTCTCCAACGTTCGTGAAGAACTCCAGGCATTTCTTAGAGGAAATTGAGGCCACACAAGAAGACCAACTCGTCAGCTTTGACGTAGAAAGCCTTTACACCAACGTCCCAGTAGAAGAAGCACTCCTGATGATAAAAACGAAACTACAAACCGATGCAAATCTTGAAGACAGAACGCTTCTACCAGTGGAAGGATTTATGGACTTATTAGAATGTTGCCTTCGGAGTTGCTACTTCCAGATTAAGGACTCTTTCTTCACTCAAGATGAGGGACTACCAGTGGATCCACCACTTTCACCGGTGATAGCGAATATATACATTTGCCATTAAACAAGCTCACAAGAAACCCCGCATCTGGTTGAGATACGTAGATGACACCTTCATTGTGTGGAACAATGGAGATAGAGAAATAGATACTTTTCTTCAACACCTCAACAACGTAAGACCATCCATAAAATTCACGATTGAGAAGGAATCGCAAAACGAACTCCTTTTCCTTGACGTGAAAGTGAAAAGGACTGAAGACAAGTGGCAAACTTCTGTTTACAGAAAAGATAAATGGCAAACTTCTGTTTACAGAAAACCAACCCACACAGGGCAGTATCTCAACTACGAATCTAACCGCCACGGATCGATGAAGAGAGGAATAGTGAAGACGCTAATAGATCGGGCTTTCAACCTCTGCAACACCAAAGAAAGACTCGACGCCGAACTAGATTACATCCGAAAAGATCTCCAAGGAAATGGCTACTCAAAGTGGGACAGATGTTGACCCGTACATAACAAAAAATTAACCACAGAGAAGAAGAACCACCACAATCAACATTATGTCTACATTACGTAAAAGGTATATCAAAGAACATAAAGAAAATTGGCTCCCAATACAAAATCAAAACCTGCTTCGTCCGGAAACACAATCCGCAGCCACCTTACAAAAACCAAACCACAAAACACGAATAGTAACTCCAAGAACTGTGTCTGATACCCTGCGAATGTGGACAATCATACATCGGAGAAACCAAGAGACCGCTGGAAACCAGGATTGGTGATCATAAGAAGAACAACCAACGAGGGGAAACCAGCAAATCAGGAATAGCAGATCACGTCTGGACCCACCAACACGACATTAAATGGTCCGAAGCTGAGGTAATTCACAAGGAGGAGGAATGGTTCAAGAGAAAATTCAAGGATAGGACGAATGAACCAGTTACGCTTCACTGAACCGGAAAGTTCCGCTTTAGCAAATCACCTGAAGACGATTGTAGATACACACAATCGAAACGTCGCGCGTCATGACAAAAGATTGAAAAATCTTTATACCTTTAAACAATGGAAGTCCGAAACTCTAGACATTGTCAGCCATTTTCAACCAAAAGTTTTAGAACAAATCTTACAATGAACATTTTTAATTAAAAATCCAATGTAGTGTTTTTCTTTCTTTTCTTATTTTTTTGTAAATTAGGTATATATTTATAGGGTTAAGTGGAAGAACAATATCACTGTCTGTCTCATGCCGACGGTGAATTGAACTCGCCCTTTGCTGAGTTATTATTATTATATTGTCATTGTATACTTTAAAGCAATAAAGACGTTTATTATTATGATTATTATTATCTTCTACCTTGCCTTTCTCTCTTTCGCTTCCTTCTTCGAAATCATCGTCAGTAGGAACATCTTCGAAGAGTTGTAATAGCCGATGCTGCTTCCCACATAATAATATATAAAACAAAATTTTTCATCGCTATTTGAATCACCCTGTCATTATAAGCAAAAGCAAAAGAGAGTTACATTAAATATTCATTAGAGTAGAGGGCCAGAACGCATAAAGCTCAAATGAAAAATACAAAAAATCACCAATATAAACGCTCCAAAAAATTTTCAGATTTTTCAAGTGATGCTGCAGCGCTCTCCAAAAGCGTATTGCCTGCATTCCTTTACCGACAACGGCGGAAAATTTCTTTTGAGAGGGTCGCTCCATTGAACTTCAAAGCATCGAGGAGGAATTGCTAGGCAACCGTTACAAATATGCTATGGATGTGTTCTGATGGATGTACTGAAATATTTTTTTATCTGCTTGCGTCTAGACAGGGAGAAACAAAAATACAAATTCTCTAAGGCATAACTTAAAAACGATATTAATATTTTTTGTTTCAATATAAAAAATTCCAAAAAGTCACAAATGTACTAACAGAAGGAATTGTAAGCCTCAGTGCCGAATTATTTAAATCAGTAAATGATTGATATGCCATTTTTTTAGGGCAATAATCATAACTAGCAATGTAACCTCTAGAACGTTATTTTTCCTACAAAGTAATTTTTTGTAATTTGTAATATTGAATATGAATGACAAGAATCTTTATCTTTATTAAACATCGCGTTTAAAATCACTTGGTAATCGATATAGCTACTGAGGATGATCACTCTATACGCTCCACCATTCACGGTCCCGCGGGAGTCGATCGCGAGTGCAGTTTCATGTCCGCATTATTCTTGATTTCCTGCCATGACGTTTGAAGCCACGCAATCCTGCTTCTACACTCCTGCTCCGGCTCGCACGTTTCCAGCTACAGCTACGCCGTCGAATGCTTCGGTGTTCGCTACCAGTAGCTAGA
This sequence comes from Crepidodera aurea, assembly GCA_949320105.2. Taxonomy (NCBI): domain Eukaryota; kingdom Metazoa; phylum Arthropoda; class Insecta; order Coleoptera; family Chrysomelidae; genus Crepidodera; species Crepidodera aurea. The sequence continues at coordinate 25,203,638 of OX439477.1, forward strand.
CAGAGCGGGTATCGTTTGGTTTATTATTTTAGTTTGTATTGGGCTGTTAAGGTTGACTAACCTTGTATTGGCATTCAATTTCTTATTTTTTTATTTTCAAGCAAATAGAAACAATATTTGTTTAGAAACTCGTCAAAAACGTAAACGCATGTTTTGATTATAAAGTTTTTTAAAAGATTACTGCGAGTTATTTTTTTTTTCAATTTGAATATCTGGGGGTAATAATTACAAACTGCAATGATGAACAACAAGAAATAGATAAAAGAATAGGAAAGGGGTGTAAAGCAACAGGAGCTATGAAGGAGATACTAAAATCAAAAAATATTTCATTAGCAGCGAAGATACGACTTTATAACACAGTAATATTTCCGTCAGTAATGCACTGCTCTGAGATATGGATATTAAACCAACAAGAAGCAACTAAATTGGAAATCTGGGAACGAAACATATTGAGAGGAATCTATGGAGGAATTAAGGAACAAGATGGAATATGGAGAAGACGAACAAAGAAATTCGGGATATTTATAATAAACCAACAATTACACAAAAAATTAGGAAGAATAGAGCAGATTGGTTAGGGCATGTAGTGCGCATGAACCCTTGTAGAATCGCAAAACAGTTATTAGAAAATAAAGGAGGAAAGAAAAAGAAAGGACGACCCGAAAGAAAATGGATAGAAGCAGTAACATCAGATTTAAGAAAAGTAGGAGTAGAAAGATGGAAACAAAAGACAGAGAACAGAAAAGAATGGAAAGAGATAATAAAAAATATAGAAAAAATAGAAGAATAGAGCCGCTCGAAGCCAAGGGCCTAAATCCAATTTTAGGCTGAAAATTGGTTAAAACTTTTTCAAAAACGTTAAAAAACTCTTCCATACTTACTCACAGGCATTAAATAAACAGCGATTTTGAATTATAAAAAACAATAATTTCTAAAACTTGAGAACAAAAACAAAAGAGATCATCCGGAATAGAATTTTTTTATAGCGAAAGAGAAATCTTCATTAATACAACTTCGAGATTATTTTAATTCTATTTCTAGATTCAACTGAATTTTTAGAAAATCAAGGTACTGCGTAAAAGTTAGCTTAAGAAATTACAAAAATTTGGAATTATGAATTGAAATTATAAAAGCAAGGTACTGTTTTTCCCATATATAAACCTTTTGATGTTCATTTGGATAAGAGCGTAATATAAATAGATAGTACAGGCTTGTCAAAAACTTTTGAGTAATAATAATAATACTTTATTCATTCTTTTTGATCATAATACATGAAATACGACAGGTCAAAAACAGATTTTACATTAAACAGCATACACCTTAAAAGGTTACTTACATACAAGCTAGTTAAATTAAAATAGTTCGTTTAAAAACTCTGGTACATCATAAAAACATTCTACAATTAAAAATGTTTAAGTTTTATACTTAACTTATACAGGTAGATAAATGATTTAGGAATTGAGTTCCTTTATAGACAGGACTTTTTTTCAAATACTGAGGAAACATGTTTTGGAGGCCGGATAAGCTTGCCAGACTGCTATTTAATTTTTTACAAATCTGATTGATATTGGTATTCCAACTCACATTCTTATCACGGTAGGTACCTAAAAATTTGGTAGAAATCGAAAAAGAAACATCAGTATCATTAACTGAGATACTAGTATCTTCAGGAATATCTGCCATTGTAAAAAAATGCATAAGGATGGTTTTTGTCGAATTTACTATCAGAGAATTCCTTTCACACCAACTGATAAATTCTTTTGATAAAATATTCATCTTTAAGATCATCTGTATATAGTATCAAATGATTAGTGCTAATATATTTAGAGAGATCATTTATGTATAATAAAAATATCAGTGGACCTAAGATTGATCCTTGAGGTACGCCAATTTCTACAGGTTACGGAAGGGACTTCTGATCTTCAATTCTAACAATAATTTTTCTAGCTTCCAAGTATGATTTCAACCACGATAGAAATTTGCCATGAAATCCTAAATCTCGTAGTTTATTTATTGTTATGTTCCCAAAGCCGTGAAAATTGTTTAAAAAAGTTATGGACAATCTCGAATGGTCCCAAAGTCGTGTGAATTGTTTGTAAAAAGTTGCTTGACACGTTTCAAGAAAATTCAGAATACTAAACGACTCAATTAATTATTATGTTTATAAATTAGCATAATTTCAAGATATGTCTTGAAAAATGCTTAAAATAGTTTTAACTTATAAGTACTATTAGTATTAATAATAAATCAGTACTAACCGAGTCAAAAGCCTTTGAAAGATCAAATAAGAGTGCACCCACATACCTTTTCCTATCCAATGAGGTGTGGATAAAATTAAGTAGGTCATGGATGCACTCTCAGTTGATCTGCCAGGTAAGAAACCATGTTGATGGTCAGATATAACATACTTTTCATTCTTTTTCAAGGAAAGAAAACATTTGTTTATAAATACATTATTTTGCATACAACAGTTTGGACAGTTATTGGTCGATAATTATCAAGACAAAGAAGACTACCTTTTTTATGTATTAGTGTAACAATTCCTATCTTTAGATTAGATGGAAAGGTTTCTGTTAATAATTTAACATTTTTCAGGAAATTAATTACATCCAACACATCTTCAGGGATAGCAGGATTGAAATAAAAATCCAAGGGAACTTGATAACGTATCTTTTTAACATTAATTTACATTCGAATATCATCAAAGATATTTACCAACTGGTCTCAGTTAAGAATAGTCAGTTGGGTTTCGTTTTTTGGGTAAATTTCTCATTCCGTTTACCCTTGCAAAAGATTATTTTACCCTTATAAACCAAAAAACATTTTGTACGATAGGGTGCCTAAGTTTTTACGCCCTGAATTAAAAATTAGCACAGAGGAAAATATGTTCTCTTTAGATTTTGTGTTAGGAAAGATCCCTCCCCTGACAGGTGACAAAAAAGAAATTATAGAGGGTGAAATGTTATAATATAATCCTTTAATTTACCAGACAGGATATCGAGGATGGCGATTTATTTTTTCTCATAAATCGAACGTCTTTATTCTATTGATAAGCTTCAGACATATAAAACAAATTTCCTGAAAATCAAACAAATTATTTTATTATACAGGGTGGGCCACGCTCAACGGGACGGAGCTTACTGGGAAAACGAAAAATGGGATAGTTTTCGATTTAAATGACTATTTTTGCGAAATTAATATGGTTTAAATACATTCATTACACTTCGTCCCATAAAAATTAACTAACGCATTTTTGTTTATTAATTGCCAATTAGGAAGGCCATCGATACGAATTATTGTAATCTAAAGTTTATTTACAGGGTGTTGTTAATTGAGAGTTTCATGACAATACAATATTTTATACGATTACTGCGTTATTCTAAATGGGACACCCTGTATTTTTTTATTGTAATAAACGGGTAAATCAATTCCCTTTCAAATTACTACAAGGTTCGCTATATCAATATCAGACTTATTTGCATTATTTTACCTGCATCAATAAAAATCGGTAATTTTATAACACGTTTTTATTAAGTAAGCTATGAAATAGACAAAACAAATAACTTTACAACAAATGTTCAAAATGGTGCCCATTTTGTTCGATACATAATCGGACTCTCTTCTCAAAATTTTTTTTTACACTTCTTAACATTTCTGGCGTTACGGTTGCAAACGCTTCACGGATACGAATTTTCATATCTTGGGCAGTCGTGGGTGGAGTCTGATACACTTAATTTTGAATGTACCCCCATAAAAAGAAGTCCATGTTGGTTAAATAGGGAGATCTAGGGGGCCAATTGTTAGGACTACCTCTACCAGTCCACTTTTCCGGAAATTTTCGATTTAAATATGATCTTACAATGAGAGAAAAATGTGCGGGAGCACCATCGAGCTGTACCCACATTCTGCTTCTTACATTCAAAGGGATATTTTCTAACAGAACAGAAAAAACTCTCTGAAGGAATCTGGAAAACTTACGTCCATTTAAAATGCCATTAAAAAAATACGGTCCCACAACATATTCTCCTATTAATCCTCCATAAACGTTTAAAGACCATCGGTTTTGACGATCTATCGTTCTAAATTCTTTTTTATTTTCGGTACTGTAATAGTGAAAGTTGTGTCTATTCACTAGTCCACTATTATGGAACGTAGATTCGTCTGTGAATAATATTTTATCAAAAAAGAATTCGTCTTCTCCCGCTTTTTCGAGAAACCATAAACAAAATTCCAATCTACGGTGAAAATCCGTTCCATACAAATGTTGGTGCATCTGAATATGGTATGGATGGTAACAATGATTTTTAATAATTCTTCTGATACTAGTCCGACTTATTTCCAATTCCCTGGCCATAACTCTTGTGCTAGTGTTTGGTTTTTCAATAAGTGATTGGAGAACTTCCAACTCTGTATTTTCGTTGCGAGTTACGAGCTTTCTAATATCTCGTTTTTTGCAAGAAACACTGCCGTTTTCACGAAACCTTGCTAGCAGCCTTTCAAATACCTCTTTGCGAGGATGATCTTTTAAGGGATATCTCTCGGCATAAACTCGTGATGCTAATAGACAGTTTTGAAAACATTCTCCGAGTATGAAAATCATATTAACTCTATCTTCAACTGTATATTCTTTCATTTTGTATCTGAACGACAGCTAATAACACGGTAAAAATTAAACTATTGTCACAGTTTGGCAGCAAACTAGTGTTTTGTCTATTTCATAGCTTACTTAATAAAAACGTGTTATAAAATTATCGATTTTTATTGATGCAGGTAAAATAATGCAAATAAGTCTGAAATTGGTGGATATTGGTATAGGGAACCTTGTAGTAATTTGAAAGGGAATTGTTTTACCCTTTTATTACAATAACAAAATACAGGGTGTCCCATTTAGAATAACGCAGTAATCGTATAAAATATTGTATTGTCATGAAACTCTCAATTAACAACACCCTGTAAATAAACTTTACATTACAATAATTCGTATCGATGGCCTTCCTAATTGGCAATTAATAAATAAAAATGCGTTAGTTAATTTTTATGGAACGAAGTGTAATGAATGTATTTAAACCATATTAATTTCACAAAAAAAGTCATTTAAATCGAAAACTATCAAGAATGGGTATAGGGAGCCCTTAATAAAGTGACATTATTTTGTTCAATATACTTCAAAAATAAAATAAAATACAGGGTGTTCCATTAAAAAAACATAACTTTGATATATCACGCTTTTTTGGAACACCCTGTATATGTCTAACTAATTTAGAAATGTAGTCGTCACTAACCTACGTACTCCTGCCAAATAACTTTTTCATAACATTTTTCGTTTTCCCAGTAAGCTCCGTCCCGTTGAGCGTGGCCCACCCTGTATAGTATTGTTATTGAATAATTGTTGTATTTAACTATAAAATTTTAATAGCAATTAATTAATTGTTTGCTCGAATAGGTGATTCCAGACTGGACTCAAACCCTATTTGCTTTGTAATCATGATAAGACAACTTAAACGTCAACTGTTTCTTCCTTTCCACAGCAGTAAACATGCAGCTTACCAAATGAGTCTTCGAAATAGCATCAAAAGTAGGACTTATCATTACCAACATTAATTTCAATTCATTCGATCAATGCAAGATTTAGAAGGTTAGTCCTGGTAGATATTTGGGCAAATAGAACACGATGAAGTAGATCTGTACTTCTTATACCTCAGTCTGTGACACTATAGTTTTGTGATGCTTCAACATTACTTAGATGGAATGCCTCAACATTACCTTAGAGGCCTAGAGATTTTCAAAAATCAAACGTAACTGTGGACGCCTATAGAGAAAACATTACTTTGGTCATGAAGTCCTTGCTTTCTTGGGACCTATAACAAAAATGTTCGTAACTATATTTCACCTAAACTCACTCTTCTCGACAAGCTCACATTTACATATTCTTTATCAGAGTAAATGATATTTGATATAAGCTGATTTAGAATGTTCTACTTCTACTTAGGATTTGGTTTTTTAAAGTTTACTTTTTTGTACAGCTTTTTTCTCTCTACTTTTTTCGGTCACTTCTAGGTCATCTAACGGTGGGGGTACAGTTCTTTAAGAGGTCAAGTAGGTTGTCGGGAAGGTTGTTGGCGTCTTGTAGGATCTTGACATTGTGGTGAGGCATCTTCTTCGTAGGTTTTTTTGGTAAGTGGGTCTCCATGGCACTTTTAGTATTTCCTGGGCGTTGAATCTGTACAAGTTCAGCCTGTCAGATACTGCAGTACCTAATAAAAACAATTATGGAATAACTCAGGGTAATTTTAATATGTGCTTGTCTTAATATACATATAAACAATTTGATTCTTGTCAAATGAACATTACTTAATTACAGAGGTAATTTAAAAATCCATAGTTAACTTTCTGTTACCAAAAGTAACCAGTTTTATTGTTTATTATGGCTACTATACTAAATTACTACTATACTATACTAAATTACTGTTGGTATTATTATAGAACAATTATTTTTTCCAAAAAGTACAACTTGTGAATAAAAATGTCTATCGCTTCTCTTTATCATTCTTTTATATAAGCTCCCCAAAGATATAAAACATCCTAAGTCCAAAATCACAAATACCTATATGAGGGTATATCATAATAGGCAGTTAAAATTCCGATTGAGTTCTAGTGTTCTTGCTCCAGCGGAATTTTTTGGTTATTTTATATAGTATGGGCGATATTCAGTAAATTACATAAAACATCATCATCAATATTTTCGATTTCTTAAAAGTGTACAAATATAAAAGATATATTAGTTAGTATACATAACGAAAAATTAAAATTTCTCATGAGAAAAATAGCAGCAACCAAGGAGGCAAAATGGGAACAGGCGATTAGCAGACAATGACATCCCAACCTGGAAACCTGGAATACTAGAGAAAACCTACCTGCAGGTTCGGGCCTAGACTGGGGTATTTGGAAAACGCTCAACTGACTACGCTGCCAAATGGGAAGAAGCAAGAATAACCTCCTGAAGTGGGGATATGCGAATGCGGAGAATCCCAGACTATGGAACACCTCCTGGAGTGCCAATCCCTACAAGTCCCATGTACCGTCTGGCACCTCTGGTCGTCTAACCAAAATGCTGTGATGTGTGTTGAACATTGGACATGTATGATATACTTATACTTTTAAATATTTACATTCTAGAGAATCTCACAAACTAAACTAGCAGGAAATATGGGTTTTGACATCAAAATTCCTTGGCTGTACTTCTTGATATTATTATCATTAACACGTCTATCTGTCAACGCTGCAATTTATTATATCTACTACTTGTATAAACCTAAAATATTTAACTGAACGTATGCTGTATAATTTTGATTCGTCATGCGATTGTTCAAAGGGTTATGGTTTGTATTTGACTGTTTCTTGTACTCCTACAGATATATGGTCATTCACGAATCATGTTCCGAGCTGATCGATTTTCAAATAGTGCAGGTCATCTAGTTCCCAAATGTATGTTTTTCTGTGCCTGTATACTGACACGTTCTCCCAATATTTTGTATTTACATCTCTGTGTAATTTTGGTATCCCGAGTATTATTGGATACGGATTCTTCAGAATGTATAATAGCGAAGATAAAAATTGTACCATATGTGCATTCAATAGGTAGGATAAAGAAAGGGTTACTAAGAGGAAAACTAGAATGAAATCCAAGACTCCCAATAATGGCAAAACCAAATGGTAAAATATACCACATAAAAAATGACAGTGGATATCATAACAGTAAAAGAAAGAAAGGAACTTGAGTGGCAGAACATAGAGAGACAAGATAGTAACGTTAGGTAGCACTAATGCTGATGACACCAGTCTTTTTCTGATCAGTTATATCCAACAAATCTATCTGTGTCTGGATTCAATTGTTTTTTAAAGCTCTCCTCCCTGTTTAGATTGCAAATTGCAAGACCTCCGCTTGAGAGACGGATTTTTAGTTCTCCAATGTACTATTCTCAGTTTTAGATCTGTCTGTGTACTACATCTGCAACCAGAGAATTGTTCTGGCTTTTTTATCTTGCAGGAGTACTGCATTGGTATGTGGTGTTTTTTTATGACTAACGACTCTCTTATACTACAAATTGCTGGTGTCAATCGTAGAAGTGTTTTCGTGGCTGCCTTTACAACAAATATACGACTGCTGTTTGTCTATCAGCTTGTAACAAATAAAAAAATATCACTTTTTCTGTTCTGTATCTGTAGAGATAGAAGGGTGGGTCACCCACAGCACCACGTACACATTTGGCCCATTTTGCATCCTTCTGAGGTTGATCCTTCCTTCTAGCTCGTCAGCCAGCCTACTTGCTTAAGGTAAGTGATGACGTCGCCCTCATGTTGGCACAGTCTCGTATTCCTGTTCACAAACTCTACACAGTAGAGGTGTTTTCGTAGATGACAGTGGCCAGTCAGGACACCTGTGGGTGTGCGCAAGTTCTGTCTGTTCATAGTCTTGTATTTTTTGGCTGTTTCGCTATTTGGATACTGTAACAGTTCCTTGGCTAGCTTGCAGCCTGTTTCGTCGTCAAATTTACCCTTAAACTTGTTAAGGGAGTGCTTCTTTAGTAGGTTCGCCTCAGCTGATGCCGATAAGGTACCAACAGTTTTTGGGAGGCTCCTTTCTTAGCTATACGGTTGCCTCTTGATTTTTCATGGCCTTTGATCCATAAAGTGGCAACGTTGTTGTTGCAAGCTTCGAGCAGGGCCTGGTGACATTCTAGTACTAGACCTAATGTAATGCGTGGTCTATTCAGAGCTAGTAGTGCCAGTCTGCTATCCGTAAGGATGTAAATATTATTACCAGTAATGTTTCTTCTGGTAGTCTCTTTTGCGACGATGGAGATAGCAGTGAGCTCTGTTTGACCTACACTGGCATTAAACCCATTGCCCATTTTATAGATGTGTGATAGATGTGTAGATGCACAAGACACCTGCTGCCAATGTAGCCTCCACTTTTTCTGTTGTAAAATTAACTGTTAGTTTTATTATTACTCATTACTAGGTTAAAACTAAATTATATCTTTTACCTTTTATACTACTACCGGGAACCACCCAAAAGGCTCGAAAATAGAGCTCAAAGACTTGGCCAACTGAATGCAGCGCGCTCTGATCCCGTTGGAGAGTTATGTATCTTGTAGATTTATGTATAAAATGTAATACCCATAAAGCCCGTCGTGGCTAAGCCGCAGCCGTGAAACACGATATGGACGTGTATTCCCATATATCGCGACAAATTCCCACATAACAGCACAACGAGCCTGATCCTGCTACCCTCAAATTGGGATTAATTAGTTTAAAACATAGTGGGTTCAGTTAGAAACACTGGATTCAGAATTAATAATATTTATGTTATAATAAAAATATTAAATTTGTATAACCGGTTAATTATAATAAGAATTTAACTTTGGAAGTAATTATTTTTTCATTTAATTAAACCTAACCTTATTTTCTATTACCTTCCAACAATAAAAACAAAAAGTAGGGGAAAAATTGTATCTTTAATCAAAACAGTTATGTTGTCGCTTGTTATTGACAATTGCAGCTTTATTAACGTTATTTGGATGCAAAAGCTTCTTGTTTAAAGATTAAAAATGTCGCATTCAGCTCCTAAACCATTCATGGTTTTATACAGATCAACTGAAGGTACATTTGACAAATCTGGACGGCAAATATTATCTTTAATGCTCAATGGATTGTTCGAATACTTTTTGTAACCCATTTTTTTTTCAACTCCTTCATTCACTTCACGAAATCTGAAGTTTCTAGGTCACTAAGTTGGGAGTAACTCCTATTTCTTCAGTTTTTTCTAAGTTTTTTTCAAGTTCTTCTTTTGATTCTTGAACTTTTACTTGTAATTCAAGATCCTCTAACAACCCATAACAACGGTCTTAGTTTCAGCTCTTCCTAACATAGCGATTCAATCTAAATAAATTATTACCTGTAATCTATCAAATTGATGAAACCATGTATATAGTTTAATATCCTGCAAATTTAATATATAGTAACACGCGCCATGCCAGATCAGTTCAAATCGGTGACGGAGAAACACAACCTTATCTATTCATGCTAATTGAGCGCTCATGTCGCTATCAATAAATCACAGAGCCAACATATTGCGGATCAAGTAATCCTTGGTCACGTGTCTCGCATTATCATTGAAGCCAATAGTTCTCTTCCCCTGCCGGCATAATCCAGTTGTAATACACTTATTAGTTTGGGAGGAATGTCAACAGGAATAGAGAAATTTAATATGAAAAGCATTTGCGGCAGGTATTTCTGAGTACAGTATACAGTAAATATTTGATGGTTTTCTGAAGGGTAGTTTCACGTTAAATTTGATTTAACGTTATATATAAGAAATCTAAACAAAAGGATATATAGTTTACACTTTTTACTTTCTTTCTTTATTGTTACAACGGGAGAGAATTTTTGTATTGAAAAGGCATTAATACTGTCAAACTCACTTTTGAAGATTAAAGTGTCAAGTAATCAAGTTGTTTTTAAACTTATTTATTTATAACATTTAATTCCATCCCATTAAGAAGAGACCAATTGGCTAGATCGTCCAAATCTGATTGCAATGACCCTGCATCGCTTCGATTATTAATGATTTTGAAATATTTAAGGTCGTCGGCAAATAAGAGAGCAGATGTATTAGAAAACAGGCAATGATATCATTTATAAACAGGTTAAACAATAGTGGACCCAAGTGTGACCCTTGGGGGACATTAGAAGTCACTGAGATGGTGTTAGAATAATGAAGATTAACACTAACCTGCTGAGATCTATTCGTTAGGTAACTGCCTAACCATTTTAACACTTGACCTCCTATACCGTATAATTTAAGCTTTTGGAACACTAGATCATGTTTCACCGTGTCGAAAGCTTTAGAAAAATCTGTATAAACCGAATCAACCTGTAATCCTTTCTCCAAAGCTTCAGACAAGGTATCAACATAAAGAAGCAAACTGAATTCTGTCGATTTACCAGAAGAAAATCTGAACTGTTGAGGATTCAATATAGAAGTGCAGTCGTACTTAAGAAAATCAGTAACGATACTTTCGAATATCTTGGAAATTGTGCTTTTGGATACAAACTGCACTTGCAAAGGAAGAAGAGGATTCTGCATGCATGCAGCAGCAATCTGTATCTACGTCAAAATAACACTGATCTTCCTATGAGTTGGAACAGTTCTCCAACAATGCAGTTGTAGGTGTACCTATCAGAAGGGAACAGAAGTGGCAAATCAAGTAAATCTTTATTTATAGGTAGTGAGACCTACGGTTGTAACGTCGTCAGTAATGTTTCTTTCGATCACTTGGTGGAAAATGTTATGCTAAGGAACACAGTGTTAGGAGAGGAAAGATGCAAAATGGGAAAATAAGATAGATTGGTAGAAGAGAAACATTAAGATTTGTATTTTAAGAATTATAAAATGGTACTCAAATCAATCTTACCTTTAGTACCTACAACTGTTGCTTTCTTTGAACATCCCTAGAAGACAGTGACGGATTTAGGGGTGGGGCGAAGGAGGTTTCTATTCGGACTACTAGTAATATGTTTTGGTTAATTTTCTAACTATATTATGTTATTTTGCATTTTTTGCAATATATGTAGAGTATGTTTCACTAAATTAAAAGATTTCAAATTTAAATTATTACTGTGTTCGAGGGCTCTGCTCCTGTAAACTACGTCAATATCTACGCAAATTCACAATGTGATCCAAATATTTTTTTCAGTGAATGAAAATCGATTACTTATTTTTATAAAACCCTTAATGCGACCCTGTATACCAGTCACTTTGATCTTAGAGGATCCGTCAATTTTTATGTTATACGACCGAAACATGGCGGCTTTCGAGTTTTTTGCCTTTAGTGAGGCTTTTCTGTCGGAAAATTGTTAAATTAATTCAAACTTATGCGTCACCATGGCGATCGGTATAAATCTGATGGACAATTGTTGTCGGCACTGGCCGCCAGACGTCGGGCTGGCGTGTTGTACAAATGACGTCATTAACCCCTATCAAATATCTCTCTCTCTCAAAATATAACCAAAGAAGGTTTTATTGACCCCAAAATGGTGAACTGTTTCATATTAATGACCTTTAAAAATTTGCATGAGATCCAATACAGTTTTCAACGAATTATTTTACCTTTAACATCAAAATTCATATAGGGACTCCACCGAATATTCCGACTTTTATGACTTAAACCAACTTTTTTACCTGAATAATAAATTTACAGTTGATTCACTAATGCACTATTGCATATCCGAACTCCACGCGTTTGTGAGCAGAAACTTCCACTGTCCTGAGTCATAAATACTTGGAGAAGTAAATGCAAACTAGGGTGAAAAGTCATAACTCATCTCTCGGCACTACAAAGCGATATGGACACCACATAAAAGACGCTCTATGGGATGTTTTATGTTTTATATCTCTTTTATTTCTTCCATTTTATGTTTATACCGTGATTTCGCCAAGTAATAATAAAAAATATATTGCATATAAAACTTAATTTTTATTTCTTAACTTTGTGTTATGCACGAAATGAGATATGAAAATAATACGGCGAAAGATATGTCGATGGATAAATAAAACTAAGGGCAAATTTGTGTTATATAATTATTGTTTAAAGTGAATAAGATTGCAGGTAGCGCCGTTAAATGGATTCTAAAAAAATATATGACAATTTTATTTCACAGAAATTTCAATGGCAGTACGAGGTTTCAGGCTCTCAATCGATTCAAGAATATTTTATGATTCTCTTAATTTGATATGTAACCCTTTTTCTCTATTAAGTTTTTGATTAAGCCTTATCTCCGAATGGATAATGAGCATTATTCCAACATCATAAACACCCTTAGAAGTGACGCCTCAGAATGTCCAGCTAAAAAACAGAAAACAGAAGATCCTGCAGCCACTCCTCTAGCTTCTAACTCTACAGCTGGACCCATCAACAACATTATTAATTTACCTACTCCCAACGGTATCAATGAGTTAACAAAGATTTCAAATAATACTCCTAGTAGTAGTAGAGACTCTTGATCAATTTTTTCTGTATTTTTGCAAAATTTGGAGTCAAGAGGGCAAGGAAGAATCAGATTAACCAAAGAATTGGCTGCTAGAAAAAGGCTTTGGCCTATAGTGCCTAGTTTATGCGACTGGAGATTCATCCACAGTGCCAGACTGGACTGCGTCCCTCTAAACGCAACTAAAAGGTTTGGGAACGGGAGCAAGAGGTGCAGAAGATGCAATGATAGAGATGAAACCCTGTCCTCAATCATTGCAGAATTCACTCGGCGGCGTGACAGAGAAGGGACAACGCTGTTCAAGACCGCCTGGTCAAGGCTATTCCTCATTCACCATTCAAATAAACAGATTTTCGGAGGTAAATATACCTATGAATACCTGCAAATTAAAAAAAAATTTTGAGGGACAGACTTGATGCCCAGGTTTGGGGTTTTTCTGGGGTTAATTTACTGAACTAATATATGAATAGATCTCAAGAAAATATACCACATTATCTTCCGAATAAAATTTAAAACGAAACAATTCAATTAATAAGTTATAACATAAGAAATAATATTTTAAATGAAGTCATAAGTATTTTTGTGTATTACTTGATTGTTCTCCTAATGTGAGCCATCAGGAACAAATTTTAAAGGTTAATATTAATTTTTCTAGATTATTAAACTATAATAATAATAATAATAATAATAAACCCTCCTATATTTTTTTTATCTAATTTTAATCTCAATTTCTGTATTCACCCACAAGAAAAAAATGTACGCCACTGTAAAACATGTCCGAAGTAAAGGTAAATACACACTTTTTTACGTGATATCTGTTGACAAATTTTATTACTTCAAAACCGTCCTGTGTAAGCTCATTTGTTTGATTTAGTTATCGAAAGGAACCGCCAAAAAAAATAACTGTTCCCAATACTTTTAATTGGAAGATTGAACGAACGAACGCCCATGGAATCATCCATCACGAAGATAGGGCGAGTTAGTGACAGATAGTCCTTAATTAATATAGAGGCGCTCCGCCCTGCTTTTCACGTCACGTGACTAATGGATTTCCACCAGTGGATGATGGTTTTTCCGTATTCTCTGCATGAATTCGGAACAGTAAAAGTTTTAACTTTTCACCCTCATTTTATGCTTTTAGTTGATGTCTAAGTAAAGGACTAGGCAAATTAAATTTAAAATAAAATAGAACTTGTCTGATTTTAAAGAAAAATGACACAATACACTACCGAGTTTAAGTAAATCTATAAAAATTGGTAGAAAGATATGTCATCTACGTTCAATTGGTTTCAGTCTTGAAAAATTTGTCATACAATCCAATTCCATCACTAAAATGTTCGAACTCTAAAGGAAACTCAATTTCAGGAAAATTTCGCAACATTTGAATCGGTGAAAACTAAATTGGGAACACCCTGTATAATAACAATAAGTTAACACTTGCTCCCAAGAACAAAGACATTAAAAATGTCCTACACTGCACCAGCGTCTGGACTTCAACAACTACTCCTTGGGCTATATGCCCCCCCCCCCCCCCCCAGTATTGAATTACGAAAGTCCAGACGTAGTTTGGCGCCCGACCAAGTCGGGGCTTTAAACCAAAAACTTCGATTTTATTATTAAAGGAGCTTGCCATTCTTAGACTAGGGTAGCTCGACATCCCTCAGAGATGGGATGTCGAGCTAGCCTGGCTTCTTACTGATGAGGAACAATAATTCCGAAACCGGTCTAAGAAAGGCAAGCTCCTTCAATAATAAAATCGAAGTTTTTGGTTTAAAGCCCCGACTTGGTCGGGCGCCAAACCACGTCTGGACTTTCGTAATTCAATACCTGGGGGGACATATAGCCCAAGGAGTAGTTGTTGAAGTCCAGACGCTGGTGCAGTGTAGGACATTTTTAACGTCTTTGTTCTTGGTATTTTTATGGTTCAAAAAATTCCACCGTCGTCATAATATCTTTTAATATTTGATTTTTTGTATAACCTCATTAAAAAAAATCAGGAAACAATACCCCTTCTCAATTCAATGAATATTTTAAAATACAATAAGGACGAATATAATATTGAAAAGAACTGAGGAGTACGCGACATCTGGACGAAGTAAGTCTGATCAATGCGAAAAGCTTTGATTTCTATTACAGTACGTCTGTCTAAATAGTTTGGCATGTAACTAGTAGATGGCGCGGTCTGCTGTATTGACGCAAAAATAAGAAAATGGCTTCAATATTATTTTCTCGTTTTACTAAAATTTACTTGACATTTTTACCTTTTTATTTTGAACTTCTATAACATTGAGAAAAGTGATTTTTTGAGAAAAATACCTGAATTCAAAACAGTGTAGGTAACATGATGGAACAGAAGCAGGAATAACAGTGCTACCAACTATCGTAAAAAGTAAATTTATTATGTAATGATAAGCATTTAAAAACATTTTTGGAAAATGAAATAAAACAAAATATAAGCAATCAATTTTTTAGGTTTAAAAGGTCTTTAAAAATTGAAAAACAAAGTTATATTATCACGACTTTTTGATCCCATAACTATGTAATTAGTTTTTATATATCTCATTTAATTAATTATACATTAAATTTTGTTGTTTGTAAAATAACAAAAACCGAATTTAACTGGATCTTTTAAAATGAGCACATTTTTATTTGGGTTTTAGGGCAAATATTTTATTAAAGATATCGTAAATTTGACTATTTGGAATTATACAGGGTGTCCCGTTAGTAAATGGAGATATTTCAGTTTCAAAAATTTTCAATTCAAATCGGTAGCGGGATAACAACAACAACTAGTTTTAATTCAGTTTTTCCCCTCTATTCAAATCTAAAATGGAAATATTAAAATTGTATATTATTTTTATAATAATAATTAAAGGAAATCTTCTATTTAAAAGTGAATCCTTAATACCTACCTGTTACAAGTTCAGTCCGCAAAATCACGCCCTGTGCAATGGTGGTTCCAGGGGGGCAGCAGAGGCAATTGCCACCCCCCCCCCCCAATCCGGTAATGAGAGGTTATTTCTCATATCAGCGAAACCAAATGTTAATTTTTTTGAATTTTTTTTGTAGATTATATCCTAAAAAACTCATTTTTTTCCTCAAAAATGGCGCAAACATTTTTTTCGGTAATTTTGACATTACCAATCGTTTCTTATTCAAAATTCATTTTGCGTAAACCAAATTTTATTTTTTTTTTAATTTTTTTTGTAGATTATAGGTCCATTTATATCCTAAAAAACTCACTTTTTCCCTCAAAAATGGCCCAAACATTTTTTTTTTGATAATTTTGACATTGCCAATCGTTTCTTAGACAAAATTCATTCGGCGTAATCCAAATTTTAATTTTTTTGAATTTTTTTTTGTACATTCTAGGTCCATTTACATTTATAACTCTAACAGCCGACGATTTTGCCCCCCGTCCCCCAAATCCCTGGGCTGGAGGTGCCTGTGCAGATGTTTTCACTGTATTTACATTCTTTAAGATGGACATAGTATAGTCGATTTTCTTTATTGCGACGAATTATATAAAGTTCAACTAATAAATATTTTTATCGAATGTTTGACCTAGAATGCAACTAAGCAATTGGATCACAGCTAGCTGGGTATTCTGCCACCGCACCACCGATCTATCATTATAGGTCTTATGCCTATGTTATCCCCAATACAAATTGGATGGAAATTTTGATTTTCTGGACCACCATTTGCAATTATTGGTCTTATGTTTTATGTTACCTTCTTGTCAAGGATGACCCCTCGAGTATAAGTAGAATCTTTACCCAATTTCAATTTAGTCTTGTCAGTGCCCTTGTTTTTGTAAAGTTGACTATTATATACCCGCAAATTTACCCGACAATCGCTAGGTCGTCGGTATATCCTAGACAATGAATGCTTCATGAAGAATGAGGTCGTGAACTAGAATGGCTCATAGTTGGGGTGATGGCACCCTCTTCTAGCTGTTAGTATAGCTCTAAGTGAAATTACTACCCTTTGTTTGAGACTAGCTTTTACCCACTTTGTATATCTAATAATTAAAATAAAAAATAATGGTCATAAAATATGAATTGCCATTGTCGAGAGAAAAATATCATTAAAAGAACGCTTTCTTACTAAATTTGACGTAGTTTTAATCTTATCATATCAATAATATAATGAATGAAACTATGCACATCAAGTGATGTAAATATTTATAAAATGTGAGTGGCGATAACATAGACAATCTTCACAAAACAATACATTCTTGAAATGATCGTTCTTTCCTTTTTCGATAAAATTCAACGAAAACAAATTAATTAATAAGCCAATAGTCGGAAGCAAAGTCTCACTTTATAGTATTTTTTTATATTAATATTTCAATGCACGACGTATTTAAAATTACATGGAGAAACGGACGCTGATCCATAGGGACTAAAAATGAATTAGTTTCAGGTCCGTGCGCAGGATGGGGTTTTTGGGGGTTGGAACCCCCTCTTAAGAGGGTTCGATAAACTATAATTAATCTTATAAATACGTCAGGGCTCCTTTTTTCGTCTCGAAAAAGTTATTCCAGAATTTTGAATCATATTTTTACTTTGTGTACATCTATTCTTGATAGTTTTCTTTATATAATTTCTTCGTTTTTTTAAGAAAATGATTATTTCAAACAATACTCCTACTGTGTACCAAAATTGCAATTTATATTTTAATTGTACCATAAATAATTAAGTTTGTAGTATTTTGTGATTAAATCAAATTAATACCTACATATTTATTATGTATGCATATATAATAGGTAGTATGTTTGGTAAGATATGTTTATGCAGAATAATCTGTTACTCATGAAATAGTCTTGTCAAATACCATTCGGGCATCTAATTCTTGCTGTGAAAAAAATCGAAAAAACACAATGCAAAGTAATATTTTTTTTCTTGTTAAAATATTACTTAGCAACGTGTTTTTTCAATTTTTTTTTCCCGCATCTGTTAAAATTTATTCGCTGATAAACTCACCTTCCTACCTTTTCGAATAAACTACATCGTCCTCCTTAACAGCTCCTAAAATATAGGCAACACATCATACATGCACCGCTTTTTTTCAAGTATACGCTGAATGTCAAATTGAAATTTATTAATCTGATAGGTTATTTTTAGTCATCGTTTACTACTGTAAAAAAATGGATAGATTTGGAAATGAAAATAATGAAAATATCAATAATTTAATAAATAATTCAGTACCAGCAAACACTGTGCGCATTAAAAAATCTGTGTGGACACAATTTGAAGAATTTTGCAGTAGCAGACGTTACCAGATGTCTCAAAATACTACAAATGTAGAGTTGGCAAGTATACTGCAGGACTGGGCTGTGAATATGCGCAAAGTAAATGGCGAAGAATATAAAGAATTTTCTGTAAATTACAGGGCACGCAAGTGCCTCATCTATACAACCTTATCTAAATATTGACTCAACTCATCACACTAGCATCATGGAGCGTGTTAGAAATTTAGCTTCCACATCAACCACAATCACGAAAACAACTACCGAGAGCTGTACAGAATCAGCAGAAATTGGCGCAGAATAGTATATTCTGTAACAAGGTTGGAATGAGAATTCGACACGAGTGGAGGATTCAGAACGCGAGCGAATGCGAGCGTGAGGAACCACGAGTGTCGGATTTTCATTCCAACAGAGTAACAGACTGTACTTTCTCCACGGACACGGAAAGTATACATTAAATATAGTAAAATGAAACCTCAATCTCTCAACATTATGTAGGTAGTATTTTTATATTCAAGCTTGGATTTTTGCGATAGCAAATTTTGAGTTATATTATATTCCGGAGGAGTATTTTCAAATTCTACATCTGAATCGTTTGATTTTCTTCTTCTTTTTAATAAATTAAAAGTTTTTACAAACCAATATTAAGACCACGTCAACTAATACTGACAGTTAATTTGACATTCATGGCAAACCTTATTTTTGTAAACAATCACGGAATACAGATTCTAGCTCTAGAGATAGAATGTAATACATATAAAATACATAAGAGACAAAAGTTTCAGAATTTTCTTTCAATCTCAAGAGCGAGAATGTTTCTTTTCTGTTATTATAAGTGGTTTCAGAATAACTACATTCAGTAGTGGCCGTGGAGAAAATAATTTATCTGTTGAAATTAAAAAAAACCTCTAAATGTTGTTTACAATAATTGCGTTTTTAATAACTGTACATTTAAAAATTACATGAGTTGAAATATTTATTTTTGGCTTATTAAACTATTTGAGAAATAACCTGATCAAATATATCTCGACCATCGTTTATGAGCGAATAATTTTTTGTTCGATTTTTCCTTAAATAGTTTTATTTTAGAAAATTCAACTCGTTAAATTCGAAGATTGATGTTCAAAGAATAAAACCCTCGAGCTAAAGCTCTCGGGTTTTATTCAGAACATCAATCTCCGATTTAAACTCGTTAAGTTTTCAAACAAAACTATGGAAAAATCGAAAAAAATTATTCGCTCATAAACGAGGTCTTGTTATATTACTGTCGAATATTCTTTTGGTCTCAATCTTTACAATTATAAATAACTATTTCATTATTAGAATTTCAAACAAATTATTCAACGTGTTACAATAGGGAAAGTATTTGCAAATTGATCTAAAAACTTTGATTTTAAATCTATTTTCAAGGTTGGGGTCTAGACTATCGTAAGTAAATCATTTATTAAAAATGTTGCATCATAAACCTCGATTTGGTTTCGACCCCCGTTTATCTGTACCTGCGTTTTACAACCTACGATAAAGTTAACGGAACTCAACATTTATATCATAGAGAGATTTTGAATGATGCAACATTTATATATTTTGCGATAAAAAAACAAAACTGACCTAACAATTTTATTTGATTGAATCAAAATAATGCTACGTGAATATAATACCGTCAATTTGTTTTAATTAATATTTATAAGTGCGTCAGTTATCACGTATCTTAATTATTAAATTTAAAAATACATTTATATTTTTTATCAAGTTTTTGAAATAAACGATAATTCAGAATGTAATTGTCAGTTCAATTTTTCACCTGTAAAGTTACAAACAAACACAAAATACAGTACTCTAATAAACGTTTACATAAGTGCATCTAGTTATACACAATGTTTATCAAGAAACCGATAATGTTTCAATTAATTTCTTATCAATAATAGATGAATAAGCAAAAACTTATTATGGCAACTTTGACATTAAAGATAGCTTCAAGGCTGGAGCCTTGACTTTAGCACATGTTCATGTTTCATTTATTTAAAATGTTACATCATATTCACTATTTGAAATCACAACAGCTCTAAGGTTTTCGACCCCTCTCTTACGCGAATTAATTTGACTGAATAAATTTAGGATTAGCTGAAATCACCGATAGACAACAAATAATATTGATACTGAACTACGAAGTCAAGATGTAGATACGAAGATCATGGATCAAAAACAAGGGGAAGTACATTTTGTTTTTAAATTTTATTTAATTTGTTAACTCATTGATAACGTTGGGTGTAGGTAAATCATTAATGTTGTTGATGAGTCCAGCTGTAGAATGAGAAGCTCGAGGACTGGCTGCAGGATCTTCTGTTTTCTGTTTTTTAGCTGGACGTTCTGAGGCGTCATTTCTAAGGGTGTTTATGATGTTGGAATAATGCTCATTGTCCAATTGCAGATAAGGCTTAATTGAGTTGGCTGAACTGTGGCTAGTAATTATAATTAATTGTTGTTCACCCACCCCTCGTTTAGGTTACTGACTGCTGTCGACCGCATAGAGTGGTTTGTTATTTGATTCTGCCTTCTCTGTTGCTTCTTTCGTTTTTTCCCACTGGAGTGTTTTTGTACCATCAACTTGATTGTTCTTTGTTCCATGATGGGTTTACTGTTAAGAATAATCTATCTAGAATTTTAAAAAGACGGACTGGATAAAAGGTAGGGTTCTTCGTGTTGGCGACCATCCATTTACTATCCGCCATTTTTTTTTCTCCGCCCTGGGCCGTTTTATTGAAGAGAGGATTATATTCTACTCTTCCTAAAAAGTAGGATTTTTGAAAATCAGTTATTTTAAAAAATATGTAACTATTTTACCTACCTGTTTTAATCCCAGAATTATCCACTTCCTCTTTAAAATAATGAACTGTCCAATAGGCGAATCAAAATAACTAATACGCCCTCTCGTGGTGGCAAATGCAACCCACATGGATGTGTAGGCGTTAAGCTTGGATTTTAAGACTTAAAATTGGAAAAGTTGTGACTAAGTATATGGTCGTTTATTCAAAACATTTTATTGATGACGATTTTTTCCGAATAGGTAAATAAAATAATTATATGTCATAGGAAGAAGAAGTTTAAAGTTGACAGCTGTTCCCAGTCAGAATTTGTCGATTTCATTAGTTCAAACTACAGATCGAGAAGCCTCTGAAAGAAGTGAAAGGTTAAACAGGAGAAATACTGTCAATTCATTTCGGAAGCTCATTGTGGTTTGTATTTTAATTTCTCTCTCTTTCCACTGGATTAAAACCACTTAGTTGTTAAAAAAGTTTTTTTATTGACGTTTCGGCTTTCCAGATCGAAAGCCGTTATCAAAATGACATAAAATAAATAAATTTACTAGAAACAGAACACTTGATAATCTTGCAAAAATAGTATCATAAGTTTTTATCTGGTTTTTTCTTATGATAATATTAATAAGAAAACTTCATTTATGACGAAGTATAAATTCTCTTATAATATGCAAATGCGCTATCCTTTCAAAATTCGTTCCCAGAAACGTCACAAAAATATGATTGAAACAGATTTTGACATCTTCAATCTCAAAATCTTATTCTATGTATACTATGTTGATGTCATATTTTTGCAAGATTATCAAGTGTTCTGTTTCTAGTAAATTTATTTATTTTATGTCATTTTGATAACGGCTTTCGATCTGGAAAGCCGAAACGTCAATAAAAAAACTTTTTTAACAACTAAGTGGTTTTAATCCAGTGGAAAGAGAGAGAAAATACTGTCAATATTATAGATTTCACAGACTGTTAGTGCAATGAAGAATCAGGGCCTGAACGTACTAATAAGCAAGATCAGTATGAAGGACCCACTAAGTTTCGTGACTTTGAGGTGCAAGTAAATACTTTAAAAATATCAACATTGTGTGATCTCTTAAAAACAGATAGTGTTCTTAATAGTTTTACTGGAATTTTCAGCTTCTATCGTATACCTTTTATCAATATTTTTTTAGAAAATGTTATATTAAAAGCAATACTTGGAATGTTATTAAAATAAAATTGTAGAAAATGGGAATGTTTTATTGAATGTGTTGGGAAAATGAAATTATTTATCAGTAATATATTTATTTGTTACATACATAAATTATGAATCATTTTTATTAAGAAGTTATATTTTACTGTCGATAACGTATTTTTAGTAAACTCCTAATCATAATCAATTTCCAGTATTTTAAATTGCTGTAACGTCTTATTTGCACATCCCACCATTTCCTGCCTTATACGAGCTTCTCATATTATTAAGCTGGCCTCTTAGTTTATGTGGATCAGATTTCAAATCACTTGTTTGCAAATACAAACCGCATATAAAGATGTTTTTACTTTGGCTTTGTCTATTAGAATCCAATTGACCACACAATTAAATGACCAGCATTTAAAACTTCCTCCTCTTCATATACACATCTAGATGTATTTGTACCCCCATAAATCCTTAAATACAAGAAAACACGATTAGACTGTGAATTAGAAAGGCAACTTTAACTTCAAAATAAATGCTTATTTTTACATGAAATGAAAAAGATTACTTACCTATATTGTAAATGTTGAGGGCTCTGGATTAAGCCCTATGTTGTGCCAGTTTCCCAGGACGACCAACACTGTGTTATCGCCTTTTTAAACTGCATCGTTGTATTCGTAAAAATGGACTGTATTAGGATTGTCTTCTTAACTTCATTCAACAAAAAAACTATGAACCCTTTTATTTAACCATTTATTAAACTTGTTAAATAAAATAAAACAACAACGTAACAAAGGATTACCTTAAACTAGTAATCAATGAACAAGTATTACAATTAATATGTGCTTAACAAGCACTAGCACATATTAATGAAAATGAATTAAAATAAATGATCACATCATTCAGAAAATATTGGTTTGCGTGTGTTCTGCTTGAGTGATAATTAGATACTGGTTTTAAGGAAGCATCGAGGAGCTTTGCATCGTATTTCTATCCCTTCTCCCCCGCCTAATTGTTCTAGAAGGTTTTTAAGTTTTTTATGCTGTCTCTCTCTCCCGCTTGAGATGACAAGGACCAACTCAAATCACATCATTATGAGTTTAGGGCGGACTTGACAATCGTCACGTAATCCTAAGAAGTTCGTTATAGATTCTGCGCAGTAAATATTGGCCTACGTGTTAATCGTAGCGTATTAGAAAAAAAAAACTGTTTGTCGATGTCTCGCGTCTGAAGGTTGTTTTTCAAATGCATCCCGGTGCGGCGTTGCCGGTTGAACTTAATATGAGTTTACATGTTTAATTATTTGAAAATTAAACAGTAAATAATAAATTTTTCACACAAATTAGTCTTTAATAAATGGTAAAATAAAAATATCGGACATACACAAACAAATCACAACAAAGAGCCAATGTCTGTATAAAGAGTTCCGATATACGCCACCGTGGCGCTGCAATCTTATTTTCAGATGCCTATTGACTGCTTCTCCACCTCTCCAGGCAAGTTCTACTGAAACGATATGGTAAAATTTTCGCTGTGAAAATCATTGGTTATTTTCCCAAACTGTTTTACTCATTTCAAAACCTAGCATTGTCTGATCCATTTTTTCGATGACATACCAAAATACGTCTATAACCTTTATATTTCTAAAAAATAAACTAAAAATGAAAAATGCGAAGTTGGAAAAGTCACCTTTTTTGAATAAACCTCGTATATACATACGACATTTTGAACAAACATTGCTTGCGTATCTTGGTTATTAGTATAAAATTATTAAATTTGTTTTTAATTATGTAATATAATTATTTAAACTGCTCTTGGTAACAGCTGTATAAAAAAATTCAAAAACAAATTTATTAAAAAAAACTTCTTATCGTTGTTTAAGTCATAATAACCTGGGAGAGAGATCGAGGAAACATCACGTATCACATAATTTTTTATAGTTAGAATTTTGATATAATAAAATAAAATTAAAATCCACTTTGTGCACTTAAAATATACTCATAGATAAACAAAGAAATGTAAATATAACATTTTTAAATTTAGAAAAATTTATAAATCGTGAATTTTACCGAGACATCAAAAATAAAGAACAAAATTTAAAATGTAATTTTTACATTCTAATAAAATTAGTTATAGGTAGATTAATTGTTACAATGTTTCTTGTTGTTTCATAAGTTTATTGTTTTTATTTTTTTAATCTGGTTTTATTTTTTATTAATTATAATTTTGATAAATAAAATTGTCACACATCAGTATCCTTATAATAAAATGTTAAATTTCGTTACTGAGTGTTCAATTTTTTAAGGGTGTTTCACCTGATAACATCCATAAATGGTTTATTTGCACTGTAGCTCCAACCATTGAAAATAGATATATAATATGTCATATCAGGTGAATGAGAATTAAAAAAGGAAACGAAAAACGTCAAAATATACAGGGTGTCCATTTAAGAAAACATAAGTTTGCATTATATTTCCTTAGTGAGCCCCCTAAAAAAATAATCTGTGCACCACTGAACTCTTTAATATTATATCTATCAAAAGTTTTTATAAGGTTTTTTTATATTTTTCTTAATTAAGAAGTTATAGTACCTTGTAGTTTTCGACAGTTTTCAATAATCGCCCTGTATCTTCCAACTGCAGGGAGTTACTAAAGATTTATTAAGGCTATCGTTACTTTAACAAAAAAAGAAGTCATAACATCTTAACTGCTTTTCTTCTATCTCTTCTAGTTTACGAGATACCCTGCAAAACGCAACCTGTACATAATTAAATTGCGGCCTGTGGAAAGTGACAAGAAGTGAAAATTCAGTATAGAAAAAGATGACCTCCTTACATATTTAAACGTGTATTGATAAAAAAAGTTGAATAATAAAAAAAGGGTTTTGGTATCTTATCTTAGAGAATTTTGGATACAGATCTGCCTCATATATATCCATAACTCTGATTGGAAATAATGCCGATTTGAACTTTGTTGATGGAGCGACCGTGACATTGATAAAAATAATAATAATGTTATAATGTTCAAGGTTATTGATGGTGTTATCGGTCGTCATATGGGAAGTAATCAATACTGCAGTTTTATAAAAACTTATGGAGATATGACGATACGTATAAATATTTGCAAGTATATAAAGCAAAGAAGCTTCCCTATAAAACAAACACAGTGATGATTCGTAAATTTAATAACTAGATAACTAGATAACAAGTAGAAACTGCTGTTGGTTTCTTGTCAAACATTTTGTTAAATAGCTTGTAATACTTTCTGTTAATAGTTAATAATAAATTAACTCAAGAAATATATTTTAATTATTTCTGAAAATTAATCAGCAATTTTAAAGAACTATGTATAAGTAAATAATAGAATTTTAATAATTACCTACAGCCATAATCTTAACCAATTTACTTAATTGTAATTAAATGAGAAAAATGTAGTGATATTTTCTTATTTACGCACGTCCTATTAATTGCGTTTTTATTTCGTTAAAATGTAATTAATTCATTTTCAGAAATTACGTTTTTAAATTATTTTAATTGGTTTTCCCTATTGCCTCTTGTTGAGGGTTCTGGAACTATCCCTATGGTGTACCGGTTTACCAGGACAACCGATGTATGATCATTGCCTTTTTAAACCGTATCGTAGCTTCTTAAAATGGACTGTAGTATTTTTTTGTCTTCCCAACTCCATTAACAAAAACAACAAACACCTTGTATTTAAAGGTTTATTAAAAATGTTAAATAAATAACTCACAAATTAACAATTAAATTACTTTAGTAAGTAATGAACGAACAACGCACAAATTATTAGTAAACGTATGTGTTAACAATCACTAAAACATATTAGTAAAGAATTAAAATAATCACATCATTCAGAAAATATTTATAATGCGCGTTTTAGGTGTTTTGTCTATGAGTGATGATGATGCACTAATTTAAAAGTTCGCGAAGTCTGGACCTTTTCGACTTTTTTCCCGACCCGTCCGAGTATTCTAGAAGTTAATTGTTATCGCGTGGGCGAATCGATTTTATTAAATGGGTGAGTTTTTTATGTCTGTCTCTTTCTCTCACGCTGGAGAAGACAAGGATTAATTTGGTTGCGAAGTTATGAGATTTTATGGTGGACGTGACAATTTGCATGTTCCTAGAAAACATCCGTTTGGCCTACATGACAAACTCCGCACAATTCAAAACCGTTAAGGCTTCTGTGCGTCTCGCGGTGTTGTCGGATTGTTTGACGCGAAGTTATCGATTTGAGTTTATGTTTAATTTGTTTTTGAAAATTAAACACCTCTACCATTCTACATTTGGACGCTGACCTCTTTCTAACCTTTTCTGGCATTGTTTGTTTGTTAAAAAACGTGCACAATTTAATTTATTTTACCATTTTTAACTCTTCAAAAAATGATACAATTTCGATGCTCAATACGAGCCGAACCAATAAAGAAAATTTCTTGAAACTCTTGATCAACTTACCGGGTGTATCAACGATGCGTGCGTGGAGGATAGCTGCTTCCTTTTTTAAGATAGGAAAAAATGTTTCAAATAAAAGTTGTAGATAGCAATGAAAGCTATGTTCCAAAAATAACTACCAACATACAGGGTGTCCCATAAATGTGTGACTTATCAAAGTTATGTTTTTTTTAAATGAAACACCCTAGATATTTTTACTCGATTGAATTCCTTCGGAAGAGTGCTTCTCAAAAATATAGGGTTGTATGGGTTTATACCAGGTGGTTCTGAAGTTATCATTTATGTCCCAAAATGGGTTCATTCAACAACCAATAACCCAAAATCAATAACTAGGAATAACAAAAATTTTTCACCAAATATCCTCGAAATGGTGTATTTTGATTTCATATTCATAAATTTACTGAATGGCATTTTTCCCATACAGGGGCAACCAAAACTCAGTTTTTTTCAAATTTTCTTGTTTCGAAATGAAATTATCCACCGAAGAAATGATAAACATGATCTACATTAAATATTAGATTTAAACTATAAATTCACTTCGATAGTAAAATGTCATATTCGTTGACAGTTCCTGTAACATTCAAATGTTCCAAGGTTGATTTGATATAATTGATAAAATGATCTACATTCCGGATAGATGTTACAGAAACTGCTTTAAGCCAGAAGAATGTATGCAGCTATTTAATTTGTTTGAGCGCAAAATTCTGAGACAGCTCCAGTAGCTTGATATGGAGCTGGTGATTTATTAATAGTTTTCAAGTTTTTTTAGAATAATAGAAGGGAATTTAGTTGAACTAAAGGATATGGAATATTTTTTCTAATTGCAACAACGGTGCTTGCTCATATCGAGGAAATATAAGCATTGCCAATTTTATCTTAAAGATTTCATAAAAAAACAGTTTTGATATATATGGAGACTCAATATAACTATTATAAATTAAAGAAAAGTGGCATCACGAATATTTGCAAAAAATATATTTTCGGTAAATTTTAGTAGCAAAACATAAATTTAAATGGATTGCTGAAGGTTCTATTAAATTGTCTTTAATTATTTCATGTAATTAAAATTCAAGGAACACGTTTCCTTTGTGCCATAAATAGATATCTTACGAAAATGTCATGTTATAATTTTTTATATTACTTGAAATTTTGTAAAGTGTAAGTGTAAGTCTAAAATAAAAACCTCTTCAAGAGGGTGAACTGAACGTGTTACATTTATTTGAAGGTTTTTTATATTATAATTTAAAAAAAATTTTTTTTAAATTTTTAAAAAAATTATTGTTATCAATGGGACGTCATATAAAGTAGTCAAGTATTTTAAGTAAAAGTAAATGACAAGAGACAGCTGACTTTAAATGGTAGTGACTACAGTAACTAACAACGTTAAAATAGCTCTTTTGACAAAAGAATTGATATTGAGAATCTCAATCAAAAAAGAAAGGAAAAGGAAATAAATATGACGTGTTAAATCTGAAAAGTTCCATCCTGACATTCCCACAACAGTTTAAACAAAGTGTTAAAATTGCAATTTAAATTGACTTAAGTATTGACACAGTTAACCGGATTCCTCTGTAATTCTCTCAAAATTTCTAAATGCTCCTATAAATTAAATTGGGAAAAGGCAGTAAATCATACGATTAAAGAAGAAGAGAAAATGTGGAAGTTGGACAATATTACTGATGAAATGATCGAGCCACTCATTGTAAATATTGGTTGCGACAGTTCATCTTCTGATTTCGAATCTGATTTGGATTTGTAGGTAAAAAGTAGTTTTTATATTAAAATTATTATTTATGAACGTAACGTTGTTTAAAAGTCAAAGTTTAAACCCTTATACCTACATAACCCGTTTGACACAATGTTCTTAACATACCTTGTGGAAAAATAAAATATTTAAAAAAAATTGCACTTTTTTACCTTCAGCTATTTAGAAGTTATAAGCAGTTTAATTAGGTGAAAATATAAGTGTACACCCGATATATTTATTATATTTATACAAAGGTTATTTCATACGAAAATACTCGAGGTATAACTTCACAAAATATTTTAACTGTCTACTAAAAGAAGTGGTACGCCTATGGATTACGAACGCTTTATTATTTTAATACTCTCTCATACATAAAAATAGACTATAACATCAAATGAAACCATCAGGAAGTGAGGAGGTAAATCAGTATTTTTAATTTTACTAACGAGATTAATTATATGTTTGAATTCAAGTGGTACACAAAAAAATTGTAGATTTAAACTAATGGCAAAAATAAATTAAATAAAAAAGTTTATCATAACCTTTACCAGTATGAAAAAGTGCTCGTAACCTTTAAATTTTTAGTTAACAATGCAAACATGAAATATTCGTTCATTATTTTAATGCAATCTGTTATTTAATTTCATCATATGAAATGTCGAAATGCACATATACACAAAATAGATCAATACAATTTTT
The DNA here is from genome assembly GCA_949320105.2 of Crepidodera aurea. Lineage (NCBI taxonomy): Eukaryota > Metazoa > Arthropoda > Insecta > Coleoptera > Chrysomelidae > Crepidodera > Crepidodera aurea. Next base: position 25,232,844 of record OX439477.1, read on the forward strand.
AAAAATATAAAATACAAACAATAGCTTCTGACATAATACGTGCGTCAATTCACTGGGTATGAAATGAGATACACAAAAACAATATATACTTTTAATAAATAATACAACAATAATTTTAAGTTAATGGATAATAACTCTATAAGAAGATAATAATAAATAGTCACCTTTATCATATGTACAACACAAAAAGAATGAGTTTTTTATTTTAATTATTAGATAATACTGTCAAATTTTGTATGAGCAATGGTTCCTACGTACTTGTTCAACTGTTTTTGATAGCAGACCAATTATAAATAATGTATGTGCATAAGTTTTTGCAAAGATATATCGTCGACCCGGAAAAGGATTGTCATAGGTGCTAATTTGCCAATTTTACAGGAGAAACATTTGAAAATTCGAAATTACCGTGGAGGAGGGCGTCACAAGTGCTCCCAGTGTCTGTCTTTGAAAGTAGAGATGTAACACTTCTTCATGTAAAACTAGACCACATTTTGAAAACATTGCACCAATAAAAACGAATTCGCTGATATTTACTTCTCACCCAAAATAACCATACACTTCCCACTCATGCTCGAATCCAACTCAACAAAGATATTATTGAAAATGAATATTCCCTTAATAATGAACTTTTAGAGCTTGATATTTACACCGATTCTAAACTCTTCATTATGTTTCAAGGAAAGCTAATAAAGTACTAATATTCCTAATGCTCGTGTTTACATCACATATGTCAATAGTGTTATAAATTGCAAAAAAGATAAATTTATAAAACATGTTCCTAAAAAATTTCACGCTTATGCCTAATCCAATTTCGTCCCTCATCGATATTGATATGTTTATCCGGATTCTTTAATTTTACAATAATTCAGTATGGAAAAGGAATCCACAGATATCAATTCAAGTAGTGTATGAATATTATCACCAGCTTCTCATTTGAAAATAAAATGTTTTGCCTTCAAAAATGAGAGGAAAAAAACATTCCCATAGTTACGTCAGCTGTACATTTCCAATTAAACTGATGTAATAAAAATAATTTGTCTTTGGTATTTGGTTTAAGTTTTGTCAACAAAACGTAAAACATGATGTAAAATTTTTATAAATAAAAAATTACTGTTTTATCTTGGGAAATAATGATAAACATGAACGAATACAGTGATTTCTTTTTGGGACTGAAGTAAAAAGAAAAAATACAGTGGCTTCAAGACCCTTCCAAGAAAAGCCCTAGTCGATCTTCTGAACTTATCATATGAATTTATAGATTTTAACTGTATAGGAAGGTTATTATAAAATTTTTTGGAAATAGTTAAATAAACATGGTCTTTCCGATATCTTTTGAATGTGCAGACGGATTCAAAGATAAATAGAGCAGGAAGGGTTAGAATTTAGAAATTTTTGAAGTAATTTTCACAGTGTTCCCTGTTACTTAAACCAAATACATAACGAATTGCTCTTTTTTGTCATTTGAAAATAGATTCGAAGTGGTACTACAAGAACCCCAGAACGGTAAACCATAGCGAGGATGAGATTCGAATAAGAAAAAGTAGGTCATTAATGCAGTAGTATGGGTTAGCTCTTTAAAAACAGTTTTAATAGAAAAACATGCAGAAGATAATTTTTTTGCCAAGGTATCAATATGAGTGAACCATTTTAGGAATTTTTCTATATAAAGACCTAAAAATTTAGTTGAGTTCACCGTTAGTATCGGATTATTGCTTAGAGTTATAGGCTGTAAAGTACCTCTGTAAAGCATTGCTACGGTTTTACTGACGTTGAAACAAAGCCCATTCGAGTTAGATCAAGACTTAATAGTTACTAGAACTTTGTTTATGCTAGATTGTAACGTCTGTATATCAGAACTACTCCAGGTTACACTCATATCATCGGCAAATAACGTTATTCGTCCACTTATTTTTAAGTATGTGATATCGTTGATGAATAATACTGAACCTTGAGGTACTCCACTACTAATTGACACATTTGAAGAATCCTCACCATTAGCACGCATCAGTTGATTTCTATTTTCTAGGTAAGTTTTAAACCATTGCAAAGGAGAACCCCTTAAATTTGTAGTTTCTGAATGAAAACTTCATGATTAACACAATCAAAGGCCTTTGCGAAATCACAAAATACTGAAGCTGTGAAAAGTTTATCATTAAGTGAAGTCTATATTTCATTAAGAAGGGAAAACATTACGTCACTAGTGTATTTTTTAGGTAGAAAACCATACTGATGAGGTGTTAGGATGTTTTGTTTGGAAACAAATTATTTCTTAAGTCATTTATAATAGACCAGGTTTCTTTGAAAGGATTTTAGTTCTTGAAATGCGATTTTTATAATAGTTTTTTATGAATCCCCTTTGTGAACTCTACCTACCTTTAAAATATCTCCGTTTACTTACGAAACATCCTTGAAAAGATATTGAAATACTCAGATTTTAATACTTTTAATAATATTTATTTTTTAAAATTCATATCTGACATTTTATAAATCAACAACAACCAATATCCATAAAACAAACCTCCCCTAACAACCATCACCAATCTTTTTTTTTTAAGTCCTTTTCACATATTTTTTTTTAATTCGTTTAACATACACAGTTTTCATAATTTTGTCCCATTTTTTTATACCATAACAATATAATAAACGAAATGTGCACTAAGAAATAAAATTACTTTCCAAAGGAGAAATAAAAACTGTAGGTATGTAATTTTAACTTACTATAAAAGGTTATTTCATTTTTTTGCCATATTTTAGTTATCCGTACCATTTTTTTCAAACTGTATTTTGCTAATCCAAAGGTAACTTTTGTTTTATTTCATTCGTGCCTTAACATACTTTTCTCGATGTATATTAATAATGTAGTAAATCATTTTTATAAAAATGAGAAATATTTATGATGCAAATCATCAATAGTTATCACTACAAAAATAATAATATTTTCTTTTACTCTTTTCGGTTTTTATTGTTCTTTATTGATATGTTTTGATATTAAATATTTATCAAAGTCAGTGAATGCAAGATTGTTGCACAACGTTATAGTCAAAGCGGTTTTGTTAATTGCTTAACAATTTTAAAATACTTTATCTATAATCGTACGATATTCACGGAACTAGATAAAAACTTGGAATTCAAAATGAATTGCTTATAAAACTAACAACTAATTATTTGATAAAGTTAAAAATTAACACGAGCTTTGCTAAAAATTAGAACAGTTTCTGCATTGCATCACTGAAAGTTGATAAACTGTATTTAGTTTGAGGGTCACATTTATTTAAATATTATTTAAGTGATTTACTTTATTTGAATATGTCATCTAAACTTTTATTTTAAAGTAAAGCGTTTTATATCTTAGACATCCGTGTAGTACCATCTTTATTCAGCTTCCACATTTATTTTTTAATTTTGAAATTTCAGACTATTGTTTAAAGACAAATAGGCCTCAGGGCCGGTTTAAGGCGTACGCAAAGGATGCGCCGTGGCCAGGGGGCGCCGCAGATTGAAAACTTTTTATATCAGCGGCTTCGGGGGTGAGTTTTGACCTGTGGAGGGGTTGGTTAGGGTCAGAAGTAATCTTCAACAACACCATCGTGTTCAGCATCCTCGAAAACTGGGAAACACGCGTTTTGCAGCTGTTAAAGAAAGAAAACATTATTATTGTCATACAAAAACTTTATATTTCAACTGAAAAAAGTGACAAATATTGAAGTTATAATGTCTATTACTATTCTCAACTTATGTATGGTATACTTTGCTGGGGTAATAGCTCTGGTACTGAAAGGGTATTCATTAGCCAAAAACGTATCGTAAATCGTAAGAAGTACATTTGGTCTCAGACCAAAAGATTCATTCCAACTTTATATGATGTCTATATTTTAACTGCTGTTTGCTTTATTCATAGTAATTTGAATAATTTCATGACATGCGGTGATATCAATCATTACACAACAAGAAATGCAAACAAACTCTACATTCCGTTAGTTTCAAACTCTCAAATAAGAAAAGGACCAATCACAATATCCCTCAAAATATATAATCATTTACCCGACTCACTGAAAGATCTCAAGAATCCTATGTTCAAGAGACAGGAATTTTTGTTTGTGAATTTAAAATTCGTGTTTAATTTATTTTAGTTTTAGTCTTAACATCTTTATTATAATTAGCTTTTTTTAAACATTATATTGCACACAAACTTCTTATTCTAGAAGAAAACATTTATATTTCTCACAACGTCCTTATCAATTTAATTTAATTTAAATGTACGTCAATTTTTACACAATCACACAATAATAAAAACATTTTTTATTTTTATGCCAAAATTATCAAAACGAATTTAAATAAGTGAATCACGTACCCTATAAGGGGCGGGACCAATAATATTTCTGATTTACGTTAACATTTAATCATATTGTAAATAAGATTAAGTTGTCATACTATTTTCTGCGAATTATTGGGGAACTATTGAACTATTTAAAAGCTATCTAACCGACAGAAAACAAAAGGTTAAAATTGGCAGCACCACAAGCCAAGAACAAACTATCACATGTGGAGTACCTCAGGGGACAGTGTTGGGCCCTAAATTATTTCATGTATATTTGCCGAAAGGCAGAAACCGGTCTTAGGATGTCGAATCTGATAAATTAAATTCCTTACTCGTTTTCTAACTTTGTATTAATCTCTAAAAGGGATACGAAAGAAGAGAGTGACATTTTGACTAGAATCAGTCAAATAAAAGCTTTGCAACACACAATGCAAATTGTGTATGCAACCCCAATACACCGGGAATTTTTTGCTTTTAATAATTGTCAATACTCTCTTCTAATCATAGATGGCAGCACATCTAAAAATTTTATCTTATAGCGGATATAGCTACTGACTTGTACGAGTTTGGAATTTTATTTATTGGATTCGAAAAGCCTAACTGACGAAGCCGAAAGGCAGAAACCGGTCTTAGGATGTCGAATCTGATAAATTAAATTCCTTACTCGTTTTCTAACTTTGTATTAATCTCTGAAAGGGATACGAAAGAAGAGAGTGACATTTTGACTAGAATCAGTCAAATAAAAGCTTTGCAACACACAATGCAAATTGTGTATGCAACCCCAATACACCGGGAATTTTTTGCTTTTAATAATTGTCAATACTCTCTTCTAATCATAGATGGCAACATAAATAGTATTTAATACTGTTTAAATTCAAACAAATATATGCTATATACTGACCCTTAAAGTCTCGTAGAATCGCATCTAGGGATGGGGTAGTGTAGCCAAAACATATGTGACACAACTTGAGATTCTACAAAAATGATTCCTAAGAATAATCCTCCAGAAAGGTTATGACTATTCATAAACGGTGGCGCCGATTTGAAAATTAATTTTATTTTTAGGTTTATTGATTTGCCAGAAATTCACCAGTTAGCAACAAAAACATTGGATTTGTAATCGTATATATTATTGTTCTTGATATAAAACATGTTATGCTTTTACAAAAGGATTTTTATCAATGTAAATCGAATGGTAATTATTGTTAAGCAATTTATATGTTATTATTAACTAAAAACTAAACACAATTTCAACAAACTCAAAACAAAAATACGTCATCAAAATTTTTAACAAAAGATTATTTTAAAGTTTATCAAGGTACGTACCAAAGTTGTGAAAGTCATAATATTCCATACCAACAGCCTTTTTTTTATTAAAAACAAAACTACAATATATTGAAAGGGTAATAAAACCAAAAATGGTCCTTTGTCCTTATGAATCAGTGTTCATTTTTTAAATCATAAAATATTCGTACCAAATTCCATTTTTTTTTCAACGATAATATTGTTTTAAAATATCTTAAATTATCCTTTAGTTATCCTTAAATTATCCTTTAGTTATCCTTAAATTATCCTTAAAATATCCTTAAATTATCATTTCATTATCAAATTGTATTTAAATTGTCAGATTTTCCATACATTTTCTTAAATTGTATTAAATTTTCTTGAATTATTTTGTTTTCTTAAATTGTCCTTAAATTTTTATTAAATTGTAGGTATATTGTGCTTAAATTATCCTAAATTGTCCTTAAATTGTCTTATTGTCGTAAATTGTCTTAAATTGCCTTAATTGTCAACCGGTTAAGTAACTTAAATAATACAAAAACGACAAACGGGCCCAAGAAAGTATCTTTAAAAACTCGCCACCTTCAGCCTGCACAACTTTTAAAGGCTTTTCAGGTTTCTTCTACTTCTTCAGGCGGCAGTATATCCAACTACTTGACACGTTACTCTTCAAACATAGGTCTAATTATAAAACCTTTACAAATAAACTAAAAACTTTCATCTATCTTTGATAAATAAAACTGGATCAAACTAGTTTCTACGTTAATGAAATATTATTTTACTTTTATCTATTCGTAAATTTAAGTAGGTACTTACTGCAGAAGTGGATTATTTTATTTATATACTAAACATCCGTAATATCAGATATATGTGAAATTCCATCGACTGTAAAATTTACATAATAGATTCTACGATAAAACAAAAATAAATTCATTATTGTTTTATATTCGAGGTAGGTACTCAGATAAAGAAACCATCTTTTTTTCAGGTTTTTTTTTATTATAACCTTGAAATTATGGATTCATAAGCACCATATAACAGGTGTTTAAAATAAACAATGGACATATAAAAAGATAAATAAAACAGACTATTAAAAAAAAGTAAACCAGACCAGTGGAACATCGTAAAAGAAAAAGCTAGATAAATGGAATAATAAAGAAAGGTGGAACAAGAGATAAAATAGTAATAGAAATGTGCAGATTGATTATGGAGAAAATAAAACAGGATAAAAAGGATCAATAAGATCAACAAGATATAGGACTGTTAGTAGCCCATTAAAAATCAAATACTATTAAACGAGCAAGGTTTGTATGTATGTGTGTGTGTCCAGAGGATCTCGAAATCCACTCGTCAGAATTCAATGAAACTTTCAGGGTAGACTAATTCCTATCTAAATCGACAAAAAATGTAGGTCTCATGTCTGTGAAAATTCGATCTTCCGAGAAAAGTTAAGCTTTTAGTTTTATTTCCTAGCAACGGCACATAATAATAACTTGTTTCTATAGTAATATATACTATAAAGGATAGATGAGTACAGTAAAAGTGGGGATATAACGTCACATTCCATAGGCGTACTTTGCAAAATAAGTTTCTATAATATAAATAAGGTCGTAGATTAAATTTTGAAGTTATATTATTTACAAAAAATAAAAATAAACTTTATGCATCTGACACTTTAACATTGAACGAATTAAATTTAACCAATAAATAACAAGGAGGATTATATGTTGGGATTAAACTTTTTTTAATCTCTTGGCATTAAAAGTAACGCTTCAGTACTTACCTAAACTCAAAGATTAAAAAAAAGTTAATTCAAGAACTATCTTTAAAAGTCATTGTTTTCACTAAAACTACTGGTATCACTATAATTGTCTTTTCTGAGGTTTATTATTATAGGTTCTATTAAATTTTCCATTGATATATCCACTTTCCTAAATGAATTTTCCACCATTTTAACATGATCAATGCATTTTCCCCAATGTTCTCTATTTACATCTGAAACTGCCTTCAAAAACAAATTTGGCATATCAGGAAATTTAAATGTTGTATTGTTTTGAGAAACATAACCTTTTAATAATTGTGACCAGATCAGTTCAATGGGAATGGTAAGAAGGCAATCTGAGAATTTCAATTCCTTTTTCTCGGGCCATCTCATCTATAATATATTTTTCGAACTTGTTTTTATGTTGCCTTGTTATTACTAATAATTCTACCTTCAAGGATTTAGGAGGACTGTGAATATTTTTAGAATAAAGCCATTTTGAAATATATATTAATACAAAATTCCGAATCTATTAAAATACATACGATACGGCTATGCATAAATAAAGTCTGACTTATCTGTCAGAAAGGTTTATTACAGCAAAAACCATGGAAACAAGATTAAATCTAGACAAAAACTATATTAGGCCGATCAGATGTATTAAAATTTAAATTTTAACTTCAAATAAGCATTGAAGGATGAGGTAAAAATAATATTTCTACCTCTTCAACCTGTACTACGTTCTGCAAATTAAATACTGCACTCCTTTCTTCTGTATTGTATAGTAGTAAGAAGGTTTGACTTTATTTAATTTCTGGCGTTTCAATCTGAAAGAATTCAATTTGAAATTTGCCGCTTTTTATCTATAATGACCTACAAATTTTGACAACTACTGACACGCACAGCTCTGGTTAAACGTTAAGAAAATGGGACCGGCTGGGATTTTCATGAAATTTTCACAGATGCTATAAAACATGATAAAATCAATATACTTAGCAATAGAAATTTTTGCGCGGAAAAATATTTTTCACATTTTTTTATGCTACAAATGCCCAAGTAGCAATTTATAACCAGAATAAACCTGAAAAGTATAAAAAAGGAAAGGTTCATTTGACGGACATAAATAATTTGCTTGTGAAATGACAGCCATCTCATAAATTCAAAGTTGAAAATACAACGTTGCCAATTCAATTTCAGAAATCATGGGTTTAGGTAAATATTTACAGGAACGTTGAGTAACACTGTTAAAATGGACACTTGTCAAAATGTGACACCTGTCAAAACGTGACAACTGTTAAAATGTGATACGTGTTAGAATGTTACAACTGTCAAAATATGACACCTGTCAGAATGTAATAAATGTCAAAATGTCACACGTATCGTACTTTTCTTTATTTATTACAAAGGTCTAACCTAACCTAAAGCTAATCTTTTTTTTTTTTTCGCGGGTGGAAATGCTTTATGCACATCGAATAAAGGTTTTTCCCTTCCCCGATAGTGTGAGACTACCCCTTACGGCTACTCACTAAAACCACCCCACTGAAACCACTATGCCCTACACGCTGCTGTTGCCCGTCCCGGAAATGGGGCCTGTCCGCCGTGACTATTCGCGAAGATCAAGCGTCAGTAGATGTTGCCCTAAAAGGGTGAAATCTCCCGAAACTAGGCAACTTTTAATGCATTTAACTAACCTCTGTGACAAGCAGTTGATAAACGTCAACAACAGCTGCAGCCAATTGAAAATTAACACTGACAGCTTTTTTAATTTTCCCGCCTACTTTCAAGCCAATCGCCAATCAACTTTCTATTTATCTACCTTTCAGTAGTTCAAGTAGATGTCGCCCTCTCCGTGATTTTCGCGAATTAATTAATAATTTGTCAGGTTATAAATATACTTAAATTATATATTCATTGGACTGCTTAAAAATGTAGATTGGAATATTGAAAATTAAAGTATACAAAGTTTCATTGCACATATTTCTAAAATCAAGTTTATGCGCTTTGGAGGGCAAAATATAGTTTTATAGTTGATTAGAAAATAATAGATATCATGGTTAAAAAATAATTCTATAATTAAGAAGGGGAGAAAGATTATAGAAATAAAATATTTTGACCCGACAGGATCGCAGTAACTCCTTAATATCTTTGGACTGGATGGTTCATATTAAAGACAAGACTTTGCTGTTGAACTATATGTTTCATGTAATTATGGTATCATATTTAAACTTTTCCTGGATTCAACCGCTGGGAGAATGTTCCTGCCCCCAATGTTGATAATTTTTTGAATTTATCATGATTGCTGGGTTCTTCAATAGTGTGTGACTAGCAAGCAATTTAACTGTTATAATGGTTGTGAGAATTGCTATACAACTGAGATTATAGAAACATGAAAATCTTATAACGCAGCTTAAAACTATTATACAACGTCTATTTAACCAAAAAGGGCCCACTTTTATAAAACAAGTTGCTATTATAGATGTTCTATTAGCTGGTTATACAACCCTTATAATTTTAATATACCTATATTAAGTGATACTTATAAAAATTTCGTATACAATCCTTATACAACAAATTTACATGTGCACTTCGGCCTGTATTGCAATACGACAAAAAGACGATCATACAGTGATGAAATTCAGAACAAAATAAAGGCGTTCAAGATTCATTAAAGGCGGCAGCATACAAAGAAATAATGAAAAATCTCCAAGAATTTCCTTGCGCAAATTGATGGGTCTCAGTTTAAATTACATAGGTTACTAAAAATTAAAAAAAAATTATCGTTTTTTATTGACATAGTTATAGTCTATTTTTATGTATGAGAGAGTAATAAAACAGCATTTCTAATGCAAAACTTAGTACGGTCATTTTAAATATTTTTACGGAATAATCTAAATATTTCCTAAAATTGTCATAAATGTACCTGAGCTAATACAAGTTTTGGGTGTTTTATTGGTCTTTTATAACCATAAGCTGTACAGAACAATAGAAAAAGATTTGGACAGGCCAAAAGCACTGTGTATTAAAGATGACATAGCCGTATCTTAAGATTATTTTCAATAAGTACCTATTTACCAATTTTGTTTTATTTTAATTCCAAGAATTTCTTACAGTAATCGAATTATAAGTAGATACATCCCTTACCAACAAATTTCACCGAAAATGCGATTGTAGGTTTTCCATTTAGTACATGCAAGGTGCAGTGTGCAGTCTATTGTGAATTCTAGTGTGATCATGGAAAATTTGGAAGTACCGCGTAAACGACAAAAAATCGGTCATTTAACAGTTAATGAAAAAACATTAATATTTAATTGTTTTAAATCATTTACAGACAAACATTTATGTAAAAGTGTTGATGACACAGTGGAATTAGTTAGTAGTACGCTTGGTGTTGGGAAATCTACGATTTACAGAGTTGTTAAAGAAGAGAAATGTGGCGAGTTTCAAACAGCACGTAAAGCTCCAGGAAAACCAAAATTTCAAATAGAAAAACATTTGAAAGAAAGACTTCGAAGGAAAGTGCATGCGTTCTTCTTTAGAAAAGAATTTCCGACAGTAGACAAAGTTCTTGCCACGGTTCGAGATGATAAGGATTACCCTGAAATGAGTCGAAGCACACTATGGAAACTTTTAAAAGAAATAGGTTTTCTATGGAAAAAGCATTCCAGAAAGTCTATTTTAATAGAAAGAAGCGATATTGTAGTATGGAGAAGAAATTACCTAAGGACTATAAAAGAAATGAGAAACCAAAGAAGAAATATATTTTATTTAGATGAAACATGGATCAACGAGGGACATACACCAAATAAATTTTGGCAAGATGAAACTGTTACAAGTCGAAGACAGGCTTTTTTAAATAATTTATCTACTGGTTTAAATCCACCATCAGGAAAGAGGCGCAGACTGATAATAGTACACATCGGTAGTTCAAACGGTTTTGTTAAAGGTGGTTTATTGACTTTTGAATCTACTCGTACCGGTGACTACCATGAGGACATGAATGCTGATGTCTTTAAAGAGTGGTTCGAACAAATGATAGATCTTCTTCCTCAGAACTGTATAATAGTAATGGATAATGCAAGTTATCACTCGAGACTTACAGAAAAAATACCCACAACCAAGTGGTTAAAAAAAGATTTACAGAATTGGCTAAATTCAAAGAATATTAAGTTCCATCCCGGTTCTGTGAGAAGAGAACTGTATCATTTGTGTTCCCTTCATAAAGAGAAATTAAAAAAATATGAAATTGATGAAATTGCAAAAAATCGTGGGATGACGGTGGTTAGATCACCACCATATCATTGCGAAGTAAACCCGATTGAACTTATATGGGCACAGATAAAGGGAGAAGTTTCAAGAAAAAATAATTCTTTTAAAATGAGTGATGTTAAACAGTTGTTTGAAAACTGGGAAAAGGCAGTAAATCATACGGTTAAAGAAGAAGAGAAAATGTGGAAGTTGGACAATATTACTGATGAAATGATCGAGCCACTCATTGTAAATATTTTTATATTTTGCAGAGAATGATTGAATATTAAATAGTAAAACACTAGCTTGCAGAAAAACGTTTTTAATACGCATTGACATTAAACATTATGACATTTTTCGTTGCCAAGAAAATAGCATTACAAAAGAAAAACTAACAGAACTCAGTTCCCAATGAATCTCAAAAGTTCACACTAAATCTTAAAACTTTTCCTTTTTTCTTTTGACTACAAACAGAAAATTAAAAAAAAACTTAATGTTACATAAATGCAAAATTATTAAACAATATATTTTCTATACACTTTGTAAAAGTCCCAACTTATTGTTCAAAATCACTAGTCGAGGTCTTGGAAGTGGCTTGGTCATGATGTCAGCTATCTGATCTTCAGTAGGAATATACTTGACTTGAAGAGCACCTTCCAACACCTTTTCTCTTATAAAGAAATACTTTATTTTTATATGTTTTGTCCGATGGTGATTTTCAGGGTTATGGCAAAGACGAATCGTTGCCTGGTTGTCTATCTGAAGAGTAGGAACTTGTTTTGGACAGCCCATCTCTTCATACAGTCTAGACAGCCATATAATTTCTTTGACTGCCTCATTTGCCGCTACCAGTTCGGCCTCAGTTGTTGACGTAGCAGTCAATTGTTGTCTTTGACTGAGCCACGATACGGCCCCTCCTGCATATGTCACTACAATTCCTGACGTAGAGCGACCAGTTTTGTTGCAGCCTCCGAAATCTGCATCACTGTAGCAGTCTAACTTGCAACTACCATCTGCACTGAACTGTATTCCTAAACTACAAGTACCTGCTATATAACGAAATACTCGTTTTAATCTTGCCACATCTTGCGTACTTGGGCAGTCTAGAGTTCTTGACAAAACACTAACACTGTAGGCTATATCTGGTCTAGTACCTACCATTAGGTACATTAATGCTCCTACAGCTTCTCTGTATGGAAAATTATGATTTTTGTCACTTTCTATTGCGTCCTCAATAGAATCTCCCAACTTTATCATAGGAGTCGAAACAGGTTTACATTCACTGAAGTTAAAACGTTCTAACAGCTTTCTTGCGTATGCTTGCTGACAAATTTTAATTGAACCCTCTTTCAAACGTTCGATTTCGAATCCCAGAAAATAAGATGCTGGTTTAACTGTGATTTTAAACTCTTTTGGTTGCGACAGTTCATCTTCTGATTTCGATTCTGATTTGGATTTGTAGGTAAGAAGTAGTTTTTATATTAAAATTATTGTTTATGAACGTAACGTTGTTTAAAAGTCAAAGTTTAAACCCTTATACCTACATAACCCGTTTGACACAATGTTCTTAACATACCTTGTGGAAAAATAAAATATTTTAGAAAAAATTGCACTTTTTTACCTTCAGCTGTTTAGAAGTTATAAGCAGGTTAATTAGGTGAAAATATAAGTGTACACCTGATATATTTATTATATTTATACAAAGGTTATTTCATACGAAAATACTCGAGGTATAACTTCACAAAATATTTTAACTGTCTACTAAAAGAAGTGGTACGTACGCCTATGGATTACGAACGCTTTATTATTTTAATACTCTCTCATACATAAAAATAGACTATAGCTAATTAAAGTAAATAAAAAATTATTGTTTTATATATAAAATTCAATATCGCCCCACAAACTATTGAAGAACCCAACAAACTCAAAAAATTATCAACATTGGGGACAGAAACGTTCTCCCAGAAAGTTGCTATGTTCTGATGTATGCAGGCCTGACGACAGGGGAGGGATAACGGGGGATTCCCCCCGGGCCCGCAGTTCTCGATGGGGCCCGGGCCCGTACGAAAAATCCTTGTTCGCATTACGCTTCACTTTTAGGTTTTTGAGCACTACTGCTCCACTACTGGTTGCACTACCCAGTAGTTTTTTCGGCAATAGTGAAGCGTAGTGCCAATAGTGGTTTTCCGTTCCCAGTGCATAAGAAATTTTTTTTTATGAAATACAGATGTAATTCATTTCGGAAGCTCATAGTGGTTTGTATTTTAATTTCTCTCTTTCCACTGGATTAAAACCACTTAGTTGTTAAAAAAGTTTTTTTATTGACGTTTCGGCTTTCTATATCGAAAGCCGTTATCAAAATGACATAAAATAAATTCATTTTACGTCTATATCGAAAGCCGAAACGTCAATAAAAAAACTTTTTTAACAACTAAGTGGTTTTAATCCAGTGGAAAGAGAGAGAGATAGAAATACAGATGTAACGTGATGGGCTACTAATTTTAAAATTTAAATCTATAGGGGCCCGTAATTTTTACCACCTGGCCCGATTTTTCTCTCTACGGGCCTGGATGTATGTACTTATCATGATGATATAACTTGTAAATCATTCATAAATCCACTTGCAGACCTAAAAAGTTCATACATTTCTTTGGCTTTTGTTTGTTGCTAAGACGAAAAAATAATTCCCTTATTTTTATTTTCAAGAAACTTTGAGACCCCACCCCCCTTAAAAAATAAATAATAATTGTTAGAGTAGGAGTTTCTTTCATCAGAATTGTTACATTAAAACAAAAAATACTAATAATTTCCGTAGGCAATGGAATTTGTATATCACGGTATTCATATATAATAAAAATTGCATCATCTATTTACACACGAGTTTTTAATCTTGATATCCGAATAATCTTTAAATTTGACCTCATTTAGCAAATTGATTTTTGGCAACCTACAGTCTAAAGTAGAAATACTAAAAATTTTGTAGAATCCGACTGATAAATTATATTTATGTATGCAATATACTTTGATATTTGGATGAAAAAATCAATATTACTTCGTTTTTCGATATAAATAAATTAAAAGTATTTTTTACTACTGACATCTAAAAGTAATTTGACAACAGAATATTCTGAGTTACCCTAAACAGTTATTATTCATTTTTTCATGACCCATGATATACTTATTTAAACCCCAAAAGAATTACATTTAAAATGGCCATTATCCACAATTCAATATTAATACAAAACAATATTTTAACGTTTGTGGTTAAAAGTATAACTTTTGCCTATACTGCAATAAATAAGGTAAAACGTAACAGAAAAATAAAGCTGAAAAACCAAATTAAAAACAACTGCTTCGTCGTGTCACTTTTAAAATTTTAAATTATAATTACGCACCGAAAAAAACGAATCCCGGTAATTTCCAGTTAAATGAATTCCTGTTGTTTAAACGCAACTATTGTTATTATAACAAGAAAAACCGTTCGGAGAACAATCTGTACTTGCAATCTAACAGGCCGATTCCAGTTAAAGTGACTTGAGTGGTATGAACAGGAAAAACCGGGTAAGTATAGCAGGAATAAGGTACTGTTAATTTATCAGGAATATTTCCTGTGTATGTAGAATAATATTTTGCTATATTTACGAGATATTACTGTAAAACATACGTAAATGTTACAGGAATATTCTGTAAATCCCACAATTCAATCCGCCACTCTGAACAGTTACTCGTTAGTACACTTTGGATATGAACATCAACATCAAGAATCATCAAGATTAGGTACCTGTTTTAGTTGTTTTACAAAACAAGTTATACAGGATATGCTAAATATTTTTCCTGTTGTGTTTTGCGTACTATAAAACAATTAAGGAAGTGGGCCTAGAATTAACCAAAATAAATATTTTTTAAGAAAAAGAGAAACACGGAATTTAAATGATTTATTACACGTGTTGTAAATGTGACAACTTAGAAATTTAAATACTTTAAATATCAAATCTTTACAAATTCAATTTTTGTACGTAAATACTGAATTATAGGATTATTAATTATAAATTACAAACTAAAACTTATGTGGCTATGCCTGCTGGAGGCACGTTGCTTATTATAATAATTCGAATTTATCAATATTCTAATTTTACGATCGTTTAAATAATTTCCAGGTTTTTGTAGTGGACAGTGTAGTCATTTAAATTACATAGATTTTGACTATTTAGTGGATACATATATAGATAACAATTCTGTTTCCACTCAAAATATGGGCAGCTAAAACATCAATCTACTTCGAGAATTATAGTAGAAAAAACGCTATAAAAACAGCAAAGGATACCGCCAATAGAAGAAATGCTAATTGATCTGGACATTTTTGAGTATTTTAATGTCGAAAACACCGTACACTGTCCATATACATAAAAATAAAATGATATTTTGTCTATTAGGACCACCGTGCAAAGATTCAATAACCAACTTACTGGAGATCGTTAGGGGTAATTTGCGTAAAATTTCTACATTGATTAACTTTCTTTAATATGAATTTACATTTTAATTTCTATAACGCATATTAGATTTCAATAGAGGTTGACCACTCCACCTCGCCCATAGGTTCATTTTCTGATCTCTTGTGAGATTCACAAACGTTGCTAATTAAAATTTTTGTCTCAAATTTTAATCTTAAGCTTACCTACCCTATCTCAACCCTCACCATTGGATTCACTGTCATCAACGTTGATAATCAATTTGGTCGGACTCGTTATATAAGAATTTTCTTCTTTGATAACATGTTTGATTTTTGTCTGCCAATCATCAGCTGAACTTTTGTTAATTTCTTCTTTTACCAAATTTGCTATCAACCCGTCAAATTTGGGAAACACGTTATAACAAGTTTTTTTAATGATGCTTAATATTGCCAAATCGTTCAACATTTGTTCACCTATTGTGGATCTAAGATAGGTTTTTATATATTTTAATCTACTAAAAGTGCGTTCAGCAGTTGCACTATTAGTGCCTATTAATGAAGTGAAATTAGAATTTTATATGGATGTTGAGGTCCTGATCCGGCTCGAAGGACCATGGAATAAGCCCTATGTTGTGCCAGTTTCCCAGGACGGCCAACAATGTGTTACCGCCTTTTTAAACTGCATCGTATTTCGAATTTCGTGGACTGTACTTTTAGATTGAAGAAATGTGCTGTAGTAGGGTTTCCTTCTCAACTTCATCCAATAAAAACAATGGACACTTTTATTTAACCATTTATTAGACTAGTAATCGTGAACAAAGTATTATAGTTAATTTAAAGAAATGACCACATCATTCAGAAAATATTAATTTTGCTGTACTACGAAGCATTATGAAAAATGAATTTATTGACGAGGTTTTCTGTAACCCCGGAGTATGCGCTCGATGCAAAACTGAGTTTAAATTGAATTGGACTGCTTGATACGCAGCTAAGTCCCACTAACTTGCCGTACTAAGAGGCATTATGAAAAATGAATTTATTGACGAGGTTTTCTGTAACCCCGGAGTATGCGTTCATAATGAAGGCTCGATGCAAACTGAGTTTAAATTGAATTGGACTGCTTGATACGCAGCTAAGTCCCACTAACTTGCCGTACTAAGAGGCATTATGAAAAATGAATTTATTGACGAGGTTTTCTGTAACCCCGGAGTATGCGTTCATAATGAAGGCTCGATGCAAACTGATTTTAAAATCGGCGAAGTTCATCGGTTTCAGATATATCCCTTCCCCGGCTGGCAACCATTCTCGAAAGATTCTTTATCGTGAGCCGCGCAAACAAGTGTAAGATTTTTTCTATTGTCTAGACGCGACGGTTAAATTTACGACTTGATCCCATCATTACAATAGAGCAAAAAATTCTCTTTGATGAACCCGCTTCCTGGTTTGATGCCGCTCGCCAACGTATTTTGGTGCGGCGTTGCCGGTTGTACGAATAAACGAATATGAGTTTACATGTTTAATTATCTGAAAATTAAACAATGGATGTAAGAGCTAAATCAATTTTTTTTAATTTTTTCGATTTTATACATAAAGAGAAGCTTGTAAAATTTTTTTTAATAAATTTGGGCTGGAGCTTCGCGAGATATGTGCCAAAAACAGCATTTTTGGTATTTTTCGAGTGGATGGCTTCACTATTTTTTAAATATCTTCGGCTCTAAGAGTCAAACCTCAAAAAACGAATTCGGGCACATAATTTTTTTTACTGAATTGGCAATAAATAACCAAAGAATCCTTGAATTTTCTTAAAAATTGGAAAAAATATGTATTTTTATGTCGGGAAGACATGGTAAAAATTAAAAAAAAATGTATTTGATCGCAATTTTTGAAAAAACAATAGAAGAGAAAAAATCTTAAAAAGAAGGATTTTGTGTCTACTTTTGTCTAAGAAAATCCAACATTTTAATTCTTTATTTAAAGTGCACAACTTAGGGAATAATAAAAAAAAATTCGATTTTCATTTTTTTATATTGATTTATATTGATTCGTTCCCTCACAAAAATCTTACTTTAGAACCTGAAATATTTGTTTTATTTTTTTAAACATTTTTTGGGCTGAAATACAGTTTTTCTAAGAGAATCAAGCATAAATATAGTGATAAAAAAATTGGAAAAAAATGAAAATCGAATTTTAATTTTTTTATTATTCCATAAATTGGCCACTTTAAATAAATAAATAAAATGTTGGATTTTCTTAGACAAAAGTACACACAAAATCCTTCTTTTTAAGATAAAATTCTTTTCTCTACTATTGTTTTTCCAAAAATGGCGGCCAATTCAATTTTTTTTCGAAAAATGGCGATTTTGGCTGGACAAATAAATTTTTTTAAAAATTTTTACCATGTCTTCCCGACATAAAAATACATATTTTCTCCAATTTTTAAGAAAACTCGAGGATTCTTTGGTTATTTATTGCCAATTCAGTAAAAAAAATGTGCGCGAATTTGACTTAGCTGTTACATCCATTTTCAGAATATTTTCGTCTAATTTCACGCAACTATATGGTGATATATTCGGTACAATTTGACTAGATTCGGAAATGCATTTTCAAGATCATTTGAAATGATATATGGTAATATTTCTTCAGTTGTTACACTAATTTCATTACCTTTAAGTTCTCTAAATAATAAACTAAAAGACTGGTATTCAGCAATTACATCACTAGTTATAAAAACGACATTTTGTAAAGGGCGGGGGGGGGGGGGGGGGATACTGCCCCCTTTGCCCCCCGTGGCGCCGCCGCTGGTTATAACGCCTTATTCTTTTTTAATTTGTCCCCAAATTAATTCTGTGGGGTTAAATACACAAAAATAGGGCGGAAGGAGCAATACCTCGTGGCCGCCCCTTTTTGATGCCATTTCATCAATAAAAAGTTTTATAATATATATGTAAAGATGCCCAAACGATATGTATAAATGTTTAGAAGTGTCATTTCAAGTTGACATTTTTACTTGATTCCTTTTTCAAGTTAGAAAAATGGCGTCGAATGATGTAATTCCTGCTGGAATAAAAGTTGTAAATAAGCTAATTGTGGATGGATTACTAAAAATCAGAAAAAAATTTCAAGTCAGCTGATTTACAACTTTTATTCCAGCAGGAATCACATCATTTGACGCAATTTTTGTAACTTGAAACAGTAATCATTTAAATAAAAATGTCAACTTGAAATGACTTGAATCAAATATTGAAATAGTATGAACGTTCACTTGAATTCAGGTTACTTCTTTCAAGTTACTTGAATTCAAGTAACTTGTAAAGTCTGAACGCCACTTTATAGAAATTAAAATGTAAATTCATATTAATGAAAGTTAATCAATATAGAAATTTTACGCAAATTACCCCTAACGATCTCCAGCTAAGTTGGTTATTGAATCTTTGCACGGTGGTCCTAATAGACAAAATATCATTTTATTTTTATGTATATGGACAGTGTACGGTGTTTTCGACATTAAAATACTCAAAAATGTCCAGATCAATTAGCATTTCTTCTATTGGCGGTATCCTTTGCTGTTTTTTCTTTCTCATAAAGCGGTGGGTTCTACTATACTAATGTATTTCACTCCAAATTTAATGTTATATTTCATCTGGTCATGTTTTTTTCCTTTCCAAATATTTTTTCTGCAGCCGTCTCGAAAACAAAATTTTCGGTATGATTTATTAAATCGAAAGTACCACTTTACACGAATCGTACCGAAAATGCTATTTTCGGGACGATTTTTTTCACTTTCGGACCGATTTCTTTACTTTCGGTATGATTCTTGTTACTTTCGGGATGATTTTGAATATTTAGTAGGCGGTTTTGACAATATCATGAACTTGTATTTTATTCTGACAGCGCCTGTCATGTAACATTGGTGAGTTACGACATCGCAATTTGCTGAATCTTTATCTTTTATTCTCATTGTATTCCATTATCATATTACTGCTTATCTTTTAGTTTTAGTCGGCTTTGCTAATTTTTCTATAATTAAGATTTAGATTTTGTCTAGCTTTTGCAGCGTAAAAGCATATAATTATATTCACTTAAATAATAATATAAAATTGTATTTTTCTCAATAAAAATTATTTTTAAAAACACCGTCTCAGTTCCAAAATACGTATTTGGTGTGTGTTTTTTCGCTTTTCAAATCAAAAAAATGGAAATAAGTATCTAGTGAAATGAGTCCACATGAGATTAGTGAATCTGCTAAAGCAGCTACTTGCATAAGTAATGTATTCATAATGTATTCATAAGAGTGATTGTTATATGTAATTGTCTAGATATATAAAGTTCATACGTTATTATCCATCGATATCCTTTTTAACATACAAAACGGCTGCAGAAAATAGTATATTGTGCAACAAGTTTTGAAAATAGCACTTTTCACACGCATGTGACGATTTGTCACCAGTCACAAGCCACAAGTCACAAAGTGTGAAAAGTGCTTTTTCACACGAGTTACACACTATACTTTTCCTACGGCTGCGACTTTATTATCATATATATATTTTTATTGGTACCTATTTATTGTTAGGTAAAGCAAATCTTATTTAAAACATAGAATAGTGCGACCACAATGTTGAAGATTTATATTTTTGCGCTAATTCTTCAAAATAAACAAGCAGAACATTCTCTGATAACTAGTTTAGGTTTCGTTCATTTTTCCATTTTATGAATGTTTCATAAGAACTTTCATACCTCTCTTTGGAAATTAATGGTAAAAGATTTTGCGTGATTTGGGAGGCCCTTTCAAGTATTTCTGTAGGAGTACAGTTAAATTCATCTTCTATCATCGTGTAACACTGCTTTTTTAAAATTTTGCAATAAATTTGACTTTATTTTAATGAGAAATGAGAACTGTCAGTAGTGACAGTGTCCGCATGCTAGATTTCATCTCGATTCATTGATATGTGTTGTTAATATGAGTTGTGTTGTCATTTTACTTTGCACACGCTGTTTGAAATTGACGTTTTTCAAGGGAAGTTGACAGCGCGTTTTTATGCATATTCTAAGCAGCCGTAGGAAAAATATTGTACGTAACACGATCCAAAAGTGATTTTACGGGACTCGCAGGATTCCAGGACTCGCCTACGGCTCGTCCTGGAAATGTCATACTCATCCCGCAAAATATCACTTTCGGAACTTGTTACGTAAATTATTATTGTTGTCCGCAGTTCGGGTGACGGATTATAGGATCAGATTACCTTGTCTGCAGTTCAGGTGCACCGAGACGAGTTTAGCGCGCCCGACGATCATTAGACGAGTCTGGAAAGTCTTTCGGGGTGTTCCACATCAGTCAGATTGTATTTTAAGCTGTTATCATAATGTAGGCAATCATTTGATACATTTTCCAGTCTGTTTTTTACTTATCTTCAGTATACCTTTTACTACTAGAACTATTTTTATCACTGGAAACAAAGGGCCGTGTTTTCGAATGTTCTGACGCATTTTCCGCCTTAACCCCCCCCCCCCCCCCCTACAATTTCTATCTATGTTTGCTGACTGTGAAAATAAGTACCGAAAATCGTCACTGTCTCCTGGACTATTACAACAAATCTTTCAAATTAATTCGTTTAATATTTCTTTTAATTAAAAATGTAAAATTGAAACGATTCGGATTATCCGAAACTTAAAGCAGGTTGGTTGACTTTTAAAATAGTAAATAATCGAAGTTAATTTACTATATACGCTACATAGTTGTATTGTATTACATCATCTTTTTCAGTTGGCGCGCTTAGATGTTTATTCATTCAATGATTTGAAGTCACGAGAATATCGGGACAAAATCCAAAGAAGGTCAAACCGAAACTACTCTAAAGGTCGACCTTACCGCACGGTGGTAACAATCACCAAAAACCATAATTATTAGGCTTAGTTTTGAATACACAGTGCGCGCGAAAAATATGGAAACATAAAGATATCTTTGACACTCCGTAAGATACAATAACAAAATTTTGGTTATGTATATTAGATGTATAGTGCGTTGCAATTTATAGTAGAAAATCGTCTCGCTTTAGACATGAAGGAGATTGTGTATTAGCCGGAACAGAGACGGTGCTCCCAAATGGACTTTAAAAATTTATGTTTTCTGTTTGGGTAGTATTCACGATATACCCAACTAATATAATAAGCATTGTATAACTGTTGCTAAGCTAAGCTATTCAACATGTTAAAAAAATCGAAGAGAAATATATGAGATTTAACAATACAATTCAAAAAATTGTAATAAATTTGGATGATACTGATGATGATAGTGATATTATTTCAGAACATGAAATTAGTGACTGTGAAAGAGATTTAGAAATATAGACGTTTTGAAATTCATTTACCTACATTTCCACAAAATAAATCTAGTGAAACATACATTCTTTTTAAATTAATACTTAATAATTTTAGTTAATTTCAATTTTCATTATATTTTTTAGTTAAACATGTTGTGTTTGGTAATCTTATTGATTTTTTTATAATTTCAATTAAGTATTAGGTACTATCTAATCGTTTATTAAAATTTTAATAAAACTTTTATTTTTTTTTAATTTTAATACAAGTTCTCAGCGTGTTATATTTTTTTCAATGCAATTTAGACCGCAAAAGGATCTTTGTAGTACTACCTAAGGTTGTGAAATAAATCACACTTGTTCCCAAGAACAAAGACATTAAATATCCTACACTGCACCAGCGTCTGGACTTCAACAACTACTCCTTGGGCTATATGCCCCCCCAGGTATTGAATTACGGAAGTCCAGACGTGGTTTGACCAAGTCGGGGCTTTAAACCAAAAACTTTGATTTTATTATTAAAGGAGCTTGCCATTCTTAGACCGGTTTCGGAATTATTGTTCCTCTTCAGTAAGAAGCAGGCTAGCTCGAATTTCCATCTCTAAAATGGTAATTTTGGTACGCCCATGGTCCTTTTTTGGTATTTTTATGGTTCAAAAAATTCCACCACCGTTACAACTTTGTAGAAATCAAATTTTAAAAATTATCTTTAACATTTGAACAAATAACACTCAACCTAAGCCGGCTCTGATCAGCATGTTTGCAAATGTTTCAAGATGTTGCCAGACCATTGCGCATTCTAGATTATCTTGCAACGGACTATACCAGCGATTTTAAATTTTATATTTTCGACGTTGCCAAATGTATAGTTTCTGAGATCTACGAACAATATGTTCAATTTTTAAATGGGATAACCCGTATATGTATTTTACAATTTTCTGTTACAGTTTTTTATGGCCGATGCACTTTACAAACTGTTAATGGCCAATATTGACCATTAATTTTAAGAAATTAGGAAAAACATTTTTATTTTGTAATTAATATTGCATTATAAACAGAAAACAATTAAAGGAGATGTTCAATATGACCTCCTTGTCCTTGGAAACAGAAATACATTTCGAATGAAAATTCATCCAAGATCTTTTTAATCTCCTCTGTAATTCTGTTTTTCAGTGCTTGGATAGTCTCTGTGGCCTATTGTAAATCGAAGTTAGAAATTTTAAAAAGGTTCTTTTCGAAAACGACCCTGAAACTGAAAGTATCTACTATAGTGTAGTCATTCCAACAGGATATTGAAGATAGAACAAGCACACGACCACAAGGATTGTTTTGTAATTTCTCTCAAATGACAGAGGAAATAGCAATATGTATTATGTCACTGTGAAGGTCTATCGAGGCTAAGATTCCTGTTGTTTTGACTCGGGATAATTTTAACGACATAAGGTGGGACTCGAAAAAAAATTTCCGGTAATAATCCAAGATTACAAGAGAAAATTGCTGCAGAAAATTTTAGAGGTCTATACGTACAAAATGATAATAAGTTCAGTGCAAAATTTTATGACCAAAACTGTACCTACTATATATTTTCAATCATATTTTTTACGGTACTCTTGTTTAGCGGCAACAATTTGCACCGTTTTAGAGAAAAATCGATTTTTCCTGTTGCCAAATTTTGCCTTTTATTTCCTGTAACACGTATTCAATAAAACATGGTCGAAAAAAATAAGGATTTTAATTTTACAACCTGTTTTTAATAGTATAAAATTGTTTTTCAATGTTTGAAATTCCTGTATATTTTCTTGAATTGTTTTTTGTTTTTTTTATAAACAATGACGTGACCAGTTCTCAATTTTTTTTTCCGCAGCCTCTACCGATCTAGCCGGTTAACGTAGGACCGAAAAACAAAAAAACAATATTTCGTTATAATATTTACATATTTACAATAAATTAATTTCATAGATATACAGGGTGTTTCATTGGGAGAGGGTAATATTTTAACAGTGGATAGGAGTGACTGAGGTGATTCCAAATAACCCATATTTTATGGGTCTACGGTCCCTTATAGCCGAGATACAGAGTGTTTGTTCATTTTGGTCATTTCTTCATTGGCTCCTG
The DNA here is from genome assembly GCA_949320105.2 of Crepidodera aurea. Classification (NCBI taxonomy): domain Eukaryota; kingdom Metazoa; phylum Arthropoda; class Insecta; order Coleoptera; family Chrysomelidae; genus Crepidodera; species Crepidodera aurea. Next base: position 25,257,332 of record OX439477.1, read on the forward strand.
TGCTTTTAACCACTCTGTATAATTTTATAATATTTGGTACACATAGTCTCTGTATCTTAACAAATTAATCGAGATATTATTAACATTAAAAATACAGGCCCGGCTTCACTAAAAATTGACAAATTCGTTCCACTCATAAACAACACCCTGTATGTTAAATTTTCAAAAATATTTTACCATATCTAAAAAGAGGACGAAAAATTGAATTTAACGATATACTTTTTATTTTTGCACATATGATTTTACTACACATAAATTGTTAATTGTTAATTAATCCTATTAAGTTGTAATCAATATTATTTGGCCTAATTAACTATTTTGTTTAAAAGTATATTATAACAAAAATTTTTATCGTCATCTAGGCCTATAAAAACAGATTTACAGGACCGTACTAGGAACTAAACGTCACATTAGATTTACCTATTCAACACTCATTTGTGTAGTTTGGAGTAGAAGAGTAAAAGAAACTCTAATCAAATGTTTGTAAATGATAAAAGTACATAAAAAGCATTGTGAATGGGACGCGATCTTATTTAAAGTTGGAAATCGCTATACTATTTGTGAAATTAAATTACGTCAAAATAAAATACGTCAACAACACATGAGTCGAATAAATAAAAATCATTTTTAGTTAAATAATATCTAATTAAATTATAAACAAAATTCCAAAATTTATACAACACTTAAAAGACTAGAAAAAAAAACAAGTTTAAAAAAATTATAATAATTGTTCGAAATGATCCCCATTCTGTTGAATGCAAACCTTGTGAAAACTTAAATAAAAATAGATTGACACAGCGAAGTCTAAACTGTCAATTCCATGGGCATCTAGATTTTGTAATTTTTTATGTTTTCATATTATTACTATTAAATTTCACAGCTTATTACCAAACTTACTTAATTAAATAAAGAATGCGTTTTCAAGTACTTTTATCCTTTACAAAAATTAGATTTTAGATTCTTTAACTCTCCTACTCTAAAATACACAAGTTTTCATAATAAAGGTTAAAAAAAAGAAATAAAATGCGTGATGTATAGATAAATCTAATGTAATATTTAGTTCCTAGTACGGTCCTGTAAATCTGTTTTCAAAGGCCTAGATGACGATAAAATTTTTTGGTATAACATACTTTTAAACAAAATAGTTAATTAGGCCAAATAATATTGATTACAACTTAATAGGATTAATTAAGCCACGTTGGTGCCCCAAAAATAAAAAGTATATCATTAAATTCAATTTTTTGTCCTCTTTTTAGATATGGTAAAATATTTTTGAAAATTTAACATACAGGGTGTTGTTTGTGAGTGGAACGAATTTGTCAATTTTTAGTGAAAACAGGCCTGTATTTTCAATATTAACAATAACTCAATTAATTTCTTAAGACACATAGAGTATGTGTACCAAATATTATAAAATTATACAGAGTGGTTAAAAGCACAGAAGGCAATGAAGAAATGACCAAAATGACCAAAACACTCTATATCTCAGCTATAAGGGACCGTAGACCCATAAAATATGGGTTATTTGGAATCACCTCAGTCACTCCTATCCACTGTTAAAATATTACCCTCTCCCAATGAAACACCCTGTATACATATACCGGGTGTCCCATTTTAATCCGCCAGTAGCGATAATTCTGAAACATTGCATTGAATCAAAAAGTGTTCCAAATGAAAAGTTAATGGTTCTGAGGGGGACATCTGATACCGTAGACTTTGCCCCTCCAGTCCCCCAAGGGGGGCGGGAACAGGGGGAAACTTTAAAATCTTAAATGGAAATCCCTATTTTTTATTGCAGATTCTGATAGAGGGTTAAAAAGTATGTAAGTTTTATCCGAAACATTTTTTTTATTGGTCGAGAGATGGCGCTGCAAATGTAAAAATTAGGTTTTTTGTCAATTAAATTGCGAAAATCGTGACGTAATTAACTGTTATTATTACTTAAGACTTACTCACAACCTTACAAGGTTGTTTTTTTTTCTCAGCCTGCCCAAATACTACCCCCCCCCCCCTACAAAGACGTAAAGAACTCAAAAATAACGATTGAGTACTTATTTTTCAAATTAAATAATGGTAAAATAATTCAAAAAAGAATGTCATTTTTTTTTCAAACAGTGTTTGACCGGCCCCCCCACATACCCGACTAAAATTGACCTACATTTTAAAACTCTATCCGAGTCTCGAGGTACAAAATAGGGGTTTCCATTTAAGATTCTAAAGATGCCACCGAGGGCGGGAGGGGAGTGGGGTGGGGCTATATGGGGGGGCCGGTCAAACACTGTTTGAAAAAAAAATGACATTCTTTTTTGAATTATTTTACCATTATTTAATTTGAAAAATAAGTACTCAATCGCTATTTTTGAGTACTTTACGTCTTTGTAGGGGGGGGGGGGGTAGTATTTGGGCAGGCTGAGAAAAAAAACAACCTTGCAAGGTTGTGAGTAAGTCTTAAGTAATAATAACAGTTAATTACGTGACGATTTTCGCAATTTAATTGACAAAAAACCTAATTTTTACATTTGCAGCGCCATCTCTCGACCAATAAAAAAAATGTTTCGGATAAAACTTACATACTTTTTAACCCTCTATCAGAATCTGCAATAAAAAATAGGGGTTTCCATTTAAGATTTTAAAGTTGCCCCCTGTTCCCGCCCCCCTTGGGGGGCTGGGGGGGCAAAGTCTACGGCATCAGATGTCCCCCTCAGAACCATTAACTTTTCATTTGAAACACTTTTTGATTCAATGCAATGTTTCAGAATTATCGCTACTGGCGGATTAAAATGGGACACCCGGTATCTGTTTGGTTTAAAGTTTTATTTTTTTACTCCCAGCCTAATTAAATTACGTAATAACAATTAAATAAGATTTGGAATTACATTTTGGAAATAGCTCAAAGAGACATGGGTTCTCATCGTAAAGTACAAACTATACAAATTAAAAACAATTTCAAACAATAAACCTGGCAGACATTCCCAATGCATAATCTTACCCTAAATATCCTCAATCCTCCCCAAAAATAAATCCTGTTTGGGGGTATAGAATAATACCAAACAAACTAGGAACCTAGGAGCAACAGAAATAACGTTAAGTACTTCAGTGATACTATAGAGTGAAATTTCTGTAATCCTGCAATAGTTTTCAAAAACTAAATGAACTTTTTTCTAGCCTTTTTCTTTACAAAGTTATCACTGTAGCATAGTTTATTTCACTCAATGCTTCTTTCTTTACGTACAAAATTGCTAAGGCACTTAAATGTTCTTGGTTTAAAGATGACCTTAAAAATGATTTAATTCTTTTAAGGGCCCTGAAAGATCTTCCTTCAGAAACATTTGAGATGTGTACCTAGAGTTATGAAAATCTGCAAAATCTGGGAAAGTTGCACTCAAACCATTATGTATAAATTTGTACAAGTCTGTTGGTGATTTGAACCGTTTGTTAGGCAAAACATTATCTTCATTCTATTTTTTTTAAATTTTCCGGGGCCCCATTACGATCACGAGGCCCCTCGTGAGTGCATAGTCCCTATACCTATAAATCCGCGTCTGCTAACCTTTATTATTTATGAATTGCCCTGTATAAATAATATGAATATACTGAATTATTGAACTTTCACAAAAAAAATATCACCTGGATATCATAAGATTGAACTAGAATTTAAAAATTTGTAACTTGGAATTAAAAACGTATGTTGTCAAAAATAAAATTATTGTCCCATTTTCAAATTTTTAACTCATATCCTTTTTGTTTCTGATTTGAAATAAAATTAATGGGTGACGTTACTGAATTAACAAAAAAATTAATTAATCAGAAATGTATCTTTTGATTAATTCGGTCTTTCCAAAATAATAATATTTAAAGATTATCGATAACAATTCAAATTAAAAATAGCGGTAAATTTTACTTGAAGCATCAATGAATTGTTATCGCTTATAAAGCTTTGAAATTACATCATCCATTTTTATACGGCAGCGCGTCCCTATAAAAGCGACTGATCGTCGACGTCTACTCATTCGTTACTAGTGCTTTATCAGTGCCACTGTGATTTACCTAAACGCTCTTTCCTCTTTCTTTTTTTTATTTTTGAAAGCTATAACAGTTTTTGAAAATGTCTGCTATTGACTACAGCTATTTTATCAATGCCAAATCAGCTAGAAGACGGCCAGCTTTGACGAGAGAAATAAGTATGTATTTTTTATTTAATTTATTTAAAAAAAATTCATCTTGAACTCATTTTTTGTGCTTTTCTTGCGGTTAATTCAGATTTTAATAAAATGTAGTTTAGTATCTGTATTGTTTTAACTTTCGTGTCCCTTTCGGGATTAATGTGGACTGTACTTTCTTTATATTATATATTTTTTGATGATTAAAACATTTTCTAACTTTATTAAACATCTTGACAATATGACAAATCAGTTAACATTGATTAAAAAACAAAAAAAATGCTTGACATCCCCTGCTACCGATAATATTTTATAGGCGAGGTTGCCAAATTATATAAAAATACGATATTATAATTAAAAAATAAAAAAGTCAAATGAGGCCGAACCAGTATCAGTATTTTATCTATATATTTAATCATTTCCACATACAAGAGTTCCAAAAGCTTCTTTTTTCCTTCATTCTTGTCTTACAGTATATGAAATTATTCCAATAATTTCACAAAATCTGTTGTCATCATATTTTTGTCACGTTTCTGGGAACAATTTAAGCGCGTTTATTTATTATGAAGTTTTTTAATATCTTTAAGAAATACTCAGAAAAAACTTATGATACTATCTCGGTTTTGTGGTTTTCCCTATGTACAGTTTATTACATTCACATGTCATTTTTTTGTAGCTTGGATTTCGTAAAAAGTTGCTGTAATTCATGGTGGTTTGATCCTTTGAAAATTGAGCTTTGTGCCCATTGGCTCTCGGTCAAATTGACTGAAATTTTGATATGTTGTTCGTTTCGGCATCCTGAGCAAAAGTCTCAATGGGCACAAAGCTCAATTTTGCGTATTTCGGCTCCTACGGAGCTCCAAAGCTCCACGAATTTATCATTATTTAGGTAGGTAATACTTAAAAAGGTAATCTTTTCAAAAGTTTAGTATTTGCTGCGTTAAAAAAAGTACCCTCTTATGTTTTTGAGGTCACTGCATTCAAATCTAATGCCAATACAATAATATTGACAGTTGACAGCTGTCAGACTAGCTGCCAAAAAGAAAGCTACAATCAAAATGGATGAAATCCGCATGCAAACATATGTTTCTTTTTTTTATTAACTCTTAGAATATTTACAGTCTGTTTTACTTAAGCTAAAGAAAATTAGCGAAAACAATAAGTAAATGTTATGACTTGTAAAGTTTCTGAGATCGCTAAATTCAAAACTGAAGTTAAAAAAAAACGATATTTTAAAAACAACTGAAGCATGCTTGCTGTCACCTAATTATTACTCTTGACACATTATCATGCACAGTCAAATATTTAATTAACGATAGTACTCAACTGCCAATATCGTCTTTTTGGCATCAGATTTGAACTAAGCAACCTTAACGACATATGCTTACATGTCAATTTTATCAATTTCGATTGTTACATGCTGTTTGACAGTTATTTGACAGCTGTCAACTGTCAATATCGATTTTTTAACATTAGTTTTTAACTCAGCAACCTCAAAAATATATATTTACATGTGGATTTTATCAATTTTAATTATTGCTTGTTGTTTGACAGCTACTTGACATCTGTCAACTGTCAATATCGTCTTTTTGACCACAGATTTGAAATGAGCAACCTTAAAAACATATGTTTACGTATTAATTTTATCAATTTTGATTGTTACATGATGTTTGACAGCTGTCAACTGTCAATATTATTATATTTGAATGCAGCGACCTCGAAAACATAAGAGGGTACTTTTTTTTAACGCAGCAAATACCACACTTTTGAAAAGATTACCTTTTTAAGTATTACCTAAACAATGTTAAATCCGTGGAGCTTTGGAGCTCCGTAGGAGCCGAAATACGCAACATTGAGCTTTGTGCCCATTGAGACTTTTGCTCAGGATGCCGAAACGAACAAAATATCCAATTTTCAGCCAATTTGACCGGGAGCCAATTCCCATAAGATTTGTGCGGGGTTCTTTATTAGTTGGTTCCGAATTATTAAGATTATATAAAAATGTATCAATATTTTCCGTACCATCTAATCTTAATTAATGATTTTCAAAAAATCCTTTTGAATGTTTGCAATTTCAAAAATTCTTAAACTTTAGAAGATACTATTGATTACTATTGCTTTTAATTGCTTCAATTTTTGTAGAAATAATTAATGTTTGCGTCGCTAGAATACAAAAAAATATATATAATTTGTTTTTGTAATGCAGCAAAGTATTAATAATTGACATAGACAACAATTAATCGCCAAATTAACCCATGCAATTATGTGCACAAAATTATCTTAATAGCGAAAAATTTTGTACAATTATAGATATTAATATTTTCCATATAACAAACATAATTTTTTTTTAGTGAATTATCAAACATTCATTTTTTAAACAAAAATAACGTGATAATATTCTAAATCTGTCATTGTATTTCAACACAATTTTTTATTTTGAATAGAAGTTTATTGACATCATTTTAAAATCATGTTTATCCCAAAAATACATTCCAATTTTGTAAACTATCAATTAACCATTCTAATCTATAAAAACCTATTAAAAGTTAATCAAAAAACTGTCCTTTTGACTGCTTTGATAAGGATATCTATTACTGTTCAAGTTTTTATTTTTCAATAATAGCCGAAGTGTCGTTTTTGATATCTTTAAGTGGTAGTTAAATTTAAATATATTCGTTATATTTTTAATCATCTTTTATAAAAAAAAAATATAAGAATACGCTAACGTACATCAAACCCTAATAACTTTTTTTATTATTTGGATATTTACTTATTATTCTTTAAACAGTTAAGTTAGGTATCCATTTTTCTCAAATGTGGCAATTTTTTTATTATTTAATAATAAACAGAGGGGGCAACTAGTTTCGGCAGATCTGCCATCATCAGGCCTGTAATAACGGTATAGAATCAGCAACAGCAAAGATAATCTAATATGTGCTGACTCGTATAGTTCCTTAGAAGCATTAATAAATAATTTCACCAAGGCAACTTTCCATTGGAATATCCGGCAATGAAAACGCAGATAAAGCCGCTAAAGAAGCTCTAAAGAAAAATATAGAGGATATGACTTTAAGATCCTTATTAAACAACTTATACTTAATAGGTGGCAGGATGAGTGGAATCTAAATTGAGAAAGATCAAGGCGTCAAAGCTCTAAAGAAAAATATAGAGGATATGACTTTAAGATCCTTATTAAACAACTTATACTTAATAGGTGGCAGGATGAGTGGAATCTAAATTCTAAATCAAGGCGTCAATAAAAACTTTGCAAGGAAAAATTTCTTTGAATAGAAGAGAGGAAGTTGTGCTTACCCAGATTCGCATTGGACATACACGTCCAGCTCTTCGTTCATGCTTGCAGGAACAAACCCTCCGAGCTGTGATACTTGCCAGGTTCCTCTCACAATTGAACATCTAATTATTGTGGTTTGCCAAACATACAATCCACTTCGAAATAATTTGAAAATTCCGGGACATTTTAGACAGTGTTTCACGGAAAAAGAAAATATTTTGAAGTGCTTGCAGTTTTGTAAAGATATTGGAACATTCACTTATAATATCAAAAGAGCTTAAAAAAATTCCGGGAATAATTTAAGCTTGGGTGGTATTCGGTAAGAAAATTTCACACCATAATTTGGAAAAAAAATATTAATCCAACCTGGTATATCTACATTATTTAAAGGTTGTAGCTCATACAGGGTGGCCCACCTACCCTCGCTCGGACCATAGCCGTTAGGCTGATGAAGATCGAGAAAAAAAATCTTATTGTATTTTATTGGAGGCTCGACGTGATACTTCTTAAAATTATTTTCGAGTATACAGGGTGAAACATGAATCCGGGGCAAAACATTAGGTCTTTTTTTAAATGGATCCCCCTATATATTTTCTCATCATTTCCTTGCAAATGTGTCGAAGTTGTTTTTATCAGGCTGTTCGACTCAGGCTATTCGGGATTGAGGTAGGACTAGGGAACTAACTACAAATTAAACACTGATGAATTATTAGTTGTATCATCCTTAAATAAAAAAAAAATTATGTTGGTATAGTAGGAACCTTCTACGTTTAGATAAATCCTGAAAAATATATAAACCGTTTTAATCTTATCGAACCTATAACAGAAAAAAATTAGAAAACGAGTAAGGAATTTAATTTATCAGATTCGACATCCTAAGACCGGTTTCTGCCTTTCGGCTTCGTCAGTTAGACTTTTTGAATCCAATAAATAAAATTCCAAACTCGTACAAGTCAATAGACAAGTCAATAGCTATATCCGCTATAAGATAAAATTTTTAGATGTGCTGCCGTCTATGATTAGAAGAGAGTATTGACAATACATCGGGAATTATTTGCTTTAAATTGTCAATACTCTCTTCTAATCATAGATGGCAGCACATCTAAAAATTTTATCTTATAGCGGATATAGCTATTGACTTGTACGAGTTTGGAATTTTATTTATTGGATTCGAAAAGCCTAACTGACGAAGCCGAAAGGCAGAAACCGGTCTTAGGATGTCGAATCTGATAAATTAAATTCCTTACTCGTTTTCTAACTTTGTATTAATCTCTGAAAGGGATAGGACAGAAGAGAGTGACATTTTGACTAGAATCAGTCAAATAAAAGCTTTGCAACACACAATGCAAATTGTGTATGCAACCCCAATACATCGGGAATTATTTGCTTTAAAAATTGTCAATACTCTCTTTTAATCATAGATGGCAGCACATCTAAGAAAAAAATTAGTTAGTAAATATCAACTAACAAAAACGTTGGCAGAAGTAACAAATTTCTACATCTACTATTTTTTTGTGAGGCAAGCCTCGTTTTATTTTTTTTTTCTCCACTACGCTACATTAAAATTATATACATTCATAATCCAAGAAGCCGGCGAGAAGGCATTCACAGTGAAACGACATAAAAATCGAATCAAATAAGTAATTCGTGAAGCATCGAAAAAATTTCCGCAAATTTTTTTAGTTGCCATGGTAACTAGTCAAAATTAAGGCATCGTATTGGTTGAATAGTAGAGGTGTGATATTTTCACTAGAATATAAAAATATAATAAAAGTGTATATTAAATAATAAAAAAAATTGTGGTAGTGACTTAGAGGCGTTTAATTTTATTATTATTCTTTGACTTCCTTCTACAATTTCTTTTCCAAATATACAAAAATTTAACTATTTCAATTTTATTTCAGCCAAAAGACAGTACAACGGTCCCAAAGATCAAATTTCTCTAGCCGAAGGTGTTCCCAATGAAATAACTTTTCCATTTGAATCAATAACCGTCAACCTCAAAGATGGCTCGAGATTTGACCTTAAAGGTCAAGAACTCACTTCCGCTCTTCAATACATACCGACCCAAGGATATCCCCCTCTTATTAAGGAAGTCAAGGAATTTACGCAGAGAGTTCATCATCCTCCAGGTTGGGACAAGTTCGAAACGATTATTACCAACGGATCCCAGGATGGCATGTCGCGAGTACTGGAAATGATTTTGGAGGAAAATGATAGCATGCTCGTCCAGAATCCTTATTACGCTGGAACGGAGGCGATTGTAAGTTTCATTTCACATTAACATGCATTGATTTTTCTGGTTAAAGTAACAAAAGCGCAAAATCTAATAGAACAAATATGGTTATTTTTCTTCTTCACAATGTGTCAGATGTCATTTTCTTCAAGTGTTAGCTCTTTTCTTTCATCATTTACAGTCTCTTCCTCTTTCTTTCTAGTTTTTTCCTGTTACCAACTCTTTCTTGGTCTACATCCTTCTTTTTTGGTGATCCTACTTGCTATTAATAATTTTTTATATACAGCACAATCTGTTTCCATGTTCTGTTACCATTTTTGATAGCTTTTGCTCGATATAATTTAGATATTTTATAAATAAACTAATTTTATATACAAAGTTTCAAGCCAATACTTTTATTTCCAGATTAAACCGCTGAACGTTAATGTGATAGGAATTGATCAAGACGAATATGGGATTGTTCCTCAAAAACTAATAGACGCATTGGAAAACTGTAAAAAATACACAGAAGAAGGTGGAGGGAGAATGCCAAAAGTCATTTATTTAAACCCAACAGGTAATTATGATTTTTTTTCTGAATTAATAAATTTCTGATTTGAATTAATTACGCAATTCTGTTTTGATTCTTTCATTTATATCGAGTAAATAATTTGTATTGTTTCTTTCAGCTTCCAATCCATCTGGAAGAACAATTCCAACAAACAGAAAGAAGGAAATCTATCAAATCTGCTGCAAATATAACATATTGATTCTTGAAGATGACGCATATTATTTCGTACATTTCCTTAGTGAGCAACCTACTTCGTTCTTGAGCATGGACACTGAAGGACGTGTTATAAGATTGGACTCGATGTCAAAGGTTCTAAGCTCTGGATTAAGACTTGGTTGGCTTATTGGACCCAAGAAACTTGTAGAGAAAATTGAAATACACATCTCGAGTTGCATTCTCCATTCCAGTGTATTATCACAGGTAAGAGAATTAGTTTTAATATAAATTAATTTATAAAAAAGTACAGACAACTAACCATACTTGATGCTTTAAAAAATAGATATTTCATGTTTTTATGTTTTACTTTACCATACGAAGTGGTAAAGTATTGTAATCACAATCAACATGGTGACTCAGTTTTGACGTGAATCACGCAGTTTCTAATTTTCATCTGTCAAGTGTGTCAAATATTATTTATTTTCTTTCAAAATATTTTTTTCACAATGAATGATTAACTAATACATACAGGGTGCGCCAATTATTTCCACTCGATCTCTAGCACCGAAACTAAAAGAGATATCAACAAGAGAGCTGCTAACTGAAGAAAAATATACAGGGTGTCCCATTTGAAAAAATTAAGTTATTGCCATTTGAAAACTAGACTATTGGCACGCCATCGGCAAACACCCTGTGCAACAGGTGAAGATGTTGTGTGATTATTGTGATAGGTGCATGTTTCATTTACATCATAGTAGCTTTTTTGAGGAATTTTTTTAAAAAATGTGGTTTTTGTGCTAATATTTCTGAAGTGCTGTTTTTTCATTAAATCTGCTTAATATAGGAATAACTTGTCAACGCCGCGTCGGATTTACAAATACAAAAAACTGCCGTAAATCTAATATTAAGTAGAATCAGAAGACATAATCGTATAAAGGGTGTTCAATTTAAAAAAAACCAAATTAATTTTCATTCCACAAAAATTAGCCACCCTGTATACATCAAAATATTTTAAAATTGTAGTCCGAGTGACACTGTCTACCCCTACAAAAAATCTTGTTGATATCTCTTTTAGTTTCGGTGCTAGAGATCGAGTGGAAATAATTGGCGCACCCTGTATAAAATTATTGGAAGAAGTTGAAAAATCTCCGTATTGTATAGTTTTAAGCTCCTAGGCTACTCCAAGGGGGATGAAACTGATCATGCTTGGTGTGAAATAGCAAAAGAATAATAACAAAAGAGTAATAAAGTCGAATCGGTATCTATTTTTAGTCAGATTGTGAATAATAGATGTTTTCAACCACATCTGTAATCAGAGATTACTGATTTTGATCACTATTAGTAGACCGTGTGTGCGGATGTTGCATCACTAATCAGTTAGGTTAGTAATTTCAGTTTCAGTTTCTTTTGAGTAGCTCCTTGTGTACTCCGCCTAACTCCAACTGCGATCGGAATTTCCTAACCAAATTTTATATTTAGCATTTTCACAACATGCTAATAAGCTGATTAGATTTTGGGCAAAATCGGACAACCGGAAGTGGGGGTTAACTCTTGAGAATTTTCAGATTTTCGCAATTATTATCGTTTCTATTAAGTTTATGTAAAAATATTAAGAGAAAAAAATTTATTTTAAATTAAATTTTGTTTTTAATAACTTTTTTCAAATTTTGTATTATAAGCGAGTTAAAAATAAAATATGCATAATAGCGCAAGCGCAGTAGAAGTGGTTTGTTTCATGGAGACAATTGTACGCTCTTGCCAGGCATGGCCTGCCTTAAATATGTACGAGTAATTGGATTATGAGCCCGTAGGTATGGTAAAGTCATGTGCATGGCCACATCCGATTTTTTTTTATGCCCTCACCACATCGCATGTGATCAAACAGTTGCTAGTAAATAAAGTTTAGAAGTTTCACATATTTTTCGATTGTGGTAGGCTTAATTTAAATAATTTTTAATCATGTAGGTGCAGTTTTGTAATTTTTATTTAACTGGAAGTTCTCTGTTACAAATTTTTACATTGAAGTTCTTGGGCAATATTCCATTTGAATTAGATTAAAACATTTAGTTATTTTAACTTTAAATTAATATTAAATTGCTAATAATTTCATCACATTAAGACAATTTTGGAATGAAATCGTTGAATAGTGCTTATTAATAGATTTTTTATTAATTCAATTTTGATAAGCCAAACTGTTATCGAGTAATTTACTTACAATAACTATTTTTAAATTATTTTCTAATTTTTATTATTGACCCCGATATCTTTTAGATAATGCAAATTTGCTGAATGTTCAACATTTTCCAATTAAGTTAAAATAATCAAGCGATTTAGCTTTAGGACTTTGTTTAAACAAATGCAAATTTGCCAGTTGTCGTATAGGTACGTGTTGCACGTTCAACTCTTTGTTTCATTCAATTCCTTATTTCAAAATCTTATTTGGTCATTTCCGTTTTCCCACGTCTTTTTTTAAAAATTGAGAAAAGTAGAAAATCACAAGAGCGTCTGTCAGGGTTCACTGAGAACAGCTGCAAGCAGAAGTGCAAAAAATGTTGGTTCTATGCTTTGAAACCAACTTTTGTTGTTATCATTTCTTCTATTTAATAACGTTTTAAATTATCGCGAAATTCCTCGATATTTTTGCACCCCTCACAGCGCAATACTTTATACTAAGCAAGTAATAAATACAATGAATAGCTAAATACTGGAAATACGTCATTATATAATTCTTGATGATGTATTCTTTATTCTATGAACTTCTAATATGGGCTAAATAAATAAATTTTATATACCAGCTTGACGTTTGTCTATGTCTGTATTTGAAACCATTTGCCTTGAAAAATCATAGTTGAACAATCTTTTAAAATATTTACTCAATGTATCGCTGATGTAATTTGCTGGCTAGGAGAGAATGAAGGGGGATAAGGAAAAATGCCTTTCTTAAAAACAATGTCTTAAAACAAAAACTATCACGATTCGAAATTTAAATTTTGTTTTACTCAAAGGAAAAAGCAACGTTGCCACGTTTAGAATTTTGCGGTTGAAAAATAGACGTATCTCGAAGAATACGAAACAATCAACGTATGGTTAGAAAATTATTTGTTAATTTAATTTGAAATATTTATTTTGCATTTCTGTTTCAGGTTATTCTCGAAAATCTATTCAGAAAATGGGGAATAAACGGTTTCCTCTCCTACTTCAGAAAGGTAGCAGCGTTCTACAAGACACGTTGTGACTACACCGTCGCTTGTATGGAGAAACACTTGAAGGGACTCTGCGAATGGGAAGTCCCAACCGGAGGTATGTTTATTTGGTTCAAAGTTCTTGGAGTGTCCGACGTCTACGATATGCTACTTACTCGCGGGTTAAAAAAACATATCACCTTCATCCCAGGACAGAACTACATGGCTGATCCAACTGCTGCTTGCAACTATATCCGAGCCTCATACAGCAAAGCGTCTCTTAAGCAAATCGACAAAGCCATGCAGATCCTGGCCGAATTGATAAGGGAAGAACACTTGTTGTTGCGTAGAAAGTTGGATAGTTTAGAAGAAAATTTGATTATAAGATAGGGTTTACTTAATAGTAGCGCAGAAATAAATGAGTATGAATTTGATGAAACGGGACTTCATCAAATTATTACAAACAGAGATTCATTAGACGAATCTTTGATTTGATCAGGTTTACTGTTGTATAAAGGAGTAGTTATACGTCTTAGATCGCACGTTTTTTACAATTGGGGCACGATTATATAATGTATGTAAATATCTAGAATATGTGGGGAATATGAGTATATATCGAGTTGGGAGTCTTCTTAAAAATTGAAATAAACATTTACTCTCACATTTTTTTTATTGAATAAAACTGGAGACGTAAAAAAAGAAGTATATATTCTAATTTATAATGCAACATAAATTTAATTTTTTTTCTGTCACCGAAGATACTTTCCCACCATTTCTAGATTCTACACTAACGGTTCAATGTTTTTTTGAACACATTTAAAGTATTAGCAGGGATAGATAAGATAAATAATTGTAATTCGTTCTCTTTGTATTTCTAATAATACGAAGGAGCGAAAACGAAAACAAAAATGTCGTTTTTGTCACCCTCATCTATGCCTGTCTAAACTTACACTAAATAGGTATATACCTGCGCTACCGTTGATACTACTATATAATAGTTTTTGTACATTTATTAATTTTTTCATGTTATTTAATAATGTTGAATTCATCGATAGTGTTTAAGTTAGTATATTCTATACAAAGTGTAAGAATATTATTTGAAACATCAAAATCACAAATATAGTGATTGTGAATTAGATTTATTAAAATAAATTACTTTTGGAATCGTTTTCTTATTTCATTTTTATTACTTCCTTCTGAAGTTTTATCCATTTATAGACCACGCAAGTGCGAAATATCAGCAATCTAGCGGATTATTAAAAAAGGATCTGGATAATTTTTGGGGGGATATTTTGGGGGGGTTGATATAATATGAATATATAATTATAATAAATTAATTTTTTTAGTGCATCGAAAACAGATTTTTCCAATTAAATATAAACAGTCAATGTTAAAAATTGAAGATTAGGAATATTTGTATCCACACATTTAAAAAATGTGTGTCCTTTTCAATTCTAATGATAATTTTAGCCGAATGTATTGTAAATACTCAAATTCAACGTGGGTTTCTAGTTTATCCCGTCAATACTCCTTGATTTGTTTCCGTTAGTGCTGTGAGGAGTTAAAAGGTTAAATTGCACATTGTTTGTTGTTTCTGATTTTATTGTCAATAAATTTTGTAATATTGTTTTTAAACAGTGCTAGTCAGATTATGTAGTGAAAATGAGTAGCTTTGGAAGTGATTCTATGACTAATATTGATCTGACGATTGAGAACAGTGTACCGTACAATACCGTTAAAACCCATACGTCAATAGAGAGTTGAAGTAAACACAGTACGTAAACCTTTACGTAGAAAATAGCGTACGAAATATAACGTAATAAAATTGTATGAAATTTAAGTTGAAGTGTTCATGTACGTACGTAAAGTAGATGTCAACTGTCAACCGTTAATTATTTATTTTTTATTATTTTGCTTTTATGTTGTTTTCTGTGAGCAGAAAGTCGAAACGTTAAAATTAAAAAAGTTAGTGGTTTTACTATCCATTAAGAAGAGTATTTGAAGTACAAAGCCACTAATGAGTTATAGAAATGAAAAACAAAATAATATATATATATATATTGGAATTGGATTCATTGAAGTTCTACTAAAATAGAAGATACATTTTTATGGTAAGCACGTCTTTATACATGTTCAATTAATCTCTATTTATTTCATAATTTGATTTCATTTAAGATGGAAGGTATTCTTGATGCAGCACAAGTTGGGGATTCAGATTTCGAAGAAGATGAAATGGATGAGGTAATCTTGCTACATATATTCAACAATGATCCTGTTGGGAATCGAGCAGAGCTTTATGGGCGATTGAGCCCCCACACAACTGGAACAATATTTGGGAAATTTAATGTTTTGTTCAGCACACACAATTTTCAAAATCCATCGTACTGATTAAATTTTAGTAAATGTACCTAGATTGATTTTTGTAAAGTTAGTATCACAATATTAAAGTAGCATACCTTTTATCAAGCAAAAACAACTTTAATGTTTGTTTCATTACCAATATTTTGTTTGCATTTTTTGCTAGTTTTAAGATGTAAAAAGCGCCATCAACTAAATTTATGGTCTATTTTTATGAATGAGAGAGTAATAAAACAGCATTTCTAATGCAAAACTTAGTACGGTCATTTTAAATATTTTTACGGAATAATCTAAATATTTCCTAAAATTGTCATAAATGTACCTGAGCTAATACAAGTTTTGCGTCTTTTATTGGTCTTTTATAACCATAAGCTGTACAGAACAATAGAAAAAGGTTTGGACAGGCCAAAAGCCCTGTGTATTAAAGATAACATAGCCGTATCTTAAGATTATTTTCAATAAGTACCTATTTGCCAATTTTGTTTTATTTTAATTCCAAGAATTTCTTACAGTAATCGAATTATAAGTAGATAAATCCCTTACCAACAAATTTCACCGAAAATGCGATTGTAGGTTTTCCATTTAGTAAGGAGGTCCAGTTGTGTATTCTTGACAGCTTACTAAATGTCGTTTAGTTGCAACATGCAAGGTGCAGTGTGCAGTCTATTGTGAATTCTAGTGTGATCATGGAAAATTTGGAAGTATCGCGTAAACGACAAAAAATCGGTCCTTTAACAGTTAATGAAAAAACATTAATATTTAATTGTTTTAAATCATTTACAGACAAACATGTATGTAAAAGTGTTGATGACACAGTGGAATTAGTTAGTAGTACGCTTGGTGTTGGGAAATCTACGATTTACAGAGTTGTTAAAGAAGAGAAATGTGGCGAGTTTCAAACAGCACGTAAAGCTCCAGGAAAACCAAAATTTCAAATAGAAAATCATTTGAAAGAAAGACTTCGAAGGAAAGGTCAGCCTTGTATTGCTGACCTTTTAAACCCTGTTTGATTTTTTGCTTTCAATAATGTGGACTGTATGTGTGTAGGACGTACAAGAATTCTTTCCCCCTTCTCTCCAGTATTACCAATAAAACATCAGGGGTTTCATAACACCTTTTATTTAAATTTCTTTAACGAAGAACAAGAACAACACATAAAAACAGGTAATAACAAGTACTATAATTTAACTATACATAACTAGTGTGATACCCAGAGCCTATACGAAGAGTTGAGCGAAGACTGAATTACGATGTTAACTAGACGAGATGTGAGTGAAAACTAATTACGATGTTAACTAAACGAGAGGCTGAGCGATACTAAATTACGATGAACGCGGCTTGCCGGTATCATCGAAACATCCAGAGACAAAGCTGGATAAAAAAAATTGTTTTTCGCCTGGCTAATATTCTAACCGTCGATACCAAGGTTGAGTGTCTAGACTGTTTTTTTATTGTTATTTACCGTGCTTGCGAAGTGCCATGTTTCCACGGCGTTGCCAGATTTATGCAATACTAATAATCGTTATGCAAATTACGATTTATGTTCAATTTTTGATTGAAAATTGAACAGACAGAGTAAGCACTAGTTATAGTCAGAATAGTCTGTTTTATAGGGGATTAAAGCAATACAATGAATTGACTGATTTTATTAAAAATTGCAATAATTTAATGAGCTTTAAAAGAACTTGTAGGTTGTAAATATAAGTATATAACTATTTAAGTGATTTGAGCACCTTTGCAGCGGTTTTCCGGTACAGCTTTGTATTTGCTGACCTTTTAAACCCTGTTTGATTTTTTGCTTTCAATAATGTGGACTGTAGTAGGACGTACAAGAATTCTTTCCCCCGTCTCTCCAGTATTACCAATAAAACATCAGGAGTTTCATAACACCTTTTATTTAAATTTCTTTAACGAAGAACAAGAACAACACATAAAAACAGGTAATAACAAGTACTATAATTTAACTATACATAACTAGTGTGATACCCAGAGCCTATACGAAGAGTTGAGCGAAGACTGAATTACGATGTTAACTAGACGAGATGTGAGTGAAAACTAATTACGATGTTAACTAAACGAGAGGCTGAGCGATACTAAATTACGATGAACGCGGCTTGCCGGTATCATCGAAACATCCAGAGACAAAGCTGGATAAAAAAAATTGTTTTTCGCCTGGCTAATATTCTAACCGTCGATACCAAGGTTGAGTGTCTAGACTGTTTTTTTATTGTTATTTACCGTGCTTGCGAAGTGCCATGTTTCCACGGCGTTGCCAGATTTATGCAATACTAATAATCGTTATGCAAATTACGATTTATGTTCAATTTTTGATTGAAAATTGAACATACAGAGTAAGCACTAGTTATAGTCAGAATAGTCTGTTTTATAAGGGATTAAAGCAATACAATGAATTGACTGATTTTATTAAAAATTGCAATAATTTAATGAGCTTTAAAAGAACTTGTAGGTTGTAAATATAAGTATATAACTATTTAAGTGATTTGAGCACCTTTGCAGCGGTTTTCCGGTACAGCTTTGTATTTGCTGACCTTTTAAACCCTGTTTGATTTTTTGCTTTCAATAATGTGGACTGTAGTAGGACGTACAAGAATTCTTTCCCCCGTCTCTCCAGTATTACCAATAAAACATCAGGAGTTTCATAACACCTTTTACTTAGATTTCTTTAACGAAGAACAAGAACAACACATAAAAACAGGTAATAACATGTACTATAAGTTAATTATAAATAACTAGTGTGATACCTCAACTAGTTGAGCAATTCACTGAAGTGAATGTTTAAAAAATGAATTTGGAAATTGAAGTTGCAAATATTCGATCGCATCGATTTGTGCGATCCGAACTGTACGAGATGTGAGTGAAGACTAAATTACGAAGTTAACTATACGAGATGTTGAGCGATACTAAATTACGAACAAGCGGCTTGCCGGTAGCCACGAAGCATCCAGCCAAGAGCTGGATAAAAAAATTGTTTTTCGCCTGGCTAATTCTAACGTTCGAAGTCAAGGTTGAGTATCTAGACTGTTTTTTTTATTGTTATTTGCCGCATCGTCTTGTGCGAGGTGGCATGTTTCCACGGCGTTGCCAGATTTATGAAATACTAATAATCGTTATGCAAATTACGATTTATGTTCAATTTTTGATTGAAAATTGAACAGCAAGGCATTTCGGCGATATCCTAAGCTTTAAAATGGTTTATTGTACATAAATATTATTTATTTTTATTTATCAGCCAAAAAAAAGTTACGAGAAAAAAAATACACTTTTTTTAATGAAATTAAAAAAATCATAATTTTCTACGCCCTATAACTCGGGAGGGGTTTATTTTCATGGAAAATTGTATTTAACATTAATTCATTTTTCCTCACTTTTTGAACAAAAGTCACGACATCCTGGAAGGTTCCTGAAAGAAAATGCAGAATGCTTAATCACTATATAAACTTATCGGATATCATATTGCCGGCAAAGGGTTCAGACATCAAACGAGAATGACTTAAAAAAGATTTTCAAAACACCACAAGCAAAAATTATCCTGATCTTTTTAAAATAATTAAGTTCTGCTAAATTGATATTTCGCACTGTGTCACGAGAGAAAAACTTCATTAAAAAAAAAAGAAAATGTCTAGCTAAATCAAGTAGGTTGGTTTATAAAAAATTATCAAGAAATTCTTTCAAATTAAACTGAAATTTAGACAGAATTAGGTATCGCAACTAAAGGATAAAAAATGGTGTCATCAAACATCAAACAAACATTTCTCCCTCTGTGAAGCAGTAACCACGTTAATTCTAAATACCATTTTCTCTTTTAGGGTAGTAAAGGTTTCGTTTTAAATGGCATAAAAGGTTTCTACCTGTATGTAAGATAATTAATACAAACTTTAGTAGATCATGTTTGTTGAAAGATGTCACGACAAGTTTTATAAGGTATTCTTTTTTTGAATTTAATTTTTTTATGTTTTTAGAACAACCTTCGACTAGAGATAGAGGACATCTAGAAAAATCATATATTTAATTTTGAGTAATTGCTTGAACCAAAATTTCATACCACCGTTTTTATTAACGATTTGACTGTCTAATTATTATCTAATTTACATATTTACAGACCACCCTGTAGGTCATTTTTAGGAAATATTGTTTTCAAAATAATCTGAAATGTCTAGGGAAATTACAATTCGCAAATTTTTTATAACATAATTCATATTTTTAGATTTCAGACATAATTTGAATGATAAATGATTAATTTCAATATTTAATTTTATTTTGGACTTTTTTGGTCTTGGTTTGAGAGAAAAATATTTTAGTACAATTGTTTTTATAATACCACGATAAAAAAACTACAAAAAATATAGAAAACGAGTAAGGAATTTAATTTATCAGATTCGACATCCTAAGACCGGTTTCTGCCTTTCGGCTTCGTCAGTTAGGCTTTTCGAATCCAATAAATAAAATTCCAAACTCGTACAAGTCAATAGCTATATCCGCTATAAGAATTTTTTGCTTTTAGTAATTGTCAATACTCTCTCTCTTCTAATCATAGATGGCAGCACATCTAAAAATTTTATCTTATAGCGGATATAGCTATTGACTTGTACGAGTTTGGAATTTTATTTATTGGATACGAAAAGCCTAACTGACGAAGCCGAAAGGCAGAAACCGGTCTTAGGATGTCGAATCTGATAAATTAAATTCCTTACTCGTTTTCTAACTTTGTATTAATCTCTGAAAGGGATACGAAAGAAGAGAGTGACATTTTGACTAGAATCAGTCAAGTAAAAGATTTGCAACACACAATGCAAATTGTGTATGCAACCCCAATACACCGGGAATTTTTTGCTTTTAGTAATTGTCTCTCTTCTAATCTCTCTTCTAATCATAGATGGCAGCACATCTAAAAATACAAAAAATATGACAGATGCAACTACGTTTTGACTAAATAAAATGTGATAAAAAGACTTAAATTTAATTGGTTTTCTAATTAATCAACATGGTTAATTGGTAGTGCCAAAATTTTACAGCAAATGCTCAAAATGTCCGTCTTGACCAGTGTCAAGTAGTTTTTAGGAGACTGCTACAAACGTTTAACGAGCTGGTAATCGTCTTTCCGGAAAACGTAGTGCATAAATGCGTCTTGCTTCTTGAGAATTGCACTTAGCTTCTCCGTACAATAGAAGCATATCATGATATTCACGCACTAAATACATTACCTAAGGTTGTGAAATAAATCACACTTGTTCCCAAGAACTAAGACATTAAATGGAGTAGAACAACTACTCCTTGGGCTATATGCCCCACCAGGTATTGAATTACGAAAGTCCAGACGTTAAAATAACATAAATTAATGTTAATATTTCATTCATAAAAAAATGTGCGTATCCGTTTGTAGTATTTAGGTACAAAAAATGTAATTTTTAATCAATTTTTTTACCCCTGTGAGAGGAATTGCGATTTATCTTTGGCTGAAATAGTTTTTTCTCGGATGAAGATTGTGATATATATATATATATACCGGTAATCTTACGTAGTGGCACCAAAAACTAAATCGACGTATACAAACCCGGAATTGTAGAGAGATAAGAGGTTCTACCGGCACCGTATATATGTTTTGACTGTATATGCTGTCTGGCACCATATATATTATTTCAGAATACACTTTTCAATTTTATCTTGGACAGACATATTCGACTCGAACGTTTAAGGAGGTTGGGGCGTTAGACAAGAATAATGAAAAATCTGAAAAAATATTTTTTAACAAATTAATGCGTATGACAAAATTTTCTATAGAAAAAAACCTAAAGTCAAAAAGTTAAAAAACTTTTAATCCTACATATAGGTAACATACAAACAGTACATTTTTATTCGAGCAAATAACCAATAGCCCAGTTTGACCTCGTCAAAATGTGATATCGATGAAACTTGGCATTTAAGTACTTGAAACGGTTCAGAAAA
Organism: Crepidodera aurea; assembly: GCA_949320105.2. Classification (NCBI taxonomy): domain Eukaryota; kingdom Metazoa; phylum Arthropoda; class Insecta; order Coleoptera; family Chrysomelidae; genus Crepidodera; species Crepidodera aurea. Next base: position 25,279,230 of record OX439477.1, read on the forward strand.
CGATAAAAAATCTTTACAATTTCGAAAATAAAATCGTAAATTTGGTCTTTCCATTATATCTCGAAAAACTAATGGCACCACGTGAAATCAATTTCTAAATTATTTTTAACTTTATTAAAAAAAAATAATTTCTGGTTTATATAAACACTATTTTGAAAATAAAAATTTGCGTCGAATGAATATTGTAAAAAAAATGAAAATTTTAAAACAAAGTTTTACTAAACCCAGATAATGTTCATCATTTTAATTATATTTAAATCAAAAGTAAAAGTATATTTTTTTGTTATGCCTCTATTAATAGATATCTTCACTTTTATAAAAATCAGTGAGAATTTTAGAAATTATAACTACCGGTCAAATTTTCTATGAGAAAACAAAAAAAAAATTAAAAATTAATGGATTCCTGAGAAATCTTAGAGTTTCCTCTTTAAAATGCTTTCTTTTTTTCTTTGCGTACATTTTAGACAAAGATACTTTAATTTTTCCGAACGCCTAGCATGAATATTTGTATTCAACGGCTCGGCGCGCGTAGAGTTTTCGAATTTGCTTTCTTATTTTTAATAATTTTTTACAGTAATACAATTTTTTTTTAAATAACTTATAATATAATTTTTAGTACAATTTTCCGCTCTTTTGGTGCTATTAGTTTTTAGAAATTTTTATTTTTTTTTCCAGATATAAGAAAAACCAAGTTTTCGATTTTATTTTCGAAATTGTGCAGTTAGCATAAACTTTAGAGCAGCAAAGATTTTTTTATCGTTTTCTACACCCATTCAAGTACTTAAATGCCAAGTTTAATCGAGATCACATTTTGTGCGAGCTGTTGGTCAATATCCTTCTCTGGCAATGCATATTTTAATATTTATTCCGATTTTATAATGAGACTTTTAATTAATAAAAAATATTATTAAACATTCGTAAACTGTTGAATCTGTCCTTTTAATTAATAATTTCTATTAAGTAATTTTAATTTGTCTTGCTCTAGGTTAGAATATACAGTATATCCACAAATGGAATCGAAAAGTGGAAAAAAATATTATTTTAGTTTATTCTAATCTTACTAAAGTTCATAAAATAAGATCAGAATATCCAAATCTTAGAATACCTGTACGGTGTGTTAAAAAGTAAAAATGTATCAATAGAAAATTACCATTACTTATTATTATTCACAAAATGTTTAGGAATTGAAAAAATTGTATGCATCATTTAAAATAAAATATAAATATAAATTTTCAAATTAAAAATTAAATTTCAATTTTTAAAACATAAAAATTAGTCTTATTGACAAATAAGATTGGCAAATCCAAATTTTAGTTCATTTGTAAAAACACAAATGTACTAAGAAATTAATTAAATGAGAAAAATTATCGAAATTATTTATTAATTGACACAAATTGCACAATTGTTAATATTTTAAAATGAGCCACATTGTTTAAACAAAATTGCACTATTTAATATATTCCAAGTATAAGTGAACAATAATTATATTATTTCATTTTGTTATTGCTTTCTTTGCAAAAAAAATAAAATTTTAGAGATTCCGTAGATATTGATGTAAGTAAAGGTTCCATTTGAGGGTTTTTGATGTAAAAATTTGTAGTTTGGACAACAACTTACTTATATAAACATTTTGAGTAAAATACTAAATAATCTTAGTTACCTACTTTTTAATATTCTTACACATTTTCTTGATTTTCTACATGTAACTTAAAATGGTGATATACGAATCTTATTTTTTTTGACAAACATGATTTTTTTATAACGAATAACTTTCTCGTAAAATTAAGATTTTTTTTTAGTGGTTCTTGATAAAAGAGGGGTTTTTAATGCCCAAATGTTATTATCTATTTAATTTTTAATTAAAGAGCTTGCACCGCAATCGTTTAAAATACCTACCAAGTTTTTCTAAAGATTTTTCAACAATTTTTTAGTTTTTACGCAATTCACAAAACGCTTCTAAATGGTGCCTAAACGTTCCTTCCTGCGTGGTGCCACAAAGTTTATATAATATAGTAACTTGAAATATATATCCTTTTGGCACCATATATTATTTCAATTTTATTTTGAAAAGTATTCACCTCGGAGGTTGAGGCGTTAGACAAAAATTGTTTTTTATTAATTATCCAATTTTTTAAAAACTTAATTTTACTTTAAAGTGCTTCTAATTTTTTAAAATTATTACCTAATTTTTATACATAAATTTATAAATTGCGGATATTTACATAAATTTAATTTTTTTATTACTAATTTAGGACAAAAAATTCAAAAGATTCAATGGATCTAAATAAGTAAATAATTATAATCAATGGAGTGGCGAACAAAAAACTAAAACTTATTAATTAACCAACTAGTTGACATTTAGAATTATTATTTGTTTTTTAATATTATAATATTTTTGATTTAAAGCTTAAGTACTTATTGTTTTGTAAAAGACAGATTGTATATTTTTAGGAAGTTAATAAAAAAAAATTAAAGTTTTTTTTGTAAAAAAAACAATAAAATTTTAAAGATATAGCATCGATATTATTATAAGTAATTGTTTCATATAAATAAAAAAAGGTTTTTGATTATTAAAAATTTTTCTGTAAAATAATACATAATCCTTATTACTTTTTAATTCTTTTACACATTTTCTTAATTTAAAAACATATCATTTAAGACTTTCATATGCAAATCTTATTTTTTTTTAGAAGCACGATATTTTGTAGACTGACTTTATGTCATAAAGTATAAAAAATAATAGTATCTTCTGTAACAAGGTTGGAATGAGAATTCGACACAAGTGGAGGAACCACGAGTGTCGGATCTTCATTCCAACAGAGTAACAGACTGTACTTTATCCACGACCACAGAAAGTAGAAATTAAATATATTAAAATGAAACCTCAATCTCTCAACATTGTGGAGGTAGTATTTTTATATTCAAGCTTGGATTTTTGCGGTAGCAAATTCTACATCTGAATCGTTTGATTTTCTTCTCCTTTTTAATAAATTAAAAGTTTTTACAAACAAATTTAAGACGACGTCAACTAATTCGACATTCATGGCAAACCTTATTTTTCTAAACAATTATGGAATAAAGAGTATCTCTAGTGATAGAATGAAGTACGTATAAAATACATAAGAGACAAATGTTTCAGAATTTTCTTTCAATCTCAATAGCGAGAATGTTTCTTTTCTGTTATTATAAGTGGTTTCAGAATAACTACATTCAGTAGTGGCCGTGGAGAAAATTTTTTAGTGATTAAAAAATTATAATTCTACCTATTAAAGCATGAATCGCAATCCAAAAGCAAGATTTACCTCTTAAGCTTAAACCGCAAATATCAAGTTGTTTATTTTTACATCGCATTCACAAAACACGACTAAAAGATGCTTGAACGTACTTTCGTTCATGGTGCCACAACGCTTCGGTCGCGTCCTGGTGCTTGTACGTAGAGTATGCTATAGACGAGTCGGGGTGACCCCTGGGGACTATACGGATTAACTAAAATCGGGTTTTTACATATAAATGGTCCAAGTGGCACCTTCCTGAAAATTGCTGTGGGGCATCCTGGGGTGCTCAAGATACCAAAAATGACTTAAAACGTTGTGGCACCAAAAATTGGTGCCACAACGTTTTATATGGTGCCACAACGTCTATATAAGGTCGTTTTTGGTGCCGGAACGTAGGGTTACATATATATATATATATATATATATATATATATATTATATTTCAAAGTTTAAAAACGTTTTTCATCAAACAAATAACCACATTAACTTCCTCATTTAGTTATTATAATAATTATCAATTTTTATTATTCAAATTACGTTTTTCAACCTACATAACATCGCATATTTAATTATAAAATCATCTACAAACGAATTTCTTATATGATTATGCCCACATTGTCCAGCCCAAACAGATCGGACTGACGGCCCTGATATGGTATCATTATCTTTTATGAAATAGGTACACAATAATTTTGTTCTTCAACAAAGGGCACGGCTCGCTAAGCACTGCCATATTGAGCCCTTAGTGGTTTTTATTTATGATTTTTAAGTTTTAACCAACCAACACTCAAGGGAAACCAAACTAGAATTATCTTCACTCACATTTCTATACTCTGTTTGAAAATGATTGATTGCAAAATTTTGATGACCGAGAAGATGAACCCCAATATAAAATCATAAATCAGTGGCGGATAATTTCTAGAATAAAATGTTTAGCATGATTTGTTCCAAAATGAAATCAGGGCCAGGTTCAGGTGCACCAGGTGCTCGGGGGGGTCGTTTTCGACACGAAATTCGGATTCAGCGCCTCAAAAAACCCCCTTCACGATGTTCGATTCATCTTTTTCGATTATGTTTGGAAAAACCTCGAAGACGACGTTTAGGGCCAGGTTCTTATGCACCAGGTGCTCGGGGGGTCGAAGACGACGTTTAGGGCCAGGTTCTTATGCACCAGGTGCTCGGGGGGTCGTTTTCGACATGAAATTCGGATTCAGCGCCTCAAAAAACCCCCTTCACGATGTTCGATTCATCTTTTTCGATTATGTCTGGAAAAACCTCGGAGACGACGTTTAGGGCTAGGTTCTGGTGCACCAGGTGCTCGGGGGGGTCGTTTTCGACACGAAATTCGGATTCAGCGCCTCAAAAAACCCCCCTTCACGATGTTCGATTCATCTTTTTCGATTATGTCTGGAAAAACCTCGGAGACGACGTTTAGGGCCAGGTTCTTATGCACCAGGTGCTCGGGGGGTCGAAGACGACGTTTAGGGCCAGGTTCTGGTGCACCAGGTGCTCGGGGGGGTCGTTTTCGACACGAAATTCGGATTCAGCGCCTCAAAAAACCCCCCTTCACGATGTTCGATTCATCTTTTTCGATTATGTCTGGAAAAACCTCGGAGACGACGTTTAGGGCTAGGTTCTGGTGCACCAGGTGTTCGGCGTTCGTTTTCGACGTGACATTTGGATCTAGCTTTAAACCAAAAACTTTGATTTTATTATTAAAGAAGCTTGCCATTCTTATACCGGTTTCGGCATTATTGTGCATCGTCAGTAAGAAGTAGACTAGCTCGAATTTCTTTAGAGATGCCACACAAAAATGTTAGTTGTATCTCGTAAAATTTGTGTTGTAACTCCACATAAAATTAAAAATAGACAGATATTTTAACGCACCGATCTTTGCCGTTGTTCGCTTTATTATAAAAATTAATTAAAATCACATTGTGCAATCAATAACTCATAGGGAAATAATGCTTTAAATCACGATAATCTAATAATAGATATAAAGCATGTTCTAAACACTCCGAAGTACCCTCTATATAAATTTCAAAATAACAATGTAAAAAATTTCACAACGAAATCTAATAAAAGTCATGTTGCATCCCCCAACAAATGTTACTATGTCCAATTCAATAAACGACGAAACAAACCTAATTGTGTTCAAAAAATCATTACAAACTTGCCCAGGGTGAAAATGTTACAAATGTCTTTATAATGTGGGTCTTTTCCACCCTCGGCGGATAGGGCGGTGTTTTGATGCTGTTTAAGGACGACACAACGAGTCAGGGACGTAGTTAAATTTTTTTATATGCCGGATTGATGTAATTTTATATATTCTTGGATAGATAAATTACCACAAAAATACAAGCCATCGAAATGAAGTCACTACACAGAGAAAAATGAAAATCTATATTTAAGAAAAGCTTTGTACTCGGAAGATTATACTTTAATCTTGTATTTTAAGATTAAAAATTATTAATCTGAAACTAAATTATTTCATTCAAATATAGAATTGTTAACAAATCCAAGAATATTTTTAAGTTTGTTGTAAGTATAATTTTCTCTTAAAACTGACTTGATCCAATGTTTTAGGACTGACTCAATTCAATTTTATAATAGTATTAAATTCAAATGGAACTAATATTATCTTAAGCATTAAAATTTCAGAGCAAGAATTAAAAATTCGAATCAAAAACTTATGTAAGACAAAAACAAAGAGAAGCTTGGAAGCACTACTGTGAGGAAATCAAAGATTTCCCCCAAGACCCATATCGCCATATCGGTACACTAACCAAAGAGGATGGCACTAGAACTGCCAACCTTAAGGAAAGTCTTCAACTGTTAAGGTCAACACACTTCCCTGACTCCAGAACCACTGATGTGGCAATCTGGGAGGAAGAGGAGGACACAACCTCACGGAAGATGACTGGAGAGTAGCAGACCAGATCGTCGATGAGGATAAATTAAGGTGGGCCATCTCGAGCTTCTCCCCTTTTAAATCACCAATGAATACACGTTAGTATTTTGAGCTTGATTTTACTTTTGCTGATGAAGTCGTCTGATCTCTTCTGGTTATAGTCTTGGCCTGCCTATCCAGTATTGGGATCTTTTCTTATTTACTTCTTTTCCAAGCTCATCAAGTACGAGCGTGGTTACAGGCATGTAAGAAAGATCTGCAGACAATGGGAACTGCAAATTGTCGTCACCAAGGAGAAAAAACAGTAACTTAATAACGAAATGGCGAAATACAACACATTTCAAATTTGAACTAGTAAAAAGAATAACCACAAGTAAAACAGTAAAAAATAAGTAGAAAGACAAGCTTGAAGATATTGTCGTATGTCTTAATACCATCAATCACTCTAAGAAATAAAACAAGAGATGTAAAAAGCAAATACCTACACTTTTATTTGGGTCACACTTCAAATATACATAAGTTGATTAAAGATAAATAACAGTCACTTATAAACCTATACATAACGAACCAGGGACCTGACACAATGCCTTTGATGATTATCTTTCTTTATAGGGCTTATTTTGGCTTTTGTTTAAACGCCGTACTGTAATCTTCCGGAGATTCCTTCTTCTTTATCTTACTCTTTAAAACTTAACGTTTAGCTACTTTTTACTTTGACCGGAGACCTTTTTGGCCACCCATCCAACTATTGACTCTGCAGCCAACCACCAACTGTCTAAGCTTTCCCGTCGCAAAAGGGTTTTTAGGAAAATTTTGCTGACAGTTGCAGAGTTCATAGTTTCATGGGACCTGGTTTGATTAAATGTTTATATTTTAAGTTTTGTATTGTGTAAATAAGTTTAAATAAAATAATTTCGGTAATAGTATATTCTTCAACGAGTGTATAATGATGGCTATTATTCACGCGGATGAAGTTTCCAAAACGAGCGAGCGCAGCGAGTGAGTTTTGGAATCATCCAAGTGAATAATAGCCATTCTACACAAGTAAAAGACTATACTTTCTCCACGACTATGTATTAAAAAAAATCTTTCATTGGGAATCGAACCTCGATCGCCCGCGAAAGAGTCAAGTATCTCTACCAGCTTTCGACCACATTTATTTATGAAAATTTAAAGAACATAGATATAGATAACTCAATTTTTAGTAGAAACCTTTACATTTTTAAATGAAATTATAACATTATTAGGAGTAATAATAGAAATAACATAAATATAGGTACTTAATTTAGACTTATTCTTTTGCAAAATGTATGGTAAAGTTATTACAATTGCTTATATTTAACGTGGTTGGTATTGAATTATGATTAAAACTAGCAGTGCTAGTACTGCTAGTCTGTTCGCAGTGTTCATTTTATTTGTCATTTACTTTTCCAGCCACCGTTTCGTTTGAGAGCCGTAATATCTTGTATAATATAATAATATAATATCTCTAATTTATAGTCTTGCTTTGATCTCTCCGGTAGCAAATTCATTGTGGATGATTGAGCAATTTGTTTAATTTCGGGAGGCGTACATATTAACTTTTCACTATCGCTACTGTTGTCCATTTTGTTCTCTATATATACGTAAAATTATGATTATATGATTATTTTGACGTTTCAAACGACGCGCTGTCAGAAACGATTTCTGTAGTTAGGTATTTGACGTTTTAAAAGAGACGATTTGATTTATTCATTTTAGCGTGATTTCTGATAATCATAGAATGTGATTGGTTAACGAGAGTGAATTCTTTTGCATTCTTCACTGGTGTGAAGAATTTATGTCATTATTCAGCTAAATATGTAAAAATAATTTGTGCATTATTATATAGTCGTGGAGAAATAAAATTCTTAAATGTTTTTGACTTTGTTACCTAGTTTTTCCGAAATTAATATTTTAATTATATATGGGATTTGTGACAATATATAGAACAAAGATTAGATTAGATGTAATAAAAGGGGTAGAAACAAATAACCTTATCAGCTGAAATGATAGTTTTCTGAAAAAAAAAATAAAAAAAAAATAAACGTTATAATTTAAAGTACGCCTCTGCTTCGAAATGGCATATCATCGGTGTTTACCAAACTCGAATGATTCGAATAAATTCGTAATAGAAGGGCATGAACTTAATTGATTCTGCAAGGGGAAAGGGACATTGTAATTTTTATTTTAAGCATGCATATTCGTTTATTACTAATGAACGTTAGTTTTGATGCAATAAAAATGTGATTTGAAGTGCTAAAATGATGTTTTTTGCTCTAAAATTTACCGTATTGGGTTTCGTTGGATTTTTATTAATTCACGAAACAAAAAAGCAACAGAAAAATTATATGAGAGAAAAAAATTGTTATTTTATTGTTATTATAAAAATATTTATAAATACTCTTCTCTTTGGATATTAAAACCACTTATTTATTTCAAAAAAGTTTTTAATTTTAACGTTTCTACTTTTTTTGAAATAAATAAGTAAATAAGCATTTATTTAATATATTGAAAACTTAAAAAAAAACTGTAGAACATTTTACAACTTCCAATTAACCAAATATTGATGTATGCAGACTAGACAATTTTGATATAGGATTGGGATAGGAATATGCATAAATAAAAAAAAGTGTTTTGACAGGAGGTTGTCAATCGATTTCCGAAAATTCGTAGAATTTAGTCAAGAATCCACAATTAAACCCTGAGATATAAATATTTGGTGCTTAAAATATAAAAATAAAAAGGCTAGAATTATAAAATCAAGTTTTGGGATAAATTTGGTTCATTGATAACACATAATGTATTTAAGAAGTGGACATAAAATAATGGAGAAACCTAGAAAAGAAGCAATTCAAGCAGGACAAGGAGATATGGTTGAAATTTTACGAAGAACTGTGGAGGATGTTGATAAGGACAATAATAATGATAGTGAAGAAGAAATACAAACGAGAAATAATATAGAAAAGACTGTTATTGAAACGACAGGTAATGAAGATAGAAATCAAATGGATGAATTAATGCAGATATTAATAAAAAGGCCTGAAGAGAGAAGAGAGAAAATTGATGGAAAATCTAGAAAAGAATAAAGAAGAAATAAAAATAAATATGGAAGAAAATATTAAAAAACAAATTGGAGATATAAGAACGGAGATGGGAAATCAATTAAAGGAGAATAATGAGGAAATGATAATTTTAATAAGAAGAGAAATCGAAAGAGTTGAAGTGACATTAGAGAAGCAAGAAAAGGAAACAGATAGAAAAATGAAGAAACTAGAGAAGAAGTAGAATTTGCTATTAATGCAGTAACTAGAAAAGAATCACGAAGAATTGAAAAGAGATATTCAGGAAAATAAGAAGAAATGCACAGAATCGTTCAAAGAATTAGAAGAAAAATCAAGTTTCAAGTGGACAAAAAATTATAATAATGGGAAATGATAATGAAAATGATTCGCAATTCTTTGGGGACAACAGACTTCATCCAGTGAAGTACTTAAAAGGTATAGAAGAAAAAATGAAGGCACTAGAAGAAATAGAAAAATGGAGAAAATGTATAGAAAAGACTATTAATGGACAGGCAGCAATATGGTGGAGTGTTAGCGAGGAGATGTGTGAAAATTTTGAAGATTTTTGTGAAATTTTTTTAAATTATTTTTGGGGTGATAGAGTACAAACGAAAATAAGAGAAAATTTGTATACAAGGAAATACAAGGACGATTTAACTAGTAGGGAAACATATGCAATGAAAAAATTTGACAATTGAAATTATTTAACCAGAAATTTTGGATCTAACCAGAAAAAAACAATATCTAAGTATAGAGACAATTTAGAAAAATTGTGTAAAATATTAAAGAATCAAGGAACAAGATCGGAAAGAACATTTACAAGAAAACATGTAAAATTTAAAAGAATTAAAACAGGAAGATGTAGGGGAAAATATCACGTTGACTTATTATTCCCATATTTTGAAAATAATGTTTTATAACATTATTTCAAAAAGAAATATATTTTTCTTAATTACCAAAATTTATTTTAATTACTTTTGAAATTTGACATATTTTTATTTAAAAAAAAAACGGTATCAATATTTTTCATAATTAAGAAACAATAATCAAATTTCCCAGATTAAAAAACCTGTTTCAAGAAATAATTTCATAATTTTGTTAGGCCTCTTTCTTAATGAAAGAATTTTTAAAAATTAAAATTCGCCGTAAAAATAAGGTTGATAATTTCCGTCGACTTTGGAAATGAGACGCGAATCGAAAACTGATTTCGATTCCATCCGTTGAAAATTCATCAACATCTTTTAATTTGCTACTCTTAGAGTTTAATTGTTTTTATTCGATTAACGCTATATTACTCAATTTCTGTTTTTCCAAGTTGGTTATTAGGCAGTGGAATCGTAGGTTCTTTCATTTTCTGCTAATGGCTGGCACAGAGATGAGGATGTAATTCAAAGGAGATACAAGATTGAAAAACATTTTTTAACTGCCTATTCCACTCGCAATTCGTGGTCTAGTTGAGTCATACCTTTTGAAGGTTTTTAAACATTATAAAAAATTGTTTAACAATTGTATTTCAAGTGGAATAAGTTATCCATTTTCTCGAATGTGGCCAAAAATGTTTTATGGAATGAAACTGCACAAAGTCGGTACCACATAAAATTATTAACTATGAAAAAATATAGGGGGTTAAGGGAACTAGTTTCGGCTTAAGCAGCCATCTTCGAGCCTATGGGTAACGAAAAACATTGAAAAGATGTAAGGTATTAAAATTTAAAGAATTTAGCATACACTTTAGAGCAGCAAAGATTTTTTTATCGTTTTCTACACCCTTTCAAGTACTTACGTGCCAAGTTTCACCGATATCACATTTTGTGCGAGGTCACATCCTCTGACAACTACAGCTCTACATAAGTTGTGTAGAGCTTTGACAAAGAAATTAAAGACATTTGAAACGTTATCAAAAATAAATTAATGTCTAAATTTTCCAGTCCTCAGTACCCCCCACTATATCTAATCATACATTATTTAACAATATGTAGAAAAATTAAATGTATCGCAAAAGTATTCTTTAACTTGTTTGTTGGTTTTTTAATTACTTAGGTACAAAAAAATTCTGTTTTTATTGACCCTCTTAGGGCGCGCATACACAATAGCGGTTTAGATAGACAGATAGATTTATACTTATAGAACACAAAATGTTCATTGTACTCGTCAAAATGACAGTGATATACAAAGATACTTACAACAGACTAGTGGCGTAGCCAAGGGGGGAGGGCTGCGGAATAATACATCTACCAATTAATTAACAAGGCTAGCTTTGATGTCAGTGCATTGGAATATAGTTGTCGAAGAAAATGCAATCAGAGACGAATTTTACAACAGACACACTCGCAAAATTGCCTTTGAATTAGTGGCGCAAATAAGCATGCCAAGTTTTATCAAAATCAGCCAATTTGTTTTTGAGCAATTCATAAAAAACTCTTTTGTTCTAAAAACAAAGCAAGTTAGGAACCATGATTATGATCCTGAACGTTTGACGGTTTAACTCTGGGCCACCTTGTATATTTACCCCATACCTGCTGAAAAAAGTATTTATAGTAAATAGTATTACCTATCGACGAGAAATGATAGGCCCCCTCCGTAAAAAATTCCTGGCTACGCCACTGCAACAGACATACAAATACATAAAGATAAAAAATAAAAACATTTTACGATACGGCATTGTAAATAAAAAAATATATAATTTAAAGATTTAGTCATTTAAAGATGTAGTGTTTTCCAAAGATGGGTGTTTAAACATTTAAATTTGCATTCAAATATTCATCTAATAAATTAAAACTGTGTTTTAGGGTTTTTTTAAATTTAAATAATTATGTTTAAATCTTTATAACGGTCTGGGTGTTTATTGTATAGGTTTACATTTGCTGAATTTTTAGATTTTACATTTGGGATTAAAAAATGAGTTTTCATTTCGAGTTTGTATAAATGGCATTTTTTACCTACGAGTGAAATTGTCGAGTAGATATTGCAATGAAATAATCACCCTGTATATAGAAGGTAACCAGGTAACGAAAGAAAGGGTGACAGGGGATATATTTTTTTTGAAAGGTTGACGAAAAGATAGGGAATGTCAAAGGTTTTTTAGGAAATTTGAGAAATATTAAAAAAAGGAAAATATAAATCCACCAGGAGTTGCAGAAAGTTGCAATTGAGCAACAATTTATGTTAGTATTAATTTATATGGTATATGGAAGTTTGTAACTACATAAGAGTTTTGTCAATGTACGAGTTTTGAACGAGGAAGTTTAATTGAGAAGACTAATTTGATTTTGGAGGAAATGGAGTTAGAAGAACCTTGACTATTATATTACAGGTCAAAGGTATTTCAAAACTTTCAGTGTCTAGCGTTAGAGTATTTTGTTGTTTTCTATTGTGTAATATTATTTTATTGTGAGAGAGTGAGTGTGAATGTTTTGATAATAATTAGTTTGTAATTTTCAGCAACGTTTAATTTTATTTTTTGTGTCATCACCTGAAATTGTTATAATAAATAATTTTTGACATTTCGTTTCAATATATCACGCAACTAGTCAAATGCAACTGATTTTAACCTCTCCTCATAATGAACCTCGGATATATAATCTCTCAGATTATCGCAACGTAATGTAAAATTTGCTAGTGACATAGGGTATAATTTTCAGATTTGATCGCTCCAAATGGGCACCCTTTCCCTTACTTGAAGCACCTCCCGCTGATTCTGACATAATAACATCTGGCAGAGATACAGATAACATAATAAAGTTTTATATACCAAGCTTTACAGATTTTTTGTAAAGGATATAAAAAAAATTTACTCACAAACTTTTGGTGAATATATCTTAAATTGATTGTACCTACTATACAGGAAAAATAGTAAAATGTATTACGTCCCCCCACCAAACAGAACTATCGAAGTTATTAACCAGTAAACAGGTCATTGAAATACCATTACAAGATTACCCAAAATCTAATAATATACAGGGTTGCACAAATAATGTGAAATAAAATCACAGCTCCCAAGGAATACGACATTAAAAATTTCACACACTGCACCAACGTCTAGACTTCAAATAACTACTCCTTAGGCTATGTGCCCTAACAGGTATTGAATTACAGAAGTCCAGATGCGTGTAGTTCATTGCAGGAGGTGACTTTAATGCAAAGTACTCCTACTGGTGATCTAGATTGACCACAACTAAAGGTAAAGAACTTTTGGCATCCTCTAATCAACTTAAATGTGAACCGATATCAACTGATAAACCAACATACTGGCCCACTGATCCTAGAAAAATTTCTGATCTCATTGATTTCTTTGTGATTAGGAATATTTCCATAAATTATTTGAATATAGAAGAAACATGGGATATGAATTCAGACCACTCACCTATCCTTACCTTGAGTGATACAATTATTCAAAAAGAAAATGCTCCGAGACTTGTAAATAGGCTGACAAATTGGCAAAGCTTCAAATTACAACTTAAGATAATATTAATCTTTTTCAGTACCTATTAGAACTAAAGAACAACTAGACAAAGAAGTAGATCTGCTTGTAAAAAAGATTCAACAAGCCGTATGGGACAATACACCAATTATCACCCAAAGAACAAAGGGAAATAACTACTCAAAAGAAATAAGGGAGGTTATCACTGAAAAACGAAAACTAAGACATCAATCGAGAGCACCAATGGATAAAAGAAATTTAAACAATGCTACTCAGCAATTAAAAAGAGAAATTCAGAAATAAAAACATGATTCAATTAGCACTTACCTGAGTGAGTTAACAAATGACAGTAATAGTGACTATTCGCTTTGGAAAGCAACTAAAAGATTAAAAAGACCTATCCTACACAACCCACCAATTAAATATATGGATGGATCTTGGACAAGAAACAATATACAAAAAGCTAGCAAATTCGCCGAACATATCAGAAGTTATTATGATACAAAAACCAGAGAAACCATCCCATTAAATTACGTTTTACAGGCCTATATCCCTACTTCCTGTAATCTCGAAACTGTATGAAAAAATATTACTAAAAAGACTAAAACCTATTATAGAAGAAAAGAAACTAATTCCATAACACCAGTTTGGATTTAGAGAAAACCATTCAACTATAGACCAAGTCCATAGAATAACTAATATCATCGAAAAAACAGAAGAATAAAAGTTAGCTCTACTGTCTTCTTTGATGTAGCGCAAGCTTTCGATAGAGTTTGGCATGAAGGACTCAAACACAAAATAAATCGGTACATGTTAATTATACTAACAAAAACAATGAGTATATACCAGTCAGAATAATTAATATCCAGCTCCCTTATGCTAATTCAACGAAGTATCCAGGTATTACTTTAGATGCGAGACTACACTGGAAGGTCCATGTCAAAAAGAAACGTGAAGAACTCAACATAAAATTCAGAAAAATGTATTCACTGCTTGGAAGAAATTCTACCCTGTCATTATACAACAAAACATTGTTATATAAACAAACTCTGAAACCTGTATGGACGTATGGTATCCAGCTTTGGGGCTGTGCCAGTCAGAATATCCAGCTTTGGGGATGCGCCAGTTAGAGTAATTTACTCATAATACAGAGATTCCAGAACAAAGCATTAAAGAGCATAGTTCCTGGTACTGCAGAAATAGTGACCTCTACCGGGACTTGGAGATGGACACTGTTAACTAGATAATTAAGAAGTCACGAACGTCGACTCCACCAACACGTGAATGTCGAGGCCATCCAGCTCCTGGATAACAGTGATCTAGTAGGAAGAAGCCCTTAAGTAAGCTGTAAAAAATTATCAGAACCTAAGGTACACTAGTGAGTAGACTTTAGTTACCCAATCTTCACGTATTCATTTAAGTTGGACAAAAATTACTCATTGATCATTATGTGATCAGATTGTAATATTAACAAATGGTATTTTAATATAAAAAAAAGGTAACGTTGGTGGTTATATAAAGTTAGCAAATGTCATATTTGTCGTCCTAATTGTTTTCAAAATATAAGTCTTAGGTATAACTTACTAAAGACATAAATGAGTGGAATAAGAAAATATCCCAATCTGTAAATGAATTCTGACTGAATGTGGATACTTAACCGATAGAGAAAAGCACGCCACTGTGACCTAAACCTCCTTGAAAAGACATCATTAGTGGTATTGAGTCTGCTTTGCGGTGAGGTGAGACTGTCACATACGCAGCGTACAAAAAGCGTCATTGTTCAGAAAGAACAGTTTACAGCGGTCAAATACAGCATGTAAACAATGGAGCAGAGGCGCCGATTAACCCCAGGAGGCCGATTTGTTGTTACCCCTGCTTCTCTAATCTTGTAGGGTTTCTACTCATAAACTAGTTATGTCCTTATTTCATTATGCGATTCTGATTATGTGCAAAATGGGTGAAAATCTGGTTTAGGATCAACGTTTAACAATAAGCAATTTTTCTGGATTACGTGTAATAACGTAAAATGGAGATTTTTTTAAATTTACATTAAAGTAAAATATGCGGATTACAATAACATTTTATAATACTACAAATGTAACCGTCAAGTTAACTGTTAACTTAAATTTAAATTTTTTATTTAAAAAAAGATCACTGTAGTTTAGCAGGAGTTAATTATATCTCTATTAGTGGAGTGCCGTTAGTCGTAAAAAGTGAAAAACCTCGAGGGAAAAAAAAGAAAAAAAATTGGGCAATCGATTAATTATCAATTTTTAATGAATTAATGGTAAATAAAATTTTTCATGAAAATAAACTCCTCCCGAGTTATAGGGCGTAGAAAATTACGATTTTTTAATTCCAAAGAAAAAAATAGTATATTATATTATAAGGATTAAAAGTGCATATTATTTTTACCAGCAATATTTGCGAGTAAAAATAGGCACTTTTAGTCCGTATGATATATACTATTTTTTCTCTGAGGAAGTCAAAATTAAAATAAATAATTTTTGTAGTAGTTTTTACGCTGCTTTCAAAATGAATCCCGAACACGATGAAAATATACCTGCGGATATATTGGAAAGTGTATCTAAATCTTTTGCCACCCAAGAGAGTGTTCTTATGGTGTATTTCTCAAATTTAACGAAGACCGTCAAGCCATCCACTCTTTGGTCACAGTATTCAATGTTGCGATCCACACTGGATATCAAAAATGGTGTGGATATTAGTAAATATTCAAAATTACGAGCATTTTTAAAAAGGCAAAGTGATGGATATAAACCTAAAAAGTCTAGGGTTTTTACAAAGGAGGAAGTGGATCGGTTCCTGGATATGGCACCTGATAATGTATATTTGATGATAAAGGTTGTTCTAGTATTAGGAATTGGAGGTGCTATGCGTTGTGACGAACTAGTTCATTTGAAAATTGATGACATTGAAGATATGGACTCGGTCCTGGTCGGAAAAATTTTGCAGACAAAAAACAAGAAACCTCGTTTGTTTACCATTATAGGCGATAATTATTTGCGTTTATTTCGAAAATATGTTGCACTACGGCCATCAAATATACAGGAACGTCGTTTATTTTTGAAGTATGTTAATGGGAAGTGTCAAAGAATGGTTGTTGGTATTCACAAAATTAGTGCCGTGCCGCAAGAAATTGCAAAATTTTTGAATTTAAAAAATTGGAAGGAGTATACTGGACATTCGCTAAGAAGAACATCTGCTACACTTCTTATTGATGGTGGCGGTGACCTCACTTGTCTTAAAAGACATGGAGGTTGGAAATCGAGTACGGTAGCAGAAGGATATATTGAAGAATCACGTATCAACAAAGAATACTGCCAGAAAAATATTGCAACCTGACAAAGAAGGTACAAGTACCTGTTCAGATATTTCCTCGAATGTTTCATCAACAGTTACGGAGAATATTTTGAGTTGTTCTAACATTAATGAAAATCTTTTGAATTGTTCGAAAATTGTTAGTGATAATTTCAGTGGTGCTTTGAATTTTGGCAATAATTGTTCCAATTGTACATTCAATATCACTATAAATAACAAATAAATACCTATATATAGTTGCCCAACTAGTTTGTTTTACTAAGTTTGTAAGAGACAATGTTTTTTTCTTTAAATTTCAATTAGAGAGCTCAAATGCAATTACTTTTAGTCCTAGGATTAAAAGTAGCGTTTTTAATCCTAGGAT
Organism: Crepidodera aurea; assembly: GCA_949320105.2. Lineage (NCBI taxonomy): Eukaryota > Metazoa > Arthropoda > Insecta > Coleoptera > Chrysomelidae > Crepidodera > Crepidodera aurea. The sequence goes on from OX439477.1 coordinate 25,296,622, forward strand.
TAAAAGTGTTGCTAAGCAACGAGCAAATTTTTATACGGTAAGGGAATTGATGGCTTTTGCACCTGAAAATAATACAAAAATGTCAACATTTTTTGATGATTGGAGAAAAATGTATTTTTTCCGAAATGTGATGTTATGACGAAACTTTTTCATTGGAATGACCGTTTTTTCAATATTTGACCCGGAAATTTAATTCATGTATAAAAAATCCCATAAGCCGCGTGATTTTGTCGTTATGACAGCGAAAACAGTTTGCCCTAACTTTTCCAGCGACAATAACGGAACCTAACTTTTGAAGGCATGACAACCAGCATTGTAAACAAATTTTTGATGACGTTATGTCAATTTTTCTCAAACTTGCGTTGTCAGGAATGTTTTCATTTGTGGAAATGTCGCGATTTGGAGAGTCTTCGAGTGAAGAAATTGAAAAAGCCATCAATGATAATTTGCCTCGCAATACTGTGAATTCAACTACATCAATTTGGCGACAATTTACGATGTTTTGTTTGGAAAAAAAAATATGAACTCATTGCAGAAACTTCCACTGAAGAGTTAGCTTCTATTGTATGTGACTGGGCATTCAACATGAAGAAGAACAATGGAGAAGATTATAAAGAGAGTGCAGTCAAGACGATTTGGAACACTTCAGCAAAAATATTACAAGAGAAGTACTTTAAAGATTATAAAAGAATTTTTAATCCGTTCACGGACATACAGTTTAAGAAAGCGAGAAATGCACGCGACACAAAACGCAAAATTTTACAAGCAATCCTAGAAAAAAGGAAGGTGAGTTCTAATGCTCTCACAAAACGAGAAATTTTTGAAATGGCACTGTCCTGGAGTGAAGAAGAACCTGTAGGCCTCACATTGCTGCGTATGAATTGGCTTGGAGAGGTGGAGAAGCAGCAAATTGTAAGGAATTCTACTTTAAAATCGAGACAGACAACCGTGGAAGAGAGACCGGAAGAGTTGAATATAACCCAGTGTTTTCGAAGACAGCACAAGGGGGAAATCAGAAGTTGGCCGACAGTAAATGGTTGGTAGCAAACACTGCAAAAGATTGTGTTTGCCCAGTAAGATTGTTTAAACAAATTATGGGAAGACGGGGAAACCATATCACATGTGAAAAGTTTTTTTTAACTCCAAATCCTTTCTGGCAAAAAACAAATTCGAAAGGATGGTATAAGAATTCTCCTATTGGGATAAACGAAATATCTAAAAGGACCAAACCTTCGGCGAAAAATGTTAGACTTGATATCAAGCGGGCGAAAATTACGAACCATTCTAATCGAGCTGCCGCCGTAACTGAATTGTCCAGGATTGGTATAAGTGAACAAAAACTTGTGAAAATTACGGGACATAGCAACCCATCGCCATTAAAACCGTAACTTCAGTTAGATGAAGAACATCAGTTAGATGAAGAACATCAGTTAGATGAAGAACATCCGTTCGGACTACCATCCAGGAAACAGTTACTATCACCGCTTAAAATACTAGCATGCAGCAAAATATTAACAAAAGACACGAAAGTTCTGAAAAACAAGCTGTTAATAATTGTGTTTTTTTTAACAATTGTACTTTTCCGTTAAATTAAATAAACTAATTTTATTTATTGGATTCGAAAAACCTAACTGATGAAGTCAAAAGACAGAAACCGGTCTTAGGATGTCGAATCTAATAAATTAAAATTCCTTACTGGTTTACTCACTTTGTATTAATCTCTGAAAGGGATAAAAAAGAAGAGAGTGACATCTTGACTAGATTCAGTCAAAATTTAATGTCAATACTCTCTTCTTACCATAGATGGTAGCACATCTAAAAATGTTATCTTATAGCGGATATAGCTATTGACTTGTACGAGTTTGGAATTTTATTTATTGGATTCGAAAAGCCTAACTGATGAAGTCGAAAGACAGAAACCGGTCTTAGGATGTCGAATCTAATAAATTAAAATTCCTTACTGGTTTATAAACTAATTTACATCACATTTTTTAATTTATTGATTTACATATTCATTAAATTGTCTTACCGAATTACACTGTAGCTTTTTTTTTGAGTCGAAGTAAACTTGACATTTATAATTCGAATTTTGTTGCCATTAGGTAATTGACCATATTTCACCTGAAAAAGATGAGGCATTTGTCGTTATGCCGTTGGCACCACTTGCTGTCAATTTAATGTCACGTATCAATTGTTAATGTCAATTCTTTGATATATATTTAAATATTTGAAGTATTTCAAGTTATTCTTGTTAAGTTTGGCTGTTTGATAGTGTATGAGTATTGTTTCATTACTTTTATTGTATATTTCTTGATTTTATTGATCCAGAAAAGTCTTGATGCCTTCCAAATGGTCCCTAAGACATCCATGGGCAAAGTGTTCTGTATCCCATTGCAGAAAATACTTCAAATATTTAAATATAAATAACAAAGAATTGACATTAGAATTGATAGGTGACATGGAATTTACAGCAAGTGGTGCAAGCGGCATAACGACAAATGCCTCATCTTTTTCAGGTGAAATATGGTCAATCCACAACTTTAGCAGACCAAAACTTATTATTTAACAGATTTCAGTAAGCTCTCAACAACTTAAAGCGGGCTGCGGACTACGAGTATGAGGCGCCGTTTGGGACAAAATACAACTTCTTACAATATATATAATAATACACCATATATATAAAAAAAACCATATATATATAAAAATATTGCACAATATATAGAAGAATTCCATATATATAATGTCTTCATATAGAGTTCTAATTCCACTAACTACCGCAATAGAATGAGGGCGCCAGTTATACGCACGTGTAAATTAGAATCATAAATGAAGTGTTGCCGATCTGTGGGAAATTATCCATTTTTGGATATTTTTGCACATCATTGAATAATTATTGAGGGATAACTTTTTTTGGGTAATTCATGGCCATTTTCAATAAACTTAAAGTCTTTTGTGTATATGTACAATTTTCATATCAAGAAATATACTGATGTTTTCAGATTTTTATTTCTTTTTAGCAAATCGAATATTTTGATTCCATTCTTAAAAATGATTCGTTCATAAATCATTCACCCACTATACTGTACATCCCAACCTATAATCTATAATATAATAATATCAGAATCCGAAATATCTGAGAATAATATATATATGGATATTACCGAATGCTTTGAAGAATTAATTACTGATTATAATTTATGTTATCAAAGACAAATTGATACGGATGTAAGGCTGGTGGAAGAATGTTTATTAATACTTGACAAGCATTGTTTTATAATTAAATGTATTAATGAGAAATGTAGAAAGTGAAACAGCAGATAAAGTTAACAATATACATAATATGGTATTGAAAATGGCCATGAATTACCCAAAAAAAGTTATCCCTCAATAATCATTCAATGATGTATAATTTCCCACAGATCGGCAACCCTGCATTTATGATTCTAATTTACACGTGGGGATAGCTGGCGCCCTCATTCTATTGCGGTAATTAGTGGAATTAGAACTCTATATGAAAACATTATATATATGGAATTCTTATATATATTGTGCAATATTTTTATATATATGGTGTATTATTATATATATTGTAAGAAGTTGTATTTTGTCCCAAACGGCGCCTCATATACGAGCGATAATATAATATATATTATAGCTCTATAATGAGTTATAATATCATATTATATTAAGCGTGCAGCAGATTAGGATATAAAAATTTTATATATTATAGCATTAATGCGCGGTGTTACATGTTATTTTGTTTAAAGCTATGTTTATCTAATATGTAAGATATAATATATAGATATTATATTATCGCTCGTAGTCCGCAGCCCGCTTTAGAGGCAGAAAAAAATTTATTATTAAATAAATTACAAAAATGGGCAAGTGACTTAGCTTTTAAAAACCAAGCCAAGCCTGTAAATATCTGATTCAAATTTTAAATTTTTTTTCGGGACTTACAATAGTGTTTTTTGTCCCGTGTCGCATAGAAAGTTCTGGCAATTAAATATAGGAAGAGCGCTGAAGTAGATTTAATAACTTAAGATTTGTTAAAATCCAATATTCCTTTTATTTTTACAGATAATATCATTTTATATAAAACAAAGCCATTGGAAGTTTTCGGTTAACCTGGTCGACATCGAATTAACGAATTTCGAATTGCACGTCCGTGCATACATCGAACGGGAACGGGTCTTTCCAATCAGAACCAATCAATGAAAGCAGTTGAGTAAATAATGGAGTCTAGCTGCGGTGGCATCGTGATTAGTTGTACGTCTGCGGGCTGCAGGGTAAGAGGAAAGAGGTAGGTAACCTGCCAGCTTGATTACCATAGTCATGCGGCCGGGTTGCAGGAAATTAAATCGGTTTACGGCCCTTCAATATTTGTGTTGCCAACATTTAAACAATTTAGTTTCATTATGGCGTCATAAAGCTCTAACTCAACGCTGATATATACGTACTCTGTTACTCTTGTTTATGTGTTCTTTGTGAGATTGCGTACAATTGTGTTTGGGCTGCTATGTGTGTACTTTGCAATTTAATAAAGTTAATCTGCATTAATTAGCGACGCTGTTTTGTTTGCTCGATTGTTATCTCTGTGAATGGAATTGTTTCGATGAACATTAGCACGGTTTGCTATTTCCAGAATCAAAGCTTATTCGGGAAATCTAATTTACTATTTAATGCATTCTAGTATATTTATTTAAACAAAATTTAATAAAATTTGTTTATATTAAATTAAGGTAGTACTCTCTATTGAGACAAATAATTACCGATGGTGGCGCCACATTCGTCGATCAGCTGTTCCCGAAACGCCTAACATTTGATAATAGTGCATTAAGTTATACTGAGTGAATGGTTTATTTGTAGTATTTTAAGACTTTTTGTGATTGTTTGAGGTTTTTGATTTGGAAATTACCATAATATACCTGTACATGTAAGTATTTAGACTCAATTGAACCTGTTTTTTTGTGTCGTTATTCTAAAATTGAGGTTATTTATTTAGCATATCTTACGTATTTCAGAAATTTATTGTTCACTTCTGTTTCTGTGTGATTTTTTTTATGTTTCAGGATGAATATAGCCTTGAGGTGTTAACATCTACACCTCTACTACTACTACTTAGTACGGTCATTTTAAATATTTTTACGGAATAATCTAAATATTTCCTAAAATTGTCATAAATGTACCTGAGCTAATACAAGTTTTGGGTCTTTTATTGGTCTTTTATAACCATAAGCTGTACAGAACAATAGAAAAAGGTTTAGACAGGCCAAAAGCCGTGTGTATTAAAGATAACATAGCCGTATCTTAAGATTATTTTCAATAAGTACCTATTTGCCAATTTTGTTTTATTTTAATTCCAAGAATTTCTTACAGTAATCGAATTATAAGTAGATAAATCCCTTACCAACAAATTTCACCGAAAATGCGATTGTAGGTTTTCCATTTAGTAAGGAGGTCCAGTTGTGTATTCTTGACAGCTTACTAAATGTCGTTTAGTTGCAACATGCAAGGTGCAGTGTGCAGTCTATTGTGAATTCTAGTGTGATCATGGAAAATTTGGAAGTACCGCGTAAACGACAAAAAATCGGTCCTTTAACAGTTAATGAAAAAACATTAATATTTAATTGTTTTAAATCATTTACAGACAAACATTTATGTAAAAGTGTTGATGACACAGTGGAATTAGTTAGTAGTACGCTTGGTGTTGGGAAATCTACGATTTACAGAGTTGTTAAAGAAGAGAAATGTGGCGAGTTTCAAACAGCACGTAAAACTCCAGGAAAACCAAAATTTCAAATAGAAAATCATTTGAAAGAAAGACTTCGAAGGAAAGTGCATGCGTTCTTCTTTAGAAAAGAATTTCCGACAGTAGACAAAGTTCTTGCCACGGTTCGAGATGATAAGGATTACCCTGAAATGAGTCGAAGCACACTATGGAAACTTTTAAAAGAAATAGGTTTTCTATGGAAAAAGCATTCCAGAAAGTCTATTTTAATAGAAAGAAGCGATATTGTAGTATGGAGAAGAAATTACCTAAGGACTATAAAAGAAATGAGAAACCAAAGAAGAAATATATTTTATTTAGATGAAACATGGATCAACGAGGGACATACACCAAATAAATTTTGGCAAGATGAAACTGTTACAAGTCGAAGACAGGCTTTTTTAAATAATTTATCTACTGGTTTAAATCCACCATCAGGAAAGGGGCACAGACTGATAATAGTACACATCGGTAGTTCAAACGGTTTTGTTAAAGGTGGTTTATTGACTTTTGAATCTACTCGTACCGGTGACTACCATGAGGACATGAATGCTGATGTCTTTAAAGAGTGGTTCGAACAAATGATAGATCTTCTTCCTCAGAACTGTATAATAGTAATGGATAACGCAAGTTATCACTCGAGACTTACAGAAAAAATGCCCACAACCAAGTGGTTAAAAAAGATTTACAGAATTGGCTAAATTCAAAGAATATTAAGTTCCATCCCGGTTCTGTGAGAAGAGAACTGTATCATTTGTGTTCCCTTCATAAAGAGAAATTAAAAAAATCGTGGGATGACGGTGGTTAGATCACCACCATATCATTGCGAAGTAAACCCGATTGAACTGATATGGGCACAGATAAAGGGAGAAGTTTCAAGAAAAAATAATTCTTTTAAAATGAGTGATGTTAAACAGTTGTTTTTGGAGGCTGTAAATAATGTGAAGCCTGAAAACTGGGAAAAGGCAGTAAATCATACGATTAAAGAAGAAGAGAAAATGTGGAAGTTGGACAATATTACTGATAAAATGATCGAGCCACTCATTGTAAATATTGGTTGCGACAGTTCATCTTCTGATTTCGATTCTGTTTTGGATTTGTAGGTAAGAAGTAGTTTTTATATTAAAATTATTATTTATGAACGTAACGTTGTTTAAAAGTCAAAGTTTAAACCCTTATACCTACATAACCCGTTTGACACAATGTTCGTAACATACCTTGTGGAAAAATAAAATATTTTAGAAAAAATTGCACTTTTTTACCTTCAGCTGTTTAGAAGTTATAAGCAGGTTAATTAGGTGAAAATATAAGTGTACACCCGATATATTTATTATATTTATACAAAGGTTATTTCATACGAAAATACTCGAGGTATAACTTCATAAAATATTTTAACTGTCTACTAAAAGAAGTGGTACGCCTATGGATTACGAACGCTTTATTATTTTAATACTCTCTCATACATAAAAATAGACTATAATGTAGAATGATATTGGAAGAAACATACAACAGTTTTCTGCTGATAAAGTTTATTTCAATTTTTTCAGGATAACAATTGTAAAAGTGATTTAAATAAAAAATGATTTCTATGAACCTACTTCTGATTGGTTTTAGGGTAAAATCTATCATATTCCTTGATTCAAAATTATTTTTTTTAATCAATATCAAATTAAAATGTAAAAAGTCTTGACTTAAAACACAAATGTACCTGTTGCAAAATTTTTGTTTTGTTTATCTACTTTGTTTTTTCCAAAATAAACACAAAATCAAAGTTGTATTCGTCTCAATACCACAATAGTTAAATGTGTGCTCTTTGACTACTGTTTTTTTATATTTGGCAACGCCGCGAGAAAGCAAAAGAGACAGAAGTATGCGCTTTCAGTAACTGTCTTTCATTGCTGTCAAATTAGGTTATAAATAACTCAAGCACTCCGGAAATTAAAAATTGTGGATAAGCCACATTTAAAAATAAGTACTCAGAATATCATTAATGATAAAATGTGGAAACATCATTAATAATTATTTTTAAAGACGATATCGAGCAACTGCTAATAGGGGAGATCAGACCACGTTTGGATAGTTTAACTGGTAATAATTTGCCGATTCTGGAAAATATATTTATTTATTCTGGATACGCTTCTGGTGTACTCGATACATAAAAGCACAAAAGTAGATTTTATGTACAATTGTGGTATATTAAATATATAATTTTTCATCGTAGTAGAATTTTACGATGTTTGTGAATTAACTGCGTCATTGTTACCGGTGTATTTTGCTCTTACTAGCATAATTTCTAAAAAAAAACTCCTCCGTAATATTAGGTATTTTAATTTACGGCTCCAAACTATATTTCCATTCTGATTTGCATCACAGTAACTCTTCTTTTTTTTTCAACGTTCCTTTTTTCTTGGAAAATCCCTTTCAAAAAAACAAAATCTTTCTAACCACTTATTAAACTTTATTAACTGGAGTGGATAAGTACGCCGACCTATATAAGCTTATGACAATGGTTTCGAAATCTTTGAACTGAACGTTTTACCTGATAATCCCTTGTGTGAATCCACCGGCCGTATAAACAAGAACCATCAGAAGTGGGATACGATGTCTATTATGAGTTTTTAGTTCGTTGTTGTTGTTAGTGTGAAACTTCACGCTAGCGCGAGCTTTTATTGGCCGAAGCGTTCGGCTGGAATTAATGTTCTCACCTCTACTTCATTTTAGTGCTCACTGATCTCAATAATCATGCAGGGATGAGTTGAGTTTCGATGTCATAGTCGAAACACAGGTTGTTAAAATTGTTTGTAACGTTCTTACGCTTTTTATAAATACACCACAAAAAAACTTTAATAATGTTTATATTAAATAATTGTAATGGAAATAAATAATTTGTGCCATTCTGTCAAACATACTTTTTTTTTATTTAAACAAAGTTGTATGGGGAAGAGTAAGTCCAAACAAATGTAAGGAACTTTAAGTTAGATAATATCTTATACTTCACTGTAAAGTATGTTGCCTAATCTAAATTAAACGACACATTACTTGTCGCCAATGTGTCGACCAATCAGAAGAGTGTTATGGACAGGGATTCAAAGCACTTCTCGAAACTATATATAGTGAAATGGAATTTTAAAACAAAGTGCCAAATACCCAGATTATGGAAACTCCAACATTTCTTTGAAACTTGTTAGATCACATGTAGGTTGAAACATCAAAAAAAGAAAAAAAAAGAAGTAGGAATTGTTAAAATAAATTTAAAAATGAATAAACATTTAAAAATTTTGCTAAGAAGTAGAAAAACCATAAGTGAACTTACCTTTGGGAATGATTTAATGTGGAATAACCATTACACTGAAATGTCTTCTTTTTTAATAACCTAAAAATTAAAATCAAAACTAAATAATATTCAAAATTTAAAAATTTTACCAACAATTTAATTTCGGGACAATCTGTATAACAAAAATAAAGAAAAAAGGTTGTGACAACTGTTACGAATAAAATTCAACAATACCAACATTGGTTACTAAGTTACAAAATAGTGAAATTTATAAAACCAAACACCAGAACATAAAAGAAAAAAATTTTAATTATAATAAAAATTATAGAGACTAAAAGTCATAAAATCTGAGATAAAATATCACAGAATAAAGATTTCAAAAATAATAACTACCTAACTAATAAAATAATTTGATAGGGTTTTGTTTTTCTTTTAACGGTAACATGGTAACAAGAAAAAAAACAGGGTTGGTTAGAAAATGGTTGAAAAAGAAAGATGAAAAAATTTTGAATGATAATAATTCTACTTGAATTTGTATAAGAAAAAAGAAATTTATAAAGTTGTATGTTCTGGAAGCCTGTTGATATCAACGTAGCTGTATTAGGATTAGTAAGCAACAAATATTAAATCATATCTAAACACTTACTGGCCGGATAAATCATATGACGTCATTGTGACGTGGTGCAGAGTCAGGACATCTATACTTTTTTTTTTTTTTAATAAACACCCATAAAGGCATTTAGTATATTACAATCTGGTCAACAGTGACCAATGAGCAATTTAATTCTAACTTAATCTAATAGAGTTTGAAATTTAAAACTAAGGTATACTCATCAGCGTTCCTTAGGTTCTGTAGAAAGGATTGCACTAAACTTTAACGTGCACACCTAAGCTCTGCTTTTGCACTAAAAAGACTAAACTAACTCAAAGGGCTTGATCCTCTTAAGTCTTCTTTCTAACCCAGTATTGTCAAGGAGCTGGATAGCCTCGACATTGACATGATGATGAAGTCTTTCTTCATGCCTCTTGGCTCATTTCTTGATGGTCTGGACAACAGCGTTCATTTCCAGATCCCTATGGAGGTCACTATTGCGAATGTACCAAGGGCATCTACTATGTTCCTCAGTGCTTTGTTTTGAAATCATTGGATGATTGCTAAGTTGCTTGTTTTGGTGCATCCTCATAGTTAGATACCATAAGTCCATACAGGCTTAAGTATCTGCTTATAAAGCATAAGCTTATTATGTAGAGACAGAGTTTCTTTCCATCGAAGTTTGGCATCTAAGTAAGTAGTTTGCTATGTTTGAATATGGAATCAGGTTATTGTTTATTCTGACTGGAATATGATATATCCTTTGTTTGTAGAGTTAATGTGAAGTGATTTAGTTTCATTAAGTTTAATTTTCCATCTCTTCGTCCAGTGGATAGCTGTTTGCAGCTTGTGGGTTGCTTCTTCATTGCTCTTTCCTACTGCTAGAATGGCAGTATCTATACTTTGCACTGGACCTTTCTGTGAGTAGGCAAGCCCTATTTACTTATCAAAATACACCCAGTGAGGAAGAAGTACATCACAAGAAATGCAGGTGCATAATCTAGAGCACTGATTGTGGTTAACATTGAGGAACAATTATGAACATTTATGAGGTATAATAAATTAATTTTACTTATCAAAGTTCTTTAAATAACAATTTTCGTTGACTGTTATATTGCGTTACTAGATTTAAGACTGTGTCTTGTCTAAAGATTCTGTCATAAACAAGGTGTGCAAACCTTCAAATAACAATAACTTTTGCACCAAATTTAAAAAACCATATAAGTAAAGGTAAAGGTAAAGGTAAAGGTATCATTGTGTGAATGGTATGAATGAAAGAAACTCATTTAAGATAAGTTTATTTATGGACGGTTGTTGTAATATTATTCTATACTTACAATTTGATTAAATAAAGTCATTTAATAGTTGGAACAATAATTTTATTTTGAATATTAATAAAACAAACATTATCAGTGGCGTAGAAGAAAAAGAGGTATAAAGTTTGAATCCACAATTAAAACAATCCTTGAGGTTAAGTATATAAATTTATTATAGCAACGTCTTATTAAGATCATTAAAAGTTTATAATTTTTATGACTCCCATCCCATCCCATAGTTAACATATATTAATTTTCCAATAAACGCCCTGTATAAAAGATAACCAATATAATTTTATTTTGTTTCATTAAAAACGTTGCCATTGCTCGAAGATCCTAGTGCAATAAAATGAGAGCAAAAGAAAAATCAAATTCGTCGTTTACTTTTGATGTGTACCTTCTTGAAAGTTATTTATGAAAACGTATCAAACTTGTTTACAAAACTTTAAGCTACCTTTTACTTCAGACTTTAATAAAGAAGAAGCAGATCATCACTAAGGATTTTACCACATTATCAGATTCTCTTTTATTAACCGCACATTGTCCGAGGGTGTTATATTGTTAAAATGCTTGAACAGTATGTCTGCCTTTATTCAGTTCCCATTATGTATACAAATCCCCTGTTTCCCCAAACACGTTATTCTCTAGAACATATGCTGAGAAAATCCATTCACACCTCTACTATTATGACAGTTCTCGTCCCATGACAAAACTGTAACAAACTAATAGAGCATGTAATACTTGGAGTGGACAAATTGAACAAAAACCTAATCTTCAATTCTTTGTGGTGACTTAAAAAGAGCATTGTGAATGGAAAAACGGAACTACTTTATATGTCGGAATATAGCATTTCAAAGACATTCTTTCTTCTATATATTTACAGTATCTTTTGCGGATCTCGTCTACTAACAAGTATCAAAAGACATCTTAGATATATTGTATTGAATTTTCGAGACGTGGGTTATTGTTGTCGGAGTTTGTTTGTTGGTTTAAGAGATTTTCTATAGAAAAGTGGCCCGTGTCTGGATTATTTACCTAAATATTCAGTAGCTTATCGATAGGATATTCTGACAAATCCTCTTATTGTATATATATTTTAAAAATTATTTACCTATTTTGTTTTACTAATTAATTATGGTGGAAACGGCCCTTTCAAATTTGGTTAGAGATTCACGAGTTTGATTTGATTTTAAGAATTGAATTTGAAGTGAAATCAAACTCAAACTCAAAAACAAAACGTTTACCTAATAAAAAGCCAATAAACTATTTATAAAGTACTACAGTTTTCCATTAACTTATATCCTAACTATACTATATCGTTTGAAAGCTTATTAATTGTACTAAAAAATTGTAAAAAGACTTATAGGGTGATCCATTTGAAATATTGCTTGATTTGAGTTCTGTTTCATCCTGTATTAAAGAAGCCACAGATAAAAAAGTAATTAATAGTCACAGAAAAGTGGCCCGTGTCTGGATTATTTACCTAAATATTCAGTAGCTTATCGATAGGATATTCTGACAAATCCTCTTATTGTATATATATTTTAAAAATTATTTACCTATTTTGTTTTACTAATTAATTATGGTGAAAACGGCCCTTTCAAATTTGGTTAGAGATTCACGAGTTTGATTTGATTTTAAGAATTGGATTTGAAGTGAAATCAAACTCAAACTCAAAAACAAAACGTTTACCTAATAAAATGCCAATAAACTATTTATAAAGACTTATAAAGTGATCCATTTGAAAATTTTGAAATATTGCTTGATTTGAGTTGTTTCATCCTGTATTAAAGAAGCCACAGATAAAAAAGTAATTAATAGTCACAGCCAACGATATGAGAATGACATTTGAATACAAAGACCTCTTGATTTATTTTGATTTACTGTTTTACAGAGTGTTAAAGATGGGGTCATTTTTACTAATAATTGGCCATATCTTTTTGAAACACCCATAAAATATATTAACAAAATTAAAAAAATGTAAGTTTGTGCTACCACGAGTTTTTGTAACACCCTGCATAATCGAAACTATTTTTAAAATGTGCACCCTAGCTCACACAAAATTTGAAAGTTTAACTCTGTATAGTTCCTTCGTTTTTTTTATAAGAGCAAATCATTTTTCATCAATTTCATTACTCAAAAAAAAAATCAAAATTATATAAAAAAAAACTATATAATAAAAACGATCACACAAATCAGGAAGGATTGCCTTAACAGTATAAAAACCTACGACACTGTTATATTTACTTGTTACGAGGAAACCCAAAGTTTATTGAATTATTACTTATCTCGTCTCCAATCACATGTTTGACCGGATTTTTGAAGCTATTCAATTCACAAGATCTTATCGAAAGGCAAGAGATGATTATCTGGATGTAGATCTACTAAACATGCACGCGTTTCATATAGACGATTGTATGTTTTGTAGGTATCCCGCTATTTACATCTGTTCACCTATTTCTGGTAACAGTAACCAAATATTTATATGGAGTATATTTGGTTTCAATCGGTGCGATAAATATCTGAAAAAAAAAGAATAAAATAACGGAAAGTTTAAAAACTTTTCTAACGTCAGTAGATTTTTTAGTAAACAATTTTTCACCTAACGCAACTGTATTCTATAGAGATTGAAAGTCGAGCTTGTCTACGCCATACTGAAGAGGCACAATAATGCCGAAACTAGTCTATGGTTGACGGGCTCCTTTAATAACAAAATCAAAGTTGTTGGTTTAATGTCATTTGAATACAAAGACCTCTTGATTTATTTTGATTTACTGTTTTACAGAGTGTTAAAGATGGGGTCATTTTTACTAATAATTGGCCATATCTTTTTGAAACACCCATATAATATATTAACAAAATTAAAAAAATGTAAGTTTGTGCTACCACGAGTTTTTGTAACACCCTGCATAATCGAAACTATTTTTAAAATGTGCACCCTAGCTCACACAAAATTTGAAAGTTTATCTCTGTATAGTTCCTTCGTTTTGTTTATAAGAGCAAATCATTTTTCATCAATTTCATTACTCAAAAAAAAAATCAAAATTATATAAAAAAAAACTATATAATAAAAACGATCACACAAATCAGGAAGGATTGCCTTAACAGTATAAAAACCTACGACACTGTTATATTTACTTGTTACGAGGAAACCCAAAGTTTATTGAATTATTACTTATCCCGTCTCAATCACATGTTTGACCGGATTTTTGAAGCTATTCAATTCACAAGATCTTATCGAAAGGCAAGAGATGGTTATCTGGATGTAGATCTACTAAACATGCACGCGTTTCATATAGACGATTGTATGTTTTGTAGGTATCCCGCTATTTACATCTGTTCACCTATTTCTGGTAACAGTAACCAAATATTTATATGGAGTATATTTGGTTTCAATCGGTGCGATAAATATCTGAAAAAAAAAAAGAATAAAATAACGGAAAGTTTAAAAACTTTTCTAACGTCAGTAGATTTTTTAGTAAACAATTTTTCACCTAACGCAACTGTATTCTATAGAGATTGAAAGTCGAGCTTGTCTACGCCATACTGAAGAGGCACAATAATGCCGAAACTAATCTATGGTTGACGGGCTCCTTTAATAACAAAATCAAAGTTGTTGGTTTAATGTCCTGATATCTCAGGTTCCAACCAACGTCGGGACTTCTATAATTCAATACCTGTTGGGGCATATAGCCCAAGGAGTAGTTGTTTGAAGTCCAGACGTTGTGGCAACGTTGACATTCAATGTCCAATTCCTGGGAGATTAGACTATTTTTCTTTTCATTTGTGCAATTTTTCATCTACGACTGATTATGTATCATCGTAATAACCGTAAAACCTCGTCGAGCATCCTCTATTAAGACCTATGATTACTTGGAACTCTTTATATAGTTTGGTGGCCTAAAACATAAGAAATGCTTAAGAGGAGCTGCCAAAAATCCAACTTGTCTTTGGATATATTGGCCAAAAACGATCCTCGTAGGGATAAGCAGCTTTTCGCTCTCTAGATCTCTTATTATATAAATTTCTTTACAATGTCTCCATTCTGCCCTATCGTACACCTTTTCCTGCACTTCTTTCACTTCCTCCAGCAATCCTCCTTGGTCTCTTTGTAGCATTGAATGCTCCATTTCCTGCTCTCCACACGTTCCCTAACCGTCTAACTCTGAATTGCTTTATTTTTGTTACAGTGCTTTCTTTTATTTCTTGTTTAATTTCTTCATTTTTTTTTCTAATTCTATATTCGTTTTCAGTGATTTCAATTGGTCCTAATATTGCTTATTGCTTGCATAATTTTGAACCCGCCCGATAATGTGTAGGACAGCAGCTTCGGCGACCATCTACTTTTAAGCACTTCTACACTGAAAAAAGTGTTTTGTGAAATTACAGTTAAAATGATGGGTTATTTGTCGCTCTAGATTTGATCACCTTTGTAGTTGTAAAATTTCACAAGAAAATTGAAAAATTCCCAATTTCATTGTGAAATCACAGTGAACGCTTGAGCAGACTCCAAAATACTTGTGAAATTAATATTATTTGTATTTCTATGTTGTGAAATTACTGGAAACTTGTGAAATGACAATGTAAAATCACAGTTCAACTAAAAGAGTATTGTGATTTCACATGTTACTGTCACTATAAGTTTGTGAATGAACTCATTAATTATACAAACGTGTTGTGAAATTAAATTGTGGAAATAATTCAATATGGCGAATTCACAATGTAAGTATTTATTTCTTGTATAGTCACATCAATTGAGAATTTGTAAGTATTGTATTTGTATCTGTTTCTTAAAAATGTATTTGTTAATTAACAATTAGGTAAATATTAATATTAAGAAACTGTTTTTTCTTCAAAAATCATAATTTATAGGTATTGCTCTTTCATATTATGAAGAATTTTTTTTATAATTTTTGTTTGTTTATTTAATAAACAAATTGTTATAAATAAAAAAATTTTGGCGTTATATTTTTTACTGAACAAAATAAAAACAACAATGTTTAATTTTTTTGGGATTTTTTTATTTTAATTTTTTTTAATTTTAAAGTAATTTTAAAAAATCCAAAAAAATGGTTATTTTCATTTTGTTCAATAAAAAAATATAACGCCAAAACAAATAAAAAATTATAAAAAAAAATTTGAATATGAAAGACCAATATAAATTATAATTTTTGCAAAAAAAACGGTTTCTTTATTAATATTTGCCTAATTGTTAATTAACAAATGCATTTTTAAGGAAAAGTAAGTTTTTTAGGGTATAAATGGACCTAGAATCTACAAAAAAATTTTTAAAAAATTAAAATTCGGTTTAAGCAGAATGCATTTTGTATAAGAAACGATTGGCAAAGTCAAAATTACCGAAAAAAAAATGTTTTCAATATGTGAATCCACAAAGTCGACTGTAAAAACATATAAAAATGGTGAACTTACAATACGTTTTGAGAAAACAATAAGTACCTGTGATTTTTCATTGTAATTTTACATTTTGTGTAGCATTTTACAAAAAAAATATGTTTTGGGACTGGCATATTTTGTAAATTCTACAGGTTATATGAGATTTCACAATATGTCTGAGAAAACACATTTTTTTTTCACAACGTACCTATAAAAACCACTTGTTATTGTTGGCAATTTTTTTTACAGCTACAGTTTCCGTCAATATATCTACGCAAATTCACAATGTGATTCAAATATTTTTTCAGTATATAAATATAGAAGCAAGAATAGATTGTAAGAATATTATTATTTTTCTCACGATCCTTATACTTTATAAATTTGAAAGTATATCGTCCTTATTTTGGATATCCACTGTATTTGTGAAAAGAAAAAAAAACTTGAAAATTATCAAATCAAATAATTATATCGTTTTACTTAAATCCTATTAATTCAATTGCCCCTACTGCATAAACAACCAATTAAAATCATTTAAATCAATTCAGTAGCACTTAAGGTTACTTCATCCATCCTACAATCAGTGCCGGTCCTAGACATTTTTCTAGTGGATGCGAACAATGAAGAATATCACCAACTTTTGATTTTTACCCTACAATAGACTCTATTAAAAATACAAAAATACCGTAAAAATTTTTTTATGATACGTCTGATAGTTTTCGAGATATTTAATTTTTTAACTATGCGTGCAACGACGCGGTGTAATCGGCTGCTGTGACGTCACTTTACAACGGTCGGTCTGCTCCCGACCTGTGAAAATGGACCAAAATGTACCCGGATCGATCCCCCCCCTTTTTGAGGATACTGAATACGATAGCGGTATCAGAATTTCTCTTTTTGCCAGACGAACTCCTAAAACTGCCAAAAACTACCCCCTAATGTGGTTAAACGGGCAGCACATCATTTCGGGGATGAGTTTTGGCCAGTGGAGGGTTGGTGAAAGTCGGAAGTAATCTTCAACAACACCACCGTGCTCAGCATCTTTAAAATCGGGGGAGAGACGTGATATTCTTCATTCACTGGCGCCCCTCATATACCAGTGGCGTAGTTTAGGGGGGCGTAATACCGGGGGGTCTGGGAGAATTTTTAAAATTTGAGTAGCCTAAAACGCTGTTTTGGGCTACTTTTTATTACATTACATTCACAAAAAATCTTTCAATCTGTGGCGCCTGCGTATGCCTTAAACCGGTCCTGCCTACAATAATCATCTGATAAAACAAAAGCAATTTAAGAAATGGCGGACTTTTGAGCTTACATATAATATATATAAATAAAAATGTCGTGTTAGTATATAATTTTCGTTATCTTATATTCGATCCAAAACAGAAATCAGACCCATTCAATTCAATTAAAATAATGATACCGTGCTTGAAAAGGATGCGTGCCAATATTCGTCGCATTACCCAAAGTGGTTGATGGTTCCGATTGCATAGAAAACTGTTTCAAGGGTTTACTAATTCCGCTCTTATCTACCCTTTATCTGTTCAGGCCCTAATAGAAACTTAAATGGGTTTCTCAAAAGGTGTGCTCCAAATAAAGAATTACATAAGCTTTTTAAGGATTTTATAAATAGTGACGTGTTGTTATAGTTATCCCTTTTTGGTCCTTTCTGATCTCTTCCTTCAGATAAGGGCTAATGGCTGGTAATTGAGTTAGAATTTATAATTTGGATACGGATAAGTGTCAAAATGTCAGTGGGCTATTTTTAGCTTATAATAACCGCTAAGAAATGTAAACAAAGAATGTGAATGAGCTTGTATGTTTTAGAAGATATTTTTTTATTTTATTTAAACCAATTTAAAATGCAGCTGTCATTTTGATATTCCGTTATTTCAGTCCAGGTAAAATAGAAGAGAATGAGTTGTAGAAACTTAACTAACTTTTTTCAAGACTGAAACCAGCGATTAATGGAGAAGACACACTTTCTAAAAATATATAATTGACTAATGATTCATTGTTTGTATTATTAGACATATAAAAATTGATCTTCTGACAAACAATTCATATTAACGTCTTAATTGTGCTAAAAAACCTAAAAAAAGACTTCTATAAAGTATGTATCTCTAAAACCGGCAGAAAATTATCAACAAAATATTTACACTGATTTCACTCAACTAAGCCTTATCTGCAAATGGATAATGAGCATTATTCCAACATCACAGAAGATCCTGCAGCCACTCCTCGAGCTTCTACAGCTGAACCCATCAACAACATTAATGATTTACCTACACCCAACTTTATCAATGAGTTCAAAGATTTCAAACAATACTCCTACTGTGTACCAAAATTGCAATTTATATTTTAATTGTACCATAAATCAGTAAGTTTGTAGTATTTTGTAATTACATAAATTACCTGTTTTTCAGATTTCAAATTAATACCTACATATTTATTATGTATGCATATATAATAGGTAGTATGTTTTGTAAGCTATGGATATGCAGAATAATCTGTTGCTCATGATATACTCTTGTGAAATACCATTCGGGCATGTAATTTTTTCTGTGAAAAAAATCGAAAAAACAATGGAATGACTCATGCTTCTTGTTAAAATATTAGTTAGCAACGTGTTTTTTCGATTTTTTTCGGAAAAATTAGATGCCCTTATGATATTACTTACGATTAAAACGCAAAATCTTTTAGTAAACCGAAAAACAAAAGCTGATTTTTGAGTTCGGTGTGATTCGAACCCGCAACCCTTGGGTCATAAACTAACAAAAAATGACAATGTTTTGATAGAGCCAGTCATAAATAACATCAGCTTTTATTTTAATTTTTTCTTACTACCTATACATGTCGTATATTATCGGACACGGTGGCCTAGTTGGTAAGGCGTCTGCCGATTCAGCTTGGTCAGTGTTCGGGGAGTAGGTTCGAATCCTGCCGTATTCAAGTGGAATTAAAGTCAGATAAGACTTTGGGCAAGTGCAAAAAGGTATTTGTATCATACGCATTTTCATTCACGCTGGTAAACAGGCCGGATGAGATAGGGGTTGGTGACACAATTACACACTTGTTAGTCGGTAGATCACCTGCATGACAAAGGCATAGTCTTGGGTTTAAGGTGATTGAAGACCACGATAAGCTGTAGGTCCCGTCCAGTTTAGGCCATTAGGTCAGAAAAGTGACGTTACACAGAGAAAAAGGTGTACTATATTCAAGATGAATGGTCTTATTTCAATGGTTTGTTGTGTTTAAATAGCCGCAAGTAGTACTAGTCTCGATTTAAGATTATAGTAATGCTTGTTCAACAATAGCGAATTAATTTTGCTTCAAGATTAAAATCAACTTGCCTTAATAAAATATGTCAATTTAATTTAAGACTATCTGACATCCAATTGCAGTATATTCTAATCTTAAATGAAATACACTTAAACGTTCTTTGAATATACTTTATTTTCATTCAAGAAACTATTTTCTTATAACAAGATATATTTGAATGGTTCAAGTTTACGTTGTTCTTAAATCTAGTACAGCTAAGTTTGTTTCAAAAAATGTTAATACTAGCTATAAAATATATTGATTTTGTTTGAATGATAAAATAGTTTTATTCGAAAAGAAATTGTCTTGAGATAAGAACAGACTGTTCTTGCCTTTATTTAAGTCTTACTATTGAATCAAAATTAGTAGATGTTCTCGAAAGCAAAGCTTAAAATAGAATAATTTGCAAGTGTTAGTTTACAGTCGTATAGATTCAGTCAAAAAGAGTCTGCCCAAATTTCAACATTAGCCAAAAATTAATAATAATTTATTTAGAAAGACACTTGTAGACTGAATATATACGACCTAACACATACAATTTATCCCAATTTTAAGCTTGCCTAGTTTTTCGAGAATATATGATGTTTGGTATGTCGACAGAACGCTTCAAAGTTAGATAAAAAAACATTTAAATTGGTAACAATTTTTATTTTAAAATAATACAATAAATACAACACAATATATTATAAAAATTAAGATATTAACTAAAGAATTAAAAAACATAAAACGCGTTATTAAAAATTAAAAAAAAAAGAGAATACATACAATCAAAAAAAATAACCAAACTTAAATATTAAAGAAAAATTAATAATTTGCCTATATTGTGGTATTTACAATCTCTTTGGTATATAGATAATCCCTTTTGAAACTGCAGTACCTAAGTAATTTAGAATTGAACGATAATTTCTAATAGTTTTTGTTTTTCCATTAATATATTTGTATATTACCACTGGTAAGCTTGATAAGTTTTTAAATTCTTTCCATTTTTTAAAAAATTTCATTCTCTGGCCTATAATTGGTGTTAGTTCTTTTATCAGCTCCTCATCCAGTTTACAGATGTTTTGAAGATTTATTTCATGTGCTTAAAAAATAATAAGAGTAAAAGTTAAAAACCTCTTTTTTAAAGGTCTTTGGTTCCAAAAGTAATAATTTAAGACCACAAGTGGAATAAAAAATACTTGTTTTTTACATACAATCTATAAATTCTATAAAATGTGAGGCATTCCTTAAGAAAAAACATCCTGTCCTGTCCTGTACTATACCTATACCTATACCAAAAGATAGTTCTTGAGCATTAATTCACAGAAAATCATTTTTCACAATTTTACTACAGAAATAACAGCAATAAGCATATTAGGTAGGTACATATTTGTCGGCATTAGCTCTTTTCTATCACATTTTGTTTTTTGCCTCGTGTGTTCTTATAATAATTGTATTTACTTACCTACAAATAAGTGAACTCAATTTACTTACATTTAAATATCGGTACTAGGTCACCCAACTCCCAAGTACTGAATAATTCTTCCACTTCAATTAAAAATACAATTCAAGCTGCACGATGCACTAAATCACTAACAAGAAAGAACAAAAAATGGCTTCGCGAACTGAATCTTGTTGGGACATGAACACGTGATGCTGATTAGCTGATTTGCCAGATTCTCTATAGGTGTGCTTTAAATAATATAAATTCTAGCTTCGACTATGGTCTATTTTTATGCATGAGAGAGTAATAAAACAGCATTTCTAATGCAAAACTTAGTACGGTCATTTTAAATATTTTTACGGAATAATCTAAATATTTCCTAAAATTGTCATAAATGTACCTGAGCTAATACAAGTTTTGCGTCTTTTATTGGTCTTTTATAACCATAAGCTGTACAGAACAATAGAAAAAGGTTTAGACAGGCCAAAAGCCCTGTGTATTAAAGATAACATAGCCGTATCTTAAGATTATTTTCAATAAGTACCTATTTGCCAATTTTGTTTTATTTTAATTCCAAGAATTTCTTACAGTAATCGAATTAAAAGTAGATAAATCCCTTACCAACAAATTTCACCGAAAATGCGATTGTAGGTTTTCCATTTAGTAAGGAGGTCCAGTTGTGTATTCTTGACAGCTTACTAAATGTCGTTTAGTTGCAACATGCAAGGTGCAGTGTGCAGTCTATTGTGAATTCTAGTGTGATCATGGAAAATTTGGAAGTACCGCGTAAACGACAAAAAATCGGTCCTTTAACAGTTAATGAAAAAACATTAATATTTAATTGTTTTAAATCATTTACAGATAAACATTTATGTAAAAGTGTTGATGACACAGTGGAATTAGTTAGTAGTACGCTTGGTGTTGGGAAATCTACGATTTACAGAGTTGTTAAAGAAGAGAAATGTGGCGAGTTTCAAACAGCACGTAAAACTCCAGGAAAACCAAAATTTCAAATAGAAAATCATTTGAAAGAAAGACTTCGAAGGAAAGTGCATGCGTTCTTCTTTAGAAAAGAATTTCCGACAGTAGACAAAGTTCTTGCCACGGTTCGAGATGATAAGGATTACCCTGAAATGAGTGGAAGCACACTATGGAAACTTTTAAAAGAAATAGGTTTTCTATGGAAAAAGCATTCCAGAAAGTCTATTTTAATAGAAAGAAGCGATATTGTAGTATTGAGAAGAAATTACCTAAGGACTATAAAAGAAATGAGAAACCAAAGAAGAAATATATTTTATTTAGATGAAACATGGATCAACGAGGGACATACATCAAATAAATTTTGGCAAGATGAAACTGTTACAAGTCGAAGACAGGCTTTTTTAAATAATTTATCTACTGGTTTAAATCCACCATCAGGAAAGGGGCGCAGACTGATAATAGTACACATCGGTAGTTCAAACGGTTTTGTTAAAGGTGGTTTATTGACTTTTGAATCTACTCGTACCGGTGACTACCATGAGGACATGAATGCTGATGTCTTTAAAGAGTGGTTCGAACAAATGATAGATCTTCTTCCTCAGAACTGTATAATAGTAATGGATAATGCAAGTTATCACTCGAGACTTACAGAAAAAATGCCCACAACCAAGTGGTTAAAAAAAGATTTACAGAATTGGCTAAATTCAAAGAATATTAAGTTCCATCCCGGTTCTGTGAGAAGAGAACTGTATCATTTGTGTTCTCTTCATAAAGAGAAATTAAAAAAATATGAAATTGATGAAATTGCAAAAAATCGTGGGATGACGGTGGTTAGATCACCACTCATTGTAAATATTGGCTGCGACAGTTCATCTTCTGATTTTGATTCTGATTTGGATTTGTAGGTAAGAAGTAGTTTTTATATTAAAATTATTATTTATGAACGTAACGTTGTTTAAAAGTCAAAGTTTAAACCCTTATACCTACATAACCCGTTTGACACAATGTTCTTAACATACCTTGTGGAAAAATAAAATATTTTAGAAAAAATTGCACTTTTTTACCTTCAGCTGCTTAGAAGTTATAAGCAGGTTAATTAGGTGAAAATATAAGTGTACACCCGATATATTTATTGTATTTATACAAAGGTTATTTCATACGAAAATACTCGAGGTATAACTTCACAAAATATTTTAACTGTCTACTAAAAGAAGTGGTACGCCTATGGATTACGAACGCTTTATTATTTTAATACTCTCTCATACATAAAAATAGACTATAGTACATATGCGTGTGCAGTGTGCACCAGTGCTGAGGTTATATTTTAAAAAAGTTCAAGCTGGCAATACCGTACAATGGTTTGTTCTGACTAGTCTTATGTGAAGTACATAAGCTTTTGATTCGAATTTTTAATTCTTGCTCTGAAATTTTAATGCTTAAGATAATTATTAGTTCCATTTGAATTTAATACCGTTATAAAATTGAATTGAGTCCTAAAACATTAGATCAAGTCCGCATTGGTCAGTTTTAAGAGCAAATTACACTTACAACAAAGTTAAAAGCATTCTTGGATTTGTAATTCTACATTTGGATGAAATAATTTAGTTTCAGATTAATAATTTTTAATCTTAAAATATAAGATTAAACCTTCATTTGATTCAACATTTATTCTCTTATTGTATCGAGAAATATTATTTGGCGCAAACTGTGCTTTACTTTAAAGAAGTATAATCTTCCGAGTACAAAGCTTTTCTTGAATATAGATTTTCATTTTTCTCTGTGTAACAAACAAACAACATGCCGTATAAATTTCTAGATAGTATAGGTATATTTGAAAAAAAAAACTGAAAAACAATTTAAGTCTTTATTAGAAAATGTAATTACATATTTTACCAATCTTCCTCAAAAAGTTTTTATAAAAGTTTACGCGGAGTGAGAAATTCAATTTTTCTCGCCACTCTCTTCCATAAAGTGCTAAAAATTATAAAAATCCTACTTTAGACGCGTTTATCATATTTATTTTTAAACGGACGGGCGTCGTTGTAATCTCCTTTTATACGCTGAGTACCAAATGAAATTATTATTACTATTATTAACGATGCTAACATTATTCTTGCATAGTACAAATGACTTTTAAATTGGATTTCGAGCTTGGAGGCTGGGCGCATCAAAAATGGAGTACGTAATGTAATTAGTTCGAAGATACGACGGCAGATGGGAGCTTCTATAAAAATGCCTTTATTATATTTTCAACTACAATGGGTTATTTAAGCTGAAATTGGCACATTGTTATTCTTCGTTGCGCTCTATACGATAGAGACATTTCTTTTTTCGATTGCTTTGTTTTCTTTATTAAAATTTTCTTGTTTTATCTTTTAAGTGCTTCATTGCTATTTAATGAAGGGGTTGAGCGTTCCCGTGATTTTTTGATTACTTCCTAATAGGTGAGAGCCTTTTTAATGACAATTATTATATACGAGGGACTTGAAACACCTTTTTTTTTACTACGGTACCTATTTTCCTTTTCTGATTTTCTATGTTGAGGGGTTCGTTTGGTGATTGAAATACGAATAATTTATATGACTATTTTAATATATAATGAATTTAAATTTACAAAGTAAAGTGATGTCGCGGCCGAAGTTAGTGAGTAACTGTCCTTTTGGTTTTCTTACCTGTCTACCTGCGTAATTTCGTCACGGAATGGCGTGTATCTGATGAGGTGAGTTGCTCGGATCACAGATACATGCCCTGGTGGCATAGAGAGCTTGCAGAAAAGAGAAAGCAGGAAAAGAACTCAATAGAGCCAAAAAAACAGGAAGGTGGGATGATTACAAGAACGCCTTGGCCAGTTACAAAAAAGCTCTGACCAAATCCAAGATTGACTCATGGACGAGACACTGTGAGGAAATAGAAGGGACTCAAGAGTGTGCCTGACTCCAAAAAGTACTCTCAAAGGACACACAACAAGTAATATACTCCCTGAAGAATAAGCAAGGTGAGCATACATGTACAGGAGAAGAAACAATCAAAGAACTACTTAGAGTTCACTTCCCTGGAGCACAGTTAGAACAGACACCTGCTATGGAACAAACAGACGAACTGGAGATAAGTAAAAGAGGCTCCAGGATAAGCTGGGACATAGCTAAAAGGATCGTGACGCACAAAAAAGTTCAATGGGCAAGAGGGAAATTTTAACCTTTTAAATCACCGGGACCAGACGGGATATATCCTGCAATGCTCCAGAGGGGTCTCGAAACAATGCAGACCAGACTCTGTAACATATTCAGAGGCAGTCTGGCTCTCGGACACATACCAAAACCATGGAGACATGTTAGGGTTACCTTTATACTGAAACCTGGAAAAACAGGGCAGGATTCGGCGAAGGCCCTAAGACCTATAAGTCTCATGTCATTTGTACTTAAGACTTTAGAGAAGCTATTAGGGACGGCGCGCTAGTGGAGAGACCACTGCTTCGCGACCAATATGCCTACACTGCTGGCTGTTCAACGGAGACAGCACTCCACCAACTAGTAACAAAGGTGAAAAACACGCTGGAAAATAAAGAACTGTTGTTAGCGGCCTTTCTAGATATAGAAGGCGCATTTGGCAATACTTCTATAAATTCAATCAAAAGAGCCCTTAGACATAGAGAAATCGAGGAACCGTGTGTGGCCTCCATGCTAAAGAACAGGTTGATACACATAACAATTTTGGAAGAGACCTTAGTAGCCAGAACGACTAGAGGATGTCCGCAAGGGGGGGTTCTGTCCCATCTCTTGTGGAATCTGATAGCGGATGGGCTGCTGGGTACACTAAAAGATGCAGGTCACCGAGCCCTTGGGTATGCCGATGACATATTATTAGGAAAATATAACACGACGGTTAGAGATATCATGCAGGAGGCTCTTAACCTGGCAATAAAATGGACGGACTCGCAGGGGTTGAATATCAATCCCAGCAAGGCGGACATCATAGCCTTCACCAGAAGACGCAACTTGGATGGTCTTGGACCTATAAGACTTCGAGGGGAAGACATACAGCTCAAGGGAGAAGTCCAATATCTCGGAGTAGTTGTTGACTTGGAACCAACATCTGGAAAAAACCACCGAAAAGGCGGTGACTTCACTAGTTGTAGCCAGACGCTCTTTTGGGAAAAAATGGGGACTGTGACCACAAATGTTGCACTGGTTGTACAACAAGACACATCAAAGAGGAGCCATTACACGACTAGACAAGGTGCAAAGACTTGCATGTCTTGGAATCACGGGGGTAATAAAGTCAACGTCTACTCTAGCCATGGAGACACTATTGGGATTACCTCCTCTCCACATTGTGGTATAAGGGGAGGCAAGGCTTGGTGCTCTCAGACTACAGAACATACAAACCAATATGAACGTTGGGACTGGACATATCAGTATCGTCGGAATAGTGACCGGGGACGTACTAGGGACGAGAACAGATCATATTCCGAAACGGTACGACTTCAACAACCCAATAAAAGTAGTGGTGCCAGATAGAACTGAATGGAACGACTTACAGCTCAGGAACATTCTATAGGGGAAAATCTGGTACACAGATGGATCCAAGACTGAGAATGGAGCGGGCTCGGGTGTGTTTTCCAGGAGATCCGCAGACTGGCATCAGCTACTCATTGGGTACTCACTCTTCCATCTTTCAGGCACAGGTATATGCTATTCTCCAATGCGCGAGGGAGAATAACAGGAGAGATATAGCTAACGCGCGTATTAACATCAGACAGTCAAGCGGTAGTCAAGGCCTTGTGCAGCAAGGAAGTGACGGCGAGACTAGTATGGGACTGCAAAGAGGAACTGAGATTGCTGGCAGACCGTAATAACGTCAAAATGATATGGGTGCCGGGACATCAGTGAATTGTAGGTAACGAGAAAGCAGACGAACTCGCAAGAAGAGGCTCGGAAAACCCCCCAAACGAAAGGCGGACACTAGAGGTACCAAAGCGTACAGTAATAGTGTCTGTAATAAACTGGATCTAGGACAAACACAAAAATTACTGGGAAAACGTCCCGGGAAAGAATACATCAAAGGACCGTGCCACAAAAGAGCGGCAGACCTGTTAAAGATGAACAGGAGCCAGCTGAAAATAGTTACGGGACTCCTTACCGGCCATGCGCCAGTTAAGGGGCACCTCAACAAGATGGGACTGTACAATGGTGACCTTACTTGCAGACTGTGCGGTAAGGAAACATATACTGTGTAGATGCGAGGCACTGGACCGCAAAAGACAGCAAATTTTTGGGCAGCCAATAGGTGACCCAGAACAATACAACTCCCACCTAGTACAGGACCTGTACAAGCTTGTACAGGGCACTAAGGTACTGGACTGGGTATTGTAAACAGAGAGGGAAGATACAATGGGCCGACAGGCCTAAGTGTCACCGGAGACTTCGGTCAGACGGACCCAACCAGGGGGTGAAGTTTTTTAGTGAGTATGCTTTGAAAGGAGAGTCTCACAGTAGACCTTGAGATTTTAGGCTCATAACTTCCCCATAAAGGGTTTTCCTTCACCTCCGCAAAAAAAAAAGCATATACCGGGTGTATCAACGATGCGTGCGTGGAGGATAGCTGCTTCCCTTTTGAAGATAGGAAAAAATGTTTCAAATAAAAGTTGTAGAAAGCAATGAAAGCTATGTTCCAAAAATAACTACCAACATACAGGGTGTCCCATAAATGTGTGACTAATCAAAGTTATGTTTATTTAAATGAAATACCCTATATATTTTTACTCGATTGAATTCCTTCGGAAGAGTGCTTCTCAAAAATATAGGGTTGTATTGGTTTATACCAGGTGGTTCTGAAGTTATGGTCACATTTATGTCCCAAAATGGGTTCATTCAACACCAAATATCTCAAAATCAATAACTATGAATAACAAAAATTTTTCACCAAATATCCTCGAAAATGGTGTATTTTGATTTCATATTCATAAATTTACCGAATGGCACTTTTCCCATACAGGGGCAACCAAAACTCGGTATCATTTTTTTCTTAGTTTTTTCAAATGGAACACCCTGTATATAGTGCCATACCAGAATAGTCAACAGTCGTTCGGAGCCCACGATAAGCTGTAGGTCCCGTCCAGTTTAGGTCAGAAAAGAGACGTTAAAATTAACAAACAAACAAACAAGCTATGCATAAATTAAGTCTATCTACGACTTCAGTTAAAGCTGATCTTGTAGTAGAGCGAAGAAATCCTCTAATTCTATTTTTCCTTCAGCGTCCTTGGTTTGCCGCTAATTTATTTTTGTGCTCACTTCTTGTGTTTCACATTTTCTGTTTCCACAAACCTCTTCTTCGAAAACTCTCGAGTCGCATACATTCTACTAGCTAAAAGCAGTTTCTGTAACATCTATCCGGAATGTCGATCATTTTCTCAATTATATCAAACTACCCTTGGAACATTTGAATGTTACAGGAACTGTCAACAAAGATGACATTTTATTATCGAAGTGAATTTATAGTTTAAATCTAATATTTTCTCGTTTCGAAATGAAATTATCCACCGAAGAAATGATAAACATGATCTACATCAAGTATTAGGTCTAAATTATAAATTCACTTCGATAATAAAATGTCATCTTTGTTGACAGTACCTGAAACATTGAAATGTTCCAAGGGTGATTTGATATAATTGATAAAGTGATCTACTTTCCGGATAGATGTTACAGAAACTGCTTTTAGCCAGTAGAATGTACGCAGTTCGACATGCGACTCGAGAGTTTTCGAAGGAGAGGTTTGTGGAAACAGAAAATGTGAAACACAAGAAGTGAGCAAAAAAATAAATTAGCGGCAAACCAACGACGCTGAAGGAAAAATAGAATTAGAGGATTTCTTCGCTCTACTACAAGATCAACTTCAACTGAAGTCGTAGATAGACTTAATTTATGCATAGCTCAAAACGGGTGATTGTCTGAACATCTACTGTAAAATGACATCGTTGAATAAAAAAATATCATTATTGCTTTTATGACATTTTTCATACATTCCTTAAGAATTAGATGCATTTCCGGTGAAAATCAAGTAGGCAAACCCTACATTTTCTGGAAGCTCATAGTGTTGACTATTCTGGTATGGCACTATATACAGGGTGTTCCATTTGAAAAAACTGAGAAAAAAATGATCCCGAGTTTTGGTTGCCCCTGTATGCGAAAAGTGCCATTCGGTAAATTTATGAATATGAAATCAAAATACACCATTTTCGAGTATATTTGGTGAAAAATTTTTGTTATTTGGAGTTACTGATTTTGAGATATTTGGTGTTGAATGAACCTATTTTGGGACATAAATGTGACCATAACTTCAGAACCACCCGGTATAAACCCATACAACCCTATATTTTTGAGAAGCACTCTTCCGAGTAAAAATATATAGGCTGTTTCATTTAAAAAAACATAACTTTGATAAGTCACACATTTATGGGACACCCTGTATGTTGGTAGTTATTTTTGGAACATAACTTTCATGGCTATTTACAACTTTTATTTGAAACATCTTCAAAAGGGAAGCACGCATCGTTGATACACCCGGTATAATGTAAAATGTAGTAAATTTGATGAAAATTATCATACTTATCAAGTTTTTTCATAACCATTTTTTAGAGTGTAGGTAAATGTCTCAAAATCATGGTCATTAAAACAATACAAATTTATCTATGTGTGTATAAGCCTGTGCAGTTAATATGTACATAGTTACCCAAATCAAACCCTATACATACATGTTTGTATGTACGCGTTCTGGTCAAGATAATTAACCCATCGTCCGAAGACCACCCAACAAACATTTATCCGAAACAGCATAAATCTCTGTAAATTCCAAGAACGACTTAATAAATGCGATTCATGGGTTAACCTCACTCAAAGACAAGTAGCAATAGGACTTTACTCAACTTAATTCTTGACTATTGACACCAATTTGAAGCTTTTACACCATAAAATCTACTGTACAAAGCTCATTAGAGCCTGGCATCCTCTCCGTCTACTCTTGTAGACTCCATGATGGATGTTCGACAACTTTTATTGGCCGGAGTCGATTTACCACGCCCCTTCGACCGCCCATTTGCGATGACGAGAAGGTGCCAACTTCAGTCGGTTGAAAGCGCGCGATGGATTCGGACCGTTGTGAAGATACAACAAGTATTCTTGGCTACGGACTGGACGTTAAACCCATAAGAATGGTAGCAAGCCCACATACGGGACCTCGACATACTATCGACAATATACTTGGACTCGTCAGGAAAGAAGACGGTGATATGATGGAAAGGCCGCAAACTCCGGGAAACGCCGAAAGCGCTGGTAAGTATATTTAATATTTATTTATTTTAGTTATTAGTACAACCATTTTTTTTATTTATAGAATTACAGTTAACGTTTTAAATTTTATGGTGTATAGTCTATTTTTATGAATGAGAGAGTATTAAAATAATAAAGCGTTCGTAATCCATAGGCGTACCACTTCTTTTAGTAGACAGTTAAAATATTTTGTCAAGTTATACCTCGAGTATTTTCGTATGAAATAACCTTTGTATAAATATAATAAATATATCGGGTGTACACTTATATTTTCACCTAATTAACCTGCTTATAACTTCTAAGCAGCTGAAGGTAAAAAGTGCAATTTTTTCTAAAATATTTTATTTTTCCACAAGGTATGTTAAGAACATTGTGTCAAACGGGTTATGTAGGTATAAGGGTTTAAACTTTGACTTTTAAACAACGTTACGTTCATAAATAATAATTTTAATATAAAAACTACTTCTTACCTACAAATCCAAATCAGAATCGAAATCAGAAGATGAACTGTCGCAACCAATATTTACAATGAGTGGCTCGATCATTTCATCAGTAATATTGTCCAACTTCCACATTTTCTCTTCTTCTTTAATCGTATGATTTACTGCCTTTTCCCAGTTTTCAGGCTTCACATTATTTACAGCCTCCAAAAACAACTGTTTAACATCACTCATTTTAAAAGAATTATTTTTTCCTGAAACTTCTCCCTTTATCTGTGCCCATATCAGTTCAATCGGGTTTACTTCGCAATGATATGGTGGTGATCTAACCACCGTCATCCCACGATTTTTTTAATTTCTCTTTATGAAGGGAACACAAATGATACAGTTCTCTTTTCACAGAACCGGGATGGAACTTAATATTCTTTGAATTTAGCCAATTCTGTAAATCTTTTTTTAACCACTTGGTTGTGGGCATTTTTTCTGTAAGTCTCGAGTGATAACTTGCATTATCCATTACTATTATACAGTTCTGAGGAAGAAGATCTATCATTTGTTCGAACCACTCTTTAAAGACATCAGCATTAATGTCCTCATGGTAGTCACCGGTACGAGTAGATTCAAAAGTCAATAAACCACCTTTAACAAAACCGTTTGAACTACCGATGTGTACTATTATCAGTCTGTGCCCCTTTCCTGATGGTGGATTTAAACCAGTAGATAAATTATTTAAAAAAGCCTGTCTTCGACTTGTAACAGTTTCATCTTGCCAAAATTTATTTGGTGTATGTCCCTCGTTGATCCATGTTTCATCTAAATAAAATATATTTCTTCTTTGGTTTCTCATTTCTTTTATAGTCTTTAGGTAATTTCTTCTCCATACTACAATATCGCTTCTTTCTATTAAAATAGACTTTCTGGAATGCTTTTTCCATAGAAAACCTATTTCTTTTAAAAGTTTCCATAGTGTGCTTCGACTCATTTCAGGGTAATCCTTATCATCTCGAACCGTGGCAAGAACTTTGTCTACTGTCGGAAATTCTTTTCTAAAGAAGAACGCATGCACTTTCCTTCGAAGTCTTTCTTTCAAATGATTTTCTATTTGAAATTTTGGTTTTCCTGGAGCTTTACGTGCTGTTTGAAACTCGCCACATTTCTCTTCTTTAACAACTCTGTAAATCGTAGATTTCCCAACACCAAGCGTACTACTAACTAATTCCACTGTGTCATCAACACTTTTACATAAATGTTTGTCTGTAAATGATTTAAAACAATTAAATATTAATGTTTTTTCATTAACTGTTAAAGGACCGATTTTTTGTCGTTTACGCGGTACTTCCAAATTTTCCATGATCACACTAGAATTCACAATAGACTGCACACTGCACCTTGCATGTTGCAACTAAACGACATTTAGTAAGCTGTCAAGAATACACAACTGGACCTCCTTACTAAATGGAAAACCTACAATCGCATTTTCGGTGAAATTTGTTGGTAATGGATTTATCTACTTATAATTCGATTACTGTAAGAAATTCTTGGAATTAAAATAAAACAAAATTGGCAAATAGGTACTTATTGAAAATAATCTTAAGATACGGCTATGTTATCTTTAATACACAGGGCTTTTGGCCTGTCCAAACCTTTTTCTATTGTTCTGTACAGCTTATGGTTATAAAAGACCAATAAAAAACCCAAAACTTGTATTAGCTCAGGTACATTTATGACAATTTTAGGAAATATTTAGATTATTCCGTAAAAATATTTAAAATGACCGTACTAAGTAGTAGTAGTAGAGGTGTAGATGTTAACACCTCAAGGCTATATTCATCCTGAAACATAAAAAAATTTATTTATCGATAGTTTGAACTAGATCAAACCAGGGCCGGTTTAAGGCATACGCGAAGGATGCGGGCGCCGCGGCTAAGGGGGCGCCACAGCTTGAAATGTGGGTGGTTCATAACTATTGGGACAGAGGCTAAGGGCAGGTTATTTGGACCAAAATATGGCGATAGGACCAAATATACCTTAATAAAATATTGCTGTGGAATAAGATAAAGGGCGTTAAAGTTGAAATTGTATTTCGTTTTTTTTCTGATGATGTCCCTGTACAGGGTGGGCCACGCTCAACGGGACGGAGCTTACTGGGAAAACGAAAAATGTTATGAAAAAGTTATTTGGCAGGAATACGTAGGTTAGTGACGACTACATTTCTAAATTAGTTAGACATATACAGGGTGTTCCAAAAAAGCGTGATATATCAAAGTTATGTTTTTTTTAATGGAACACCCTGTATTTTATTTTATTTTTGAAGTATATTGAACAAAATAATGTCACTTTATTAAGGGCTCTCTATACCCATTCTTGATAGTTTTCGATTTAAATGACTTTTTTGCGAAATTAATATGGTTTAAATACATTCATTACACTTCGTCCCATAAAAATGAACTAACGCATTTTTGTTTATTAATTGCCAATTAGGAAGGCCATCGATACGAATTATTGTAATGTAAAGTTTATTTACAGGGTGTTGTTAATTGAGAGTTTCATGACAATACAATATTTTATACGATTACTGCGTTATTCTAAATGGGACACCCTGTATTTTGTTATTGTAATAAAAGGGTAAAACAATTCCCTTTCAAATTACTACAAGGTTCCCTATACCAATATCCACCAATTTCAGACTTATTTGCATTATTTTACCTGCATCAATAAAAATCGGTAATTTTATAACACGTTTTTATTAAGTAAGCTATGAAATAGACAAAACAAATAACTTTACAACAAATGTTCAAAATGGTGCCCATTTTGTTCGATACATAATCGGACTCTCTTCTCAAATTTTTTTTTTACAATTCTCAACATTTCTGGCGTTACGGTTGCAAACGCTTCACGGATACGAATTTTCATATCTTGGGCAGTCGTGGGTGGAGTCTGATACACTAAATTTTTATTGTACCCCCATAAAAAGAAGTCCATGTTGGTTAAACAGGGAGATCTAGGGGACCAATTGTTAGGACTACCTCTACCAATCCACTTTTCCGGAAATTTTCGATTTAAATATGATCTTACAATGAGAGAAAAATGTGCGGGAGCACCATCGAGCTGTACCCACATTCTGCTTCTTACATTCAAAGGGATATTTTCTAACAGAACAGAAAAATCTCTCTGCAGGAATCTGGAAAACTTACGTCCATGTAAAATGCCATAAATAAAATACGGTCCCACAACATATTCTCCTATTAATCCTCCATAAACGTTTAAAGACCATCGGTTTTGACGATCTATCGTTCTAAATTCTTTTTTATTTTCGGTACTGTAATAGTGAAAGTTGTGTCTATTCACTAGTCCACTATTATGGAACGTAGATTCGTCTGTGAATAATATTTTATCAAAAAAAAATTCGTCTTCTCCCGCTTTTTCGAGAAACCATAAACAAAATTCCAATCTACGGTGAAAATCCGTTCCATACAAATATTGGTGCATCTGAATGTGGTATGGATGGTAACAATGATTTTTAATAATTCTTCTGATACTAGTCCGACTTATTTCCAATTCCCTGGCCATAACTCTTGTGCTAGTGTTTGGTTTTTCAATAAGTGATTGGAGAACTTCCAACTCTGTATTTTCGTTGCGAGTTACGAGCTTTCTAATATCTCGTTTTTTGTAAGAAACACTGCCGGTTTCACGAAACCTTGCTAGCAGCCTTTCAAATACCTCTTTGCGAGGATGATCTTTTAAGGGATATCTCTCGGCATAAACTCGTGATGCTAATAGACAGTTTTGAAAACATTCTCCGAGTATGAAAATCATATTAACTTTATCTTCAACTGTATATTCTTTCATTTTGTATCTGAACGACAGCTAATAACACGGTAAAAATTAAACTATTGTCACAGTTTGACAGCAAACTAGTGTTTTGTCTATTTCATAGCTTACTTAATGAAAACGTGTTATAAAATTACCGATTTTTATTGATGCAGGAAAAAAAATGCAAATAAGTCTGAAATTAGTGGATATTGGTATAGGGAACCTTGTAGTAATTTGAAAGGGAATTGTTTTACCCTTTTATTACAATAACAAAATACAGGGTGTCCCATTTAGAATAACGCAGTAATCGTATAAAATATTGTATTGTCATGAAACTCTCAATTAACAACACCCTGTAAATAAACTTTACATTACAATAATTCGTATCGATGGCCTTCCTAATTGGCAATTAATAAATAAAAATGCGTTAGTTAATTTTTATGGGACGAAGTGTAATGAATGTATTTAAACCATATTAATTTCGCAAAAAAAGTCATTTAAATCGAAAACTATCAAGAATGGGTATAGGGAGCCCTTAATAAAGTGACATTATTTTGTTCAATATACTTCAAAAATAAAATAAAATACAGGGTGTTCCATTAAAAAAAACATAACTTTGATATATCACGCTTTTTTGGAACACCCTGTATATGTCTAACTAATTTAGAAATGTAGTCATCACTAACCTACGTACTCCTGCCAAATAACTTTTTCATAACATTTTTCGTTTTCCCAGTAAGCTCCGTCCCGTTGAGCGTGGCCCACCCTGTATAATTTTTATTTATCGTAATTTTTTATCACTATTTTAAATATCTAATCAGATAGTTTGAACTAGATCAAACCAGGGCCGGTTTAAGGCAAGCTTGAAATTTTTTTGTGAATGTAATGTAGAGGGTGGCTCATAACTAGTGGGGCAGAGGCTAAGGGCAGGTTATTTGGACCAAAATATGGCGATAGGACCAAATATACCTTAATAAAATATTGCTGTGGAATAAGATAAAGGGCGTTAAAGTTGAAATTGTATTTCGTTTTTTTTTCTGATGATGTCCCTGTATATTTATCAATTGTTATCAAAATCGGCACAGAGCCATAACTTTGGACAAGGAATATTATTTTATGTATTATTTCACATTTTGTTATAGGGGGCGCCACGTGAATGATTCCTGATGATGAAATTAAGTGGTATCTTTTTTTGGCGAAACTTTTTAGTGATTTTGATTAGAAAATCTGACGTAAACATCTTTTCTACGTAATATTGATACTTTTGTTTAAACACGCTAATTTCAACCGTTTTCGAGAAAAACGCGATTGAACAGTTCTGAGAAGGGGATTTCAAATAACAGACAATAAAAAAACTTTTATTACAAGAGCAAACTTAAATTAAATGTTCTATGCAGTGGCGGATCTAGATCTAAATAACTATTTATTTTAATTCAAATAATCATTAGACAGAATGTAATGTAGAAAACAAAGTTTGAAACTAATTTTAGAGTAGTAATTACATAATAAAATATAAAATTTTAGATATCAAATTTTAACATGGAAATCCCATAAGGGATGTTCATCGGCAATTTTAGTATATTTACAAATATCTAAATAAAAAAAGTTAAAGTAGAACAATCTCAGATAAGTCTGCGATCACTACAACAATGAGAACATTGTTATTTTAATTGTTATAAGAGAAATAAATTTTAAACTTAACCTAGAAATGCAATGATTTATCAATATGGTCAATTTAAATTCAGGGGAAATACAATAAATAGGGAAAATTAAGTGTTGGGACTTCTAAAATTAAAATATTACTGTAAAAATGGCAGTAATAATAATGTTTAATACAATTTGAGAAATCGATAATGATGAAAGTAAAAAGTTGTCATATAACCTTAATGTAAGTAGAAATAATAAATAAATTATATCAAAATCATTCTTTTTATCTCGAGAATCATGTTTTGATAGTGAAAAAGTGTATAAAAATCAATAATTTTTAATTTTATAATAATATTAATTTAAAATTCTGTCAAATCTAAATCGAGTTGGCCTAGAGATGCTCGTTCATACAAAACCAAATTTCGCTGTCAAGCGGGGCTTTTGCCAAAAGATTCTAGAACTGTTCACTTCAGAGCTCGTCGTAAAAACAAAAGAATTTTCAAATCAAAACTACAACGATTAATATAAAGAAGTTAAGAAAATTTTACCTGTCAAATTTAAGAGAGGTTGGATTTGTATAATCCAAGAATAAAAGAAGTTAATTAAGAAAAGAACTCCAATCATTGATTCCTGCTTTTGTTCCTGAAGGAGAATCCAGATCCTGTTTGTTATCCATATCCAACAGTATCCTGTAGTTTTATCCTGTGTTCCTGATTGATTTTGTAGAATATTATATCCGTTATTTTGAGGGTTAAAAAGAAAGTAACCAGGAGTAACTAAAAATTGATGATTCGTTTATAAAAGAAAGGTACAAATGATTTAATAATAAATATAAAGATTAGAGACGTCTATAAAAATAAACAAGGCAAATAGCATTTTATTTAATTAGGTTAGGTTTCATTTTAACAAACAATTAAGTTCAGATTAGAATAAGGTAAGAGTATAATTATAGCATTAGTATTATTATTAATTTCATAAACAATAAAAAACATTACACTTACCTTTTTTCTTTTCAATAAATTTTCACAATAACTATAACGTCAACCATTTTATTTTTAATTGTTAATAAACATTTCTGCATTTACCAACTGTTCATTATTATCGATTTAAAAGGTTCCACGGTCAATTACTGAAGCACGACTGAGGTTAAAGTCTCAAATCTTTCTACCGATTGGTAGATGGCGCTCAACAATACATTCTGACTAAGATTACTAAAGGAAATAAATAAATAAAAAACTATTTAATATAATTTTTAAAAAAACATTAAAGTCAAGATTAAAAGATACACTTATTAAATCTCATAACAATAAAATTAATAATTTTTTTTAAAGTGCTTACAAGAAATTAAATCTTAATTTAAGTAAACCAAAGTCAAAATAAAATATTAAATATAAGTTAAGTATTTCTCTCGATTTGTTTCACTATCCAGACTAAAGTAACAGATCGTAACTAACAATATATCAACAACGTAGAAATTTCTATTGGTGCAAAGTCATCAGTTTTATAATAGAAAGCAGAGGTTTCTATTGGTCAAAACCAGTGAACCATATTGTATTGTTTATTTATGAAATTCTCGCCATAACTGTTGTTTATGAAGTTATCAATTAAACAGAATCATTGTAAATGGTATTAATTCCAAAAATAATGTTGGAAAACTGCAAATACCACTAGCATATCGCTAGATAAAAGAATTTCATAAGTTTTTTAAGCATACATTCTGCTACAAGATACGAAAATACATTTCGTAGTAATTATGACCCACCCACTTTATAAATTTGACTTTGTACGAAGTTTTAATGTAAATAACCAAACGAATAAACCCATAACAACCAGAAGGAGAAGAACATATACTAACAGATACTTGCAGTTCGTAGACAACTATTAAGTATGGTGTACCACAAGACACCGTTACAAGGTCTTTGTTATTATCTTCGCATAGAATCTATGTAAAAGTTATTAGTTTTTCTCGGACGGGTTGTAAGTATATACTATTTTTTTTTCAGGCGTAGACAATTTCATTAGAAACAGCATTTTAAGTTAACTTGAATTGTTATTGAACTCTTAATCTCGGTCTTCCAATTATGTTCCCCCTAAACTAGCTTCCTAGCCTTAGCCTTAACATAGTCCTAACACTTGCTCCTTTTTTTCTTTAGATTTCATTTCTGTTTCTGTAACCGCTAAGGTTTCTCTACTTTTTTGTATAGGTACATCCGTTTTTATTTTCTTTGATATTCTTTTCCGAAAAATGTACCTATAGTTGAACATTTTGTACATTCTTTCTACTTTTCCTAATTTCTTTTTTTTTATTTCTTTACTATCTTTTGTGATGGTACTTGTCTTCTATCTAAACTTATTTCGTGTGAAATAAAATAGTGAGAAATTAAAACAAGATGCTTCTATGACTCACTGAACGACCGTTCTCTTTCAATAATGATTCTTAAAAAGTTACTTTAATATAACAAGTCACGTACATGGCTTCTACGTCTGTTAACATTTTTTTTTTGGTTGATGATGATCAGAATCCATTAAGTGGTTCATCGGTTTGATATAGCCATTGGCATTTCAAATTATCTGTTGATAATCACGGTAGTCCATTTATCTTTAATTCAGCATAATTGATTTAAATTTGTATACATCACCTTCGAGAGCCACTAGACTACCTGTTACATAGGCGGGGGTTTAATATCTTTATATAAATTTATACGAATTAGAGATACTGATTTACGGAATAATCAGTTTTGGATGCATGAAAAAATATTTATTTATTATAATATATAATATTTTTATATTACATGTTTCGACAACTCTTTATATCCAGTTAAATTCTTTCGGTTTTAATTAATTTTACTTTCTACAAATGTTAGGTTAGTTTTACTTCCAAAGTTCTAGGCTTTCCTTTCATATAAAGGTACTTGCGAAGTTTTTCCAGGATTGATAATTGTCCCTACATACCGCACTAACTCTTACGATACTTCAGACATTCATTTTGACCCGTTTCACAATATTTTTCCATTGTAAGTATGACCAAGTCATCGGCGTAACTATGGGTATAAAAACGCCTCTTACCTCTTACATTTGGCCAAGATATATTGTTCATTTAAGTTAGGGTTAGCCATATGTGAGTGGAAGGTAATGAAGAGGAGCGGGATGAAAAGTCCTTTATATCTCACAAAGTTAACTTTCCTAAAGGACTTTTTATCCCCCTACTCTTCAATATATTGTTGAATTGAGCTTAGACCCCAATCGATTTTGTTTTGATTTTGACCAGTCTCATTTTGTAGCCTTTCATCATTCCTGATTTCAGATGCGTCTGAAGAAGGATCTCATGGGTTTCTCTGCCCGTTGTTTTAACTCTCCCATTTGGTTTTTGAATATTTCCTGTAGGATTCTAGGATCTAGGCTTCAGAGGTTGTTTCCAGCTCTCCACGGAATCTCTCTCCACGAAGTTTCCATTTTCCTGTTTGTAATTTTGTTTTTGGAATCCAGATTTCGTTTTTTAGTTCCTCATTTTCCTTTATTTTTGCTTTAGCTAACAAAAACAATCACTGTCTCGTCTCTTAGGACTTACGTGGTGCGCCAATGATCTGTGGAAAATGTTTTTATGGACTTACAAATTGGTAGGCGTTGCATTTAAATATCAATTAAGTAACACATCGATTAGAGTAAGGCTTTATAATTTTAATGACTGGGATTGGAATCTTTAGATATCTCATGAATTTTTATTAAGATTAATGCTTTCAATGGCGTGGAGCCTTTTGCAGCGTATTAGGTGGTTTGGTGCTTATTTATCATAAATCATTATTTTGTTACTAACACAGTGGTTTAAATTAGTAAAAGTTATCTTCAAGCAAATTCTAGATACTAAAACGATTATTTTTGTTTGCGTAGATGCTTTCTTAATTCAATTAATATTATACAGGGTGCGCCAATTATTTCCACTCGATCTCTAGCACCGAAACTAAAAGAGATATCAACAAGATTTTTTGTAGGGGCAGACAGTGTCACTCGGACTACAATTTTAAAATATTTTGATGTATACAGGGTGGCTAATTTTTGTGGAATGAAAATAATAATTTTTAAATTGAACACCCTGTATACGATTATGTCTTCTGATTCTACTTAATATTAGATTTACGGTAGTTTTTTGTATTTGTAAATCCGACGCGGCGTTGACAAGTTATTCCTATTTTAAGCAGATTTAATGAAAAAACAGCACTTCAGAAATATTAGCACAAAAACCACATTTTTTAAAAAATTCCTCAAAAAAGCTACTATGATGTAAATGAAACACGCACCTATCACAATAATCACACAACATCTTCACCTGTTGCACAGGGTATTTGCCGATGGCGTGCCAATAGTCTAGTTTTCAAATGGCAATAACTTAATTTTTTCAAATGGGACACCCTGTATATTTTTCTTCAGTGAGAAGCTCTCCCTAATACGCATTAAAAAAATATAGGGTTTTGCACATCTAACTTTACCATTTACTTTAATAATTGACGTTAAGTGACAAACAATATATTTTACAAAATTTTTAATAAGAAGTCAAGTTACCTATGAAAATGACAGTAGGTATATTTTGTTATGGCATTAATTGTCAACATAAAATTTTGTATTGTATCACGTCTACTATATTTAATCGGTATTGTGTATAAAAAATGGATTTTAATAAGAATTATAGTGTTCAAGAAAATATTGATATGATATGGATACTGGGTGAATGTCAAAAAAATGCGTTTCTTGCTAGTAGGGTCTATCGTCAAAGATACCCATAAAGACGTCATCTACAAAAGGATACTTTTGAGAATTTAAAGAATAGATTTGATTTGAACAGGAACCGTCAAGTATGAAAAACATTCACGTGAAACTACAGCTGTTACTATTGAGAACGAATATAAGGTAATGATCAGTATAGTTGAAGATCCCAATATAAGCACAAGGCAATTAAGCAATCAGTTAGATATTTCCAATACCACAATTAGACGCATAATAAAAAAGAATAAATGTCACCCCTATCATATCCAGCTTCACCAAGAATTGTTACCACGTGATTTCGCGCGTAGAGTGGAATACTGTAGATGGTTAATAATCAAGATAAATACAGAGCGTAACTTTTTAAACAAAGTTTTATTCTCCGACGAAGCCACGTTTCATAAGAACGGTTGTGTAAATAGACACAACTTCCATTATTATTCGGACCACAATGAACATTTATTTAGAACCACATCACAGTATCGATGGTCTTTGAATGTGTGGGTGGTAATAATAGGTGATTATGTAATTGGTCCCTATTTCTTTGATGGGACTGTAAATGGAGCTGTATTTTTAGATTTTTTAGAACATGATTTTCGCAACTTATTGCAAAATGTGCCTCAAAATTATCGCAACGGAATGTGGTTTCAATTAGATGGTGCCACACCACATTACCTATTAGATGTTCGCAATTGGTTAAATAGGGAATTTCAGGATCGTTGGATAGGAAGGGGAGGACCTATAAATTGGCCTTGCCTTGCGATTACACCTTGCGATTTTTTCTTGTGGGGTTTTATTAAAAATATTGTTTACAAAGAAGAGGTTACCACAAAAGAAAATATGAAAGAAAGAATTACTGCAGCATTTAGACAGGTGACCCCTGCAATGCTAAGAGATGTGCGTAAATCAATGAAAAAAAGGGCAAGAAAATGTATAAATGAAAATGGAAGATATTTTGAACACCTACTATAAATTTTAACTTTCACTATTGTAGTTTTCTTACGATTAAACTTTGTAAAATTTTGTACTTATTAAAAATTGTGTAAAATATGTTGTTTGTCACTTAACGTCAATTATTAAAGTAAATAGTAAAGTTAGATGTGCAAAACCCTATATTTTTTTAATGCGTATTAGGGAGAGCTTCTAACTGAAGAAAAATATACAGGGTGTACCATTTGAAAAAATTAAGTTATTGCCATTTGAAAACTAGACTATTGGCACGCCATCGGCAAACACCCTGTGCAACAGGTGAAGATGTTGTGTGATTATTGTGATAGGTGCATGTTTCATTTATATCATAGTAGCTTTTTTTAGGAATTTTTAAAAAAATGTGGTTTTTGTGCTAATATTTCTGAAGTGCTGTTTTTTCATTAAATCTGCTTAAAATAGGAATAACTTGTCAACGCCGCGTCGGATTTACAAATACAAAAAACTACCGTAAATCTAATATTAAGTAGAATCAGAAGACATAATCGTATACACGGTGTTCAATTTAAAAAAACCAAATTAATTTTCATTCCACAAAAATTAGCCACCCTGTATACATCAAAATATTTTAAAATTGTGGTCCGAGTGACACTGTCTATCCCTACAAAAAATCTTGTTGATATCTCTTTTAGTTTCGGTGCTAGAGATCGAGTGAAAATAATTGGTGCACCCTGTATATACTCGATCACTCAATATAAGTTCGTAAAATGAGTAATAAAACGACAATTTTTTGTCAAAATTCGATTTTTCAATCATCATAGTCTCCTTTAAGGGTAATAATTTTAGTTAAAGAAAAGTTATTAAGATATACAACGTTATATTAATTATGTTTTATAGATTTTATTGACGAATTAAATATATCTAGCTGGCTACTTATGGCACGATAGTTTGAACACATTTGATGTAAGGGAGAATTCTGTAGATAATTAATTCGTCGAATTGGGAGATAAAATGTTACGTGATGTGATCCTCGAAGCATTTATTAAAATAGTTTCCAAACTTACATACCCAAACTACTGAAAGAATATTTATTAATTAATTAATAATAGGAGGATAAATACCATACACTTTTAGATACATTGAAAAACCTATTTGAACAAACTCGGTTTTGCAATAATATAGATTGAAGGTATATTGACATATTTTGGCTAGTGTCCTAACTGCTGCTTTCTACATTATAAATACTTTAATGCCAGATGGTTGAGTTCTACATATATATTTTTTTAAAAGGCAAAGAGTGCTAGATAGTTTTTTTGTAAGATGGTCTATATGTTGTTTCCAACTTTCCAATCAAGTTTTTGATCAATAAAACCCCCTAGGAATTGTTTATGTTGTTCGGTTGTGTTTAACTCTCTTAAACTGAAATTGAGTTTCGTTGTCTTATTTTTATTTAGACATAGTTGGTTCCTACAGGGTGTCCCAACTAAAATTTATACCTAAATATTTCGAGTTTTGTTCAAATTTTGAAAAAATGCCGGAACAGGTCAATTTTAACCTCTAGCGCCCAGAACAACCCCTTGAAAAATCTTAAATGGCAAGGGGTGTTAAGTGACACATCATTTTGAGGCTGCTTTCATTATCTAATGCAACCCCGTTCTTTTTTTGATTTTGAATGACCCTTTTTTGAGAAAACTGCTGAGAAGTTATTCCTTCTTTGAAAAATTACCCTTCAAAAATTGAATTTTGCTAATTTCCGACCAATAATTTTGAGCTATAAAAATATACGAATAAATTAGGTAATTATGTTTTATTTTGTAGGCCACAGTGTACTGAACTCAATGCAGTTTATTTAAGAAGGCTAGGACGATCCATTGCTGTACAATTTAAAAAATCGTAGATGCCTGCAAACGCGAATAATATCGTGCGGCCTAAAACAAATATGGCCGCCATTTCCAAACGGTACGCAGTAAAAATTTTGAAAAAATATTTTTGAACCCCCAAAACATAAGAGA
Source organism: Crepidodera aurea (assembly GCA_949320105.2). Lineage (NCBI taxonomy): Eukaryota > Metazoa > Arthropoda > Insecta > Coleoptera > Chrysomelidae > Crepidodera > Crepidodera aurea. The sequence goes on from OX439477.1 coordinate 25,340,608, forward strand.
ATCTACCTAAGACATTAATTTTTTCTGAGATGGTCAATTATTATTTTTTTGGACCACTTGGTATGGATTGACTCAATAATATAAGCAGTTTTCTCAAAAAAGAGATTCAAAATAAAAAAAGAAAGGGGTTGTATTAGATAATCAAAGCAGCTTCAAAATGATGTGTCACTTAACACCCCTTGCCATTTAAGATTTTTCAAGGGGTGGTTCTGGGCGCTAGATGGATGAAAAAAGAAGTTTGAATCTACGATAAAAATTGAGCCCCATCTAGGTTAAAATTGTCCTGTTTCGGAATTTTTTCAAAATTTGAACAAAATTCGAAATATTTGGGTGCAAATTTTAGTTGGGACACCCTGTATTAAACCACTCGTTTGTTTTTGTTTAAGTTTTTTTATTTATATTTTCCGATGTTTGAATATTTGCACATGTTTTAATGAATATAGAAGTGTGTTGGTGAAATCTATTGAGGTATAACAAAAACCATAATATTCTAATTTATTTAACAAAATTTGGTGTTTCACACAATCAAATGATTTAGAGAGGTCGCAAAAGGTTGTAGATACTATTTCATGTCTCTCAAAGGCTTCATGTCATCGCAGCCTTTGTCGAATTAAAATTTTTCCTAAATCCATATTGAGAATTTTTTCTTCGGCTCCTAACGTAAAACATTTGGGGATTTACAAAAAATTAACTCGATTATTTTTACAAATACACCTCGACAAACAAAAAGTAGGTTAAAATTTTCTTATCGTCATTTAAAAATCATTCAGAATATTTTATACATTTTTTGTTAAAAACAACCAGTGGCGGGTCCAGTGACAAAATCTGGGGGTGGGGCTCGTCAAAATGCGCCATTTTGGAATGTCATTAAGAAAGTAGAGCGACAATTAATAGTAGAATGAGATGCCACCCCAACGTAATATTACTTACCAAAAATTTAAATGACACCCTGTATTTTTTGGGGGTCTAGCGCTATTGTGAGTGAGTGCAAGCTATAATTTAAATGTTGAAAATAAATTTTTATTTAATTATTTGTTATAAGTTTAAATGTAGCACATAAGTGCAATTGGGACGCGTCTGGTTTAAACACTTTTTTTTTCTTCTAGTTAAACATTTTATTTCCAGTTCGTTCTTATCTCTGCTTACTTATCTATATATACTTTTTTTTTAGGTTCTTATTGTTTTCCTTTTCAGTGATTATTAAAAATAAATAAATATTAAAATGTATGACAATTTATATATAGGATGTCTCAATGCAAGATCTCTTTTGCCATCTTTGCAAACTGTAAAGTTAATTATTGCCGAACAAGGATTTGATATCATTTTTATATGTGAAACTTGGTTTAATGAAAACGTATCAGATAATTTAATACATTTCGATGGGTATAATTTATATAGAAAAGATCGCGGGGGGTTAGGGGGAGGTTTGTGTATTTACATAAATAATAAAATATGCAGTCAGCAATTGAACTACCAAGGAACTATGTCTGAACAACTCTGGGTAAATATTAAAATTAGAAACAAAGCTATTGCGTTAGGTGCAATATACAAACCTCCTCTGGTCAACAAGAATGCCTTTATAAGCGAACTTGAAGATGTACTTGGGCTAATTCATCCTACTGTGGATGAAATTTTGTGCGGTGGAGACCTGAATATAGATTTTTTAAATACGGATGATATAACTGTTGATAGATTGTCATCTGTTTTAGAGTGCTTTGGTATTAGTCAAATTATAGATACTGCTACAAGAATCACAACATCTACAGCAACTTTGTTAAATGGGATTATTACTTCTCCTGACTGGGTTATTGAAAAGAATACCATCCAAGTAACAGGTATAATAAGCGATCATGATATGGCTACATGTAAAGTAAACTTAAAAGTAAGAAAACAGGGTCCTAAAATGGTAACGTACAGGTCTTTCAAATATTTTAACGAGGATAATTTTATGAGAGAATTATTTAATATTCCATTTTTTAGAATTTACGATCAGGAGGGAGTTGACGAAAAAATTACCTTTTTAGTTAACTGTTTGTCAGTCACTTCGCGTGTAACTAAGCCAAGAGCTCCGTGGCTAACTGGTAACATAAAAGAAATGATGTCTATACGAGATAGAGCCTTGGCCAGATACAAACGAACTAAATCAGAAATCCATCTTCAGTTTTATAGAGACATTAGAAATTATACGAATTCCGCCATCAAACGAGAGAAAAAAGCTTACTTTGCATTTGAACTTAATAAAAGGGATACTAAAACTCTTTGGAAAACTCTAAAAACACATAATGTTCTTCCAAATAAAGCCAGCTCAATTCCTAATACATTGGGAAGTCCCAATGATATAAATAATTTTTTCGTTAATTCCTGTCCCGTAAGAGAGCCTCCAGAAGAGCTGCTCATGGCTTATAATTCAGGCAAATTAGTAGATACAAATTTTACATTTCGTGAAGTGAATGATCTTTTTGTTTATGAAACAATTAATAATATAAATACCAATGCTGCTGGTGAAGACCAATTAAGTCTAAGGCTATTAAAATTATGTTGTCCACATATTATTCCATATATAACCCACATTATCAACTTTTGTTTAATCAATAATATTTTTCCGGAAGTGTGGAAACGTGCCATTGTTAAAGTACTACCTAAAAAACCGAATCCACTTGAGCTTAAAGATTTACGCCCCATTAGTATACTACCAACATTATCAAAAATACTGGAAAGAGCTATAGAAGTACAATTAAAAAAACATATAGACTTATACTCAATATTGCCAGAGACACAATCAGGTTTTCGAAAAAATTATAGCTGTACAACGGCTCTTCTTCACATAATTGATGATGTTGTTAGATCTATAGATGAAGGGGAATGTACTGTCTTGGTATTGCTAGATTTTAGTAGGGCTTTTGATACCCTAAATCATAAGTTACTTATTGCAATATTAGGTTATATAGGGCTTTCCCAAGGTGCTACAGATCTACTAGGATCTTACCTCCTAGGTCGTCAGCAGAAAGTCTTAATTGATGGACAGTGCTCTAATTATGTTAAATTACGGTGTGGAGTCCCACAAGGCTCCATTTTGGGACCTTTGTTATTTGCTATATATACTTTTAATCTCGTGAATACTATTAATTTTTGTAATATCCATTTATACGCGGATGACACTCAACTTTATTGCAGCTTTGATCCCAGTGTTGTTAGGGATGCTTGTTAAAATATAAATGAGGATTTAAAGTCTTTTGTCAAAGCTGCGCATGATCACTGTCTTAATATTAATTGCAGCAAGTCTCATGTCATTTTGTTTGGTACGAAGAATAAACGGGATCAAATTTCTGACAGGGTCCAAATTCTTATAGATGATGAACCTCTGCAAAATGTAAACGAGGCTAAAAGTCTTGGTGTGTATTTAGATTCAGAGCTGAAGTTCGAGAAACACATAAATCAGCTAATAAAACGTGCTTATATGACTCTTAAACTGTTATATGCTAATAGACAATATCTCCCAATACGTGTAAAATCCACTCTGTGTGAAACTTTAATATTGTCAATTTTTAACTACTCCGATATACTCTATGGGCCATTTTTATCCGCCATATATCGACAGAAAATCCAAAAAGTACAAAATTCTTGTTTACGCCTAATATTCGGTATTCGTAGAAGAGAACACATATCACATAAAATTCGTGAAAATTGCTGGTTAAACATGGCCAATAAAAGGACTCTGCATGCAGCAGTTCTGTTTTATAAAATAATTACTAACAAAACACCGTCATATCTACACAAAAAGATAATATATCGCACTGACGTACACAATATAAATGTCCGGCATAAAGGTATTCTTTCTCCACCGCGTTTTAGACTTGAATTCTTCAGACGTAGTTATTCATACCAAATATGCTCAATTTTTCCCTCCATATATAAAAGTTACAGTTTTCAAAGATTTAAGGTGGCTTATAAGAGATTTTTACTTGATCATCAACGATAAGTTTCACAAAAGTATATATGATTAACATTGATAAGAACAAGGGATACATTTTCTTTAGTATTGTAAGGTATTTGGCGATACCCATAAGGTTGAGTGGAAGAACAATTAGAGGTGTCTTCACCTTAAAAATTGAACTTCGGCTTTTATTTTCAGTTTATATAGATAATTTTGTTTTATTGGATTGTGTAGATTGTATACATTGTACTGAAAATAATAAAGACGTTTATTATTATTATTATTATTATTATTATTGAAAAAAAAATAATTTTATGACTCTCATTGTTTCTAGTAATTTTTTACAATGTGGGTAATTTAATAATATAGTTAAATTTCTGTAAAGAAAAATTTGAGCTCTTGTATGCGTACATACAGTAAAATTTGTTATCTTTACATTTTATTGGCCTTAAAATAAAAGTAAAAAGAATCAAGTTGTCGCAGAGCGTGAATCCCTATTCATTTTTATCCTCGTGTATTGACAGCACACCAATTTGACGTCTGCTTACTTGACAGGGAATTATATTTGATAGGCTTAGGAAATTGACAAATAGGATGAAGAAGGCTTAATTGGTTGTTCGGCAGAGCTCGTCAAGATTTTGTTTCACAATTTATTTTAAGGGTTATGTGCTTGCAAAATAAGATAAAAAATTTACGGGCGTATTGAATATGTTGAAACGTTAGAGGAAAAGTTTTAACTGGTATTATGATTTGTTGGACAACAATATTCATGCAGTTTAAGAAGTTAACTTTAAAACAAAATATTTTATAGGTACCGTATAATCAAAAAAACGTATGTTTATCTTTGTGAAAAAAATTTTAAGAAAAATCTGAAGTTCATAGGCCTTTTACGCCCTGGTTTTGATGGTTTTTTCCAGAGTTCTCTCTCCTTGGTCTTTGGCTTCCAGTTTTTGTTTTTTCTTTCCTCAGGCTTTCTTGATTTTTTGTTTCCGCCGCTTCCTTGGCCTCCCTTTTTTTTTCTTCTACCTCTCTCCAGGCTATTTGTTTGGTATCGCGATGTTTTGACATTCTATATGTCCCAACCACTGAATTCTCTTCGTTCTTACTTCCTCTAGAATGTTTTGTTCTTCAGGTAAATCATATACCTTCTTGTTTTCTATGTTTGTTCTTCTTTCATAGATATCTTATACCTTTTTTCTTTCGTAATATCTTCTTCTGATTTTTTGTTCATCACCCAGGTCTTAGCTCGGTATAGTAATGTTGGTCTTAAGATCGTTTTAAATAATCTTATTTTTCCTCTTCTTAAGTTTAATGTGCAGTATGCGGTGACTCTTCCTGTCACCGGTAGAGGGCGTTAAGAAAATTTAAATAAATAATTCGATTTGGAATTTCTTTCATGTACTTGTGAAATTATTGGTTACATATCTCACACCCTCTATATATTTATCTGTGATTCCCAACCAGTAAAAAAAGATTTCTACGTCCTTGTTTTAATGTCCTTTCTAAATGATACAGTTTAGAAAAGTTTTTAAGGAAATTATACGGGAAGCGAACTTTTGTATTCTCAACTCCTATTTTCCCATTTCTTGCTAATAAGGCATTTGTGTCGATTACGCTGTACATTGTTTAACAAGCGACGGACTTTTAAGGGCAATAAAAAAAAAACGTGCATGCAAAAAAGCAATTAACATTTACCGCTCTTATCACAAATCTGTTGTGTTTATTAATAATGCAATGCAATTAAAGTGCACGAGAACGCTCGGATCAATGTTCTTAATTAAATAATCAATTATTTAGTTTCAGGGGTAAGAGTTCCTATAAAAAATATATGGGAAAACCATATAAATTTTTTTCTATCCTTGACTCGCATATAACTTTCTATCTTTCGGTGTATGCTATGTTGGAGTTAAATCGGTAGGGATAGTTTCCCATGCCCCTTTCCATTTATTTCTATTTGTTGTTATCGGAAGTAATATCATAAAGGCATCTAATTTTTCCGAAAAAAAAACGAAAAAACACGTTGCTAAGTAATATTTTAACAAGAAGCCTGAGTGCTGGTGCTGGTTTGCACCTGCACGAATGCATTTTGTTAAAAATTAAAAAAATATTAGTTTGGATTTTTTTTTTGATTTTTTTCACAGGAAAAATTAGATGCCCGAATGGTATACACATAGCGTACAAAACATACTACCTGTTATATATGCATACATAATAAATATGTAGGTATTAATTTGAAAACTGATAAACAGTTAATTTATTTAATCCCAAAATACTACAAACTTAATTATTTATGGTACAATTAAAATATAAATTGCAATTTTGGTACACAGTAGGAGTATTGTTTGAAATCTTTGTTAACTCATTGATAACGTTGGGTGTAGGTAAATCATTAAAGTTGTTGATGGGTCCAGCTGTAGAGGGAGAAGCTCGAGGAGTGGCTGCAGGATCTTCTGTTTTCTGTTTTTTGCTGGAGGTTCTGAGGCGTCACTTCTAATGGTGTTTATCATGTTGGAATAATGCTCATTATCCATTTGGAGATAAGGCTTAATAGAGTTGGCTGAACTGTGGCCAGTAATTTTAATTAATTGTTGTTCACCAATCCCTCCTTTAGCCAGGTTCCTGACTGCTGTCGACCGCGTAGAGTGGTTTGTTATTTTTATTTCTTTTGTATTTAATCCTGCCTTCTCTGCTGCTTCTTTAGTCCATTTCGCAAGTTCGTTTTTTCCCACTGGAGTGTTTTTGTACCATCCACTTGATTGTTCTTTGTTCCATGATGGGTTTACTGTTAAGAATAATCTATCAGGTGTTATTCTAGATGAACCTTTAACCATTAGAATTTAAAAAAGGCGGACTGGACAAAAGGTAGGGTTCTTCGTGTTGGGGACCATTTTTTTTATTATATTTGCCCTGGTAAACTCGAAAAAACTGCTGATAGGAGCTGTCATATAGTTTTTTCAGCTAGAAACCATTTGTATTTCAAAATTGCGCGTTTGTGATTGATGGAATTCATGGCTTGTCCACTGATATATTAATCAACACTTTAACTTCACAGCTTCAATATTTTGGCAAAGGCTTTTGACTGTGTTAATCATGAAATTTTCATTAAAAAACTACAAATTTTTGGCGTATATGGTTCTCCTTTGCCATGGTTTAAAACTTACCTATAAAATAGAAATCAACCTCAAGGTTCAGTATTAGGTCCAATTTTATTTTTACTATTCATCAACGATATAACAGGGCTTAAGAATAACTGGTAGAATTACTTTGTCTCTCTCTTTGTGCTGGAAAGTTTCAGAACTAAACACGTGATCAATTGATCATTTTCTTATTGGTTAGTTTTTGTTACTCTAGCCTGTCCTTCGATCAACCCCTATTTTTGTGTTATATCTATTTATTTTTGTTTTATGAATGTTTCTCTATCTTTGGCGCGTTTAGATGAGATACTTTTTAATTGGGATTGCTATACAAAATTTCCAGATCGTACTTGCGTCTAAATTTATGGGTTTAATTTTATTAAATTATTATTTGTATTTTTTAAATGCCGCCTTTACCATTTTAGTGGAGGGGTAAAAAATGATTGTCATGTTCAATTTTTTATTGAAAATTGAACAAATTATATACTTCCTCGTTTGTTCTTCTTTCATAGACATCTTCTACCTTTCTTCTTCCGAAAATTCTTCTATTTGCAGCTACGGTAGCAATTTTTGAGTGTCGCAGGCGCAACAAAAATCTTTCATTGAAAGCCCACTATCATTGTTACAGACAATTCCTGTGAACAATATATTTAAATTATTCTTCTCCTACTAAAAAGCCAAAAACATTCTTCACTCATTCTCAAGAACAAAAATATTTTTTTTAAAAAATTATTTATTTTTCTGTCAATACCAGTTGAATATAAATCATATTCCATACCGTGAAGTAATCATCAACTTATTAAGCTTGTTATATAAAACCTTAACAGAGTTGCTAATTAGTACGTTTAACAGATTAATTATGTGTCAGAAACTGATTAATTTTCTAGTTAATGCAATGGACGTCAAAGAGTAATAATTTAATAAGTTAGAGAGCTTTGACCTTTCACTTTGTTACGAACTCGAATTTCACCCAAAGCAACAATAACTTTCATATGAGCGATTTTAATGCCGATTTGATGGATTTAATGGGATGAACTTGTTTCTTTGTTACTGAAATTAAAATATTAATGGATTGAAGCGTTCATTAATTATTTTTGACAAAGACGTTAGGCGAAGTTATTTTCTTCATTATTATAATTTATGAATTAACTGCAGATATTTGGAAAATAAATTAATATTCAAATTCTCTTCTAATGGATATAAAACCACTTATTTTAAAGAAAAAAGGCTTTGATTGATTTAAAATCAAAATTACAAATTCAGATATAATGGTTAGTTTTGATGTAGTTAGTTTATTTCAAAATGTTTCTGTCGATAAAACTCCTAATATTGTGAGAAAAAAGTTGACAATTGATAAATACATTAATAAATAGAACTAAATTAAGCGTTTTTAGATGTGCTACCATCTGTGGTAAGAAGAGAGTATTGACATTAAATTTTGACTGAATCTAGTCAAGATGTCACTCTCTTCTTTTTTATCCCTTTCAGAGATTAATACAAAGTGAGTAAACCAATAAAGAATTTTAATTTATTAGATTCGACATCCTAAGACCGGTTTCTGCCTTTCGTCATCAGTTAGGCTTTTCGAATCCAATAAATAAAATTCCAAACTCGTACAAGTCGATAGCTATATCTGCTATAAGATAACATTTTTAGATGTGCTACCATCTGTGGTAAGAAGAGAGTATTGACATTAAATTTTGACTGAATCTAGTCAAGATGTCACTCTCTTCTTTTTTATCCCAGTAAGGAATTTTAATTTATTAGATTCGACATTCTAAGACCGGTTTTTGCCTCTTATAGCAGATATAGCTATTGACTTGTACGAGTTTGGAATTTTATTTATTGGGTTCGAAAAGCCTAACTGATGAAGCCGAAAGGCAGAAACCGGTCTTAGGATGTCGAATCTAATAAATTAAAATTCCTTACTGGTTTACTAAATTAAGCGTCTCAGCAATTCTAGAATTGCACAAAAGAAGTGTGAAAATAAAATAAATTAAGATCACACAAATCTCCCAAATCGACTGGCATCCTCAAATGTCAGTACATGCAACCGACGTCTGCACCACAACAACTACTCCTTGGGCAATATGCCCCAACAGGTATTGAATTACGTGAATGCAGACGCCGTTTTGGAACCCGAATAATCGAGACATATCTAAAACCTCTGATTTTGTTATTAAAGGAGCCCGTCATTCCTATACCGGTTTCGGCATTATTTTGCCTCGTCAGTAGGAAATAGACTAGCTCGAATTTCTATCTCTAAAGAAATTCTGAAAATCGCTTTGATTCTAGAATTGTTGGAATTATGTATTAAAACTACATATTTTCAATTAAATAGTGATTTTTATCAGCAAAATTTTGGTATGGCAAATGGGGTCACCTTTATCACCAAAATTGTGTGATATTTTCATGGAGGATTTTGACTAAAGTCTATCATCAACTCCTGATGATGCCAACATAGTTGGCGAAACGCGCGTAGAGTGTGTATAATTGTGTTTTGGTTGAGTGGTCGACGTTAGTGTTTCAACTTAGTTGATAAACCAAAGGTTCCAATTTCCCAATTTAATAAATGTTATAGGTAGTATGCTTTCGAATTTTAATCTGCCAAAACATCCAATAACAAGGTTATAATTTGCGTGATTTCGGTAGGTACCCTATGACATCATTACGATTCATTATATTGAATATAAAGTACTAATTGGGTTAGATATTTCGACCTGCCGGTGATAATTACATTTTACCTCTCAGGCGAATCGTATCAATCAAAAAGGAAATACGTTTTAACTGATGCACATGCAATCTGAAAATTTTTTATACTGATTTAGCGTGATTCAGAAATGTGTTTCAAGTTATAATTTCATTTTCAGAAAAAAAACCTGTGCTGTAATGACATTTAAAACGGCACGACATATAATGCAATTATATATAGGTCTTTATAATTTTATAGAGGGTTATGCTGCTTTGATTTCAAAAATTCACCAGTTTTACAACAACATTGAATCCCGGGAATTTCCGGTTAAATGAATTCCTGTTGTTTAAACGCAGCTATTGTTATTATCACAAGAAAAAACCGTTCTTCGAACAATCTGTACTTGCAATCTAACAGGCCGATTCCAGTTAAAGTAACTTGAGTTGTATGAACAGGAAACTTCCAGTAAAATTCCATGGAACTTAAATAGTGTAGCATTACGATTTCCCTGTAGAGTATGCAACCCGTATTACGCTCCCGGCCAAGGTCCCTGTAGTCTGCAGTTCCACAAGCGAGGGCGAGGTGTCGCCACGTTATTGCATTTCACTACGACGTCTCGACGTATCGCAAAATTCTGATTCTGAATTCTAATTAATTTTAATCGTTATTTGTTATGTATTAGATACTTTTAGATTTGTGTATTGAAATATCTATACTTTCTACAATAGGAAGTGCAATAAATTCCAGTTAAATACCAGGTAACTACAAGAAATTCCTGTAAAAGCTCAGGTTATGAGGTTCGAATACAACTAACTAGTACCGTAACGTAATGTATGAATGAAATATTAATTCGACGGAAAATTCCTGTTAAATTGATACTACAGTTCCGATTAATTACTGGAAATTCCTGTAAAAACTGAAGTTCGAAGCTTCGAATAAAACTATCTAGTGTGTTTATCAAGTAGGAAGTTCCAGTAAAAGTAAGGTAGTTCGTTAAAATAACTGGAATATTCCAGTTAAACCAATGTAACGATTCTGTAAATAGTACAGCATATTCCGGTTGTTTCTAGAGGAATTAAAAGACCGGAATCGTCAAGTAAAATTAACAAATATTCCTGCTGTTGTATATTTCTTTGAGTGAAAGCGTACGTTTCCGAAATCATCTTTAATGTACCCGTCGAGCACTATAAGATGGAATTCTTAAAATTTTGAGTTTTGGTAGTTTTTTTATTTTTTTGAAAATTTTAAATGCGTATTTGCATAAACTTTAAAATGCAATATCTCAGCTTCCCGTGGACCGATTGTCAACTATGACATATGATTTTTTATCTACTCGTCGAGCACTATAAAATGGCGAATTCTTAAGATTTTGCGTTTTCGGAGTGTTTTTGAAAATTTTAAATGCGTTTTTAAGGCACTTCCGATCGAGCTAGATCAAAAAATTTTACATTTTTGGAATCTACGCTTCAAGGACTATAAGACGGCATAAAAAACAAACATAAAAATTTTCCAACTTTGAAAGCCTTTTTGAGCCACTTCCGTTAGAGCTAGACTAAAAAACTGGACATTTTTGAAATCTACGGACCAAAATCTATCAGATAACATCAAAAACAGACATCGAAATTTTTTCAAATTTTTCAATTTTACAGGGGGGTGCCGAGGACGATTTAGGTCATTTTTTGAACACCTATTTCTCTACTATCCGAAGAGATAGCTCAAAAATTAAAAAAGATTCTGAATCTGATCGTCCAAATCTAGAAAATGCCCTTTAGTACCGTTAATAATAAGTGAGATACGATACATGGATTTTTTAGAAAATCACTCATAAATCCATATAACTCCCCAAAAATCGCCAGAATTTAAATTTCGAAATATATCATGAATTAGTACTTCCATTTACTATATTTTGGCGGAGGGAAATTTCCGTGAAATAATTATTAACGAAAAAGTTATTTTCAGTGTGTCAGTTTTGGAAGAATTCGTCATTTCAAACCGCGATATGTGGACATTCGGTAACGTAAAAATTGATATTGATGGGTGATTTAAAATTGATTAGTAAAGGTCCAAAGTAATTTTAATTATGTTGTCCTTTCTCCGCATCAAACGGTATTTACACATTTGCAATATATTCATTCGCATCGCTGCCATTTTATATCCTTTTTTGTATTTAATATTTTGAATTAACATTAAAATGGTTAAGATTATTTAGCTCGTTATTCCTACATTCATTCTTTTTCCAAACTGTATGAAGTAATTTAAAAAAAAATAGTTGATTAGATTTAATTATTTTTTCTCACCTATATCTTGTTCTACTCAAATTGGGAAACTGTCTATTACTAATTAATATTTTATAATAGATACTAAAAACCATTTGAGGGGAAGTAAAACATCGCAGCATTAGCGGCGTTTCTAGTTAAATCGAAATAAAAACATCAAGTTAAATAATCTAAGTGGTGTTCCATTAAACTCGCCATATCACGGGTGATATGATTATGTACACGCAATTCTAGTCAGAATGGAATAAACGGCACGGAAAATAAGTATTACCAACCTTATTTGCCACCATCATATCGTTCTGTAACGTTTCACTTAATTTTATTGTATTACAGCAGTCATTCTACAAATAGTTGCTCGCATGTGAAATGCTCCGTTTTAAAACACAAATCTCTACTTCATTTTGATTAATATAAAATATATAACTGCTTTTTTATCAATAACATTAAAATTTGTGAAGTAGTATTAACGAATCCATAAATAACGATGGAGTTTTGATGAAGGTTTGAATTAAATCCCCGTATAAACATACGTCGTTTAAGATATTAGACACCGCAGGTCATAAAAATCTCTTCACATTGTTCCTATTCCCATCTGCCCCACTGATCACATATTATGCGCATGTTTATCTTCAGAATACCAGCCCATATCAAAAAGACATTCAGCGTCATTTCCATAGCGTTCATCTGAAGAAGAATCTAGAAAAATAATGATTTCTAAGCTTGATGAACTGAATCATGCTGACTTTTTTTAACTCTTGATGAAGAAGGTTACTCTTGTACCCAATTTGAAAAAGTTATTTTTGGTGCCAATTTGTCTGTTAAATTTTTTCTGTTTTATGGAATCTTCTCATGTTTCCGTGACATATGTTAACGTAAAACCAATTTATAATCTGGTTTTCATTTTGAGACACTGTTGAAGTTAGAAAGCCTATCTCAAAAGATAAAAAGAATTGCTCATCTGTGTTTCTAGATATGAGCAAGGCTTTTGACAAAGTATGGCATACTGGACTGTTCCATACTTCCTCATCCTTGAAAGACCGCCATTTCTCCTTTAAACGTAACAATGAATGCTCGACGTTTCACCCAATTAATGCTGGAGTTCCATAAGAAGAAAAGTATAAAGAAACGATATAAGTCAACACTATTCTAATAAATAATAGAGTGGAAACTATTTAGATCAGCTTACCTTTATGATATCTCTTGATTTTTCAAGAGTACCAAAAAAACTACACAACTCAACTCAACTAAACACAAACCATGTGCATACATAAACTAGCGAGATCCAGCAGCGTTTCCTTTGAGTAGTTCATGAAAATCCCAAAAGGTGTGTGTCTATCTCAAAATCGGATACGCTCCTGTATTTATTACATATAAAATATCAGTAAAGAGAAGTAGCAATCATATTATCGACATCCACTATATAAGTAAACCAGTAAGGAATTTTAATTTATTAGATTCGACATCCTAAGACCGGTTTCTGTCTTTCGACTTCATCAGTTAGGCTTTTCGAATCGAATAAATAAAATTCCAAACTCGTACAAGTCAATAGCTATATCTGCTATAAGATAACATTTTTAGATGTGCTACCATCTATGGTAAGAAGAGAGTATTGACATTAAATTTTGACTGAATCTAGTCAAGATGTCACTCTCTTCTTTTTTATCCCTTTCAGAGATTAATACAAAGTGAGTAAACCAGTAAGGAATTTTAATTTATTAGATTCGACATCCTAAGACCGGTTTCGAATCCAATAAATCAAAAATTCTAAACTCGTACAAGTCAATAGCTATATCCGCTATAAGATAACATTTTTAGATGTGCTACCATCTATGGTAAGAAGAGAGTATTGACATTAAATTTTGACTGAAAAGCCTAACTGATGAAGTCGAAAGACAGAAACCGGTCTTAGGATGTCGAATCTAATAAATTAAAATTCCTTACTGGTTTACTCACTTTGTATTAATCTCTGAAAGGGATAAAAAAGAAGAGAGTGACATCTTGACTAGATTCAGTCAAAATTTAATGTCAATACTCTCTTCTTACCATAGATGGTAGCACATCTAAAAATGTTATCTTATAGCGGATATAGCTATTGACTTGTACGAGTTTGGAATTTTTATTTATTGGATTCGAAAGGCCTAACTGATGAAGCCGAAAGGCAGAAACCGGTCTTAGGATGTCGAATCTAATAAATTAAAATTCCTTACTGGTTTACTCACTTTGTATTAATCTCTGAAAGGGATAAAAAAGAAGAGAGTGACATCTTGACTAGATTCAGTCAAAATTTAATGTCAATACTCTCTTCTTACCATAGATGGTAGCACATCTAAAAATGTTATCTTATAGCGGATATAGCTATTGACTTGTACGAGTTTGGAATTTTTATTTATTGGATTCGAAAGGCCTAACTGATGAAGCCGAAAGGCAGAAACCGGTCTTAGGATGTCGAATCTAATAAATTAAAATTCCTTACTGGTTTACTCACGTTTCACTAAGTTTCGCATGTGAAATGACTCGTCAAAATTGGTTTTAAAACACTAATATCCACTTCAGTTTGATTAGTATGAAATATTTATTAGATGAATATAATTTTATGTAATATTTGTTGTAAAACCACTAAAAATTGATGATATATGATCGATACATTGTTAAAAACAATAATGTTTCAACAAACCATTTTTTTGTACAACTAAAATCATCCAAAAACAATATTCACAAAATCACGAATCTATTTAGATAGGTAAAGCGTGAAAATGTGGTTAGTAGTCGAACATTCATATACAGCACCTGGAGGCGGTGACTATAACCGTGGATGGCTTCCCATTTAGTCTAGAATCAGGGATTTTTAAAATCGTCTTTATTTTATCTTTCAATGCAACTACCGTGTAATCTTTTCATTCTGTTACAACTAACATTTCCTAAGGGTTACTTATGTCTCTTTACTAATGAACTTTTAATTGATTTGGACTTTTTTATGTCAATTTCTGCGATTTGAAACCTTTCATTTTTCAATTAACTCGTGAATTATTAAATAATACCTAAATAATTTGTGCTATTATTTCATCAGTTTCTGATGATGATCCCTGGGTTGTCAGCGAAACGTATGTGAAGCGTAAAATTAATTAATAATCGTATTGTGGTTTTGCTAGTTCCAAAATCGTAAAAAAATTAAATTAATTAAGGAAAAAATCTACAACAGACTCGCTAACTTTTGTTATTTCAATGGACTATGCTCTTCTAAAACTTAATATCATTAAGGATTAAGCAACATTGACAGCTTGAGCAGGAAGATGATGGGTTGTCCTACTAGATGACTTCATTAAAATCTGATATGCTTAAGATATGGGACTAACTAGGATTGTCATTAAAGGCAAATCGCTCTAACTCTGACCTGGGCTTGTTTCGTCTAACCTGACCATATTTTGATCTAACCTGGGCTTGTTTCGTCTAACCTGACCATATTTTGATCTAACCTGGGCTTGTTTCGTCTAACCTGACCATATTTTGATCTAACCTGGGCTTGTTTCGTCTAACCTGACCATATTTTGATCTAATCTGGGCTTGTTTCGTCTAACCTGACCATATTTTGATCTAACCTGGGCTTGTTCCGTCTAACCTGACCATATTTTGATCTAACCTGGGCTTGTTTCGTCTAACCTGACCATATTTTGATCTAACCTGGGCTTGTTTCGTCTAACCTGACCATATTTTGATCTAATCTGGGCTTGTTTCGTCTAACCTGACCATATTTTGATCTAACCTGGGCTTGTTTCGTCTAACCTGACCATATTTTGATCTATCCTGGGCTTGTTTCGTCTGACCTGACCATATTTTGATCTAACCTGGGCTTGTTTCGTCTAACTCTAAAAATAGAAATCCAATAGTGCATAATCCAGGTGGTGGGGTATTCACATCACTAAACCTGTGCAATTTCATTCACGAGAATGAATTCTGTAAACCAGTAATTTTCTTCAATGTATTTCACGTTGGCGATATTTTTCACATACATTATTCTATGAATAATTTTACAATGTACTCTTAAGGCATATATAATGTAAAATGTAGATCACATAGTATATTTTGTGAAATTTTTTTCACAACCATGTTTTAGAGTGTACGAAGGAGCTATGGATTCTTACGGTTAAGGCTCTAAATGAGGTAAAGGGATATAAAACAAACATTTAAATATATTCGGAAATAATTTTTCATCCGTAAAATATTTGAAAAGTAAAAACTTTCTAGATTTCTACTTACTTCAAAAGCTTTGTCCTAATTTTGGTAAAGCTCGGAAAAAGCTTATTATTAATTTCCACAGCAGTTAAGTGAATTAATTTAAATAATGAGCTATTAATTATACACGGCAATATGTTATTTTCCATCCACCCCCTACTTAAAGTTGAACAAATTTAATGTGACTTTTATTATAGTTGAAATTTATTAGAACTTTGCATGATGAAAAGAACTCACATCGGAATTGCTCCATAAGCATAATACATAGTATAGATTAATCGTAACTGACATGTATGCAAATCTGACAAACTGCACACGATACTTTGTTGCATGCTTTTTGTTTACTAATCGAATTTTTAAATTACCTCTAACAACGAATTTACCGTGCAATTTATTTTAGCTTTTGTACCCAAAGAATTACCTTTCATTATAGCGGAACGCTGATGGCAGAATCAACGTTAAATGCCTTTTATGGTTGTTTACATAAATCAGAAAGAGAAAAAACACAAGCAAACCAACATACATTTTCAATTCAATAAACAATTTAATCAAAGGTAATACCACGAGTCCTCCAAATTTTATCGATTAAATTTTTGGTTTTCACGAAAACGGCTTTATTTGGAAAAACCACGAAAACAAACTGATTCCTGCGGACTCGTGATTTTATCTTAAATCAGTTTGTTTGAGTGGTTTTGCCTAAAATAAAGGCGTTTGAGTATGAAGATCAAAAATTTAATCTATAAAATTTCAGAGGACGAGTCGTATTTGAAAGGATTATTTTTTGAATCATTTTGTATTAAAAACAGAGAACATAGTCATTTATGTAAAAGACACTTTACACACAAATATTGAAATTTTCTTTACCAATTTAAATTGAAACCTGAGCTGTTATAGTTTTACATACAGGACCACCAAGGCGATTTTTTGACTGGCTACCCCGCGAAACGGCGCCGTAAATGAAAGCGAAGAAGAAGAATGTAATGAAGTCTTTCTTAATTTAATTAATTTTAAGTTTAGTGTTAAAGTGAGGTATGTAAAAATGTTAAAGGCGTTTTGAAATAATAAAAACAGGTTAGTTTACAAATACATTTTGAAATTTGGTTATTAACATAGATTTGCAATACATTTTAATATAATAATAATTGATAAATGTTTACATTTGACATCTCAAATAGGTAAACACAGTTTAATCAAAAAACAAAAACGACGAAGCGGTTTTATCAGTATAAAACACAATGATTGGTTAGGATCCTGAGTTGTTATTGGCTGAAACCATAAAATCTGACTGTTTTGACAGATGAAAAAAATAATCAGTATAAAACACAATGATTGGTTAGGATCCTGAGTTGTTATTGGCTGAAACCACAAAATCTGACTGTATTGACAGATGAAAAAAATAATCAGAAATAAAGGTAATTCATTCATTCAGCTCTATGTATTATCAGTTCATTTTCAAATTTGGTTGCAAATTTGAATCTACTAGAAAATTTAAAAAATTAAGTCGCTTGGAACCTTCGCGAATTTTTGTTATTGCTTGTTTTTGATATCTTTGCGTGGTTTTCAAATTCGAGAAGCATGAGTGCTGGTGGCAACAAAAATCCAAGTCGAAGACGAGGATTTTTGCACCTGGACGAATGCATTTTGTTAAAATAATATTACTTTGCATTGTGTTTTTTCGATTAGATGCCCGAATGGTATTTGACAAGACTATTTCATAAATAACAGATTATTCTGCACACACACACTACTAAGGGTGTTTATGATGTTGGAATAATGCTCATTATCCATTTGCAGATAAGTCTTGAGTTGGCTGAACTGTGGCCAGTAATTTTAATTAATTGTTGTTCACCCACCCCTCCTTTAGCCAGGTTACTGACTGTTGTCGACCGCATAGAGTGGTTTATTATTTTTATTTCTTTTGAATTTAAGCCTGCCTTCTGTGCTGCTTCTTTAGTCCATTTTGAAAGTTCGTTTTTTCCCACTGGAGTGTTTTTGTACCATCCACTTGATTGTTCTTTGTTCCATGATGGGTTTACTGTTAAGAATAATCTATCAGTTGTTATACTAAACGAGCGTTATTTTAAAAAAATATGTAACCTGTTTTAATCCCAGAATTATCCACTTCCTCTTTAAAACAATGACCTCTGCAATTGACTGCTTCTTCACCTCTCCAGGCAAGTTCTACTGATGGTAACATTTTCGCTGGAGTCCCGCCGAAGTGTCTTCGTCCCATAATAAAACCATTACGTTGGATTCTTCCAATTTTAATGAAGCAGAGCTCGATTTTCTTTTATTGGCGCACTTCTGCAAATTCCTTCGTTTCGCATTACGAGCTTCCCTACTAGACTTGAAGATAATATCTTCCACTTCATAAAATACATTTTTTTTGCAACGGTGTTCCACATTGTCTTCGCAACTAGTTCTTTGTAATTTTCACCGTTTTCTTTCTTCATATTCCACGCCCAAGTTCGTATTTCTTTCCCTTGTAGAATTCCGTAAACTGTTTCCATATTGACGTATGGGTTTTAACGGTATTGTACGGTACACTTTTATGATTGGTGGAAATTAAGACTAGGGAAATATTCGAAGGTAATATCCCAAGACTACGACAAATAGCCGACTATTATTTTCTGCCTAATTCTATCGAGAGTATCTTGAGACAATTTGATGAGACCATATGAACATTTAATAATCTGATTATTAAAGTTCATATGGTCGAATTGAATTGTCTCGAAATGCAAGTTGCTCGAGATGAATTAAAGAAAATAATAGTCACTATTTATCATAGTCGAGTGATATTCAGGAAGATTATTTCATGAACCCCACAAAATCATTCGCTAAGATTGTCTCCAAACAGACTCCTTTCTCTTTTTGATATTTTCTGGGATAGATTTGCTTATATTTTCACACTGATTTCCGTAGTGGAACATGAACCAAAACGAGACATTTTCAATTTTAAGTGAATGTTACGTCAAATTTTGACACTTAATAGCAAACAATATACATACGACTAAAATAGCCGCTGATATTTTTTATTTACCTAAATATCCGATCATATTGCATATCATGTGACTAAATTCATGACTTTTCATTGGCGCAGCCATGTGTGAATGAAATAATCAAGGGTAATATAACGAGACCTTGATAAATAGTCGACTATTTTTATTGGATCTAAATTTTTCGTGTTTTTAATATCAATTTGTTGAGACATAATTTTGTCATTAATAATCTGATTAAAACCCGAGAGCTTTAGATCGAGGGTTTTAATCTTTGATTATTAATGACAAAATTATGCCGAAACAAATTGCAAAAAACACGTAAAATTTAGCAACAATAAAAATAGACGCTAATTTATTAAGGTTGAGTTATATTTAGGAAGATTATTTCCCGCGAAAATTAAATTACTACTCTTACTTCGTACCGTATTCGTAGGTATCAAAGATTTGACTGATTTTTCTATAGATTTGTTATCTAAAACACCGAATCTTTCCATTTAACAATAATTTATCAAATTGTGACAGAACTGCTTTAGCAAAAACTGACAGAAGTATTTGACATTTTTATGTGACGTATCAAAGTGACTATTTCCCTAGGTAAATAGTCGACAGTAATATCCCAAGACCTTGACAAATAGCCGACTATTTTTATTGTATCTAAATTTCGAGTTTATTTTAGGATCAATTCGTCGAGACTTAATTTTGGCATTAATAATCTGAATAACTCCCGAGAGCTTTAGCTCGAGGGAGTTATTCTTTGATTATTAATGCCAAAATTGTCGAGTCAAAAGGTTTGTTCCAACATAACACAAAACCAGTTTGCGTACTGTCGGGATTCTACGCAGTCTAGATTTGGTGTTCCAACAAACTTCGGACTCAAACCTGTACAAAAGTTTAGTGTTCCAACACAACCAAAACTAATCACAAACCAGTTTATGTACTGTCAAATCTGTTCCTGGGTTTGAGTAGATACAAATTGTCAAGACTTGCGCAAAACGAGTTTGTAAAACGTCAGTAAACGTCATCCTAACCTGAAAATTTTATGATCGTATTTTTATTATGTAAACATTCATATTATTTAATAGGTACACTTGTGTAAACACATAATTATTATTTAGGATTGTAGACATCCAAATTTATAAATATTTTCATTAGTTTTTGTTATTTCCCAAATTCAAAATTTGACATTGGTTGTGACAGTATAAATTTGACAAAAAATTTGTAGGAACACTTCCGAATTGAGTGCCTGATCCTCGACAAGTCATCGACTAACAGTCGTTGACATGTCGTCGACAATAAGTTGTGGACAAGTTTACGTACAGTCACAAAATTGTTGTTGGAACAAACCTATAATAAGATTATTTCCCGAGTCACAAAAAATTCTGTACGTACGTATAAATTATACTAGTTTTGCTCTTTACTGTCTTGACAGGTACGTTTAATTTAATTATATTATCAATTTCTTGAAGATTTTTACTCCCGAATCTACTCATTGTTAATACTTTTTAACAAAATGTGTCAAGTTTAATTCTGTAATAAACTTTAATGGCAAACTGTCAAAATTCAGATGACGCGCGCCTACTATGTTTATCGTAAAATGGACCGTATTACATAGAAAGGAATGAATGAATATATTTATAGTTTCAGAAAAAGTGCGAAATCAGTTGGATTTGTGTATTTGCTACTAAAGATCGATAATTTATTAACTATAAGCAATTTTATAATACCATTTGTATAGGTTTTATTTGAAAAATTTGAAATTTACGGGCGGCTTCGTTATTGTTGGATACCGTCCTTCAGGTGAATATTGAGGACGATGATCAAATAGCCGAATATTTACCACCAAGGTGAATAGTCGCTTTATTTTGTTTTGATTGGCTGCGTCAAATCAATTTCCAAGCACGTGATTGGTTAAAAATTGATATTTGACAGGCAAGGGAAATAATCGCTGATAATTGATTCCGATTGGTCTGAATTTTAAAAATTGTGACATTTCATTGGTTTATATAAATCGTCATTATTTTGTCCTTTCTTTCGGAGTTCCATTGCAGTTTTATTTCCTCCTTAGACAGTTTTTCTTTTACTTTCATTTTGCATCTCCGTTTTATCAATTTAGATTTGAAATGTAAAATACGTGCGCAAAATTGGGCCTGATATTTCCCAAGTTTGTGTGTTAAAATGGACTGTATTGGAGTGGGATTTAAATAACGAGGTTTTTCACACTATTGTTTATTATTTGGATGAAACACAAATGAGTAATAACTAACTGAACACAGATACTAATAGACATTTAAAAATTAATTAATAGTCTGAAGCTATTTGTAAGATTATTGAAAATACGGTCGAGAATTATTGTCTTTTTCATCTGACATTATATGTCAAAAATCACATATCAGATCATCTCGTCTTCGATGATATGATGTTATTTTGCAGAGGCGTGCGAATTTAAATTTTACATTTATTCTGGCGGAAAATAACACATTTTCCAACAATACGTGAAATAACATTAACATCGAAAAATAAAATTAACTGCTTACTTGCGTATGTTACCGACTAACCTTTAATTTTGATCAATATAACAGGACACATATTACTGAATAATTTAAACAAGTTGGGGTTTTCCACCAAAACGGTGTTGTATATGGAACGTGACAAGATGTCGCGATATAACAGTAATTAATGTTTCTGCATTGGTAAATAATCGGGGGAGAGCTTATGATAGCGATAGTCGACTAGATAGTGTAGACATTGAATCATTAGGTTATGATATATAATGTTAGTGGCATGTTTGTATTGTGTTATATTAGCCAGGAATATTATCAACAGGATTACGGCCTTGGGACAGGTGTGAATCTATTCTCTACTGTTGTATCGAATTAGGGACGGAATTGTTTGATCATTATTGCGTATTGTATGTAAAACAAATATGTCTATACTAGCTGCTACGTACGGGTGTACCTAGCCAAGTAGTTTGGCTTGAAATATAAAACTTAAAAACTTTACCATAATAAATTTTATTAAAGTTTCATGTCGACGGTTTTAAAGTCAAAGTTTTCTTTCAATGTCACACATACGTAAAAGTGCTGAATATTCACTTGGACAACAGGGCCATAAGCCTGACATGAGAAAAATATACTGGTCACCTATTTGCAAAGGTAATGGCTACCGGGTAGCCAAGAATCTAATTGGCGATAAAAAATTAAACAACTCAAATGTAGAACATTTGGGGAGGGTCCAGAAATTTTATAAAAACTAAATTATCGCGGAAAAAAACAGTCAATGAGAACTCACCTGTAACTTGAGAAACGACAAGGTCAACTTAGCCGCGTTTATAATTTTTTTTTTGGGATAAAAGTTTTGCTTTCTTCCATTTTGAGTTTTTTCGCGGCGTGTTCGCGACGAATCGGTGGTTTGTTCTATGCTACCAGAGTGTTGCAGAAGCCTTACTAGATGTAGATGTAGATGTCTTGTGGTTCCCCTGATAATTAGATGACTAGCGCGAGCTTCGTCCTTTTAAGTATGGTTAGGATCCCTAACAGTGGCTCTTCAAAGTAGCTCTCTGCCTCTGGGTATTCCGTTCCCTTCTGTGAAAACCTTGTCCTTGTTATTCCATCGCATTCGCATAGAATATAGATGTTTCTTCTTCTGTCTTCTGGATGTGGTTTCTTCTGCCAGACCTATGTTTTTCATATGCTTGTTGAGTTTACAGTGTCCTGTAAGCATGCCTACTATTGCTTTCACGGACCTTCTGTCCTTACTTAGTAGGTCTGCCGTGAGTGTAGGCGATGGTTTCTTGAGAAACCTTTTTGCCTGCCTCTGTCCTGGGGATTGTTCCTACCAGCTTTGGGCTTGTTTTTCCACCCATTTGCTGATTGTGTAGGCTTTTTCATTTCCTCGATGCCCTTTGTGTCCTGGAACCCAGGCCAGGTTCACTTTCTTGCGGTTAGCTCAGTGCCTTTAGACCTATGCTGTCTTGTCTATTT
Organism: Crepidodera aurea; assembly: GCA_949320105.2. NCBI lineage: Eukaryota > Metazoa > Arthropoda > Insecta > Coleoptera > Chrysomelidae > Crepidodera > Crepidodera aurea. Next base: position 25,363,853 of record OX439477.1, read on the forward strand.
ATTTCTTCTATACAGAGGTGTATTGCTCCTACTTCTGCTTGAAATACTGTGGTGTCTTTTGACAGGCTTACCAGGATCATTATCCTTGGTTTTTGCCCTTCTTCGGTCTTCGAGCCGTCTGTGTACCAGATTATTGTTGCACTGATGGGTGCTCCTCCCTCCCAGTGTTCTCTCTCCAGTACTTTTACTTCGTATTTCCTGTTGAAATTGTATTTGGTTACCATGGTGTCGCTGGACATTCCTGTAATTGGATCCGCCCTTAGCTATTCTACTAACCTTTGGTAATCCGTCCCATGGACCCTTGCATAAGTTGGTGACAGCTCTCGCCTCTCCCTGTATGTATATGTGTAATGGTGGTAGGTTCAAGATGACCTCAATCGCGGCCGTGGGGGTGGTTCTCAAGGCCCCTGTGGCACTGAGACACGCTTGTCTTTGTATGCCTGTTAACTGCCTTATGATTCCTGACTGAAAAGTCTTTGGCCACCACACCACTGACCCATATGATATCATAGGCCTGATTACCCTTGTGTATAATCATATGGTCATTTTGGGGTTGAGTCTCCAGTTCTTGCCACACATCCTCCTGCACCTGCCTAGTGCGATGGATACTTTTTTGGCGATTTTTGTTGTGTGGGCATTCCATGTAAGTCTTTGATCGAAAACTACCCCTAGGTACTTCACTTCTTTGGCCAAAGGAATTGTTGTGCCTTCCAGCACTGGTGGTTTCAGGCCTTGCAGTGCTCGTTTTTTTGTGAATGCCACAATTTGTGTTTTCTGAGCATTGACTGACAGTCGTTCTCTTTTGCACCAATTGTCTACTATGTTTAGGGCCCTTTGTGTTCTTTCTAAAATTATTCCAGAAAACCGGCCTTCTTGGATAAGTTTTTGTAAAAGATCGTCCATTAGGGTTGCCCACAGTAACGTTGACAGGACTCCGCCTGCTTTTGCCATGATCGTAGTCTCTCTATTATATTTTGTCCATGCAAAAGGACAAACAGGTAAATCTATTGCTCATATTTCAGAGCACATTACAGTTTTATGACCTACACAACAATCAGTATTAAAGATGTAACAACAGACAATACAAACAGTAATTTTACTTTTACCATAGAGTTAGCAAACTTAAGTGAAAATATTTCCAAACTACTTTCTAACTTGTTATTATTTCCTAAAACCAATCATGATATTTTCAGATTTCAGAAACTTTTCAATCATAATTTACGCTTCTACATACTTGAAACACTTTAGAGTAACTTCCTGATTTTTTTTACCATCCCAAATGTAAAAGAATATTTTATCAACTTGTAACTCCATTTCCAGGCGAGGGAAGTTGCAATTCAAATGACGGTGTCTCAGACCTCCGCTACGGAAAGATGGGATCAACAACGGCGGGAAGCGGATCAGAAGACGAGGGAGCGACGAATACATCCGGACATTCAGAAAGCGACAACTGCAAGAAAAAACACAGGAGGAATCGAACCACATTCACCACGTATCAACTGCACGAATTGGAAAGAGCGTTCGAGAAAAGTCACTATCCTGATGTGTACAGTAGGGAGGAGTTGGCGATGAAAGTTAATCTACCAGAGGTCAGAGTACAGGTAGGATTTTGTTTTAATTTTTGGGTTATTAGGAAACTCTTACAGCTACCTTTGTTCAATAAGGAATCCTCACTGTTACATTTGGATTTCCTTTTGAAGAATCCACACACCTACTTTTGATGGGAACCCTGACCCCCTCCTTTTGTTAGAAAGAAAAAAAAGTACGGTGTCAGATACGCATTAGACGTGGTTGAATATAAAAAAAAAATGAGAAAAAACTAAACAACATGTTAAATCAAGAACCCAAGTGAAAAAAATGGATTCTGGAAAAAGCCGTTCATGCAGAATGAGCAGAATTCAAAGAGAGTTTCTAATTAATTATTTAGAATCTCATAAAATGTTTTTGGATGCGAAAGTGGCTACCTTTACTTTTGTCGTAATAAAAATAATCAAGGCACATGCAAAGTTTAAGAAAGTTTTATTTAAAGTGATTATACACATACACAAGACGACGCCATCTTATCTTATGATATAAAATAGTATAAGAATTGTGGTTTTCTTGCATGATGAATTCTATGTGCCAATGGATGGGGGGGGGGGGGCATATGTAACCGCCACTGATTGCTGACGTCTCGTAAATTCCTATACCTTTTTTGCCGATTGTCATTTAAATCTTCAATTAAAAAATGTATTAGACCATCTGACGCCATGTTTTCTAGAACTTATAGTTCACTGTACTAGCTGGCTTAATTTAAACGGGTCCAAATAGGGACATGTTAAAATTGTGAATTTAACGGACATTTTTAACACCTTTCAGTTATTTTTTGACGTTGAAAACGTTACAGAATGGGTAAAATTGAGTTATTTGAACTACCGGATAATAACATCCGTTAAATATTTACCGTGAGACGTACAGAATAACTTATTTTACCACACGTTATTTTATTAACGTCTTTTAAAACTTAACATATTCGTTATAGAATTACCACTTAAGACTGTTATGTTATATTATAACGTAACGACGGTTTGGTAATGGTTACTTCTTCTGGAATACTGTTCAAGAAAGATGAAGATAAGAATATATAACACCATTATAAAACCCACTGTAACGTACGAAAGTGAAACATGGATTCTAACAAAAAAACAGGAAGAAAAGCTGGAGCGCTGAGAGCAATCTTCGGTGGAATAAAAACACCTGAAGGATGGAGAAGGAGAACGAATGCAGAAATAGACATGTTATACGGAGAATCAAAGATAACATCAAGAATAAAAACATACAGATTAAGGTGGTTGGGACACGTAGAAAGATTAAACAAAGAAAGAATGACAAAAATGGCGCTTTACAGGACTCTTATTGGCAAAAGAAGAAGAGGGCGGCCTAGAAAAAGATGGTTTGAAAGTGTGATGTATGATATAAATAAATTGAATATACGAAATTGGAAACAGAAAGCTAAGAATAGAGAGGAATGGAGAAAAATAACTGCCCTGGGTCTACAAGGCCTGTAGATATATATATATATATATATATATATATATACTTCTTCTAGAAGCTTCTTTTGACAGGCTTAAATGCTTATTAGCTTTGTAATTAAACATTATTTGTGCATTATTAATTGACAAATTCCAATAATATTTAATAATAAATTCATTAACTTGTTATTAACGTTTAAACATACATATTTACGGTTAATATGAAATACTCAATAAAATAAAATTATATTGTTGAAATGTTACAATTTCAAATATTTAAATAAATAGTAATATTACATAAAATGCAATTCTAAATGAAATTTTAATTTGCATGTAAATTTCTAGTACAAAAAATGTAATTGCTAATAAAAGCAAATGACCGTTTCACCGATGCAGCATCAGGCAAAATCGAAATAAAAATTGTTTTCATTTTGCTACTCAAATGAAATATTTTCAATTATTCCTCTTTATCAGAATTGGGCATTGGACTGAAAATGTCCAATTAAATTTCGTTTAAACGCGGGAAATACATGAAAAACTACGTTTTTACATTCGCTACGCCAATAAAAATATTCATCCACCAATGAAACGAACTTCCATTATGTTTTGATTAAATCATGTGAGTTGGTGCTTGTAAAATTAACGACCGTTTTATCGAACATGCAGTAACACATTTAACAAAAATATAGGGAAATAAAAAAGCTCTTTAAAAGTTATAATCAAAATCAAAAGCATTAGCAAATTCATCTGCTGCATCTAGTGTTCCCATTCTCTCGCCACGTTTCATAATAAGTTTTATCCTGTGAGGCTCCTTATAAAAATGGCAAAAGGATTTGTTAGAAAACCCAGTCCAAATTTGTCCTCTGAAATGGTTGAAGCAGGAAAACCATTAAGTATATGATGAATCTACCAGGATTGACTTCGTTTAATCTACATTGAAACTTCTCTGATTCCCCAACAAGCGGGATTCAGACCTGGAAAATCCTGTACTGGCCAAGTGCTCAACCTCACAGAACACATTGAAGAGGGGTTTCAAAAAAAGTTAACAACAGGAGTGGTCCTTATCGACCTAATCGCAGCATACGATACTGTCAATCACTCCAGAAAGTATATAGCACTACGAAGGACTTCAGGTTGAGGCAGGTTATATGATCACTTCTTCAGAACAGACGGTTTTATGTAGAACTGCAAGAAAAAAAACCGATGGAGACTCCAAAAAAGAGGAGGAAGCGTTTTGGCTCCAACTCTGTTTAACATTTATACCAATGATCAACCAGTCACCGAACATGCTAGACATTTCCTATATGCTGACGAAAACGCTCTTAAACCCAACCGAGCAAAAACACAAGTTTGCGCCTTCCACCTTAACACACACAAGGCAAACAAAATACTTAAAAGCTCATGAGAAGGTGAAGAACTCGCCCACGTTGACACAGCTAAGTACCTGGGTGTTACTATGGACAAAACGCTATCCTTCAAACAGCACTGCCATTATAGTCGCAAAAAAGTGACAGCCAGGAACAACCTAATAAAAAACTTGCTGGAAGTAAATGGGGCGCTAAACCTCAAGTCTTGAGAACATCTGCACAAGCACTTTGCTTCTCTACAGAAGAGTATGCTGCCCCGGTATGGTGCCGATCCAAACATGCAAAACAGGTTGACGTTGCTCTCAATCAAACTTGTAGAATTATCACTGGGTGCATGAAAGCTATCCCCCTGGAAAAACTCTATAGAGCGGCAGATTTCTCAACAACAACCGAATGCAGAAAAGGCATTGAACATGTTGAGATGTTTAAGCAAGTGTTTTGATGAGCGCCATAACAAGGACATCAAAAACCAATGAGGAGGCTAAAATCCAGAAATCCCCCAGTCGGAACTTCCCTCATCAGGCTGTACCCTGGACTGGAAAACCTAGAAAACATTAAACCGAATAAGAACAGAAGTGGCACCGCCGAAAAAGAAAATGATTAGATGGGGGATACAGGAATCTTTGCGACTGTGGCGAAGTGCAGGATGAGGACCCTATCCTGAGATGCATACTGTGCCCTGCGCCGTATTCCATAGACAATAAGTGGATTGCCAACGACAACGCTATTAACATAGCCCGCTACTGGGCTGAAAGATTTTACAAGATTCGGACTCGAAAAAGTAAAGAAAAGTGATGGTATAGGAAGATGAGTTGAAACTTATAGATGACGGTTTCAGTAACAGTAATTTTACAGGTTTTTAACCAGTCCTGCAGCAAAATAAGGTGGTTGTTTAAATACATTATTGGATGCTCTATCTGGGTTTCAATCTTCTGACAAATATGTAATCTATTGAAAATCGGAATGGGTTTGAGTAAATCTGAAGTGGTATTAGGTAATAAAGTCATCTAAGAATATATTTCCTATTCTGATAAGAAAGAGTCTTTAAAATATCTTGGATCTCTATCTGTAAAGATAGAAGGGTGGGTCACCTTACGGCACGTAGGCCACATTTGGCCCATTGTGCACCCTTCTGAGGTCTGAGGTCAAGCTCTTCAGCCAGCATACTTGTTTAAAGTAAGTGATGACGTCACCTGTGACGTCACTTGTGAGAGTGTCGGGCATTCGCAAAGAATGTGTTCGACAGTCTCGTCTTCCTGTTCACATCCTCTACACAGTGGAGTGTCAGATAACCCCACCCTGTGGAGGTGTTTTTGTAGATGACAGTGGCCAGTCAGGATTCCTGTGGCTTTGCACAAGTTCTGTCTGTTCATAGTCATGTATTTTTTGGCTGTTTCGCTGTTCGGATACCGTAATAGTTCCTTGGCTAGCTTGCAGCCTGTTTCGTCGACCCATCTACTCTTAAACTTGTAAAGGGAGTGTTTCTGCCACAGTGGATGCCGATAAGCCTATGAAAGTGCCAGGTCCCAAAAGTTTTTGTGAGGCTGCTTTTTTAGCTGTATAATAATTAGATCGGCAAAATGACAAAATGAATAATTACTGAAATTTGTTTCCAGTTAACTGCAGATTTAAATAAACCGTTTCACTGTTTCCCCTAAATTTCCGATACAATCAATATCGACGCAGTAATAAACTCCAATTAATTACAATATGGTAACCGGATTCGTATTCATCAGACGCTTACGTGGTTATTTGACATTTGCAATCGTATTAGCGAGCTCAGGAATTAAGTCTGGCTAAAAAGCGTCAATCCGACATGAGATCGAGAATGTAATCCGATTGTTTCGTTAGGGACGTCTTGTTATCTCAGTGCTGTGATAAATTGCGCTTGTAATCCGTCAGGTGTCTCTCTCTCTCCTTGTCTTTAACTTATAGGGTGAACCACGACGACACAAAATTTACAATACTGTTTAATTTTCAAAAACAAATTAAACATAAACTCAAATCGACGGATGTTTTTTAGGACATGCAAATTGTCACGTCCACCATAAAATCTCATAACTTCGCAACCAAATTAATCCTTGTCTTCTCCAGCGTGAGAGAAAGAGACAGACATAAAAAACTCACCCACTTAGCCGAAATCGATTCGCCCACGCGATAACAATTAACTTCTAGAATACTCGGACGGGTGGGGAAAAAGGTCCAGACTTCGCGAGCTTTTAAATTAGTGCATCATCATCACTCATAGACAAAACACCTAAAACGCGCATTATAAATATTTTCTGAATGATGTGATTATTTTAATTCTTTACTAATATGTTTTAGTGATTGTTAACACATACGTTTACTAATAATTTGTGCGTTGTTCGTTCATTACTTACTAAAGTAATTTTATTGTTAATTTGTTAATTTGTGAGTTATTTACTTAACATTTTTAATAAACCGTTAAATACAAGGTGTTTGTTGTTTTTGTTAATGGAGTTGGGAAGACAAAAAATACTACAGCCCATTTTAAGAAGCTACGATACGGTTTAAAAAGGCAATGATCATACATCGGTTGTCCTGGTAAACTGGTACACCATAGGGATAGTTCCAGAACCCTCAACAAATACTATACTACTAAATTTTTATTAGTGAATTAAAGAGAACATTTTATACCTGTTGTTTTAAGCAAATCAGATGCCTTGATTTTGATAGGTTGTTATGACGACAACCTAAATTTTCCGTCACGTGACCTAGATGCAAAATTAATATGTGATAATTTCCCTGGCTTGACAGCTGTCACCTGCAGATGCCAGAATAACAGAAGCATAGATTATCTTTGACAAATATTTAATTTCAATTTAAAGCCACAACATAACACAGACTTACATTTTTTTCCTATTCTTTTGGGAATTTCCAAATAATGTCAATTTTGGAGACCCAAACTTATTAGGCCACACCCTTTAGATGTGCCTGTCCCAACTTATTGTAGATTTAAGTTGACTGAGAAATTGATGTGGACTATATACACGGAGTCGCGTGTCGACAGACGAGATCCTTCCGTGGCCAATCACGGGTATGTATTTTCGGCGTTATTGTTGTGCCTTTTTTTTTATGCAACTTGCAGTCTCGCCCATGGTCGCGGAGCATGTAAAGGCGGCAGGCGCTAAAGGCGATAGCCGATAAAGGCGGCTTCTGGCATTGAAGTTCATTTCGACGGTGAGTCACCTCCGCGCTGGTCATCCGCGCGATGGCCCCGATTCACGATGTTTGATGTACTGTTGCTATGCGTGAGGTTTGGTTATTTTATTTCCCTTGTTGCCATGGGCGCAGGTAAAAATGTTCGATTTCGAACACCTATCCTATGAGTTTTTACTCTTCATATTAAATCCCCAATCTTCTAAAATTCTAGCGAGCTCTACTACAGATGTTTGTTCTCCACTTTTGAATTTTCTTTCTTCACAAAAGGCCAAAAATTGTTTCCATATCATTGACTTTGATTTCTTCGTATTGAACGGAGTTAAGTTATCTACCTCAGTTTTTATTGCTTCTTGAGTTTCTTTTCCAAAACGCGACATTTTCTTTTTGCATTTAATCACAAATTTTACTAGGTACGCCTTTGAAACTTGTCAATGAAAGCGTCAAAAAAAGTCATGTCATGTAAGGCACCAAACATCAAAGCAAAATAAACTCCTAAACTGTCAAAAATTGTATTTTATTTTCGTACCGAATCTCCCGCGAGCTTGAATTATTTTTTTAAGAGAGCGAGAAGCTCGAAGAGTGGCTGCAGAATCTTCTGTTTTCTGTTTTTTAGCTGGAGGTTCTGAGGCGTCACTTCTAAGGGTGTTTATGATGTTGGAATAATGCTCATTATCCACTTGCAGATGAGGCTTGAGTGAGTTGGCTCAATTGTGGCCAGTAATGAAGGAGTTTCCTACTAACCTCAAAATCTAAAAAAAAGTCTACCAACGAGGAAGGGTTTTATTGGGATAAAATCTACTGCATTACTTCCGCAATGATAAAATATGATAACAAAATTCTACTGAGCTTTCCAAAAAGTATCGTTAGCAAGAATAATTTTTATAAACTCCCTTTCTGATTGGTTGAAATTAAAGTTGGTATCGAGACTGAATGTGACAGTTGACATGTTTCGTTGTCAAATGTCATTTTACCTACGTCAGCAGCCATATTCATACTGTCGCTAGCCTTGTTTTTCACCCCGAGTCTCGATACCAACTTTAATTTTAACCAATCAGAAATGGAGTTTATTAAAATCATTATTTTTCTAAAACGATATATTCTGAAGAGCTCAGTAGTTTTTTGTGAACATATTGAATCATTACGGATTTTGACAAAAAATAACGCTTCCCCGATGGTAGACCTTTTTCTAGGTTGGCAACTTGGAAAGAACTCCCCCATTGTCGTTCACTCACCCTCCCCGACCCCCCCTTTAGCCAGGTTGCTGACTGCTGTCGACCGCATAGAGTGGTTTACTTTTATTTCTTTTGTATTTAATCCTGCCTTCTCTGCTGCTTCTTTAGTCAATTTCCAAAGTTCGTTTTTTTTCAACTGGTGTGTTTTTGTACACTGCGCGTCATATAAAACTGGTACAACTCTTATAATCGAAAATAGTGTTTTTCTAGGTGTGTAAATGCATCTTTTGAAATGTGTCAATACTAAACTAGTTTTTATGTTATAATTTCTAGGGCAGTGATGCCAGGTCAACAAAAATTTTAGTAGATGTAACGATAAAATTAAATTTTTTACAGCAACAAAACGAGATGGAGAAATTAAAAATTTCAATTCAATAATTAATATCTTGTCATAGCTCCATTACTATTAAATTTTCATCTTCTGTCAAGCTATTTTGGAAATTATTCGGATTTGATCAAACTTACTTAAATGGGCTGGTATTGTGGATATGAGCTTTGAAAAATTTGACAAATGTGACGGTTATTTTGATTGATTAATTAAGTTAGGTTTACATTGGGAAAAAAAAGTGTACCAGTTTTATATGACGCGCAGTGTACCATCCACTTGATTGTTCTTTGTTCCATGATGGGATAAAATACATGTCTTGCATTCATTTTTTTTTGCAACGGTGTTCCACATTGTCTTCACAACTAGTTTTTTGTAATTTTCACCGTCTTCTTTCATATTCTAGGCTCAATCTTTCAGGATTATGTTAAGTTGCTCTAAACTTGTAGTTTCCAAAAGCTCGTATTTCTTTGCCTTGCAGAATTCCGTAAACTGTTTCTTATTGACGTATGGGTTTTAACGGTATTGTACGGTACACTTTTCTCAATCGCCAGATCAATATTAGTCATAGAATCACTTCCAAAGCGACTCATTTTCACTACATAAGCTGACTAGAACAGAAAAATTCTTTAGCGTCGTTTTCTGGTGTCCTAGGAGATCATAATTACTTGTTAGCAAAGGAATTGTAATTTTTGGTGACAACAGCTGTCAAGTTTTGACGCGGGTAAACTCGAAAAAACTGCTGACAGGAGCTGTCATACAGTTTTTTCATCTAGAAACCATTTGTAATTCAAAATTGCGTGTTTGTGATTGGTGGAAATTGGGTGTTTAACTAATTTTCAGATTCTATTTAAAACCTTATAAATAACAAGTACTATATGGATAATTAACAACACAATATGTTTTTTTAATTTTAGTTGCATACATAATTTTTACCAGCAATTTGTTAATTTTTATAATGTGCCTTTTGAATATTGCGCAATTGTTGAAATTACGTCACTGGTTGCGTAACTGAAGTTAGATATAAGCCGAATCCAAAATTCAACGAATTCACTCGACATCAAAGTTAAAATTGTTAAATGCCACTGTCAATAATGTCATTTCTTTGATTTTTGTTGAAGCGTGGGTTTTTGATTTTGCATTTATTTTTGATTTATTAATATTTTTTAGTTAGTATATAGTATTTTCTTTGTTTCTAAGTTAGTGTATTTGTGTTTTCCCGACTTTAAAATCATTATTCTATATTCTTCTTCTTCTTCGTCTTCGTTTTTCGAAACTAGTGATGGTCTTGGTCTGTTATGTTTCTTCTTTTTTAATCGTTTACCGTAAAGCAAATCAGTACCGTACCAGTGACGTATCTGTATTAAAAGTTGCATAAAATCTCAAATCTTTTCTTATTAGTTTTTATCTATTTTAAGCAAAAAAACATAAAAAAAACATGGAATTATGTAGAAAGTAATTAAGTATGAGTAATTAGAAATACAAAACAAATGAGGTTAGATTTGGAGTTAAACACCTAATTAAGACGACGGAAATAGTCAAAAACATAGGCTCAATAGAAAGGACATTAAAAGTAGAGTATCAACAGTACATTTGATGTTTCAATTGCAACTAGAAGGCGTTATGTAACATTATTTTTGTATTTTTCATAGAAATTTTAAATGGAATCACACCAAAGGCAGAAATCTTTTTGATTGATTTTCATATACCAGGTGTGATTCCTCACTCGACCATTCACTGTTGGGTTCTAATTAACAGTGCTATTCCTAAAGTGGCGCTGGGAAACAGTAACAAAGCCTACACAGAACACGAGGCTAATGGCCATAGTAGCCATAGCAGTCGATCGACCACCCCCGTATGTAGTCAAAAACACACAGTCGGCAATAAATGTAAGATGTCTATTACGCACTGTAAAAGAAAACGCACAGCTGTAAAATAAATCGCACAGCTTTCCTAGCAACCACTTATTAACTGTTTATAATCCACCAAACAATCAAAATTAAGCGAACGAATATCAAGAACTGTCAAAAAACTTCGCATTTTAGTAACTTATAACTGGTTTGTGTGTGTGTGTTGTAAAGTTTTAAGAAAAAATGTCGAACAACGTTCTTTTGTGGTTTCAGAATATTTTTACCCCAACGTGAAAAAATATATTAATAATAAGATTATTAATACAAGTACAAGTAGGTCGTAGGTAAAGTATAGTACGTAACACGTGTTGTAAAGCATTTTACAACACATGTTACGTAATATACTATTATGTAGCTGTTAGTGGAGAAAATTTAGTAAAAAGTATGATTATTAGTGAAGAAAATGAGTAATTTTTCTACTTAGATAAAATAAAATCTTAAACCATGGCCTGTACAAGTTAAACTATAATCCATTATTAAATTTTCCGAGGTGAACCATATTCAATTCGATTTAAATTGGTAAAACGGCGAGGGAATGCCACTCTCACTCCGTAAATGCGCCCTATGCAAACCAGGTTGATTTATATTCATTTTTCAAATTCGACGTCGACTATCAAAGGTTCCACTTATGAAGGGACACGCCATGCATGGATTCAATATACACCATCCCGTCCGTAAAATTTCAATAAATCGAGTAACTTCGTGTTTTCTTATTTTATTTACTTTATCGTCTCATATTGGCTGAAAAATATATAAGAAAAGCTATTTACCAAAAGCAAAACTTACCGGCCTGGGGCGAAACTCTCGAATATAAAACGTCAATTGGTTGCCTTGTTGCGTGCAATTCAAAAACGGAAATTTAATTTAAAGTTTCAGATTTCGCCCGATAAGCGAAGTTGTTGGGGAGAAAGCGGCCTTTATCGCTGAATATGATTCACGTGAGATTAATCTTTGAGTTTTTAAATTAAATTATCGTTTGGGGTCATTTATGTTTGATTTGGGTTATGTGGAAAGACTGTTCCACAGATAGATCGATGCATTAGACTGGTGTTTCCCAAAGTGTGAGCCGCGGTACTAGAAGGATCGCGGAAATTTCCTGGAAATACCCTTTTTAAGACGTTGCCCCTTGAAAGCCACCTTACTACGGGTCTGCGAAGCCTTTGCTTTAATGGAATTTACAACTTTAATAACACAGTCAATTTTAGAAGGTAAAGCTTTTTACGCTAGAGCTTCTCGATGTAAAAAACAATGGCATTAGATATTATTTCTTGTAATCTGACGACAAGATCAGATTGATGGCCTGTCATAGCTTTAGCGACATCTGTGCATATAGCAATGTATTTTCCCAATCAATTATTTACTTGTGCCTTTCACAAAAGTGTTGAATAAACAAATTCCAGTGGTATTGGTCTGGGGAAAAAATAAAATATCTTCTTGAATGCCATTATTTGTATCATATCTTACAAACGTAATAAATTGGGCACAGTTAGATATATCTGTGGATTCCTCAATTTGAAGAGAGAAGTACGTGCATTTATTAAGATTTTCCCCAATTTGCGCTTGAATATCTTCTGCCATATCACCAATTCTTCTTTGGATAGTATTGTTTTTCTTGGCAGCCTCTTTTTCAGCAAGCATTATATGTACCATTTCAACAGCTGCTGGCAAATCAGATTTTCAGCAATGAGGCTTACCACTAGATCGGAAATTCTAAATGAATTTATGCATAAACGATAAAGAAGGGTATTTAGTGTTTCTAGGTAATCATATCTTAAGATATAATTACCCGTTTCCAGAGAAATTGCAATTTAAAGAATAATTAGTATTAAATCTCCCATGTGATTAATTTCGTCGATGTTGTCATTTCTGGGTTAAATTCTCTTAGCACGTGCTTATTGAGACGAACACAACTTTGAAGCAACACCACCGGTATTAATTTGAACCTTCACGAAAAGCATAATTTTGTTTGTTTACATGCAAGTCGAACGTGTGTTTTGATTTTGTGCTTCGTGTATTTTGCTGTTATTTGTAATTCATTTCGGAAGCTCATAGTGGTTTGTATTTTAATTTCTCTCTCTTTCCACTGGATTAAAACCACTTAGTTGTTAAAAAAGTTTTTTTATTGACGTTTCGGCTTTCCAGATCGAAAGCCGTTATCAAAATGACATAAAACATAGAAACAGAACACTTGATAATCTTGCAAAAATATGACATCAACATAGTATACATAGAATAAGATTTTGAGATTGAAGATGTCAATCATATTTTTGTGACGTTTCTGGGAACGAATTTTTGAAAGGATAGCGCATTTGCATATTATAAGAGAATTTATACTTCGTCATAAATGAAGTTTTCTTATTAATATTATTATCATAAGAAAAAACCAGATAAAAACTTATGATACTATCCCGATATAGAGGGTATCCTTTTTGCAATTAACTCTTTTTGTAAAATAGGTATCCAAATTTTTGAAATATCAACCGAACAATTAGAAACACATTCGTTATTATTTAAGCATATCAATGCTGCTTCTTTAACTTTGCGGTTATAATTATTCGGTTCTTTTAATAATCTAGTTGAAAAATTCCATTGTATTTTATGACCAGAATCCCATGCGTGTTCACATATTTTGGATTTTTCGAATTGTTTATTTTTAATGTACGATTGGTGTTCATTAAGTCTAATATGAAAAGGTCTAGATGTTTCTCCTATATAAAATTTATTACATTCGCATGGAATTTTGTAAATACAATTTTTTGTGTTTTGAATTTCATTAAAAGGTTTTGTATTTACTATTAAAGATTTTAATGTATTATTAGTTTGAAAAACTGTTTTTAAATTAAATATCGGGATAGTATCATAAGTTTTTATCTGGTTTTTTCTTATGATAATATTAATAAGAAAACTTCATTTATGACGAAGTATAAATTCTCTTATAATATGCAAATGCGCTATCCTTTCAAAAATTCGTTCCCAGAAACGTCACAAAAATATGATTGAAACAGATTTTGACATCTTCAATCTCAAAATCTTATTCTATGTATACTATGTTGATGTCATATTTTTGCAAGATTATCAAGTGTTCTGTTTCTAGTAAATTTATTTATTTTATGTCATTTTGATAACGGCTTTCGATCTGGAAAGCCGAAACGTCAATAAAAAAACTTTTTTAACAACTAAGTGGTTTTAATCCAGTGGAAAGAGAGAGAAATTGCTGTTATTTGTTAGTTAAACGTTAAAAATGCCCAATAAAAATAATACAAACTATTGCGTTTATGGGTATACCTCTAGGAAATATAAATATCCGGAATTACACTTCCATTATGATCCACCCAAGAAGCAACAAAAAAGGTGTCATCGAGGAAGTTGATCGTCGTAAATTCCGGGGAAAGTGTAATCAATTTTAAATCTGAAGATTATATTACAAAATCAGGTAAGATAAAGATTAGCATTTCTGAGATTATTTCTTGATTACTACTGAAATGTTTTTAGAAATTATTTCAAACAAAATAGCACCGAAGTAGTGCAAAAAGTGTGTGCCATGACATCATTTGCTCAGTAAGCCACTTGATGTTAAAACCATTAAATGTGCAAGGAATGATGGTTAGTTAGAAGACAGCAAAGTGTTGCCTATAAACTAAGTAAACTTGTCCTTAAAAACTATCGAAACTGTGTACAGTTGTATATGTAAACTTAAAATCTAATTAGGTGTGCACATCATTGCTGATGTTTCAACTTATCATTTTTCTAAAGGTAATATTCAGTAAAATAAAACCTTTGTCACATCATAATTTTAAAAATACCATTATTATGTTCCCCTCTTGTACAACACCTGTTTTCAATAATTATACAGTTACAATTAGTAATGAATTATTATAATAAAATGTTAAATACTACTAAAACTGAATAATTCAAAGTTAGCTTTGAACTTATGTTAAAATAAAGGATTAAAAAATATACATTTTGTGTTTATTTTGAAAAAACAAAGTAGATAAACGAAATAAAAAATTTTGCAACAGATACATTTGATGGTCTTTGAAGAGTTTTAAGCCAAGAAAAAAATTTCTTAATTTTTTATATTTTAATTTGATATTGATTTAAAAAATAATTTTGAAACATGGAATAGGATATATTTTACCATAAATCAATCAAAAGTAGGTTCTTAGAAATCATTTTTTATTTAAATCACTTTTACAATTACAATTATTATCCTGAAAAAATTGAAATAAAATTTATCAGCAGAAAACTGTTGTATGTTTCTTTGGCATACGATTTAGCTCCCTTCCAATATCATTCTATATTAGTAGAGGTGAAGATGATAATATCTCTAGGCTATATTCATCCTGAAACACAAAAAAAGCACACAGAAACAGAAGTAAACAATAAATTTCTGAAAAACGTAAGATATGCTAAATAAATAACCTCAATTTTAGAATAACGACACAAAAAACAGGTTCAATTGAGTCTAAATACTTACATGTACAGGTATATTATCGTAATTTCCAAATCAAAAACCTCAAACAACCACAAAGTCTTAAAATACTACAAATAAACCATTCACTCAGTATAACTTAATGCACTATTTATCAAAAATTACGCGTTTCGTTGAACAGCTGATCGAGGAAAGTGGCGCCACCATCGGTAATTATTTGTCTCAATACCAGTCACCAGTTAGATGTAAGTCTGTCATAGGAAGAGTTGATTATTACTTTGTTATTGTCGAATGTGACATTCTAGATTGCTGTTTGCTGTATATTTTCAGCGAACAAATTGTTCGTTATCTGAATTCGATCTATATTGATTTGTGTGATGAGTAGGGGGAAATAGGGGGTCGTCAACAATTTTTTTAACAAAAACACGGTCGCGCTTTAGATAACCAAAGAAGAAGGGAGCCATAAGACAATCACAGCTCTTATGGCTCCTTTTTTGGTTATTGGATCGGGCATGCAACAATCAATAAATGGTAACTAAATATTCCAAGATGCTCTAAAACAAGAGAATGTAAAGAACAGCAAAAAAATAAAAAGTAAATAACTGTAAAAAGTAACAAATGTGTGCGTGCGTGTGTGAAATATGTTTAAATAATGTCCATTGTACCCTATTAATGTGTGCAATTATAAGTATCATAATTAAAGGATTAAAAAATTAAAAATTGTTAAGTACGTTTCAAGTCGAGACTTTTGAAATTATTTACTAATCTCTTTCTCGGAACCTTTTTGTAGAAAGTGCAACAAGGATTAAGAACCAACCAGACACTTATCTGAATCTGAATCTGAATCTGCTGACGGCCGTGACATATGGATATAAATATAACCCCATTTATTTCTAATGTTATTCCGAAATACTGTGAGTTAAGTTACATTTGTTCTTACCTGGTTTATCTATAAATTTAAACAAATAATTACACTAAAATCACACAAATAGTCAAGAAATTACACAGCAACGATAACAAATAAGTAATCAACACTTCCTATGACAGACTTACGTCGAACTGGTGACTGGTGTAAGCACGTGTTAAGAGAATTTAACCCAGAACTGGCATCATCGACGAAATTAATCGCACGAGATTTATTTGGAAGATTTAATACTAATTATTCTATAAATTGCAATTTCTCTGGAAATGGGTAATTATATCTTGAGATATTTTTACCTAGTTTCTTTATCGTTTCTGCATAAATCCATTTAGAATTTTCGATCTAGTAGTAAGTCTCATTGAAGAAAAGATGATTTAAATCTCCGAAAAAGACAGATTGCTACAGTCACATAACGAATTGTTACGTAGTCCTATTTTGCTGAGATGAGCTGTTAGACTAGCGTAATAGTAGTTCCGCTGCTGTAGCAGACGGTGCTCCTTGCAGATTTTGACAGAACAGAGCAACTGGCAGAAAAAACAAAGAGCATGGTACTACAAATGTCTATTATAATTAAAATTAAAAGACAAAATGTTCAAAGATCGCGGTGGAAGAAGTACTATAGTCCAATGTCCAGTAAACTAATTATTTTCATACCTATATGGTCTGTTAAAACTCGTATCGTGATAAAACTTCTAATTTCACTCGAATTAACTGTCGTGATTTCTACAAGCGATAATTGTACTTGAGACGATTGAATTAAGGCGATTTAGTTTCTCATTCAACTTGTGAGTTATTGCAAATTAGGTAAATTTGACAACATCGCTGACTTGGCGTGTACAAATACATGTCGCATCGCGTGCCGTACCGACAACAATCTTCGACTGTTTAGTCGGCAATAAAATTAATTTATCTTACATTATACAGGGCCAGCGATTCGGCTGTAAACCAACACAGAATGGGGGACCAAAATCGTTAGAACGGCATGCAAGGGTAGTTCGCATAATTAATAGGATCACGAAGGCTGGCACGGGGTAAGAAAAGGCTAGTGCTGAGCGTGATTGCTAATAAATATCAGGAAATAAGGGTCCTCGTGCGTCTCAGCTGCTGATAAAATAATTCTGAATGTCGTGTTTAATAATAGTGTTGGCACAGTCACGCTAACCTTAAACGCACCACTTAATCAAGGTCATAAACTTATCTATGCCGACAAGCTAATGAAAGTAAGAAGAACTTTGACGAAACTGAAGATGCAGGAAATCTTCAATATTTGATACAATTTAAGTAAAACCAAACGGAATAATGGCTGTATTCAACTTTTAAAATAACACGGTAATGTATGAATGACGTGACGTGACATGACAATGTCAAACTATAGATATAGTGCAGAGACTATTATCACATTATAGATATAGTAGGGAGACTATTATCACATTCACCCCCCCCCCCCCTCTATGAAGAGACGAAGAAGTCTGGAGGTCTCCGGTTTCTGCACGAACGCCGTGGTTGGCTGTTGCCTACATCCGAATCAGCATTGGCAGGTGGGTCTTGGTTAGGAGGGATAACTCCTTGTTGGTCATCATCTGACAGGACTTCTTCAACATTTTGTGGTACTGGAGCCAGTTTTCTATTGGAAACGGTTGTCTCTCGCCCGTCAGGCAGTCTTACAAAAGAATATTCTGAGTTACCCTGCAACAATTGAACTTCGTCCACAGCGGGGTTTGAGCTTCGTACATTTCGTTTCATAAACACAGGTCCAGGTGAATGGAGCCAAGTCGGCAAAGACTGTCCATTTTGTGAACGACGTGGATGATTAAACATGCGCTCATGTGGGGTCGTGTTAATGCTTGTACATAATAATGACCTTATAGAGTGCAGTGCCAGTGGTAAAGCCTTTTCCCAGTTAGCAATATCTTCATTGTTGGATTTGAGGTGTAGCTGGATCGTTTGCCACAGTGTACCATTAAGTCGCTCAACTTGACCATTTCCTTGAGGATTATAAGGCGTAGTACGGCTGCAGGACGTACCAATAGAAAATAAAAATTGCCTTAGTTCATCTGATATGAGAGATGTTCCCCTGTCTGAATGGATGTACGCTGGAGTGCCAAATGTAGAGAACAAATCCTTGAGACATTTAATAACTGTACTTGAAGATACATCCTTGCAGTCGAAGGCGAAGGGGAAGCGACTAAATTCATCAATTATGGTCAATATGTACCGATTCTGGGTGTTAGAGGGTATTGGTCCTTTAAAATCAATGTTCAACTTTTCAAAGGGTGCTGTTGCTTTGATAAGATGTCCCTGTTGTTTTATAAAGCGCGGTTTTATTTCTGCACATGTTGAGCATGCAACCGTTACTCGTTTTACATCTTCTACGGAATACGGTAAGTTCTTTGATCTGATCCAATGAACCATACGCGTGATTCCTGGGTGGCACAGGGATCTGTGTAACTCTACTAATTTTGAATTAGAAACTGGACTATCTATTAGCATACAAACTGTGACGTGACATGACAATGTCAAACTATAGATATAGTGCAGAGACTATTATCACATTATAGATATAGTAGGGAGACTATTATCACAATATTTTTTATCTTATCGCTTTTTACGTTTTTATTTCTATTTATCATACGCCAACCCCACATCTAACGACGCGACATCTGGGCGACCGGGTCCGAAAAATTGTGTGGTATTGGCACAGTACATACAGTATACAGTAGTGTCACCTTTGATATTGGTATCCAGCAGTTTCATTTTTTATATTCGCACTGGTATTGACAATATTGACAGTAATGACATTTCTCCCCACCACGATCCCTAACAATGCTCATATATACACTGCTCGATATATCAATTATTGATATAAACTGCTCGCTAAAATTCAGAGATGCTATTGTAGAATTGTCACAAAAATGATCACTTTTCAATGAAATAAGGGGAACATAGGTATAGTAGAACCCACCGCTTTACGAGAAAGAAAAAACGCTATAAAAACAGCAAAGGATACCGCCAATAGAAGAAATGCTAATTGATCTGGACATTTTTGAGTATTTTAATGTCGGAAACACCGTACACTGTCCATATACATAAAAATAAAATGATATTTTGTCTATTAGGACCACCGTGCAAAGATTCAATAACCAACTTACTGGAGATCGTTAGGGGTAATTTGCGTAAAATTTCTATATTGATTAACTTTCTTTAATATGAATTTACATTTTAATTTCTATAACGCATATTAGATTTCAATAGAGGTTGACCACTCCACCTCGCCCATAGGTTCATTTTCTGATCTCTTGTGAGATTCACAAACGTTGCTAGTTAAAATTTTTGTCTCAAATTTTAATTCTAAAATTAAAAACACGGTGAATATAGTCACAAATGTTATAAATTAATTAAGCTTACCTACCCTATCTCAACCCTCACCATTGGATTCACTGTCATCAACGTTGATAATCAATTTGGTCGGACTCGTTATATAAGAATTTTCTTCTTGTTAATTTCTTCTTTTACCAAATTTGCTATCAACCCGTCAAATTTGGGAAACACGTTATAACGCCTTATTCTTTTTTAATTTGTCCCCAAATTAATTCTGTGGGGTTAAATACACAAAATAGGGCGGAAGGAGCAATACCTCGTGGCCCCTTTTTGATGCCATTTCATCAATAAAAAGTTTTATAATATATATGTAAAGATGCCCAAACGATATGTACAAATGTTTAGAAGTGTCATTTCAAGTTGACATTTTTACTTGATTCCTTTTTCAAGTTAGAAAAATGGCGTCGAATGATGTAATTCCTGCTGGAATAAAAGTTGTAAATAAGCTAATTGTGGATGGATTACTAAAAATCAGAGAAAAAATTTCAAGTTGAAATTTTTTTGTAAAATAAAGTGTAGAATTTTTTCACTGATTTTTAGGAATCCATCCACAATTAGCTGATTTACAACTTTTATTCCAGCAGGAATCACATCATTTGACGCAATTTTTGTAACTTGAAACAGGAATCATTTAAATAAAAATGTCAACTTCCAATGACTTGAATCAAATATTGAAATAGTATGAACGTTCACTTGAATTTAGGTTACTCCTTTCAAGTTACTTGAATTCAAGTAACTTGTAAAGTCTGAACGGCGCTTTATAGAAATTAAAATGTAAATTCATATTAAAGAAAGTTAATCAATATAGAAATTTTACGCAAATTACCCCTAACGATCTCCAGCTAAGTTGGTTATTGAATCTTTGCACGGTGGTCCTAATATACAAAATATCATTTTATTTTTATGTATATGGACAGTGTACGGTGTTTTCGACATTAAAATACTCAAAAATGTCCAGATCAATTAGCATTTCTTCTATTGGCGGTATCCTTTGCTGTTTTTTCTTTCTCATAAAGCGGTGGGTTCTACTATACCTGAAGTAAACACGCTGTACATATTACAAAGAAAATTATATTATTAAAAAATCAAAAATTATATTTTTTTATGAAATCGATTACATACTTATTTTTATAACACCCTTAATGCGACCCTGTGTACTTGCAAGATCAGTGACGTTTACGTTTCTTTAACTTGTCATTATCTGTTATTAGAACTTATACAATAATTATATACATAGCTCGATTATCGGATTGTAAAGGTTTGTTTTCGTTTTGGTGCTTAGTGCTTAGCGCAAAACAGTTCCTATAATCTCAGATGATCCATCAAAAAAACAAAATTCATTTTGACATTGAGTAACTTTTGTAACCTTTGCTGAACTTCTCTTCCTTGATGTACCGATTTTTAGGTAACATTAGATTGAACTTTCAAACAGCTTTTAATCGTAGTATATCTAAATTGTTAAACCAATTTATTTTTAGTCGATTTATTAATACAATTTTCTAAAAAATATAGAATGGGAAACATGCTAAACTTTCGACACAATTCCATTAAATAGGTTATTAAGTGAGAAGCAGCAGATGTATAAGGAATTTGCCGTCTTTGTATCTCTCTATACCAGTTGATTAGTGTTTATAACAACCTTCATTAAAACTTTGATTAATAACCACTAAATTGAGTGTTAAATTCATTACACAAAGTGAATAAATTGAAGATTAATTAACCATTGATAATTTAAACTCGCTAGGCCGTAGCTTAACAAGGTTAAAATTTACATTTGAGGACGGAAAGCACTTTACAGGCACAAACACAATTAGGAGGGGCGAGTTCACCCTCTTCGCCCGCCTTGCGTCGGAGGAAGGGGGACCGATGGACCCGCTGATGGAGCTATAGCGGTGCTGCTTCATCAGAAATAAGAAGGGTCGGCCGGAAGTGTCAAGTGCACGCGCACTTCCGTCGCCAGTCATCTGCCAGCTGGCCAAGCACCATCTATCAATCAACCCTTTCACTAATCCCCGACAAAGATGCAGTTCGCACATTTTCCCCTAATTAACCGCAGTCAAGGAGGTTGTAATAGGCATTCTCTGGTTCTCTTGGGATTGTAGACACCTTGCTTACATGCCTGTACACAATTACTACAAGAATAGAGGTAATTCGTTCGATTATTCTAGACGCCTTTTAATTTTCGTGATGCTAATTAAATGATTATTATAATTGCATTTAAATAGGGTTAATATAAGTGACAGTAAACGGAATTTCAATTAAAAAAACAAATGGTATTGAGAGAGATTTAAGTGTGGCTAAAAAATATCAAATGTTTCTTTAAGATGTACCTTGCAAGTTTGAACGTTTTTCTTTATATTTTATTGCTGGTGCGTTTTTATTATTAGATAATTTTATAATTTGTTTTAAAAAAATCTATAGTAAAATAGATATCGGCAGTAAATATTTGCCTTTTATGAAAACAACAATATCGATGTCATTTAATCTTTATTTTAAAGGCGCATCTGGTTTTTTAATATCATTGAATTATTTAGAAAAGAAGAAAACATATTTATTACTTTCAGTAATCCAACCATTTCGTTCTACAATAATTATAACTTGCAACTCATTTAATTACATCAACATGACTATTTGTTGGCGGTGTTTCTAAAGATGAATGAAATTAATTTCGAATTAACTTATTAGTTAGTTAGTTATTGCAACTGTGCAAAGTAAGCAAGGGAATAAATTAACTTTTTCTGGATTTAAATTATGGCATCTTGGCAGTAACGAGAACCATTTCAAAGGTAATTATCTTCATGAATAGGACTTAAATTAATTCGGTGAGAAAAACTTGCTAACTCAGTAAAATTGTTTTGTTTCTCGCTTCTCGTATTTAATAAGGGCTATACTATCGAGGTTAGATTTAATTTTTGGATTTATATTTTATTTTTTTATTCATACTACATACTCGGTCACTAAATAAGTTCATGGGGCGACTAACAAAACAACAAGTTTTATGCAAAATTCGACTTTAATCATCAACATCCTTTAAGAGTGACGATACATTGATTTCAACGCTTCTCTAACATCCTTCAAGAGTCATATATATATTTCAAAGCTTCTCTAACATCCTTCAAAAGTGAACGCTTCTCTAACATTTTCAAGAGTGATACATTTAGTTCAACGTTTGTCTAACATCCTTAAAGAGTAATAAATTCATTTCAACACTTCTCTAACGTACTTTAAAAGTAATACATTCATTTCAACGCTCTAACATTCTTCAAGAGATACATATATTTTAAAGCTTCTCTAACATCCTTCAAGAGTGATAAATTCATTTCAACGCTTCTGTACCATCCTTCAAGAGTGATACATCCATTTCAACGCTTCTCTAATATTCTCTATCTTGCAAGAGTGATACATTTAGTTCAACGCCTCTCTAACATCTTTAAAGGGTGATACATTCATTTGATTGCTTCTCTAACATTCTATAATATCTTTGAAGAGTGATATATACATTTAAATACTTCTCTAACATCTTTCAAGAGTGATACACATATTTTAAAGCTTCTCTAACATCGTTCAAGAGTGGTACATTCATTTCAACGATTCTCTAACATCATTCAAGAGTAATACATTCATTTCAACGCTTTTCTAACATCCTTAAAGAGTGATACATTCATTTGAATGCTTCTCTAACATCTTTCCAGTGATACATTTAGTTCAACGCTTCTCTAACATCCTTAAAGAGTGATAAATCCATTTCAAGGCTTCTCTAACATCCTTCAAGAGTGATCATTCATTTCGATGCTTCTATAACATCCTTCAAGAGTGATACATTTAGTTCAACGCTTCTTTAACATCCTTAAAGGGTGATAAATTCATTTGATTGCTTCTCTAGCATCTTTGAAGAGTGATATATGCATTTAAATGCTTCTCTAACATCTTTCAAGAGTTATACACATATTTTAAAGCTTCTCTAACATCGTTCAAGACTGATACATTCATTTCAACGCTTCTCTAATATCCTTAAAGAGTGATACATTCATTTGAATGCTTCTCTAACATCTTTCCAGTGATACATTTAGTTCAACGCTTCTCTAACATCCTTAAAGAGTGATAAATCTATTTCAAGGCTTCTCTAACATCCTTCAAGAGTGATGCATTCATTTCGATGCTTCTATAACATCCTTCAAGAGTGATACATTTAGTTCAACACTTCTTTAACACCCTTAAAGGGTCATAAATTCATTTGATTGCTTCTCTAACATCTTTGAAGAGTGATATATGCATTTAAATGCTTCTCTAACATCTTTCAAGAGTGATACACATATTTTAAAGCTTCTCTAAAATCGTTCAAGGGTGATACATTCATTTCAACGATTCTCTAACATCATTCAAGAGTAATACATTCATTTCAACGCTTCTCTAACATCCTTAAAGAGTGATACATTCATTTGAATGCTTCTCTAACATCTTTCAGTGATACATTTAGTTCAACGCTTCTCTAACATCCTTAAAGAGTGATAAATCCATTTCAAGGCTTCTCTAACATCCTTGAAGAGTTATACATTCATTTCAACGCTTCTATGAAATCCTTCAAGAGTGACAAATTCATTTCAACGCTTTCTAATCTAGTTACGCATGATACTTTATTCTGTATCCTACAAATGAAAACACATTTACTATTTTTAAGTGTACCTTTCAGTATATTAAAAATTATTACCACTTGACTAATTTTCTAATGACTTCAATTTATGCTTACCAAAACAGTTTGGGTTCTCTACCCTAGCATATATTGATCAAACATTCCATGCCAATGAATCAGTATAAAACATTATTTCATTAAGTTCCGACTTAAAAATTCGAAGTAGCAAAATTGAAGAAGCTCTCGAGATTCTAGCACCTTTGAAAATGCCGGCCAGTCGAGCAGACACCCTTTCATTTAGAAGCCCTTTAACAGTACAATGGGGTTTTGTTAAGGTCCATTATACAACAATTGCCGATACGTTGTGAATGTGTTTGTATCAAGTCGACTAGGTTTTTGATATTGGGTGTTTAGAGCAGTGAAGCGCGAAACTGCCGGGACCCACAACCATTATTTCACATAAACTGTGCGTTGGGGAGTTTAAACTCTATTGTGTCTTTGCTTCGAACAAAGTTTGTCAATTGAATTTTGTAATTACATTCTGATATGAAGGATTAAGTTTACTTAGCAGGCAGTTAGTGATAGAGATCTAACCTTATATTGGCTATAACAATACCTAATTGGAGATTAGGACTTTTTATATTTTACGTTGGGTACATGTGCTTGGTTTATGAACTGTCTTTTGACAAAATTGTATTTTAAAGGGTTAACAATGCAATAAAGTATTAGAGAAACGTGAGCTATTTATTTAAATATTTTAAATATTGAGTTAAAACGTAAATAATAACAATGGTATATACATTAAAAAATATTAGGTAAACTGATATTAAATTGGACATCTGTATTTCTTAAGAATTTAGAGTTTCTTATGTGTTTCCGCAAATAAAAGCTTTTCACTATTTTTCCAACTTAGTCTAAGTATATTGTTTCACCCCTCTTCCAATAATTTTTTTCCAATATTTCTGTCTATCAATTTGGCTAAAACGGCCAAGATAAAAACCTGGAAAATATTTTCAAGTTTCTGAAATGACCGCTAGGGGGCGTAACTGCAATCTTGGATCTAAGAGAGTTATGTTTCTGTGAATTCCGCTATATTAACCTAACAAAAAAATACCTGATCTTTAACGTAGAAGATAATCTGAACCTTTTTTGTTTGACAATTTTTGCTGTATCTCTAAAAATAAAGTGGTAGGGGGTATTCAAAAGTTTCAGTAAAAAACACCCTGTATATTCGAAACGGCTGAGCCGATTTTAACAAACTTGGGCTAGTTGAAAAGAGCTATTCTTGGGCTACAAATGCTAGTTTTGTTAGTTTCAGATGTCGCCGCTAGAGTGCTTTTTTCGACATTTCGACAGAAATGGTTAATTTTCTCAAAAAAATTAAATGCATTGGTATGATTTCTTTTTCATGAAAAAGCAATTAATTCCTTTTATTATGTAAGTTGTGGCCCTAAAAAGGACCGATTTAAAGAAAAAGGTTTTTAGTGCCCCCGTAAATGCTGATCATTACGCTCTAGGCATTGCTGAAGCCTCTCATTGTTAGAGAAACCTGCAGCTTCAATTTCGGCTCTCGGTATGTTACGTAATGCATTAAGAATCCGGTTTTTCATATCTCTCTGGTCGTAGGTTGAATCTGAGAATCAAAACAAGTTAAGTCTGGTGATCGGACAGGCCATGGAAACAGACAGAATAGCATAATGTGCTGGGCAACCATTCAACTGCAAAAGCAAGTTTTGACGTGTTTCCAGTGTCACATCTGCAATAACAACGATAATTTATTGGCCAAAAAGTCAAGAAAGATATTGCCGCTTAGGGATTGCTCGAAAAAATATGGCCCAATAATTCTGCCTCCCAGTATGCCACACCACACATTTAAACTCCAACGTCTTTGGTGCTGAACTTCACGCAATCAATGCAGATTTTCTGGAGACCAATAATGCATATTGTGCAGATTTTAAAGGTGGCTTCATCAGTCCAAAGAATTTGAAATAAAAATTCTCCATTATTGTGCTAGAGCATATTAATGCAGTATTACAACAGCGCTGGATTAGAAGAGGAAGTTTGTTTCCATGGCCTGCGCGATCACCAGACTTAACTTGTCTTGATTTTCAGACTCAACGTAATGCATTATGTAACATACCGAGAGCCGAAATTGAAGCTGCAGTTTTGTCTATCCATGAGAGGCTTCAGCAATGCATTTAGAGCGTTTGCGGGGGCACTAAAAACCTTTCCTTTTTATATCGGTCCTTTTTAGGGCCACAACTTACATAATAAAAGGAATTAATTAGTTTAAAAAATAAAAATTTAAGGGATAATAATAATATACGCCCTTTAATTCAACTCCTTACGAGTGAACCTCAGAAGCAGAGTTTGAAGCAGAGTTTGTGCGGGAGCGGGACGGCTATTATTAAATTACTATTAATATTTGCCGTGGCGCTCCGGTGCGACTTACTGATTTTTGATGGCGCATTTGCTTTACAGTTGCGGGAAAACCCAGAAAAACCTCACAACATCGTTACCGACAAACCCAGGATTGAAATCTTTGCAGCGTAAACTAACATCAAACTAATTAATGTCAAATGATCAATTGTAGATTTCTGCTTCTCCTAATTTTGAAATGTATCCAAAATATATCGAAAAGTTTGCACCTCATCTGAACCTAAAATAACTACTCCTTGGCCTACTTGCCCCCACATACATTGAGTTACATCGGTCCAGATGCATGTTGTGACCCAAACTTTGTTACTAAACCTGTTTAGTAGAAAGTAGACAGCTCAACATGGAATATCTAATCCATGTTAGAAAATGACATGCAAATAATGCAAAGGAGCAAGGAAATTGGGTGTCGTACGAGTTGCAACCGAGATATGTTAAACGATGTTTGTTTGTATTTGAACATTTTCCTACAACGCCCCTACGAACCATAATTCTACTATAAAATGAATTTATTTGTTTGTTTGTGTCTTATCATAATGTTTTAATAATTTATCACGTGATGGTTGAAGCGACAATTTTGTCAACATTGTTTCTGTCAATTTTGCTGTCTAAGTCACTTGCCCATTTTTCTAATTTATCCAATAATAAATTGATTCCTATCACCACCATTGGTTTTTTTTTTTGTAGAAAACACTCTGTGGGAATGTTTTTCTATAATTACAGTCTGATCATGAAGATCAATAAGCAATTTTGTTCTAACCTAAATTAACTAGAATTCTTAAAGACTAAGGTCCTACTCACTAGTGTACCTTAGGGTCTAATAGTTTTAGTAATACTACCGGTAACGTGTAACATACTGGGTTAGAAAGAAGACTTAAGAGGATCAAGCCCTTTGAGTTAGTTTAGTGTTTTTAACGCAAAAGCAGAGCTTGTGTGAGCACGTTAAACTTTCTACATTTCTACATTCTACAGAACCTAAGGAAGGCTGTTTAATTTTCAAACAATTAAACAGATAAACTCATTCAACCGGCAACGCCGCACCAAAATACATTTGCGAACGGCGTTCAAACCAGGAAGCGGTATCATCAAAAGATAATTTTTTTACTCTATTTCACAATAAAATATCACGCCATAATCTACAAACGCAATTCTAACCGTTTCGTCTAGACAATATAAAAAACCCACGCTAACGAACTTTCTAGAACAATTGCGCAATCCGGAAGGGATAAATCTGAAACCGACAAAACTTCGTAGAGTTTAAACAGTGTGTTTTTAACTGCGAATCAGGTTAGACCCTCCGTTGACACCAGCTCAACGTAAAAATATTTTGTTATCACAGTGGTACTTAGCTGCAATCAGGCGGTACACTTTATTGTTTATTATATTTCAAACTAAACTCAGTGCGTCTCTAACTGCGAATCAGGTTAGACCCTCCGTTGACACCAGCTCAACGTAAAAATATTTTGTTTATCACAGTGGTACTTAGCTGCAATCAAGCGGTACACTTTATTGTTCACTTTATATTTTCAAAATCAAAACTCAGTGCTTCGAGAATTTAAACAGTGTGTCTCTAGCTGCGAATCAGGCTAGGACCCTCCAGTGTTATTTCATCACTCATCCAGAACACACAAAATATTTTCTGACTGATGCGGTCCTTTAGTTTTTTACCTATGTGCTAGTGTTTGTTAAGCACATATGGTACTTATAATACTTTGTTCATTGATTACCAGTTAATGTAATCAGTTGTTACGTTGTTGTTTATTTATTTATTTATTTAACTTAAAATAAATCGTTAAATAAAGGTGTTAGTTGTTTTTTGTCAAATGGAGTTGAGGAGGCAAAATGTTACAGTCCACTTAGAATACAACGATGCAGTTTAAAAAGGCGGTAACACATTGTTGGCCGTCCTGGGAAACTGGCACAACATAGGGTTTATTCCAGAACCCTCAACAAAGGCTGATGAGTATACCTTAGTTTTAAGTTTCAAACTCTATTAGATTACGTTATAATTAAATTGATCATTGGTCAACAGTGATAATAATAAAAAAATATGGTTATTATATTAATTTAAATGTTTAAATTATTTAAGTAAACAACATATTATGCAATTGGTTTAATTGTTTGAAAAAATACAAAACAATTCTGTAGTTTTAGAATTGCAAAATCCAAATTGTCATCCCTTGTAAAGAAACATCGAAGTTCTTCGACTTGAAATTTGTTAACGAAATATATGGCAGGCAGTAAAAAGCGGTAAAAGCGGTAAAGATCGGCAGAGAGCAGGATCATCGACTGCGATATAAGTGTGGGAAAGGAAGCAGGCGCGAGGCGACCAGCCAGAAAATTCGTTTGTGAGGCAAAATGGAACAGGGTTTTTCTAGAGACAAATGATGTGGGGTGATGTGTATCCATACTAATGTGCCCTTTTCTGGGATCTTTACCCTCGCCTCTGGAGTTTCAAAACTACATAAAATTGTTTCAACAACATTCAATTTAACACCATTATCTGAAGTAATTTGTTTTCGTGTTTTTTTTGTATAGCCTTTTTATTTCGTTGATTTTTCCATTATCGCTTTTAAAAGGAAACTCGAAGTTAGGGCGGAGCAAAAACGTAGCTAAAAGTGATTTGGAAATGGATTACAATGGTGTAAAAAGTCACAATCGCTTTTGAAGTAAAGATATTTTGTGCTAAAATAAACTGTGTAGAGTATAGACACTTTTGGTAAATTTGTTTTGTACAGATTTTTGTTATATTTCTGTAAATATTTATGGTAGAAACATTTTCTTTTCCACTTCTATAACTCATAGTAACTTTGTACTTCAAATACTCTTCTTAATGGATAGTAAAACCATTTATTTTATTAAAAAGTTTTTTAATTTTGACGTTTTGACTTTCTTGTTCGAAAGTCGTTTCAAAATGATATTGAGACGAGCACAATTTTGAAGCGACACCACCGGTATTAATTTGAACCTTCACGAAAAGCATAATTTTGTTTGTTTACCTGCAAGTCGAACGTGTGTTTTGATTTTGTGCTTCGTGTATTTTGCTGTTATTTGTTAGTTAAACGTTAAAAATTCCCAATAAAAATAATACAAACTATTGCGTTTATGGGTATACCTCTAGGAAATCTAAAAATCCGGAATTACACTTCCATTATGATCCACCCAAGAGTGTAATCAATTTTAAATCTGAAGATTATATTACAAAATCAGGTAAGATAAAGATTAGCATTTCTGAGATTATTTCTTGATTACTACTGAAATGTTTTTAGGAATTATTTCAAACAAAATAGCACCCAAGTAGTGCAAAAAGTGTGTGCCATCACATCATTTGCCCAGTAAGCCACTTGATGTTAAAACCATTAAATGTGCAAGGAATGATGGTTAGTTAGAAGACAGCAAAGTGTTGCCTATAAACTAAGTAAACTTGTCCTTACAAACTGTGTACAATTGTACTTTTATGTATGTAAACTTAAAATCTAATTAGGTGTGCACATCATTGCTGATATTTCAACTTATCATTTTTCTAAAGGTAATATTCAGTAAAATAAAACCTTTCACATCATAATTTTAAAAATACCATTATTATGTTCCCCTCTTGTACAACACCTGTTTTCAATAATTATACAGTTACAATTAGTAATGAATTATTATAATAAAATGTTAAATACTACCAAAACTGAATAATTCCAAGTTAGCTTTGAAATATACATTTTGTGTTTATTTTGAAAAAAACAAAGTAGATAAACAAAACAAAAAGTTTTGCAACAGATACATTTGATGGCCTATGAAGTGTTTTCAGCCAAGAAAAAATTTTCTTAATTTTTTATATTTTACTTTGATATTGATTTAAAAAAATAATTTTGAAACAACGAATAGGATATATTTTACCATAAATCAATCAAAAGTAGGTTCTTAGAAATCATTTTTTATTTAAATCACTTTTACAATTACAATTATTATCCTGAAAAAATTGAAATAAAATTTATCAGCAGAAAACTGTTGTATGTTTCTTTGGCAAGCTCCCTTCCTATATCATTCTATATTAGTAGAGGTGAAGATGATAATACCTCTAGGCTATATTCATCCTGAAACACAAAAAAAGCACACAGAAACAAGTAAACAATAAATTTCTGAAAAACGTAAGATATGCTAAATAAATATCCTCAATTTTAGAATAACGACACAAAAAACAGGTTCAATTGAGTCTAAATACTTACATGTACAGGTATATTATGGTAATTTCCAAATCAAAAACCTCAAACAATCACAAAAAGACTTAAAATACTACAAATAAACCATTCACTCAGTATAACTTAATGCACTATTTACCAAAAATTACGCGTTTCCTGTGAACAGCTGATCGACGTGTGGCCAAATTGCAAGGATATCATCTAAAATGGTTGATTAAAGTAATGCATCGTAAAAAAAAACTTACCCTAGTAATGAACTTTTTAATGAAACCGGTTTGTTTGATATGAGACAACTGTACTGCCAAAATATATATAATTAACATTTTCAAAAATAAAGTAAAAATTAATTTTCCGCAACATGACTATTGTACCAGAGATCAAAATGTATATTTAACAACCTCTCACAAAACCATTGGTCAGCGTTGTCCCAGTTACTTTGCACCTAGATTGTATAATTTATTGCCTATCGATATCAAAAATATCAGATATTTACGAAATTATAAAATTAGCATAAGGAGGTGGATCTCAAATCAAAATAGATGTATTTTCAATAATTTAATTGATCTCAAGTATTTACAGTAATTCTGTCATTGTACAACGTAGATATAAGCATTTTATTTAAAATTTCTTAATGTTATTAATTATTTAAACAAATTAATTTTACTTGTGTTTGTTTATTTTTAATTATTTATTTAGTGAATAAATTCTTTATATAAAAAATGTTCAACAAAACATATATTTAATTCCTGCACACAGGCATGACAAATGCCTCAGCAGGTTTCTAAACATTATTATTATTATTATTATTACATATCTAAACCAGACAGAAGATCTTAAATTTTGTTTATATACAATTTCCATTTCAAAATCCTCTATGAAAATATCACCCCATGCCAAAATTTTGCTGAGAAAAATCACAATTTATTGAAAATATGTAGTTTTAATACATAATTCCAACAATTTTAGAAGAGTTCTATTTATTATAGTCTATTTTTATGTATGAGAGTGTATTAAAATAATAAAGCGTTCGTAATCCATAGGCGTACCACTTCTTTTAGTAGACAGTTAAAATATTTTGTGAAGTTATACCTCGAGTATTTTCGTATGAAATAACCTTTGTATAAATATAATAAATATATCGGGTGTACACTTATATTTTCACCTAATTAACCTGCTTATAACTTCTAAGCAGCTGAAGGTAAAAAAGTGCAATTTTTTCTAAAATATTTTATTTTTCCACAAGGTATGTTAAGAACATTGTGTCAAACGGGTTAAGTAGGTATAAGGGTTTAAACTTTGACTTTTAAACAACGTTACGTTCATAAATAATAATTTTAATATAAAAACTACTTCTTACCTACAAATCCAAATCAGAATCGAAATCAGAAGATGAACTGTCGCAACCAATATTTACAATGAGTGGCTCGATAATTTCATCAGTAATATTGTCCAACTTCCACATTTTCTCTTCTTCTTTAATCGTATGATTTACTGCCTTTTCCCAGTTTTCAGGCTTCACATTATTTACAGCCTCCAAAAACAACTGTTTAACATCACTCATTTTAAAAGAATTATTTTTTCCTGAAACTTCTCCCTTTATCTGTGCCCATATCAGTTCAATCGGGTTTACTTCGCAATGATATGGTGGTGATCTAACCACCGTCATCCCACGATTTTTTGCAATTTCATCAATTTCATATTTTTTTAATTTCTCTTTATGAAGGGAACACAAATGATACAGTTCTCTTCTCACAGAACCGGGATGGAACTTAATATTCTTTGAATTTAGCCAATTCTGTAAATCTTTTTTTAACCACTTGGTTGTGGACATTTTTTCTGTAAGTCTCGAGTGATAACTTGCATTATCCATTACTATTATACAGTTCTGAGGAAGAAGATCTATCATTTGTTCGAACCACTCTTTAAAGACATCAGCATTCATGTCCTCATGGTAGTCATCGGTACGAGTAGATTCAAAAGTCAATAAACCACCTTTAACAAAACCGTTTGAACTACCGATGTGTACTATTATCAGTCTGCGTCCCTTTCCTGATGGTGGATTTAAACCAGTAGATAAATTATTTAAAAAAGCCTGTCTTCGACTTGTAACAGTTTCATCTTGTCAAAATTTATTTGATGTATGTCCCTCGTTGATCCATGTTTCATCTAAATAAAATATATTTCTTCTTTGGTTTCTCATTTCTTTTATAGTCCTTAGGTAATTTCTTCTCCATACTACAATATCGCTTCTTTCTATTAAAATAGACTTTCTGGAATGCTTTTTCCATAGAAAACCTATTTCTTTTAAAAGTTTCCATAGTGTGCTTCGACTCATTTCAGGGTAATCCTTATCATCTCGAACCGTGGCAAGAACTTTGTCTACTGTCGGAAATTCTTTTCTAAAGAAGAACGAAGTCTTTCTTTAAAATGATTTTCTATTTGAAATTTTGGTTTTCCTGGAGCTTTACGTGCTGTTTGAAACTCGCCATATTTCTCTTCTTTAACAACTCTGTAAATCGTAGATTTCCCAACACCAAGCGTACTACTAACTAATTCCACTGTGTCATCAACACTTTTACATAAATGTTTGTCTGTAAATGATTTAAAACAATTAAATATTAATGTTTTTTCATTAACTGTTAAACCGACCGATTTTTTGTCGTTTACGCGGTACTTCCAAATTTTCCATGATCACACTAGAATTCACAATAGACTGCACACTGCACCTTGCATGTTGCAACTAAACGACATTTAGTAAGCTGTCAAGAATACACAACTGGACCTCCTTACTAAATGGAAAACCTACAATCGCATTTTCGGTGAAATTTGTTGGTAAGGGATTTATCTACTTATAATTCGATTACTGTAAGAAATTCTTGGAATTAAAATAAAACAAAATTGGCAAATAGGTACTTATTGAAAATAATCTTAAGATACGGCTATGTTATCTTTAATACACAGGGCTTTTGGCCTATCTAAACCTTTTTCTATTGTTCTGTACAGCTTATGGTTATAAAAGACCAATAAAAGACGCAAAACTTGTATTAGCTCAGGTACATTTATGACAATTTTAGGAAATATTTAGATTATTCCGTAAAAATATTTAAAATGACCGTACTAAGTTTTGCATTAGAAATGCTGTTTTATTACTCTCTCATGCATAAAAATAGACCATAATGTATTATCACTTGTCAACTTTTTTCTCACAAGATTAAAAGTTTTATCGACAGAAACATTTGGAAATAAACTAACTACATCAAAACTAACCATTATATCTGAATTTGTAATTTTGATTTTTGATAGTTTTTCTAAAATGTGTTTTGAATTTTTGATAAAGGAATTAGTATTTCCTGATAACGGATCTATTATTTTAAGTAGAAATCTTGCTAAATTGTAACAAGGTGAATTTATAAAACTTATTATTGGTCTTAATGGTATTTGTTGTTTATGAATTTTAGGTAAACCATAAAAATGTGGAGGTTTACTATAATGAGAAGTAAGAGATCTTCATTTTTTATTTTTATATAAAGTTTTGTAAATTTTTCAATACTAGTAGTTGGATCTTTATTTAATTTTGAATAGCGCTTTCAATAATTTCGTTAATTTTGTTATCATAATCTGTTTTGTTCATGATAACCATCGCGTTACCTTTATCTTCCGGTAAAATCTTAAATTTTTAAATGTTGTAAATTCTGCGGAGGTTAAATTTTGATTAATTCAATTTTTCAATGTACCTTGTATTCGTTGCTTATGTCAGTTGGTAAATTTTGAGAAGCGTTTTCTATAGAACTAATAATATC
The DNA here is from genome assembly GCA_949320105.2 of Crepidodera aurea. Taxonomy (NCBI): domain Eukaryota; kingdom Metazoa; phylum Arthropoda; class Insecta; order Coleoptera; family Chrysomelidae; genus Crepidodera; species Crepidodera aurea. The sequence goes on from OX439477.1 coordinate 25,398,669, forward strand.
AAATTTTGGTACATATTTTGGAATAATTTAAACCTTTAGCTAATAATAAATTTTCTGTGTGGTTAAGATCTCCACTTAAAATATTTATTACCGTATTTAAATTTTGTTCTGAATTTCTAAGCTTACAAAAACTTTTTTCTTCAAATAGATTATTAAATTTTTTTAATTGTCTATTTTTGGTAGAATTGAATTCTTTCTCATAACTATTTAAAACACAATGCACCTTGCATGTTGCAATTTTATCGAAATCAAATCTAGATACCTCAATAAAAAATTTAAACAATACTAAAATTTGTATACAGTAGATTTGTAATTTACATCGAGAGTCATTTTGGCTTAAAAATATCTTGTGAACCTTGTTTTATAACTCTTATAAGAAATTTCTGGAGCTTATTTTAATGGAAAGTGTCACCTGTCACCTGATGCCTTTTAAGTGTCCTACATTTATATAGTGTACCATTTAATGGCAATTCTCTTAAGTTTTGGGATGGTCTCTTTTGTCTTGAATTCTTTCACAAAACTAAACTTCTTTGCCATCTCGTCTTGGGGCATGTCCCAGGTTTGGTGATTTCCAGGAAGGAGTCAAAACTTGCGTTAGGTGGATCCTTCTCTGGTCATTATGTAGGTTGTCCTTATCCACTACTATATGGACGGGTGTAAAGCTTAGAATTACCTCCATAGGGGCCGTTGGTCACGTTCTCATTGTACCTGTTATGCACCCGCAGGCTAGTCTTTCGATTTTCGCTTGATTTGTCTTTGCAGCTTAGTCCTGCTGCCCCAGACTACTGCTCCATCCACAGCAGCCCAGTTTTTCCCCGCAAAATTTCTGCACGCCATTAGAGCTACCTACTAGGTTTCTTTCACACATCTGAGACTGAATTTCCAATACTATCAGGGCTTAAATCGTAATAGAACATTACTTGAAAACGTACAACGGGAAGCAACCAGAGTTTTATTTGGGCGCGTTAGACCTGCATATGAAGAAAGATTGTCCAAGGCCAATCTTACCACATTTGAACTACGTAGGTTGCGAGGGGATTTTATTGTAGGTTTCTGAATTCTAAAATATAATTTTGGTGATCTAAAAAAAAAACTTTCATCCTAAACACAAATACAAGACTTAGAGGACACCAGTTCAAATTGAAGAAGGAAAATTTAACAGCTAGATCAAGACGAAACTTCTTACCCAACAGAATTTTTTATACCTGGAATAATTTAGACCACCAGCATCAAGTGTCAACATATTTAACAGTTTCTGACCTTAATTTCACACTTTTATGTATTTTGTATTTGTGAAACTTGTTGTATTTTTTCTTTTATGTCTATTATTGGGTATTTCTTTTTTTTCCACAATGTTTAATTTCTATTATTGGGCATATTGCTCCTCTGCCCTTCAAACTTGTAAATCTCTATTTTTGGATCATTGCTGCCTTTCTTTTTTTTAATTTTTCTAATTCCTTCTTCTGTCTGTTCTATATTCAAGGTATGAAAATAAATCGATTACTAATTTAAATTTTATTAAATTTAAATTTCGCATTTCTACTTTACTTCGTTCTTTGGACGTCAAACGCGAAAATAATTTTTCAAATTAAACATGAACGAGTAAACGGTTGTTAACTTGCACGAACAAAAATTTAATAACCGTTTTGTATCTCATACATCTGTTCCTTCTCACAAATGTTAAATTGTTCACAAAATCAATTGGGGACGCTTTTGTACTTCCAGATTCAAACACTAAACATTCAAATTAAATTACATTTCATTTTCTATCATACCTCCCGTCGGCATCGCAATAGGTCTCTTATATACTCGTGACATGTCTTTAAAGAAAAATATCTGGAAATCTAATCGAGTTTTATTTCATATTCGCAAAGTCTACTAAAAACGTTCTCAATTTCGCTTCGGATAATTTAATAGAGATTTGATTAAAGCTTTTTTATCTTTTAAGCATGGAACATTTTTAAATTTAAATTGAAATGGTTTCGATAAAGGAACAAAAGTTTATTTTTTAATAATTATTGTTTTTAATTTACCTGGATTCATCTTTTTCGATTATGTCTGGAAAAACCTCGAAGACGACGTTTAGGGCCAGGTTCGTATGCACCAGGTGCTCGGGGGGTCGTTTTCGACACGAAATTCGGATTCAGCGCCTCAAAAAACCCCCTTCACGATGTTCGATTCATCTTTTTCGATTATGTCTGGAAAAACCTCGGAGACGACGTTTAGGGCCAGGTTCTGGTGCACCAGGTATTCGGGGGTCGTTTTCGTCGTGACATTTGGATCTAGCACCCCAAAAAACGCCCCTATAGAGATTTTCGGTTTGCTTTTGTCAATATTTTCTGGAAAATTCTCGGGGATGACGTCCACGTCCAGGTTCAGGTGCACCAGGTGTTCGCCGATGCCGTATTTGGATTCAGCGACCCAAAAACCCCCGGGCACCGAGTTTCTCTACTTCCCCGCTTGAATTTTGAGATAGTCCCCCGAAGATGACGTTAATCGGGGTTCCTGAGCTCCAGGTATTCGTGGAACCAATTTGAACATCATAATCGTGATCAGCGACCTCAAAAACCCCTGGGTACCCGACTTGGGCCAATTCTGACTATTATTTACAAAGTTATTAAATTTGCCAAAAGGCCTCTCAAATAATGCATTTTTTGGATGCATTTTTGGATGCACACAAATAAATTTTTAGTGCTTCATTGCCTCGACTATATAGATGGTGCCATTATTGGAAAATTCCTATTTCTTTAAGTAAATAAATTATGATAAATAAAAATGATACAAAACACAAAGTCAAAAAACCTGTTATAACTATATCGAATTGTATACAATACAAATAATTAGTAGGTAAAAATAGTTATTTATGCACCAAGTGCGTTATGGTTGTAGGTTAGGGTGTCCTTCAAAACTGTAGTCTATTAGTTTATTGTGTTTTCAGATGTACAGAATTAATCTACAACATCCCTATATATGTTGCTAACTTCTTCTTCTTAGGAGCAGTCTTTTGCCAGTACTTCTGATGCTATTTTGATGTTCTGTGATTTGTGTATTTGCATTGAAGCGTGGTAACGGTAATGCTCTTATTCATCTAATCAACCAGGATCTTCGATAATCCGAACATAGATTCAGAGCCTGTTAGCTCAGTAGCAAAACGTTTTTCCAGGATTACGAGTTACTGATGACTAACTTAAGGAATAAATAATTCTCCTGTTATTTTCCGGTAAACAAATCTTAATTACACGAATTTTAGCTTGAAAAGTGGAGGCACATTTCACTATAGTTTTTTCTTCATCTATCCTTCCATCCGAGGTTATTAGACGGCTTATCCCGGTTTTGGCAGTGTTATTACTTGCATGCAATTTGACGGTTTCAGTCGGAATGATCATTTACTACACAATAATATTTGTTAACAACGTTCAATACCTATATTCTGAATAAAAGAGGAGTACAGTAAAAGTGGGGATGTAACGTCACATTCCATAGGCGTACTTTGCAAAATAATAATAAACCAATAAATAAACGGAGGATTATATGTTGCTAATGGGATTAAACTTTTTGAATCTCTTGGTTCAAGAACTATCTTTAAAAATCACTGTCTTCACTATAACTACTGGTATCATTACCATTGTCTTTTCTGAGGTTTATTAGTACAGGGTCTATTAAGTTTTCTATTGCTATATCCAGTTTCCAAAATGAATTTTCCACTTTTCTCAAATGTTCTCCATTTACATCTGATACTGCCTTCAAAAACCAATTTCGCACATCAAGTAATTTAAATATTGTATTGTTTTGAAAAACAAAACCTTTTATTTGTGACCATATCAGTTCAATGGGATTTAACTCTGCATGGTGAGGAGGCAATCTGAGAATTTCAATTCCTGTTTCTCGGGCCATCTCATCTATAATAAATTTTTTGAATTTGTTTTTATGCTGCTTTGCTATTACGAGTAATTCTGCCTTCAAGGATTTAGACGGACTGATAATATTTTTAGAATGAAGCTATTTTGAAATATATATTATCTAATAAAAAATTCCGAATCAATTAAAATATATACGATACGGCTATGAATAAATAAAATCTGACTTATCTGTACAGGTTTATTACAGTAAAAACCATGGAAACATGATTAAATCAAATGATATCTTTTATTAGGCCGATCAAAAGTATTAAAGTTTTCATTTTAACTACAAATAAGAATTAAAGGATGAGGTAAAAATAAAATTTCTACCTCTTAAACCTTTACTTCTACAAACTAAATTACTGCACTCCTTTCTTCTCTAAACTATAGTTTCGTTTAAATTTAGACAAAGTATAAATACAGTCCAAAACGAAAAAAAATAAAATGGGAAATTTTCCGAAGAAAGTAGAGAAAAGATAATGTTGTTTAGATAACTTATCACAATGTCAATCAATCGATATTTGAATATATTGATCCCCTGGTTTGTTCTTACACTTATGAGACACCCAACACTTCAACGTTTGCTGTTTATTTAATGAATATAAAATTCTAAAATTGCTACATAAACACGGAATCCCATCTGAATTTCCTAAAATAAAAGTGAATTAACTTACCTTTTTCAGTTTGAAAGGAAATAAAACAGAAGGCCATTATACTCGGAATAAATTACCAAGAAGTTTACGATTCTGACATATTTCTCGGGAGACTAATGTCATGATACGGTATCAGTGTTTGATTAACCGTAGAGAATGGTTATAGCCTCGCTTTTATTGCGGTTCTAAGGGATTTTATTGAGGGGTGAAATTGATCAACGCAACGTTTTGAGAAATAACACATGTTTTTTTTGCCATTAATAATTTTCAGTACAATGGTTGAGGTTAATTTGCGTTAAATGTTGCAGTCGTCAAGAACTGTGGCTTAAAGGGATAATGTAGGTTTAATTCATGTTGGTGTTGGTTTTATAAATAAAAACTTTACTTTTTTGTGTTCACTTTCAGGCTCACTACAAATAAAATACATAAATAATATTCAAATACCAGCGAAAAACGAAGTTAAATATCTAGGACTCCATTTGGATCAAAAACTGACCTGGAAAATACATATTAAACTGAAATTAAAAACACAGAAGATGTTTTGGCTGATTGATCGTCGATCGCTATATTAAAATTAATTTGGACATACGGCGTAGAACTGTGGGGTTGTAGAAAGCCACCGAACACCAAAATATTAGTCGCTAATCTATATGCAATTGAGAACAGAAGATTAAAAAGACGCTGCCCCAATCAAGTCACCTACCAAAAATCAGCTTAGTGTGGCTAGAACCTTTCATACCCTTAGGTGTAAATCAAACGCATAAATAGGAGATATGCGAAAAAACGAAAAGAAGAAAGTAAGTGAAAACAAGCGAAAGAACATTCTCTACAAACATTAGAATTAACGTCTAATGTATTCGTTTTATACGTTACAACATATATCAATTCCAATATCATGGTATAATCATTGAGCAGGTAGAAATATTTTTCAGGGATTACCAAATGCACGGGCAGAATAAGTAGGTATCTAAGTAGATGGAAATATGATCCGAGTAAGCTGAGAAATCTTGAAAGACGGCGATGTACAATGCGAGAATTAAATAGCTTTACTATAGCCTACTTACATTACACCGCCCTTTTTTAACAAAGTTTTTTATACGCATGTTTTGTAAAAGCCTATATCATATACAGGATGTTGAATAACGGGTGTGCCGAGCTTATTCATTGATCTTTATTATGTCCTCATTCTTTTTTCGTTGGTACAAAATACACTCACTTCATTATTAATTTATTAGCATTTATTATTTATTCATTAGGAAGTAATATCTTTGAACCTTTTTCTTGTACGGTACATTCGAAAAATTCGATATCTAGATATGTACATATGTATATACATTTTTATATAATATTAATAATTCGGAACCTACTATTAAATTTACAATTGAAATTGAAAATAATTGATGTACTAATGCACAATAATAACAATTGTATTGAAAGCAGCCATTAATGCCTTGAACTCCCACGTAATCAACTCCAAGATAGTTTGGGAGTGCCTAGAGAATCTAAACGAACTAGGCAAGAATATATTCCAAAATTATCCGAAAAAATTAGAAGGATTGGCAATAAATTTAATTTAAAAACAGTTTTTCAAACTAATAATACATTAAAATCTTTAATAGTAAATACAAAACCTTTTAATGAAATTCAAAATACAAAAAATTATATTTACAAAATTCCATGCGAATGTAATAAATTTTATATAGGAGAAACATCTAGACCTTTTCATATTAGACTTAATGAACACCAATCATACATTAAAAATAAACAATTCGAAAAATCAAAAATTTTGGTCATAAAATACAATGGAATTCTAGATTATTAAAAGAACCTAATAATTATAACCGCAAAGTTAAAGAAGCAGCATTGATATGTTCAAATAATAACGAATGTGGTTGTAATTATTCGGTTGATATTTCAAAAATTTGGATGCCTATTTTACAAAAAGAGTTAATTGCAAAAATGATACCCTCTATATCGGGATAGTATCATAAGTTTTTATCTGGTTTTTTCTTATGATAACATTATTAAGAAAACTAAATTTTCTTATAATATGCAAATGCGCTATTCTTTTTTATTATTCGTTCCCAGAAACCTCACAAAAATGTTGCTGTCATATTTTTTTAAGATTATCAAGTTTTCTGTTTCTATAGTAAATTTTTTATTATATATTTTATGTCATTCTGAAAACGACTTTCAAAGAAGAAAGTCAAAACTTCAAAATTAAAAACTTTTTTTATAAAATAAGTGGTTTTACTATCCATTAAGAAGAGTATTTGAAGTATAGGGTTATTCATTATAAATTACCCACCCCTTATTATCGTTGTTGCATATTAAAAAAAGTTTCAAATAAAAGTTGTGTGGTTATAACTGTTTTTTGTTTGCGTGCTATCAAATATACAGTAGCGTGCAGATTTTCGGGGATACAAAAAAATTATATTTTTTTAAACGGGATACCCTGTATATTTTTACATTTTTATAATCGTCTCAGCGAGCTGATTAGTAAAGATCTACAGCCACCTGAAAAATCACATTTTTTTAGTTAAAAATCAGATGATCAGGTGGCAGTAGATCCTTTATTATCCAGATTAGACATCGTTGAAATCAGCTCGTCAAGAGTATTATAAAAATGTAAAAATATATAGGGTATCCCATTTAAAACAAATATTATTTTTTGTATCCCCTGAAATCTGCACGCTACTGTACATTTGATAGCATTTTAACAAAAAACAATTATAACCACTCAACTTTTATTTGAAATTTTTTTATATAGGCAATAATAACGATAATAAGGGGTGGGTAATTTGTAATGAATAACCCTGTACAAAGCCACTATGAGTTATAGACAGAGCTGGGACGAATCCTCAAAAAAAAGTGATTCGAATCCATTTTTCGGATCACGAATCACGGATCATGTCAGTATTATGTAAGATTGTATCATCACCGGCAATACTAACGTAACAATTCTTTTAGAGTTGACCCCACCCCTCAAACGGTCAAAATCACCCCCGAAAGGATGAAGAACTTGTGTTTCGCTATAAACGAGAAAACCCGAGTCATCGTCCATGATGTTGGATCTTCTCCACGAGTCGACTCTAACCCCTAATCAGCCAAAAACCACCCCCAAAAGCGTGAAACATTTTTTTCGCTATATATTTCCTTTAAAAATTATGCATAGGTCCACAGAAACCGGCCAGATGTCTGGTCTTTGGGTATAATTCTATTTATAATGTTGATGATAATGATGTTTTATGATGCCTTTCACGCGAAACAAGTGCAGTAGCACTTATCGCTTATCATTCATTGTATTTATATATATTGAATAAACTATAAACTATAAATAAACATTCAAATGATCATCCGATTATTAGTTACATTCGAATACAGAGAATCCGACTATACTATGAAAATTCATCCGATTATTTCCCTTGCCTGTCAAATATCAATTTTTAACCAATCACGTGCTTGGAACCTGATTTGACGTAGCCAATCAAAACAAAATAAAGCGACTATTCACCTTGGTGGTAAATAGTCGACTATTTGATCATCGTCCTTAATATTCACCTGAAGGACGGTATTTATAAGTACAGAATTTTTTTTGACTCGGGAAATAATCTTATTAAATATAACGCGACCTTGACAAATTAGCTACTATTATTATTGCTACTAAATTTCTCGTATATTTTATAAATTGTCTCGACAATTTTGGAATTAATAATCAAAGAATAAAAGCTAAAGCTAAAGCTCTCGGGAGTTATTCAGATTATTAATGCCAAAATTAAGTCTCGACGAATTGATCCTAAAATAAACTCGAAATTTAGATGCAATAAAAATAGTCGGCTATTTGTCAAAGGTCTTGGGATATTACTGTCGATTATCGTAGTATGGTCTGTAAAAGGATCCGAACCTAATATTGGTGATTCGAATACGAATCCTTTAGGATTTCTTCGGCGAATCCGGACCACGAATCCTTTTTTTTTGAAGGATTCGAATCACCGGCCTCGGATCCTCAAAAAGGATTCGAATCCTCCCCAGCTCTGGTTATAGAAATGACAACACTTTTTCTGTATTTTTGTTTTTCTCTTCAATAGAGCTATTTTTAGAGTTCAATATTAGTAATAATTATTTAGTTGATTTTATTGTAATTTGAAAGGGTTGCAAAATTACTAGTATACCAGTGTTTTCGGAGGAAAATCATATAAACCGTTATTAATTCAATCTCTTTCCCATTTGAAGCAATTAGCAGTTTATATATCGCAATATATTTTCCGGTTAAACTCAAAATTAATATTAATTCCCTAGAAATCCGACCCTGTTTGGTTTCCCTCTAAATAATCGTTGCAACTCCGTGCACAGCCCGTAGGCCCATAGACGGCCCATTATTAAATTTGTCTTCATTTTGATATTTAATCGTTTTATGGTGAGCTTTGTCGTCAAAGCTCAGCGTGTTTTCGTGACTGGAGGCTCTCTCAATTAATGTCCTTAATTAAAGATGCTTCAATTAATTTTGACTCGGTTTCCAAAGGTTGGCGATTTCTTGTTTCACCAGATTATTGCCTGAAATTATGTGTTTAAACTTGGTCGTTAAGCTTGGGACACAAGCGGGAAATTTGCATTTTCGAGTTTAATTATTATGCCATTGCTATGAGTATTACTATCTGGTTTCTAGAAAATGGATTCTGGATCGTCCAAATTATTATCTGATTTTAAAGATAGCAAACCTACAGTATTTTTGTTAATTTTTGTGCATATTGTGTCACAAGGGCAGAAAATGAGCTTTAGCAGCCCGAGGCTATTAGCTGCATGAGCTTTAACCACAAGTTGACGGGGAATCAACACCTACAGAAAATAATCCAAAGAAGCACAATAGCTCTCAACCTATGCAGAAGAATGTGCGGGAAAAATAGGGGGCTACAACCAAAAATGGTCATCAGACCCATGATAGCATATAGTTCGGTGGCCAAAGACTCAACAGGCTGGGGTGATCCGTAGGTTATGGCATCCAAAGGCAAGCTTGCTTGCCTGCCACGGGAGCTATGAGGACAACCCCAAGAGCCGCCTTAGAAGTCTTGCTGAACCTATCACCACCATACAAGGTGAAGCCAAGTCAGTCACTAGCAGATTGACCAGAAGGCAAGCGCCCATAAGTAGACTGCATGGTACGAGGTATACAAAGAGTTGGAAATCGATCCCATAATGGGAATGCCATCTGACGAGTTACTTTCTAAGTATAGCTTTGGAAAAAACTTCAAAACAATCATAACAGGCAGAGAGGCATGGAGTAATGCAAGCCAAAGACAAGAGTCTCACTGAACTTAGGAAATGAAGTGACGATATTCCAGGCAGAAGTTGCAGCAATACGTCACTGTGCACAAGAGTTAGTAAGGCAAGAGTTTAAGGAAAAGACCATTGCCATAGCCAAGCGGCTATAAAAGCAATCAGCTCCATGCAACTTAATTCCAAACTTGTATGGGATTGCCTAAAAACCGTACAAGAGTTGGGCAGTCAAAACGACATGGTCCACTTTGCCCATCTTTCATCTGGCATCCTTTCCACAGGGTCTCTCCTGCACCTCTTGCGTGTTCTATCACATCCTGTATTTCTAGTTCTTCTCTGATATCCTGGCTTCTTATTCTATCTCTGAGGGTAACACCCTTGATGGTTCTTAGTGTTTTCATTTCGGTCGTTCTCATTATTCTTTTCGTTGTTGATGTTTCAGCTCTGATTTCTGTTGCGTACGTTAAAATAGGTCTTACGCATGTTTTGTAGATCCTCAGCTTGCTTTTTGTACTCATCATTTTATTTCGCCATATGATATCTCTCAGGTATCCGCTGACTCTTGATGCTGATGAAAAAGCAATCTCGAGAATGGTGGATCAAGGCGCCGGGAATGAGACAGGCCAAAGAGTTCATTAAAGAACCATCGACAAAATTTACGGAGATCCTACTAAACCAGAATAGGCGATCAACCACAATCTTGGTTGGTCTTCTGACAGGGCACTGTAGACATAAATAACATCGGACTGGCAGATACGACTATATGTAGGTTCTGCCAAGAAGATGAGGAAACCTCATTACACATTCTATGCTAATGCGAAGAAGGTCTGACAAGGATAAGGTTTTCGATGACATGGGAGGAAAAATCAGAACTCTCCCAATATATGGAAGACCTAAGGTCTGACCTATGGAGTCTAATAACAAGGCCGGGTCTAGACAGGGTACTCTAACATAACATCAAACTTGACTTAACAAATCAAAACTAGTTTCTTTCTAGCTGTCAGTCAAATCCGAAGAATATGTTGCTATTGCGTCTTCTTTATTTGGGGTCCTTTTTTCACAATTTCTTTCTGTCCACTTCCTGCACATGTCCTTCATGTAATAAATATTTCTTGTCGTTTGCTCCTCTTTAATAATGAACAATTCTAGTATAACCTGCCATATATTGAATCATCATCATCATCTTCCGTTTAATAATTTCAATTAACACATCACATTCTGCAAATCCGGTTACGCATTATATAGCGAATTACCAAACCGAGGCAAAGCCAACATCGGGGGTATGTAGTAATAGTACACTAATAAGTTTCGTCGTGCTGTCACATAACAAACAAGAGTACATTGTGACAAGTTTTAAACAATTCGGAGTAGCGTCGGCGGTCACGTGTCCGTCACGTGCCATCGCAAATTACACATCGCAGGCCTGATTAGCTGGATACAACAAAGAAGACCACGTTGACGTTGATGTGTGTAGCTACCAATTTATTAGCGGAGACCACCATTGCCGTACGTTTAAAATAGGCTCTCACCCTCGCATAATAAAGGCTATTAATGTTGAGACTCAGAACCGATTATTAGGGTAGTTAACTTTGCTTTGGGGAGCGATTTTTAACATGAGATTCTATTATGCGAGAGTTAATGAGTTTGGTAAATAAACACTTGGTTTATTAAAGTTTTGAGTTCATTTTTTCATCGAAATGAGTTTGGAAAAGAAAATATCTGCTAGAAATAGTCTATCTTTGCCTTTCTGTCAACCTATTTTTTAGCTATTATTCTAAATATTCAACTGTCATAACAAGTAATCAAAATAAATTGGATTAAATAAACATGTAATGTATCAAATACTATTAAACGAGCAAGGTTTGTATGTGTGTGTGTCTAGAAATCCACTCGTCAGAATTCAATGAAACTTTCAGGGTAGACTAATTCCTATCTAAATCGGCAAAAAATGTAGGTCTCATGTCTGTGAAAATTCGATCTTCCGAGATATTTACAAGAAAAGTTAAGCTTTTAGTTTTATTGCCTAGCAACGGCAACTTGTTTCTATAGTAATATACTATAAAGGAGAGAGGATATAACGTCACATTCCATAGGCGTACTTTGCAAAATAAGTTTCTATAATATAAATAAGGTCACAGCATATAAAATATATATACCCACTTCGTAGATTAAATTTTGAAGTTATATTATTTGCAAAAAATAAAAATAAACCTTATGCATCTGACACTTTAACATTGAACGAATTAAATTTAACCAATAAATAACAAGGAGGATTATATGTTGGGATTAAACTGTTTTTAATCTCTTGGCATTAAAAGTAACGCTTCAGTACTTACCTAAACTCAAAGATTAAAAAAAAGTTAGTTCAAGAACTATCTTTAAAAGTCACTGTCTTCACTAAAACTACTGGTATCACTATAATTGTCTTTTCTGAGGTTTATTATTATTCTATTAAATTATCCATTGATAGTGGATATACTTTCCTAAATGAATTTTCCACCTTTTTAACATGATCAATGCATTTTCCCCAATGTTCTCTATTTACATCTGAAAATGCCTTCAAAAACAAATTTCGCACATCAGGAAATTTAAATGTTTTATTGTTTTGAGAAACATAACCTTTTAATAATTGTGACCGGATCAGTTCAATGGGATTTAACTCTGCGTGGTACGGAGGCAATCTGAGAATTTTAATTAGTTTTTCTGTGGCCATCTCATCTATAATATATTTTTTGAATTTTGAATTTGAATTACTAATAATTCTGCCTTCAAGGATTTAGGAGGACTGATAATATTTTTAGAATGAAGCCATTTTGAAATATATATTTTATTACAAAATTCCGAATCAATTAAAATACATACGATACGGCTATGAATAAATAAAGTCAGACTTATCTGTCAAAATAACAGGTTTATTACAGTAAAAACCATGGAAACAAGATTAAATCTAGACAAAAACTATATTAGGCCGATCAGATGTATTAAAATTTAAATTTTAACTACAAATAAGCATTGAAGGATGACGTAAAAATAAAATTCCTATCTCTTGAACCTGTACTACGTTCTGCAAATTAAATACTGCACTCCTTTCTTCTGTATAGTATAGTAGACTAAAGGTTTGACTTTATTTAATTTCTGGCGTTTAAATCTGAAAGAATTCAATTTTAAATTTGCCGCTTTTTATCCATAATGACCTACAAATTTTGACAACTACTGACACGCACATCTTTGGTTAAACGTTAAGAAAATGGGACCGGCTGGGATTTTCATGAAATTTTCGCAGATGCTATAAAACATGATAAAATCAATATACTTAGCAATAGAAATTTTTGCGCGAAAAAATATTTTTCACATTTTTTTATTCTGCAAATGCCCAAAAAGTATAAAAGTATAAAAAAGAAAAGGTTCATTTGACGGACATAAATAATTTGCTTGTCAAATGACAGCCATCTCATAAATTCTAAGTTGAAAATACAACGTTGCCAATTCAATTTCAGAAATCATGGGTTTAGGTAAATATTTATAGGAACGTTGAGTAACACTGTTAAAATGGACACTTGTCAAAATGTGACACCTGTCAAAACGTGACAACTGTTAAAATGTGATACGTGTCAGAATGTTACAACTGTCAAAATATGACACCTGTCAGAATGTAATAAATGTCAAAATGTCACACGTATCGTACTTTTCTTTATTTATTACACAGATCTAACCTAACCTAAAGCTAATCTTTTTTTTTTGGCGGGTGGAAATGCTTTATGCACATCGGGTAAAGGTTCTTCCCTTCCCCGATAGTGTGAGACTACCCCTTACGGTTACTCACTAAAACCACCCCACTGAAACCACTATGCCCTACACGCTGCTGTTGCCCGTCCCGGAAACGGGGCCTGTCCGCCGTGACTATTCGCGAAGATCAAGCGTCAGTAGATGTTGCCCTAAAAGGGTGAAATCTCCAGAAACTAGGCAACTTTTAATGCATTTAACTAACCTCTGTGACAAGCAGTTGATAAACGTGAACAACACCTGCAGCAAATTGAAAATTAACACTGACAGCTTTTTTAATTTTCCCGCCTACTTTCAAGCCAATCGCCAATCAACTTTCTATTTATCTACCTTTCTGTAGTTCAAGTAGATGTTGCCCACTCCGTGATTTTCACGAATTAATTAATAATTTGTCAGGTTATAAATATACTTAAATTATATACTCATTGGACTGCTTAAAAATGTAGATTTGAATATTAAGAGCGAAGCTCGGTGACCAGATATTGGTTAGTTGAAATGAGGATGTAACGTTTTTCTTCAAACATGGCTCTAGCCGCTTTGGGTCTAAGAGAATAATTTTCTTTATAAATACGTATTATTTGTTAGAAAAACGTTCATACTTGTTAACCTTTAGCTTTCTCACAATTAAATATTTTAAAACTCCTCCAGTCCTATTGCGTTCAAAAAGTTCAGGATGCCAGGCCCATATACTCCTATTCCATTTCTTTTCTGTTGTTCTGGATCCATCTATCATTTAATAGCACTTTTCAGTTCATCAAGTATTATGCTGGTGCTTCTTCCGCAGAAGGATTCAGGTCCCTAAAATGGTGCTTCACCTCCTTTTTTGCGAGTACGTCTGCTATTTCATTATCCTCCACTCCAGTGTGTCCCAGAACCCATAGGAGGGTAACAGTGTTGTTGAACACATTTTCCGATGGCGTAGATTCTAGCTTGGAAACTGCTCGGAATATTCCAGTCCCATATACTCCTATTCCTATTCCATCTGTTATTCTGGATCCATCTGTGTACCATTTAATGACACTTCTCTTGAGTTTTGGGATAGTCTCTTTGTCCCATTCGCTTTTATTACTTAGCTTTGTGTTGAATTCTTTCACAAAGTTAAACTTCTTTGTCATCGCCAACGGTGCGTTAAAATAAACGAAACATTCAGCGAGTTTGGAACAATAGAGTGTGGAGTACCTCAAGGTACAGTGTTAGGCCCAATACTCTTTTCAATTTATATGAATGATTTATTTTCAGTTAATTGTAAAGGAAAAATAATCGCTTTTGCAGATGATACCGCAATCTTTTAAAGAGAGGAAAAAGATGTAGAAACCGATTTCTCATGTTTGGTTATTTCCAGGAAGGAGTCGAAATCTGCGTTTAGTGGATCGTTCTCTGGTCATTCTGTATGTTGTCCTTATCGCTATACTTTCCATAACTACATGGAGTGGTGTAAAGCTTAGGGTTACCGTTGGGCATGTTTTCATTGCACCTGTTATGCATACACAGGCTAGTCTTTGGAATCTGGCGAGCGTACTGGCCATTAATCCAATTCAACTATGTTAAAATGACGCTTGACTTCTACAACAGCTATTTTTGACACTTATATAGATTTAGTCATCGTCATTCTTTATTTCTTCCCAAATATTAACAAAAATTACTTTGGAATTATAAAAAAATCCAAAGATGCAGACAGGTTTGTCTTATTTGTATCAGGTGGCCCAATAACAATGGGTTTTGGCCAAAATTTAAAGACCACGTTAAAAAACATCGAAACTGAACACTAAAAAGTAAAAATAATAAACTTATAAATGAGTTAAAATCATAAAAATGATTTCAAAACGAGCTACTATTATAAAAAACAAATTATTTACTTTACTTAAACATCCAAGCAAAACTAACGTAAATGGACAGTCTCTCGAAATAAAATTTCGGCGACGTTTCCACAACTCGATAAAATCAATGTTTGTTATTGCACAAGTCGCACGAGAGAGTGCAACACAAAGCGGCATTGTACCGTCTAATAACACGGCAGCAGCCGGATTGGTCCTATTATGTTCAAGATTGTATTACCGAACCGCATTCAGATCTGCGCCTGACGTCTTGCTAAACTTGGCCCAGCGTGACGCTTAACGGACCCTAAGACTTGTTACCAGTGGATAAAGAGCGAAACTGAAATTCTTCAGTGATAGAACAGAACCGGATTCGTTTTCGAGTCTGCAATTTTTAAGAATTTGAATTAACACTTAGACAAACGACTACTTGCTTTTTAATTAAAAATTATATGTAGGCACTTCCTACCTTTCTCCATTTTCCAATACTTCTTCAATAAAAACTTCTCCTCCAATTAATAGGTGTCGATTTTACTAAGAGATGGCGTTACTTATACACTTGTTGGTAGTGACATTTATGGACTTTTGGAAGGTAAACATACGCCATCAAATGTCGGTTTATTATTAATTGTCATTGTGCGAAAACGATAGCTTTAAATATATGGAATTTCTTACCAAAAAAAGACGTTTTCTGGAAGTTCAATAACCTTCCATTTATATGAAGGAAATGGCTGCTTAAAATTATCGATTGTTGGTTGAAGCATATTATGGTGAACATGCTTTAACCCAAAAAAACTAAACAATGGTTTAAACGCTTTAAAAGAGATGCTTTTGATAAAAAGGACAGCCAAAAAAGTTTGATGATCCAGATTTTCAAGCATTATTGGATGAAGACTAAACTCAAACCTTAAATTAATTAACGGAAGCATTAAATGTTGCACAGTCCACTATTTTCAAACGTTTACACGCATTGCAACAGATCCAAAACGATGGAAATAATGTTCCATACGAATTAAAGGAAGGAGACATCGAAAGGCGAGAAACTACTTGTGAAATTATGCTTGCTAGACAGAAGAACAAAGGCATCGAGTTGAAACAGGTGCCATGTAAGTGGCCAGATCTCACCAAACTTACCAATTGAGTTGTACTGACGTTATTTCTCATCCGCCAAATTCAATGGACTTACCCCTTCAGAATACCACTTATTACAATCGTTGCAGCTCGGACTTTCAGAACAACACTTTCATTTTTACGAAGAAGTAAAAATTTGGCTTGCTGAATGGTTGGTCTTAAAAAATGAAAAGTTCTTCTGGTGCAGAATCCATTCTTTGACAGATATATGGGAATAAGTCATAGTTAACAATAACGCACCATTGGGGAATTACGCATCAGTATTTCAAGCAGAAGTACATGCTATAGAGCTTTGTTTGAGGGAGAATATTGACAGGGTGTATAGAGGGAAAACAATCCTCATTTACTCTGACAGTCAAGCTGCCCTACAGGCCTTATCATGTAACAAAATCAGATCAAAATTGGTCTGGAACTGCCTACAAAGCCTGCTCGTTCTGGCCAACCAAAATAAGGTAACACTTAGATGAGTCCCAGGGCATAAAGGGATAAAAGGCAACGAGGAAGCAGACGCCCTGGCAAGGAAAGCCTCAGCGACCGTTTTTACTGGTCGGTTTGGAATTCCTAAATCGGCTCTCGCTGACTGGGTGGGTGTTAAAAGAACACTGGTCACGCTGGGATCTCGTGCCGGGCCAACAAAACAGTAAACGAAAGGTTAAAGCGCCTCAAAAGTACTGACAGGTGATATTCTGAATCTAACCAGAAATCAAATAAGGCATGTCACGAGACTAAAAGCCGGACATTGTCACCTTAGGGAACACCTACATAAAATGGGCATCTTTCAAGATGAACCTATATGTAGACTATGCAATGAGGAGGATGAAACAGCCTCTCATATCATATTAGAGTGTCAGGCAATCACGCACTGGAGGTATAACCTACTGGAGCCTTAAACCCACAGGAGGACTTTCCAAAAGAAAATCTGGTGGAAAGGCTACTCAGCCTGATAAAGTTAACACCTTTTTATCTGAACATAACGATGTAACTGACATAGTACAATAAGTCTTAAGGCTGCAGTATTGAGGCATTTATAAACCTCAGTCAGGTACATCATCTTAATCAATCAATTAATCAATAGTTAACAATGGGTGATACTTTGATTACTACGGTAATTCATTCTGGCTTAGACATAAATGCTTAAATGTTGCGAACAAATTGATAATATTAATTAAAACAGTTATTATATCATAAAACGCATTTTAGTTTATGTTAAAAGTTAATGGTGCCTTTGACAGAAGTTAGGTTAGAGATAATACTTTATTTTAAGCGCCGCCAATATTTTAACAGCTGTTAATATATAGAGAAATCCTTACAGAATAGACCCCTATAACTTCAGTATGGAAGCACCATAAGCAACATAATTAAAATATGTAGATACTACGGATCCCTTGGTGAGCGAGTTCGGCCCACTCCTGGCCAGATTTTTTTTGTTATACTGAAAATGGGGCACCTGTCGCCCCCCTAGTCCGCCATTGAAAATTCCCTTTGATAATTGGATGATTTAAAAAACTACGATTGTGTAATATCCTTTTAATTATCATTTATATTGGAAAAAGAATAAATAAAAACGTCCACAAAACTTTTAACTCATTTCAAATTACCTTATGAATGATTAACGTGTACATTTATTAGAATAACGAAACGAATGTTTAATTAAATACCCATAATAATTTGCCTCGTTTATCTGTCAAAATTATCTTCTGAGTAATTTGTTCCTTTTTTTAATAGTATCGATTTTCTAATGTCATTATTCTGTTTGGAAAACATGATTATGTTTGTCGAGCAATCAAACTCCAAAGCCGGTAAAAATGTTCAATATAAGAAATACAAATGGATTAAGCATTTTCAATATCATTACAGGTGTTTACTCAGGAAATGGATATAAAATTGGTTTATACATACCTCAATTTCCCAACAAAAGGTATTCAATTTATAACAACTCGTTTGTCATGCTGACAAACCGAGGAAAGAAATTATCTAACCACCTGTTTGAAGCTACTATTTTTCTGTCATTATTGGGCTGATAGCCCCCGAAGGACGCCGAATAATGCCTACATTGTCTAGTAATTTTATTTTCTAGATATTATCTTTGATTTATAGCGAAAATATTTGTTTTTACTTTGAAAGTATATTACTTTAAAAATGAACATTGGATATCGTTAGAATAATTTGTATACGTGACTGAAGTAGGTATATTTATCAAATATAAATTCCTTGCAGAAGCCTAAGTAGCTACTGAGAATATTCGAAAAGGATCCAAGATAAAGACTTCTACAAAACTTCTACTACAGTTATCAATTCAGAATGGTTTTTCCCTTGTAGATTCTTGATAAAATGAAAAAAAGTTTATGTATAAAATATACAGACGTAATTTATCTCTTTCTAATCCTTTATCAGTCTTGCTTAATATTTGCATAAAATCAGCTATGATACCTGCAATCTGGAAGTCATCGAAAGTTTGCCAGATCTATAAGAAAGATGATAGAAACGCAATTAAAAAATATCGCCCAATATCCATCATATGCAACTTCAGCAAGGTATTTGAAATGCTTTTAGAAAAAACCATCTATCGTCATGTTAATAAAGCAATATCTCCTAGTCAACACGGTTTCATTAAAGATAGGTCAACTGTCACTAACTTAGTCACAGTAACGCGGTACATTGCTGAAAGTATCGATAGGCGGTTCCAAACAGACGTAATTTATACAGATTTCTCTAAAGCCTTCGACAGGCTTGACCATGGGCTTTTACTCCACAAACTCTCTCTGTTTGGTCTTTCAGATGCTCTCCTTGACTTCTTTAGTTCTTATCTAAATAACCGAAGGCAATATGTTCAGATTAATGGTTTCAAGTCTGTCGAATATCTAGGTACGTCCGGCGTTCCCCAAGGATCCAATCTGGGTCCGTTATTATTCAGCATCTTTATCAACGATATATGTAGTGAAATAGATGTTCCATTTGATATATATGCTGATGACTTTAAAATATATTACACTGTAACGCACTTTAAGGACTGTGAACGTTTGGCTAAAAACTTGGACAGGGTAGTTGAATGATGTAAGGATAATTAGTTACCTTTAAACAACGCTAAATGTAGTGTCATGTCCTACACTCTAAAAAATAATCCGCTGATATATAACTACATGGTAGACAGCGAAACAATAGAGAGACCCAATACTGTTACTGACTTGGGAGTGACATTTGACTCGAGGCTCTCATTTAATTTGCATATCGATACAATCCTCAATTCGGCATATGGAATGTATAAATTTCTATATATAAACTGCGCTGAATTTGAAAAAGGCGGGACTTTAAAGCTATTATATTATGCATTTATCAGATCAAAACTAGAATATGCATCGGTTGTCTGGAGTTCCTATTATCGACGAGTGGATTTTGAGATCCTCTGGACAAACATACAAACCTTGCTCGTTTAATAGTATTTGATATTGATGTATATATTTATAATATATATTTAAGATTGGGTAGAGTACCACATATGATTAAAGTGAGACTGCGATAGTAATGACACGGCCGAAACGTCCCGGATAGATAAATTTGTGAAAACAGCGACAAAAATCTAGAGTTTTGGGGCCCCGTTGTTCTGTTGGTCCTAGTGCCCCCTCTGTCGAACTTACGCCACTGCATTTGAAAGTCTAAGACCTAGAACCTTAAACAGTTTTAAGCAGTTTCAAAATGTCACTAGTGGAAGATTGGTTTAACTCTGTACATGAATTTTTAACTTAATTTGCAAGTATGTCTTAGATTTGTACCTAATTCTTCTACTGGTATTTATAATTGTCTCCTTTTTCTGTTATAATTTTATTGCGCAGACTTATTACGACTAACACACTGACATTTTTCATGTACAATTGCAATTTATTTTCAAAAAGGAAATAAAGTATCTATCTATCTATTGACAGTGAGGAGGCAGTTTCTAGAAGGGTAGTTAATCTGCAGAGATGCCGCCAATCCAATAAGTTTGTTTCTTTCTTCTTTTTTGTTCTTCTTTTTTCTTTGTCGCAGCTGTTTAAACAATAATAACAGCAGAAACCCATGAGAAAGTGGCGAAAGTGTAAATATATGGGTAGAAAAAATTGAGGAAAGGAAAATGGTGTAAAATACACCAGTCAGAGCTTTTGTTTTAGTTTATAATAATTTAGGTTATAAACTAATACGTAAAAGAAAGTGCAATGAAGAACCAATTAAGTCCAGTATCACATGTAAAATTGGCGTGGTCACGTCAAAAGCTTGCCAATAATCGTAATTGAATCGGAAAGGTTTAAAGAAAATAGAAAGCTTATCTAACACATCATTTATCAACCAACAATTATAAAAATCTAATGGTACACTTTCATTTTCGTTTCAAGATTCTATATACAGGGTGCGCCAATTATTTCCACTCGATCTCTAGCACCGAAACTAAAAGAGATATCAACAAGATTATTTGTAGGGGTAGACAGTGTCACTCGGACTACAATTTTAAAATATTTTGATGTATACAGGGTGGCTAATTTTTGCGGAATGAAAATTAATTTGTTATTTTTAATTTGAACACCCTGTATACGATTATGTCTTCTGATTCTACTTAATATTAGATTTACGGTAGTTTTTTGTATTTGTAAATCCGACGCGGCGTTGACAAGTTATTCCTATTTTAAGCAGATTTAATGAAAAAACAGCGCTTCAGAAATATTGGCACAAAAACCACATTTTTTAAAAAATTCCTCAAAAAAGCTACTATGATGTAAATGAAACATGTACCTATCACAATAAACACACAACATCTTCACCTGTTGCACAGGGTGTTTGCCGATGGCGTGCCAATAGTCTAGTTTTCAAATGGTAATAACTTAATTTTTTCAAATGGGACACCCTGTATATTTTTCTTCAGTTAGAAGCTCTCCCTAATACGCATTAAAAAAATATGGGGTTTTGCACATCTAACTTTACTATTTACTTTAATAATTGACGTTAAGTGACAAACAACATATTTTACACAATTTTTAATAAGTACAAAATTTTACAAAGTTTAATCGTAAGAAAACTACAATAGTGAAAGTTAAAATTTATAGTAGGTGTTCAAAATGTCTTCCATTTTCATTTATACATTTTCTTGCCCTTTTTTTCATTGATTTACGAAAATCTCTTAGCATTACAGGGGTCACCTGTCTAAATGCTGCAGTAATTCTTTCTTTCATATTTTCTTTTGTGGTAACCTCTTCTTTGTAAACAATATTTTAATAAAACCCCACAAGAAAAAATCGCAAGGTGTAAGGCAAGGCGATCTAGTAGGCCAATTTATAGGTCCTCCCCTTCCTATCCTGAAATTCCCTATTTAACCAATTGCGAACATCTAATAGGTAATGTGGTGTGGCACCATCTAATTGAAACCACATTCCGTTGCGATAATTTTGAGGCACATTTTGCAATAAGTTGCGAAAATCATGTTCTAAAAAATCTAAAAATATAGCTCCGTTTACAGTCCCATCAAAGAAATAGGGACCAATTACATAATCACCTATTATTCCCGCCCACACATTCAAAGACCATCGATACTGTGATGTGGTTCTAAATAAATGTTCATTGTGGTCCGAATAATAATGGAAGTTGTGTCTATTTACACAACCGTTCTTATGAGACGTGGCTTCGTCGGAGAATAAAACTTTGTTTAAAAAGTTACGCTCTATATTTATCTTGTTTATTAACATCTACAGTATTCCACTCTACGCGCGAAATCACGTGGTAACAATTCTTGGATATTTATTCTTTTTTATTATGCGTCTAATTGTGGTATTGGAAATATCTAACTGATTGCTTAATTGCCTTGTGCTTATATTGGGATCTTCAACTATACTGATCATTACCTTATATTCGTTGTCAATAGTAACAGCTGTAGTTTCACGTGAATGTTTTTCATACTTGACGGTTCCTGTTCTATCAAATCTATTCTTTAAATTCTCAAAAGTATTCTTTTGTGGATGACGTCTTTTTGGGTATCTTTGACGATAGACCCTACTAGCAAGAAACGCATTTTTTTGACATTCACCCAGTATCCATATCATATCAGTATTTTCTTGAACACTATAATTCTTGTTAAAATCGATTTTTTATACACAATGCGGATTAAATATAGTAGACGTGATACAATACAAAATTTTATGTTGACAATTAATGCCATAACAAAATATACAACTGTCATTTTCATAGGTAACTTGATTTCTTATTAAAAATTGTGTAAAATATGTTGTTTGTCACTTAACGTCAATTATTAAAGTAAATAGTAAAGTTAGATGTGCAAAACCCTATATTTTTTTAATGAGTATTAGGGAGAGCTTTTAACTGAAGAAAAATATATAGGGTGTCCCATTTGAAAAAATTAAGTTATTGCCATTTGAAAACTAGACGATTGGCACGCCATCGGCAAACACCCTGTGCAACAGGTGAAGATGTTGTGTGATTATTGTGATAGGCGCATGTTTCATTTACATCATAGTAGCTTTTTTGAGGAATTTTTTAAAAAATGTGGTTTTTGTGCTAATATTTCTGAAGCGCTGTTTTTTCATTAAATCTGCTTAAAATAGGAATAACTTGTCAACGCCGCGTCGGATTTACAAATACAAAAAACTACCGTAAATCTAATATTAAGTAGAATCAGAAGACATAATCGTATACAGGGTGTTTAATTTAAAAATAACAAATTAATTTTCATTCCACAAAAATTAGCCACCCTGTATACATCAAAATATTTTAAAATTGTAGTCCGAGTGACACTGTCTACCCCTACAAAAAATCTTGTTGATATCTCTTTTAGTTTCGGTGCTAGAGATCGAGTGGAAATAATTGGCGCACCCTGTATAGGTATCTCAGTTTATTTAAATAATTATCTTTAACAACAGAAAACGTTTTAGCTCCAAATAAACATAATAACTTTTAGTCATTATCTACCTTCAGTCATCCAATTGTCGAAAACGAAATAAAAATTTCATTCGTCGCCGTCAGTTTACTTTTTATAAAGTTAGAGGATTGCCAACCAACACAACGAGAAAATTGCATTCGACAAACATGGGAGTTCGCTAAAACTTCTTATTGGATTTAGTCAATTTAAGACAGCTTCACTCGCTATTAGCCCAAGCAAAGAATACCATCAAATTGTCAATTAATGCATCAGTTCAAAACCAATTTTGAGCTCCCTCCAGGCATCTCAACATGGCCGCGAGCAACGAGACCCAAGAATTCGGATAATCGAGAGTGCCAGCGAGAATAGGGGTGGAACTGTGAAACGAGTCTTGCCTTTTCATTCGTCTGCAACAATTCTTTAAGAGGGGTGCATATAAACATCACTTCTTGCAGCTTACTTTCTCCCCTAAAACGACAGTTTGTTTTTCTTTGTGGACAGTTGTTTAGTTAAAATGAAAACTTTCGTTTAAGGGTAGATGTGCGTTCTAAAACAGTTTCTTTTCTGCTCGAGTACAAAAAAAAATTACAACGAAAGTTGTTTTATTAAAGTTAAAATTTTTAAAAAAAAATTAATAACTCAAATTAACATTTTTCCTTCTATAACTCAAATAGCTTCAATAAAGAACGATCTTTATTTGAGTCCAAGAATTTTCATTGTATCTCAATTGCATCTATTATTATTAGACAAAATAATATCATCGTAACCGCAAATTCTACTTCGAAAACTCTACGCGCGCCGAGCCGTTGAATACAAATATTCAGGCGAGGCGTTCGGATAAACTAAAGTATCTTTGCCTAAAATGTATGCAAAGAAAAATCAAAGAAAGCATTTTAAAGAGGAGAATCTAAGCTTTCTCAGGAAGCCATTAGTTTCTACTTTTTTTTGTTTTCTCATAGAAAATTTGACCGGAAGTTTTAATTTCTAAGATTCTCACTGATTTTTATAAAACTGAAGATATCTATTAATAGAGGCATAACAAAAAAAATCCCTATAGATTATTTATTTATTTATTTATTTTGATACACCACCCAACAGTTGTACCAACCATTTAATGGGTGGGAAAAGGACAACATAACAAAAATGTTAATAATAACAAGCACAATATATATAATACAAAAACTGCCAGCAGTCCAGGGTTAACGTCCATTAAAAAAAAACCTGTGTCTGCGTGAGACAGGAAAAAAAATGGACGTTAACATTGGACAACTTGGTAGTGTACGGAACATCTACTATGCAATTACACAATTTTCTAAAAGTTCGTAATACTTATATAATACACATCAGTACCTAGAGAATTACACTTTTGATTTGGTATTTATTACAGGCAAATATATCCAAGCTGTCCTGGATGTTATGATACTCATTGATTGCTTGGTATAATGGGGATGAATTTAAAATATTTGTTCTTGCAGCTGGCAAATAGAAACTACAATAAACTCTTAGACCCGCGCGTGGTATTTTAAAATGAACATAATTTAACAAATCAATGCTATCTATTTGACCATTAAGAATTTTCCAGAGTAATGAAATTTGCTGATAAGTTCGACGTTTTTCTAGATCAGGAAGTTTAAATCGTGTTAATAGTAGATCATGAGGGTAGCCCCTTGGAGGGTAAATACCGTCCAATATAAAAGAAGCCGATTTGATAAATTTCCTTTGAACTTTTTCAATTAGGTCAATATAGACTTTCTGCCTAGGACGCCATACCTCCGATGCATATTCGAGTTTCGATCGGACGAATAGAGATATCTGAGAATTCTTTGCAGCTTCTTATGACAAACCCTAAACTTTTATTAGCAGATGACACCATTGATTCTATATGTTTAACAAAATTTAGCTCGGGATCAAAGTATATTCCAAGATCTCTCACAAAATTCGGCCTGTTAACAATAATATTATGCAATTCATAATTAAAAATAAGAGCTGGTAAAAGACATAACAGAACATTTGTCTGGATTTAACGGAAGTGAGTTATTTTGACAACAATTTGCTATATCATTTAGACAGTTTTGGAGAAGTAAAGAGTCATTGAAAGAACGAATTTCAACTAATAGT
The DNA here is from genome assembly GCA_949320105.2 of Crepidodera aurea. Classification (NCBI taxonomy): domain Eukaryota; kingdom Metazoa; phylum Arthropoda; class Insecta; order Coleoptera; family Chrysomelidae; genus Crepidodera; species Crepidodera aurea. The sequence continues at coordinate 25,424,236 of OX439477.1, forward strand.
TTCAGGTCATCTGCGTACATTAAAACTTTTATATCGTTGATGTTAATAACAATATCATTTTGAAAAATAGTAAATAAAAGCGGTCCCAAAATTGATCCCTGCGGAACTCCTGATACCTGATGGAATTTATCTGATCTGAAACCACGACACTGGACATACTGATGTCTGTTCTTCAAATACGAAGACATTAGCAGATGTAGCTGTGGACTTAAACCTATAGATGACAGCTTCTGGAGTAAAATGACATGGTCAATTCTATCAAAGGCCTTAGAAAAGTCAGTATATATTACATCTACTTGACCTCTTTTATCTAAGGCCTCCGATATGAACTGTATAGAGCAAATAAGATTTGAGACCGTAGACCTACCTGCCATGAATCCGTGTTGATCAGGGGATATAGATCGTTTGATATGATTTGACATATGATCATGCAGAACGATCTCGAATATCTTAGCGAAGTTACATATGATGCTAATGGGTCTATAATTCTGAACATCATTTTTGTTGCCTTTTTTATGAATAGGAGTTACGCGAGATATTTTCCAGTCACTAGGGAGAGTACAAGATTTTAAGATCATATTAAAAATTATTTGTAAGGGAGTAGCAAGAATGTATGCACATTCTTTAACAAGAAATGAAGGAAGTAAGTCAGGCCCCATTGTCATGTTAGATTTCAATTTTTTAATAGCTTTGATAGTTTCATCGTGTGATACTGATGTTATATTGGCAAATTTTATGTTAATTCAGTTACATGATTGGTGGTTGCTGTCTGAGAAAAATTGTTGCAAAAATGATCTGCAAAAGCCTCGACAATTGATTGTGGAGATTCAATAAAGCAGCCATTATACTCAACTGATGTTGGTACGGAAAATGAAGAATTTTTAGAATTCACATAACTCCAGAATTGTTTGGGATCTCTTTTTATGTCTCTTTTAATATTTTGCAAATATAAAGTGCGAGCAGTTGAAATTTCTCGTTTAATTTTAGAGCGGAGGATTTTAAATTTATTCAAAGTGTCCAAGAGCTGGGTGGATTTATAGCTTTTGAACGTTTTTTCTTTTTGTCGAATCATGTGAATTATATTGCCATTAAACCACGGCGGATAAGTTCTGGAGCTTGTTTTCTTGATAGGAATATGATCTCTAAAAATATCATATAATTTATTGTTCAATAGATGAACACCAATATCTACATTCTCAACATTTTGCAGAAAACTCCAATCAATATTATTTAATGCATTGTAGAGATTTGGAAAATTAGCTTTTTTATAATTGAACTGTATATTATCAGGTTTACAGGGTATTGGTGCATGTTTATTTTTTGTTGATACCTCTATGCACAATGATGGGTGGTAATCGTCTTCATTCAAGACTATTTCATCAGGTCTAGAAACTTGGCATGCGTTATTTGAGAAAACTAGATCTAATAAACGCTGAAATTTATTTTTGATTGAATTGAACTGTTTTAAATTAAAGAAATTTGCAAAAGTTTGGACAACGTTTAGTTTGGAGGACATACTAGCACCACTGATTTGAGAGACATACTCAGGTATATTGAAATCTCCGAGTACAAGAAGATGTTTATCGTATAAAGCTGTAAATAGAGATATTGTTTCCAGAACGACTTCATAATCATCAACTGAACAAGAAGGGGGTATGTAAATAAGCAAGATGTATATGCATTGGTAACATGGTCTTATTTTAACCAGTAAGAAATCAATATTCGTATTTAGGGGAATTGGGATACTATGATCAATTATATTAACCATACTGGAATTTAAATCCTTCCTGAGTGCACAGATAACTCCACCACCTCTTTTGGAATCAGTTTCTTTATATTTTCGATCAACCCTGTATACATCAAAAGAAGAGAGATCAAATAGTTCACCATCTTGGATCGTATCATTACACCAGCTTTCTGTAAAAAAGTAGCCTGCATATTCAGTAATAGCCGAAATACTGTTGAATAACTGGGTAGTTTTCGTTCTAAGGCCTCTAACATTTTGATAGTAGAATACAAATTTGGAATCTAAACTGTCAGCGATACGAGTTTTAGGTGTATTTATTAGTTGCTATTGGGACGGTACTATGTTATCTCTAAATTTTGTTAAAGCTCTCTTATAGAAGTGGCAATTTCTATCCAATGCTACATGATCTATAGATATATTTATATTATGATTTAATTTAAGATTAGTACAATTTACACATTTTAGACTATCAGACTTACATTCTTTTACATCGTGATTAGAGGAACATGATGATAATACATTCACTCAAATGCTTCTGAAAGCTTTTGTGGACACGAAATTAGCACATAAATCTTCTACCGAGCTTTTCAATGGCTTTTTGTGTTACTTGGATAGTTACCATTATTATATATATATATATATATATATATATATATATATATATATATATATAATATGATTTGAATATATGTATCTAACAAAAAAAATATTGTTATAGGTTTGGTTCCAAAATCGACGAGCGAAATGGAGACGACAAGAAAAAATGGAAGCCGCTCGTCTAGGTTTAAGTGAATACCATGCAGCTACTCTCTCCAGAGCGGCAGGTTCCAGTCTGACCCTCCCTATGGATCCTTGGTTGTCACCACCTCTACTATCGGCACTTCCTGGATTTCTAAGTCACCCACAAACCGGATATCCTAGTTACCTCACGTCTCCAGTCGCTTCAGATCCAGGTAGGCCTCCTATGGCACATACGCACCATCATTCATCTAATAATACTCCCCCTGATCTCAGAACTACGTCAATAGCTGCTCTTCGTCTCAAAGCAAAAGAACACGTTGAAAATATTACTAAAGGACTACAAATGGTTTAAGTGAGTGTCTAATATTCGACGAAAGAAATTAGGTAGTAAATATCCGATTGACTGCGCCATTTTCAAATCAAACGAAATTTATGAATTTTTTAGTTGGTTATACTCAAACATTTTAACTAAAATTTCACTTTCGCTTTTAGAAAACAGATCATACAGGGTGTGGTATTTGAGTTGAGACGCACTCGAAATATAAAATTCAACAAAACTGTTTGTGCTTGAGGAGGAAATAAAAACATTAGTTTAGAGTCAACTTTGATATTTAACTTTCGTATTTTCGAAATAAATCTACATCTGTTTTTTTGCGATGCTGAGAAATGTATCTTGTTTTATAGGGACGTACATGGACGCATCAAATAGAACATCAGTAGATCCAGGAAATTGTGAATATCGACGACGTAGTTCCATTGATTTGATGCTTTTTGCTATGTTATCGTAACCACAAAAACTACGATAACATTGATTCAAAAATGATTTAGTACCTAATGAATAAATTGATCATAGATATTATCAAAAGTGGTCAGTTGTAGTATTAAGCTCAGTATCAACTGGATTACAACAATCCTAAATGGTTGATTTAGTTTTTCTCATTCATGTGTCACCTAAAAGAGCTAATTCGTTTTGTAGAAATTGTTCAAAATAGTGGTGTGGAATAGAGTACGTATTTAAAAAAAAAAGAAAAATTAATAGTTTTTAAAAAAATATTAAGGAAATAAAATTTACCCCATTTCACCCCCTAAAAAATACACAATAGATACATCAAAATAGAGTTATTCACAAAAATCTTTTTTATCTAGTTTAACCTTTTCAAAATGATCTTTTACTAGAGCTTTATTTGACAAATGCATTTCATCAAATTACCACTTTTTGCGTGAAAAGTGGTTTAAATAAAACATAATTTCTCCTTTTTTACTAAATTACTTTGTTTTTGAAATATTTAGTTCTCAACTTTATTACCACTCCCTGTATTTTTTCATGTATTGAATATAGTGGAGTGCCGTTAGTAGTAAAAAGTGAAAAACCTCGAACGAGAGTGGCAGTGAATCGATTTTGATGGGGTTTTTTGCATTGCATTTCTAAAATCTAATACTAAAATGTCTATATATTATAATTTGCCGATCTTTGTTTATTGCAAAATTCCGAAATTGATTTTAAATTAATAATGAATCAAAACTAACTGCAATAATTTTATTTACATCAAAAAGTGAGGGAAAAAAAAGAAAGAAATTTATTTTTTGACTGATAATATAGAGATGAATGAACCATTTTAAAGCTTACAGAAATGTCATGTTGTGACAAACTTTTTCATTGGAATAACCGTTTTTTCAATATTTGCAATTTCAAACGGCCATATTAGTGTCAGAAGGACATGGACCAAAATTTATCAGGATTGAGAGTACCTCCCCCCCGTTTTCGAGGATGCTGAACACGATGGCGGTATCAGAATTACTGTTTTCGATTGCTTAACCCCCTAAAACGGCCAAAAACTACCTCCTAAAGGGGTTAAACGGGCATCACATCATTTACCTGTAAAAAAAACGTCTTTCCCCCCGTTTTCTAGGATGCTGAGCACGGTGGTAATGTTGAAGATTACTTTCGATGCTCACCAACCCCTCTCCCGTTTTCGAGGATGCTGTGAATGAGAAAAATAATGATACTTCTCTTCATGGTTGTAATTTTCTTTCTTCCCCCTTTAGTTAAAAAATTATAATCGAATACACCAAAAAGTAGGTCTACTGTAAAATTGATAGACATTTTTATTTTCACATTAAAATTTGAGGAACATTTATTATGTAGCTTGCAATTACGTTTAACAACATTGTTACAGTCTATTTTCTTATATTAAAATAATTCGCCACATAAAGATACCATGATGCATAAAGCTAAAATCTGCATACAATAAAATATTTTTCTCGTTCACATCTTATATCAACTAATTTAACCTACGCTTCTTAGTACCTACATAGATGATAGTCGTTACAATGGTCATTACAATCGTCAAAGTCCCAGGCTTCGTCAGCCGTTTCTGTCTCAGAATCAGACATGTTAATATCCGGTACAATAGCTTTTAGATGTGCTACCATCTATGGTAAGAAGAGAGTATTGACATTAAATTTTGACTGAATCTAGTCAAGATGTCACTCTCTTCTTTTTTATCCCTTTCAGAGATCAATACAAAGTGAGTAAACCAATAAGGAATTTTAATTTATTAGATTCGACATCCTAAGAACGGTTTCTGCCTTTCGGCTTCATCAGTTAGGCTTTTCGAATCCAATAAATAAAATTCCAAACTCGTACAAGTCAATAGCTATATCTGCTATAAGATAACATTTTTAGATGTGCTACCATCTATGGTAAGAAGAGAGTATTGACATTAAATTTTGACTGAATCTAGTCAAGATGTCACTCTCTTCTTTTTTATCCATTTCAGAGGTTAATACAAAGTGAGTAAGCCAATAAGGAATTTTAATTTATTAGATTCGACATCCTAAGACCGGTTTCTGCCTTTCGGCTTCATCAGTTAGGCTTAGGATGTCGAATCTAATAAATTAAAATTCCTTACCGGGTTACCCACTTTGTATTAATCTCTGAAAGGGATAAAAAAGAAGAGAGTGACATCTTGACTAGATTCAGTAAAAATTTAATGTCAATACTCTCTTCTTACCATAGGCAATAATTAATAACTTGTCATAGCTCCATTACTATTACATTTTCATCTTCTGCCAAGCTATTTTGGAAATTATTCGGATTTGATCAAACTTGCTTAAATGCACTTCGACAAATTTGACAAATGTGACAGTTATTTTGATTGATTAATTAAGTTAGGTTTACATTGGGAAAAAAAAGTGTACCAATTTTATATGACGCGCAGTGTACGAGTTTGGAATTTTATTTATTGGATTCGAAAAGCCTAACTGATGAAGCCGAAAGGCAGAAACCGGTCTTAGGATGTCGAATCTAATAAATTAAAATTCCTTACTGGTTTACTCATTTGGTCAATAGTATCTTCATCCACGTTATAATCAGTCTCGGGATTATCTTGTTCATCCACCACTCGGGTATTTGTACAAATTTTCCCCCCGATAATTTTTACAAAACACACTGCAGGTCAAGACTATTTTTACGCAGGTACATCTTGCCGAACATCCGATCTTACAAGAGCAATGGTATTCTTTTGTGAAAAATTCCGGGACCAACGGTTTATCAGAAAAGAAGAAAAAAAACACCTCTGTTGGGGGTGAATTTTGGCCGGTGGAGGGGTTGGTAAGGTTCGGAAGTAATCTCTAATACCACCACCGTGTTCGGCATCCCCGAAAACGGGGGGAAAGACGTTTTTTTACAGGGAAATGATGCGCTGCCCATTTAACCCCTTTAGGGGGTAGTTTTTGGCCGTTTTAGGGGGTTCGGCTTGCTAAAAGAGAAATTCTGATACCGCCACTGTGCTCAGTATCCGCGAAAAGGGGGGAAAGACGTTTTTTTACAGGGAAATAATGTGCTACCCCTTTACGGGGTAGTTTTTGGTCGTTTTAGGGGGTTCAGTAATCGAAAACAGTAATTCTGATACCGCCATCGTGTTCGGCATCCTCGAAAATATATATAGTGTAGGGCGGAAAAGTAAATGCGGTAAAAATTCACATATATACATTCAAGTATGTAGTGTCAAAAACACATTCCAAAAGAGAAAATGATGATTCGATCACTGCCAACTTCGTTCGAGGTATGAATCTAACGCCACTCCACTAATATTAAAAAAAAAATCTGAACACAAAGAATTTCTGTTTGTGAATGTACATACTACTGTATATTATAATGTACTTATTATATTGTTGTTGAACATTTGTGATGAGTGTTGATGTTATCACTTGTAGTAGATTAATTTATATCGCCCATGGAATAGTTTGTAAATAATTTATTTCTCTCATTAGGAATATTTTTGCTTTAACTTGTTTACAGAATTGAATTTGTTCGAACTAAATTTTTAAAATGCAAGAATTCTGTAATTTGTAAGAAAAAATAATAAATTTGTTAAAAATAAAACATATTATCCTTAGATGTGCTGCCATCTATGATTAGAAGAGAGTATTGACAATTATTAAAAGCAAAAAATTCCCGGTGTATTGGGGTTGCATACACAATTTGCATTGTATGTTGCAAAGCTTTTATTTGACTGATTCTAGTCAAAATGTCACTCTCTTCTTTCGTATCCCTTTCAGAGATTAATACAAAGTTAGAAAACGAGTAAGGAATTTAATTTATCAGATTCGACATCCTAAGACCGGTTTCTGCCTTTCGGCTTCGTCAGTTAGGCTTTTCGAATCCAATAAATAAAATTCCAAACTCGTACAAGTCAGTAGCTATATCCGCTATAAGATAAAATTTTTAGATGTGCTGCCATCTAACTTTGTATTAATCTCTGAAAGGGATACGAAAGAAGAGAGTGACATTTTGACTAGAATCAGTCAAATAAAAGCTTTGCAACACACAATGCAAATTGTGTATGCAACCCCAATACACCGGGAATTTTTTGCTTTTAATAATTGTCAATACTCTCTTCTAATCATAGATGGCAGCACATCTAAAAATTTTATCTTATAGCGGATATAGCTACTGACTTGTACGAGTTTGGAATTTTATTTATTGGATTCGAAAAGCCTAACTGACGAAGCCGAAAGGCAGAAACCGGTCTTAGGATGTCGAATCTGATAAATTAAATTCCTTACTCGTTTTCTAATATTATCCTTAATGTCGACTGTCCATAACAATTTCTATTCATTTTTTTTGGTAGTATAAATTAGTTCGGTCTGTTTTTTGAGTTCAAAAATGTATGTTCCATAGACTTCAATAAGCTTTTCATGGGCTTAAGTTGCACTTTTCTTCTAATTAAAGCTAATAATTAAAAACACCTGCAAATGATCCTTGGTTAACACAAAATTCGATATTTTCAACACTGTAAAAAACAACATTTTTGTATGAAACCGTCAAATTCGTTACTATGAACTTTAAAAATGGACCTAACTAATTTGTACACCAAATATATACAGGGTGTCCCATTAAGAATGGGACATAGAACAACCGCAGATTCTCCAATTCAAAATAAAACGATTAAGCGAAATATGCTTAGATAAAATGTTACTCGTTTCCGAAATACGGGGTGTTGAAGTTGAAAACTGAAAAATTATTAATGGCCATAATTTTTTTAATACACCGTATAATTTTACTCAAATCGGCACACTTGTTAAATATCATAAAATGCACCTAACAGTAAAAAAAACAGTTCAGTACGCTCTGCCAGTGGCGTACGGCAGAAGTAAGTAATGCTTGTACCCCTTCTAAATGTTACGCCGCTGTCTAAATTTTAATTTTGACTATAATTTTAATTTTTTTGATATTTTCTAAGTCAATAATGTACACTTGTTAGTTTGTTGTAAAGTCATTGTTTTTCGAGATATTCACAGTTAAAGATAGATAGACATGTACTTTTTATTTATTTATTTATTTATTTATTTAAATTTACGTCATAACTTCTGGTTTTTGCAGGATGGGGCGCCAGCCCATTACATATTAGATGTTCGGAATTACCTAAATTTACGTTTTCCACATCCACAAGTAAAAATTTCATTACATTAGTTTTTACTTTGTTTGGTTTTAAGACAAAATTGTAAAAATGGATATTATTAATAATAATACAAATAAAAAGTACATGTCTATCTATCTTTAACTGCGAATATCTCGAAAAACAATGACTTTACAACAAACTAACAAGTGTACATTATTGACTTAGAAAATATCAAAAAAATTAAAATTATAGTCAAAATTAAAATTTAGACAGTGGCGTAACATTTAGAAGGGGTACAAGCATTACTTACTCCTGCCGTACGCCACTGGCAGAGCGTACTGAACTGTTTTTTTTACTGTTAGGTGCATTTTATGATATTTAACAAGTGTGCCGATTTGAGTAAAATTAAACGGTGTTTTAAAAAAATTATGGCCATTAATAATTTTTCAGTTTTCAACTTCAACACCCCGTATTTCGGAAACGAGTAACATTTTATCTAAGCATATTTCGCTTAATCGTTTTATTTTGAATTGGAGAATCTGCGGTTCTTCTATGTCCCATTCTTAATGGGACACCCTGTATATTGGCATAAAGTTCACTCACAAGAAGTTATTTTTAGATACACAAAACTAAAGCTACTAAAGTATAGTTTTAGAAAGTCGATTTACTTGTACATTGAAGGTAAATCTTACATTTGTTTTTTTTTAATAAACAAAGAAATAATAAAGTTATACTTAAATAAAAATATTCATGAGAGAAAACTAACGTTTTTAATAATTATTAAAAATGTAATTACCGCATTTCATTTTTTTTTCTTGCCTTTTTAAATACGATTTTGAATTCAGTTTTGGAATCTTATTTTGCCTCCAAAGTACATATGTGCAATTTTTTCGGTGTGTTTGAATCCACAGATTAAAATTATTATTACATTAACTTTGACACAACCAATAGGTTTCTTGGAAATATGAGTATTTATTTGAGTTAATTAATGAATAAAACAAATTCAATAGGTTTTAAAACCATTTGATAAATATTGGAAAATATAAATTACCCAAAATAAATCTAGTAATTAAGATTATATTTTTTTCTTCTTTCTTACAAACTTATGTAAATGTATTTAAAAACAGTTGCAGGTATAGAAACAGAAAATAAAAATTGTTGTTTTTGTAGATTTGCAGAATTATCTGATACTGATACTTATATTTCTAACAAATAACCTAAAATCTTTTGTACTTTTCATACATTCCTATCTCTTATAGGTTCCTATTATAAATACTTAATTCAATTATGTACGAAATATATTAGACACTTTTATAATTCTCATAAATGATCTCAAAAATCCTATATAGTGATTTCATTAACTTGTAAATAGTCTTTACACGTGTAACAATATCGATATTTATTGTAATTTTTTCTTTAATGCTGTGAATTTTTTGTAAATAATGCAATAAATAATTTAATTTATATTTGTGTTTTTGTTACTACTTCCATTCATATTTGGTATGAGGTTACATATAAAAAGATATGAAAAACAAACATGGGGAACTAAAATAACCTCAAAATATTCAAATAGCTGATGATGTTAAATATCCTTTTAGCTTTTCTGAAGCCATATTATGTTAAAATTAAAAGGAAAGAATTAATGGTAAACCCTCATAAAATCAAATAGTCAAATTAACAAAAAGAAGAGTACAGATAAGCACTATTGCTTTCAATACATACAGAAAGATGTGTCGATTGTATGGTGGCCAAAAACTCTGCAGAACTAAAGCAGTCCAGATGGTTACTGACATTTAAAAATAAATGTGTCTTATCTTCAGCGATATACCCTTTGCAACTGCTTCCAAGGTCGGCCGATGCAAGTTTTTTCCTATATTGCCGCCTTTTTAAACATTGTTTGAATATGATATAAAGTGGACTGTATACCAGAAAAACTCCAAATAAAACACACACGTTATGTTTAACAAGTTTATTAAACTTTTAACGGTTAAAGAAAAACGTAAGAACAAAAAATCACTACATTTGGTATAGTTCTTCCATTTTCAATTGCAGAAATATAAAAACAAGTTCCTTTGTCGGCATTGGAGGCTTGTCGGCACATCTACAAGCCGCCAAAGCCGATCAAAGCAACTTACTGACACATCTGGGAATTTTGTTTTTATATTTCTGCAATTGAAAATGGAAGAACTATAACACTAAATAACTATGAAATGATTTATGTTACTGTTAGCCACTCAGATTGAACTTGTATTTTTATAACACACTGTTTTTGCCGTACTAAGAGGTGATTATGAATTTACGTCGCATTTTAATATACGACGGAGATGTGACTCAGTTCAGGGTTAAAAGCACACAATAAAATAATTTTCTCATCCGCGCTTCTAAGCGTTTAGTCTCGCAGTTGTGATAAGTACCGCCCAGATTGGTTACGTTCAAGAATGCGGGTACGTGTAAGAATTCGTTGCAGGTGTTCAAGAAAACGGAAGTTTGAGATGCCTAAATGGAGTTCGTCTATCTCAAAGTTGGCGATTTCGTCTCACTTCAACTCGTATCGAATGAAAGATTTTTAACTTTATTTTATCGTCTAATTCAAATATATCTGGCGAGTTGCCGGTAGCGCGGTTGCCAATACTGATTGTTGGCAGTGGCGCGGTTGCCAATTTGTTTAATTAAAACAGAATGCACGAGTACCTATCATTGTAAAACCTTCCTCCTCTAAAGACAAAGAAGAAGAACTTATATAAGAGCTTTATATGAACAACTTAACATTCCTTTATCATTTTTAACATTATCTCGAGTTTAGTCATTACCGTGAACCATTCTCAATTGTTGAATGTCTTGAATAATGAGGGTATACGAGAATTGTTACGTAGAATCGGACAAACTTAAGAATAGACCGCTAATATGGCTGCCAATGCGCAAAGGCGGACCTAATTACTCAGTAGCGCAGGTAGAAAGATTTTTACAAGTGATCATGTCAACGTTCCAAATACGTCATCGCTCCACTTCATTGGAACCTTCTTGTCGCATCTGGCTCGAAGGACTATGTAAATGTTTTCAACGACTCATTTCTAAGTTAATAAAAGTTCAATTACAGGTTGACATTTTTTATAAAGGTTTATTAAAACAACAATGTTTTGTCTTCATTGCAGCTGTTTACGAGGTCGGCCAATGCAGGTTTTGCGTTAAAATGCCGCCTTTTTAACCCGTTGAGTGCGCATGACACCGATCGGTGTCATTGTGGTTGCTTGCACAGAGCTACCGACACCGAACGGTGTCACTGGCCTATGTTCAGGAAATAGGCCATTGTGAAGTCAGCTCCTTGGAAGACCTCTCAATTTAAGGTGCGCAGTCAAAGCGTTGCACACTGTTTGAACTGATGATATTAAGTATAAATTTCGTTTTTTCCAAAATAACTCCCACTGAAACACACACGTTACGTTTAACACTTTTATTTAAACTTTTAACGACGTAACAAATAAAAACATTACATTTCGTAACACTAAAACAATTGTGACATGGTTTGTGTTAGCCAAACAGAATGCACTTGTAATTTTATAAAGTTTTGTGCAAAGAAAATAAATTTACGTTAAATGGTTTCAACGGAGCATCAGTCAATTTGAACAAACAAGCTTATACTATGAAATGATATGTGAAACGACATATTATTACGTTGTATTGGACAACGGAGCGGTCAGCCTGGTATGCAGCTGATAACACACTGCATAAAAATTAGACTCGCCCGCTTGTTTACGCTTAGGAATGCGGATATATGAAGGAATGTGTGCTTACGTGAGAATATGCGCTTGCAGGTGTTAAGACCCGGATGTCCGCGATGATTATACTGGAGTTCTTCCGTCCCAAGATTGACGATTTCGTCTCACTCCTACCCGTATCTAGTGAAAGATATTTTATTGTCTTATTTAAATATATTTGGCGAGCTACTAGTACGCTGTTGGCGCGGTTGCCAATTTGTTTATTAAATATAAATGAAATGAATTATGTTTAATTTGTAATTGGAAATTAAACAAACAACAAGAATTGCTTTCCAGTAACAAGATTATATTTCTTTTGGAATGTTTACATTTCTATTACCTTTACGTTCATTAAAAAGTGTTGTTTCAAAATGTTTAACCAAAACATGATAATAAAGGCACTAATTCTTATTACAAAAAAATTATATTTAATCCAATCTGAAGGTCAACCCATAAAGATTTATATTCTTACATTTATACCTTTATCAGTCTTCTAGAAAAATAAAAATATGACCGTCATATTTAACCAGATCTATTAATTCACATCGTTTTATCGTGTCGTGGATCTCATTGAGCCGCTATATTTGGCAATATTCAAAATAATTTGGAATATTTCCAGTTCGAATCATAAATGTATAAATAACGTGACCGTATTTTATGATAATCTCAATCCTAACTTAATTAAATACACGATTATAATATCGTGGTCGGTCACGCAACCGCAAATGTGAACGCGTTTTCCCCTAAAATTAATGTCAGTTTACACATTAGCATTAGTCTTGCCCACTTAGAAACTATTTTCCTTTTTTTAATTTTTCGTTTAGATTTTATCGCTAGAAACAGAATTATTTTAATTCGGATGCTTGTTAACTTTGGTTATTCGGTTTATGGAAATTCGTTGTTTAAGTTTTGAATTCATTCGCTTGGAGGTCAGTTCAACAGTTCGGCGTTACTGTCTGTTCGAAATCGAACATTTTGACCTATGCCCACAAAGGAAATAAAAATAACCAAACCGCACGCCTAAGTGCCCATCATAGCAACAGTACAACACGCATCGTAAATCAAGGCCATCGCGCAGATAATCAACGCGGAAGTAACTCACCGACGAGATAAAACTTCAATGCTAAAAGCCGCCCTTGTCGGCAACCGCCTTTACATACATCGCGACACATTGGCGAGACTGCAAGTTGCCAAAGAGATAAAAAAAAGGCACAACAATAAAGCTGAAAATACATACCCGTGATTGGCCGCCGAAGGATCTCGCATATCGACAAGCGTCTCAAATAAATCAAAATTAAACCAGTAGAACTTCTATCTCCGTATGAACAGGTCGCAATTATGGGACTGTGCATACGTAATAAATTCAGCAATTTATAACTTATACAAATTGCATTATATTACATACATACCCATATTCACATTCAGTTATTTCTTGAGCAATTGCAAACACAGTTTTGAATTTTGTTATATTATATGTTTGTTAAAAAGTGTTTTGTTTTTTACGAGGTTATCGTTAATATATAAAATTCAAGTAATCAGTGAATAATTTCGCTACAACCTATATACAGTCCACACAATTTCTCAGCTAACTTAAATCTACAATAAGTTGGGACAGGCCCATCTGCAGGGTGTGGCCTAATAAGTTTGGGTCTACAAATTTGGTATTATTTGGAACTTCCCAAAACACTATCAGATATATTTTTTTGTTGATATTACATTTATTCTTTACCTAATAGCTTTATATCGAAGGAACCTTTGATCACACCTCCATTGATTGAATAAAAACGGCTGTCTCGAATGGATAAAAAAGATGCTTCAAGTTGTCCGCAGAAAGTGGTATTCTCTCTTCTACTCTGGAATACAGTTGTTGACAAACTCCTGGATGAGTTAAACAAAAAAGGTTTCGAAACCCGGAGATATGCCGGAAACTGTCAGATCTTAGGTTATGGAAATGGTGAAGTGCTGGTGTGGCAAGGTCAAAAGTCAAAAGTCAAAAATGCGCAGCTTTTTTAACGAAAACTTGCAAACAATACAGAAAGTAAAGTATATAGGCGTAATCTTAGATGCCAAAGAAAGACAAAAAGTAACCAAATGAGCATTAGGAAATATATGGAGACCAAACCCATGAATAATATACTGATTTGGCCTTGGTAAGAGCTGTTATAATCATGGCTCACCAGTTTGATGACCTAAAACCAAACAAACCCAGAGATTAGTAATAATTTAATGGAGAGCAGTTCTTAAAAACCACCCTTCGATAAAAGGTTGAACCCCCAACCCTAGTTATAAATGCATTTTAATGCTCCATACTGACGTGTAAAGTATAAAACTGATATTCGAAACCATTTGATAACGATTATTGGGGAATAACTGATTTGCATCATCTTCCTGAAGGGTGCAGCGCCCTTAATATTTATTTTCGGTCAAGGGATTATGTAACAACCTATTGTTACAATTGGATTTTCTTGAATTTTAATTTACAATTTGTACATAGGTGGGTTTTGAAAGCAACTGATTTCTCAATGAGTTTCTGTTAAGTTTTTATAGATCGTTTATCTTTTTTCATGATAGGGGCTGTAATAATATAAACTATGTATGTATGATTGGTGTTCATTAAGTCTTATATGAAAAGGTCTGGAAGTTTCTCCTATATAAATTTTATTACATTAAAAATAAACAATTCTAAAAATCAAAAATATGTTAAATTGCTTGTGATTTTGGCCATAAAATACAAAGGAATTCTTTAATTAGATTATTAAAAGAACCTAATACTTTGCAACCAGTGACCTCGCATTTTTGCATGTTCGCGGGAGTAGATAATGAGACACAAGTACTCACGTGATGATTTTAATCTCAAAGTACGACTTAGGAAAGGCATGATTTGACTACTGCTTTTTTGGTTTCTAATTATTTTTCTAAGAAGTTAATAATTAGAGTTGATTTGATTGCTTTAAATTAAAATCTTCCTTTTTGAAGGCATTAAGAAAAGTTTCTTATACAAATTAGGCAAATTATAACTACTATTTCCCTCTTCTTAATTTCCAGGGGTGGGTGAACAACAATTAATTAAAATTACTGGCCACAGTTCAACCAACTCAATTAAGCCTTATCTGCAAATGGATAATGAGCATTATTCCAACATCATAAACACCCTCAGAACCTCCAGCTAAAAAACAGAAAACAGAAGATCCTGCAGCCACTCCTCGAGCTTCTCAGTCTACAGCTGGACCCATCAACAACATTAATGATTTACCCAAGTTTATCAATGAGTTAACAAAGATTTCAAACAATACTCCTACATACTGTGTACCAAAATTTCAATTTATATTTTAATTGTATCATAAATAATTAAGTTTGTAGTATTTTGTGATTAAATAAATTACCTGTTTTTCAGTTTTCAAATTAATACCTACATGTTTATTATGTATGCGTATATTATAATGGTATGTGATTTTTCTTTTTATATTTATTATTAATTTTTTATTTAATTTACCTTCTTCCGTAAATTTAGACAGAACGTCTTTTATAAATATTGTTATTGTAGTTGGGCGCCATCTGTCTTATTACATAGGAAAGTATAGCCAATATCTATCTCAGGTTCTAGGGTTCTCTAAGAGGTTAGATTTTTATAAAATCAATGACAACGAACGCAATGAAAAATTATAAACATTTATTAAAGAAAAAAAATTAACGATAAACTTTATCTGTACAGAAACAATTGTTTGGTGTAATACGGTAAGTGTAGTTTTTATAAAAATAATATTTGCAAGTGTGATACGAAATTTTCTTAAACTTCTTACCTTATTCACTTTCTAACCTAACATAATTAAACTTTTATAAGGTTAGATTGTTTTCAATCTAACTTTATTATTATGACCTTTTATAGTTTAAACTTTTTAATTATCGATATATAGTAATTAAAATGGTACCTTTTATTCAATTTAAGCTTTTCGTTCTTATTTTAGTTGTTCAAAATAAATGGGATTCTATAAAATCGTTTTTCCATATAACACCAAAATCAGGAAACAGGATGGATATTTTTATGCCGAATATAGTTGGATCTGGATACTTTTATACAGGAATAGAGCTGGGACTGGAGATGTCCAAACAGGAACACAGGATAGGATGGATAATTTTGGATAAAGCCACCTTTTAAGATTGTTGTTCTTCTTGAATTATTTTTATCTTTTCTTAACCTCACGTTTTCTGACAGGTAACAATTTTTTCTTTTAAATCGCGTTGCTTTGGGTTTTTCTTTTGTTTTTATGATACTGAGCGACGTGAACTCTTCAAAAGATTTTGGTAAAAAGCCCCCCTTTGACACACGAAATGCTTTTTATAAAGTACAATGTCACAGCTTCCTAGATGAAAATTTGACATTTTTTACAAAATTAAAAAAAATTATTGATTTTATTGCAAATTTTGACTAATAACATCTTATTCTATAGATTAAAAGAAAATTTTTGATATACTTTTTATATCATTTCGAATTATATTAACTTTGTACAAAGACACTTTTTGTTCGTCATCATTGATTTTCTAATTATCATTAAACTTCATTATTGTTGTACTTTTTTGCTATATTTCTTTAATTTTATAAATCCTAAACTCTTTTTCGTTTAATTTACCATCGTTTCGTTTAACTTAAACTAATTATGTTGAATTATTGTTAGATTGAATTTTAAGGTTAACTTTTATTATAAGTAATATTTTCTTCCTGTCTAAGTTATACGTTAAAAAAAAGGCTTTATATTCAATACCATTACAATATATAATAGGTAGTATGTTTTGTAAGCGATGTGTATGCAGAATAATCTGTTACTCATGAAATAGTCTTGTCAAATACCATTCGGGCATCTAATTTTCCCTGTGAAAAAAATCGAAAAAAATAAACAATTTTGTTGAGGAAGCGAGGGCTACGAAATCAAATATTTTGAGCTAATGTAGATATAAATTCCAGAAATATTTCCTCATTCCTGGAATAAGCTATATCCACTTTGCAACACATTAGCTTTCAGCTCTAATATACTCAAATCTAGTGTACCAAAAATGGTTTAACCGCTTCAACGATCGATCTAATTCTCAGCAATACTGGCAATATCATCGGCCAAATTGAAATTAATTAGTATTCAGGCAGAAATTCTTAGTGAAGATACTGGAGAACTCGTGCCGCTCTAATGGTTGATCAACGACGACAAACAGGTATTAGCATTTTATTGCTTTAGTCGAACCCTCCACGCCCTCTAGATAAAGTGGAATTAAAACTGAAGAGCCCTTTGATCTCAACTATATTAACTAAACTGAGCTATTGGCCACACTTATTAAATGAGAGGGAGAGGAAAGTGAGTTGTTTCTTTTTCTCTTTTCGCGCTTGGACGGAGTTAAGCGACTGTTTAAACGGTTATTAGATACCTGATTTGGAGACAATTAAAATGTTATTTTCGTTAGGGGTTATTATCTTTAAATTAAAGTGTCTCCGTTACTCATAAAAATGTTTTATACGCCGCATTTTTGCCAAGCTGAAACTTTTCGAAACAATAAAATTGAATGAAAAGACAATTTTGTTTATGAAGCTGAAATTAGCAGCCAGATTAACCTTTTGTTATGTTACAGGCTTGTCAGAAAGATCGTTTTTACTAAGAACTTTTTCGAGTAAATAAAAATATTCACTATCCAGTTTTCTGTTGATCCCTTTTGCTTGGACAACCAACACGCCTTCCGACGATCTATCTCTCCTGGGTCACTAAAAAGTCCTGGACAGATCAACCAGCCGCTTTGACACAAGACGTTTGTTTGTTATCTCGCCATTTTAGATTGTGTGAAGAGATATTCGTTATATTTTTCTAACAGTAAAACCTTAAAAACTGCATATCAATACTGCAGCCAAAAAATACTGTCTATCCAGGCCAGTCAGTAGAGGGGTAAAAAGGGGGTGAAGTGATTTGAGCACCTTTGCAGCGGTTGCCCGGTACAGCCTTGTCTTGCTGACCTTTTACACCCTGTTTGATTTTTGCCTTTCGAAAATGTGGACTGTATGTGTACGTACAAGAATTCTTTCGCCCGTTTCTCCAGTATTACCAATAAAACATCAGGAATTTCATAACACCTTTTATTTAAATTTCTTTAACGAAGAACAAGAACAACACATAAAAACAGGTAATAATAGGTACTATAATTTAACTATAAATAACTAGTTGAGCAATTCACTGAAGTGAATGTTTAAAAAATGAATTTGAAGTTGCAAATATTCGATCGCATCGATTTTGTGCGATCTGAACTGAACGAGGTGTTGAGCGATACTAAATTACAATGTGAACTAGACGAGATGTTGAGCGATACTAATTTAAATTGATTTGAAAATTTGCAAATGATCGATCGCCGCGATTTGTGCGATCTGGACCGAACGAGGTATTGAGCGATACTAAATCTACAAACAAGCGCGGCTTTGCCGGTTGCAACGAAGCATACAGACAAAGAGCTGGATAAAAAAATTGTTTTTCGCCTGGCTAATATTCTAACCGTCGAAATCAAGGTTGAGTGTCTAGACTGTTTTTTTATTGTTATTTACCGCGTCGGCCTGTGCGAGGTGGCGTGTTTTCACGGCGTTGTCGGATTTACGCAATACTAATAATCGTTATGCAAATTACGATTTATGTTCAATTTTTGATTGAAAACTAAATGTTTAGTTGCAAACGGTGGAGTAGTAAATTTTATTTTTGGAACTTGTTTATATGTGTATTAGGAAGAAAATATGAAAAATGGTAACACGAAAAATGTCGGGAGAACTTTTGCCAGGCTAATAACTTTCAAAATTTCGATTTTTTTTGGCTTAAAAGTGTGAAATATGCACTAAATATATAATTTATGCAAGGCAATTGATAGATTATAAAAAGACAAAAATTTTGAGCCCTCCCACACATTTCTAGCGTAAATATTTCCTCTGATATGAAGGAAATTGTAATTTGCTAAACACAGTACGTTGTCTTTTTTCACGGTTTTTACTATCTAATTTCCGTATTTCTTATCCGATTCTGCAATCTTTGGCCAATGAGAGATAAAGCTCAGGAATATGATAAATGCTTCAAAAGATCTGAAAAACATATGCAGAAGATTCCTTGATCCAGTTTGCAAGATACAGTGAGATTACGGATGCCGGTAAGCGTGTTTTTTTGGCTCTCTAGCTGGAGAATCAACTAAAGCAACCCTGGATGAGCTAAGATACTATAATTTTCAAAGAGTAGTGAGCAAGGGGAAAGTAGACCTTGCACGATTGCCACCGACATTTGACGCTGCACGCCACCACGCTTACCGCTGCTATCACCAAATTCAAACTTGGTTAGGAAACAATTTGAATCTACAGGATTGGGGGTAGGTACGCAGGAACGAAGAGTTGGTTGCAGTACAAACTAACAAGGACGTGGCCCCCTTGTCATTGCTGAAGACAATTTCATGCGCTTGCAAAGTAGGCCTAAAATGCTCTTCAATCTGCAAACACTGTTGTGGTCAGCAATGTGAGAATGTCACGCAATCAATCGCTTACAACGACGACGACGATGAAGATAAATCAGACCTGGATAAAACGTTCAAACGGTCATCCCTAGAAGAACCAGGTCCGTCCAAACGGTTAAAAAAACAGAACTAGTAGTTTAATTTGAAAAACAAACAGTAAAGGTTTAATGTAATTGCAACCTACTTTATCATTAACATTCAATAAACACATTTATAAAAGATTTGCATCACTGTTTTTATGTCCTTTAAAAAAGAATGACTCCTTAGAATGTATTCGTTGAATTGTAGAAATTATTTAAGTGATATCGTAAGCATCATATCACAACTCAAACTTTTTTAGTATCTTTTTAAAGATTCAGACGTTTGGAAAGGACTAAAACCATTTTTTGACAAAACAGTTTTTTTAACATGGTTATTTATTATGGTGATAATTTTACGCGAAATTAATTAATGGTATTTAATCTGTTCATTATTAACTTACTTGTAAAGATGGCCATTATGAATTGAATGTGAGAAGCAAATTCACCAAATCTAAAATTATCATGGTCCCAGTCCAAAGTCTTATGAAGTAAATTAACTAATACCTCATATATTGTTCGAATAGGAACTTTTCTGCCAAGTTAGAACTAAATCGGATAAGAAATACGGAAATTAGATAGTAAAAACCGTGAAAAAAGACAACATACTGTGTTTAGCATATTTCACCCTTTTAAGCCAAAAAATTCGAAAGTTATTAGCCTGCCAAACGTTCTCCCTATATTTTTCGTGTTACCATTTTTGATATTTTCTTCCTAATACACATATAAACAATTTCCAAAAATAAAATTTACTACTCCACCGTTTGCAAGATTCAACCCCTCTACTGACTGGCCAAAAAGTTGGAAAACGACCAGGTAATTCCATCAGACGTTATGCTTTCCAATAGTAACGACTGGCATACTGACAAAGACACGTATTTTAGTTAGCTAGGGGGAACATACGATAGTTTTCCAAGCATAAATTGTTACAATACCTAATTGCCCAAGTGAATTATTAAAACACAATTTTTTTTAAAACATTGGTGGTACATATTCAGCCAAGTGGCATTAAGAGTAATCAGTTGCAAGGATGTGAATTTAAAACATAGACTATTACAGGATTTAAACATATTTCGTTATTTAAACTCGAGGTTAAAAAAAAGGAGAATTTACATTTTGATAAAGATATCTTACTTGAAGTCTCAGAGTTTATGCATTCGTTCTTTTTGTTAGGATGACTTGATGTTGAATCTTCTTTCTTTATATATTTCTGAGACCATAAAAATAGAAATGAAAATACAGAAGTATGACGTAAGCCTTCATATTATAGGTACCTATTTTTACCACCAAAATATACAATAAACATAATTCTTATTTTAAAAAGATTTGTTTACTTTGTCAGATGACGAACATGACAAATGAAAGGTAACAACTATCCTTGTCCATCAAAGGTTTTATGGAATTATCATTAAGGACAAAAGGTTGTAAGGGAACCTTCTATCCTTTTCTTTTCTTTAAAGCAAAGAAATATCCATCTCTCTCCTTATCTGGCTGAGTCATGGATAAGTAATTAATTGAACAAATCCTTAGAACAGGAAATACTCGAATAAGGTAGAACCGATCTCTTTTTATCTTCTGGATAAGCAATTAGCACATGCCAGCAGGTTTGCAATTTTTGCAAGATTTATATTCGTAAGCTTAATTAATAATCCCAGATTTGGAGTTGTTCTGGATAGAAACTCTTACATTTAATTATTGGATTAAGGGATTCTGGTATCGCTGTCCTAGGAGACAGACATTTTCGCACGAAGGCCCCAACTTTCTTCAATTCTTTCGAGTATCATTCTATTCTTCTTGGAAACTTTGGAAGGTTTTACATCTCTAGTTGACTTAGCAAACATCACATAACCTCTACATAAGCGGTAACAATAACCTCCAATACCCAGGTAAATTAGTTATATAAAACTCCCAGTGGACCCCCTGAAGAGGTATGAGACTAATTTGACCGACGAAACCTTTAGTCTTGTAATATTAGCAACTTCTGTGGTCAGTTTATTGTAGTACCATATAATTTTGATAATTTTATTCTCTGAAATATTCATATTGTACATCGGAGGTATGCATACCGAAGACACTTAAATCCGGTAGAGTCCATTTATTGTTATTAAACATATATATATCTTTTTCATTAACTTTACTTTTTCTTAACCATAAATTAATTTTTCACGTGTTATACATAACCTATAACCTTGTTTGACGATTGACACAAAGGGTTATAAAACAAGCTGGGTAGCGACCCAATTATAATTTAGAATATAAATAATTTACAAATAAACGTATTTAGTAACAATCCTAATTAAGTAGTATTTTGTTTAAGAACCCCTCCCTTAAAAGAATTTGTAGATAAGTTGGGTATAATTTAGACACCAAATATCGTGCCCTACTTGTCTAACAAGACTTTAGAAGCTCTTATCCAGCTCCTTGACAATACTGGGTTAGAAAGAAGACTTAATACAGAGCTTGTGTGTGCTCGTTAAAGTTTAGTACAATCCTTTCTACAGAACCTGAAGAACGCTGATGAGTATACCTTAGTTGTAAGTTTGAAACTCTATTAGATTAAGTTAAAATTAAATTGCTCATTGGTCACTGTTGACCAGATTGTAATAAACTAAATGCCTTTATGGGTGTTTAATAATAAAAAAATAGAAATTAATTTAATCACCTTCAATTCTGTTTATGCTTTAGAAACCAATCAAAGCCTGGCGTAACCATTCCACTCTACGACGATGTGGGAGGTATAACTTCTTAATGGAGAACGAAAAATAAAATAAGATCCTTTTATAAGGCAAATAAAGCGTTAATTAAAATCTATCGAAATGAGAATCGTCAATGGTTGCGAGCAACCGCGGTAAAAATTAATTCTCCTCTTATTACTTTATTGGTTTGTGTCTGTCTATTTGGCCCTTCTCTTTTTTAATCAGAATGTATTCAGACCTTCCAACCATTCTAATTGCCCTTTTATTGCCAGCACACAGTGGTCGGGAATATTTAAAATCTGGACAAAATCGCGTATATACTTTTGACCTTTTAAAAAACACTATATTCCTGAATTAATAATTCTGGTTCACGAATAATGTCGGGAAGAATTAAACTGTACTTAGGCTTCTCAGGTATTTGTGTAATATGGATCAAAACAAAGATCATTATTCCAGTAGCCGGGAATATTATTAAACGAGGCGTCAGCCTCTCCTGATAACACTACGACATGTCATAATGGTTTGTAATTTGAGTGGTACACAATTATTTATCTGCTGATATCAATTATCTTCTTTAGCTTTTTATATTATCCAACTTTGGATATAAGCCTCTTTCCATTTTTTTTCTTTCAAGCTGTACTTCCAATTTGAACCACAATCCTTTAAAGTCACCACCTTATCTGCGAAGCGGTGGAAACGGCCCTTAGTATTTTAACGAAGAATAAAACAAGTTTATAAAATATTTTTAATAGAAAACTTTGTAACAAAATTTTTTTTTAATTAAGTACAATATATTTATTTATTTATTTATTTATTTATAGAACCTCTCCAATTATTCCACATTACTTTGGTTTGTATCTTACAATTTAAAACTTTGACAATTGACATATGAGGAAAGAATGTTGCCAACCCATACATGACAAAAAAAAGAACGCCGATACTGTTACAACAAACTGACCTTATTGTGTTTGAAGAGCAATACCATAAAAATTGAGATAAAGGTATGGAAAAAAATAGTTATTGGTTTCTCTTCATCTGCTAGATTAATTGGAGAATTTGAAGATTTAAAACAGCGAACTAAATTGTTTATCCAACATATTTGAGCTGGCAACATCGTGCTTATTTGGAACTCTTCCACAACTATACATTTTTTGGCAAACTTACTCGAAACAAACTTAAGCCACAGATTAGAAATGTACAGATATGAAGCTTGATGTTTCGATTGCCCTCTCTATAACCTCGGACCACCCATGTTGTCAGTTCTGAAACGAACATCCGGGTACAGTGTTGCCTTTTCATGTAACGTATAAATTTGATTTGTCAATTGCCATTAGTGTCAGAAATAAGAAATATAATTATACAATATTGTGGTTTTGCTGTCATAGTGTTCTGAAAGATAATTTTTAATAAACATTGGAAGCTTAAAACCAAAGTAAACTGTTAATACAATGATTTCATGAACTGGCAAATGCACTAGTATGCAAGGCATAAAGAAAGAAGAAGAAGAATAATTTCATGAATGGGTCAAAAAATCACAGACCCACAGACTGCTGACCGGTGTTGCCGTATGGTTGGAAATTTCCCACTTGGGTGGAAATTTTGACTCTGGTGGGAATTTTTGGTGGATTTAATATTTTTGGATAATTTGCTCAAATAATGACATTTTTGCCAATTAATTTTGATTTTCTTCTTTTTAATAAATAGGTAATGTTTAATATTTATTAGTATTACGAAAAAAAAGTTCTGCGCCACTTGGAAATCAATAATCACGCATCAAAATTGTAAAATACAAAAATTTCCAATATGTATGCGTTATTTTTTGGATTATTTATTGAATAAGTGCAGTGATTTTTGTCAATTCATATTTTGTCAAAAACACACTGTATATTAATAATTTAATTAATTTATGATGTAATGTTTTTGTTTGGCTTATTGCTTAATTTTACACTTTTGATTCGGCAACACTGCCGCTGACAGCCTTCAAAGTGGGTTTTAAATTGGCGTGCAATTCTATCTCTGTCTAATTTCGTTTGTTTTGTCTATCTGTAAGTTCTCTAATCTGTGGTTAAGCTAAGTAACGTTATTAGACTAAAAAATTAGCTGCACTTTTTTTATACTCCATTTTATTATTTAAAACTGCAGTTTTTTAATAGAAAGTAAATGAAATGAAAGCGCTAATACAAAAAAAACGTATTTTAAACTACCAATAGATTTGGTAATCCAGCAGAAAATTACTATAAATAGAATTTCATCGAAATAACTAAAATATCGATGTTTTTCGACATTTTTGAACGCAAATCTCCTAGTTTTCAATGATTCTACTAATATTTACAGAAAAGTAAACAAGAACTTGTAGATCCAGAGAAAAACAATCGATCGGACCGATGACTAAACGATTTTCATCACGTGACAATAATAAATTGTCAAAAAATTGATCGGACCGAAGACTAAATCATTTTCATCACGTGGCAATAATAAATTGTCAAAATACATCAAGGCACTCAAATATTAACAACTAAAAATAGTTTTTTTAGAGGAATGACGCCAAATATGGGGTACTCGCCTATTATGGAGTACCTTATTAATTCCATCATCTATTGTGAAATAGCGTAACTTACACTTTGATCTTACGCTGTAATATGTAGGAGTTTCGTTTACCGGCAACAATTGCATCACTTTATTCTAACCAAAAAGTATCAAGCTACCGTGTCGAAAGTTTTTGCTGTGCATACTAACAGGTATTTTACGGGGAAAAAAGGTAAGATTTTCATGTCTATTTTAGTTAATCACAAGCCTAAGATTCTGTCTATCTACTATGAAAGTTTAAGTAGCTCCAAGTTTCATCTTATTTACATTTTTGTAGGGGGTTTGTTTTAACCACAATATGCCTAATATTAGGAAATACATTAGAATTAATTATTTCTCATTAGATAGTTAAGTACTATTGTATTATTTCAGATGCTAAGTCAACGAAAAAAATGGAACAAGGAAAATATGATAGAAGCTATTAAAGCTTGTAGAGAGAAAAGAATGGGCTACATGAAAAGTGCAAAAACTTTTGGAGTCCCACAGACTACGCTGGAAAGGTATGTAAAATTGAATAAAGAACCAGAAAAAGTTGTAGATGAAAGGCTAGGAAGGAAGCCAGTTTTGTCAAGGGAACTGGAGAAGGAATTGGTAAAGCATTGTTTAAATTTAGAGAAACATTTTTTTGGGTTAACTAGAAAAGACATCTGTAGACTGAGTTTTGAGTTATGCAAGAACAATAACCTAAAAAGTAAGATCATTTACCAAAGTAAATGTTGCATCGTTTTTTGATATTTATGAACCTTTGCTAGAAAAAGTAAAACACAATCCAGCACGTATTTTCAATTGTGACGAGACAGGCATAACCATGGTGCAACATAAACATCAAAAAGTTCTCAGTTTAAAAGGAAAAAAACAAGTTGCAGCCCTTTCGTCTGCCGAAAGAGGCTCCCTCATGACAACTGTTATGTGTTTTAGCGCAACGGGCGTTTATATTCCTCCATTCATAATTTTTCCTACGAAGAATATGAAACTTGAATTGATGAATGGTATGCCTCCTGGTTCCATACATGCTTGTCATCCATCGGGCTGGATACAACAAGATATTTTATCAATCATACAAAACCCACCCCGGAAGATCCAGTTGTACTTGCTCTTGACGGTCACTACAGTCATACTAGGAATTTGGAAGTCATCAATGTAGGAAGAGAAATGAATGTTCATATTGTGTGCTTACCACCGCATTCAACCAACAAGATGCAACCGTTAGATGTTGCATTCATGTCACCATTCAAAACATTTTATGCACAAGAAATTACAAGCTGGTTAAAACAAAATCCCGGACGTGTTGTAACGGTGTATCAAATAGGAGAACTATTTGGGAAGGCTTACATGAGAGCAGCGGTTGTGGAGACAGCAGTACACGGTTTTAAAAAAACAGGCCTTTTTCCTGTTGACCGCAACCCAGCAATTCAAGAGACTGACGAAATGTATTTATCAATGGAAAAAGCAGGCGTAACAACTCAGTCCTCAACATCAACAAAAGTGGCAGTTCAGCCCTCAACATCAGCAAAAGTTGGAGTTCAGCCCTCAACATCAGCAAAAGTTGGAAATCAGCCCTCAACATCAGCAAAACTAGTGTTACCTTCTGATTTGATCCCTATCCCGAAGTTAGGCCATACAAAAAAGAGTTAGAAACAAGTTTAAGTAAAAAGAACAGCCCTGCCAAATCTAGAGTAAAGAGAAAAATCACGTCTGTTGATAAGACGAAAAAATCAGAAACTCCTAATCGAAGTAACCCTAGATGAAGAGGGTTGTGAGTCACCATTTACGGAAGATGAAGATGATGCAGAATGTATGTTTTGCGAAATTCCTTTTTCTGATGATTCTTCTGGTGAGCAATGGATAAGATGTGTAATGTGTCTTAAATGGGCTCATTCGGAATGTGCTGGGTACGATGATACAAATTATGTTTGTGATTTCTGTAAATAATATGTATTTTTATATTGTTTTAATTAAAATCTCTTTTTTGTACGAATATCAGATTTTTGCAGCATTATTCATTTATTTTAAACACTTGGTTGTGCACCTCAGATTGATGAATGGTATGCCTCCTGGTTCCATACATGCTTGTCATCCATTGGGCTGGATACAACAAGATATTTTTGTTAATTGGTTAAGACATTTTATCAATCATACAAAACCCACCCCGGAAGATCCAGTTGTACTCGCTCTTGACGGTCACTACAGTCATACTAGGAATTTGGAAGTCATCAATGTAGGAAGAGAAATTAATGTTCATATTGTGTGCTTACCACCGCATTCAACCAACAAGATGCAACCGTTAGATGTTGCATTCATGTCACCATATATTTGTACTCAATGGCTAAGTTGTTTGATAGCCTCAACTATTATTTGCTAAAACCTTTATAGTTCCAGAAGAAAATACTAAATTGTCCAGCTTTTGATCACTTGCGACCACCGTGAAGTGGTCGACTCGCTTCATCTCACAGAATTTTAACGTTACTGATGCGATGAATGGTCGGATGGACCCGTTCCCCATCTCCACACTTCACCTCACCCTTATTGAGTCTCGTCTAATTTGACATCTTTTATTTTCGATTTAGTTTTTTTCTCTTTCGGTTGTTGTTTTTCGATTGAGTTCTTCTCTCGGTGCTTCCAGGAATGGTAATGGAATTATCGGGTCTGTTTGTTTACGAAAATGACATTACAATTGGTTGATTCGTAGATTACTTTTAATTTTCGAATGAAACGATTCGCGAATTGAAAAAAACTTGCAGAATTTATATTGAGATTGACTGATTTCTGGTTTGTGTTTCAGACAACAAAAATGTTTAGTTATTTTAACTTCTATCAGTTTTTTGAACTTAAATCAGCTAAAAGTTAAAAGTTTGCAACCGTTGTATCATCGGAAAAGTCTTGAAACAACTTCCAAAAGAGCAAATGTAAACCTGATTCATCTAATTAATGCCTCACTGAGTCTGAGGTAAGTTCTGGAAAGTACCAGAAGTCATGATAAATTATGAGATATTTAGTAATTCTAGTAAATTTTGGTCTTTCATAAATAACCAAAAATGATCTAATAAGATAAGTAATAGAATGTCATATAGGAACATTACTAGAGGATCCTATCGATATACTCAATGGTTTTGCTGATATTTTAGTATGTCATATATCATCTTTACTTCCAATGACAGTTCTGGGAATAATAACTCCGTTTTCCCATATTTACATATTAGCTCTTTCAGTGAAAAAGAAGTGTATGAAGCATTAAGGCAGCTAAAATCGAAAATGACCACAGGTCCGGATGACATTCCAGCTTTTGTTATAAAAGTTGCATCTCTTTCTTATCCTTTACTTTGCTTGATATTTGCATAAAATCGTCTACGATACCCGCAATCTAGAAGTCATAGAAAGTTTGCCAGGTCTATAAGAAAGATGATAGAAACGCAATTAAAAACTATCGCCCAATATCCACCATATGTAACTTCTGCAAGGTATTTGAAATGCTTTTAGAAAAAACCATCTATCCTCATGTTAATAAAGCAATATCTCCTAGTCAACGCGGTTTCATGAAAGGTAGGTCAACTGTCACTAATTTAGTCACAGTAACGCAGTACATTGCTGGAAGTATCGATAGGCGTAATTTATACAGATTCCTTTAAAGCCTTCAACAGGTTTGACCATAGGCTTTTACTTCACAAACTCTCTCTGTTCGGTCTTACAGAACCTCTCCTTGTCCTCTTTAGTTCTTACCTAACTAACCGAAGGCAATACGTTCAGATTAATGGTTTCAATTCTGTCGAATAACTCGCTACGTCCGGCGTTCCCCAAGGATCCAATCTGGGTCCGTTATTATTCAACATCTTTATCAACGATATATCTAGTGAAATAGATGTCCCATTTGATATATATGTTGATGACTTTAAAATATATTACACTGTGACGTACTTTAAGGACTGTGGACGTTACTACCTGTAATATCGAAACAGTATCAAAACATTAAAACCAGTTTGGCTTTAGAGAAAATCATTCGACAATTGATCAAGTGCATATTTATAAAAGCAGACATTATTGCCAATACAATTTTTAAAACTATTGAAATTATAATTAACAGAAAGATATTCTAGAATACAACAAAACTAGTAGAAAGCAACAATATCCCTAACCTTCAGCGCGATACCATAGCCATTAAAGTTAACATTACAAAGCAAAAACAATCATACCAATCAGGCCAGATCATGATCACATCCTGTTTGCTGATTCAGCAAAATACCTAGGTAGATGATAGTTTATCAGATAGAAACGAGATAGTTAAAATACAAGAAATTCCTGAAAGCTGTTTGGCTGTGTGGTCTAAGGATGTACCAGCGAAGAGATACTAAGAAACATCGTAGATGTATCCCTATACTCCCGCTACTCTGATCTCCACTGGAACCTGGAAATGGAGTATGTCAGATAAACAATCAGCAAGTTTGTCTGAAGTCACGAGCAGAGACATATAAATGCCATCCTGGTTCTCGACAACACAAACAGAAATTTGAGCGAATCTAATAGTGAACGAAAACAAGTGTTAGCAGATGTTTGTGAGGAAGTGTACACGTTAAATATTAAGAGAGTTATTAGAAAGTGATTGAATAAGACGTTCCAAATTTTTCAAACCGTGGTAAATTAAGCAAAGAAAAGCTTAAGAATGTATCCCCTGTATATTTGTTTTGCATTGCCAATATTTCTCCACTATTTCTTTACAAAGTAAAACTAATTCTAATATTTAACAGAACAATCAGACATAACAATTTCATCTATAGCGTTTTTTTACGATGATAAATCGGCACGATGTACTTAATAAAATTACAATATGCTTTTAGCCTTATTACTAATACCAATTTGTAATATATTTTAAATATAACTAGACAACAATCCACTAAATAACTTTCATTATGAAGAATTCAAAAATGTTACTTTGTATACAAGGCAATTACGGCAATATCGGGTTAATGAATTTACCGTTTATCGATATCCTTAATGTCCTTTTATTAATAATTCAATAATGACTGTAGGTGTCTCTATTCGTGCATTATTAATGAATACTTAAATTACGTACCCAGTCCTCCACTTAAATTATCAAAACTTTGCTATAAAACTGTCTGAATAAATACTTTATGAATACAAAAAAAAAACATTTATTTTGGAACATAAGATTTTAGGAATATCGGAGTTTAAAAAGGATCAAACGTTCAGCTGGCGCTCTCTTTTAGGCTACTACAGAATCATATTGCAGTTACTGAGTTCGGTGAAACAGTAAAAGAGGGCGATAGAGGCCAAGTAAATTTTATTTTCGATATTGTGTACAGGGGTGATTAATGTGACTCATGGGATTAGATTAATTTCACCCTAACGTGGTTACGTATATAGAAAATAAGTCTTAAAAAACCTGAAATTGGTTAAGAAACTGCTTCGCAATTTATTTATTATGCTACGTAACGTACTTTTATATAAATTCAGTTTAATAGTTACCTATGAAAAATTAACTTTTTATTTAATAACCATAAACCAGAAACGGTCTTAGAATCAAAACAAGAATAAATAACTCTTAACCCTTTCGCTGCGGCAAATTATCGAAGAGTTTCGGCAAATGCAGCACCATTTTTAATTTCTGGAAAGCACCTGGAATGTATATAGTATTCATTCTACCTTTACAGTGTAAACAAGTGTTCGGTAGCGCTTTTGATACGAAAACAAAAGTTAAAATCGGCTAT
Organism: Crepidodera aurea; assembly: GCA_949320105.2. NCBI lineage: Eukaryota > Metazoa > Arthropoda > Insecta > Coleoptera > Chrysomelidae > Crepidodera > Crepidodera aurea. The sequence continues at coordinate 25,454,973 of OX439477.1, forward strand.
CATGTTACGCGCGTAAATTATAGTTTTGCAATAAATAAAGTGTGGCAATGCCACAACAATCGCCTGTGTTTCGGGTGTAGATGGTGGATGTAGGTCAACAGAATATTGCACTGTTTTAGGAAAATAGTGCAAGATCGCAAAATGAACAAGCACTATACAGTGCTTGGAAAAATTCCGAATATAAAAAAAGTTGTTTAGTAAACAAAATAAATAATATACAATTAGAACAAATGCAAAAAGATCACTCAGATTTGCTAAAGAAATTATTAAGAGGAAAAAGATAAAATAGAATATCACACTGATGAAGAAGAATTAGCTAAAGGGACAGAGCGGATAAGAAAGAAATAGGGAAACAACAAGAAAATATCATCATCACCTCCACAAACTGTCTCAATTAATCAACAGATAAAAGCCAAAAAAACCTCTTGTGCCCCACCAATAGTGGTAGATCTTCAAATAATTAGCACAACACCAATTGTAAGTAGATTTTAAAGTTATGTTGATGGTTCCTGTGAGTTTAGTGTAATCGTTACATGAGAAATAAATCTGTGTATCATCTGCACTCATCTCATCTATCACTTCTCGCAAATCAAAAATAATAGGGGGCCCAGCACACTTCCTTATGGTACCACTTGATCACATTCTATATCATCTGATACTTTATTATTTATAGAATGAATTAGACGAGAGAAAATCAGAAATAAAACAAATAAAATCCAATTAAAGATCAAGATAAATTAAAATCAATTCGAAAATAAGATGGAGCGCACATGTATTGTCCCTTTTGTTTACCATAAACAGTGAATATGGCTTTTTTCGCCTACCATGTCTGAAAATGAATCATATCAACCCTAAAAATCAGACCGAAAGTAATATTTCCGGGCCTTGGACCGCAAAAATCAAAAAGAACACGATTTTCACTATCAACGCACCTTTGACTTTGACATTACACATACATTTTCATTAAACGTCAGTGTAGAATCAAGAGAATTAAACTTTAAAATGAAAATACGTTCTGATTCTGAATAATTGTGATTGTGTGAATTAGTGAAAATGAATAGTAATTCAGGCAGTGACGAAGAATTTACGAATATTCCACCAGATTTGCAAGAAGAAGGTAGTAATGTTTCTCTAAATTTGTTATTTAACAAGACAACGCGCAATGGTACGAAAAGTCCTATGAATTGTTTAACAACTGGAAATAATATACAGGGTGTCCCACGACGTACTGTACACAGTCCAACCATAAGTACTGTGGACCGAGGCCATTTCATATCTGGTATTAAAAAATGCCTTGTTGCGTTTTTGACGGATATACAGGGTGATATTTGAAAATTTGTGAATTATTCTACGTTAAGTATATCTAAAAGTAAAAATCTCAGACCAATCAAATTTGGCACACTGAGTGTGCTCTCTGAGCTCAATAACATAGATTTTAAAAAAAAATTCATTTCAGGTCCGGACTTAAATTTTTTTTTAATTTTTATTGGTTTTTTGAAAACAACACCCTGTAAGCCAGATCAGACAATTTTTATTTTTCTCACTTTAAAGCTTAAGGGTGATGCTAAGCAACAGTTAAAAAAAATTGAACGCGCCACTTTTTGTTTTCTACAGAAAAAAATAAAACTTTGAAAAATAATATAATTTTAATGGATTCACATTCTTCTTATGACTGATGCGGCACTACATTGATAGCACATAATCATTTTTCAACAAAAATCATAAGGAAAGTTTATTTTACTCAATATAAAGTATTATTCAATCAACCGTTGAAATTCCAGGGCCGTATTTATTTTTGCAGTCTCTGTACCAGTTGGGGGTGATATGGACGTGGGAGATCTTTCTTTAACGTCCTGAAAACTGTTGAGTTAGAAATATTCAAAATACTGGATATTCGCCTGGTACTTAGCTTTTCATTTTGATTTACCATTTCCAAAATACCCTCTTTTTGGTCTTCTGTTAGTCGCTCACCACGTTCTTTCACAAACTGTCAAAATTGACGTCAAATCAAATTCAAAGCCTACTTGCATTTGCACAATAATCAAAAGTAATAGTTTTCTCTTTGACGTTACAGAAAGAAAATTTGTACAGGGTGTTGTTTTTACAGAATCAATAAAAACTTTAAAAAAATAAATACGGCCCTGAAATTTCAACGGTTGATTGAATAATACTTTATATCGAGTAAAATGAACTTTCCTTATGATTTTTGTTAAAAATAAAAATAATGTGCTATCAATGTAGTGCCGCATCAGTCATAAGAAGAATGTGAATCCATTAAAATTATACTATTTTTCAAAGTTTTATTTTTTTCCGCAGAAAACAAAAAGTTGCGCGTTCAATTTTTTTTAACTGTTGCTTAGTATCATCCTTAAGCTTTAAAGTAAGAAAAATAAAAATTGTCTGATCTGGCTTACAGGGTGTTGTTTTCAAAAAACCAATAAAATTCTAAAAAAAACTAAGTCCGGACCTGAAATTAAAATTTTTTTGAAACCTATTTTATTGAGCTCAGGGAGCACACTCAGTGTTCCAAATTTGATTGGTCTGAGATTTATACTTTTAGATATACTTAACGTAGAATAATTCACATATTTTCAAATGTCACCCTGTATATCCGTCAAGAACGCAACAAGGCATTTTTTAATACCAGATATGAAATGGCCTAGGTCCATAGTACTTATGGTTGGACTGTGTACGGTACGTCGTGGGACACCCTGTATTCATTGAATATTCAAATATACTTTTTCAATATTCTACAGCTCTATTAACCTAGCAGTGACATGGCGGCAGAACCAAATCGGACCTAGTAGGTCAATTGTCGCTTTTTTGTCGCTTTTTTGTTACGCTAATCCCACTTTTGTCGCTTGTACCAGTTCCGAGAAAAACGCGTTTTTCAAAAAAACCCTATTAACCTAGCAGTGACATAGCGGCAGAACCAAATCGGACCTAGTAGGTCAATTGTCGCTTTTTTGTCGCTTTTTTGTTACGCTAATCCCACTTTTGTCGCTTGTACCAGTTCCGAGAAAAACGCGAAAATATATTATAATATAATATAATATAATATAATATAATATATATATAATATAATAAAAATATATTCAAAAGTGGGACTAGCGTAACAAAAAAGCGACAAAAAAGCGACAATTGACCTACTAGGTCCGATTTGGTTCTGCCGCTATGTCACTGTTAGGTTAATAGGGTTTTTTTGAGAATCGAGTTTTTCTCGGAACTGGTACAAGCGACAAAAGTGGGATTAGCGTAACAAAAAAGCGACAAAAAAGCGACAATTGACCTACTAGGTCCGATTTGGTTCTGCCGCTATGTCACTGTTAGGTTAATAGGGTTTTTTTGAGAATCGAGTTTTTCTCGGAACTGGTACAAGCGACAAAAGTGGGATTAGCGTAACAAAAAAGCGACAAAAAAGCGACAATTGACCTACTAGGTCCGATTTGATCCTACCGGTCCGATTTGATCTTGCCGCCGATTAACGAATTATCCCTATTAACCTAGCAGGAACGCGTTTTTCTCGGAACTGGTACAAGCGACAAAAGTGGGACTAGCGTAACAAAAAAGCGACAATTGACCTACTAGGTCCGATTTGGTTCTGCCGCTATGTCACTGCTAGGTTAATAGGGATTTTTTGAAAAACGCGTTTTTCTCGGAACTGGTACAAGCGACAAAAGTGGGATTAGCGTAACAAAAAAGCGACAAAAAAGCGACAATTGACCTACTAGGTCCGATTTGGTTCTGCCGCTATGTCACTGCTAGGTTAATAGGGTTTTTTGAAAAACGCGTTTTTCTCGGAACTGGTACAAGCGACAAAAGTGGGATTAGCGTAACAAAAAAGCGACAATTGACCTACTAGGTCCGATTTGATCCTATCTGTCCGATTTGATCTTGCCGCCGATTAACGAATTATCCCTATTAACCTAGCAGGAACGCGTTTTTCTCGGAACTGGTACAAGCGACAAAAGTGGGATTAGCGTAACAAAAAAGCGACAATTTACCTACTAGGTCCGATTTGGTTCTGCCGCCATGTCACTGCTAGGTTAATAGAGCTATATTCTACGCACATTCTAGGAAGGTGATTGTGCTGTGTGGGTAATTATACGTTATACTTCACCGTTTAAATTTCTCTCTGGAGTTACGACATCGCAATTTGCTGAATCTTTATCTTTTAATCTCATTGTATTCCATTATCATATTACTGCTTATCTTTTAGTTTTAGTCGGATTTGCTAATTTTTCTATAATTAAGATTTAGATTTTGTCTAGCTTTTGCAGCGTAAAAGCATATAATTTATATTCACTTCAGTAATAATATAAAATTGTATTTTTCTAAATAAAAATTGTTTTAAAAACACTGTCTCAGTTCCGAAATACTTATTTCTGGTATCTTTTTTTCGTCTATATTTTAATTACAATGTCAGTTCCTGTGTAGGATCTATTTTTAGTTTCGAATCCTGTGACATTTACAAATATAAAATTTATTATATTTCTAGATTTCGTAGTGCTACATTTTCTTTGGCTTTTCGTGGAAGTTTGTAATTTTTTTATTTATTTTTTTTGATATAGAAGAATGCCGTACTAACATTATCTTTACCTCTTCTATTCATTCTTTTATTTAGAAAAAGTACTTCCTGTACATCGCGCCCTGTATAATTAAAAGTTGACGCTAGTTTTCTTGGCTAGTTTATCCACTTTTAATTTGTTTTTTATACAAATTTATAAGGTAACCCCAAACAGTATCAAACTCGCAGCAATAACAATAATAATACCAAATCTAGAGGGGTAAATAAAGGAAGCAGCTTTGAAACTAGGGTAGACAGAAGTCTCCCACGGTCTAAATGGCATTATCGTAATCTGATACAGACGACCATACGTGTTTTTGCAAATGAGAAACTATTTATTAACTGTTTCTATTGTTAACTTCCGTCGGTTTGTGAGTCCTGATAAAGGACTTACAGGACTCGTTTGAGGGCGTTAATAGGAAGTAGGCGTGGGGCAATTAGGAAGTTCTAACGACGTCGTTTACAATTACAACTATTTATACTGGTAAATTTTAGTTTTTGTTATTTTTGTAGGAGGTTCTGCTGAAATGATATGTTATTTGTGGTCTCGCCGATTATCCAAAGATCTGAAAAAAAAACAACAAAGTACTACTTAGTAGCAAAATATTATTTCTTTAGTTATTATTTGCTCTAGGATAATAAAAAATAGGGCGAGTCTAACAATGTAGTTTACACAATAAGAACCAGTTTAACGACGTTTGCAAAAAAATATTTGGAAAACTTGGAAAATTAGAAGAAACCTAAAAGGTAGTCCCTGCAAAACACAGTTGTATTAGAAAAGGAAAGCCACTAATTGAAGCAACTAAAAGAATGGAAGTTAAGAAAGAATAAAACAATAGTATATGTGTCACAAGGGCAGAAAATGAGCTTTAGCAGCTCGAGGCTATTAGCTGCATGAGCGAGCGAAGCGAAGCGAGGGCAGCCAATAGCTAAAGCGTTTTCTGCATGTGTGACACACAACTGTTTTTCGCCTACCAAAAAAAAAACAAAAAAATAGGAAAATATAACAAAAATCTTTAATTTTATAAATACAGACAGAATTTAATGAGCAACTTAAGTAATAAAAATGTACCAACTTATTTATTATACAGGGTATCCCACGACGTACTGTACACAGTCCAACCATAAGTGCTATAGACCGAGGCCATTTCATATCTGGTATTAAAAAATGCCTTATTGCGTTTTTGACGGATATACAGGGTGATATTTGAAAATATGTGAATTCTTCTACGTTAAGTATATCTAAAAGTAAAAATCTCAGACCAATCAAATTTGGCACCCTGAGTGTGCTCCCTGAGTTCAATAAAATAGGTTTTAAAAAAATTTTAATTTCAGGTCCGGACTTAGTTTTTTTTAGATTTTTATTGGTTTTTTGAAAACAACACCCTGTAAGCCAGATGAGATAATTTTAATTTTTCTCACTTTAAAGCGTAAGGATGATACTAAGCAACAGTTAAAAAAAATTGGACGCACAACTTTTTGTTTTCTGCAGAAAAAAATAAAACTTTGAAAAATAGTACAATTCACATTCTTCTTATGACTGATACAGCACTACTATGATAGCACATCATCATTTTTCAACAAAAATCATAAGTACAGTTCATTTTACTCGATATAAAGTATTATTCAATAAACCGTTGAAATTCCAGGGCCGTATTTATTTTTTTAAAGTTTTATTGATCCTGTAAAAACAACACCCTGTAAAGCGAGTTGTACAAATTTTCTTTCTGTAACGTCAAAGAAAAACCTATTACTTTTGATAATTGTGCAAATGCAAGTAGGCTTTGAATTCGCTTTGACGTCCATTTTGACAGTTTGTGACAGAACGTGGTGAGCGAATGACAGAAGACCAAAAAAAGGGTATTTTAGAAATGGTAAATCAAAATGAAAAGCTAAGTAACCGGCGAATATCCAGTATTTTGAATATTTCTAACTCAACAGTTTTGAGGACGTTAAAGAAAGATCTCCTCCATCCATATCACCCCCAACTGGTACAGAGACTGCAAAAAATAAATACCGCCCTGGAATTTCAACGGTTTATTGAATAATACTTTATATCGAGTAAAATGAACTTTCCTTATGATTTTTGTTGAAAAATGACGATGTGCTATCAATGTAGTGCCGCATCAGTCATAAGAAGAATGTGAATCCATCAAAATTATACTATTTTTCAAAGTTTTATTTTTTCTGCAGAAAACAAAAAGTTGCGCGTTCAATTTTTTTTAACTGTTGCTTAGTATCATGCTTAAGCTTTAAAGTGAGAAAAATAAAAATTGTCTAATCTGGCTTACAGGGTGTTGTTTTCAAAAAACCAATAAAAATCTAAAAGAAACTAAGTCCGGACCTGAAATTAAAATTTTTTTAAAACCTATTTTATTGAACTCATGGAGCATACTCAGTGTGCCAAATTTGATTGGTCTGAGATTTTTACTTTTAGATATACTTAACGTAGAAGAATTCACATATTTTCAAATATCACCCTGTATATCCGTCAAAAACGCAACAAGGCCAGATAATACCAGATACGAAATGGCCTCGGTCCATAATACTTATGGTTGGACTGTGTACAGTACGTCGTGGGACACCCTGTATATCTTATACTAATAGCCCTGCAATAAACTAATACTTATAAACACCTAACCGCAAAACTGACGGGTGACGTGACAGCGACACGTTGCCACAGTACAACGTTGCCGTATAGTATTTATTATAAGTTGATTTTTGGTTTAAACTTTTAATTAAATGTGTAAAAATTAATGTACAAACCTAATTAATTTTTTTTAGTATAGGAGTATATAAATAAAAATATGAATTAATTTGTTCATGTTAGCTTTATATTACAAGATGGCAATGCTGTATTGAGCTTGCGCATTTGATTTACATTAAGATTTTTCTGGGAATATCCTGTGCTGTGTGGGTAGTTATACTGTTTATCTCACAAAATACCTACCCAAACAGTAACAGGAAACTTGGCCTGGAATCGAGCTTCAAATATCGTGTGTACATTTTCATCTACTTCATCTACTTCTGGTGTAATTGTTTGTTATGTATTTACCAAATTATGGAATTTAAAGTTTTATATTAAAGGACCCCGCACAAAAAGATAGGAAATGGCCGCTTGGTCAAATTGTCTGAATTTTTGATATGTTATACATTTTGTCATTCTGAACAAAAGTCTCAATGGACACTAAGCTCCAAAGTCTATGGTTTGGATGCTATGGAGCTCCGAAGCTCCGTGACTCCACCATAGTATAGAAACCTTTAAAACGCATATCACCTTTTTAAAAATCATATTTTAATGTATGCTCTTAAGTTTTTGAGGATGCTGAATTTAAATATGATGTCAAATCCATAATATTGACAGTTGACAGCTGTCAAATGCTTTAAAGAAAAAATAAATCTAATATTAAAGAATGTTATCATATGTTATTGAGGACGCTGAATTTAAAGATGATATCAAATCCATAATATTGACAGTTGACAGCTGTCAAATAGCTGTCAAATGCTCTTAAAAAAAATAAATCTTACACTAAGGAATAAGAACTTTATGTTTTTGAGGACGCTGAATTCAAATGTGATGTCAAATCGATAATATTGACAGTTGACAGCTGTCAAATAGCTGTCAAATGCTTTTTAGTAATAAGAAATCCTATATTATATCATAAGTTTCTTTTCCTTAATGTAAGATTTCTTTATTTTAAAAGCATTTGACAACTATTTGACAGCTGTCAATTGTCAATATTATTGATTTGACATTGCATTTGAAGTCAGCGTCCTCAAAAACATATGATTATATTCTTTAAAATAAGATTTCTTATTACTAAAAAGCATTTGACAGCTGTCAACTGGCGATATTATCGATTTGACATCACATTTGAATTCAACGTCCTCAAAACATAAAGTTCTTATTCCTTAGTGTAAGATTTATTTTTTAAGAGCATTTGACAGCTATTTGACAGCTGTCAACTGTCAATATTATCCATTTGACATCTTATTTGAATTCAGCGTCCTCAAAAACATATGATAGCATTCTTTAATATAAGATTTCTTTTTTCTTTAAAGCATTTGACAGCTATTTGACAGCTATCAATATTATGGATTTGACATCATATTTAAATTCAGCATCCTCAAAAACTTAAGGGCACACATTAAAATAATTAAAATATGATTTTTAAAAAGGTGATATGCGTTAAAGGTTTCTATACCATGGTGGAGTCACGGAGCTTCGGAGCTTCATAGCAGCCAAACCATGGACTTTAGAGCTTAGTGCCCATTGAGACTTTTGTTCAGAATGACAAAATGCATAACATATCAAAAATTCAGACAATTTGACCGAGCGGCCATTTCCTATCTTTTTGTGCGGGGTCCTTTGCATATAACAATAAAACTGCGTACTGAATAAGGTGTTTATTTTAAGGTTAAATACATACTATGCTTTTTAACAATGTGGCGTTCGCCGGCAGGTAAGCCTACATTTTGGAAATTTACAACGTTGCCAGACTTAGTCTATATGTAACATGTTTTTATCGTTTTATTTTATTATTTTTGAGGTGCTGAACACGAATCTGAAGTTGTCCAACAAACATTTTTCACGCAAATAAGAGAAATCATCAAAAATCGACAAAAAAAATGTTTTTTTAGTCATTTTCAGGTTATAACTTGCAAAGCAAGCTATTGTGATCACATTGGTCCTGTAGTAAAATAAAGAGGGGAAAATTACCTACAATTTGAGAGCGATACGGGACACCTTGCATGACGCCCCCTCCTATTTTATGTTGGCATGTATAAAAAGTAAATAAATATTTTTCGGAATAAAAATACACATTCCCCCTTATGTATTAAATATTATGTACATTAAGATATAGAAAAAAAAAACGATAGAAGTAAGGCGCTTCTGAAAGTTCGAATGCGATAGTAATGTAAGTGAGTGTTGATCTTGTCGGACTCCGGGTGAATCAGAAACCAATATCCGAGGGTGGTGGGTATGAATATAGTTGTTGGGTTGGCAGGCCCGAGGCAGAGGGCGCGCTATGTCGCATCGACTTTCATATGGTAATCGCCTACAGAAATCCATTCACAATGGCATTAGGGCCAACTTATTACGTTTACATTGATCTCGAGGTTTATATTTTTCCTTCCTCTATTTGTCTTTGTATTTGAATTTAGTTGGTTGCTGCATTAAACTACCCTTATTCGATATTAGATTCATCTCTCCGCGCAAAGCTCGCGCTCTCTCCCTCTCGCTCATTCCTTTATGAATTTTATTTGTTGTGACGGGTTCATATGTAATTATTTTGGATTTAACGTCTTATTTGCTTTGGAATATGTGGCGCCATATTGGTCACTTATTAAGGGGGATTTCAATGATAGGGTTAATGTTAATTAACGTTTATTAAATACTTTTTAACTTATAAATAAATGTCTATTAATAATAACAATCATTATACAGGACTAAAAATGTTTAAAGAAATTTCGAACCGTAAAAAAATAAAAATTACAAAAAAAATATGCAATAAATCTGACATGCTCACATAAAATTAAAGCCTATCCATTATCCTAGTGAACCCCAATTACGATATTCAAAATTTAAAAATCCTTACTAGTTACCAAAGTATTATCTTGGGTAGTTTTATGTGAATCACTCTGTATAGGGTATTAGTTTTTTTATATAAAGTTAAAAATACACTCTATAATGTGTAATAATAATAAATAAACAATTGTTTTGATACATCAGTTTTTAGAAAAGAAACACATACAAATAGATATCTAAATTTTAATTCAAACCACTCAATTTGTGTTAAACGAGGTATTGTCAAATCTCTTTCCGATAGAGCAAAAACAATTTGTTCAAATGACAATATCTTAAATAATGAATTATCACTTGTTAAATCTGTCTTGATTAAGAACAACTACCCAAGTAAATTTATAAATCGTGAACTTTACCGAGACATCAAAACTAAAGATCAAAATTTAAACCCCCCAATAATTCTTTCAAATATAGTAAAAATCCCTTATATTCCAAAATTATCCGAAAAAATTAGAAGGATTGGCAATAAATTTAATTTAAAAACAGTTTTTCAAACTAATAATACATTAAAATCTTTAATAGTAAATACAAAACCTTTTAATGAAATTCAAAACACAAAAAATTGTATTTACAAAATTCCATGCAAATGTAATAAATTTTATATAGGAGAAACATCTAGACCTTTTCATATTAGACTTAATGAACACCAATCGTACATTAAAAATAAACAATTCGAAAAATCCAAAATATGTGAACACGCATGGGATTCTGGTCATAAAATACAATGGAATTTTTCAACTAGATTATTAAAAGAACCGAATAATTATAACCGCAAAGTTAAAGAAGCAGCATTGATATGCTTAAATAATAACGAATGTGTTTCTAATTGTTCGGTTGATATTTCAAAAATTTGGATACCTATTTTACAAAAAGAGTTAATTGCAAAAAGGATACCCTCTATATCGGGATAGTATCATAAGTTTTTATCTGGTTTTTTCTTATGATAATATTAATAAGAAAACTTCATTTATGACGAAGTATAAATTCTCTTATAATATGCAAATGCGCTATCCTTTCAAAAATTCGTTCCCAGAAACGTCACAAAAATATGATTGAAACAGATTTTGACATCTTCAATCTCAAAATCTTATTCTATGTATACTATGTTGATGTCATATTTTTGCAAGATTATCAAGTGTTCTGTTTCTAGTAAATTTATTTATTTTATGTCATTTTGATAACGGCTTTCGATCTGGAAAGCCGAAACGTCAATAAAAAAACTTTTTTAACAACTAAGTGGTTTTAATCCAGTGGAAAGAGAGAGAAATTTAAATAAACTCTATTTTGAAAATAAAAATGATTATTTTAAAACATAAATTTAATTAAGCACAGACAATGTTCATCATTTTAATTATTTTTACATCAAAAGTAAAAGTATTACGATGATAAATGTTCAATGATTTTTTTATCCCTCTATTAATATATTGTTACGTGCTAACTTTGTTGTGACAGGATGTTGTTTAATTTCTTTTATTTTTATTGACTTAATTTTAAATTTTAGTACATAACCTATAAAATGTTGTAGTTTTATTTTTGAATCAATTGACCTCGACTACAGCTCTTTTCCTTTTTTTTTATTTAATTTAATTTATTTCTAATTTACTTACTTTATTAAATAATTTTTCTTTTTAAGGGAAATATTTTTATTCTTACCTCCTTCGTAAGCTCAGACAGAATGTAAATTCTCACGTTTGACAGAATGCATTGGGCGCCATCTACTATACAGAGCAGAGATTCGTAACCTCAGGTATGTTTCTAATTGGCTTGTAATTTTAAAAATCAATAATAACGACTCACCGAGATAAATTCATAAACATTTATTCATAAGAAAAAAAAAATCAGTAACGAAAAACCTTTTAATTGAATGTGTAACAAATATTTGGTCGAATAAGGTTAATGTATTTTTATTTACCACAAAGAAAAATTAACAGTTACAAGTGAAATTTATTGTTATTTTCTCACCTTATTTTCCAATACTCTAACCTAAGTTATTTTAGGTTAAGTAATTTTTAACCTTAGAAAAATTAGTTATGGCCTTTTATTGTTTTAAAATGTTTTTAAATATCGACATTTAATGAAAATTGGTACCTTTATTTAAGACTAAGTCTTTCTTATTCCTACAGTTATTGTTGTTAAATGGATGTTCTTCAAAAATACAAATGGGCTGTTTTTCAAAACGGAAACTGGATAAATTTAGTCAGGATACAATTTAATCAGGATACTCTGGATCTATTAATCGAGATGCAGGACAGGATGGATAATTGTGGCTTCTTCTCTTGATTCAAAAGTTTGTTTTTAGTCAGGCAGAGCGATGTGAACTGTTCAAGAGTTTTTAGCAAAAAGCCTCGCTTGACAGCGAGAAATAGTTTTTATAAAAGCCCAAGTTATAGCTTACTAGATTGGAATTTGACAGTTTTTCAACTTAAATTTTTACAAAATTCAAAAATTATTAATTTTTATACAATTTTTAATTAGCACCAAATTATTCTAGAGAAAAAAGAATAATTTTGATGTAATTTTGTACAATTCCTACTTATATTAACTTTATACAAATTATTGATTTCTTAAATCTCATATAACTTTATTATTATTTCCCTTTTTTACTGTATTTCTTCAATTTTAGAAGTCCCAACACTCTATTTTCCCGATTTATACTATTTCTCTTGAATTTGAATTCATTTGAATTCATGATATTGAAATTTGAGGTTAAGTTTAAAATTTCTTTTTCTCCAAACACTTAATATAATAATGTTCTCATTGTTATTATGATCGCAGACTTGTCTGAGATTATATTATTTTAAATTTTTCTATTCAGTTCTTTGCTAGTTTATTTGTAAATTCACTAAATCTGTTGATGAGAATCTCTTATGGGATTACCATGTTAAATTTTGACACTTGAAATTGTATAGTTTCTTTTACAATTTCTATGTTAAAATTGGTTTCAAACATTATTTTTGAAACCGCATTCTGTCCTGTGATTACTTAAAGTATAATAAAATTGTATTACTAAAATTATCTGTTTCTTTTTTACTCTTCGTATTGAATAATAAATTTTGCATTCTCTTTTTGAGCTGTTCAATTTAGTTAACCGTTACAATATATCTTCAGATTTTGATAGAGCATCAAAAAGTATAAGCTTAGAGTTTGAAGTTTAAAATGACATTTAATTTAAAGTAGACATGACATGACGATTTTGGTAAAAGTGAGTAGACTGTGGCTGTGTTGATTAGAATTCGGCATTCTCAACTGGTTTACATTAAACTTTGACTTTGTCTCAATTTCTATGTTAAAATTGGTTTCAAACATTATTTTTGAAACCGCATTCTGTCCTGTGATTACTTAAAGTATAATAAAATTGTATTACTAAAATTATCTGTTTCTTTTTTACTCTTCGTATTGAATAATAAATTTTGCATTCTCTTTTTGAGCTGTTCAATTTAGTTAACCGTTACAATATATCTTCAGATTTTGATAGAGCATCAAAAAGTATAAGCTTAGAGTTTGAAGTTTAAAATGACATTTAATTTAAAGTAGACACATAGTGAATGACGATTTTGGTAAAAGTGAGTAGAATGTGGCTGTGTTGATTAGAATTCGGCATTCTCAACTGGTTTACATTAAACTTTGACTTTGTCTCTACTTAGGATCCCCTCGTATATACTTTATTTACGTCTATGAGCTTTCCTCAAAGTATGTCAATCTAGGTTTTTAACGCCTCTCCAACTTGAATTAAGCCCAGGTTATTGCTTCGACATATAAGGCGAGGATTAAATTTTAGTTATGTGCGGATATTCAGCGTTTTGAAACTGTTCGCATATTTGAGTTTGGTTTTAGCTTGAACGAATGGGAGTTTTCAAAATTGCAATGCCGATTTTTTGTAACTGAAATTTGGGAAGTAATAGCGGTTACACAAAAAAACATTTAGACTTAAATTATTTGGGACTGAATGTGTCTTTTTAGATATAAACTAAGAATTCTGAATAGTGGAAAACGTTTTAATATTTAGTAACGAAACTTCGCTTTCTTGCTTCTACTTGAAGAATGTGAAGTAGCTGGAAAGCTGGAAAATGGTAAAAAATATAAAATATTTCACCGAAGAACAGCAGCTTTTGTGCTTCCCCATCTCTTGGTTGATGAAATCAAATTAAAAGAGTACTTTTTCAATTAGTAGTTCTTAGTCTTAGAAAAAACATCAGTTATTATATTATCAATTATAGAAAACGAGTAAGGAATTTAATTTATCAGATTCGACATCCTAAGACCGGTTTCTGCCTTTCGGCTTCGTCAGTTAGGCTTTTCGAATCCAATAAATAAAATTCCAAACTCGTACAAGTCAATAGCTATATCCGCTATAAGATAAAATTTTTAGATGTGCTGCCATCTAAGATTAGAAGAGAGTCTTGACAATTACTAAAAGCAAAAAATTCCCGGTGTATTGGGGTTGCATACACAATTTGCATTGTGTGTTGCAAAGCTTTTATTTGACTGATTCTAGTCAAAATGTCACTCTCTTCTTTCGTATCCCTTTCAGAGATTAATACAAAGTTAGAAAACGAGTAAGGAATTTAATTTATCAGATTCGACATCCTAAGACCGGTTTCTGCCTTTCGGCTTCGTCAGTTAGGCTTTTCGAATCCAATAAATAAAATTCCAAACTCGTACAAGTCAACAGCTATATCCGCTATAAGATAAAATTTTTAGATGTGCTGCCATCTAAGATTAGAAGAGAGTATTGACAATTACTAAAAGCAAAAAATTCCCGGTGTATTGGGGTTGCATACACAATTTGCATTGTGTGTTGCAAAGCTTTTATTTGACTGATTCTAGTCAAAATGTCACTCTCTTCTTTCGTATCCCTTTCAGAGATTAATACAAAGTTAGAAAACGAGTAAGGAATTTAATTTATCAGATTCGACATCCTAAGACCGGTTTCTGCCTTTCGGCTTCGTCAGTTAGGCTTTTCGAATCCAATAAATAAAATTCCAAACTCGTACAAGTCAACAGCTATATCCGCTATAAGATAAAATTTTTAGATGTGCTGCCATCTAAGATTAGAAGAGAGTATTGACAATTACTAAAAGCAAAAAATTCCCGGTGTATTGGGGTTGCATACACAATTTGCATTGTGTGTTGCAAAGCTTTTATTTGACTGATTCTAGTCAAAATGTCACTCTCTTCTTTCGTATCCCTTTCAGAGATTAATACAAAGTTAGAAAACGAGTAAGGAATTTAATTTATCAGATTCGACATCCTAAGACCGGTTTCTGCCTTTCGGCTTCGTCAGTTAGGCTTTTCGAATCCAATAAATAAAATTCCAAACTCGTACAAGTCAATAGCTATATCCGCTATAAGATAAAATTTTTAGATGTGCTGCCATCTAAGATTAGAAGAGAGTCTTGACAATTACTAAAAGCAAAAAATTCCCGGTGTATTGGGGTTGCATACACAATTTGCATTGTGTGTTGCAAAGCTTTTATTTGACTGATTCTAGTCAAAATGTCACTCTCTTCTTTCGTATCCCTTTCAGAGATTAATACAAAGTTAGAAAACGAGTAAGGAATTTAATTTATCAGATTCGACATCCTAAGACCGGTTTCTGCCTTTCGGCTTCGTCAGTTAGGCTTTTCGAATCCAATAAATAAAATTCCAAACTCGTACAAGTCAACAGCTATATCCGCTATAAGATAAAATTTTTAGATGTGCTGCCATCTAAGATTAGAAGAGAGTATTGACAATTACTAAAAGCAAAAAATTCCCGGTGTATTGGGGTTGCATACACAATTTGCATTGTGTGTTGCAAAGCTTTTATTTGACTGATTCTAGTCAAAATGTCACTCTCTTCTTTCGTATCCCTTTCAGAGATTAATACAAAGTTAGAAAACGAGTAAGGAATTTAATTTATCAGATTCGACATCCTAAGACCGGTTTCTGCCTTTCGGCTTCGTCAGTTAGGCTTTTCGAATCCAATAAATAAAATTCCAAACTCGTACAAGTCAATAGCTATATCCGCTATAAGATAAAATTTTTAGATGTGCTGCCATCTAAGATTAGAAGAGAGTCTTGACAATTACTAAAAGCAAAAAATTCCCGGTGTATTGGGGTTGCATACACAATTTGCATTGTGTGTTGCAAAGCTTTTATTTGACTGATTCTAGTCAAAATGTCACTCTCTTCTTTCGTATCCCTTTCAGAGATTAATACAAAGTTAGAAAACGAGTAAGGAATTTAATTTATCAGATTCGACATCCTAAGACCGGTTTCTGCCTTTCGGCTTCGTTAGTTAGGCTTTTCGAATCCAATAAATAAAATTCCAAACTCGTACAAGTCAATAGCTATATAAATTCCTTACTCGTTTTCTAATTTTGTATTAATCTCTGAAAGGGATACGAAAGAAGAGAGTGACATTTTGACTAGAATCAGTCAAATAAAACTTTGCAACACACAATGCAAATTGTGTATGCAACCCCAATACACCGGGAATTTTTTGCTTTTAGTAATTGTCAATACTCTCTTCTAATCATAGATGGCAGCACATCTAAAAATTATCAATTATATCCTGATGATCTTGTCTTTAAAAGCATGCAAATTTTGACACAAAATATTGAGAAATGATATGAGTTACATATTTGAAGAACTATTTTACTTTTATGACATGTTCAAATGGAGTTGCTGACATTATCTCTACACGTTTTTTATGCCAGAAGACCAATGAAGATTAATTTAGGATCTAAATCCCTCGCAAAAATCAATATCATTTTCGGAGGCTAAAATACATGTTGGAGTATTTTCCCTTCAGACTACGGAATTTTAAATACTACTAACATTTTCACACCAGTTAAAATAAGTCGAAGCATCCCCTAACAGAATATCTTTAAATTCAAAAATGTTAAACACAATAAAATGTAGCGTAGTAAAAGATTGTTAATTTGAGAAATTAAAAATACAATGAGAAGTTGAATAACCCAAAATTTCTCTCATTAGTCCGACTCGTAAAAATTGGGGTTGATAAGGGGTCGCGCCCTCCAACGGGTAAAATTTGAAAAGTTCATTTATATTTGTCAAGTTTATCAAACCCGAGAGATTTTAGGGAAAAATTATTCACTATTTCATAACTGATTACAGTTTTGCAGCGTACTTTTGAATCTAACGTATCGGAAGAGTACAAATAAACGAATAGTGCCTCTCGTATTAATTGCGCATGTATACAGGGTGTTAACGAGTACGTGTTAGGGCATGTATAGAACAAATATAGCTTTGGCAGCTTTGGTTTCAAAGCTAGAGCTGTTTGAAGATGTCGTCTTCAGCATAGTTTCTGTCAATATATTTAGGATAAAAAAATATAGTTTAAAATAGTTGTAAATTATATTTGTATGAACAAAAAATCACGTATATCTAGCGTCAATTGAATTCTACCTAAAAAACCATAATTAAAGCCGATTCGTAGCAGCTTTTATCGTCGAAATAAGGACAGTCGAAAACTTTTTTCCGCATTAAAGTACCTTTCATGTGTATCCTAATCTCACCTGGTATAGTTAGGGGATTTCGGTCCATTAGCTCTAAAGGCGTACGCTCGAACGCGCCTGTCGGTCTAGTTTGTCAAAGATATTTTGATTTTCTTCTACCTGGCCAATTCTTAGCATTTCAAGATCGAACAGAATGATAGGAACGGATTATGACTTAATGAAATTTGGGTAAACATTTTCAGAGAAAAAAAAAATCGAAAGGCACCGCCGAATACCTTCAAACATTAAGACACGCACTTCAATAAATTCTTTGCAAGTATGGATAAGCACAATTTACGACATTGTTTAGAAAAGGTACCATGAAATATAATAGTTGGCTAATAACTAGCCAAAACAAAAGTGCACTTTATTACCTTGTATTTTCTGCTTCCTGCTAGTTCTCGTCGACTTTATAGAATTAAAATAAAATGAGACATTTAACAAAATTAAAATTTACAAGTCTTAGGTACTTAGTTATTACTAAAACAAGCAATTGCTGAGAACAAAGAACGAATGTTATTCCATGATAGTATAATGTACTTATGAAAAGCCCTATGAGCTCAAAAGAAATAAAAAGAACTATTTAAATATGGGCGCCACGTGGTTAGTTTAATTATAACCACGAATATATAACATAAACATACTAGCTGAAAGCTAGAAATAAATAAAAAAGTCAAAATATGTTCATAAACAGTTACTTGAAAAAAAAAACAGTTAAAAGAAAGTTCGAGTTGAAGCTAATTGATAACTATAATGCACAGGTAGTCCAAGATTTCCCACAAGTTTCTAGGCTACAGAAGGCGCTCTCAAACGACCACCATAAGAGAATAGTAATCCTGATGAGGGAAAATGGCGACAAAGCCGCCAACCTCCAAGAGATCGCCGAGATCCTTATGGAAACTCACTTCCCAGGTTCTGTCTTTCCTGGAACGACGAACTGGGCGGAAGAACCACCAACACCCTCCCAATACGACTGGCAATTTGCTAGTGCAGTAATTGATGAGGATAAGGGGTCACTAGGACCTGACGGTATAAGACCAGCCTTACTTCAGTGGGGAATGAATATCCTTATGCCGCACCTGGTTGGAATATTCAGAGCCTCTCTAGCTCTGAGGTATAATCCCAGAAAGTGGAGGAAGTACGAGTGGTATTCATAACCAATCCAAAAAGGATGAATTACACCTTACCAAAAGCATTCCGACCAATTAGTTTCACATCTTTCTTTTTAAAAACAATGGAGAGGCTATGTGAGAGGTATATAAGAGATGAGGTGCTAGTTCAAAACCCACTTCATCCAAACCAGCATGCATATACTCCGGGAAGATCCACAGATTCGGCCCTTCACCTAGTGGTTGGCAGAATTGAAAGATCATTGGACAATAAAGAATCCACCCTGGGTATATTCATAGATATTGAGGGAGCGTTTGATAAAACAACCTTTTCAACAATTACCCAGCAACTCAACTCCAGGAATGTACCCCTGGTAGTGAGCGAATGGATACTCAAGATGCTCTCTAGGAGCAATAAGTGTCAGTGTAGAATACATCATAGTTAGAGGTGTTAGTGGGTCTCCTTTGGAACATAGTCCTGGATACCCTGATTAATCTCCTCAACAATAATGGATTCTACACAATTGCATACGCAGATGACATAGTTGTCTTGCAGACCGGCAAATTTGAGGGACGTACATGTGGTCTTTCACCCCGAGTGGTCACCTGCGTCTACACTACAATCATCAGACCCATGCTAACATACGGAGCCATTGCAAGGGGACCGAAGGTTCTAGAAACAACGCCCATCATCAAATACAGCGAATGGCTTGTTTAAACATAACAGAAATCATGAGAACAACACAACCGCGGCAATGGAATTAATTATTGGTCTGACCCCTCTGGACCTGCACGTCAAAGAGGTTGCGTTGATGGCCATGTTACGATTGCGCACGGCTGGTGTAAACCCCGAAGTAGGAGTGGGTCAATTGGGACTAAGCCTATGGCGAGAAGCGCTTACTGCACTACCTCAGCGATGCAATTGAACCCAAGTTTGTGTTTAACAAACACTACAAAATACAAATAAAACAGAACACGGAGTCAGAGAAGGCTCAGGAAGTGGGGAATTGGAAAAAATACCAGCGTGGTTCAAGTAGAACTGGCTAGTATCTCAATTGCCACAAAAGAACTAACCAGAAAAGGAATTTCTGGCAAAAACCCAATAATCTGCACTGACAGCAGACAAGCTCTACTAGCTTTGAATAGACAGCGTGTTATATCAGGGCTAGCTAACGCCTCGGTAGATAACAATATTATCCTGAGGTGGGTTAAAGGGCACGACAGGAGTAAAGGTAATCGCTAGTCGACACACCGGTGTTGCCCGGTGTTAGTAGTTTATAATATGCCGATCCTGGCTCAAGTTGGTGCACATACGGTATAAACATCAAGAAATCAAAGGAAAGGAAAAAAGTAGAGTGCACACTAAAATAGTGAATGTAAAATCTAAGAATAAAGTACGCAGCACCTCTTTTTTAAAAAACTAACAAAAAAAAAATATATATATATATATTTAAGTAACAGAAAATTTAATAAGACAACATGATATAAACTATAACATGCGTAACGTAACGTAGAACGTGACATAACGTAACATGACATAACATAACGTAGAACGTAACGTGAAATAACGTAACGTAGAACGTAACGTGTGGATTTCATTATGAAACGTTTTCAAACTTGTTGTAAAATTTATTGTTTTTCAAATCAACACAAACGAAACCGTAGTCATGTTCCCATCCTCGTTTACAAAATGTATAAAAGTCTTTAAGTGTCATTTCTGTTATAAAATCTTCCCATATCTTTTTGATGTAATGTTGAGACTGTTTGAAAACGTTTCATAATGAAATCCATACGTTACGTTCTACGTTACGTTATTTCACGTTACGTTCTGTCATGTTACGTTATGTCACGTTCTACGTTACGTTACGCATGTTATAGTTTATATCATGTTGTCTTATTAAATTTTCTGTTACTTAAATATATTTTTTTTTTTTGTTAGTTTTTTAAAAAAGAGGTGCTGCGTACTTTATTCTTAGATTTTACATTCACTACTTTAGTGTGCACTCTACTTTTTTCCTTTCCTTTGATTTCTTGATGTTTATACCGTATGTGCACCAACTTGAGCCAGGATCGGCATATTATAAACTACTGGTGTTATCGTCAATGAGAGAGTGCGTGTTCGTGAGTCTTGGCCTACACCTGCCGATATAAAGGAGATGTCTCCTAGTGACTTATCCACTTTCCTGGAAAGGACAGGATGGATGAGGACCTAGGAGGACAACTCCTCGTGTGGGTATACAATGGGTCAAATATGACCTAAGTGCTGTGGGACTATCTCACCTTCCCTACTTTAGAGATACAGATACAGAATGCACAGGTATGGCAAAAGTGCGAGTGTCGGATGATACTTTTTTCGTTGTAGACGGTTGAGACCGTTGTTCCTCTGGGTTGACGAGAAGGCTCCTTGAGTCTTTTTAAATGCCTAAGGTCTCTTTTCAAATACTAAGGGTCTACTTTCAAATACTTCCCAGGTCTCCTTTATTAAGCCTTCTTTAGCTAGGCCTCCCAGGTCTCCTTTGATAGACGAAAAGAACTAACAAAAAAATAATAATTGACTTCACACAATATCACTTGTTCAACAGCTGGTTCGAAGCTTCAATCTTTCGACTATGTTGGACGTTTTCAAACAGGTTGCAAAATCACATTTACTTTTCTGAGAAACGTCTTGTTATTCGTTTATAAAAAAAAAATATCTGTTGACATGTAAAATAATCATAAATGCTAACGGGAAAGCATTGTGCGAGTAAATTTCTATACCAATAATATTATATATATAAGCGTATTATCTTCTCAATGTAAACATAAAATACTTTGCTTGATAAATCCCAATTTTACCAGCTTTTAACTTCAATACGATTTATCGGTGCAACATATATTTTTAGATCGTTAAAATTTTATTAGATCCTGTGCCTTCCTCTTAAAAGGAAATATAGATCATTATTTTTAATAACAGATGTATACATGTTATTTTTAGAATTTTCGTGGTTATTGAACTTTTTATTTGCGATATATAATAGTGGTATTAGAGGAAATTGTTTAAAATTCTTTGACAGCTCAATACCTGACAGATATCAATCCGTAAAAGATGATGTTATTACTAATAGTGAAAGGGGGCGCTAGGGGGCGTAACTGCAATCTTGAATCTAAGAAAGTGATGTTTCTGGGAATTCCGCTATATTAACCTAACAAAAAAATACCTGATCTTTAAAGCAGAGGATAATCTGAATCTTTTTTGTATGACAACTTTTGCTGCATCTCTAAAAATAAAGTGGTGGGGGGTATTTAAAAGTTTCAGTAAAAAACACCCTGTATATTCGAAACGGCTGAGCCGATTTTAACAAACTTGGGCTAGTTGAAAAGAGCTATTCTTGGGCTACAAATGCTATAATATTTGAAGTTTTGTTAGTTTCAGATGTCGCCGCTAGAGTGCTTTTTTCGACTTTTCGACAGAAATGGTTAATTTTCTCAAAAAAATTAAATGCATTGGTATGATTTCTTTTTCACGAAAAAGTAGCTAAATGATGCCTAAACAAGCTCGCGAAAACCGCATCTCGGGATCTTGTTCCTAACCTAATATTTAAGCCAAAGAAAATTTTATACGGAAATCCCTTAAATTTTTATTTTTTAAACTAATTAATTCCTTTTATTATGTAAGTTGTGGCCCTAAAAAGGACCGATTTAAAAAAGAAAAGTTTTTAGTGCCCCCGTAAATGCTCTAAATGCTGATCATCTCGCTCTATGGATTGCTGAAGCCTCTCATGGATAGACAAACCTGCACCTTCAATTTCGGCTCTCGGTATGTTACGTAATGCATTACGAATCCGGTTTTTCGTATCTCTCTGGTCGTAGGTTGAGTCTGAAAATCAAGATAAGTTAAGTCTGGTGATCGCGCAGGCCATGGAAACATACTTCCTCTTCCAATCCAACGCTGTTGTAATACTGCATTAATATGCTCTCACACAATAATGGAGAATTTTTATTTCTAATTCTTTGGACCGATGAAGCCACCTTTAAAATCTGCACAATATGCATTATTGGTCTGCAGAAAATCCGCATTGGTTGCGTGAAGTTCAGGACCAAGGACGTTGGAGTTTAAATGTGTGGTGTGGCATACTGGGGGGCAGAATTATTTTTTTTAGCAATTCCTAAGTGGCAATATCTTTCTTGACTTTTTGGCCAATAAATTACCGTTGTTGTTGGAAGATGTTTCACTGTAAACACGTCAAAACTTGTTTTTGCAGTTGCACATTATGCTATTATTGTGCGAGAGCATATATTAATGCAGTATTCCAACAGTGGTAGATTGGAAGAGGAAGTCTGTTTCCATGGCCTGCGCGATCACCAGACTTAACTTGTTTTGATTTTCAGACTCAACCTACGACCAGATACATATGAAAAACCGGATTCGTTAATGCATTACGTAACATACCGAGAGCCGAAATTGAAGGTGCAGGTTTGTCTACCCATGAGAGGCTCCAGCAATGCTTAGAGCGTGATGATCAGCATTTAGAGCATTTAGAGCACTAAAAACTTTTCTTTTTTAAATCGGTCCTTTTTAGGGCCACAACTTACATAATAAAAGGAATTAATTAGTTTAAAAAATAAAAATTTAAGGGATTTCCGTATAAAATTTTCTTTGGGCTAAATTTTAGGTTAGGAATAAGATATCGAGATGCGGTTTTCGCGAGCTTGTTTAGGCATCATTTAACTACTTTTTCATGAAAAAGAAATCATACCAGTGCGTTTAATTTTTTTGAGAAAATTAACGATTTCTGACGAGATGTCGAAAAAAGCCCTCTAGCGGCGACATCTGAAACTAACAAAACTTCAAATATTATAGCGTTTGTAGCTCAAGAATAGCTCTTTTCAACTAGCCCAAGTTTGTTAAAATCGGCTCAGCCGTTTCGAATATACAGGGTGTTTTTTACTGAAACCTTTGAATACCCCCCACCACTTTATTTATTTAGCAAAAATTGTTAAACAAAAAAGGTTCAGATTATCCTCTACTTTAAAGATCAGGTATTTTTTTGGTAGGTTAATATAGCGGAATTTGCAGAAACATCACTTTTTTTTCCGCAAGCCTCTACGATGGATGGTTTCCAAGATACAGTACCTCGCATTCTTATTTGGCCACCCTGTACACCAAGACACAGTACTTGGTCCCGTCCACTTACTTTTTATGCAGAAATAATGATACTGTATCCTATTTTTACCTTATATATGTTTTTCTTGCACAGTTTCAATATTTTATCCATATACGTGTCAGTGTCAATTTGAAGTTATTGTTTAATTTTCAGATAATTAAACATGTAAACTCATATTCGTTTATTCGTACAACCGGCAACGCCGCACCAAAATACGTTGGCGAGCGGCATCAAACCAGGAAGCGGGTTCATCAAAGATAATTTTTTACTCTATACCAAGTCGTAAATATAACCGTCGCGTCTAGACAATAGAAAAAATCTTACACTTGTTTGCGCGACTCACGATAAAGAATCTTTCGAGAACGGTTGCCAGCCGGGGAAGGGATATATCTGAAACCGATGAACTTCGCCGATTTTAAAATCAGTTTGTATCGAGCCCTCATTATGAGCACATACTCCGGGGTTACAGAAAACCTCGTCAATAAATTCATTTTTCATAATGCCTCTTAGTACGGCAAGTTAGTGGGACTTAGCTGCGTATCAAGCAGTCCAATTCAATTTAAAATCAGTTTTGCATCGAGCCCTCATCATGAGCGCATACTCCGGGGTTACAGAAAACCTCGTCAATAAATTCATTTTTCATAATGCTTCGTAGTACAGCAAATTAATATTTTCTGAATGATGTGGTCATTTCTTTAAATTAACTATAATACTTTGTTCACGATTACTAGTTTAATGTAATCTTTGTTACGTTGTTGTTTTTGTTCATTTATTTATTTAACAAGTCTAATAAATGGTTAAATAAAAGTGTCCATTGTTTTTATTGGATGAAGTTGAGAAGGAAACCCTACTACAGCACATTTCTTCAATCTAAAAATACAGTCCACGAAATTCGAAATACGATGCAGTTTAAAAAGGCGGTAACACATTGTTGGCCGTCCTGGGAAACTGGCACAACATAGGGCTTATTCCAGAGCGCTCAACAGTTATGTTCGTGGAGAAAATGACTTTACTTCTTATTCTGTGATCTGGAATGTATTTAAAGGCCTTCAGTGAAGGTGATGCTCGTGACATAAAAAAAGAGTTTTGACAGTAGGTTGTGAATCCATTTCAAGAAAAATTCGTAGAATTTTGTCAAGAATCCGCAATTAAACCCCGAGATATAAATATTTGGTGCTCAATATAAATAAAAAAGGCCGTATTATCTATGCTTGTCCTGATTTTCTATTTATTGGAAGCATTAAATAACACAAAAACCATCGAGTTTCTATTAAATTGATTCTTCACAAAATAAGTATAAAATGCCCATTTTTATCACCTCACTTGTTTGGGTTAGGCCACTTGCGGTTATTTAGACCGTAAACAAGGCGTAGCCGCACCTGGGACACCCTGTGGTGTTCTATTCCGAATATTGGAGCGACCCCCCCACGCTGGTTTCGATTGACGATTAACCCGCGCTATTTTCACTCGAAAAGAATTATTCATGCTTGTGATTTAGTTGGTCTATAATTGATTGTAATATGGACGAGGATTTGGTGGACCACATTTAAAATTTATACTCGAGTGGGTAATGGATTCTCATTTATAGTAAATTAAGAATTTTTTTAAAAAACAATTATTTATACAAAATATTAAATATTAATTTGTTTTTTTTTTTTTGGAAAAAACGCCCTCAAGGTTTGTACATTCTGCAGATTTTATTGTCTGCGTGACTCTTCAATACAGGAAATACAGGGTGTGTTTAATTTTCAGACAATTAAACAGATAAACTCATTCAACCGGCAACGCCGCACCAAAATACATTTGCAAACAGCACTCAGACCAGGAAGCGGCATCGTCAAATAAGTTTTTTTATTCTATTGCTCAATGATAATATCATGCCATATATCTAACCGTCTCGTCTAGACAATAGAAAAAAAGTTACATGTTTGTTGGCGCATCCCACGCTAACGAATCTTTCTAGAACAATCGCGCCGGGAAGGGATAAATTTGAAACCGACAAACTTCGCAGATCTTAACTCAGTGCGTTTTTAACTGCGAATCAGGTTAGACCCTCCGTTGACACCAGCTCAACGTAAAAATATTTCGTTATCGCAGTGGTACTTAGCTGCAATCAGGCGGTACACTTTATTGTTTATAATAGGTTTGTTCCAACATAACACAAAACCAGTTTTCGTACGGTCGGGATTCTGCGCAGTCTAGATTTGGTGACACCGATTCTAGTCTGCGCAGAATCCCGACCGTACGAAAACTGGTTTTGTGTTATGTTGGAACAAACCTAATATTTTCAAACTGAACTCAGTGCTTCGTAGTACAGCTTAAACAGTGTCTATCTATCACTCACTCAGACCACACGCAAAATATTTTCTGACTGATGCGGTCTTTTTAGTTTTTTACCTATGTACTAGTTTTTGTTAAGCACATAAGGTACTTAATACTTTGTTCATTGATTACCAGTTTAATGTAATCCTTTGTTACGTTTTTGTTTTATTCATTTATTTATTTAACTTAAAATAAATCGTTAAATAAAAGTGTTAGTTGTTTTTTGTCCATGGAGTTGGGAAGATAAAAGATATACAGTCCATTTTAAGAATACCACGATGCAGTTTAAAAAGGCGATAACACATTGTTGGTCGTCCTGGGAAACTGGCACAACATAGGGTTTATTCCAGAACCCTCAACAGGGTGGGCGAGAATTTTTAATTTGGAGGATTACGTGGTGATGGAAAAAGTTACAATTTTCAAATTTTGGTCGAAGTTATATACATATTAGGTCAGATGATTCTCCTATTAGGCCAGTAGATATAGACAATCAATTTACAGTAATTCCAAAAGTTTTGAAACTTCGATGGTATGTTAGTGCACTAATGAAAATTTTTGCAGAAGTCTGCGATGAACGGAATATTGTTTAAATTGGATGGAGATGTAGATCAAAGAACCAAAAACCATTTATAAAAATCAGTTCCGGCTTTTTTTAAATTTGATAAAAAATTTTAAAATAACTTTGTAATAAATATCAAAAAAAAATGGTACTTAGAACTCTTAAGGTAAATAAAAAGCATTATTTTAGAGATTTTTTAATATTATTTCTTCAAAAACTAGTCTGTTCCTCTAATAGACCGCGAATCTTAAAATTTGGTGCTTGGTTCTTTGTTCTATATCTCTATCCAATTGCAAAAAACGTTTTATTTTTTTATTTTTACACTGAAAATTGCAAAAGTTCTGCAAACTAGGAATATCGACAGTAATAATGTTTTACAACATGCATTAAGTTTTACCCACCTTTTAACCTCACTCAAATTGACCCTTTAGCGCCCTTCTTGTTGGACGATTTTTTTTTACGTTCATTGCAAGCCCCTTTACCACTTCCAATCATAAAAACCCTGCAGAAAATTATTGTTGACTCTAAATATAATTTTCCTTGTCTATATGGAGAGATTTTTATTGAATGTGCTACCATCTATGGTAAGAAGAGAGTATTGACATTAAATTTTGACTGAATCTAGTCAAGATGTCACTCTCTTCTTTTTTATCCCTTTCAGAGATTAATACAAAGTGAGTAAACCAGTAAGGAATTTTAATTTATTAGATTCGACATCCTAAGACCGGTTTCTGTCTTTCGACTTCATCAGTTAGGCTTTTCGAATCCAATAAATAAAATTCCAAATTCGTACAAGTCAATAGCTATATCCGCTATAAGATATCATTTTTAGATGTGGTACCATCTATGGTAAGAAGAGAGTATTGACATTAAATTTTGACTGAATCTAGTCAAGATGTCACTCTCTTCTTTTTTATCCCTTTCAGAGATTAATACAAAGTGAGTAAACCAGTAAGGAATTTTAATTTATTAGATTCGACATCCTAAGACCGGTTTCTGTCTTTCGACTTCATCAGTTAGGCTTTTCGAATCCAATAAATAAAATTCCAAACTCGTACAAGTCAATAGCTATATCCGCTATAAGATATCATTTTTAGATGTGGTACCATCTATGGTAAGAAGAGAGTATTGACATTAAATTTTGACTGAATCTAGTCAAGATGTCACTCTCTTCTTGTTTATCCCTTTCAGAGATTAATACAAAGTGAGTAAACCAGTAAGGAATTTTAATTTATTAGATTCGACATCCTAAGACCGGTTTCTGTCTTTCGACTTCATCAGTTAGGCTTTTCGAATCCAATAAATAAAATTCCAAACTCGTACAAGTCAATAGCTATATCCGCTATAAGATATCATTTTTAGATGTGGTACCATCTATGGTAAGAAGAGAGTATTGACATTAAATTTTGACTGAATCTAGTCAAGATGTCACTCTCTTCTTTTTTATCCCTTTCAGAGATTAATACAAAGTGAGTAAACCAGTAAGGAATTTTAATTTATTAGATTCGACATCCTAAGACCGGTTTCTGTCTTTCGACTTCATCAGTTAGGCTTTTCGAATACAATACTGGTTTACTCACTTTGTATTAATCTCTGAAAGGGATAAAAAAGAAGAGGGACTAGATTCAGTCAAAATTTAATGTCAATACTCTCTTCTTACCATAGATGGTAGCACATCTAAAAATGTTATCTTATAGCGGATATAGCTATTGACTTGTACGAGTTTGGAATTTTATTTATTGGATTCGAAAAGCCTAACTGATGAAGTCGAAAGGCAGAAACCGGTCTTAGGATGTCGAATCTAATAAATTAAAATTCCTTACTGGTTTACTCACTTTGTATTAATCTCTGAAAGGGATAAAAAAGAAGAGAGTGACATCTTGACTAGATTCAGTCAAAATTTAATGTCAATACTCTCTTCTTACCATAGATGGTAGCACATCTAAAAATGTTATCTTATAGCGGATATAGCTATTGACTTGTACGAGTTTGGAATTTTATTTATTGGATTCGAAAAGCCTAACTGATGAAGTCGAAAGACAGAAACCGGTCTTAGGATGTCGAATCTAATAAATTAAAATTCCTTACTGGTTTACTCACTTTGTATTAATCTCTGAAAGGGATAAAAAAGAAAAGAGTGACATCTTGACTAGATTCAGTCAAAATTTAATGTCAATACTCTCTTCTTACCATAGATGGTAGCACATCTAAAAATGTTATCTTATAGCAGATATAGCTATTGACTTGTACGAGTTTGGAATTTTATTTATTGGATTCGAAAAGCCTAACTGATGAAGTCGAAAGACAGAAACCGGTCTTAGGATGTCGAATCTAATAAATTAAAATTCCTTACTGGTTTACTCACTTTGTATTAATCTCTGAAAGGGATAAAAAAGAAGAGAGTGACATCTTGACTAGATTCAATCAAAATTTAATGTCAATACTCTCTTCTTACCATAGATGGTAGCACATCTAAATATGTTATCTTATAGCGGATATAGCTATTGACTTGTACGAGTTTGGAATTTTATTTATTGGATTCGAAAAGCCTAACTGATGAAGTCGAAAGACAGAAACCGGTCTTAGGATGTCGAATCTAATAAATTAAAATTCCTTACTGGTTTACTCACTTTGTATTAATCTCTGAAAGGGATAAAAAAGAAGAGAGTGACATCTTGACTAGATTCAGTCAAAATTTAATGTCAATACTCTCTTCTTACCATAGATGGTAGCACATCTAAAAATGTTATCTTATAGCGGATATAGCTATTGACTTGTACGAGTTTGGAATTTTATTTATTGGATTCGAAAAGCCTAACTGATGAAGTCGAAAGACAGAAACCGGTCTTAGGATGTCGAATCTAATAAATTAAAATTCCTTACTGGTTTACTCACTTTGTATTAATCTCTGAAAGGGATAAAAAAGAAAAGAGTGACATCTTGACTAGATTCAGTCAAAATTTAATGTCAATACTCTCTTCTTACCATAGATGGTAGCACATCTAAAAATGTTATCTTATAGCAGATATAGCTATTGACTTGTACGAGTTTGGAATTTTATTTATTGGATTCGAAAAGCCTAACTGATGAAGTCGAAAGACAGAAACCGGTCTTAGGATGTCGAATCTAATAAATTAAAATTCCTTACTGGTTTACTCACTTTGTATTAATCTCTGAAAGGGATAAAAAAGAAGAGAGTGACATCTTGACTAGATTCAATCAAAATTTAATGTCAATACTCTCTTCTTACCATAGATGGTAGCACATCTAAATATGTTATCTTATAGCGGATATAGCTATTGACTTGTACGAGTTTGGAATTTTATTTATTGGATTCGAAAAGCCTAACTGATGAAATCGAAAGACAGAAACCGGTCTTAGGATGTCGAATCTAATAAATTAAAATTCCTTACTGGTTTACTCAATTTTTATTGAACATTTCTTTCTTGAAAAAAGCCCTAGTCGATCTTCTGAACTTATCATATGAATTTACATATTTTAACTGTATCGGGAGGTTATTTTACAATTTTTTGGCATTGTAGGTAATAGAATTTTTTATTAGGTCAGAGGTGGGAATAGTTAAATAAACACTCATACCCTTACAAAAATGTTTCTACAATAGTCGAGTTCTAAGTATGTCATTAATAATTTTTCCGCCAATTGACGACCGATAAGCTTTATATTTTTAAATTCCAGCCAGTTATTTCAGGTTCTCACGAAGACCAAAAGGTCGTTCTTGCGGACCAGTGCGCAACGACACCCGCCGGGACCTCCAGAAAGCAAAATTCGCTGGCAAAAAGATCACACTTCAATTAGTTAATCATGAAATAGGGAGAATTAAACGTAATTTCATGCGTGACTTCGGCCATTCAATGGTATCGATGGGAACATTATGGTGTTTGATTTCGAGATAAGTGAATAAAGGAATGAACGAAATTGATGTGAGTGGAAACTGATTGGTGATATTTTGCCCGCAATTAGGTTGAGAAAGTTCTAGTGCTTATTAGGACATTTTTTTCGTACCATACTACTTTTTAGAAGGAAGTAGGAAGACGGACTTTAGATTAAGACCTTTAGAGCGAATGCGATGTTCGTAAGTAATATCATAAGGGCGTCTAATTTTTTTCACAGGAGAAATTAGATGCCCGAATGGTATTTGTCAAGACAATTTCATGAGTAACAGATTATTCTGCATACACATAGCTTACAAAACATACTACCTATTATATACAGGGTGTTCCATGACGTTTTTAACAGCCTGTAACTCAGGAACTATGAAAAAAATTAAATTGGTCAAGGGGGTAAAAATTAGCTCAAATGAAAGAGATTTTTATCCCAAATTCAACGGTGTACCATAATGTGGGTATTGATGTGCTAAATTGTCAATTTAATTACGCATTTATCATGTAGTAACATCATTTTGAACACCTATTTATAACGTTATTTCACACTTTAAACACGTTACGTTATTGTCGAAAATAAACATTAATTTGATAAGTACACCGTTGGTTTAGGATAAAAATCTCTTTCATTTGAGCTAATTTTTAGCCAATTTAATTTTTTTCATATCGATGACGTCGCAGCGCCTCAGATGACGTCACAGATCTGAAATATACCTCAAATGATAGTATTGTAGGTCCAATTAAATAATTAAATTGACAATTTAGCACATCAATACCCACATTATGGTACACCGTTGAATTTGGGATAAAAATCTCTTTCATTTGAGCTAATTTTTACCCCCTTGACCAATTTAATTTTTTTCATAGGTAGGTAGGTCCAATTTTCAAAAAAAAATATTCACTAGTTCCTGAGTTACAGGCTGTTAAAAACGTCATGGAACACCCTGTATGTATACATAATAAATATGTAGGTATTAATTTGAAAACTGAAAAACAGGTAATTTATTTAATCACAAAATACTACAAACTTAATTATTTATGGTACAATTAAAATATAAATTGCAATTTTGGTACACAGGAGGAGTATTGTTTGAAATTTTTATTAACTCATTGATAAGAATAATCTATCAGTTGTTATTCTAGATGAACGCTAAACCATTAGAATTTTAAAAAGACGGACTGGACAAAAGGTAGGGTTCTTCGTGTTGGGAACCAGCCATTTATATATTTATATATATTTCTGGTGTCCTAGGAGACCATAATTGCTTGTTATCAAAGGTATTGTAATTTTTGATGCTGTCAAGTTTTTCCGCGGGTAATCTCGAAAAAACTAATGACAGGAGCTGTCATACAGTTTTTTCATCTAGAAACCATTTGTAATCACTGACGTTTAATCTAACTGGATAAGCACATCCATATAAGAAAATTGGAGCAACTAGTATATGACATTTTGGAACAGGGCACATGCGCATTGATGATATGTCAAGCATAGGCGTCTCCTATAAAAGGGTTAAGGGACATTTTTAATCTCATTTAAAATGGTAAAGATTTTGATATATTTATTCATATATTCAACAAGAAAGACACTCCTGGAAATTATGAATATAAAAATAGAAAACAAATACATATTTAACACAAAAAAAAATAATTAACACGGTGTTTATTGATTTTGAAATACTGAAAGCAGTTACTGCAATTAAATTATTATTTGGAAATATAAAGTCAATAATAGAAAATGCATACCTCTGATGTTCACCTATTGTTTGGTTAGACTGTGAATTAGCATTAGATAGCAACGGAGTATCAGACATTAGAACCGTTCCTTGAGAACATCATATTTTCTCGAGATGACAGAAAGACAGAAGAAGCAGTGGATACATATGAAATGAAACGCCTTCTTTGGAACCATCACAATCATTGGGACAACCTGGCACAAAACACATCGTTGTTATTTTTTTATGAAATCCACAGTATTTTTTGTCTATATTAATAAAATTAGCAAATTAATTTTGACACATTCCGCTAAGATTAAAGTAATTCGCGCTAGTATAAGACGCTAGGACAGCGCCCTCTAGGACAGATTGATCTTGGTAGAAAATTAAGTAGCCTTCAGACCGCAAAAAAAAATTATTTTAAAGACACGCAGCCGTGAACAGAGGATAACATTAGAATTTTCTTCTATTATACAGGGTGACCCAGGGGTACGTGCATGCTCCATAACTTTTTTTCTATCCAAGCTATCGGTTTGATTTTTTTTTTAAACGATAAAACCGACAATGAGGCACATTCTAAAAATATTTCTATTTATATACAGGATGTCCCAAATAAGATACACAACTAAGTTCTGGTTTTTTAAATGGCAACCCCGCATTTTTGTTACATTTTTAGATTTGCCATTAAATTGTCGATATAACGCACCCAGGTTTCTTAGACTTATCTACAATAGTTTTTGACTTATGTCAATTTATGTGTCAAAATAGCGTCGTGCACAGATCCACAAAAAAGTTCAGAACTTCAGAACTGTTCGAGATAACTTAATCAACTTTTTTCCAGTCGATTCCTTAAGCTTCAGCGCATCTTCTGAGTTGTAGGCGAATTCGGAGTCGACGTTCTACCGCCTACTACGATTTGTTGAAAATTCAAATTACAAATAGCAATAACTCGACTTTTTCAAATGCATCACCCTATATTTTATTACATCATTGCATGGTATTTTTTAAGAGTTTTTTGCTGATATAGGGTTTGTTGGGTCCATTTTGTAAAATTTGCGAGATTTATTGCAAAATAAGAAATGTTGACGGTTTATTCGAGAAAAAAAAGGAATCGAGTAGGCCGCTGTCTTAAAATTTGACACATCCATATACTTTCAATAATTGTACGCATCTAATTATTAATCATGAGTTTTACTCGCGAGGAATTAGTGAATACTGTATTGGCGAAGCTGACAGAAATCCTTTATTAGCAAGCAGAATCTACCTGCAAAAATATCTAGAAGCAAGAACTCCACGGGTGTCTTCATTCCTAAAGTTGAGAGATCGGTTTGAACTCACTGGTATTGTATCTATACCAAAAAGGAAATTGTTTTTTGACAATGTGCTGCATGGTGAAAGATATTTACAGTTTCTTCGCGAATATCTTCCCAATATTTAAGAAGAGGGACAATGTGGTTTCAACACGATGGTGCTTCAGTGCATAACCATAGGATGGTGCGAGAATTTTTAGATAATTCCTACCCTAATCGTTGGATAGGGAGAGGTACTATTCCTTGGCCCGCGCGATCTCCATACCTTACTCCTATAGATTTTTTTCTTTGTGGGTACGTGAAGGAAACTGTTTTCAGAGATCGTCCAACAACTGCAGATGATATGAAAAACAGGATTACGGAAGCCTTCCGTTCAGTTGATGGAGCAATGCTTGCTCCATCAAATTCGGGACTCATTTACTAGAAGACTAGCAGTTTGCGTGGAACATGATGTGACCTATTCGAGCATTTGTTATAAATCAAAAATATTTATATTGTATCCTATTAATCATTCTTTTAGGTTCTTGTAAATATTATAAAAATTGTTTACTTTGTAATGTATTTCTGTTTCTATTACAATTTCCTTTTGTTGAAACATATTCTTTTCAAAATTATAAGAATGTGTCAAACAGTGGCATACTCGATTCTTTTTTTCTTTTAATTAGACGCGTACAATTATTGAAAGTATATGGTTGTGTCAAATTTTAAGACAGCGGCCTACTCGATTCCTTTTTTTTTTCTCGAATAAACCGTCAACATTTCTTATTTTGCAATAAATCTCGCAAATTTTACAAAATAGACCCAACAAACCCTATATCAGCAAAAAGCTCTTAAAAAATGCCATGCAATGATGCAATAAAATATAGGGTGATGCATTTGAAAAAGTCGATTAAGTTATCTTGAACAGTTCTGAAGTTCTGAATTTTTTTGTGGATCTCTGCACGACGCTATTTTGACACATAAAGTGACATAAGTCAAAAACTATTGCAGATAAGTCTAAGAAACCCGGGTGCGTTATATCGACAATTTAATGGCGAATCTAAAAATGTAACAAAAATGCGGGGTTGCCATTTAAAAAACCAGAACTTAGTTGTGTATCTTATTTGGGACATCCTGTATATAAATAGAAATATTTTTAGAATGTGCCCCATTACCGGTATTATCGTTTAAAAAAAAATCAAACCGATAGCTTGGATAGAAAAAAAGTTATGGAGCATGCACGTACCCCTGGGTCACCCTGTAGTTGTCGATAGCTAAAATACAGGGTGGGTTATTACACAAACTAAACTACTTGGCTTGGTGAATCCCGATGCCTGTCGATGTACATGAGCCGTACATGCTACAAAATTCGCTAATTATAATTTACTGGGTAACATTTATGTGTAATCGGGTCCTGCAAAAAATGTGGTAAAAAAATAAGAATTCGTAGATAAAAAACGTATGTTGAAAATTCCTAAAGCAATCACAAAAATAAAAAAAAAATCCAACAAAATATCTTTATCCAATATACTACATGAGTTTATTACAAATTAAAAGTTTTGTATTGATTTTCGTGAAGAGTTTAGAATTTCTCCATATTTACCAAGAGCTTACGAATTATTACGGGAGCCCATATTAAAAATATAAGTGGCTTTAAAACAGATCCAGCTGGCAAATAAAGGCTCAACTTAAATTTGATCCTTATTAAAATGGTCTTTTGTTTTCGAATTGCTCTTGGGAATATGCGCGTTTTTTAGGCATATGTATTCGCGATGAAGTGTTCTGAAAAACCGATTAAAACCCATGGCGAAAGTTTAAATTATCGTAATGTTTTTTTAATATACATTCATCCCATTTCTGAACGGCGTAATTTTAATAATATAGACATACTTCATTGTTCTTTACTTAAGAGCATTCAGTACC
Organism: Crepidodera aurea; assembly: GCA_949320105.2. Classification (NCBI taxonomy): domain Eukaryota; kingdom Metazoa; phylum Arthropoda; class Insecta; order Coleoptera; family Chrysomelidae; genus Crepidodera; species Crepidodera aurea. The sequence continues at coordinate 25,490,589 of OX439477.1, forward strand.
TTCGTGAAACTGGGTGTGCTTGTCAATGATTTTTATCGTAAAAATAATGACTTTCCGGTATTCTTACATACCACCTGATTAGCTAAAAAATACATAAACTGTTTTTTTTAAGTTTATACTCAGCAACCTATGATCAAACCATGATTTGATTTTTTTAAGATCTCTTTCAAATTGTAATTTTAGGTCCTACCAATTATCGCTTTCAGAGAACAACGCACAACTTATGATTTTACATTTTGTATCTAGAAGGAAGAGGTTATTCAAATATATATTAAATAATATAGGGCCCAACACTGTCCCCTGAGGTACTCCACATGTGATAGTTTCTGTACCTCAATTCATAACCTATTTAAAACATTGGTTGGTTTTGGTCACCGAATTTGTATGTTCTGCACGCCAATACCTTTTGGTAAATATATTATGCAGTGTTGCCAACATTTGGGAAAGATTTATATTTAGTACCGCCTCCTTTTGCTGCGCGGGTACAGAATCAAATATCGTATGAAGCTATGACGTGTTAATAAAACCCCTTAAGATTATAACAAACACAACAAAAGTTATTTTATTTCCGTGAGGGTCAATTTCTACATCAGTTTGTTCAGTTCTTTATTCTAATTAGGTGATTTTTATGAAATATAACAGAGACTATGTTCATTTCGGAAGCTCATTGTGGTTTGTATTTTAATTTCTCTCTCTTTCCACTGGATTAAAACCACTTAGTTGTTAAAAAAGTTTTTTTATTGACGGAGGAGGTAAGAATAAAAATATTTCCCTTAAAAAGAAAAATTATTTAATAAAGTAAGTAAATTAGAAATAAATTAAATTAAATAAAAAAAAAGGAAAAGAGCTGTAGTCGAGGTCAATTGATTCAAAAATAAAACTACAACATTTTATAGGTTATGTACTAAAATTTAAAATTAAGTCAATAAAAATAAAAGAAATTAAACAACATCCTGTCACAACAAAGTTAGCACGTAACAATATATTAATAGAGGGATAAAAAAATCATTGAACATTTATCATCGTAATACTTTTACTTTTGATGTAAAAATAATTAAAATGATGAACATTGTCTGTGCTTAATTAAATTTATGTTTTAAAATAATCATTTTTATTTTCAAAATAGAGTTTATTTAAATTTCTCTCTCTTTCCACTGGATTAAAACCACTTAGTTGTTAAAAAAGTTTTTTTATTGACGTTTCGGCTTTCCAGATCGAAAGCCGTTATCAAAATGACATAAAATAAATAAATTTACTAGAAACAGAATAAGATTTTGAGATTGAAGATGTCAAAATCTGTTTCAATCATATTTTTGTGACGTTTCTGGGAACGAATTTTTGAAAGGATAGCGCATTTGCATATTATAAGAGAATTTATACTTCGTCATAAATGAAGTTTTCTTATTAATATTATCATAAGAAAAAACCAGATAAAAACTTATGATACTATCCCGATATAGAGGGTATCCTTTTTGCAATTAACTCTTTTTGTAAAATAGGTATCCAAATTTTGGAAATATCAACCGAACAATTAGAAACACATTCGTTATTATTTAAGCATATCAATGCTGCTTCTTTAACTTTGCGGTTATAATTATTCGGTTCTTTTAATAATCTAGTTGAAAAATTCCATTGTATTTTATGACCAGAATCCCATGCGTGTTCACATATTTTGGATTTTTCGAATTGTTTATTTTTATTAATGTACGATTGGTGTTCATTAAGTCTAATATGAAAAGGTCTAGATGTTTCTCCTATATAAAATTTATTACATTCGCATGGAATTTTGTAAATACAATTTTTTGTGTTTTGAATTTCATTAAAAGGTTTTGTATTTACTATTAAAGATTTTAATGTATTATTAGTTTGAAAAACTGTTTTTAAATTAAATTTATTGCCAATCCTTCTAATTTTTTCGGATAATTTAATAAATAATGTAATAAATTTTATATAGGAGAAACATCTAGACCTTTTCATATTAGACTTAATGAACACCAATCGTACATTAAAAATAAACAATTCGAAAAATCCAAAATATGTGAACACGCATGGGATTCTGGTCATAAAATACAATGGAATTTTTCAACTAGATTATTAAAAGAACCGAATAATTATAACCGCAAAGTTAAAGAAGCAGCATTGATATGCTTAAATAATAACGAATGTGTTTCTAATTGTTCGGTTGATATTTCAAAAATTTGGATACCTATTTTACAAAAAGAGTTAATTGCAAAAAGGATACCCTCTATATCGGGATAGTATCATAAGTTTTTATCTGGTTTTTTCTTATGATAATATTAATAAGAAAACTTCATTTATGACGAAGTATAAATTCTCTTATAATATGCAAATGCGCTATCCTTTCAAAAATTCGTTCCCAGAAACGTCACAAAAATATGATTGAAACAGATTTTGACATCTTCAATCTCAAAATCTTATTCTATGTATACTATGTTGATGTCATATTTTTGCAAGATTATCAAGTGTTCTGTTTCTAGTAAATTTATTTATTTTATGTCATTTTGATAACGGCTTTCGATCTGGAAAGCCGAAACGTCAATAAAAAAACTTTTTTAACAACTAAGTGGTTTTAATCCAGTGGAAAGAGAGAGAAAAGAGACTATGTTGATAAATAATCTCGAATTTTGCCTAAAAAATGTTGTTTTATCAGTCATTTTACGAACTTATTGAGCGAGAAGATATCTCGTAGTTTTGCTAACTTATAATGTAAAAAAACATTTTAAAATACATTAGAAATAAATATATTAGAAACCAATAAAGGCGGTAAATACCCATTTGTCGTTATTGAAACCATATCTTGTTACATTCAAAGGTCCAGGTGGTGTGTGCGGTAAACATCACAAACTGCCTAGAAAATACCAAATAACACATTCAGATGGAATTACGTGTTATTAACTATAGGTAATATGAGAAAAGGTGTAAGTTATATGCTATACAACTTTACCGCTGTGAATAATACCGGTCATTCATACGTCTCTATTCATTCTACAGTAGCAAATTTGTATTGATACACATCTTTTAAATGGGTGGCTACGCAATAAAGCATTTTGAAATTGAAGAACTCTGGGTTCTTTTATAGTCACTGAAGATGACCAAAAAACATTTAGTTTATGAGATATTTTTGAATAGATATTTGCCGATTGTATTTTGCATACCATATCATGGTGTCATCATATTACAACTAGGTATTATTCTGATTTTATCTAGTAAGCAAATACTTTAATATTCTATGTCATTTCCTCAGGGCCGCGATAGCTTTGATTTATTTCATTCACATATGGCTGCGCCAATGAAAAGTCATGAATTTAGTCACATGATATACAATATGATCGGATATTTAGGTAAATAAAAAATATCAGCGGCTGCTATTTTAGTCGATTGTATATTGTTTGCTATTAAGTGTCAAAATTTGACGTAACATGTCTCGTTTTGGTTCATGTTCCACTTTGGAAATCAGTGTGAAAATATAAGCAAATCTATCCCAGAAAATATCAAAAAGAGAAAGGAGTATGTTTGGAGACAATCTTAGCGAATGATTTTGTGGGGTTCATGAAATAATCTTCCTGAATATCACTCGACTATGACAAATAGAGACTATTTGTCATAGTCTTGACTATGACAAATAGAGACTATTTGTCATAGTCTTGGGATATTACCTTTGAATGTTTCCCTGAACAAAAAACACAATTGCGTCTCTTTTAACTGAGTAATTTTATACAAATGCTGTTCTATAGTTGAAACTTAAATACGAAAAATGTTAAAAGAATTTGTTTTCACCGAACAAATTGTTCTGTATTTGAATTCGATCAGTGTGTCTGTAGCTTTTTGTGTTTATGAATTTTAAAATTCTGACTTCAGATTTTGATAGAGCCTCAAAAAATAAGCTTAGGGTTTGATGTGCCCCTCCGACCTGAAGTTTAAAATGGCATTGAATTTAAAATAGACACATATAGTTTGGAGAAGAAAGGAGTGCAGTAATTTAATTTGTAGAAGTAGTACAGGTTTAAGATGTCGAAATTTTATTTTTACCTGCTCCTTCAATGCTTGTTTGTAGTTAAAATGTAAATTTTAATATATTTGATAGCCCGAATAAAAGATTTCGTTTGATTTAATCATGTTTCCATGGTTTTTACTGTAATAAACCTGTTGTTTTGACAGATAAGTCAGACTTTATTTATTCATAGCCGTATCGTATGTATTAATATATATTTCAAAATGGCTTCGTTCTAAAAATATTATCAGTCCTCCTAAATCCTTGAAGACAGAATTACTCGTAATAGCAAAGCAACATAAAAACAAATTCAAAAAATATATTATAGATGAGATGACCCGAGAAAAAGGAATTTAAATTCTCAGATTGACTCCTTACCATGCAGAGTTAAATCCCATTGAACTGATTTGGTCATAATTAAAAGGTTATGTTTCTCAAAGCAATATAACATAATAGCAGTTTCAGATGTAAATGGAGAATATTTGAGACAAGTGGAAAATTCATTTTGGAAAGTCGATATAGCAATGGAAAACTTAATAGATCCTATAATAGTGTTGAGGGTTCTGGAACTATCCCTATGGTGTACCAGTTTACCAGGACTACCGAGATATGCTCATAGTCTTTTTAAACTGTATCGTAGCTTCTAAGTGGACTGTATAATTTGTGTTTTTGCCTTCCCAACTCCATTAACAAAAACAACAAACACCTTTTATTTAACGGTTTATTAAAAAATGTTAAATAAATAAATCACAAATTAACAACTTAACAATAAAATTACTTTAGTAAGTAATGAACGAACAACGCACAAATTATTAGTAAACGTATGTTTTAACAATCACTAAAACATATTAGTAAAGAATTAAAATAATCACATCATTCAGAAAATATTTGTAATGCGCGTTTTAGGTGTTGTGTCTATGAGTGATGATGATACACTGATTTAAAAGTTTTCGAAGTCTGGACCTTTTCGAAGTTTTTTCCCCACCCGTCCGAGTATTCTAGAACTTAGTTGTTATCGCGTGGGCGAATCGATTTTATTAAATGGGTAAGTTTTTTATGTCTGTCTCTTTCTCTCACGCTTGAGAAGACAAGGATTAATTTGGTTGCGACGTTATGAGTTTATGGCGGACGTGACTATTTGCATGTTCCTAGGAAACATCCGTTAGAAATTCTGCGCCAAGTAATTAAAAAAATTTTAATCCCATTAACAACATATAATCCTCCGTGCTATCTATTGGTTTATCACTGAACAAATTGTTCGGTATCTAAATTCGATCTGTGTTTGTGTATGTAGCTTTTTTGTGTTTGTGAATTTTAAAATTCTGACTTCAGTTTTTGATAGAGCACCAAAAAGTGCCCCTCCGTACCTCTTCGGGAACGCCTTCAAAATGGGGTCCAAAATATGGAAATTTTGAAGTTTAAAATGATATTGAATTTAAAATAGACACATTGTGAATGACGATTTTGGTAAAAGTGAGTAGACTGTGGCTGTGTTGATTTTATTAATACTTTCTTTACAATTTGTTCGGTCTATGGCAATGCTAGAAGCATTCTCAACTGGTTTTTTTCTATATTCATTTGTATCCTCTTTGTATGTTGTGACGTTATATGATTGGGTATTATTTCACTGAACTTGGTTTGGAACATTGTTAAATCTTCGAACTGGTAAATTTTTAGAGCAAAAAACTCATGATAAAACAAGTTCAAGCATTTAAAATACAGGAAAGAAAAGGTACGATTTTACAAAAGTTATACATAAGCATGTAAATATGGAAATTAAGTAAAAGAGAAAAGGAAGTGTTGGAAAGATGGGATTGGAAAATCGAGAAAAATATATAGAGGAGTAAAGTTTAAGAGAGAAGTAATAGAGATCTAATGGGCTTAATAAAGAGTGGTCAATAACTCTTAAGTATAATAAGAATAAGAAAAAAAGCATTGATCAATATGCAGGGTGATATTTTACTAAATAACATAGTGTCTAAAACTATCCCATAATAAAAGATGTAAGTCACCAACAAATTATGTGTAATTTTGGTGTTTAGGTCATCACAATCATATGAAACCAGTTTCTAAATTTTAAAGAAGAAGAAGAAGATTACTATACCGGGAAAAAACAAGTTTTAGTACACTTTTGGAACGCCATTTTAGATGCAAAAATATTAGCAAATGCTATAAATTACGTTAGGTATGGATTTAACAAAACTGAAAACTGGACATGTATTTTGAGTCGTTGTTAGAGCTATAAAGTTTGACACTTAAAACTGTGAAGCAATAAAATTTGATTTGGAAACACGTTGAAGACAAAAATTTAAAAAGATACTACCTCGATGTTGACTTAACAATACAAGATGAAAGGGATGAAATCTCAAACACATATAAAATTGTTCAGCCAAGGTATTTAATGGTAGTGAATCTAAATATTTATGACGAATTTGAGAAGGAACAAGAGATGCAAGACCTATAGGGATTTCGGCGCCACTTATGTGCAATCAATATAATTGCAGAAATAACTCTTTCCTGGACAGCACAAGAGATTCCACAATTTATTGTTAAATCCCTTATTAAACAGTACTTTTTTACAATTTTTGTGTCCGTGAAAGAAGTTTTGAAAACTTACATTAATTGAAAATTACTTAATATCTAATATGGCCTAGGATAGGCCAATGAATTTAGCAATTTTATCCATAGATCTAAAAGTAGAGAGGGCATTAGATTTTGATAGTGGTATAGCAAAATTAAGGATCATTCCGACATTTTTCTATCAATAGAGGTCCCCTCGGGCTTCCGAAGGAATCTGCCACTGATTATATCATAGATGATAATGCAAAAGGGAAAGGGTATATAGTTTGAAGACCTTGACAGACTTGATGCCCAGGTTTGGGGTTTTTCTGGCGTTAATTTACTGGATTTTATCCATAGATCTAAAAGTAGAGAAGGCATTAGATTTTGATGGTGGTATAGCAAAATTAAGGCTCATTCCGACATTTTTCTATCAATAGAAGTCCCCTCGGGCTTCCGAAGGAATCCGCCACTGATTATATCATAGATGATAATGCAAAAGGGAAAGGGTATATAGTTTGAAGACCTTGACAGACTTGATGCCCAGGTTTGGGGTTTTTCTGGCGTTAATTTATTAGATTTTATCCATAGATCTAAAAGTAGAGAAGGCATTAGATTTTGATGGTGGTATAGCAAAATTAAGGCTCATTCCGACATTTTTCTATCAATAGAGGTCCCCTCGGGCTTCCGAAGGAATCTGCCACTGATTATATCATAGATGATAATGCAAAAGGGAAAGGGTATATAGTTTGAAGACCTTGACAGACTTGATGCCCAGGTTTGGGGTTTTTCTGTCGTTAATTTACTGGATTTTATCCATAGATCTAAAAGTAGAGAAGGCATTAGATTTTGATGGTGGTATAGCAAAATTAAGGCTCATTCCGACATTTTTCTATCAATAGAGGTCCCCTCGGGCTTCCGAAGGAATCTGCCACTGATTATATCATAGATGATAATGCAAAAGGGAAAGGGTATATAGTTTGAAGACCTTGACAGACTTGATGCCCAGGTTTGGGGTTTTTCTGGCGTTAATTTACTGGATTTTATCCATAGATCTAAAAGTAGAGAAGGCATTAGATTTTGATGGTGGTATAGCAAAATTAAGGATCATTCCGACATTTTTCTATCAATAGAGGTCCCCTCGGGCTTTCGAAGGAATCCGCCACTGATTATATCATAGATGATAATGCAAAAGGGAAAGGGTATATAGTTTGAAGACCTTGACAGACTTGATGCCCAGGTTTGGGGTTTTTCTGGCGTTAATTTACTGGATTTTATCCATAGATCTAAAAGTAGAGAAGGCATTAGATTTTGATGGTGGTATAGCAAAATTAAGGCTCATTCCGACATTTTTCTATCAATAGAGGTCCCCTTGGGCTTCCGAAGGAATCTGCCACTGATTATATCATAGATGATAATGCAAAAGGGAAAGGGTATATAGTTTGAAGACCTTGACAGACTTGATGCCCAGGTTTGGGGTTTTTCTGGCGTTAATTTACTAGATTTTATCCATAGATCTAAAAGTAGAGAAGGCATTAGATTTTGATGGTGGTATAGCAAAATTAAGGCTCATTCCGACATTTTTCTATCAATAGAGGTCCCCTCGGGCTTCCGAAGGAATCTGCCACTGATTATATCATAGATGATAATGCAAAAGGGAAAGGGTATATAGTTTGAAGACCTTGACAGACTTGATGCCCAGGTTTGGGGTTTTTCTGGCGTTAATTTACTGGATTTTATCCATAGATCTAAAAGTAGAGAAGGCATTAGATTTTGATGGTGGTATAGCAAAATTAAGGATCATTCCGACATTTTTCTATCAATAGAGGTCCCCTCGGGCTTTCGAAGGAATCTGCCACTGATTATATCATAGATGATAATGCAAAAGGGAAAGGGTATATAGTTTGAAGACCTTGACAGACTTGATGCCCAGGTTTGGGGTTTTTCTGGCGTTAATTTACTGGATTTTATCCATAGATCTAAAAGTAGAGAAGGCATTAGATTTTGATGGTGGTATAGCAAAATTAAGGCTCATTCCGACATTTTTCTATCAATAGAGGTCCCCTCGGGCTTCCGAAGGAATCTGCCACTGATTATATCATAGATGATAATGCAAAAGGGAAAGGGTATATAGTTTGAAGACCTTGACAGACTTGATGCCCAGGTTTGGGGTTTTTCTGTCGTTAATTTACTGGATTTTATCCATAGATCTAAAAGTAGAGAAGGCATTAGATTTTGATGGTGGTATAGCAAAATTAAGGCTCATTCCGACATTTTTCTATCAATAGAGGTCCCCTCGGGCTTCCGAAGGAATCTGCCACTGATTATATCATAGATGATAATGCAAAAGGGAAAGGGTATATAGTTTGAAGACCTTGACAGACTTGATGCCCAGGTTTGGGGTTTTTCTGTCGTTAATTTACTGGATTTTATCCATAGATCTAAAAGTAGAGAAGGCATTAGATTTTGATGGTGGTATAGCAAAATTAAGGGTCATTCCGACATTTTTCTATCAATAGAGGTCCCCTCGGGCTTCCGAAGGAATCTGCCACTGATTATATCATAGATGATAATGCAAAAGGGAAAGGGTATATAGTTTGAAGACCTTGACAGACTTGATGCCCAGGTTTGGGGTTTTTCTGGCGTTAATTTACTGGATTTTATCCATAGATCTAAAAGTAGAGAAGGCATTAGATTTTGATGGTGGTATAGCAAAATTAAGGCTCATTCCGACATTTTTCTATCAATAGAGGTCCCCTCGGGCTTCCGAAGGAATCTGCCACTGATTATATCATAGATGATAATGCAAAAGGGAAAGGGTATACAGTTTGAAGACCTTGACAGACTTGATGCCCAGGTTTGGGGTTTTTCTGGCGTTAATTTACTGGATTTTATCCATAGATCTAAAAGTAGAGAAGGCATTAGATTTTGATGGTGGTATAGCAAAATTAAGGCTCATTCCGACATTTTTCTATCAATAGAGGTCCCCTTGGGCTTCCGAAGGAATCTGCCACTGATTATATCATAGATGATAATGCAAAAGGGAAAGGGTATATAGTTTGAAGACCTTGACAGACTTGATGCCCAGGTTTGGGGTTTTTCTGGCGTTAATTTACTAGATTTTATCCATAGATCTAAAAGTAGAGAAGGCATTAGATTTTGATGGTGGTATAGCAAAATTAAGGCTCATTCCGACATTTTTCTATCAATAGAGGTCCCCTCGGGCTTCCGAAGGAATCTGCCACTGATTATATCATAGATGATAATGCAAAAGGGAAAGGGTATATAGTTTGAAGACCTTGACAGACTTGATGCCCAGGTTTGGGGTTTTTCTGGCGTTAATTTACTAGATTTTATCCATAGATCTAAAAGTAGAGAAGGCATTAGATTTTGATGGTGGTATAGCAAAATTAAGGCTCATTCCGACATTTTTCTATCAATAGAGGTCCCCTCGGGCTTCCGAAGGAATCTGCCACTGATTATATCATAGATGATAATGCAAAAGGGAAAGGGTATATAGTTTGAAGACCTTGACAGACTTGATGCCCAGGTTTGGGGTTTTTCTGGCGTTAATTTACTGGATTTTATCCATAGATCTAAAAGTAGAGAAGGCATTAGATTTTGATGGTGGTATAGCAAAATTAAGGATCATTCCGACATTTTTCTATCAATAGAGGTCCCCTCGGGCTTTCGAAGGAATCTGCCACTGATTATATCATAGATGATAATGCAAAAGGGAAAGGGTATATAGTTTGAAGACCTTGACAGACTTGATGCCCAGGTTTGGGGTTTTTCTGGCGTTAATTTACTGGATTTTATCCATAGATCTAAAAGTAGAGAAGGCATTAGATTTTGATGGTGGTATAGCAAAATTAAGGCTCATTCCGACATTTTTCTATCAATAGAGGTCCCCTCGGGCTTCCGAAGGAATCTGCCACTGATTATATCATAGATGATAATGCAAAAGGGAAAGGGTATATAGTTTGAAGACCTTGACAGACTTGATGCCCAGGTTTGGGGTTTTTCTGTCGTTAATTTACTGGATTTTATCCATAGATCTAAAAGTAGAGAAGGCATTAGATTTTGATGGTGGTATAGCAAAATTAAGGCTCATTCCGACATTTTTCTATCAATAGAGGTCCCCTCGGGCTTCCGAAGGAATCTGCCACTGATTATATCATAGATGATAATGCAAAAGGGAAAGGGTATATAGTTTGAAGACCTTGACAGACTTGATGCCCAGGTTTGGGGTTTTTCTGTCGTTAATTTACTGGATTTTATCCATAGATCTAAAAGTAGAGAAGGCATTAGATTTTGATGGTGGTATAGCAAAATTAAGGGTCATTCCGACATTTTTCTATCAATAGAGGTCCCCTCGGGCTTCCGAAGGAATCTGCCACTGATTATATCATAGATGATAATGCAAAAGGGAAAGGGTATATAGTTTGAAGACCTTGACAGACTTGATGCCCAGGTTTGGGGTTTTTCTGGCGTTAATTTACTGGATTTTATCCATAGATCTAAAAGTAGAGAAGGCATTAGATTTTGATGGTGGTATAGCAAAATTAAGGCTCATTCCGACATTTTTCTATCAATAGAGGTCCCCTCGGGCTTCCGAAGGAATCTGCCACTGATTATATCATAGATGATAATGCAAAAGGGAAAGGGTATACAGTTTGAAGACCTTGACAGACTTGATGCCCAGGTTTGGGGTTTTTCTGGCGTTAATTTACTGGATTTTATCCATAGATCTAAAAGTAGAGAAGGCATTAGATTTTGATGGTGGTATAGCAAAATTAAGGCTCATTCCGACATTTTTCTATCAATAGAGGTCCCCTTGGGCTTCCGAAGGAATCTGCCACTGATTATATCATAGATGATAATGCAAAAGGGAAAGGGTATATAGTTTGAAGACCTTGACAGACTTGATGCCCAGGTTTGGGGTTTTTCTGGCGTTAATTTACTGGACTATTAGGCCAAAACGTGTTTTTGTTACCTGAGATCTATATAAAATTGTTCAAATATATGTCACAGATTGAACAAAGGGAGCAATGTATTTTACTTTATTTCTATATAACTTTTGAGGCACTTAAAATAGCCTAAAAAGAAGTTTTCAAGTAATGTATATTTAAAAAAAATCTGGGGAGGTCCCTCGGTCCCTCCGCTGAGATGGGGATATTCCATAACCTCCTAACCCTCACCCGCCCGTGGTTACAAGAAAAGAAAAACAAAAAAATATACAACAATGAATATTTATTTAAATAAACAAATTAAATCTAAATTATAAAATCCATATAAATCTATCAAATAAATAACAAAAAAATTGAAAAATAATACTGTGTCCTACTGCTAACAATACAGATATCTATAATTCGTTTTATTGCCTATGCATTTATTTCTTTATATAATCATCACTCTTGCTAAAGTTATTCCACTGACCATTTTATAATCAATTTAATTCGATCAGTATGTAAAATAAAACGATTTCTGTTAATACATTTTAAAAAACTAATATAAAATAGTTATTTTCCTAACAAGTGCGCATTGTTACTTTACCGCACGCAAATTTAGTTAAAAGTGTAACTTTGTGGATTTAATGGAGTCATGAAAATTTATAAAACTATTTACGCCTCACGCAACTTATATTTGTGAATGCAAATGTTGTACGGTACTAAAAATAAACGTATTAATTATTTTAGAATTTAAAACAACGTTATGTCAAAATAATATCAAATGTAGTGATTTAGATTAATAGAAATCCACATTTATTAATTTAAGTTGGTACACATGACGGAAATATAACCCTAAATAAAGATAAAACAACATTAGATGGTAGAGTCAGGGGCGTACCGAGGCGGGGGTGTTAGGGGTGTGACACCCCCCCCCCCCAAACTTTTGTACCGAGTCATCATGCTCGATAAATATGACTGGGAAGTCGGCTAATCGTATTGTACAGGGTGTCCTAAATTGGTGCGTTTTGCAGGGTATCTCGTAAACTAGAAGAGATAGAAGAAAAGCAGTTAAGATGTTATGACTTCTTTTTTTGATAAAGTAACGATAGCCTAATTAAATCTTTAGTAACTCCCTGCAGTTGGAAGATACAGGGCGATTATTGAAAACTACAAGGTACTATAACTTCTTAATTAAGAAAAATATAAAAAAACGTTATAAAAACTTTTGATAGATATAATATTAAAGAGTTCAGTGGCGCACAGATTATTTTTTTTAGGGGACTCACTAAGGAAATATAATGCAAACTTATGTTTTTTTAAATGGGACACCCTGTATATTTTGACGTTTTTCGTTTTCTTTTTTAATTCTTATTCACCTGATACGACATACTATATATCTATTTTCAATGGTTGGAGCTACAGTGCAAATAACCCATTTATGGATGTTATCAGGTGAAACACCCTTAAAAAATTGAACACTCAGTAACGAAATTTAACATTTTATTATAAGGATACTGATGTGTGACAATTTTATTTATCAAAATTATAATTAATAAAAAATAAAACCAGATTAAAAAAATAAAAACAATAAACTTATGAAACAAGAAGAAACATTGTAAGAACTAATCTTATTAGAATGTGAAAATTACATTAAATGTTCAAAATGTCCTCCATTTTGTTGTAGTAATAATTGTCACCTTTTTCTTACTGATCTTACACAATTGAGTATGTGCACTGGCTTTATTTTTCTAAATGCGGCATGAATATTTTCTAATAAATCTTCCCTACTCTCGAAGTTAGTCTTGTAAATATTATTTTATGATTTTATTTTTGGTAATGCTGAATTGGTTGGAGATTATTTAAACGAAAAACTTTTTAATCGATGAAAACGGAGAGCATTTTGAACATTTAATGTAATTTTTACATTCTAATAAAATTAGTTATAGGTAGATTAGTTGTTACAATGTTTCTTGTTGTTTCATAAGTTTATTGTTTTTATTTTTTTAATCTGGTAATAATTTTGATAAATAAAATTGTCACACATCAGTATCCTAATAATAAAATGTTAAATTTCGTTACTGAGTGTTCAATTTTTTAAGGGTGTTTCACCTGATAACATCCATAAATGGTTTATTTGCACTATAGCTCCAACCATTGAAAATAGATATATAGTATGTCGTATTAGGTGAATGAGAATTAAAAAAGAAAACGAAAAACGTCAAAATATACAGGGTGTCCCATTTAAAAAAACATAAGTTTGCATTATATTTCCTTAGTGAGCCCCCTAAAAAAAATAATCTGTGCGCCACTGAACTCTTTAATATTATATCTATAAAAAGTTTTTATAACGTTTTTTTATATTTTTCTTAATTAAGAAGTTATAGTACCTTGTAGTTTTCGACAGTTTTCAATAATCGCCCTGTATCTTCCAACTGCAGGGAGTTACTAAAGATTTAATTAGGCAATTTTTACTTTAACAAACAACAAAAAAGAAGTCATAACATCTTAACTGCTTTTCTTCTATCTCTTCTAGTTTATGAGATACCCTGCAAAACGCACCAATTTGGGACACCCTGTACAGTAGGCAAATTTTTCTTGACGAGTCGGCATTTTCAACATGACACCCCCCAAACTTATGAAGCTCGATACGCCCCTGGGTAGAGTAACTTCTTGGACATAATTTATCATATTTTGGTTGATTGGTTGGCTGGGGCTTATCCAGTTCTTTTACTGTTACGTCTTCATCTTCATATGCTTCTTTCCTTTTTTTCTTTCTCTTTTTTTTCAGTCCGACAGAAAATTAAGCAAAAACCGCTTAATTGACTTAATTTATCACTTTTATTGTTTAGATTGAGGTTTATCTTGCAGATTGATTTATTGCTTTATTTCAATTATAGAAGGCGACATCCTTGATGGTTTACATGAGATTTCCTCTTAAAGCTAAAGAAAATACAACTTTATTGAACCTAACCTCACTAAAATGATCGACTGCAATACCAATAGCACTAGTGATGACCAAAATCATATTTTTTCACTATATACATATTATATTACCGACTGCCCCACTCTACGAATTAGCATGTACTTTACGAGGTGACGAAGGCGGCAACAGAATCTCCTGCGTCCTTACCCTAAGGGCTTCTAACGCAGAAGGAGACAACTGGGAAGGACTGTGAAGTTCGGGACTAGAACTTCTTGACCGCTCGTCTGGAATGGGATTATTGATACCGAAATGTATAGGTGGTACACCCCCGGCTAAAACGTATTGCGATAAAAAGGCGTGAAACGTCGGATGAATCGGTGTTTTTGGTGGCCAATGAATACCTAATGCCGGATTGAACATCGGTGGGAATGGCATCGAAGGCCAGAAGTGATCGTTGTGTACTGGCGGAAGGGCGACTGGACCGTGAATGGCAAATTCGGGAATTCCGGGTTGATCGCCTGGATGCATGAATGAGACTGCTTCTCTTCCCATGGCTTTTTCCCGCTTCCTCCATTTTGCGCGCCTGTTTTGAAACCATACCTGGAAAAAATACTTAAGGTTAAAATACAAGTTTTTAAAACCAAGAGGAAAATGCACCTGAGCGTTGTAGACGCAGCTCAAGAACACACGCACAATAATTAGTGGGTATACGGTCGAAGATACAACAGTAGTAGATCAGTGTGCAGAAAATAGCTCGAAAAACAGAAGTGTAGTCACTATTAGATTGGCAAAAAAGAATGGTATTATTATTATATAAAAATAATTGCACATACCCCAACTTTAACAATTTGCCTGTACAAAAATCAGATGTAAATCCATTAGTTGACTTTTTAGCCCAGTTGTCAGAGACTTTGACTTCTCATAAAATGTAATATGGCTGAAACTAGGCTCTTAAGTACTTTTTAGGTGCAGAAAACGATGAAAAAATCTTTGCTGCTCTAAAGTGTATACAATTTGGAAAACAAAATCGAAAATTTGGTTTTTGCGTTATATCTCGAAAAAAAAAATCAAAAATCTAATAGCACCAACTGAAAGAGCGGAAAATTTTACTAAAATTTATATTATAACTTTTTTGTTTTAATTTGTATTACTAGAAAATTTTATTATACAGTGTCATTACGAAAGTACGCAGCATATGGGAAACTTTTTTATTAAGGGTTTCTCGACAAAAAGTTATTCTTGGCAAAAGTTTGTGCATTCCCTAAAGCTAAACATGCACCAACAAAATATAGTAAAACACTCGTAATATACGAGGAGTCTTCAAAAATTTGAATTTGAGACAAGAGTAAAGTACCCTTATTTTGAAAAATCTCGGGAAATGTTATTTAGAAAAGTCGTTTAACATTAAAAAATACATGTAGATTTGAAGTCATGACCATCTAAGTGAAGTTTTATTTTTTATTACAAGCAGGCCCGTAGAGAGAAAAATCGGGCCCAGTGGTAAAAATTACTTGCCCCTATAGAATTTTTAAAATTAGTACAAAAGTGAAGCATAGTGCGAACAGGGATTTTTCGTACGGGCCCGGGCCCCATCGAGAACCCCCCCCCCCCTCCCCTTTCGTCAGGCCTGACTACAAGAAGGCAGCATTCAAGGCATCATCAAAGATAGCTGCACTTCCACCCTCAGCAGTTACAGAGTTTACCATCAAATGCAGCAATGGATGTGAATTGATAAGCGAGTAGAGGATTGGGATTGGAATAGGACCACCAATGGTCTAGAACCAGTTACAACACTTTTAGCCCCTGTTCCCCCGAACTGCTTAAGTTGGTGACATGCAAGTGCACCAAAACCTGCGTCTGTATAAAGAGGTTGCACTGATCTATGCATAAACTGCGTTCACAGATCATGCAACAATGCATCGGTGGCCCTTGAACAACACGAAGATGAGGCTGAAGATTTGGATATCCAAGAGGAACTTGGTATTAAGTTTCCCACCCTTGAGGAAGTCTTAGCAGCACAGGAAGAAGAAGAGGAAACAGCAGGGTCCTCAGAAGGTATGTAACATTACCTAAATATTCCAAACCTTGTATTCTCTTACTTACATAAGGACCATCATATTCCTGAACCTATTACAATCTCGTAGTACGCAACTAATTCCATCCTATCTATTCACCTATCCACCTACAAAAAAGGGGCGCATGGAATAATAACCTTCTGCCTCAAGATATTATTTATATCATTTACATTTTCTTGTTCATTTTATTATACTGTTTATGTATGTATCAAATAATTTAAATTTTAATAAGTAATCGGACATTTTTTCACTAATTTGTCCCAATTTTTTCCCATCATTTAAAACAAATACTTCATTCAGGTGAGGCTTGTGCATTTTATTGAGCTCAATATAATACGTTATCAAAATGACTGTAATACGGCTCGTTTCCATGAAAAAAGGCAAGATTTGGCGTATTTTCAATTGTTAGAAATTCTGCACATTTTTCAACGCACTCTAGTGGCGTAACTTTTGGTCGTAGAGAAAATTGTGTTTTATGAAACTTGTGGGAAATTTTGTCACCTTTAATTTTGTTTAGAATAGTCTTTTCGAAAAAATTCATTCTTACCGAGATTTAGGCCACAAACAAATTTGCACTTTTTTGCAAAGAAAAAAACAATGTTCATGTTCAGCGATCGAAAACATAAAGAATAAAAGGAATAGGACTGTACCTAAACTTTCCCTTAACTTTACTAAGTTGATTAGCCTATTTCAGCGATGTCACATTTTAGGAGAGATGTCTAAATGTGGCTCTGGCAACTGGGCTATTTGTAAATGCTCTCAAGACCGTATTTCTAAATAGGCTGCAGCCTAGAGCGGCAAATTTTCAGGGGCGACACTTTGGCAATTTATTCAAAAGTTAAAATGAAGTATTTAAGACGTCATTTTTTTTGACTTGCTTCTATAATAACGATTTTTTAAATGGACTGCACAAAAGAGATGTGAAAATAAAATAAAATATCTGGTCACTGAGCTTCGCTCTTAATATTCAAATCTACATTTTTAAGCAGCCCAATGAGTATATAATTTAAGTATATTTATAACATGACAAATTATTAATTAATTAGCGAAAATCACGGAGTGGGCGACATCTACTTGAACTACTGATAGGGAGATAAATAAAAAGTTGGCGATTGGCTTGAAAATTAAAAAAGCTGTCAGTGTTAATTTTCAATTGGCTGCAGCTGTTGTTGACGTTTATCAACTGCTTGTCACAGGTTAGTTAAATGCATTAAAAGTTGCCTAGTTTCTGGGGATTTCACCCTTTTAGGGCAACATCTACTGACGCTTGATCTTCGCGAATTGTCACGGTGGACAGGCCCCGTTTCCTGGACGGGCAACAGCAGCGTGTAGGGTACACGTCCCGTCAACAGAAGATCGCTCAGCTCACTCTATTTATCACTATATAAGAAAAACTCTATGTTCAATTGATTTTATTATTTATTGATCTGCAGTGAAGGAAAATTATAGGTCTGATATTCATACTTGGGTAAAAACCTCCACAAAAACCTGTGACCAGACTCTCGACGTGTGGCAGATATTGATATCATATTTTTTCAAAAATTTTTAGTTTCAGTTCCGCATAATAAAATAGTAGCCGTAAGGGGTAGTCTCACACTATCGGGGAAGGAAAGAAACTTTACCCGATGTACATAAAGCATTTCCACCCGCCAAAAAAAAAAGATTAGCTTTAGGTTAGGTTAGATCTTTGTAATAAATAAAGAAAAGTACGATACGTGTGAAATTTTGACATTTGTTACATTCTGACAGGTGTCATATTTTGACATTTGTTCATTTTGAGATTTGTTCATTTTGACAGTTGTTACATTCTGACACGTATCACATTTTAACAGTTGTCACGTTTTTACAGGTGTCACATTTTGACAAGTGTCCATTTTAACAGTGTTACTCAACGTTCGTATAAATATTTACCTAAACCCATGATTTCTGAAATTCAATTGGCAACGTTGTATTTTCAACTTTGAATTTATGAGATGGCTGTCATTTGACAAGCAAATTATTTATGTCCGTCAAATGAATCTTTTCTTTTTTATATAAAGCGGCAAATTTAAAATTGAATTCTTTCAGATTAAAACGCCAGAAATTAAATAAAGTCAAACCTTTTTACTACTATACTATACAGAAGAAAGGAGTGCAGTATTTAATTTGCAGAACGTAGTACAGGTTCAAGAGGTAGAAATTTTATTTTTACCTCATCCTTCAATGCTTATTTGTAGTTAAAATTTAAATTTTAATACATCTGATCGGCCTAATATAGTTTTTGTCTAGATTTAATCTTGTTTCCATGGTTTTTACTGTAATAAACCTGTTCTTTTGGATAAGTCAGACTTTATTTATTCATAGCCGTATCGTATGTATTTTAATTGATTCAGAATTTTGTATTAATATATATTTCAAAATGGCTTCATTCTAAAAATATTATCAGTCCTCCTAAATCCTTGAAGGCAGAATTATTAGTAATAGCAAGGCAACATAAAAACAAATTCAAAAAATATATTATAGATGAGATGGCCAGAGAAAAAGGAATTAAAATTCTCAGATTGCCTCCGAACCACTCAGAGTTCAATTCCATTGAACTGATCTGGTCACAATTATTAAAAGGTTATGTTTCTCAAAACAATAAAACATTTAAATTTCCTGATGTGCGAAATTTGTTTTTGAAGGCAGTTTCAGATGTAAATAGAGAACATTGGGGAAAATGCATTGATCATGTTTAAAAATGTGGAAAATTCATTTAGGAAAGTGGATATATCAATGGATAATTTAATAGAACCGATAATAATAAACATCAGAAAAGACAATTATAGTGATGCCAGTAGTTTTAGTGAAGACAGTGACTTTTAAAGATAGTTCTTGAACTAACTTTTTTTTAATCTTTGAGTTTAGGTAAGTACTGAAGCGTTATTTATTGGTTAAATTTAATTCGTTCAATATTAAAGTGTCAGATGCATAAAGTTTATTTTTATTTTTTGTAAATAATATAACTTCCAAATTTAATCTACGAAGTGCGTATATATATTTTATATGCTGTGACCTTATTTATATTGTAGAAACTTATTTTGCAAAGTACGCCTATGGAATGTGACGTTATATCCCCACTTTTACTGTACTCATCTATCCTTTATAGTATATATTACTATAGAAACAAGTTATTATTATGTGCCGTTGCTAGGAAATAAAACTAAAAGCTTAACTTTTCTTGTAAATATCTCGGAAGATCGAATTTTCACAGACATGAGACCTGCATTTTTTGCCGATTTAGATAGGAATTAGTCTACCCTGAAAGTTTCATTGAATTCTGACTAGTGGATTTCGAGATCCTCTGGACACACACATATATATACATACATACATAATACATACATACAAACCTTGCTCGTTTAATAGTATTTGACTATACATTTTGAGATTTGTCCCCCTTTTGTGGAGTTTTCACCAACGTGAAGCTTAATTCTCGAACGGAGTTTCATTATTAAATAACTGATTAATGCAAATCGCCAGGTATTCACAATTACTAATACAGTCGATCAACTGCAATATGACCCTCGACCGACCGCTCTTCCAAATCCGATTTGCAACAATTACACTGTTTTGATCGCGCACTAAGGAGGTTTATAAATGAATCGAGACCTACGAATTCGCTGAAACTTTTGTTGCGTGTGTAGTGGAGCTTATCTAAATCGATGCCTAAAAGGGCAATTATAAAAGAGACAGCTTTCCATCATTTTATCCTTGATATGGAACGAGGAGGCACTCTAAATGAGACATCAGAGAGAATTCTGGGGTCCGGAACCAGTTCCGATTACCTCTATTGTGGCGAACAATGGCCAATTGCAATGCTACTTACGCCGCTACAAGCCAGATTAATTATCCAAATTGTTACCAATTAAGATGCGATTCATGTCTGCCATTATCCAGCATTACCGACATAATAATTTGAATTGGTCATGAGGCTAAAGCGTGGGCACTGATTTTTAATTTTTCAAGAAGTTCCTGGGGGATTTTATAAGTTCTACAATCTTTTGTCTGAATGAGGTGTTAATTGCGAGATTTATTTCTACCATCTGTTTTAAATATTAAAAAAACTGTTAAAATGTTTCAAGTTTTTAAAACTCGATTTAAAAATAAATCCAAATACTAATAAAAGAATGATAAAATGAAATGGTCCAAAAATGTTACTTATGCAGCTAGTTCATTTTTTATTTATATATAAGCAGAAAATAAAATTTTACACATTATCAAGACTAGGATATAATAAAAAAAACTATTGACGGGGCCAGACGTTTCATTATTAGTTCTTATGCAGATCAGAATGTCCTTGTATGAAGTTAAATTTCACATTAAAATAATTTTCTTTTAATAATTCCATTAACTCATTCCTGTTTATTATACAGGGTGTTTCATAGTTAAAACGACATACGTTAACTGTAAATATAGGGAACTTAGGTGATTCCAAATAACCTTGGTTAATGGGTCTAACGCCTTTAATAGCCGAGATACGGGGTGTTTCATCCATTTCGGCCAATAATTTGATAAGCCGTAACTTTTTTTTTTTTTTTTTTTATTTTTTTTGCGGAGGTGAAGGAAAACCCTTTATGGGGAAGTTATGAGCCTAAAATCTCAAGGTCTACTGTGAGACTCTCCTTTCAAAGCATACTCACTAAAAAACTTCACCCCCTGGTTGGGTCCGTCTGACCGAAGCCTCCGGTGACACTTAGGCCTGTCGGCCCATTGTATCTTAAGCCGTAACTTTAGAACCACCCTGTAGATTTCTCTCATACTTGGTACAGGTATAATGTGTTAATAGCCCAATCCTGTAGTGTAATAACTACAATTAAAATCCAGATCCGGATTAAGAAGAATTTGCAAAATTTAAAAATCCGCAAAACAACACCCTGTATATCAGATTTTTTAAAATTGGGATGGATATTTGAAAAGAACGGAAAAAAATGAGTTAAAGTGAAAAAATTTTTTAAGTGCACATCCCATTCTACTACTGGAGTTTAAACGTCAAATTACAACAGATGCATTTTTTTCATTTTCACATGCAGTAACTTTCGAAATACCAGGTAGATTTCTTTCATATTTGGTAAAGGTATCATTTTTTAGTAGCCCAATCGTATAATGTAAGGACTATACTACAGTTAAAATCCAGATACGGATTAAGAAAAATTTGTAAAATTTGCGTTGGGGATTTTCAACTTCTACAAATTTTTCTTAATCCGTATCTGGATTTTAACTGTAGTATAATCCTTACATTATACGATTGGGCTACTAAAAAATGATACCTGTACCAAATATGAAAGAAATCTACAAGGTATTTCGAAAGTTACTGCTTGTGAAAATGAAAAAAATACATTTGATGTAATTGGACGTTAAAACTCCAGTAGTAGAATGGGATGTGCACTTAAAAAAATTTTTCACTTTAACTCATTTTTTCCGTTCTTTTCAAATATTCATCCCAATTTTAAAAAATCTGATATACAGGGTGTTGTTTTGGGGATTTTCAAATTTTGCAGATTCTTCTTAATCCGGATCTGGATTTTAATTGTAGTTCTTACACTGTAGGGTTGGGCTATTAACACACTATACCTTTACCAAGTATGAGAGAAATCTACAGGGTGGTTCTAAAGTTACGGCTTATCAAAATATTGGCCTAAATGGATGAAACACCCCGTATCTCGGTTATTAAAGGCGTTAGACCCATTAACCAAGATTATTTGGAATCACCTAAGTACCCCCTATTTACAGTTAACGTATGTCGGTTTAACTATGACACACCCTGTATATTAATTTCAAGGATTACTTTCAAATCAAAACGGTACTTTGGATTTATTCATTGAGGTCTAAGGTCTGACGGGACTGTTATTGATTTTCCTGGTTAGCTATCGTTAATCAATATTCGTCCTGTCTTAGGCTTGCGTCAACAGACATTAACATTCCTGGTTAGCTATCGTTTGCTCATGAATGGTACGCTAAACGCCTAAAAAGGGTCTGACAACCTCAAGCGTGTTTTTGTTTTGTATTTGGACTTGCCGGGATTGGTTTTGATTTTCCTGGTTTGCTACCGTTAATCAATATCATGGGGTCCACTGTAAATTCACCCGCCGCGTTCCCGTTTAGAGGATTGTTGGAATTGATATTAATTCTCCTGGTTAGCTATCATTTATTAATATCTTTTTCAAACTATACTTTTGCAAAAGAGTGGAGGCCCCTAATTATTTTTCGAACAAGTTAAACATTTGTTTTCTTTCCAGTGCAATTCGACACCATCAGAACTAAGTACATTCTCAGTGTAATTTCAATGTTTGGAAATGTAGTTCTGAAATTTTGATTGGTCTTTTTGGTATTCCTTTTTGTAGAAATCTATCAACGATACAAATTGGACCAACTCATTATCAAGACTAGGTTCGGCTTTGTAAACCTTAACTAATTATTCGGAGGCAGCATTTAAACTTGCATCTTCTCTAAGTGATTGAGAGATCCAAATCTTGAACGCACAGTAAGAGAAAAAGATGATCGATTACTAGGATAAAACATGACACTGAATTTCTCTTTTGGTGACAGGTTGGCGTCTTGCACTTTCATATAATCGAGCGGATTCATCCTTACATTTATTTTTCTGATGCGTGATTCGTTAGTATTTGATCGTCCTTTAGCTGATTCTTCGTATTCATGAAACTTGTTTCTTTTGGATTCAACAGATTCAAGAACCCTTTTTGGATCCTGTAACATTTTGTTTCTTACATTAAAACGCTTCAAAATATCGTTCCAAGAGATAGCAAATTGGAGACCACTCATCATTTCCAGAAGATGCGTTGCCTCGTTCCTCACGATGTCTTCTTGCTCCTTATTAGAAGGTATGCTGGTTAGAGCTTCTTTGATTTCGGAATAACCATCGACAATCGCTTTAGTAGCTTCAGCTCGACAACCCCAGCGAGTATCGTTAAGCTTTTTCAAAACGTAAAACTTTCTGTTTTTTTCTCTGATAATTTTTCTATTAGAATTAAGTGTCTTTCTGTGCTTGGTGTGAAAAATGAGTGGAAAAGTGGGAGAACTGCTCTTCCGTTGTTAATTTTTCATATCATTCGATATACGTTAGGAAATCTTACCTAAAATTTTTTATTGTAGAGGCCCCTCTCTTTTGAAGGCCCTAAGGCTGCAGCCCCGTTTGTCCTCCCTTTGCTGACAGTAGATAGAAACAACACAGAATCAAGTGTGAAATTACAAGCGGTTGACAACCATTTGAACCAGATTAACAGAAGACGTTTAAGGTTAAATGAAGCCAATGAATCATACCTTGATCTCCTATTCTTCTACAGCAAAATACTTAGATTTACATCTCAATTTTACCAACAAGTTTAAGTGTAAAGGGCCAAGACTAACAGCCATTATTGACCAGATTGTAATATTAAAAATCTATATTATGGGTTTATTACAATAAAGAAACTTGAAGATGGTAAGAGTTATTTGGCAATTGGAGGGCAGAAATAGGTAATCCTTTAAAATCCAGAAAAATGTCGACACGTGTTTCGATTCATAACAAGGTTATTAAACGAATTATACTTTTTAATTATTCCTTTGTATATAACTACCGAGTAGTAGCTGTTATTATGCCTTTTTCATCAGCCTCATACTTCGTAAGTAGTTAAATACTCAAAATAATGGAACTTAATTTTTCAATGAAGTATTAATTAAAAATTTGAAATGTTACGTCACAAACGAACCCTTTTTTCTCTATTATGAATGTGCGACTTATATTTGCTTAATAATTACTTCTTTGTATTTTTTAATTTACCTTTTTTGGTAATTTATTTTATTTTTATACATACACGGGAAAACCCCATTATTACAAAAGAAACTTTTCACAAAACAGTATCAAAAGTGGTAAATTAACTAACACTAAGACTAAAATTAAAATTAACCCTTAAATTATGGTGGTGATTTTAACAAGAAATCAGGTAAAGAATTGACATACAAACATGTTTGACCAGTCAAAATTGTAGAAAATGTAACGCTCTACAACAAAGTATAGAAATTCCTTTGCCGTAGGACGTAAGGGAAAAAAACAATTGAAGAAAAACTGGAGGAAGGTCTAGAATTTTGCAGTTTTCTCCCCCCTTCTATTTTCACACAGGTTCCTCGAGGTTGAAAACTTGAGAAAATATTAATTAACCATCCCTAAGCATTTAAACTATTAGTGTTGTATCAATTACTGAAATTATTCAAATCATCTTGTAAAATATGCTCATCTTCGATGGAAGAGATTCTTTTAAAAAGCTTCAAATCATCAGCAAATAAGAGGTACTCAGAATGTAAAAGGCATTGTTGAATATCATTTATGAATAGGTTAAAAAGAAAAGTGGAGCTCAGTGTATATTGAATCAATCTGAAACCTGTTTTCCAAGCTTGCCAATATTTCTGTTTCATATTGAAGGAGGTTGTTGGTTCATAATCAATTCTTTACAGGACCACTTTGACTGATCGTAAATCAAGCTGTCTAGTATTTTTGGAATTGAAGATTGATATAGTTCTTGACATCAGCTCTATCCCCCGATTTATAAATTGGTATTATATAACTTTTTTACCATATATTTGGTACAATTCCTGATTTCAGTGAAATGTTGTAAAGCTCATAATATAATAATACAATTTTTTTAAACAATATTTGGGATTTACTTAAGTTCTTTAATAAAAACAATAAAAGACCGCTAAAGAAAGAAAATACAAATAAATCACACTCCTGAACAAAGTCCGTTAAGATTTCAACGAATAAAAAACAAGTTCAAAGAGTTTTAGGAAATTCTGAATTTGGTTTAATAGAAGCCAAATCAATTCTCGTTGATTTTGAGATGGGAATACCTGAAAAGACTAGTTAAAATAGTGACCAAAAAATAAAAATAATAAAAGGAGAAACATCCAAAGATGAATTCGACAGAATCGTTTGGCATTTTTAACAAAATTATCAATCCCCACTCTGAGGACATAGATAAGACGATTGTGGTGATGATTTGAGGCAATATAAGAAGAGAAAAACTAAGATGGAACAAACAATGATTTTCTATTTAATTAAAAACCTCAATCACTCAAAACTTCGCAAACCTACATTATTATGCAATTGTGAGACCACTGTTACACCTCACTTTTGCCCTTTACTCGTTTATGCATTAATATATTGCCGGAATTAACACAAAAATATTGCATTATTTATCAAAAACTATTATTACCTGAACTCTGGCTTCACTGAGGTCCAGCCTCATGGCTAATTCTTCTCTAGTAAATACGTCTGGATATTGCGTTTTTTCAAATGCTCTTTCCAACTGATGTAACTGGAATGTTGTGAACGTAGTCCTAGATCTTCTAATTTTCCGCGGTCGTGAATCACCAGAGTCGTCTAAAGATTCCTCTACCATTTCACTTTCACTAATAGAATCGCCTTTTAAATTATCTGCATCTATAAAAAATAAAATTAAAATTAAGATCGAGGTAAGACGGTCACAGAATTTCCAATCACGAAAAAATATTATTTTAAACTATACCAGGGCCCGCTTTAGGGGGCGGACAACCGAGACATTAGTCCGGGGCGGCAAATCTAGAGGGCATCATTTTCGCATTTAATGTGACAAAGTTAAATACCTAATTACTTAAATGAATTAATGACATTTCGTATTTACTGTTTTTGCCTAAAAGCTATAAAAAAATTGTAGTCCTTACTATTGAAGAAAACAACCATAAATTATAGTTATTTATGGTACATACTACTTTAAATATGAACGTGAGTTATTTGATAATTTACTTGTCTAAAATGACATTAATTTTATATATTTTAAAAAAGTGTATGTTTACGGGCCTTTTTGTCCTTCAACCTTCAACTTTATTCAACAATGGGCTTGGAGAAAAAGTAAATTTCTTGACGATCTGAAATTTATCATCAAACATTTATTTTTAATTGCTATTTAATTCTAATAAAACGATATTAAAAGTCATTCGTATTGCTAATAATTTAGTACGCGCTATATAAATACAGACTAGGTAAATGAATTTATAGTAAATATTATTACATTTAAAATTATAGATTAATGGAAATATTAAAACAAATTTCAATGAAAATCAAATCACGATTCAACAATAAATTGATGTTAAAATGATATTGCAGTTTGCAAAGGGTTGAGTGGATTAACAATCGATTTTTGAAACTTATCTGGTACTTGAATAACTAAACAATTCTCTTTTAATAACGTTTCGAATTCGTTTTTATTAGTATTCGCACAGGGCCGGTTTTATATAGAATTTTATTATCATTCTAACGATATTATAATTATCTTGAAGGAATGAAAGATTGTGGTGCTATTTGTAATTAAAACATAAAATCAAAAAACCAAAACGTACACTAAATTTCTATTTTTTTATCAATGCCTTTTTTTGTTCCATTTTTAAATTAAAATTTAAAAACAAATTGAAGAATACTAATTCTACCTCGTCTCAACCCATCACTAGATGGAAAAGTAAAATAATCACTGCAACCTAAGAAGACACCTGCACAAACACCTTATGTAATAAAATATTTTACTAGAGAGCCACTTGATAGAGATATCGAGCAAACAATTCCAAATAATTGCTCTCCTTATATAACAAATAATTACTATTTCCGGATTTGAGCTAAGTCATTTTGAGTTTGGAACTTCTTCAGAAGAAATAGTTCCGGTATTCAGGTTGTTCAAAAAGACAGACGCGGAATTCTAATGGAGATAAGAAGAGCACGGAACTCAAGCTGTAAATCAACTCAGAGGCTAACCCATATTGATTGGGGAATTAGTGGGAACGCTGATAGAAGTTCAAATTATTTGGGTGTGTCTTCGTTTTGTAATAGTAAAAATTGCTGCCCTTGCTAAATCATTATCATCGACGTTATAAATAGAATTATACCCAAAGACCAGACATCTGTATGAACCTTGACCGATCTTCTTTGCAATTAAGTATTTCCTTTTTTCCAGAGCATTTACTTCAGAATTTCGTGCACTCAAAGGAGTCGCCATATGTTAATTAAGCAGGTTTTTTTCTTTACCTTTGATTTTCCAAAAATATCCATTCAGGCAAGTCGTTCCTGTACATAAACCTTTCCAGTCTTTTGGTTTTGCTCGACATAGATTTAAATTACAAAAATACTTTTATATAATGTCTTACAATTATTTAAACACTACCTACCGTATAAAAACAGGTCATTATAGGTTTTAAAAGAGTACCAAAAATTATATGAGACAGAAACTCAGTATCTGCAGCTCCTGGATCTAGTATCTACTAGGACCTGATTTCTTTAACACGTCAAGCAATAGAAGAGTGAGTAATACTGGTCCAAAATGATTGTGATTCTTTATCTTGAACTCACACTCAAAAACTATTGTTTCTATCAGGGTAGAGAATCCAATAAATAAATAAACGGGTTCTTAGGTTAACAAACTGAATAATCGCTAACGTGTTGGACTAAACAGAGCTCTACCAGTTGTTCTACTCTATAGTGGGGAGGTTAGTAGAGCGTGGATGGGGTATAAGTAGAGTAGAGCTATTTTGCCACATGTACTATAGATAGATAGAAACAAGTCACTCTACTGCAAACTCTACTCTACTGATACTTTTGACGGGTTTCTACGGGTACAGTTACTCTGTTCTACCAAGTACTTTCCTAAAAACTATACCTGTGTAAACCTGACTTTATTGATTGACAAAGAAAGCATAAAAAGTTGCAGGTGGATGTTCAATTTAAACAGAGGGATTCCGTAATTCATTTATGTTACATCCAAGTTAAATTCCCTTGACGCTTTCTATTTTGTGTACAACTGCAGATTAACAAAATTGGATTATGAATATTTGTTTTTGCTTTTGCCTCGGTCAAAATCCGATCCTGTATGGAACGATATTCATCAACGCTTTTAAAATTTTTTGCAAACTAGCATTCAGCTTATTTTAAATTCGCATGTACGGACGAAGACCAAACACGGGCTTAAATGTTATTAAATTCCGTAATTTAATGTGGAATAATCGGTGATTCTCTTTTGTCCGGTCGCAGCTAACTTTCCTATGTATTTAGTATTCATAGACTTACCCTATGTGTTTAAATGGTCTTTGATACGACAGACGCATATAAATGTATACATGCAAATTGAATGTTAATTCTAACCAACTTTGGGTAACTTGTCCTGTATATACGTAGCCACGGATGAGCCCAACATTCTCCTCGTATGCAATTTTAGTGTGCTTTAAAATTTATTTCAAAACGATGTCGAAGTTTGTTTCAGATATAATTTTTGAGAAAAGTTGCCTGCAGGGCTATTGCACTGGACAACTAAGTGATTTGGAATTTGGTCAATAAACACGCATTTGAGGTTTGCTGGCAGATATTTTGGCAGGAAATTTTGTCATTTTTTTTAGTTTTTGGCCGAAATCTCGGTAAGTATGCATTTTTTCGAAAAGAATACTCTATACAAAATTGAAGGTGACAAAATGTCCCCAGTTTCAAATCTTGCCATTTAATATCAGATTCTCATGGAAACGAGCCATGTTACAATAATTTTGACTAATTCTAATTGGTTTGTGTGAGAAAAAAAACATACTCTCCACTCCTTTTACGTCTGCACCATTCAACCAGGGGAAACTAAAGTTTGTGAGAGTAATTAAAAATCCTGACCCTGGTAATGTTATCAGTTCTTTCAAAAATAGTAACGCCACTCCCCAAAGCATAGCAGCAGCTGGAGAAAGATTTTTGGTCTGCGCTTCCTCAACTACAAGAAGGCAGCATTCAAGGCATCATCAAAAATAGCTGCACTTCCACCCTCAGCAGCTGCAACCACACAGCATAGTTACAGAGTTTACCATCAAGTGCAGCAATGGATGTGAGTTGATCAGCGATCAGAGGATTGGGGTTGGAAGAGGACCACCAATGGCATAGAACCAGTTACAACACTTTTAGCCCCTGCTCCCCCCGAACTGCTTAAGTTGGTAACATGCAAGGGCACCAAAACATGTGGACGAAACTGCAGCTGCATAAAGGCGGGGCTACGTTGCACTGATCTATACATAAACTTCATACACAGATCATGTCGTTGAGGAAGTCTTAGCAGCACATGGAGAAGATGAGGAAACAACAGGTATGTAACATTACCTAAATATTCCAAAACTTGTTTTGACATTCTCTTACTTATATAAGGACCATCATATTCCTGAACTTGTTACAATCTCTAGCCTATAAAAATAGGATTCAAAACTCAAACTTTGGATTCAGAATTGTTTTAGATATATGTATACATGTATACCTACGATAATGGACTTAAAAATCCAATTTTGATGATAAATTGACAAGCGATGTCAAAGTTTATATAAAATAAATGGAACTTAATTCTGTTTTGAGGAAAAAAATAACTTATGCTGCCTAAAAATAATTTTTTCAACATCTTTTCATTTTTTGAAACCTAATTGTCCGTGGCAAGGCAATGGAAAAAGATGGAAAAATGTTTTGAGGTTGTAAAATTAAAGTTGACATCATCTAATAAGAAAATATCGACAATTCTACAGAGTTTTTTTAGATACTTTAAAATTATTAGGACTATATTGTTATAAATAAGTTTTGAAGTCAAATTTAAAACAATTTCTAAAATTTTATCAAATATTACGATTTGACCAGTACCTACAACTAAGTACACAACTGAAAGAATTCAGCTAGTTTTTAAATTATAATATTCATTAAAAATAATTTAACTTGATTTCTATTTACTTTTTAATTAAATTGTAATAATGGTGCCAATTATACGGCAAGACATTTTAACAAGTGTTATCTAATTACCTACTAACAACAAAATAGAAATAAATTAAAACTGGCAAATACACAGGGTGTTTGGAAATCAGATAGAAGACCTACACGTGATTTAAAAAAGACACAAAATTATGGGAAGTTTATTTTAAAAGAATTAAAAAAAATTATGTAAAAGGGACTTTAAAAAAAAGAGATGTAAAAAAAATTTGTCAAGATGAAAATAAATTAAGAAAACAAATTTTTGGGAATTATGTTTAAAAAATGACACATTTTGGAAGCTTATTTTAGAAGAATTAAAAAAATTATGTAAATGGGTCTTTAAAAACAAAAAGGTGACATGTTTGTAAAAAAACGTCAGATTTGAAATATTAAATAAAGAATATTAAAAAGTAAAAAAATCTTTAATTTCATAATCATCTCAATTGGCGATTATGAAGAAGAACAGCAAGGAAACAACACAGAAAATAATACAGAAGAAGCGGAAAGAGAAGATAGAAGATCAGATGAACGACTTATGCAAATGTTGATTGCTATGAATCAAAATATACAAGAAGTAATAAACAGAAATCAAGAAAAGATGGAAAAAAGTCAAGAAAAGATGGAAAAGAACATGGAAAGAAATAAGGAAAAGATAAAAACAGGTATTCGAATGGATATGATAGAATTGAAGAACGATTTGAAGACAGATTAGAAGAAACTATGCAAAAAGAAATAAGTAGTATAAGAAATAGCTTAGAAGAAATCAGACAAGATTTAAGAAAAGATACAAAAAAAAATAGATGAAACAAGAGAAGAAAAGATAGTAAAAAACAAAATTGGTAATATGGAAGATAAAATAAGTAATATTAAAGAAGATTTGGGAAATATTAAATATGAAATGATTAAAAACAAAGAAGAAATCAAAAAAGATTTGGGGAATATGATGAAAAAAGAAATAAAAGTAAAAGAAACTGAGAACAAATTAAATAAAGAACAGATAAAGAAAATGGTAAGAGACATTATGAAAAATAATAAAAATATCCAAATACTGAAAGAAAATTTAAATGAAGAAATAAAAATACAAGATATTAGAAATTAAAATTTGGTTTTCTTATTTCTTGTCAAGATGAAATTAAATTAAGAAAACAAATTTTTGGGAATTATGTTTAAAAAATGACACATTTTGGAAGCTTATTTTAGAAGAATTAAAAAAATTATGTAAATGGGTCTTTAAAAACAAAGAGGTGACTTGTTTGTAAAAAAACGTCAGATTTAAAATATTAAATGAGTCCTATAAAATCAAAACTCTGTATTTGCCACATATGTCATTCTGAGAAAACCGTCTGTTTATTATATATCTGTCGTTTCACAGCAGGTTTTTTATATGATGTGCGTATGTGAATACTCTAAAGAAATCCAGAGTGGTTTTTGTTGAAGTATGGATAGTTATTTTCTAATTTAATAAAATTGTTTGAAAATACAAAGTTTTGAAACTGAAACTTGCGAAAATACAGAGTTTTGAAACTAATGTGCAATCAACATTGTAGCGAGACAGGACCGTAATAAAAATTATTGTATACGATCATAAAAATATATTACATTGAGCTGTACATTAATGATGAATGAACAAATGAAAATACACTGATATATCAATATAACGTTTATAAATAGTTATTTATGTGACAAGGACGAAAAACTGTCTACTATAGTCGAGTCTGCAAATTGATAGCCGAGGCTAGCAAGCAGGCGAGACAATAGACAGTTTTTCGTCGACCTCTACAAAAACGCACTAATTTCCGAAAGAAAAATCGACCATTTTTGAAGGCCAAAAAGTATTATAAAATTACTCCTTAATATGCCTGTTATCACTTGATCTGAGCGTGATTATTAAAAAAATCGACCATTTTTGAAGGCCAAAAAGTATTATAAAATTACTCCTTAATATGCCTGTTATCACTTGATCTGAGCGTGATTATTAAGGTGTACTGTCATTGGTTGAATAGAAAATAGATAGTTTTGATTGAAACTCAGTTTTTTTACCACATTTTTTTATACCTTTCAACGAGTTTTGAATATGAATGATATTGTAGGCTGGTGCACAAACCTGTGATCTATCGTATCCAAGAGCTAACTCATTTTTTTTTTGGTTTTGGTAAATACAGACTTTTGATTCTATACGACTCAAATAAAGAATATAAAAAATAAAAAATCTTTAATTTCATAATCATCTCACTAGATTACCAGAGAGATATTATATTTTATGAAAAACGGTGAAATACTTGTTTATTTTTCTTTTGTGGAGTATATTAACCAAATGTAATGATTCCAGCTTCAGCAGTTTGGAAGTTAGAAAACAGTGTATTTTCCGATCATCCACATACCGCTATAAATTTTTTTTGTTTAAAAAATGATTGGCCCCGGTCTAAATACATTAATAGAAATTTAAATATGTTATTCAATTGTCGATATCATTATGTTATATCCTACAGGACAGATAGTACATAATACCTTTTTAGAAAGTCCCTCGTTTTTAGTACCTAATGATCAACAATGCGATGTATCAGCATTGTAGGGAGTTAAAACTTTCGAGTGTTAGACAATGAATGCTGATCAGGTAAGTTGAAAGCCCTTCAATGATCCCCTCGCACCGAGAACGTAACTGTTTCATCAAAATCCCCTTTGTTGCAAAGATTATCCTAACTAACAATTCTCTCCAATATTTCTGACTCTAAATAAAAGATTAAATCCTGTTTAAATTTATTTATGTTAGAAAACTAAACGTAAATTGTGATCCATCCAGTCCCAATTTGAAATCTACAGAATAATTTACATGTTTAATAATGTAGGTTTGGATTTTCAGAGGTATGGCGAATATTTATCCTCTTCTAAATTGTAGCTAACAAGAACCGCTTTTATATTTTGATGTTATGTTTCTATTTTCTATTATTAGGAATCCTTTCTAGATGTCCTTACCATTTGTCTTGCTGATTCATCATATAGGTCCATAACCTACTTGTTTCTTCTACTTAGCCACAATCCCCCTTCTTTTTTTTACTTTTATATTTGGAAAACTATACCAAACTCAAATGCGAATTTTTTACTAGAATAAAAATTGCAATTATCGGTCCAGATGCGTCTTGAAGTCCACACCATGGCCAGTCAACCATTTGATTTTGTTACTGAAGGATCTAGTCATTCATAGACCGGTTTCGGCATTGTTGTGCCTCATCAGCGACAGCGGGCATCCACGCCATGTCTGAAGACCACGGTGGGCCTGCGAAGCTCATAGTGGAACTGTTTACGTTCAAGCAAGTGTTCAGAGCGAGAGAAGACCAACGCCATCTTCAGTTAAATAACAAAATCAAAGTTGCAGATCGGTGACCCGTAAAGGGTCAATTTACAAAACTCAAATGCGAGGTTTTTACTAGAGAATTATTTTTTGCTAATGGGTCTGAAATTCACCTTACCCAAGATAAAGAGTGTTTTTATAGATTTTTACAAAGCTTTTCTCCCATTTATGTTTTTTGGTGTTGATTGAGGTATGTAATTTTATCTGTTAACTTTCCTTTTTAACTTTCTTTAACTGTTTGTTTGATAATTACTTTAGTTGTAACATCGTTTGTAGGCACTGAGGAAGTTTATGCTCAATAAACGAAACGTAGGCTGATAATTAACAGTATATTAGTCGATGAGCATATAGTAGCCATTATATGCGAATAGAATACTATACTTTGTCCACGACTGCTTATTATTGCTTAAGAAAATATTTAGAAAACAGTTTGTTAAATTAATTGCTAATGATTGTGAAAAATCTTGATAAGTATGGTAATTTTCACAAAATATACTATGTGACCTACATTTTACATTATATAAGCCTCAAAAGAACGTTGTAAAATTATTCACAGAATAGTGTATGTGAAAAATACGGCCAACGAAAAATACATTGTGAACATTACTGATTTACAGAATTCATTCTGTGAATAAAATTGTTTAGTTATGTGAATACTCTACCACCTCGACTGTGCACTATCGGATTTCTATTTTTATAACTCGGTGTCTCAGAGGAAAGCTGAAGGCAAATTAGTTGAGGGTTACGAGAGATTGGAATGCAGTAATATTGTTTTTCACCCTTTTTTACAAAACTAAAATAATATTTGTGGTGCTGTTTTTGTAAAAATCAATATAAGTAGTAATATTTTTTAGAAAGCAGATAATTAAAAGATTTCTGCAGATTAGTGAACAAAAACTAGATTTGTATTTTACTAAAAATGTAAAAATTGACAGACCTTAGGTAAGTTCGTTTTTGCAAAAACATTTCGTAAACTTTATTAGTACTAAAGTGGTCTATTTTCTAAAATTATTTTCATGTTTTATACAGTATGTCTCACTACGTCGGCACCATATAAAAAGTTCTGCATGTTCTAAAACCTAAAATGTAACTATCAGATATCAAATTTTTGCAGTCCTATACGAGGTTTGTCAAAAAATTTGAATTTTTCTTAAGAGTAAAGTAACTTTATTTTTTAAATATGAAAAAGTTATTAAAAAAACTTGTCTCTAATGACATTTTACGACAAAACTGACTGTCGCAGTGTATAACTGCTATATTTTTAAATAAATTTGAGCTTGCCTTGTTCCTATTATATTTTAATTAAAATAGTACATTATGCAATGAGCACGAATTGGAGCATATTTTGCACGAGTACGAAAGTTTGCAACACGAGCCATAGGCGAGTGTTGCAAATCATACGAGTGCAAAATAGCTATTTCGTGCGAGTTGCATACTATACTTTTTCTACGACTGCTTCTATTACGTATAAAGTAATCAAATAAGAGATTCATTTTATTAACTTAAATATTTTACAATGCAAATAATAAATTGTGGATAAATAAACTCGATTGAAACTGAAAAACTGGTCAAGCCATACCCTAACTTCGTTATACAATTTATTTATAAATATTAAATTATTAAAAACAATTGGGAGCTTCTCTTATAAATTTTTCGATGTCATTTGATGTAAAAGTCTGACTGCCGCTTGAGATGCTTTCAATTTCAAATATTTTCTAATATCTATATTATTATTCTCACCATCGAATATTGTGTCCAAAGCATAGAACTTTTCATTTTTTTCGCCAATTAGGCAAAATGAGTTTTCACCACTTTTTCCATAAAGGGGACAGAAGATCGTTGATATAATTTTTTTTATGTTTGTGGTAATCAATTTAAAATTGTTACTTTAGCAGCTTCCTGCTTAGAGGAGTTAATTATATGTCCAAGATACTATGACTTTCCACTTTATTTATTTAATTGATATAAAATGATAATTCTCAGATACGTGAGTTCTGTCATTATTAATTATACTGACAATGCCACGTCAAAATGATCGCATAGCCGCCTTAGTTAGAATAAATACGAAATATTTAATTTCGCACGGGTTGCTTAGCAACCTATGCAATATGAAATGTTGTGTAAAACGTGTATACCTAATGGCTGACTCAAAATGATGATTTATCATTGCAGTCGTAGGAAAAATATATATTTTAATTATAATTACTTACCAATATTTTTTGAAGACGTAGAACTACTAACTCCTAATATTTGGTCAATGCTATAAACAGCTCTAGGTCTAATTTCTTCGGCTAAAACGTTTGACTGTGACATACTGGAACAACACTATTATTTTTATCAACAAAAACAGTCCACACAAGCCCTTAACTTATTTTACTACCCTCACACTTTCAACTGCTAGTGCTAACTGACAGTGTGAGCCACTTGCATGGGTTATTTTGAGGGGTTTAGAAAGACGGCCTTTCACCGTTTCGACCAATCAAAGACACAACGTGACACTCGGTGGCGTATACGCAAACGCAAAACTTCGATAACCACGCCAGTTTTGATACATGTTCAATTATGCGATAGATTTTATTATGTTTCGAGTTAATGAAATAGATTATGTTGCGGTTATTAATATAAGATTAAATGAGATGTAATCAGGTGTTTTATTATTACATTATCGGTGTAATTATTATTTTATTTTGTTTGTTGATTTATTTGTAGGGTGTTATTAATAAAAAAGATAAGCGAATCCTTTGTGATGAAAATTGGTGTTCGCGTGATTGATCCTACTTTTATTAAATAAGTAATTTGGAAAAGAAAAAAGTTCAGGACCGGTGCCAAAATAAAACCAATTAAGACTACGATGAAACATTATTAAAGAAAATCGCAAAACTATGTTATGTAAAATCATAAAGAACCACGCACGATTTGATAGGAAAATGGCTTTCAGTCAATCTCTTTGAAACCAACTAGAAAATATCCCTCAAGTCGTCCTGATCAAAAGTTTCTGGGACGCAAGAGCCGAAGATCTCTTCTCGCGCAAAAAGTTGTTTTGTACTTAAAACTGCAATAATATACCCAT
This sequence comes from Crepidodera aurea, assembly GCA_949320105.2. NCBI lineage: Eukaryota > Metazoa > Arthropoda > Insecta > Coleoptera > Chrysomelidae > Crepidodera > Crepidodera aurea. The sequence continues at coordinate 25,527,312 of OX439477.1, forward strand.
ATATCGCATATCCATATAACAAGATTCATATACAGGGTGGTCCTTAAGTAATTGTACATAGAAGTATGGTAGATTCCTCACTTTAAATTATCACGATTTGAACCAACTTGCTCTATAAAATATTGCCAATAAGGAATATACAGTGTGTTAAAGTCTAAATTTTAAGATTTATTTTTTGCAATACGCGGTTATCCTATACAGGTAATATCTCGCTTAATTGACAAGACAATTAAAAAATAAAAGAACTGCGTTGAATGACATTAAAGTACCTTCTTAAACAATTTATTACATTTGACAGCCCTGTGGTACCCCTCACTTGTTATTTTCAAATGGCACCCCCTGTATATTGTCATTGAAAATGGCGTGTCGTTCTGTTTGGAATAGGTCATACATTTTTTTTATTAATAGCAACAAAAACATTAACATTTTGTGACTTTTTTTACGTTAATTAACTATGAACTATTCCCAAGTAAACTGAATTTTAGCTGCCCAATTTAACGCACCTCCAAAGTTACTACTAATCGTTTGCTTCTGATTTTTTACTGTTTATTTAAAGTAAATGTTATATTTTGAGTTTTAGTTAACATTAATATTACGCCAGTTCCATGCTTGACAATCTCTGGTAGGTCATTTACTTAAATACGAAATAAGACCGGTTCCAAATCAGATCCTTGCGGAACTCCTCTTGTTGCGGGATATATTGCTTTTTCTGATCATTCAATATGAAGACAATAAGTTCCCTTTCTCTCACCCCATAAAACACCAGATTTTCCATAAACAGATTAATTGTATTTTATCCATAATTAATAGAAAATAAGCACAAATATTTAGGAAAGAGCATACTGATTTTTTTCAACAAGAAAATACCTAAACCTGTCCTGTGGTTACACACAGTAAATATAAAAATTAATATACTATTTCTACATTATCGTTCATTAGGTGTATTAGAAATATAAATGATAATGAAATATTTAATATAACTATCTATTTGGAAGCACAGTTAATTTTTAAATTCCTCAATGAGATTTTGTTTAAATTTATCTTCACAAAATTCATCATCTCTTTGGATTATGTACTTATGAAATTTAGAAGTAACTAACAATTATTTGAAAAATCTTGAAACCCTACAGAAATGGCTCATAAAAATCATACTCGTGACCATTCAAGTAATGAACTTTATAGGGAATCAGGGTTCTTTGATATACGCCAAACTTTTTTACTCACTCTTTTAGTATACCAACGGAAATCTATTTCATCAAGCAAACACTTAGATCTTATATACAACACTCGATATAAGAAAGAAGCTTTGAATGTACCTAAGATGACCAAAATTATTGGACAAAGATGTTATGTTTTTCTTGCTCTTAAGATATTCAATAAAATTCCAACTGAAATTTAGAATCTCAACTCATTATCCCTATTTAAGCAACAAGCCAAGAAATAGATTAATATGAAATCAAGATACACACTGTTTAATAGTCCTCAAAAACGTAAATTGAAATCTATCCATGTTCTAAAGTCGTGTGTATCATTTAGCATTTAATATGTTGACTGTTTTTAGACGTGCTACTATCTATGGTAAGAAGAGAGTATTGACATTAAATTTTGACTGAATCTAGTCAAGATGTCACTCTCTTCTTTTTTATCCCTTTCAGAGATTAATACTGTGTTTTAATTATTATTATCAAATATGTATGTTATTATTTTATTGTTATTATTATGTGTAAATTATGTAATTATTCTGTTGTATCCACGCGCAGGTTAGCCTTTGTGGATCTTTGTTTATTTACTTGTATTCTAAATTTTGTTTTCTATAGTTGAGTAAATAAATTATTATTATTATATGATAGCAAATACGAGAAATCAAAGTTATAAAAAATATCCTGCTCAAAATAAAGAAATATTAAACTTTATTTAACTACATAGAAAACAATAAATATTAAAACATTTTTAAAACGAACAATTATTAAAAACACATTCAATTTGTTTGTATTTACAACTCATAATAATGCCATTTTAACAATCTCATTTATAGTAGTAGTAGTATAGTAGTTTGTAATTTCTTACGCCTTCAGTTACGTGCATCACGGTCTTTTTTGAAGATATTGTCTTCAAAGGGATTGAAATTACTGTGAAACTTTTCATAATACATATTTTGTAACGTTTAAGCAATTGAGTTCCACATCGTTTATAATCATCTCCATTTTTCTTTTTCATATTGAAACCCCTATCCATTAGTATCATTGAAACTTCTTCAATCGTCTGTTTTTTGTTCAAATCAAATTTTGTTTTAGTTTTAGTATTTTTTGGAGTATAATTTTTTATTTCTTTAATTATTTCTGCTTCCGAAATATTACCAAATCGTTTTAAAAATGTTTTAATATTTATTGTTTTGTATGTAGTAAAATAAAGTTTTTACGATTTTTGAAGTTTCTTATGACATATGGGTGGAATTGTCTATCTTCAAAAATAAAATTTTATTCGGACAAAAATATGTCCAATTGATGGAAGAATTTAATTTATGGTGGTTCCGCTTCTGAAAATTTAAAATTTTGGCGGAAGCGTTTCGACCTCGCCAATTTTAATCTTAAAAATGAACGTCCACCAAATTTTGGGCTTTGTTTACCACTAAAAATGCTTATTTGTGTGCAATTTCCGTAAATCACGAAATTTCAAAAGTATAGAACTATTATAACATCATTAAATAAATAAAATCAAATTAAATATTTACAGAACAAACAAAGATTAAAACTTTGACTTTCTTTCTTGTAAAAACTTGTTTAAAATGAGAAGTTTTACCTGATACTATAATTCCACAACTAGACAGTCTCTTTATGAATGAATGTTTGTAATAATTCATTAAATATTTTCCCGAATAAGCCCTTAATTGTGTCCGTAGAGACTTATTGACTTTAACTCATAAATCTGCTTCCTGTTTACTTAAATAAGGATTAAGTATTCCTGATGAAGAGATTAAGACAGGGTGTTATATTTTGAGTCTGAAATATTGTGCAATAGAATAATCTCATGACGAATTATTATGAAATGTAAAAATTGTTTTTACTATCATATTGGGCGATAATTACACTTTAGATTTTTAAATTTAAAACTATAAACTATTTCCTAATACATACAAAGTATTTTGCGAGTATTCGCATAAGTTATTTCTGGATTAGTGGCGTAAGATGCTCACCTTCCACTTGATCTGACATTTACGTAATAAATAAAGAACTGTTAGAAATCAAAAGCTTCGATAAATCTAACTTTTATTTAATGTAATATACAGGGTGACCCAGGGGTACGTGCATGCTCCATAACTTTTTTTCTATTCAAGCTATCGGTTTGATTTTTTTTAAACGATAAGACCGACAATGGGGCACATTCTAAAAATATTTCTATTTATATACAGGATGTCCCAAATAAGATACACAATTAAGTTCTGGTTTTTTAAATGGCAACCCCGCATTTTTGTTACATTTTTAGACTCGCCATTAAATTTTCGATATAAAGGGTTTCTTAGACTTATCTGTTTTTGACTTATGTCAATTTATGTGTCAAAATAGCGTCGTGCAGAGATCCACAAAAAAATTCAGAACTTCAGAACTGTTCAAGATAACTTAATAAACTTTTTTCCAGTCGATTCCTTAAGCTTCAGCGCATCTTCTGAGTTGTAGGCGAATTCGGAGTCGACTACGATTTTTTGAAAATTACAAATTACAAATAGCAATAACTCGACTTTTTCAAATGCATCACCCTATATTTTATTACATCATTGCATGGCATTTTTTAAGAGCTTTTTGCTGATATAGGGTTTGTTGGGTCTATTTTGTAAAATTTGCGAGATTTATTGCAAAATAAGAAATGTTTATTCGAGAAAAAAAAAAGGAATCGAGTAGGCCGCCGTCTTAAAATTTGAAACATCCATATACTTTCAATAATTGTACGCGTCTAATTAAAAGAAAAAAAGAATCGAGTAGGCCACTGTTTGACACATTCATATAATTTTGAAAAGAATATGTTTCAACAAAAGGAAATTGTAATAGAAACAGAATAACAGAAATACATTACAAAGTAAACAATTTTTATAATATTTACAAGAACATGAAAAAATGATTAATAGGATACAATATAAATATTTTTGATTTATAACAAATGCTCGAATAGGTCACCATCATGTTCCACGCAAACTGCTAGTCTTCTAGTAAATGAGTCCCTGTGAATACCTTTCACCATTGTCAAAAAACAATTTCCTTTTTGGTATAAGATACAATACCAGTGAGTTCAAACCGATCTCTCAACTTTAGGAATGAAGACACCCGTGGAGTTCTTGCTTCTGGATATTTTTGCAGGTAGATTCTGCTTGCTAATAAAGGATTTCTGTCAGCTTCGCCAATACAGTATTCACTAATTCCTCGCGAGTAAAACTCATGATTAATAATTAGATGCGTACAATTATTGAAAGTATATGGATGTGTCAAATTTTAAGACAGCGGCCTACTCGATTCCTTTGTTTTCTCGAATAAACCGTCAACATTTCTTATTTTGCAATAAATCTCGCAAATTTTACAAAATAGACCCAACAAACCCTATATCAGCAAAAAGCTCTTAAAAAATTCCATGCAATGATGTAATAAAATATAGGGTGATGTATTTGAAAAAGTCGAGTTATTGCTATTTGTAATTTGTAATTTTCAAAAAATCGTAGTAGGCGGTAGAACGTCGACTCCGAATTCGCCTACAACTCAGAAGATGCGCTGAAGCTTAAGGAATCGACTGGAAAAAAGTTGATTAAGTTATCTTGAACAGTTCTGAAGTTCTGAATTTTTTGTGGATCTCTGCACGACTCTATTTTGACACATAAATTGACATAAGTCAAAAACTATTGCAGGTAAGTCTAAGAAACCCGGGTGCGTTATATCGACAATTTAATGGCGAATCTAAAAACGTAACAAAAATGCGGGGTTGCCATTTAAAAAACCAGAACTTAGTTGTGTATCTTATTTGGGACATCCTGTATATAAATAGAAATATTTTTAGAATGTGTCCCATTGTCGGTATTATCGTTTAAAAAAAAATCAAACCGATAGCTTGAATAGAAAAAAAGTTATGGAGCATGCACATACCCCTGGGTCACCCTGTACCTAATTAAATAGAAATTACATTTGATACTTACAGATAAAGATACTTAACGATCCACGTTAATATTCTAATATTATTTTGTGGTGAAAAACATGAATAAAACCACGTACGCCAAGTCAAACTAATTGGTTAGTTAAGATAACCCGAATAATTGTTTGGGGGTGGGGAAGTAGGAAATGCAGTTAATTAATAGAAGAAAGAGAAGAATATTAAATATTAAAAGACAATTAGGAATTTTTTATCGAGGAGTTAGGCATTAAAATTTTCCCATTTATATCAAACGGAAATTCCAAATATAACATTTTTAATGTTGTTTAAATTTAAAATTACAATTACTGGAAATTTTATATTTTTAAAATAAAACATTTTTTTGTGATTTTGTAAAAATTTAATTATCTAAATCAATCAAATTCTAGCACAAAAAATAATTTTTTTCTAGCATTTAATAGAAAATAGTAAAATTTCCATAATTTGAAATGTTTAATGACTTAATTGTTTTTTAAGTAACAATAAATACAGTTTACCTATTTAATCACTTCCTTAACCTATTACGTATTTAAAAATAAAATGGTTAATTATGTCAGGGCAGTCACATATATTTTAATACACAGAAGAGCGAAAAATAAAAATTGCAGATAGGTCAATAAAAGTACACAGTTTCTACTAAAGGTGAAATTTTTTGACCAATAAAAATTCCAAAAAAGGTTATTGGGAGTAAATAAACTGCACAAAAGAGATGTGAAAATAAAATAAATTAAGATCACACAATCTCCCAAAATCGACTGACAATCTTTAAATTGTCAATACGTGTCACAACTACTACTAGAGCAATATACCCCACTCCGAAGCTCCACAGATCCGTTACAAAACTATATTCATTTTTAATATTATTTATTGATGTCAAAAGCATATTTGAATTATTTCAATATATAAGTTTATGTTTTTGAGGTCGCTGAATTCAAATCTGATATCAGATTTGAAAAATCGACAGTTGACAGCTGTCAATTAATTGTCAAAGTAAAATCAAAAAGTAAATAATCTCTTTTGACATTGAAAGTTTATGTTAAATTGTGTTAAATGTGATGTCAGATTTGAAAAATTGACAGTTTACAGCTGTCAATTGACTGTCAAAGTGGGATAAATAGTAAAGAAAAAACATAAACTTTCATTGACAAAAGAGATTATTTAATCTGCCATCAGATTTGAATTCAGCGACCTCAAAAATATAAACTTATAGATATATTGAAATAATTAAAATATGCTTTTGACATCTATAAATAGTATTAAAAATGAATAGTTTTGTAACGGATCTGTGGAGCTTTGGAGCTCCGTAGCTGCGAAAATATTGAATTTGGAGCTTTGTGCCCATGGAGACTTTTGTTCAGGATGACAAAATATACAACATATCAAAATCAATGATATTATAGCTACAGGTTCCTTCTTTCATCTGAACTTTGAATCATGAAAAAATATTAATTTTTACGTGATTTATTAAAAAATTTGTAAGCCGCTTGGGAGTGTCATACCTTTAGAGCGTGCTCTCTAAATGCAGGGCAAGAGCTAAAAATAGGGGTGCGTTTTGGACCTGGTTATGTTTGAGAAAAATGATAAGGATCATTTTTGTAGGTAATGAACTGATCTTCATTTTCGTCCAAACAAAAATTCTCTAAATGTCATATTTTCGGACATATCGGCGAAAATAGGCGAAAAAAACACATTTTTGAGGTCAATGGGCCAATGGACCTGCAAATTAAAAAAAATGGTGTCGGACAGACCTGATGCCAGGGTTGGCACCTTCGTTTATTGGACTACAATGCTTTCAGTGCAAACTGACAAGTCTAAATAATTAATGAGGAACGTCAAAATAATAAAAACTAGACAACTAGATAAGTTGTTTTTAAATTTAACTTTCGTCACTAGGAACGAAAAAAATGAGTCAGTCTACAATTTTATAAATAATTTTGTTCTCCATTTTCTTTATGCAGGGTGTTAATGATTACGTGTTACAGATTTTTAGGGCACGTAGAACATGCAAGGCAGTGTTAGTAAACTTTATATGACGATTTTCCTGGTGTTAATTAGATTTTTCTGACACGATCATAAGCGTATCATTTGCGAAGGGGAAACCGATATTTTCAGTAATACTTTTTTTGACAGTCTTAGATTTTTGGTAATGCATTAAAAAACTTCGGAGTTTTTGCTAAAGGAAAAAGTTTTTATATAATTAAAAGTTTAAAATTTGTAGTAAAATGATTGTTCATAAAATGTCATGTCACCATTTCTTAGAAAATGATTAAATTAAGAAACAGTATTTCCAATTTCCAAAATTTCTAAGAAAATTACTACGAGGTATCTGGTTGAATGAAATCCCCGAAATTATTAATGAAGGTTCAGGTAAGGTTATTAAAGGAACTTGCCTTTTGTGGCTAAAATACCTGCTAATTACAAAATTTCGATAATCCCAATGAAATCCCAAAGTCAAAATCACAATAAAGGGGTTAAGAGGATGACCATTATAATTATTGGCCCTAAACAGAATTAACTTTTGAGATTTAAATAATTTACATTTCCATTTCCTGTGTAAGCTACAGCAGTAATATTTTTGGCGACACGCTGTATTGTTAACAACATTTTTCTGTAGGGAAATATCAAATCAAATCAAATGCATTTATTGATGTTAAAAACATACAAAATATATATACACAATAGTGCAGGCGATATGTGTAATTTAATTGCAACAACGTAAAATAGTTTTTTGGGGCTTACAATTATTAAAAAAAAAATTCAAATTTTTTATTTTTAATTTCCGCAAAAATAATTTAATTTTAATGAACTTTTGTGGAAGTATAGGTACCTTTTTAGGACTCTGATAAACAAAAATTTTTTTCAGATTAAAAAATCTTTCGATTTTCAAAATATTTAAGTTTTTAGGTCAAAAATAAAGTTGGTTGGCAAAATATCATCGTATAGGTTTCTTTAGGTGCTCATTTTTTTTGTTTTTACATGAACTTTTTGATACAATAAAAAAAATAATAGTCCCCATTTAAAAAATTGCTCAAAAATTGAAAAAACTCAAAAAATGATTTTTGCACTAACGATTTTTCAGTAGATACTTAATTGTTGATAATTTGTTTAAATTTTTAATAAAATTAAAAAACTGATTACTCCATTGAATTCTACAGAAAAAAATACGAGAAAGACTGTGTTTCATTGTTTTATTTGAAATTTGATTTTTGTTCCATATTGTTATAAATATTCAATTATAATAATGAAAATGTAGATAAATATAAAAAATAATTATTATAATTATAAACAAAATAATGCAGTTATGAAAAAAGTCAAGAATTCAAAGTTGTTGCAAATGTAATTCTGTACAAAATTGCTCTTGAAAGTTTTTTTGTAAGATAAAAAATGAGGGAGTTATTTACAAAAAATAAACTCGCCCCCAAAAACTACCCTTCTGCAAGGGGTTGAAGGTTGAAAACTTGGATTTGAATTCGTCCCTTTGACCAAAAACAACCTGCAAAATTTCAGCTTGTCCCTAATTTTTTCCATTTACAATTCTAATTTTATTGTACTACAAGTTTCTAAACCGTTTAAAGATGAGTAGCGATGAAAGTGACGTAGAAAACATTCCATTCATTATTACCAACAAAATCCAAGGAAAGGTATGAAAAAGCCTATGAACTTTGATTGAGTTAAGTTTTGTTATAAATTTTGAGCAATAAATATTCTGTTCCTATATTATTGTCAAATTATTAGTGGCTGCACAAAAAATATCGTACGCGCCACACCCGGAAAGTGTGTTTATAGGGCTCGCATGCTTAAACTTGCATGCTCGCCCTGTAAAGTATCATTTTCCGAGCTTGACACGTAAATAACTATTGTGGGATCAAACCCGGCTGAGATTTGTCGAAAAACCGTTTTCTAGTTCTTTAGATAGAGGATTTCCCCCTCCACCACCGCCGCCTGGGTCGAACATTTCATGCAGGAATGATTTCGTTAATTGAGAAAAAAAAATTTCTTGATTTCATCAGTCTGTTTTCGAAAGCCAGATCGACGCCACTATATTTATATCAAAAAAGTTTTCTATCTCTAAGAGCTAAGTTGTTTTTTGCACAGAAAAATATAATATCGAGCGAGCGAGCGTGCTGTTATGATTTTGTAAATTTCTAAACAGACACTCGGATCTCAGAGCTTTGTAGATAGAGCTTGCCGACAGTCTTCATAGTTCGGCGGCAAAGTAAGTCGATTGAATAACTTTTTTTTGTTTATAGGCGTTTACTCTATTCTTGTTTCAGAGAAAAAATTGAAACTAAATAAGTACCTATCAAATATTGGCATCAAATGGCCTAGGTTGCCCTGCCCTAGATACGACACTGCATATACCTACTGGGCACTGGCGGATCTGAGGGGGGGCATGAAGGACATGGCCCCCCCCTAGAGTTCTGAATAGTTGATATTCGTTCAACAACTAGTAGTCCAATAAACGAAGGTGCCAACCCGGGCATCAGGTCTGTGCGGCACCATTTTTTTTAATTTGCAGGTATTCATGGGTACATACATCCCCGAAAATCTCAGCTGTCTGAAATCTGTGGAAAGGCGGGAAAATGGCCCATTGGTCTTAAAAATGTGGTTTTGTTCGCCTATTTTTGCCGATATTTCCGAAAATATGACACTTAGAGAATTTTTGTTTAGACGAAAATGAAGATCAGTTCATTACCTACAAAAATGGTCTACATCACTTTTTAGCTACTGCCCTGCATTTAGGGAGCACGGTCTAAAGGAATGACACTCCCAAGCGGAATACAAATTTTTCAATAAATCACGTAAATATTAATATTTTTCCATGATTCAAAGTTCAGATGAAAGAAGGAACCTGTAGCTATAATATCATGTTACTTTTTCCTTTTATCTATTTCTCTGAATTATTGAAAAATCGGGCTAAAGTTTGTTTTTGCTCGATATTTTGACCCTCTTATAAATTTCTTCATATTTTTTTTATCAAGATTAATTTCACCGAATCCTTTTGGATAATAGGGCTTTGCAAGGTGGTAAATATATTCAGAAAGATTCAATAAATGATTTTTGTGTATTTTCATAAACAACATGTTTTTTTAGGGCGTTTTTTTGGATTTCCTAATAGATAATCAAGGACCATATCGGTTTTCATCGCACATCATTAGAAATCTTAGCTTGTCCCCTTGTCGATGGTATTTTTCTTTTTTTTTTCATATTTTTTGGTTTTCCGGAAAATTGAGAAAATTCTCACCCCTCGACATTTTTTTTTTGAGGATTATTTTCTTTTCGTGCTAAAATTTTTTGGGGGTTAGGAATTGTACTAAATAAAAGATCACATTCTGACCTTTTCATCAATATATAAGTATATCCAGTATTTTATTAAGTGCACGAGAAAGAAATCTGCCTTCAAACTTTCTCAAATTAGATTTTTTTACAATAAATTTATTAATCAAGTGCAAAAAGTGAAAAAAAGTTGGTTATTATTGCCTTATCTTTTGTCTTTAGACAAAAACGGGAGGATATTCAAGTTTTGGGAGGATATTCAAATTTTCCGTTTTCACCACAATATTTTGCGAATTATAAAATAAATTTTTGAAACGCCGTTTTTGCAAAAAATATTAGTGTAGCGAAAAAAATCATAGGGAGAACTTTTGTAGGTAATGAACTGCTTTTCATATTTTGTATAAACAAAAATACTGTGAGGGTCATATTTCAGCAGATATCGTCGAAAACGGATTTTCAGGAACTCTAGAGCCATTTTCCCACTCTTCCACAAATTCCACGTAGCTGAGATTTTCGGAGGAATTTTTATTTATTTATTTATTCGCTAAATACAATAAGTGATAAGCGATAAGTGCTACTGCACTTGTTTCGCATGATAAAACATCATCATCAACATTATAAATAGAATTATACCCAAAGACCAGACATGAATACCTGGAAATTAAAAAAAAAATGACGGACAGACTTGATGCCCAGGTTAGGGATTTTTCTGGCGTTAATTTACTGGACTAAATAGTCTGGATATGCAAGCAAACCTTTTGATTGGTTTTCAACAAGAAGAAAACACACGTTATACAAACCAAAATTATTCGTTGTATTGAATATTTTCTCAAAGACTCAAACATCCCAAATTTTTATCATTTAATCACTTTGATTACTAATTTCCATTAACTGATGGCCCCCCCCTGAAAAACTCCCTAGATCCGCCACTGCTACTAGGTGCATTTAGTTTCAACAAACGATTTCCAGTTTTTGCAATATCTATGGTCTATTTTTATGTATGAGAGAGTAATAAAACAGCATTTCTAATGCAAAACTTAGTACGGTCATTTTCAATATTTCTACGGAATAATCTAAATATTTCCTAAAATTGTCATAAATGTACCTGAGCTAATACAAGTTTTGGGTCTTTTATTGGTCTTTTATAACCATAAGCTGTACAGAACAATAGAAAAAGGTTTGGACAGGCCAAAAGCCCTGTGTATTAAAGATAATATAGCCGTATCTTAAGATTATTTTCAATATTTGCCAATTTTGTTTTATTTTAATTCCAAGAATTTCTTACAGTAATCGAATTATAAGTAGATAAATCCCTTACCAACAAATTTCACCGAAAATGCGATTGTAGGTTTTCCAGTTGTGTATTCTTGACAGCTTACTAAATGTCGTTTAGTTGCAACATGCAAGGTGCAGTGTGCAGTCTATTGTGAATTCTAGTGTGATCATGGAAAATTTGGAAGTACCGCGTAAACGACAAAAAATCGGTCCTTTCACAGTTAATGAATAAAAACATTAATATTTAATTGTTTTAAATCATTTACAGACAAACATTTATGTAAAAGTGTTGATGACACAGTGGAATTAGTTAGTAGTACGCTTGGTGTTGGGAAATCTACGATTTACAGAGTTGTTAAAGAAGAGAAATGTGGCGAGTTTCAAACAGCACGTAAAGCTCCGGAAAACCAAAATTTCAAATAGAAAATCATTTGAAAGAAAGACTTCGATGGAAAGTGCATGCGTTCTTCTTTAGAAAAGAATTTCCGACAGTAGACAAAGTTCTTGCCACGGTTCGAGATGATAAGGATTGCCCTGAAATGAGTCGAAGCACACTATGGAAACTTTTAAAAGAAATAGGTTTTCTATGGAAAAAGCATTCCAGAAAGTCTATTTTAATAGAAAGAAGCGATATTGTAGTACGAAGAAGAAATTACCTAAGGACTATAAAAGAAATGAGAAACCAAAGAAGAAATATATTTTATTTAGATGAAACATGGATCAAGAGGGACATACACCAAATAAATTTTGGCAAGATGAAACTGTTACAAGTCGAAGACAGGCTTTTTTAAATAATTTATCTACTGGTTTAAATCCACCATCAGGAAAGGGGCGCAGACTGATAATAGTACACATCGGTAGTTCAAACGGTTTTGTTAAAGGTGGTTTATTGACTTTTGAATCTACTCGTACCGGTGACTACCATGAGGACATGAATGCTGATGTCTTTAAAGAGTGGTTCGAACAAATGATAGAACTGTATAATAGTAATGGATAATGCAAGTTATCACTCGAAACTTACAGAAAAAATGCCCACAACCAAGTGGTTAAAAAAAGATTTACAGAATTGGCTAAATTCAAAGAATATTAAGTTCCATCCGGGTTCTGTGAGAAGAGAACTGTATCATTTGTGTTCCCTTCATAAAGAGAAATTAAAAAAATATGAAATTGATGAAATTGCAAAAAATCGTGGGATGACGGTGGTTAGATCACCACCATATCATTGCGAAGTAAACCCGATTGAACTGATATGGGCACAGATAAAGGGAGAAGTTTCAGGAAAAAATAATTCTTTTAAAATGAGTGATGTTAAACAGTTGTTTTTGGAGGCTGTAAATAATGTGAAGCCTGAAAACTGGGAAAAGGCAGTAAATCATACGATTAAAGAAGAAGAGAAAATGTGGAAGTTGGACAATATTACGGATGAAATGATCGAGCCACTCATTGTAAATATTGGTTGCGACAGTTCATCTTCTGATTTTGATTCTGATTTGGATTTGTAGGTAAGAAGTAGTTTTTATATTAAAATTATTATTTATGAACGTAACGTTGTTTAAAAGTCAAAGTTTAAACACTTATACCTACGTAACCCGTTTGACACAATGTTCTTAACATACCTTGTGGAAAAATAAAATATTTTAGAAAAAATTGCACTTTTTTACCTTCAGCTGTTTAGAAGTTATAAGCAGGTTAATTAGGTGAAAATATAAGTGTACACCCGATATATTTATTATATTTATACAAAGGTTATTTCATACGAAAATACTCGAGGTATAACTTCACAAAATATTTTAACTGTCTACTAAAAGAAGTGGTACGCCTATGGATTACGAACGCTTTATTATTTTAATACTCTCTCATACATAAAAATAGACTATAGAAAAGTAGGTCTTAAATTAAAGTTAAGGATAATTTAACGATTCTTTCTTTTCGCAGAAATCAATCTATATTTTTACCCTTAATAAAAAAGATACTAAACGAACGTAGCACAAAAGTGAAAAATTAGATTCGGCGTGAATAGTATGTTAGTTCTACGATCCCTCGGGCTACCGGCCCCATTCTGCGCTTGCAGTCTGGTCGCGGAGACACTCATGAGACCAGTTATTGGTTTTTACGAGATAAACATGGACGAAATTAAATCCCGGGGCGCACACACTCCGCAGAAAAACATTTCGATATTTAATTCTCAGTTAATTTCGACCAGATTTAGCCCGACAACAATGAACTCGTTTCACGCGCACAAAGAAAATTTGTTTAACCGGACTCCAATATACGAAAAAAACTCAATTATCCATTGGCTTCATGGTCCGCTTTGCATTATTTTTGTTCGTTGTTGGTGAATCTATGCGTATATGCGGGATTTTTCTGTATTTTATTTCCTCCATCAAGTTTTATATTTACGCTTTACCAATGTATATAGTACTATAGCTTATTTTAATTCATTTCGGAAGCTCATAGTGGTTTGTATTTTAATTTCTCTCTCTTTCCACTGGATTAAAACCACTTAGTTGTTAAAAAAGTTTTTTTATTGACGTTTCGGCTTTCCAGATCGAAAGCCGTTATCAAAATGACATAAAATAAATAAATTTACTAGAAACAGAACACTTGATAATCTTGCAAAAATATGACATCAACATAGTATACATAGAATAAGATTTTGAGATTGAAGATGTCAAAATCTGTTTCAATCATATTTTTGTGACGTTTCTGGGAACGAATTTTTTGAAAGAAGGATAGCGCATTTGCATATTATAAGAGAATTTATACTTCGTCATAAATGAAGTTTTCTTATTAATATTATCATAAGAAAAAACCAGATAAAAACTTATGATACTATCCCGATATAGAGGGTATCCTTTTTGCAATTAACTCTTTAGCAAGATTTCTACTTAAAATAATAGATCCGTTATCAGGAAATACTAATTCCTTTATCAAAAATTCAAAAGATTTTTTAGAAAAATTATCAAAAATCAAAATTACAACTTCAGATATAATGGTTAGTTTTGATGTAGTCAGTTTATTTCCAAATGTTCCTGTCGATAAAACTCTTAATCTTGTGAGAAAAAAGTTGACAAGTGATAATACATTAATAAATAGAACTAAATTAAGCGTCTCAGCAATTCTAGAATTATTGGAACTATGTATTAAAACTACATATTTTCAATTAAATAGTGATTTTTATCAGCAAAATTTTGGCATGGCAATGGGTTCTCCTTTATCACCAAAATTGTGTGATATTTTCATGGAGAATTTTGAAATGGAAATTGTAAACAAACAAAATTTAAGACCTTCTGTCTGGTTTAGATATGTAGATGATATCTTTGCAATTTGGCAACACGATAGGGAAAATATTGATACATTTTTATATACTATTAATAATTCGGAACCTACTATTAAATTTACAATTGAAATTGAAAATAATAAAAAATTACCGTTTCTTGATGTACTAATACACAATAACAACAATTGTTTTGATACATCAGTTTTTAGAAAAGAAACACATACAAATAGATATCTAAATTTTAATTCAAACCACTCAATTTGTGTTAAACGAGGTATTGTCAAATCTCTTTCCGATAGAGCAAAAACAATTTGTTCAAATGACAATATCTTAAATAATGAATTATCACTTGTTAAATCTGTCTTGATTAAGAACAACTACCCAAGTAAATTTATAAATCGTGAACTTTACCGAGATATCAAAACTAAAGATCAAAATTTAAACCCCCCAATAATTCTTTCAAATATAGTAAAAATCCCTTATATTCCAAAATTATCCGAAAAAATTAGAAGGATTGGCAATAAATTTAATTTAAAAACAGTTTTTCAAACTAATAATACATTAAAATCTTTAATAGTAAATACAAAACCTTTTAATGAAATTCAAAACACAAAAAATTGTATTTACAAAATTCCATGCGAATGTAATAAATTTTATATAGGAGAAACATCTAGACCTTTTCATATTAGACTTAATGAACACCAATCGTACGTTAAAAATAAACAATTCGAAAAATCCAAAATATGTGAACACGCATGGGATTCTGGTCATAAAATACAATGGAATTTTTCAACTAGATTATTAAAAGAACCGAATAATTATAACCGCAAAGTTAAAGAAGCAGCATTGATATGCTTAAATAATAACGAATATGTTTCTAATTGTTCGGTTGATATTTCAAAAATTTGGATACCTATTTTACAAAAAGAGTTAATTGCAAAAAGGATACCCTCTATATCGGGATAGTATCATAAGTTTTTATCTGGTTTTTTCTTATGATAATATTAATAAGAAAACTTCATTTATGACGAAGTATAAATTCTCTTATAATATGCAAATGCGCTATCCTTTCAAAAATTCGTTCCCAGAAACGTCACAAAAATATGATTGAAACAGATTTTGACATCTTCAATCTCAAAATCTTATTCTATGTATACTATGTTGATGTCATATTTTTGCAAGATTATCAAGTGTTCTGTTTCTAGTAAATTTATTTATTTTATGTCATTTTGATAACGGCTTTCGATACGGAAAGCCGAAACGTCAATAAAAAAACTTTTTTAACAACTAAGTGGTTTTAATCCAGTGGAAAGAGAGAGAAATTAAACAGATAAACTCATTCAACCGGCAACGCCGCACCAAAATACATTTGCAAACAGCATTTAAACCAGGAAGCGGCATCGTCAAAATAAGTTTTTTTATTCTATTGCACAATGATAATATCATGCCATATCTAACCGTCTTGTCTAGACAATAGAAAAAATTTTACATGTTTGTTTACGCGGCTCACGCTAAAGAATCTTTCGAGAAGGTGTTACGCAAACCGGAAGGGGAGATTTTTTGAAGCGACTGAGCTTCGAGAATTTAAACAGTGTCTATTCATCACTCACGCAGAACACACGCAAAAAATATTTTCTGACTGATGCGGTCTTTTTAGTTTTTTACCTATGTGCTAGTCTTTGTTAAGCACATAAGGTACTTAATACTTTGTTCATTGATTACCAGTTAATGTAATCCTTTGTTACGTTGTTGTTTTATTCATTTATTTATTTAACTTAAAATAAATCGTTAAATAAAAGTGTTAGTTGTTTTTTGTCCATGGAGTGGGGAAGAAAAAGAAATACAGTCCACTTAGAACTACGATGCAGTTTAAAAAGGCGATAACACATTGTTGGTCGTCCTGGGAAACTGGCACAACATAGGGTTTATTCCAGAACCCTCAACACTTATTTAATTATCTTTTTCTGGTTCTGTTGGCTATTATGAATGGTTCAGTTGACTACCGCTTTTAGCGATTTCAGAGATGTTAGATATCTCAATAATATTCGGTTTATATCGCTTTGAGTTTCATACAAAAACCTCGTTTTTTTACAGTATTGAAAATGTCGAGATGTTTGTTGCAATTGTCCCTATACTGCCCCCCCCCTTGGAGCCCCCGTTACTTGATACGACAATAATGAAAAAATCATACCAAAAGAACCTAAGGTTGTTCCCAAAAACAAATAGTTTTCTATAGTTTTGCAAGCTTTGATTTTATTATAAAAGTGAAGATGGCGTTGCACTCACTTCTTTAGTGTAATGGATGGATCATTACACTAAATAAAATAAAAATATAAAATCAAATTGTATATTTTTAATAAGTCTTTCTGAATGAATACCAACAAATGTAATGACAAAAATTTAAAAATAATAACAACTCTTTTCTTAGCGACGCTAAGTGATATTAATATCGCTAAAAAAGAAGAGACCAAATGATCGCTACTTAAAAAGAATTGCATATAACCAAAAAATAAAATAATGACAAACTGTCAAACTTAAAAAATAATGTAAACATGTAAAGATAAAGAAAAATGAGACACGAGCACCACAACCTCCTCTTTCTCGACTTAACCGTTTGTACTAAGAGTTGGTGGGTTCAAAGCGATCTTCAGAATTTCTTTAGAGATAGAAATTCGAGCTAGTCTACTCCTTACTGACGAGGCACAATAATGCCGAAACCGGTATAAGGATGATAAGCTCCTTTAATAATAAAATCAAAGTTTTTGGTTTAAAGCCCCGACTTGGTCGGGCGCCAAACCACGTCTGGACTTTCGTAATTCAATACCTGGGGGGGCATATAGCCCAAGGAGTAGTTGTTGAAGTCCAGACGCTGGTGCAGTGTAGGACATTTAATGTCTTTGTTCTTGGGAACAAGTGTGATTTATTTCACAACCTTAGGTAGTTTTGGTACGCCCATGGTCCTTTTTTGGTATTTTTATGGTTCAAAAAATTCCACCGTCGTTAGACATACCGAAAGAGTTAAAAATTATGATGTACACTCTAAAAAATGGTTGTCACAATGAATGAAATTACACAGGTTTAATTATGTGAATACCACTCCATCTGGACTCTGCACTATTCGATTTCTATTTTTAGAACTCGGTGTCTCAGAGTTAGGAAAATTAGTTGAGGGTTACGCGAGATTGGAACGCAGTAATATTGTTTTTTTCCCTAACCTAAGTAATATTTATTTATATTCCAAGCAGTTTTGTGGTGTAAGTCGAACAGAAATCGAAGTTAAGTACCTTTTAATATTATATTTGCATGTAAATTATGATTTCTTCCAGGATATAGTTGCCCTAGAAAGAGAAGAACTACCTCTTTGGGAGCTTGTCGCAAGGGCGAACTATATAATATGAAATTTCTGACATTAAATATTTGGAATCCTCAAAACTAATTTCGATTTCCAATACTATAACTTAAAACCAAGAGAATTTATGATCACTGGATGTTTTTATAATATTTTAAGAAAATACTGGACTCTGAGACCATCTAATGTGTCTTTTGGTAATTTTTTTTAATAAATTTTCAAAAAAATAAATGTAATTGGGATATAGCCCAGTTGCCAGAGAAGGCTATTGACCAAAATCTCGCACAAAATGTGATATCGATGAAATATGGCAAATAAACAAATTGACACTTTTCTCAATTTAGACAACTCACATGATTACACTGGGCATTGTTTTCGTCGTACCTCAGCCACCATATTGGTAAATGCAGACGCAGATCTAACAAAGTTAAAAAGACATTGAGGATGAAAATCTTCTCAAGTAGCAGAAGGCTATATAGAAAATTCTTTGCAAAATAGAGAAAAGGTTACAAGTATAAGTACAAGTATTACATCTGCCTCATCGTCTGTTCTAAAAAATATTACAAAAAAATATTACATTTTAATAATTAATACAATGTAATGTATGTCTTTTAATAATTAATTCTTTTTGATCGTGGAGAAAATATAGTCTGTTACTCGGTTAGAATGAAAAATTAGATATGAGTGGAATATTCATTCTAGCCTTGTGACAGAATCTACTATTCTCCAAAATTAGCTTTTAAGAAAATTATTTCCGTATTTTATTCCTTAAATTTCCTTTCTTCACTGATCTTTTTTCCCCAAAAACGACTGTTCTATGTTTTGAACTTTGTTGCAATTTTTTTCTGAATTATTTCGAACCATTTAACTTATTATTTTGGCTCTATTTAAAATTATTTTGCATGCTTCCTTATTTGCTGATATTTTCTTTCTAGGTATTTTTTCCAAGTTATCTTCTTCTTTTCTTACCTCTTTACTTACTTCTAAATTCCACCATCTTGTTACTTTATTACTTTTTCCCAATTCTGCATAGTTACTTTTAAAATGCTCCTTCTTTCTAGACTCTAGAGATTTTGGTAATACTTTCGAACATCATGATTACTTCACCAAAAGAAATAAGTACAGAAATAAAAGAAAACATAAACCCTAACTAAAACAACTTCCGAGGAAAGCTGTAGTAAAACTTACATACTTATTTAATGAGATATGTTCCACCGATGTGGAAAGTATCAGAAGTTATCATGATACCAAAACCAGGGAAACCACCATATGAAATTACGTCTTACAGGCCTATATTCCTACTTCCTGTAATCTCGAAACTATTTGAAAAGATATTACGAAAAACTTATTATAGAAGGTAAGAAACTAATTCTATCACACCAGTTTGGATTTAGAGAAAACCATTCAACAATAGATCAAGTCCATAGAATAAATAATATCGAAAAAACCTTAGAAGTAAAAAAGTTAGCCCTACTGTCTCCCTTGACGTAGCGCAAGGTTTCGATAGAGTTTGGCATGAATAACTCAAACACAAATTGAATCTATTATTGCCAAAATAGTATTTAGAATTATTAGCATCGTATATATCAGAAAGATATTTTAGGTTTAAACAGGAAGAAGCAAATTAAAGAGATTAAGGCAGGAGTACCACAAGGAAGTGTATTAGGGTCAGTCATATACCTATTATACACTAGTGATATTCCTGAATTAAAGCAAAATACAATTGCCACCTGTGCAGATGATATCGTTGGAGAATCAAATTAAATGAAAATAAATTTAGTACATGTTAATTATACTAACAAAACAATGAGTATATACCAGTATGTACCTTATACATTTTTTTATTATTATATGCTTCACTTTCTATTCTTCAACTATTTTGTAAAAACTATAATAAAAATCCTTATTTTCACGAACGTAAGATTTTATTCGAGGTTCGTTGATGTTCCAGAAATCGTTCGTTCGTAGGCAAGCATTTACGCTTTTAGTCTAAACAATTCTCTTATCCGAAATTACCTCCATGAGAAACAAATTCATTAGATGAAATTTACTAACTCGGTATCTCCGAAATGGAAACAATTCAGGATTCACTTTAATTTACTTTGTAGAAGTCTAGGAAATTTAGTCAACCAGGTTGTAAAGTTTAAATTAAGATTTCGTTTTATCCCACTACTATCTCCCACGATTTCACTCTATTATTATTATTCACTTGCGTGCTATTTACAAGCAGGGATTATTTGCCAGTGATACTTGGTCTTCTTTATGCTTGGTTGAAATTAATATTTCTTATCTACCATCTTGCTCATATTTTAGAGTATTATTTTTAATTGTTTCGTCCAATTGGATATATTTCTTCATTCTTTTCACACCTTTTAAATTAAGTTTCTTTCTTGTCAGCCATGAAGATGAGTTCTTGGAAAAGTTCTCTGGCAGCTTAAATTGAATCTTTCTCAAAATCCATAGTAATATCTTCTGGGTTCCAATTTGGTTCTTTTTGGAGAATTAATCTTAATATTGTAGAGTATGTTTCCTTCTTTTTATTTGGAAGAAGAGCGTATGCTATTGGCACCACCTTTGATTCTTCTTCATTACTTCCAATATCAGCAAAAATAACATATAACTGTGTAAATTGAGGGCACCAGCTTCGAAATGCATCATCGGTAAAAAAACTGTTTACATTCTGTAAAACATTGTCGCGACTTCTCACAATTAAAATTCTTTCTTCTTGGCCATCATCAGCAATTAAAAAATCACTTCCACAATGATTTATTGATCGAAATTTCTGAGCCAGTCGAATGCCTCTCCAAGCCATGAACTTTGTTGTAATATAATCTAAGATGGTTATTTAGTCGAAATTAGTCATTATTTTAATAAATATAATAAGTATGGGATCGATTTTGTTAAAACAAAATTGTTTTTTGACGTTCTTAAATTTCCTGTTTAAACCATTCCAAGAATAACAAAAATGTCAAAATAAGTAAAGTAAGTACATTTGCTAGAGATTATGCAAAAAAATACTCCCAAATTAGGTACGTTACGACAAAGTGTCATTTCAAGCAAGGACTAGAAGAAAGGATTAAGATAATACTTATTATTACCTGAGAAGAGATATAGCCAGAATCCAATGATTTTTCAAAAGGTTTAGCATTGTGCCTGTAATTTAAGCATGTTCACAATAGACTAGAACAGTGTTACGAAATATCGAAGAAAAGAAATAATCCTCTGTGAATGGAAATCCGCCTAATGATTATTTCAAATATCTACAAACGTTATCTATCGTCCCACAGAAGAACACCGAATCGCAATTTCACTTATTTGAGAAATCTGTCCAGAAAAAGTCTGGTTTGCTGTTAAATTTCAGTAACTTAAATATAAATCTTTGGATTTGCCAAGCTCTAAAAATATTTTTATACTGTATAGAGCTTTAATATTATGTTTGTAGGATTGCTGGACTTGTAGATTAATTCTTTCCGGTTTCAATAAATTACGCAGTTTCAAAATTGTCAAATTGTATTTAAAAAAGAATGAATAAAATAAAAATTAAATATCGATGAAATCGCCCTTTTAAAATTGTTTGTGAGACGTCAAATTTTTACAGGGAGAAACTATTAATTAATTATTTATTGATTTTAAGATTGGGAAAATCCAAAAAAATTGGGACACACTGAGTATTTAATTAATAAACTTATTAATTTGCTAAACGTAAAAATGCAAAATATTGTAAATATTTTAATTTCATTATATAACTTGCAGTTAATTAATGATGTATAATGATTTAAAAACGAGGTCGAAAATTATTTTCTAATTTCCCCTTCCTCAAGCTAAATTAACTGAAAGATAAAATTAAATATATATTTTAAAACTTAATGGAAAAATTGGTGTTAATTTTAAATAATTATATTAATGCACATTTGATTTCAGTTTAATGAATTATACAAAGAATTACATTACGGGATTATTTTAAAATAATGGTGGGGATAAAATTGTAATTAAATGTAATTATACGTAATATTTTTTAGATTATACATTTTTAGAGTAGGGACCTTTTTGTTTATGTACTAAATGTCCACTTAAATGTGAAATAATATCACTTCATGAATAAGAATTATACACTGATAAAAAAGATTATGTAAAATCACATAATATTATTATTACACATAATAATATAAAGAAACGTGTAATTTTAT
Source organism: Crepidodera aurea (assembly GCA_949320105.2). Lineage (NCBI taxonomy): Eukaryota > Metazoa > Arthropoda > Insecta > Coleoptera > Chrysomelidae > Crepidodera > Crepidodera aurea. Next base: position 25,549,846 of record OX439477.1, read on the forward strand.
TCAGAATAAGTATATTTATCTAGGATTATAAAAAACTAAATATCTTTTTAGTTTGATTGAAATGTATTATTGCCATTTGAGTAGGTACAACAGAAGTATTGAAACATATCTCCATATACAGGGTGTCCCGTTGGTAAACGGAAATATTTTAAAGGTAGATAGGGGTCATAAAGGCGATTCTAAATAACCCATATATAATGGGTCTCTTTGCTTCCATATCCGAGTTACAGGGTGTTTAATCAATTATGCATAATTATTCATTTGGCCAGAACTTTTGAATCACTCAGTATATTTTTTCCATTTTTGGTATACAGCTTACACTTCTCACGAGTAATGTACTGAAATATTGAGAGATATGAAAATCAAGGTTCGGCTTTAGGAAACATTGGAATATATTAAAAATATCAAAAAAACGCCCTGTACGTCATAATTTTAATATTTCCATTTTAGATTTGAATAGAGGGGAAAAACTGAATTGAAACAAGTTGTTGTTTCTATCCCGCCACTAATTCAAGTTGGAAAATTTTGAAACTGAAAGTAAAATTTTCATTTAATTTAGAAAAAACATATTATGAAACTCATTTTTTATTTAACAATTTTAAAAATTCACTATTTCTTGTTTATTCGACTTAAAATAACTTTACACTGTACTGGTGTACCTGCAGGCCCGTACTTAGGGGAAAATATCCAATTAGGTATTTATTTTTTAAACGCCCAGTATAAAGTAAAGCGGGACAATAAACGCTCATAGTAACTAACAAACATTTATTAATAATTAACGAAATTTCTCAAAATATCAACTATATTGTTTTATGGAGTTTCTTGCTTGTTTAATCATGTCCCTTACTGATTTTCTTAATAAATGGATTGTTCCTCAAGTTCCTCGCAGGCTTCCTCAATTCTTTGAAGCAGTTCTTCTCTATTGTTTATTTCTTTAGAATACACCTTGGATTTCAGGTATACAGCATAATCCACTGTGCTAAAATAAAAGTATACGAAGCGATCGAAAAGTAACCAATTTAATATTTTGTTTAAAGTACGGATCTGCAATATTACTTAAAATAGTGTTAAAACGGATAAATAATAAAAATATAAATAATATAGGACTGTTTAAATGTCGAAAATAAATCCATTTTGAATATTAAGTAAATGATAAAAAAATAATTTCTCTTTTTTTTCTCTAAAATTTTACTTTGTTTCAAAAAAAACAGAGTGTATAAAACAAAATAATGGACATTTTGAGCAATTTCGTTAATTATTAATAAATGTTTGTTAGTTAAATACTTACTATGAGCGTTTATTGTTCCGCTTTACTTTATACCTAATTGAATATTTTACCCTAAGTACGGGCCTGCAGGTACACCAGTACAATGTAAAATTATTTTAAGCCGAATAAACAAGAAATAGGTAAATGACCCGAAGTGAACTTTTGAAATTGTTAAAGAAAAAATGAGTTTCATAATATGTTTTTTCTAAATTAAATAAAAATTTTACTTTCAGTTTCAAAATTTTCCAATTCGAATCGGAGGCGGGATAAAAACAATAACTTGGTTCAATTCAGTTTTTCCCCTCTATTCAAATCTAAAATTGAAATATTAATATACAGGGTGTTGTTATGATATTTTTAATATGTTTCAATTTTTCCTAAAGCCGAACCTGGATTTTCATATCTCTTAATATTTCAGTACATTATTCGTGAGAAGTGTAAGCTGTATGCCAAAAATGGAAAAGATATACTAAGTGATTCAAAAGTTCTGGCAAAATGAAAAAGGACCCCGCACAAAAAGATAGGAAATGGCCGCTCGGTCAAATTGTCTGAATTTTTGATATGTTATATATTTTGTCCTTCTGAACAAAAGTCTCAATGGGCACTAAGCTCCAAAGTCCATGGTTTGGCTGCTATGGACCTCCGAAGCTCCGTGACTCCACCATAGTATAGAAACCTTTAAAACGCATATCATCTTTTTAAAAATCACATTTTAATTATTTTAATGTATGCCCTTAAGTTTTTGAGGATACTGAATTTACATATGAGGTCAAATCCATAATATTGACAGTTTACAGCTGTCAAATAGCTGTCAAATGTTTTAAAGAAAAAAGAAATCTTATATTAAAGAATGTTATCATGTGTTTTTGAGGACGCTGAATTCAAATCGATAATATTGACAGTTGACAGCTGTCAAATAGCTGTCAAATGCTTTTTAGTAATAAGAAATCTTATATTAAAGAATATAATCATATGTTTTTGAGGACGCTGAATTCAAATGTAATGTCAAATCAATAGTATTAACAATTGACAGCTGTCAAATAGTTGTCAAATAAGTAATTAAGAATAGTTAACATTATTATATGAAAAATAGTATTTGGGCTTAAAAATTCAAATATAATGTGATACTGAAAAATTGTAAGTTGGAAAAAATCATTTGACTGTAACATTGGTTTCAACAAACGTATTTTAAAATCATGTTTGAATTCAGCATCTTCAAAAACATAAGTTCCTATTCCTTAATGTAAGATTTATTTTTTTAAGAGCATTTGATAGCTGTCAACTGTCAATATTATGGATTTGACCTCATATTTAAATTCAGCATCCACAAAAACTTAAGGGCATACATTAAAATAATTAAAATATGATTTTTAAAAAGGTGATATGCGTTTTAAAGGTTTCTATACTATGGTGGAGTCACGGAGCTTCGGAGCTCCATATAGTAGCCAAACCATGGACTTTGGAGCTTAGTGTCCATTGAGACTTTTGTTCAGAATGACAAAATGTATAACATATCAAAAATTCAGACAATTTGACCGAGCGGCCATTTCCTATCTTTTTGCATAATTGATAAAACACCCTATAGCTCGATTATGGAAGCCAAGAGACCCATTATATATGGATTATTTAGAATCGCCTTTGTGACCTCTACCTACCTTCAAAATATTTCCGTTTACCAACGGGACATCCTGTATATCTCAATAAAGAGGAGTGGGCCAAGTATAGAACCCTGTGGCACTCCACTTGTTACTGATCTATCTGATGAGTAGGATTGGCCAATACGAAACTTTCTGCTGGTAAGATAATTTTGAATCCATGACAGAAGTTTACCACGATTTCCAATTTTATATTGCAATCTACCGAAAGGAACCCTGTCAATAGCTTTAGCGAAGTCAAGATATATTACGTCAATTGGCATGTTCTTATCAAGAGAGTGAGGCCAGTCATTGATGCAGCCTAAAAGATTAGTGGTGGTTGACTTTCCTTTGACAAATCCGTGCTGCTCTGGAGGTATCACATCATGAGTTGTTAGAAAGTCTGTTGTTAAATCCACGATAATACTTTCCATGATTTTTCGACGGATCCATTTTGTCTCCTTTTTTGTAAATCGCAGTAACTGAAAACACCACTCGTCCTCCGGACTCGTTGTGTTATTAAGCAAGTCAATTTCGTCATGAAATACATTGACAGACTTATCGCGAAAATTCAATCACTTGTGGTATTACTACTGATTATTTCCCTTGCCTGTCAAATATCAATTTTTAACCAATCACGTGCTTGGAAACTGATTTGACGCAGCTAATCAAAACAAAATAAAGCGACTATTCACCTTGGTGGTAAATATTCGGCTATTTGATCATCGTCCTCAATATTCACCTGAAGGACGGTATCCAACAATAACGAAGCCTAATGGTATAATAAAATTGCTTATAGTTAATAAATTATCGATCTTTAGTCTTTAGACAAACATAGTAGGCGCGCGTCATCTGAATTTTGACAGTTTGCCATTAAAGTTTATTACAGAATTAAATTTGACACATTTTGTAAAAAAGTATTAACAATGAGTAGATTCGGTAGTAAAAATCTTCAAGAAATTGATAATATAATTAAATTAAACGTACCTGCCAAGACAGTAAAGAGCAAAACTAGTATAATTTATACGTACGTACAGAATTTTTTGTACCTCGGGAAATAATCTTATTAAATATAACGCGACCTTGACAAATTAGCTACTATTTTTATTGAGACAAATAATTACCGATGGCGGCGCCACAGTCGTCGATCAGCTGTTCACATGAAACGCGTAATTTTTGGTAAATAGTGCATTAAGTTATACTGAGTGAATGGTTTATTTGTAGTATTTTAAGACTTTTTGTGATTGTTTGAGGTTTTTGATTTGGAAATTACCATAATATACCTGTATCTACATGTAAGTATTTAGACTCAATAGAACCTGTTTTTTGTGTCGTTATTCTAAAATTGAAGTTATTTATTTAGCATATCTTACGTTTTTCAGAAATTTATTGTTTACTTCTGTTTCTGTATGCTTTTTTTGTGTTTCAGGATGAATATAGCCTAGAGGTATTATCATCTTCACCTCTACTAATATAGAATGATATTGGAAGGGAGCTAAATCATATGCCAAAGAAACATACAACAGTTTTCTGCTGATAAATTTTATTTCAATTTTTTCAGGATAATAATTGTAATTGTAAAAGTGATTTAATTAAAAAATGATTTTTAAGAACCTACTTTTGATTGATTTATGGTAAAATAAATCCTCTTCCTTGTTTCAAAATTATTTTTTAAATCAATATCAAATTAAAGTATAAAAAATTAAGAAATTTTTTTCTTGGCTTAAAACACTTCATAGGCCATCAAATGTAAAATTTTTTATTTCGTTTATCTACTTTGTTTTTTTCAAAATAAACACAAAATGTATATTTTTTAATCCTTTATTTTAACTGAATTATTCAGTTTTAGTAGTATTTAACATTTTATTATAATAATTCATTACTAATTGTAACTGTATAATTATTGAAAACAGGTGTTGTACAAGAGGGGAACATAATAATGGTATTTTTAAAATTATGATGTGACAAAGGTTTTATTTTACTGAATATTACCTTTAGAAAAATGATAAGTTGAAATATCAGCAATGATGTGCACACCTAATTAGATTTTAAGTTTACGTATATAAAAGTACAACTGTACACAGTTTGTAAGGACAAGTTTACTTAGTTTATAGGCAACACTTTGCTGTCTTCTAACTAACCATCATTCCTTGCACATTTAATGGTTTTAACATCAAGTGGCTTACTGGGAAAATGATGTGATGGCACACACTTTTTGCACTACTTGGGTGCTATTTTGTTTGAAATAATTCCTAAAAACATTTCAGTAGTAATCAAGAAATAATCTCAGAAATGCTAATCTTTATCTTACCTGATTTTGTAATATAAGCTTCAGATTTAAAATTGATTACACTTTTCCCGGAATTTACGACGATCAACTTCCTCGATGACACCTTTTTTGTTGCTTCTTGGGTGGATCATAATGGAAGTGTAATTCCGGATTTTTAGATTTCCTAGAGGTATACCCATAAACGCAATAGTTTGTATTATTTTTATTGGGCATTTTTAACGTTTAACTAACAAATAACAGCAAAATACACGAAGCACAAAATCAAAACACACATTCGACTTGCAGGTAAACAAACAAAATTATGCTTTTCGTGAAGGTTCAAATTAATACCGGTGGTGTCGCTTCAAAGTTGTGCTCGTCTCAATTGCTACTAAATTTCTCGTATATTTTACAATTTGTCTCGACAATTTTGGCATTAATAATCAAAGAATAACTCCCTCGAGCTAAAGCTCTCGGGAGTTATTCAGATTATTAATGCCAAAATTAAGTCTCGACGAATTGATCCTAAAATAAACTCGAAATTTAGATGCAATAAAAATAGTCAACTATTTGTCAAGGTCTTGGGATATTACTGTCGATAATTCATCTTGTTTGTTCATTTATATATTCTTCTAATTGAGAAAATGCTAACCGTCATATAGTTGGTTTAGGGACCTTTTTTTTTATAATTTAAAATTTATAGTAAAAAATCTGAATTTCATGTGCTAATGTTATTTCGATTTTTTCCCGTACTTACGTATACAAGAAATCTCGCCTACTAAGTATTGTGTATATATTTTATTAAACACTCATAATTACCATTTAAACCCCTGACCAAATCGCTTTTAACAAGAATCTCGACATTATGAACAAACCTCGAAGCTTTAAAGTACAACTTGGTGGAAGGATAATTAACGTGATAGTATTTATTGAGGAGGACTGAACGCGGCGGGAGACGAAATCAAGGCTGTCACCACCATCTGCGTTCTAATAACTCTCTCATTACAGATCACCATGTTACGATTTGACGTTTGCATACCCGGCTTTTATGTGTTCCCTAACTAACCAAAAACTCAGATTAATTAACCTGTATAAACCACTAACTAGCTGACTCTGATAGGTTGATTATGTTCAAAGGTCGGTAAAGTAGATCCGCGCTGATTAAACATCAAATTGATTGTTGTAAAATATTAGAATGCTTGTTATTTACGTAAGATCAAAGGGTTAATCGCCTTGAGAAAATTTTGAAAATTATCTCTGGTAATCACAAGAAATGGTTACTTCTTTAAGGCGCTTCTTCTTTCTTCTTAAGCCACAGAGAAACTAAAGGACCCCGCACAAAAAGATAGGAAATGGCCGCTCGGTCAAATTGTCTGAATTTTTGATATGTTATACATTTTGTCATTCTGAACAAAAGTCTCAATGGACACTAAGCTCCAAAGTCCATGGTTTGGCTACTATATGGAGCTCCGAAGCTCCGTGACTCCACCATAGTATAGAAACCTTTAAAACGCATATCACCTTTTTAAAAATCATATTTTAATTATTTTAATGTATGCCCTTAAGTTTTTGTGGATGCTGAATTTAAATATGAGGTCAAATCCATAATATTGACAGTTGACAGCTATCAAATGCTCTTAAAAAAATAAATCTTACATTAAGGAATAGGAACTTATGTTTTTGAAGACGCTGAATTCAAACATGATTTTAAAATACGTTTGTTGAAACCAATGTTACAGTCAAATGATTTTTTCCAACTTACAATTTTTCAGTATCACATTATATTTGAATTTTTAAGCCCAAATACTATTTTTCATATAATAATGTTAACTATTCTTAATTACTTATTTGACAACTATTTGACAGCTGTCAATTGTTAATACTATTGATTTGACATTACATTTGAATTCAGCGTCCTCAAAAACATATGATTATATTCTTTAATATAAGATTTCTTATTACTAAAAAGCATTTGACAGCTATTTGACAGCTGTCAACTGTCAATATTATCGATTTGAATTCAGCGTCCTCAAAAACATATGATAACATTCTTTAATATAAGATTTCTTTTTTCTTTAAAACATTTGACAGCTATTTGACAGCTGTAAACTGTCAATATTATGGATTTGACCTCATATGTAAATTCAGTATCCTCAAAAACTTAAGGGCATACATTTGAACCGACATTTTTAAATAAAAAAATTGCCCGTAACTGAAAATTTTAAAAAAGAAATAGAAGGAATTGCTACATTAATTATGGCACCTAAAGGGAAAGAATAAGAAGTGTCAATAATCTAGTAAAACTAACCTCAGATTTCAATTTACAATATCAAGGATTTAGCGTGAGGTTAATTTATTAATACCAATAAAATAACTATTTATTATACTTTCAGTAATCACAGGACAGAATGTGATTTCAAAAATAATGTTTGACACTAATTTTATTAATTTTAACATAGTAATTGTAAAAGAAACTATAAAATTTCATGTGTCAAAATTTAACATGGTAATCCCATAAGAGATTTTCATCAACAGATTTAGGTTATTTACAAATAATCTAGCCAAGAACTGAATAGAAAAATTTAAAATAATATAATCTCAGATAAGTTAATTAATAAAGTAAGTAAATTAGAAATTAGGTTAGTTAGTTGATTCAAAAATAAAACAACAAAATTTTATAGGTTATGTACTAAAACTTAAAATTAAAAGTCAATAAAAACCTTATATACCCGAAGGTGTAAGGTAATATTTTATTTTATTAACTACGGTAAATTAACCTTGCCCAGCTCTTCTTGTCTCTAGCGCTGTTCTTTGCCTCATTCCAGCTCGTATTTCTCTTTTGTAAACACTCGGCTACTACGTCGTTCCATTTCTTTCTGGGTCTACCCATGGTTCTTCTCTACGTTGACCTCGCCAGCCAAACCATTTTTGTTTGTCTATTTTCCTGAATTCTTATTAAGTGACCGAACCATCTCAATTGTTGATTTTAAATGCTTTGCATTATTGGTTGCACTCCTATTCTGTCCCTTTTAGTTATCCCTTTAATACCTTGCAAGAATTTCATTTCTGCTGCCTGTATTTTGCTTTCTTCTTTCTTAGTCAGTACCCAGCTTTCGCAACCTTACGTTAGTACTGGTTTAAAAATTGTTTGGTAAACTGTTAATTTTGTCTTACGTCATCTAGCACGATATTAAATAGCATCGTACTTAATCCCCCCCTTGCCTTAAACCTTCCTTGGTCCTAAATTCTTTGGATTCTAGATTATTTGTTCTGACGTAGAATCTTGTTACGTATAAGCTGGTAATATTTTTCCTTAAATTTATATTAACTCCTCTTCTTTTTAGACTGTCCCATATTGCTTTCCTTGGTATACTGTCGAAGGCTTTTTTCAAATCTATATATTATTGCTGTCTTCCATAAAAGCATTTTTAACAATTATATTGTGTGGGATACCTGCAGTTTAAGTTTTTTCTTCATATATTACCTACTTGTTATCTGATAAATCTTAAAAGTTAATTTGCATCACCCAGTCTTTCGGTGGGTGCATCTCTGATAAAACAATCCCCAGTTTTCTCGTGAGAAAATACAAATGGAGGAAGTATATTACCGCTGGCAGAAATTGCAACAGTTAGGGATACAAGTTTTTCTATCTCCTCAAAGCCACGACGTGCCACTATTCTGTCCGGCTTTTGGACCGTTGTAATGTCACAAAGTCCAGTATTGGCATACGTGTTGCTGGTACGTATCCAGGGTGAACCGTCCTTTCGGTTTGTACGAGGGGTAATGAGGTCTCTCCCCGAATACTTAGTTATTAGGTCACCACTCACTTTAGAAATAAAACAAGAGACGTAAAAACCAAATACACTTTTATTTTAGGTCACCATTTAAATATACACAAGTTAAATAAAGATTAATAATAAGTGCTTACCTAAACATCGTGTGCTGAGGGCCTGTGACAATTTCCAATTTATTCTTTGGTTATTAGGTGGTTTATTTTGGCAGGTAAAGAACGCAGAACGCTACTTTTTACTTTGGCCGATCGCTTCTCTTTCAGAAACCTTTTCAGCCACCCAGCCAACTACTGACTGTCTATTCTTTTTCGTAGCAAAGGGTTTCTATGAAAATTTCGCTGACAGTTGCAGAGTTCATAGTTTGAATAATTTGTCCTACATTTATCTCTGTAATAGTCTCTCAATTAGGCAATTTAACATCGATTTTCGTCTTTCTGCACTGTCAGAATTTTGCAATAAGACTTTATCTATTTTTCCGAAATTAACATTTTAATTATAAATGGGATTTGTGACAGTATTCAAGTCTCCTCAACGTTTTATTAAAAGAAGTGGCTCGTGATAGAATTATAGCTTAATTTTTTTTAATAAATGACGTAGGTATACCAATCTGGCCCTGCCATTTTATTGTTGGCCCAACCAGTTAAAATCTGAAGCTGATTATCGCGAATTTTCTGAAGACAGACGAACGTTCGGACCTATGAGCCACCAATGGGTAAAATCGTATGTTTAAGATATTTATCTTAACTAAAAAAAATTATTCAATATTTTTTCATTTGTTTACCTATGTCTTATCTTCTGCATTTATTATCAACTACCGTTTCGCTATCTGACCATCCTAATGAAAATATTAAAACGAATCATATGTAGAAAAAGTAAAAATTGTTGGCAATTATTTTTTATTAACTTTAATAAATTTTGAGTATATGACTAATATTTTCACCCCCCTAGTACTTTTCGATTGACACATCCATAAAGTAAATATAATATGAATATTTTCACCCCATCAAATGAACGTTTAATATTCTTGTATTAAATGTAATAAGCGAAACGTGGAACTGTAAACAAACTAAATGAAATTTTTATCCGAATCCCCAATATCACATCGGAGAAAATCAATGGCAACAAAAAATGTACACCGATTAGAAGGGCAACTCACATATTCAATGTGTTTAATCCTTTTTAATGAAATGTCGCTGCAGATCTTTTCAATGGGAAGCCAGTGCCGGGTAAGAAAAATAATTACAGGGTATATCATTGTTTTATCAGTAGTAGGTCATAAAACACAATGCAACAAAATGAATAACCTGAAAATTACAGAGAAAATTAAACTTACAAAAGGTTAATTTTGAAAAATTATTAATTATCCACAAGCCACCTACAGTAAGGGTTGTCTTAGTAAGACTGAAATAATACACCATGGCATACCCCAAGGATCTATTCTAGGACCTATTCTATTTATTGTCTATATCAATGATATCTTTCATGCACTGTTGCCTGCTGCAATCATTTGCTTTGCTGATGATTCTACAATGGTGCTGGGAAATAAGAATGAAATAGATCTATTAAATCATACTAGCAAATTTGAAAGGAATGCTGAAAACTGGTTTGCATTGAATAGCTTAAAAATTAAATAGAGATAAAACTCACAAATTGATCATTTCTTCAAACCGGAACACCAGATCAAATCAGAACGTTAAACTGTTAGGTATCATCATTGATGATAAGTTAAACTGGGAAACACATATCAACCAACTTTGCAGAAAACTTGCCACTCAACTCTATTTATTAAGGCAATTAAAACAAGTTCTAAGCCACAATGTTTTACTTACAACTTATTATTCTCTTTTTCATAGCCATTTAATATATTGTTTAATTTTCAGATAATTAAACATGTAAACTCATATTCGTTTATTTGTACAACCGGCAACGCCGCACCAAAATACGTTGGCGAGCGGCGTCGAACCAGGAAGCGGTTCATCAAAGAGAATTTTTTGCTCTATTTCATAATGATGGCATCAAGCCGTAAAATTTAACCGTCGTGTCTAGACAATAGAAAAAATCTTACACTTGTTTGCGCGGCTCACGTTAAAGAATCTTTCGAGAACAATTACGCAATCGGGAAGGGATATATCTGAAACCGATGAACTTCGTCAAATTAAAATTCAGTGTGTTTTCAGTCGCGTACCAGACTAGCCGCTCCATTGTCTAAAACAATGTATTCAGAACCTTTTTTAGTATGTCTTTGATCGTCAAACGATTCACTACTCCGTCAAGTGCGACGTATCGCAAGTTCCTTCACATAAGGGCTTGTTATTCATAATGCCTCCTAGTACGGCGAATTCAGTGGGTTGCTAGCTGCGAACCAGGCTAGGACCCTCCAGTGTCTAATTATCACTCATGCAGAACACACGCAAATTAATATTTTCTGAATGATGTGGTCATTTCTTTAAATTAACTATAATACTTTGTTCACGATTACTAGTTTAATGTAATCTTTGTTACGTTGTTGTTTTTGTTCATTTATTTATTTAACAAGTCTAATAAATGGTTAAATAAAAGTGTCCATTGTTTTTATTGGATGAAGTTGAGAAGGAAACCCTACTACAGCACATTTCTTCAATCTAAAAATACAGTCCACAAATTCGAAATACGATGCAGTTTAAAAAGGCGGTAACACATTGTTGGCCGTCCTGGGAAACTGGCACAACATAGGGCTTAATCCAGAGCCCTCAACACATATGGATTGATTGTTTGGGGACAATCGACACATTTAATTAAAGCTTTTAGAATGCAAAAAAAGGCTATAAGGGTTTTAGCGGGGGTTGGTTTTAACGAACATTGTAAACCTTTATTTAAACATTTTAAAATTATGCCTCTTCCCTCGATTCATATCTACTACACTCTATTGGAAATACACAAAAACAAGAAACAATTTACAACTAACAGTGACTTCCACAACTACCACACCAGAAACGCCTCTCACCTGAGACCACAAAGAATGAAATTAGATTCAACAATCCGCAATTCTCTGAATGTCAATCTCTATAACGTCTTACCAACGTCAATTAAAGAAATAAATTATAATAAATTTAAAAGCTGCATCAAAAATATTCTCTTGGATCATTGTTTCTACTCTAAACAGAAATATTTTGAAATTATGTCTGTAATTTAGTTCATTTTAATAATGTACCTATTACCATAAGTGTGAATTGTATTTATCTATTTTTTTATCTATTTGTTATTTTAACATTAATATCACTAATTCCTTGTTCTTGACTTGTCATAAATGTATATGTACATAACGTGATTAATAAACTATCTATCTATCTATCTATATAGAAGAAAATAACATTAATTTAATTTTTTTTTATTTGACAAAACAGCATCAACCACAAAGGGTTATTAGCTATACAGGAAAAATGGGCTAATAATTTGAACATTAATTAATTTAAAACACAATCAATATTTTTTAGCATATCTACAGATTTTAAAAAGTTTATAAGAGCTACAGTGTAAGTGGTACCATTAAGAATGACACTAAGTGAGTTAGGTATCTTGTGATTGAGTCTCTCAATATTAAAAAATGGGCATTCAACTAAAATATGTTTCACTGTCACTTTAGTATCACATGCAAAACACATAGGTTCTTAGATGTGCTACCATCTATGGTAAGAAGAGAGTATTGACATTAAATTTTGACTGAATCTAGTCAAGATGTCACTCTCTTCTTTTTTATCCCTTTCAGAGATTAATACAAAGTGAGTAAACGAGTAAGGAATTTTAATTTATTAGATTCGACATCCTAAGACCGGTTTCTGCCTTTCGGCTTCATCAGTTAGGCTTTTCGAATCCAATAAATAAAAAGAAGAGAGTGATATCTTGACTAGATTCAGTCAAAATTTAATGTCAATACTCTCTTCTTACCATAGATGGTAGCACATCTAAAAATGTTATCTTATAGCGGATATAGCTATTGACTTATACGAGTTTGGAATTTTATTTATTGGATTCGAAAAGCCTAACTGATGAAGCCGAAAGGCAGAAACCGGTCTTAGGATGTCGAATCTAATAAATTAAAATTCCTTACTGGTTTACTCACTTTGTATTAATCTCTGAAGGGGATAAAAAAGAAGAGAGTGACATCTTGACTAGATTCAGTCAAAATTTAATGTCAATACTCTCTTCTTACCATAGATGGTAGCACATCTAAAAATGTTATCTTATAGCAGATATAGCTATTGACTTGTACGAGTTTGGAATTTTATTTATCGGATTCGAAAAGCCTAACTGATGAAGCCGAAAGGCAGAAACCGGTCTTAGGATGTCGAATCTAATAAATTAAAATTCCTTACTGGTTTACTCACTTTGTATTAATCTCTGAAGGGGATAAAAAAGAAGAGAGTGACATCTTGACTAGATTCAGTCAAAATTTAATGTCAATACTCTCTTCTTACCATAGATGGTAGCACATCTAAAAATGTTATCTTATAGCAGATATAGCTATTGACTTGTACGAGTTTGGAATTTTATTTATTGGATTCGAAAAGCCTAACTGATGAAGCCGAAAGGCAGAAACCGGTCTTAGGATGTCGAATCTAATAAATTAAAATTCCTTACTGGTTTACTCACATAGGTTCTTGTTCGCCAGTAAGTAGGTACTCATGTGTTGCTCGGGTGTGTCCTATTCTAAGTCTCGCCATAACGACTTGGTGAAGTCGTGTGTTGGGGGTTGTCTTCCATGGTCGAATTGTGGATTTTATTTCAGATAGTTTTGAAGTACTTAGTTCCCACTGTGTCTGCCAGTATTTCCAGATCTTTGTTTTTATTACGACTTTTAAATCGGTATGAACTGTGGCTGAGATAAGTTGTGACTCTTCTCTATTTATGAAGGTAAGGAAGTAGGGATTTTATAAGTGAGACTATAGGGTGGTAGTAATGGTAAACGCATTTTATTGATTTTAAGGAACTTAATGAGTCAGTTATGATGAGACAATTTTGAAGGTTTTTGTTCAAGGGCTCTTTGGATTGCTGTTAACTCAGCTGAAAATATAGATGTTTCCTCAGTTAATTTGTAAAGATGTGGGTCATTCGGAAATATAACACTGGCACTAACGCCCAAATCGCTTTTGGAAGCATCTGTGTAGATATGTGTGTATGAGTTGTATTGGTGCAATTCGTGTAGAAATATTTGTTTTAATGAGGATGGATTTATTGAATTTTTATTGTGAATGGTAAGGTTCAAGTTACAGTGGGGCATGGGAATGTTCCAAGGAGGAGGTTTGGGGATATCAGCATGATTATAAATTTCAGGAATATGAATATTATATTTAGCACAATAATTATTAACACGTTCATAAAATGGTAGTGATATTCTCTTGACGTATGTATTTTAACGGTACACTTTCTCAATCGCCAGATCAATATTACTCATAGAATCATTCAGTTTTTTCATCTAGAAACCATTTGTAATTCAAAATTGCGCGTTTGTGATTGGTGGAAATTAAGACGAGGGAAATTGTCAACTTAGAACTGGAGGTTTTTTTATTATACCTGTATCCAACTCAAGTTATCGTCTTGGTTCCTAATTGTATTGTATATTTCTCAAGATTTATGTCACTTTATAAAATAATCGAAACGTCAAATTTTAAAGTACTTGATAAATAATTGAAAATTGTTCACTTGTAATAAAAATATGACACCGTCTTTAATAAAAATCTTTAATATCAAAATTATCCAAATCGCCTCGCTATTAAAGTTGTTACTAAAAAGCACTCAGCAGTATATTCAATGAAATTTGACTAATTCCTATTCATTTCAGACCGTGAAGTGCATGAATGACGGCAAGACTTAAATTGATAATTTTTTACTAACTATTGTAACCAATCAAATTACTTAATTTAGAGTCATGTGTCAAATTTCATCCAATCAGCTATGGATTACAGCGATAACACCCTACATGTGGTGTTTTCAGTTTGGTGTTTTCAGCAAGTCAAGTTTTTGATTAAAAATTAATTAAACGTCAAACTGACAACTAGTTTAAAAATGTTTAAATCTACAAAGTAAAAAATTATCTTATCGAATACCCCTCGGGCCTTGATAAATCCTCAAAATTTTGTCATAGAGAATCCTTCAAGCGTGTTGCTTAAGGATAATAGCCCTCGGCCTTCGGCCTCGGGCCATTATCAAGCAACACGCTTTCAGCATTCTCTATGACAAAATTATCTCGGTATTATCAAGGCCCTAGGGGTATTACTACTGAAAATCCTTGCGCTATATTAGTTGATGTAGCTCTCATTTCATTTCCTGAAGATTCAATAAAGTGGAGTTCGGTTCACACTAACAAAACACGAGATTCAATATTCTAATTTTGTTCACAGAGTCGAGGTTTATGCGGATTACGTTTTAGAAAGCGTTTCAGAATTCATTTGTGTAGATCCACGATTTCAGTGGTGGACGTTTTATCATATATTTAAACTACTTTTCTCGAATACGAGGATGTTAAAGTTAATAGTTATTTATGTAAAATATGAACAAAATATCGTAATGGTACCACCAGCTTTCTATCCCATGTACACCTCTATTCGGCTTTCGTGTTGATGTTAAGGTAGAGGGCTTAGTGTGATGCTGCAAGCTCCTCTTGCGTTCGATTCTGATCTTCTTCGAGTAATGCTTCTAATTCTTTGGCTGAAATCCCATTCCTTGAGACGTCGGAACCATTTTCTAGATGATTTATTAGTTGGAGCAGTGTCACCATAAACTTCAACAAGCATTCGATAGTACTTTCTTACTGAGTGTTACTGAAGCTATAAAAATAACAGCAGTACTGATTAAAACGCAGGTGCCCCTAAACAACCTTCATGGAACAGACTTATATAATGGGAATGCGAGATGATTCCCAAAAATAAACGCGACGTTATTCCATTCCATATGACTAGTAGGACACAGATGACATAAAGGTAATGAGGAGGGTGAGTCTCAAAGGTTATGAGCGGTGCGGAAGCCTTTTGCAACATTACAAAAATAGGGGAAAGCCAAGAGGAAACATTTACAGTGCCCAGCAAACAATGCTGGCCACGACAAAGCTACATCGGCAAAATTATGGCCCATACTGTAATCGGTCATTACAAGTCACTGTTGGCCAACATTGGCCCTGATGATGGCCACCCGTCATCAGCTACAGATGCTTTGCCTTGCCGGCCAGCTCTGACCAGCATATGTTGGGCAGGCATAGGGCCGATCAAAATTGTTTGCTGGGTGTATATTAAGGACTCTAATAGTAACTTCTAAGCAGTAGAACTTCAAAGGTCGAGTTGTAAAAAGTTTTAGGGTAACAGTTTTAAGTAAATCTAACTCTGCGTGACAAAGCACCGTAGTTATCTCGTAGATTTTTAGGCGAAACTTTAACATATCTGAAAATCTAACTTTTGAAGTTGCTATTAACTTAACCGTACTATTTGTGATCTCTATTGTACTCCATATTCGTATTAGACTCCTTTTTTTTCTTCTTTTTTTCAAATAGCTATAATTTGTTTCGTATTTTATTTGTCCCAATGAAAGTCAAATCTGTCTCTCACATAAGGGAAAAAGGTAGAAGTGACGAAGAACGTAAAGAGCTTATTTCACAGATGGAATGATTGAAGTATTGAAGGACAATGTACGCCATTACGAAACATTAGCGCTTCTTTGAACGTTTGCAACCTAATAGCGGAGTAATGGATTCCGGTCGCTCTCAACAATCAGCGTTATTCAATTTTTAACTCCCTTTAAGTGCCAACCCACGCCTCAGTCCTTCGGGACCTATTACGGGAGATATTTTCCTGATTTCGCATTGTCGTTTATGGAAATTTCAATTACGGGAAATCTCGTTTTCACTATATAGCAGTTTCTATAGTAGGTTACGTATTGATAATTATCAACAAAACTGAGGTCTACCGGGAGAGGTATTAAAAATCAAACTTGGAATAAATTAAAAATTATCGTATTTAACATCTTGCAAAAAGAGAAAAGTAAGTAGATAATGGAGACAACGTACTATACAGACAATAAATATTATATTCCTTCATCTTAGTAGGTACATTTCTTTTGATTATTTTCTTTTTCTTCTTTATTTTCTCAACTTGTCTCTATCGTTTTTCTTCAGGTTGCTACTTCATGAGCAGGTTGAACAAGACTTGGGAACGGTGCTTATTTTGTTCCTTAGAATTTCCAATTATCTTAGAAATAACTGATAGGTACATTGATAATACCAAAAAGACCTACAGTAGGAGATGAAGGATGCATTTGCTTTGCATATGATTCTTCACAAATTAGACATTCTTGATCACCTTCGGTTTCTGATTCTTGTTTCTTATCTTCTCACGCTCACGCCGCCATCTTGAAAACATAGCGACCAAAATCAGTTTTTTTCTTATATCTCGGTTTCTGTGGGTTTTAGAAAAAAAAGTCAAGAATAGAAAATTGAAGAGGACAAAATTTTTTCTGACGTTTTGTAATAACAAAATAAATTTAATTTCCAAGTTAATACGAAGTCGAAGAACATAATTACATAGCAAAGCAGGCAGTAGAAGATGCGGATGTGCTAATGGTACACATGTAGTCGTCTTTTACGCGTGTTTTCGTTGTCGTAGAAGATATAGGTTTCTTAACTGCAAATGCAAGAGACCGGGGTAACATTTTTTTGCTAAAACCAGCAAAATTGCAGAAACGATTTACTCGACGCGGAGCCTGAATTACAAGGATGATGTTGCAAAAAACATTTTATTTTTACACGCTATTAGCGGTTGTGATACATCTGTCCTTTTCAACCAAAGGAAACTAAAGTTCCTCAATCTCAATAGGAACAACTCATTGCTTGAAACTATAGCAATCTTCCAACATCCCGAAGCAGGTGTCAATGTTCTCGCTGCAGCTGGAGAAGCGTTCTTATTAGCACTATATGTCAGATCGTACGAAAAGGACACACACGATTCGCTTCGATAGAAGAACTTCACCAAGTCTGTGTCCAAAAACAAATTTAATCTTGCGTCTCTTCCACCCTCAAGAGATGCTGCAAGGCAGCACCGTCTGCGAGCTTACCATCAAGTTGCGATGTGGTGTCACAGCGAAAAAGATCCTGAGCAATACGGATGGCAGAAAAGAGGGATCGGTCTCGACGCTGTTAGAGCAATGAAGCTGCTCCGGGCGCAATTTTAAAGTAGATATCCTATAAATGTAAAATGCAAGAGCGTGTGGATGTAGTAATCAAAGAAACTTTTCTGTTAAAATTAGTCTATGGGATAGATAAGAAAAAAACCTTAAACAGACAAATTTTTGTCGATTCAAGAAATCATTTGTATCAGTGTGAAAGAGCCAACTCAATTAAATACATTAATATTGAGTAATAAAAATATGTTCACGATTGAAATCGTTAGGAATGTCTGGAATGACGCTGAAGAGCACCGTCAATAATTCCTTGATTTGATACGCTTGCTAATAACGGCAACTTTTGACAATGGGCGAATAGAAATACGCGCGCGACATCAAAGTGCTCCGTCAATTCAATGTAATACAATTATTATTAATTTCTCCAGAATTATTAAATGAGAGTATGGATGCTCTTCATTATGTCATTTATCGTCGGGTACTCGCAATTATTACATTCCTGCCATTTGTTTGGTTGAATAAACTTCAATATGACTGGAGATAGAAATTTGGAGACTGCTTTAAATGCAACTAGTCAATTAACTCTCTGAATGTGCAAACATTTTATACACCTAATGAAATATCTGACAAATATTATTCAATTGCTTTTAGGAATGTACATTGCGATTAAACAATCTTGCTAACATTTTTATAAAATTTGAATTTTTAAAGCAGCTGTTGGAGAAACTCGAAGAAATGATCCTGCTGCTGACCGTAAAAAGAAACTGATTGAACGGGGGTGTGTCTTAAATATGGTCACATTGCCAGAAAATGCAGAGTAAATTCAGTATGTTCAATTTGCAATGGAAGACATGTTGATATCATGTATACAAAGACTGATGAAAGAACTGCAAAATTTGTACCTGCTCCAAAGCAAACTCTCACAGTGAGGCTTAATGGATTGGATAAATCTAGAATGGCACGAGTAATCATCGACACCGGCTCACAAAGGTCATACATAAAACAATCCGTTGCTTCTGAGATGTCATATGAATCTATTCGACAAGAGGAAATGGTGCATGCTCTTTTTGGTGGTATTTCAACCATCACTGTTACCGAATTCGATTGAGTAGTATCCATGACGATTATGCCTGTAACTTCGAAGCTCTAGACCAACCAGTCATCTGTAATAATGTTACTTCTGTGAGGCAAGGACCCTGGATGGATGAACTATGTTCATTGGGAGGGAATGGAAATTACAGATACGAAAGGTGGTCCCGTTGATATTTTAATTGGAGCTGATATCGCTGGGAAGTTATTCACTGGAAAGTCATGAACTTAAATGTGGTCTTGTGGCATTGTATACGCTATTGGGATGGACTATTATAGGCAAAGTTACTTTGAATAAGCAATCTTTCAATTCTTCAATGCTGGTTGTTACTTCCATGTTGAGTAGAGAATTATGCCCGACCTGGAGTCTTGACGTCCTTGGAATTACCGATCCATCACAACAGAAATCAGAAAAAGAGACATAGAAAGCAGTAATGGAACATTTCAACGAAAATGTTGTGAGGAAGAAAGATGGACGATATGAGAGGTTCACATGCCATGGATTGAGGGTCATCCTCCCTTACCTAACAATTTTGCAATGGCACGAAGAAGACTCGATATTTTGATGAAAAAATTAAATAATGATGGATATTCCAGGAATGCTCTCGAGTTTTCAAAGAATGATTGGAGGAAGGAATTATTGAAGAAGTTCCAGTATCAGATCTTCAGTATCAGGGACATTACCTACATCATCGTCACGTAATTAAGGAAAGTAGTACGAAGATTAGGCCTGTTTTTGATGCTTCTTCCAAAGAAAAATCACATCCATCATTAAATCAGTGTTTGGAAAAGGGTATCAATCTAATAGAATTGATTCCTTCAATTTTGATCAAATTTAGATTGGGAAAGATTGGAGTGATTGCTGACATAAAGAAAGCATTCCTTTAAATTAGTTTGATATCTACTGACACAGATTTTTTGCATTTTTTATGGTACGATGAAAATGGAGAACTAAAAATTTATCGCCATACTCGAGTTGTTTTCGGAGTAACATGCAGTCCATTCTTATTTGGAGCCTCATTTGCAACAGAATTTGTTTACCTTTCTCTATAGCAGAGGTCTTTGTTCACCGGGTAGGTGTTCTTTGGAGACGAAACAATAAATTTTAATAATAGTCACAGAAGTTAGCAAATAGCGGAAGCATTCACAAATAATTTAAGCCAGCCCTGCGTGATCCGTCTCGAATGCATAATAAAATGTATGCTTCGTCCCTTACCGCTGCCACAGTATATACAGTAATTCCACTTCGGCCAATTTCTGGTTGTGTTGCGACTCCTGGCTAATGCGCAAACGACGAGTTTAAGAACGACCGGCACTCCTTCCATAGTTGCCGGATTTAAAAAATTTCATCCAATCTACTGTGTAGTATATTAGAAGTGTTATAAACATTTCATAAAGTAGTCTCTTATTTCGTCAAATTCTGGTTTTAAGAATTTTTATCAATGAGGCGTTAATCCCTATGTATGTTCCACTTATTTCATTGAAAACTGATCATTTTTGTGACAATTCTACAATAGCATCTCGAATTATGGTAATTTAACAATTCATATATTAATAAATATCTATCTATCTATGTTTTTATGAGGTGTCATGCATTCTTGGTTCTTGTTTTTTCTTAAAAAAAATTGTATTGACTATGTACATTGTATGCAACAAATTTCTTTCTTATATATTAGGAATGTGAAATGCCAACTGAAATGGGAAAAATAAATATTTTCGTAATAATCTCTTGCATTTTTTTAACAACGAATATAGAATGGCTGTATTAACTTTTTTAAATAGAATCAAACTATATAAGCACACAACTCAACCACAATTTAGTGAGATTAGAAACAAGTTTTCATACTTTTCGGGCCTATATCTCAAAAAGCATTCGAGACCTCCGCTTTTTGACTTCAAATTCGTGTTCAGGAGACAAAAATACGTAAGAATCACCAAACATTTTTTTTTATCTCGGGTGCATCCGATTAAATGAATTTTACCTCATTGAAAACTGCATAATTAATTTTTACTACTTTTCCTTATTTACATAGACTGAATTTTAGCGAGCAGTTTATATCAATAATTGATATATCGAGCAGTGTATATATGAGCATTGTTAGGGATCGTGGCGGGGAGAAATGTCATTACTGTCAATAGTGTCAATACCAGTGCGAATATAAAAAATGAAACTGCTGGACACCAATATCAAAGGTGCCGACGCTAAGTGGCACTACTGTATGTACTGTGCCGCTGCACTCCATGAGAAACTGTGGAGGGTACAAAGCGTTGTCTTACAAAACGTCTTACGAACATAAGGAAACAAATTGGCTATCGTAAATTTGCTATAATCTGCTTTTTATTTTCCGATATAGTCCAATAAGGAACACGCTGTAGCACGATTAAACTCCTTTCGCACTATCCACTTCGTGAAAACGATCAACTCATACGGAGTTCCTTTGAAATAAATTGGTACACAATTGAATCATTGTGTCGCGTTCGCTGTGATTCGGAGTTGTCCTCTGTTTCTCAATGGATATAATGGGCCACGTAATCGGCTCATTGCGCCCTAAGTGTCTGAAAGACCGAGTAAAGAAGTGAGTATGGGGGAAATGGCTCGGAATGGTGCGAGGAAGGAAACAGTTCGATCCGGTAGGAGACGAATAAAAGTTCGAATGAGATAATTTTGTGGCCGGGTTAAATTATAGCTTTTTGTTCTATTTCTTGGCGATTTATCTCATGAAAAATTTTTAAACGTGATTAATATTCAGTTTACAATATATTTTTACTTGGAGTATTGCATGTTTGGGCTGCTTACTCTTTCTTCTAGTGCCTTTACTTAGACTACATAGGCATAGCGTAGCATATAATAATAATAATAATAATATACGCCCTGCAATTCACCCCCTTACGAGTGAACCCCAGAAGCTCTGCATAGGCTACCGTATTACATCCTTCGAAGAGAATAATTAAGTACCGCGTCGTACCTACATTACGTTCCAGAAAGTCGGTCCCAGGACAGACCTCTATAGTACAATTGTCATGTTTATGCCATCTCTTCGTTCAAAACAGCTTTGTACCACTGCTATGGCGTATTTACTAATTCCAATAATTTGTGGAAAGACATTGGACTCTCAACTTTACAGCGTATATTATATAAGGCTGTACTCAAACCAATCTGGACTTACGGCACGGAGCTGTGGGGATGCAGTAAACCTAATCAAAAGTGCTTAGAATGATAACCGCCGCTCGTTAGTATGTTTCAAATTAAACGCTGCACACCTGGACATTCCATTCATAACAGAAGTGATGAGCCAATGCCATCAAATATAGAAACCGTACCACTAATCATGGTAAACAAATGATTAATGAACTACTCAATCAACCAGCCGAAAGAAGACTTCCAGAGATCCATCGCTGGATGGAACCTGCTCAAGTCACCTTTCGTTACATCTTATTTGCTAATTATTCTGTATACAGGGTGTAAGCGATATGATGGCCATTATTTAAATGGGTGATAGGGGAGGTCAAAACAAGGAAAAAAGTTCATATAACATAGGTGTCAAAACTTAATGGTTTTCGAAAAATTCGACTTTAAAAGTAAATACAATTTGGCAACGATGCGATGTTCGAATAAAGTAGGTAGTAGTGCAAGGCGCAAATTTTTTTATTTTAAAATGTTAAAAGCAAAACAAATAAATTTTTACTTACCGATAATTGTCTGATCACCTTATCTGGTTGTAAAAGTTATTTAAAATAAAGTTTTTAACATGTTTTTCTGGAGAAACACTTCACACGTACATCACACACCCTGCACTTTATCCTAAAAGTTGTTCAAAGTGTTGTCCCCGACTTTCCACACAAGCTTCATTACGACGAATCCAGTTTCTTCTTACGTTGGCTACTCGCCCTCGTTGTCTAATCGTTTCAGCCCCATCAAAAATTTTTTCACGAAGTTGTGCTTCAGTTGTAACTGGACCTTCGCCATAAACCAACTCTTTAAGGTCCCCCCAATACCAGAAATCCAAGGGATTTAAGTCAGGAGATCTTGGTGGCCATTTTCGGGGATCGGGAGCGTTTCTTCCAATCCAGCGATTTGGATAATTTTCATTCAAGTACTGAATGACGCCTCTAAAAATGTGTGGTGGTGCCCCGTCATGTAGAAACCACAAATTTAGTCTCCGTTCTAATGGCATGTTATCCAAGGTCTGTTCTAAAAGTTGTGGTAGGTTATTGGTTAGGAAGTTTCGATACGCTTCTCCGGTCAAATTTGGGGGTAACTCGAAGGGGCCGATTACCTGATCGTCAAGAACTCCCGCCCAAATATTTATTTTAAATCGTTGTTGAAAATGACCCTCCCGAATGGTATGTGGATTTTCTTCGGCCCAAGTGTGGGTATTATGAAAATTTAATATTCCGTCTCTGGTAAAAGTGCATTCGTCTGTTGATAAAATGTTTCTGAAAAAATTGGGATTTTCAACGTTTTTTTGCAAAAACCACTGACAAAACGCTAATCTGCGGCGATAATCTTCAGGTAGTAAAGCTTGCACGCGTTGCACGTGGTAGGGATAAAGCAAATTTTCCCGTAGGGTTCTATGGACGGTGGTATGGGATAGTCCTACTTGGCGGCCTAATTCGCGAGTACTGATGCCGGGATTGTTTTCAACAATATTTAAAATTTCTTCTTCCTGTTCCACAGCAATCTGCCTTTCACGAGCGCGAGTATTTGTGGGCTGAACGCTTCCTGTATCACGAAGTCTTTGGTACACTTGCACAAATGTCCTTCTGACCGGGTGTAGCCGTCCGGGAAATCTATCGCGATAAATTCGAGCTGCAAGATTTGAATTTTGACGAGCTTCACCGTAAATTAATAACATGTCAGCGTATTCCTGATTGGAGAACATTTTAATTTCACAACAACAAAAACATGAGACAATTGTCAGTACACCAGCGATAGTGAGTATGAGTAATCGCTCTAACATAAACAAAATACTAACGAATTAAGTACAGATTACAGATGTAAGCAGCGATGGCGCAACGATTATTGGCCACGACGCACAGTGCACCACGAACACAAACGGCTGTTGCCAAGTGTTTTTTAAATCTTAACTAAAGGGAACTTTTATTATTTTTTATTTTTTTATTTTTGAAATTTAAGGCCAAACTTTGAAAAACTTCTTTTGGTTTATTTAAAAATGATCCTATTTTAAAATTAATAAAGTTACACATGAATGTTTGTAAAATTCTGTTGCATAATAAGTACCTAAAGTTTTCAACTTTAAAGCCTTTTAGACAAAAATCTGTTGAATTTTTCAAAAAAAGTCATATGAACTTTTTTTCTTGTTTTGACCTCCCCTATCACCCATTTAAATAATGGTCATCATATCGCTTACACCCTGTATACTATATGAGTATATTGTAAATTGCAGTGAAAAAAAAACTTTACAGCGTAAAGTGTAGACTCCTTTTTTTAAAATTAAATTGTTTGACTAATATTTATTTTTTTCTTCATTGTTCTGTATTTTTGATTTCGAAATCAGAGCTACTCCTGGCTCGTTTCAATACTTTTGGTGTTATTTCTATTTCTAATAATCTGTACATGTTTTCTAGTACCAAATGTAACCATTACTAGCTTGTTTGATAAAATTAGGTCTACATAAAATATGAAATGCCGAATAAGTTGCCTCAAACGTCCAAGAGAGTTCAATTTTTACATTACATACTTAATAATATATTATTTTCCTTGTCGTACACCTCATTAAAATTTAATGATTTATTTTATTATAGTCTTTTATTTATTATTATATTAAATTAAACATAATTCATTTTCATTTCATTTAATAAACAAATAGGCAACGCCGCCAAAATGGCCAGACGCGTTTCGGACAAAGAATAGGCAACGGCGCAATATTAATCTGCTAGATATATGTAAATTATATTATATTATAATGAGACACAAGATCTCTTCGTTCCCGCGCTCGTACCAGTCACGTGTTTCGTTTTATCTGGAAACATCCAACCGGTCTAGTCGAAGCTAAGAAACAAAACGGACTTCCGGCTCACGCCATTATATCATCAAAAATCCTCACGTAAACCACAGTCCATACGACTGCAAATTAACCAAAATAATGGTAGAATATTTCATCCGACTTAAGTGCGAATGTGACGGCATTATCCACGAGTGAGATGCAAGACGAGCATCTCGCGCTGGAGTAACTGGATGTAAGAAACAACAAATTACAAATCAAACTCAAACAGCATTTAAAGAGGCTGCATGTAACTAAAAAAACTACGAATCTAATGTATTAAAGGTTCAAATAAACCACCTTGTTGTGTCAAACAGAGATAATCTCATAACAAACTTTTTAATAATTCGAGAAATGGTGGACTGTGTCGGAATTGGCCTATTTTCAAACGCAACAATAAATTTTATTGTATCTCGAATCGAGTGGCCCCCAATATACCACTTTAAAATTTGTATCTGTTCCTCCATTGTGAACGTAATCCATTTTATTTTCAAACGTTATCGGCTTAATACTAAATGCTACTGCAATTACCTTTCAGTAGACTGAGTGGCAAGTATCAGGTGCCAGTTGCTCGAGGCAGGAAGGGGAACACAGTGATTCAATTGAATAGTTGATACCTCGTCGCGCAGATTTATTATATATTCTGCTGGTCGACTTCTCTATGTGAGCTCTTGTCCAAAATACATTCAAAATCCTATGTTCCGTTGAAATTTTGCCAGATCTGTATATTTATTCTTACGCCTTAAATAACCTCTTAATAACTATGAAATAACAAGACATCAAATAACAATAGTTTACTTTTTGTTCATAAATAATTTACAATAAAAATCTTAAGCTACTTTTTAAAGTTGATTGTGTACAAGAAGTTGAACTAAAGTAGACCTAGAAAAATCAGTTGTAAACTTTTTCATACTAAAATCAAAGGTTGTTTTGATATTGGTCTCACATCTAACATACTTATGGACTGAAGCTCGTGTTCTTTCTAAAATATTTGTGTCAAGAGCATTTTCTTCAACATTTTTAAATATAAAACGGACTGAATTAAATCGTGCATCAGTTGCAACTTCATAGTTTTGTAAAGCTAGGGGTTGATTTAAATTTACATTATTAATACAAAATCTTTGGACGGGTAAGCTTATCTTATAAACATTTTCTTTTAATTCTTTAACAATATCATTTATACTGAATGATGAGGTTGGAACAACATATTCATTATATTCTAGTACAGTTACAAACCTAGACTGACCATGTGTGCGCAATAGACAGTCATTTTCAATAATAGTATGTGTTAGAAATGTGTCAATTTTGGGAAAATTCCAAGGTAAGAAAGCTACTTGTACATCAAGCCTTTTTGACAAGTTTTTCATCAGTTTTGATAATCTATAAGGAATGTCTTTTTCATAGAAAATGAAAGATTCCACACCTATAAGTCTATGAAAACTAAAGAACTCCACAAATCTTTTTTTAGTAAAAAAAGAAGGTGAAACACATATTGTTGTATTAATATTTAAAGTTTTGGTACCAGTAACATCTGTTAATAATATTTTTTTCAAGTTACTTTCCCGCTTTACGATGGAACTAAAAGACACAGCAAAAGGTATATTTTCAATGTTTGGTGCAGAACAGTAATAAAAGTAGGGTACTAACGAGCTGCTTTCACCCTCTATTTCACCATCTATCATTTTTGAAAAACTAAACTTTCCAGACACAGGCTTCTTTTTGTCTTCTAACCAAAAGTAGCAATTTCTAGGAAGTTTCTGCGAATCTCTAGGTAAAGCTATAGCTTTAACTTTCATTTTCCCAGTTAAAAATGCAGAATAAACGTAACCATTATCAGTCTCTTGCCAAATTGGTTGTGGTCCCCAATCATGTTGTCTCAATGTAAAATCTGTTGTTTGTAAATCAGAGAAATTACAAGGCTGTCCAAAGAAATTAAACACTTCCAATACATAATGCAGGCGATTGTATTCATGACGATAAATTAAAAATAAAGCCAAACTAAATATGGAAACGATTAACAGTATTAATTGGTGATATTTCTTCATATCGTTAAATGTAGAAAATTTCTGTCCTATTTCTATTCAAATAATTGGTATGGTATTACATTGTAGATGTAGAAATAAAAAATGTATCGGTATTGAAAATACACAAAACCATGTTTAAAAAATAGAAAAATTTCTAATTTTTATCATTTTTGACATTGACATGACATTCTGACAAAAATATACAGTGCTACCAATATGATCATTAATATTACCCGTTGAAGAAGTGTTATTTAAGTGGAGGACCATAAAAACACATGTTATGAATTTTCGAAAATAGCTTTAAAACCCTATTATTTTGACAAATAAATATTGTAGATTTTGAATATGTATGTTCTTTTTTAATCTTAATTTTTTTAGGCAAACATCCGTGATGTTCACAAACACGATCTTTTTATTTTTATAAAGAAGTTTGTTGCCTGTGACAACGTCGGATTTCATTGCTCCTCTTAAGTTTGTTATTGTTTTATTTATAGGTTATGTTTAACATTTTATTTGTAATTTTTATAGTGATAAACAATATTTGTGATAATTTGATTTGAAATACTTTTTACTCATATATTTTATAAAACTTCGAGAGGAATAGGACAAAAACTTTTTATTTTATTTAATGTTAATTAACGATAATTCTGATAATAAACTATGAGTTATGTTAGTGATTTAAGCCAATCCCAAGAATATTTAAGTTTTAGAAGCAACGTACCTTTAAAAAGAATAGTAGTAGATTCTGATAATTCTAAGGTAAGGGTATGAAATCAGTGAATTGTAATATTAATAATTTTAAGAGAATTTAGTAAATATTATTTCTATCTTTGTTATTTCAAATATTACTAAAAACTTACCAGTACCACTAATCCATACCACTATATTACATTAAAGTGGTAAGGATTACAGTATTACCAATTCTACTGTTGAGAAAAAATAGTACAAACTGTGTGTATAATAATTATTGCGTTTAAATTAATGTAGAATTATTAATTAGGGATGGAGAATTTATGATTGTGGTCCAAAATCAGTTCAATGTCCCATAATTTGTTTACCTCCAGTATCAGGTACTGCCGATATATTTTTTAAACAGGCACTCACACTCTCAGCAAAAGGAATAAGAGTTATTTCAGCTGAATCCCCTGTCTATTGGAATGTTCGTGAATGGTGTGATGGTTTTAAAAAACTGCTAGACTACTTAGACTTGGATAGAGTTCACCTTTTCGGATGTTCTTTAGGTAATAATTTACAACTCAGTAACTCGTTGCTAGACCTAAGAAGTCACCTTTTGAAATGAAAATATTTGATTTTTGGTAATATATACATATTAATAAAATGTTTATCCAAGTAAAAATTAGTCATTTTATTGGAACAAAAAAATAATTATGTCTTATGTTATTGACATTCAACATCTAAGAGTAACTATTTTTAGATTTAGTAAAATATACTTGTTGTCACGGTAAAATGTTTATAATTGAAATAAGTAATAAATTGCCTGTAAGATAAAAAATAAACATTGATAAAGTTTGGTTGATTAGCTTAATTATTTAAATAAAAAAAGTAAACAATTTAGTAACATAAGATTACGATTAATTTGAAATTGAAATTAAGAATAAAAAAACAAGGGAAAAATTAATTAAGTAATTTATAACACCTAATTCGCTAAATATCGCGTTTTTTACAGCTACTAGTACTAGTACAGCTACAAGTACTAATAAAATATACCTGTTGAAAACCCAAACGAGTACTAGTAAAAGTACAAAAATACATTTTTACTTGTCAGAAAATTCCCATAAAAAGTTTATATATAAACTATAGGTGTAAAATTTCCTTACTTATTCAAATAGCTATATAAAGCATGAAGATGGTCCGGGAAACCGAAACTAGTCACCATTAAAATATTTTGTGGTATTATGTTGTTGTTTTCCTTTGTTACATACTGTAACTACCACATTTGAGTATAGATAACATTCTTAAATTCAACAAAATATTACATTAAGTGTGATTGATGTATTTAAATTTTAGGTGGTTACTTGGCTCAAAAATTTGCTGAATACACAGTTAATTGTCCTCGAGTGGCTTCCTTAATTTTGTGCAATACCTTTACTGATACTTCCATATTTAACAATCATGATTCAGCTGCCATTTTTTGGATGTTACCTGCTTTAGTTCTAAAAAAAATGATTATGGGCAATTTTGGTTCTTCAAAAGTTGATCCAGAAATGGTAGAAGCAATAGACTTTATGGTAGAAAGAGTAAGTAATAAATAAAAAAAAAAAACAAAGTTAGAAAACGTAAAACATAGTTATAAGATTTTGTTTCCACAACTACACTTCAATCGTTGAAACCCCAAAGGACCAGTTAATTAATACAAATTGTTATTACAGTTACATTTTGGTTTCTCAGGTATTCCTTTCATTTTTTTTTTCTTCAAGCTTTCATTCTTTTTTTATGGTTACCTATTTTACCAGTTCAACATGTTTTTTTTGCTTGTTTTACTTTGTTTTTAAAACTGTCATGTCTTTTTTATCACCAACGTTGCTATATCGTTGGTTGAAACTAGTAGTGTATTTTAAATGTAGTTTTTTTATAAATTGGGAAAATACTTACTCGCTTAATAAAAATATTTAATTTGCAGCTGGAAAGTTTGCCACAAACTGAATTAGCTAGTAGATTGACACTCAACTGTCTTAGAGGATATGTAGAAGTTCACAAACTTATAGACCTGCCTGTTACTGTTATAGATGTTTATGATGAATCAGCTTTATCGAACCCGGTCAGGGAGGAGCTTTACAAATGTTACCCAAGTGCCAAATTAGCTCACCTCAAATCTGGAGGAAATTTTCCTTACTTAAGTCGGTGTGGAGAGGTGAATTTACATTTACAGGTATGATTTTTTAGCTTTATTTCTGTTCACGTTTTAAAAATGGAAATTTTAAAAAATCGACGTTTCAGCGTTTTTTGCATTCACTTCCTTTTAACTTGATAAGAAATAGAAAAATATGTATGTAAACCGTGGAATTCTAATGTACGTTTTTTTTTTTTAGATACATCTCAGACAATTTGATAGTTCAACATTTAGTCCTTCTGATCGACCACTAATTAATAAAAATTAGAACTACTCAATAAACCCGTGTCCCTATATTTTACCTGTGTGTTACTTTTCTTTATTACAATGAAAAAAAAAATATTATTTTAAAATAAATATTTTCTTAATTCAAATTCTATTTCATTGCAACATACATGCTTTAGCAAAACGGTTCCTGTTTTGCCATCTGAAAAATCTATTTATCCAAGGAATTGAAGCAGCACCCAGATTTCTTCTGACCTAAAAAACTCGCTGTACTAATATCGGCAGGAGAGGTACTCGAAAATTGTGACAGGAAAGTATTTTTTACATTATTGACCAAGTTCGCCATATGTAACCCCTACAGATTATTTCTGGAATCTAAATCTAAATCTATTGGACGTTTTCCAACAGAAGGCAAATCGAAGCATGAATTTTACTTTAAATGAGTAACTATTTTTCTTCATGTACTCTGGAACTTAGGAATTAACAAAACGACTAAAATAATATAAAATTATTAATATATACTTTTTAATTTTTTTTTAAAGAATCAACTGTTAATACACTGGTTTGTTTTGGTGATTTGATATCCTCTTCATCGCTAAAGTATTCTGCAAAAGTATCTAAACGTTTAGAAGCTATGGATGGTTTGGGAGTTTCCTGGGACTTTGTTATAGTTGAATATATAGTCATCGCCTGAAATAAAGATACAAAAATTTTACTTTAAAATTTCAACATAAGAAAAGAATCCTGAAATGCACATTTTTCAAAAACTCATACATAGCTGTAAAACTTTTTTATACATTATATTCTCATAGTTATCTTAATGATATAACATAGTTATAAAAAAACAGATTAACATCTACTGGTTAAACCAGAAACTATCAAAGTGACCACCACAATTTACTTTTTGTATCATCAAGAAAATAAACATTCAAAATTTGGAAAAATCTAAGAAAAAATTAATGTTAATGAGATATAAAACAAATTATTTAAAAAGTTTCATGGACTGAATGACCTCGGTCAATGGCCTGTCGGGTAGCAACTCAATAAATTATCAATCAATCAATTTTATGTGAAATTTGGCTTATAAATTGAAGTGCAATAATCAAAATCAATAACATAAATATAAGTATTTCTAATGACTACTAAAACCTAATAATATGCCATCATCAGATAATAAGTATCAAATACAATAAAAATGCAACCTGCAACTGATTCTGTTATTAAAGGAGCTTATCATTCCTACATGGATATTAAAATAATGTAATAACTCACTTTTTTCCTGTCTATGGCAATGAATGACATTTATAATTTTAGACTTCAAAACACTTACTTGTGAGACTAAACTGGAAACATCACCAGTATTAGCTGGTAAAATCAAAGTATTGTTTGTTCTAGCTAATTTATTGAATGCAGAAACATACTGTTCTGCAATACTCAAGGAAGCAGCATTAGGACCTAAATCCTTTTGTAGAGCTTCTGCTACAAGTTTTAAACCTCCAGATCTTGCTTCAGCTACAGCTAATATAGCAGCTGCTTCACCAGCTGCCTTATTGATTTGTTCTTGCCTTTCTGCTTCTGAAGCTAAAATGCGAGCTTTCCTTTTACCTTCAGCAACATTAATATCTGCTTCTCTAACTCCTTCAGACTCTAAGATAGCAGCTCGTTTTTTTCTTTCAGCTTCTACTTGCATTTGCATAGCTTCTTGAACTCTGGGAGGTAATTTAATATCTCTTATTTCATAACGAAGACAAGTCATACCCCAAGCTTCACTTGCTTTGTTAATTGAATCAACAATTGATACATTCAGATTTTCTCTTTCACGAAAAACTTTATCTAAAGATATTTTACCCAGTTCTGATCTCATTGTAGTTTGAGCTAGTTGAGTTATAGCAAATTCGGGATCCTCCACTCCATAACTAGCTAGGTAAGGATCAATAATTCTTAAGTACAGTACACCATCAATGTTCAGCGTAACATTATCTGCTGTAATAGCGCTTTGTTTTGGAATATCTACTGCTATTTCTTTTAAACTCTGTACATATTTCACTCTGTCTACTACAGGAACCAATATATTTAAACCTGGTTCAAGTATTCGGTTAAATTTACCCATACGTTCTACAACCCATGCCTAAAAATTAATTTTGTAACACGTTTTCTTTCATTGATACCATACTTACTTCTTGCTGCGGTACAAACATAACAACAGTATTAATTGGAGTATAAGATTTATGTCTTGAAGGTACCTTACGAGCAGCATTTGTAAGAAACTTTTGCTGAAAATGAAGTTTTACAGTGCAATCATATTTTTGAAAATGAATGAATTTCTTACTTTAACAACCACTTTATAAAGACTTCTTGAAGTTGATATCATCGCATATACTACTGTGTTTATTTAATTAATGAAATACCGCTTTTTTTATTTTGATTAGCAGACGAAAATTGAAAAGAACTCAAACATAACCTAAATAAAACTGTTTTCTTCAATTTTTTTTGGCCTTGATCAAATAGGATAAACACTGACTACCTGAATTTGTAGTCGACAGATGGCGCAACCGGAATTGACAAAGAGGGCAGCGAACATAGAATGGCATTTTCAAAGAAAGAAGCAGATCAAGCTTACTTCTTTCAAAATTTCAGTCATATATTTCTTTTTGTTTTAAAGTGTCTCGTGCGTACTTTTTAAGAAGTAGTATTTTCAGTTTATATTAATTTATATCCTCCTTTTTGTAAAATCTTTGAAGTAGTAACTTACCTCATTAAACAATTTAAAGATATCAAATTTGAAATTTCCCGCGTTTCGAAGCTATATCGATTCCGGTTCTGCCATTTCGTTTTTGATCATTGTAGCGCAGCTAAAGCACCAGTCTCTTTTCTGAGAGTGTGCTTATTCTGTTTGTGAAGTGTGCTTCTTTAAAAATAGTATACACGTAAGTTAATTGGTTTTTTGGCTAAAAAATATCTTTATTTGCTTTAAAATAAGATTTAATTGTGAAATGTTCTTAAAGTTATGTCGTAGTTTTGTGAATTGGTGAGATATTATTTCATAATAGAGACCTTGTAAATTGTGGCTTCCACATTGGAATATTCCTTACAAAATACGCCCAAAATTAGATTTGATTTATTTTAAACATTGAAATTTAGGAAAAAAGTAACGTTTTTTAACAATAATGTGCAAAGGTCGGAATTTAGATAAGTCGATGACCTGCTTTCGTGGTCTTTTGTGCCGTTATACGCCACATAGTTATCTAGATGCTTAACTTTCCTCCATGTGACTCATTCTTTGTTAATTCTGTCATTTTCTTGTGTTGCTGGAGGGATATTTAGTTCATAAGTAAAATTTTGGAATTCTCAAAATTTAAAATTCTATTGAAAGCTTGTTTTAATACTTCAAAAAATCTGCTTCTTTGCTCATTTGCTTAGTTTTTAGGTAGTTGAAATATGTTAACCATTTAAGTTTGAAAGCTACACCATTGAAAAAATAAGTTAGTTGTAGACCATAAATACATTTTTGTACAAGTTATCTTCGTTTGCAATTTTCTGGTTAAAATGTCAGTTTAATTTTGTCCCAAAATGGTCTTTAGAGTAATCTTTACATTTGTTTTTTAACCATGACTTTTTATAAAGCTTGTAACTATTTCTATCTTTATTACAAAACTACAAAGATATACATGTTTAAGCTTATCGTTTCAAAACACTTGTCTGAAGAAAAAGGCCTTTGCACAATCCATATGAGTCAGAAGGTAATGGCCACATTATTATAATAAAAGAGGCAATCATCTATGCAGATCTAAAAGCAGATGAATTAAATTTACTAAAATAGTAGTATAAAGCTACAAATATTCTACCAACATTTTGAAAATGTTTAAATTTTTCATTGATTTCTAAATAGTAATCTGTTGGGATTCCGGAAATAATGAAATGTAATCTCCCAGTTTTTTAATATGTTGGAATTGGAAAGAAATCTTCCTGCTTAGTGTCTCTTCCATAAAGTTTTAAAAATCAAATTCATCCTACTTACACAATTATCAAATGAACTAATTTTCACAATTTCAATTTGAAAATAAAAAATATTCTTTCTCACAATAGACAAGCCTCTGTTTTCATATGGGATGAAACCAGTTCATCGTCTCATGGAAACACGAATTTTCTCCTTATCTTTAACTGTTTATAAAAAATGTAAATATTTCACCTTTTTTATATTGCAATTTCTTGTACTAAAATAAATATTTAATGTATGTAAATCTTAATGTTAAAATAGTTTTATATTATTGATTCGATTTTTTATTATTTAATAAAATAAACAATACAGACTTTTTTATTATTAATGGTTAAATGATTTTTAACATGCCAAAAATTTATTAGCGGAGTATTAATGTTAAAAATGTACTTTTTAGAACATTTTTGATTTACTCTTCTTGATAATTTTTATTATTCAAATCTGAACATATTAAAGGAATTTTATACGATTTATCTAAGTTTGTTTTTCACTCGATTTCGTTTTATTTTGACAATTCAAATCGCTATAGAATGACTAGGTTAAGTTCTGGGAGTAAATTGTTTTTTAAGTCATTTTAATAATACCAAACTTGCTCAAATTTGCACATTTTTCGCCTTTTTAAAGTACAAATATTTTTTATGGATTTCAATATTCATAAAATGTCAACTTTGACTGCCAGTAGAATCTTTAATTTTGTTTTTTTTTTCCCTATTTTTACTGATAATAAATTAAGATACTTATGATTAATAATCAAATCGTCGGAAAATTAATTCATTCTTCTAATATTGTACATTTTTTACAGAAATTTTTGTATGAGTCAGAAGGTAGAAAAACCAGTTCTATCCGGTCAACGCATCAAGACCAGAAAAAGAGGTAAGCAAAATTTGAAATTTAGTATTAGCCAACCATATGATATAAATAAGTAAAAATAAATTTTGTAAGAAAATTTGTACTTTAACCCCGTTTTTTTATTAGAAATAAAATACTTCCATTTCTTTTAATGCATCACTTTTGTTTGAAAATTATATTCCTTGTGGATATAAATCGATAGATCAAGTACATTACCAAAGGTAATTTAACAATTACCATTTCATGCCCAATATAAAAACGTGGAAAATGTTTTTTCGGTATCCCAAATGATGTAAATTGATGTATTTTTGATTACAGGAAAATCAACCGCCTTTTTCATATGTATTTTTGTCTTGAATATTATAACTTGGAATAATAAAAACTTCGAAATTTTGGATATTAAGTAAAAAACAAAAATCATGTAATATAGAACTAAAAACCTTACTTTGTTTATGTACGCAATTATGTAAATATTGTACATTGTACACTTTTCATTCTCATCTTTATCACATTACTACTGTATTATTGTACGTATTTTCTTGTTAATTTATCTTAAAAACTGTGGAATCTGGATTAAAATATTCAAAAATTATATGTTGGACCATTTATTTGGTAAAAAATATCAGTTTAATTTTTATTTCGCATAAACTGGATTTGAATTTTTGCATATTAAATATATATAATTTTTTTCTTCAGATGAGAAAGAGAGGTATGATCCAACTGGGTTTAGGGATGCAATAATCTCTGGACTCGATAAATGTTCTAACGATTTTGAAGCTATTTCTCGATATTTGGACAGTGCTGGTAACAAATTAGATTATCGTCGCTATGGCGAATGTCTCTTTGATATACTCATCGCAGGAGGCATCCTGGGTAAGTATTATGATTGTTAACCAAAAATTTGTCTTATTTATTTATTCCTTGTTTAGTTCCAGGAGGTACATTGTCACAAGAAGGTGACGGACCATTTGGAACAGAGGCATGCATTTTCAATACACCGAATGAAATCAATATGGAAATAATGAAGAACTGGGAACAGGTGTTTATCAAACTAATGCGTCGCTATAAGTATTTGGAAAAAATATTCCAGGTTAGTATTTTACCCATTTAAACAGTTTGTTTAAACATGTTCATTCACTGTAGACCAAAAGCAATGTATTACTATCAAATTTGATTTAAAAAAAGAGATGATTGGGAAATAGAATTACCTTCAAAACGAGGTGTCCATTTGCAATTTGAGAAAAAGCATATTTGCATATAAAAATCGACCTTTTTCAGCTTTTTTCGAGTATTTCTAAATGTATTTTTTACTTTTGGCGTACCCTGTATACGGTTTTAAGTAATTATAATTGAATAAAACTCTTTTTTTTTTAATTAGGACGAAATTAAGAAAATACTGATGTTCGTTAAGTATTTCCTACCGTCCGATCGCAAGAAATTATCTGTGATGGTTTACATCTGGATAGCGAATGGCGCCATACCATTCACAGCCGTACTTGTCTTGAATAATTCACATCTCGTCAAGGATCACCTAGCGTTGGATTTCCTTATTGACGTGTTCAAGGCATGGCGACAAGAAAAGGGCGTGAATTCGCTCTATTCCGCCATAAAAAAATCTAACATTGAATCTCATCTGACGAGTTTCATACCAGATACGAAGCAGTCTCAGCTGTACTTCCGCAATGCCTTTCAGGTAAGCGAAAAAAAAACATTTGAATCTACGCTATCAAACGAGTTTAGTTTTTAAAAATTGTTAATTAATAAATTAAGTTCTTTTTTTTAGGATAACGGTCTAGAGGAAATACTCAAATTATACAACGATCAGCACCAACAATTAGCTAAGAAGGAGCTACAGGTGCTACTGGCTGATAGCCTGAATGAGAGTAAACCTCTTCGTGATATAATTAATGAAATCAAAGAAATTGCTTTGAGAGATAACATTTTAGAACACGAAACAGTTTGTATTATATGGACAACTGTTATGGACATTCCAGAATGGTCAAAAAAAGAGGTATGTGTGAGTTAATCTTCTTTTTCATTTGGGACACCTTTAAAAAAATTGTTTATATCCTTATGTTAGTTTTCCCATTTATGTTTTGCCCTACAAAATTCAATCTTTGGACTTCAAACAAGTTTTTTCTATTGTTACAATAAACGAAAATGAAAAATTCGTGCTATCTCAACAAACGGGTAAAAAGGCTTTGCCATATCACTGTCTTATATTCAGTTGTACTGTTAAATGTAACAAAGAAAAACATAAACTCAATAACATATGGTGTATTGATTTTATGTTTTCTTTTGTGGAATTGTACGTGATGGCACATTCCTTCCTAGTATTTAAAAAACTTGAAACTACTTTTTTTGCTGATGATGTTCTTATTATTTCCAGTAATATTTACAGATTAAATTTACAATGATTTAATTCTTCAAATACTGGAATATATAAATTATCACCTATACTGGCATTGAGTAACTTTAATGTTTTCAATGTTATCAAGCGTTGTAACATTTTACTACAAAATTAACGGTTTTATTTTTTCTCAATATGAATCCTGATCTTTTTATATGTAAAAAATGTGGGCATTAAATGTTCTTAAAATTTACCTATTCATATAAATTTAGTTGATCTTTTATCCCCATCCATGTCATGATAATCGGTAATTCTATAGTCCAAGTATATTTAGAAATACAGTGGGTTGGATGTGGGACTCATAAAAAGGGGTAACAAAATCACATTATATTGTTAGGGTGGCCCAAACATAAATGAGACTTTCATAAAAACATAAAATTCTAACATTAATATTTGACAAAATATATATTTATTTTTCACTTGTGTATATTATTTGTTTATTTTACCTTGGATACAGTTTCTATAAATACACGTTATGGCCATAACTACGAGGAGGGTCTGGATTACTCCATCATTAAGTTTTTGGTTGCTTTGGCTGCTTATTTTTTGGAAAATCGGTATTTATTTCCATTACTTTTATAAGACGTATGTATATAACACAAAGCAGCAATGACGTTCACTAAATATAATGAAAAACTGACGGCAAACGTCAAAATATCAAAAAATCTGTTTTTCATTAAAATAAAATAAATTTTTCGTGACAAATAGAATCTTGTATGCACCACGAGCGTTACTGGATCCTAACGCCCATCGGGCAACATTCACCCCTCGGGCCAGAGGCCCTCTGGGCGTTAGGATCTATATACACTTGGTGCATAAATAACTATTATACCGTACTTGATTTTTTATTTACAAATTTCAATATGCAAGATTAGAAAAATGTGTATTATTTTGCAGGAACTTGTAACAGAACAAGCCGTGAGGCATCTCAAATACTACACCAATCTCTTTGCCGCATTCACAGAATCGGCACGTTCTGAACTGAGTCTCTTATTAAAAGTCCAGGACTACTGTTATTCGAATATGACTTTTATGAAGGCCTTTCAAAAAATCATTATGTTGTTCTATAAGACAGACGTGATCTCAGAACAGACTATTTTGAAATGGTACAAACAAGACTACAACGTTAAAGGCAAAATGATGTTTGTCGAACAGATGAAAGAGTTCATTAATTGGTTACAAAATGCAGAAGAAGAAAGTGACTCAGAAGGTGAAAGTGAATAAGTAAGTAATTTTATATTTTTTAACTGTGAGATTAAAGTTTCTACCCTTGCATGATCCCCCTTTGCGTAACAATTTTTTTGTATGTGTTTCTAAAATAGTTTTTCTTTTGTTTCAGCAGAAATTGGGTTTGTTGGTTTTGAATAAAATATCAGTGCCACCTATCATTGCAAAATATGAAAGTAGCATTTTTTCCAATGTATTCAAATTGTAATGTATAAAAATTTCTGGTGCCTTACTATGTTGGTGTGTGGCAGGCAATAGTTGTTTGGGGACATGTAAGATTGACCTCACTTAAATTTATTCAATAATTATAAAAAGTATTAGTACAAGGGAAAAAATGATATTTGTCTTGAAATGTCGCCAATAAAGTCATAACTCAAATGTTATATATATATATTAATGATTTATGGTCAATTTTTTAATATACAAGAAATTTTAATAAAATGGGTTTTATTTTATCAAATTTGTATTTTATTTATATTTAAAGAGTTCTTAAAATTCTGAGTTTTGGTAGTTTTTTTTTTTTTTTGAAAATTTTAAATGCGTATTTGCATAAACTTTAAAATGCAATATCTCAGCTTCCCGTGGACCGATTGTCAACTGTGATATATGATTTTTTATCTACTCGTCGAGCACTATAAGATGGCGAATTCTTAAGATTTTGCGTTTTCGGAGTGTTTTTTGAAAATTTTAAATGCGTTTTTACATTTTTGGAATCTACGCTTCAAGGACTATAAGATGGCATAAAAAACAAACATAAAAATTTTCCAATTTTGAAAGCCTTTTTGAGGCACTTCCATTAGAGCTAGACCAAAAAACTGGACATTTTTGAAATCTACGGACCAAAATCTATAAGATAACATCAAAAACAGACATCGAAATTTTTTCAAATTTTTCAATTTTACAGGGGGGTGCCGAGAACGATTTAGGACATTTTTTGAACGCCTATTTCTCGACTATCCGAAGAGATAACTCAAAAATTAAAAAAGATTCGGAATCTGCTCGTCCAAATCTACAAAATGCCCTTTAGTACCATTCGATATCGTTAATAATAAGGGAGATACGACACATGGATTTTTTAGAAAATCACTCAAAAATCCATATAACTCCGCCATAATTTAAATTTCGAGATATATCATGAATTAGTACTTCCATTTACTACATTTTGGCCGAGGGAAATTTTCGTGAAATAATTATTAACGAAAAAGCTATTTTCAGTGTGTCAGTTTTGAAAGAATTCGTCAATTTCAAACCGGTTACGTAAAAGTTGATATTGATGGGTGATCGTCTAGCACTATAAGATGGAATTCTTAAAATTTTGAGTTTTGGTAGTTTTTTTTCGTGTTCGATTTTAATTTTATTTATAAATATAATTGCTGGATTGAAAATGGCGGCGAGCTATACTATGGTCTTAAAAACTTTGGCTACTCACCAAGAGATGGCAGCAAAGTAAAGTCGTCTGTAATACTGGTTGCCTATACATGAAACTGAATGTTATATATTTCACAATTTCTGCACCGGAAGTTGGGTCCCGTGGACTAGCGGTAGCATGTCCGCCTTGCAACGAGACGACCCGGGTTCGATTCTCAGGGAAATCATAATTTAACTTTACTTTTTTTTGTGTCGAAAATTCGAATTCTTGTATTAGGATAACATATTAGCGAGGAGGTTTAATTTTTCTGTGATTTATATACGAAATCGTACGATTCTACAAAATTCAGATTTTGTATCAGGCGAGCAGAAGCGAGGTTTAATTTTTCTGTAATTTATATACGAAATCGTACAATTCTAGAAAAAATTCGGATTTGTATCAGGAGAGCAGAAGAGCGAGGAGGTATAATTTTTACTTTTTCTGGGATTTATATATGAAATCGTAAAATTGGTTATCGGGTTGTAGGCAAATTTCGAAAAATTTTATATTCTGATTTACCTCCTATTTACTTATCCAGTGATACCTTGCTTTAGTGTCATGATCTATGCGATTTTTTATTCACTCGGGAAATGTGCGGTCCTGATAATAACAATGACTTGAGTGTTAAGCAGTTGGAGTTGGGCATTCCTGGATAATTTTCCCTATAATCAAATCGAACCCGTATTCTGCAATTCATATTTTCTTTGGTACTTAATGTCAAGGAAAATGTGTAAAAATTAATATGGTTTATAATAAAACATCTCGAATTTTATCAACAGTGGTTTAATTATGAAATTACTTATCGACGTACAACAATTAAAATATTTGCTTTAATAAGCACCTTAATGAACTAAATTTTAACTTTACACAACATTGCACAAAGTATTAATCTGCAATGAAGAAGTGCGGTAGCATTACCATTACGGATAGTCAATTTTGGAACTAGAGAAATTTGAAAATGAGAAGACAAGAGTACCAAATGAAAACTTATGTTACCAACAAGGTGGTGCTTCTCCTAATTATTTTCTATTGATCGTTCCAAGATATTTAGATCGATTATTACAGAACAGGATCGAATGGCCGGCAAAACAACCGGGCCTCAATCCATTTCATGGAGGATGTAGTCTACAAAACTATATTTATGAACATACTTTATCTTTATACAGTTATCCTAAATTGTAATGTGGGTATTTTTAAAAACCACTTGCGGAAGTAAATGTAATGGCAATGCAACCGTAACTTTCTTCATTGAATAAACAATTTTTGTTAAATAAACAACAGTCTAATCCCTCCATTACAAATTATTCATTTACATAGATTAAATCTTTAAGATTCAATAGTGTAAATAAGAATCAAAAATAGACTATTATTTTTAACACTAACACGTAATACGATATTGAAAAAAATTGATAAAGTTCAGCTAGAGAGTTGAGAAAAGAGTTAAAAATGATAAAAAACGAAATTGAGAAGGAGATCAAATCTGGAAGTTCATACATTCCAAATAATTGCGAATATAATTTAATAACAAAGAGCGGGGTGCCTATAGCATATTATATTGCAAAAATATTGAAAATAGCACAAGGAGGAAAGAAACGAAGACGAAGAACAATTGATTAGGTGAATTAAAAATCTAACGAAAATAAGAATAGTACAAAATTCAGAGAAAGAACTAAATTAATTTATAATTAAAACATCTAAAATGGTAAAATTATAAATAATTTCGGTGTGTGGATCATTGTTACAAAAATAAAATATATTTTAGATTCCAGTAAGTTTGTTTGCATAATTAGAGATTAGACTGTTGCAAGATTTTAATCTTAAAATTTACGAAAATTGAATTTTTATCACAACATAAAATTCTTTTACATTTTATCACATGCACTTTTCGCTTATTTGCTAATATATGAAAAATTAGTTCCGTTATTATCTATTGAAGTTAAAAATTGTACTGTGAATATTATCTCTATAAAAGTAAATATACATTGAGAGTTTTAGTAAATCTTTAGGCTAAAACATGAGATATCAAAATTAGTGTTAATTTAAAAAAAATAATATAATTGATCTATAAATAATTGTATTTTAATAAATATATATTATATGTTTCAATGCTGCTCAACATTTGGATAAACCCAAGCAAAAAGGCGTAGTGTCAATGAACGTCAGCTTATTAAAAAAGTTGAATATCAGGTCGTGTTATAGCTGAAAGTAAAGCTTTTTACTCTTAGACAAAACATAGTATTTTAGGTTTTATTTTTTAACAACGGTTTTTTATAAAATCACCCATAAAATCAATTTCTCAATGGAAACCAAAAAAATCAAACAAAAGAATACAGGTTGGTGTTGAGGATTTTGGGTGAGGGCCTGGAAAAAGTAAACATCTTACTAAGGATTTCCACCGAGTCCCTCAAAACAATCTAATTGACTTTAGAATATTTCCCAAAATAGAAACACCCATTTTTGAATTGCCATATCTTC
Organism: Crepidodera aurea; assembly: GCA_949320105.2. NCBI lineage: Eukaryota > Metazoa > Arthropoda > Insecta > Coleoptera > Chrysomelidae > Crepidodera > Crepidodera aurea. The sequence goes on from OX439477.1 coordinate 25,592,508, forward strand.
CTTCGTATTAATCGTAGAAAAATAAAAAAAAAATCATTGTAATTGTTAGCTCAAGGCCATAAAATTAGTTCATATCAATTTTTACGTAATATTAACAGATTTTCGATTATATTTAAAAAAAAAACTTTTAGAAATGTACGATTTTTGTGGTTAAAATCGTAATTTTCTACGCCCTATAACGGCTATAACTCGGGAAGGGTTTATTTTCATGAAACATTGTATAAATAAAAAATTAGTTCGGACATGCCTTTTTGCAAGAGGAAATATCGATTTTTACAAAACCTTTTAATTACTTTAAATAAACTAAATAATGTGCAACCAAAATATCCCTTTTGTATGTACATATTTGATATTAAAAATAAAGCTTTACTTTTTAATGTTACTGTAAAATATTTTTTCTATGATCGTGTAAAAATAAAAGTGCGACAGAAATCTCGTCCACACAAAATATAAGAGAGCCGAAAAGTTTATTATTTAAAGACAAGTCAGGTCTCAAGTAGGATTATATGAATAAGAAAATAAACATTATCCAATACCGTTTATATATTTGGGTGATTGTCATGAAATGGGGGTTTTTGTCGCCTCCGTAACCTGTCAATTTTCCGCTTTTACGTCACGGCACTACGTTTACGGAAAAACAGTGCATTATTGCCGCGCGCCTAGGGTCTCAAACGATAGCAGCAGTGTTCCGAAACTGATCATCAGGGAATCAGATGATAACCCACCCTGCGTCACCCCAATGGCTCAGATAAACCTCCAGGGTCTTCATTTTTTTTTTATTTTCCTCCCATCAAAATATAAAAATTCTCGCCTATTAAGATTTAGAATATTATGTTCATCATAAAAAACAAGTATAAATGTTATTGGATTAATAAACAACGCGGGACTCCGCTTACATTATGAAATAGAATTCCATTGATTTTGTGTCGCCTCCGAAGCCATATAATTTCGGCTTTTCTATATAAACTTCTCACTGTCTATTCCTCGTGTGTATTTATGTGGAAATATACAGAAAGTACTTCAAAATAATGTTGAAAACACATGAGAAAATTTTTTTTCAGCACTTTTTTGTTTGTTCACCAGCAAATCTCAAAAACCCCCATTTCATGACAATCACCCATTTAAATAATGTTTAAAATAAAATCGAACTTGTATAGTAAAAACAAATATTTCATTTCTTGATAAACTATATACTCGAAATAAGTTGTATTGAAAAAATTCGATCATAGAAAAAACGTTTACAATTTATACAAAAAGTTAATATCCCGCAAACTTCGTAACTTTTTGTACTATTAGTACAATTAACTATTTTTTTTAAGTGATTTGCACTGTGATGAATAAAATTCGATTCAAATGAATAAATAAAGTAAAAAAATGTAGACAATAATAACTATAAATAACAAAAAAATATAAGAAAGCTACGCTCTCGTAATCTGTTAAATTAAATAGTTTTTTGTTCGATTAAGGAACTAGGCTACTGAAAAAAAATTCATAACAAAAAATATAGCTAAACACCAAACCTCCCATCATGATGTTCCGTATTTTCCGTTTTCAAAAACTCCTTTTCGGAAAAACGGCGAAAAGTTTATCAAGGCAACTTTGGTTATGGGTTCGGCATAAGCTAACGGACAAGCTGGATGAATTTTGCAAATGTCAATTAACCTTCTTAAATATAATTCCAATTGACGTTTTCTAGATTGAGCTACTGCTTCGTTGTTTGAAAAAAGGGTTTTTGAAGGAAATGGAATTGATGAAACCTACAAATCGAAATTTAAAATAAAAGATTATTCCCTTTTTTAAAATGAAAATAAAAATGTGAATTTTCGTTTTTCGAGCCTATTTAAAAGTTGCAAAAAAAACAAAGAGACCAGGGTTAATGATATTATAAACCCCTTGATTTTTCTAGAACTACAGGTAAAGTACAAGGTTCCCCTTAAGGAGAGTTTCCAAGGAGAATAACACCAACTATAATTTTTGACAAGGTACATTGGCTGAAGATGGTATCTGATACTTACTTTATCTCTATACCGTGCTTTCATTGCTATATGTAAATCTCTAAATCGACTATATCTTCTTAAAATAGTCCACCTTTCATCCATGGTATTTATTCTAACTTCATATTCATAGTGAGTTTTACTACCAGCTCCCCGAAGGCAAAAACTCGTTATAGACACGATGGCATCACGGTCAGTTTCTGCAAAAAGAAAAAACTTTAAATAAAAACATTATTTTTAACGAAAACGAAAGTTTGTTTTGTGTGCTGCTAATTTTATTTTCATTATGTCTATTTGATTTACTTACCAATATTAATGGAAGGCATTGATCTATACAAATTTTGATTCAAAGGTGATAACCGTTGATTGGGATTCTAGAATTAAATAAATAATCAAAATTAAATAAAAATTAATAGTTTCATGTAAATTTTACTCACCTGTAGTGACCATGAGTAGAGAGCCGAAGTAGATCCTGTGTGTAGTGGTCTGATCGGACTGGGACTGTCAATGTCTTGCAAAGGATGCTCTGACGTTGGAGATAAAGATGATGTACCACCATATTTAAGTGACATATACTGTCGCTGTAGTTCTTGTAATACCTGTAATGAGTGCAAAAGTGAAAACTGGTAAAATCACTCCATCAAAACTAAATGTTGACAAAGTCAACATCATCAGGAGCTTTTAAAAGACTGTCTAATTTATAGCTTGGTCGACTGGACATGACTCCTCCTCAAGTGACTAATCAGGACCCTTTGGTGACAAGATCGTTTGAAGATTTGGCGCGCAATCAGTCGATCAAAATATTAAGTCTTTGTTTAAACTATTTACATTTTCATCACAATTTGCAACATCCTAAATACCACTTTTTCCAACATAATCTAATAATAATAATAATAATAATATATTAATCTTTATTTAGCAATAGCTAATTTTACAGATACAAATATAGAAATAGAAATATACATTAAAATTAAAACTTAATTTAGACATTTAGATAATAAAAAAGCCTTTAGTTGTTTTTTGAAAGAATGAATAGTGATGCAGGTCTTTAAGGAATCATTCAGTTCATTATAAGTAATAATGCCTTTGTGAAATATTGATTTTTCAGTTACTTTTTTATTTTTAGTTGTAACTCTTATGTCTGTTCGTGTACGTGTGTTGTAATTGTGTACATCAGTGTTAAATGTTAGTTTAGATGTCAAATATGGTGGAGTCAAGGATAATTTCATTTTATGAATAAGTATTAGGGTCTGATATTCCAAATAATATGATACAGAGAGCCAATTCAACTGACATAACATTGTTTTGATATGAGTCTCTCTTGGAACTTGCAAAATAATTCTCATGGCTCTGTTCTGTAACTTCTGCATCCTGTCAATTTCATTTTTATTACACATGTACAAAATAGATGCAGCAAACGTCAAATGGGGAAGTATTAAACACTGTACATTTTGTCCATTTGGATAAAAATGGAGCCACTCTGGACAAGAAATTAATATTTTTAGTAATTTTATTTATAATATAAATAGCATGATCTTTAAATGTCAGATGTTTATCAATTATGATACCCAAATATTTAATTGTATCAATTACTTCGATCTCAGCACCGTCTATTGTTATTTTATAGTTATCTTTAAAATCTTCATAATTACGTTTACTACCTATTAACATGAATTTACTTTTTGACGCATTCAGTTTCAATGAGTTACCGTTACACCACTTAACTATATTGTGTAACTCTTTATATGTATAAAGTCCCTTAAGTCTTCAGAACAAAAATATACAAGTGCGTCATCAGCAAAAAGATGTAATTCACAATGTTTTACTGCTTTTATGATGTCATTAATGTAAAGTATGAACAGAAGCGGTCCCAGTGTACTACCCTGTGGCACCCCGTTTTCATTTATTATTTCAGAAGACGTTTTCCCATTTATTTTTATTACCTGTTTTCTGTTCTGAAGATAGTCAATCAACCATCTCAAAGCTACACCCTTTATAACATATCCTTTTAATTTTTTTATTAATTTGTTTCTATCAATAGTTTCAAAAGCGCGTTTTAAGTATAAAAATGCTGCCCCTATGATAATGCCTCTATCGTGTTGTTTTTTCCAATCAAATATCACATTTTGTACTGCTGTTTCACAACTATGACCTTGTCTAAAACCAGATTGATGTAAGATTAATATGTTATTTTCTTGTGTGTATTTTGTCAATTGCTGATAAACTATTTTTTCAATTACTTTTTCTATGGTTACTAACATATTGATGGGTCTTAAGTCGCCAGCTTCTTTCACATGCGTAACTTTATTGATAGGAATTACAGTAGAAATTTTTAATCTTGAAGGGAGCTTACCTACTTCTAATGAAGTATTGACCAAATTCAAGAGTGGTTGTTCAACGCTATGATATATTTTTTTAAGAAACTCCGCTGTTATAATAATATACGCCCTGCAATTCACTCCCTTACGAGTGAACCCCAGAAGCTCTGCAGCTTCTGCGGGGGAGGGACGGCTATTATTATTATTTGCCGTGGCGCTCTGGGGCGACTTACTGATGCTTGATGGCGCATTTGCTTTACAGTTGTGGGAAACCCCAGAAAAACCACACAACACCATCATCGACAACGATGGACTCCTCCAGGATTTTAAATCTTTGCAGCGTAAACTAACATCATAATGATCTTATTAAACCTATTTATTGAAAAATGTTTGTCCGCTAGTAAATGGATTGTAAGTAATCCAGCTATATCTTGACATCATTAAGATTTAGATTATATTATTGTGACCAGACCAGATTAAATCAGACACTTCCAAATTTATTTTTAAGATAATCGAGTTAAAATTAGATGAAAGATGAAGATGAACAAATAAATCAAAAGAACATAATAAAACAGCATATAAAATGTAAAAACTGACTGTTATTCTAGGACCTCAATAAAATAAGAAAAGCCACCACCACATACATAAATAATTAACTAAAAAATAACAATATGTACATCTTTAAGAGCTCACACTCTTAGATCAATAGAAAACAAAATACTTACTGCTATTTGATTATCTAAATGGATTTTCAAACAATTTCCATCTAAATTCCTCACGATATGTTGTTTTTGTTGGGCTATTCTTTGGGACAATCTTCTTAAATATATTTCTGTTTCCCTTCGTCTATTTTTTCTATTCGATGGTGATCGATTTTCTATTGAACTAGTTGACTGTGAGTCACTAACCAACACCTTTCGATAACAAAGACAACATATAACAGAAAATATAAAGACAAAACATACGAAAAAAAAAAATTTGGAAACTAGAAATTAAGAAGAAATGACACAAAGCGTTAATATGAACAGTAGCGGATTAAGAGATCAGAGCACTAAGCGCTTAGGGTCCACAGATGATCTTTCTATTTTTAGGGATATAGTTCAGGAAATATCAATTAAAATTATTTAGCCTGAAATCGTAGAACAATGATTCTAAAATTATACTTGACAATATAATTTATTATACAGAGTGGCCCTTAAGTAATTGTACATAGAAGTATGGCAGCAACATTTTATTAGAGCAAGTTGGTTCAAATCGTAATATTTTAAAGTGAGTAATCTACCGTACCTCTATGTACAATTACTTAAGGACCACCCTGTATATATTTAAAATATTTAGACATTATATTATTAAATTTTGCGTGCTTAGGGTTCCTTAATCCACCACTAAATATGAATGGTGCTCCTAATAAAAAAAATATTTTAATAAGTAATTATTTTGTATTTATGTATACATATTAATTTAGTGAATTATTTTACACTTTTTATTAGAAGAGTGTTAAATTTCATGCAGTTTTAATTTTTCATATACGGTGAGAAAGTAACGAATAAATTCATTATTTAAGTACAACGAAATTACATTTTTTCACCAGTGGCGGGAGGATCTCAAGCGATCCCCACTTCGCCAAATTTTGTATCACGTATTCAAAAGATTTGATGATTATGGAATACCTATTTAAAGTTGGGCATGGGTATAAATTATTGCTGGTTTTGTAGGATGAAATATTAAAGTGTATAACCAAGGTTGTCTGATGTCTGTACACTGCACACAAATATTGAAAAGGACAAGGTTTTAAAAATTTGCAGAGTTTCAGGGAATAAAAATTGATATAAAAAAATTACCTTATCTTCGTTGCTAGAAAGATCACTTTCATCTTGTGGTCTGGAAGATGTCCTTAATTCTACGCCGCTATCGCTCATTAAAGGATCCAGTTTAGTATCAGAGAAACGTGGCGAACAAGTGTTCGGAGCTGTGTGGTAAGTCGTATCACTACTAAGTGTATCTGGAACTTTTTCTACGCTACTCGTATAGTTTACTTCGCAAGAATCGGGACTATCAACGGAATTAACTCTTTTTAAGTTCAAAGTGAGTCTATGAAATAAAAAAAAACCACTTTATAAAGTTATATTAACTCCATCGAAGCAACTACAATGAGGCTTACCACTAGGTCGGAAATTCTAAATGAATGTATGCAGAAACTATAAAGAAGGGGGATTTAGTGTTTCTAGATAAAAATATCTCAAGATATGATTACCCGTTTCCAGATAAATTGCAATTTAAAGAATAATTAGTATTAAATCTCCCGGGTAAATCTAACCAATGGCGTGGCGATCTCATGCGATTAATTTCATCGATAGTGTCAATTCTGGGTTAAAGTCTCTTAGCACGTGCTTACACCAGTCACCAGTTCGACGTAAGTCTGTCATAGGAACTGTTGATTACTTTTGTTATTGTCAAATGTGAAATTCTGGACTGCTGTTTGCTGTGTAATTTTTTTATTTCTTGACTATTTGTGTGATTTTAGTGTAATTATTTGTTTAAATTTAAATATAAACCGGAATAACATTAGAAATAAATGAAGTTATATTTATATCCAAATGTCACGGCCGTCAGCTGATTCAGGTCAGTGTCTGGTTGGTTCTTAATCCATGTTGTACTTTCTACAAAAAGGTTCCGATAATTTTATAATTCTACTTTGAAGGTTTAGCTTTTGTGTTTCAACTTGAAACGTACTTAACAGTATTTAATTTTTTTATTCCTTTAATTATAATACTTGTGTGTTAGCTACGACTACTCTTGAAGTATCTATTTCGCTATTTCTATTAATTAGAAAAAGATGATGCCAACGGGAAATAACTATAGAAATGTGGCAACTGGAATTATTTCAATGGTCTACGTCACGGTTCATAATACGTCACAATTCATAAATATAAATTTAATTTCCCAGGCTCCCTTTAACAATGAAGCCGAAAATTTTTGGAAATGTATTCTACTGGTCATACAGTTTCATATGGGCCAATAAAAAAATTTAATTACTAACTCTCATTGTAGTAACATAGTATATGATGTAACTCACCCTTGCTTCTTTTGTTCAATTTTTTTTAAATCTTCCTCTGTTCTTTTACACAATTCCAACTTCAACGTTTCCAATTTATCATTTTTGGGTTCATCTTTGGTTAATGATTTTTGTTGATCTACCAAATCGATAATTTTTTTATCTAAGAGTTCCACGCTTCTCTGTCTCTCACATAAAGTTTGAACTCTTCGATTCAGTTCAGCTTGCAATTCGGCGAGTTCTTTCCTCTAAAAACAGATATGGAACTGTTAAAAAAAATTAGTTCAAATGTTATTAGACTTTTCTTTTCATATCAACCAACAAGTAGAAAAGGCCCTTAAAGCAAATATTAAAATAAAACTTACATGTTTATCAACTATATCTTTAATAATGGAAGATCCGGATACATTGTTAAAAATATCTATCAAATTATCGTTTTCATGAGGTAATAACGGTGTTTGATTCGATTTGGAAACCAATTCCTAAAAATAATTTTTATATTATTTGAGGATAAATTATTGGAAACTAACAAAAAATAAATTAAACAAAAAAAAACAAAAAATACCTGAAAGATAGATTTAGCTTTTGGAGTGGGAAAGAAGATGTCATTAGCATTTGATGAAACTATTTCACAAGCATTCTTTAGTCCTACTAAAATATCACTCTTAAGATCCTGCAGGTTTGTACATTCGCATTCTATCTATGAAAATAAAAATAAGGAAAAATAATATAAAAATAAAATGGCAAAACTATAAAAAAGAATAATGGACAAATGGAAAAATTGTTAAAAAAAATGGAAAAAAGTGGGAAGAAAATGTTGGTTTATTTGTAGAATTTAATCCAATACTAAAACGCTAAGCAATTACTACTTGAACCAGGGCCAATCATTTTTGTAACAAAAAAAATTCTTAGCAGTATGTGGATGGTCGTAAAATTTAGGGTAAATTAAAAAAAATAAATTAGACGAATTAAAAGTTCCGGAAGGGGGTGGGGTAGCTAAATATACAACTTAATATTGTATATTTAGCTACCCCCAACCAACTTCCGGAACTTTTAATTTGTCTCATTTATTTTTTTTAATTTACTTATAATTTACCCTAAATTTTCTGACCATCACGTACTGCTAAGAATTTTTTAAGAATTCGGGTATTTAAAATCGGTTTGGCCCTGGTCTATACTACAATGCATATAATTTAAAAAATAAATAAGAAAACTAATGTAAAAAACTGATTAAAAAAAAGGTATAAACAATATTATAAAAATACTAACTTCAGATACAATAGTCTTGCGTTCTCTCTCCAACTTCTCCTTCTTTAAAATCAACTCCTTCTCTTTTGTTTCCAACTCGATTTCCTTTTGTCTTTGTTGAGCTGTCAGACTACGCCAATCTTCTTGCAATTGACGGGTCTAAACAAATCATTAAAAAATATTCTTTTTTGCTTTAATAAAAATAAATTACCTGTTGTGCAAATTCTTCCTGGACTGTTTTTTTCTCAGCTTCCAATTTCGCTTGAGCTTCCTCCAAACCGCGTTTCTTCCTTTCAAAAATTTCCTGCTGTTTCTCAAAAGCCTCTTGTTCTTTTTCAAATTGTTCTTTCTCTTTTTCGAAGTGGAGTCTCTGATTTTCTATTTCCACTTTTACTTCGTTTCTATCGTCGTCGTTATTACTAAAATTAAATCTACTAAAACTTTCTCAAAAATATTTAACTGAGACATGCACTCGAGGGATGAATTAAAATGTTTATGTTTTGTGTTCAATAGTTCGATTATTCAATTTGTTAAAAAATTGCCAGCAGTTTTTCAAAATGTTTTGCACGGCGTTTGAAAGTCAGTTGACCCGAATGTTACATTTTTAAATGGTTTAGTTATTTTTTCACACCGCCATTTTTAAGCCAATCAGAGTCTATTTTATTTGTTTGGTTACCATGGAAACAAAAAAAATTCCGGAAATTTTTATCTTCCTGGGTACCCTGGGCGAAATTAATAAGAGAAAATTTTTATGTCACAATAATGACATTTTGGTTAAGGGGGTTCTACACCCTCTGCCACATTGGCAATGCTAATGTTAAAATTGCGGGCTTAAGTTTGTGGATAACGTTTGTTGAGCCTAAACACAAGTAAACAGTTGAGAGTGATAATATATCATTTATCTGAACGAAATAGTCCATACTCAAAGTGGAGTTTCAGTTAGATCAACCAAAATAAAACTCAAAGTCGTCTCAACAAATATATTATAAGAATTTTTAAACTCTGAGGGGAAGTAAAACCAGTTAAAGTCAGATACTAAAACAGTTACAAGTAGTAGAACATGTTTTTGAATACAGTAGTATTCATCATCAGTAAAAATTTGAAATACAGGGGAAAAAAGGTTTTTATATCATTTGTGTATGAAAAAAACAAAAAAGCATTACTTACATTTGTAAATTTTCCATAGAGACCGCCAAATCAGGAGTCGACCAACTCAATAGACTTAACCTCGATAAATTGAAAGTTTTCTCTCCCTTTCGTAACTCAGCTGCTTCAGCGGGATCGTTAAATCTGAAATATTTAAATGCGACTATGAATAACCCACAAATAGTTCGATTAGAAAAATCAATTCAACAAATAGATGAAGATAAGACTTAATGGACAGGAAGCCAAACACTGATAGGCAGTAATTAAAGAGATAATAATTTTTATGCAGGTAACGCGGGTAAAACACAAAGATTAAATGATGTTCTGTAGTATTCAGCAATTACTAGTTAAGTAAATAAGGATAATATTTTTTAATAGACCAGTCTCCAAAAGCAAAAAATCGATTTAACAATGAGTTTTGGGAGGTTGTCTTTTTTTTTCGTAAAGAAATTGTAGGACGATAACAAATCTCCAAAATATAATGGTTCAAATCACGAAAAAATTAAAATTATGTAAAAAATATCTCATACAATCCTTTCGTGAACTAAAGACCCACTGCTTAAAGTAAGAGACTTAATTTTATACAGCACTCATGTTGACAAAAGCATGGTGGTTGCACTTGATTGCATTTCTCCTGGAATAAGTTGGACAAATTGTCCCAAAACATCCCAATAAAAGAATGAGAAGAAGAAAAATAACCTAAAGTGACAATCATATGAGAAAATCCAATTTTGTTTTATGTGGTATTACTAAAATGGTACTTACCTAAAAACATGAGCTTTGCCTAAAAATATGATGCAACCTTGAGAAAGCCGTGCTGCAGATTCCAGGATTGTATTATTGAGCATGACATGTGCTCCCGGATGAGGAATTAGTGTAGCAACACCATTTTCGAATGTAATTGTGCAATGCTGGGGTTCCATTTCTGCACCTTTCAGTTCTATATCTTGTTTGACTTCGGATTCTTCAGTTCCTATTGTAGTTTTTCCTTCCTGCAAATAAACAAAAACTTGTCAAATAGCGATTAGAATAAATAAACACACAGCTATCGATTTTATAAAAACTTGAATAAAAATTTAATCAAAGTTTACCTTTAAATGGTACAAAGTGACACCAGTAGTTAAAGGATCATCATCAATGGCGACCAAATGTGGCCTATCGGAATCTAAAACAACTCCAGGACCTGCCTTTCTTAAACCCAATGCCCTCTGTTCTCTAAGTATTGCTTGTGCTTCTCTCCATTTCCCGGTCCATTCTTCAGTTAGTTCCTTTTCTCTAGCCTCTTTTTCATAAAGTTGCGCTAACATATCAGTCCTCTGTTCGCAGAACATAATCGATCTAAGTTTGCTAATTTCGTCCCTTAATTCTCTTATAAGTTTAACATTAGGATCTTCGTTAACAGTGGGCTTATTGATGATATTCTTTGCCCTATTTGCGTACCTTAACGTACTCAGTGTCTCGCCGTAATTGCAATCTACAAAATAACGGTTTTTGTAGAACCTAACTTAATGAGTGTTTTGAAAGTTTGCCTAATCTTTTCTTTAGTCCTAACTTATGAACCACACTATATAACTGTTTTGTCAAAACCTACCTGCAGGACTGATTGCAGCAATCATAATGGTTTTTGAATTTCCTCCAAGGCTGTCTTTCAGTAACCATGTAAGAACAGAATCTCTGTATGGTATAAAAATAGATTTTTTTTGGCTACTCTGATCAACGGACAATTCTGCCAAAGCAGATATTACAGAACCTAAAGTGACGAGAGATTTATTGATATGAGCGCCTTCCTTAAGCCTTTGTCCAGTGGCCCCTGTAGCATCTGCCCTTTCGCTACCAGCCAGATCAACTAAATGAATCTTAAACACATTTATTTACAGAACTGTATACTGGAGTAAATAAAAAAACGAAAGCAATATCAATATTTGACGAGGACTAATAATAATAATATGTATTACTAGAAACTTACTTTTGATACTGTTTCACTTGGAACACCATCACAATATCCTGCTTGAACGAAGGTAATTGTAAAGATTGCATGACTTCTACTACTAACATCATTCATATTAGTTGCGGCAGTGGTACGATGAGAATTACCCCTTAAAACATTGTAATTGATATTTTTTGTATTTTGCACAAGAAAAATTCATTTTAACAAATTTTTCATTTGAATTCATCAAAATGAGAGACGTTATTTGTAGTCAAAATTGTTTATTCTTGCCACCAGAGGCTTTTAGTGGAACTGAATTAGTTTGATTAATAGTTGTATTTGTATATTAGTGCAAATAAAGACATTTATTATTATTATTATAGAATTTAAAGAAAGAAAAAACAGTTTTGACGGAATTTCTGGAAAATCTTGCAAAATAGCAATTTTGTTTTTAAATCTTTAAATATGTTCTATAAAAAACAATTTTATTTTTGTCGGTTTCAAAAATTCAAATTCTTTGGCAGAAAAATGTGTATAAATATGTTGAAATTTCTATTTTTTGCAAGTTTTAATCATTTGAATGAAGTAAGGATTTTAGCACTTCAAAAAAACTTGCAATTATAAAAGTATGAAAATTCAGTATAGTGTTTTTTGTTTTTCCCTGTCTTAACATCTATAATTATATCAATTTATTACTTCTGAGAATGGGGGGGTAACTTTTTATAATTTGTTAATTTTTTCTATTATTAGAACAATCAGTAGTTGCTACAAGTATACTGTTATGGCGCCAAAATACTTTGTATCCTTTATCTGGTAAACATAAAATCTTTTATAAAATAACTTTATTAAATGTATTTATTTACCTCTCCATGCACTCTTGTATATGCCCATAGTTAGTTACAAGACATGTAGTTAGCCCCTGAACATATGGTCCCTTTTTAGGATGTTCTCTCACTTTTAAAGAATTACTGTCTCTTCCACTCAATAAATCTGCTACCCTTTCTTGATATATCTCCAAATAACTAACTTGAACTCTATGAGTTGTTCCCCTTTTAGAATTTTCTGTCATCTTTTCAAAGAGAGCTTTACAAATTCGTGGAATAAGGCCCTGGTTTTCCTAAAAAAATTCATGATTTTCTAATCAAAATAATGCTTAAAACAATTTTTTTTTAATTTTCTTACAGGAGATCCCATCATTGTAAATGTTTTTCCACTTCCTGTTTGCCCATATGCAAAAACGCAAGCATTATAACCTTCGAATGCACAATCTATCACTTCTTTTCCTAAATCATTATAAACTATTTCTTGGGAGGCATAATTCTCTGAGTTGGCATTAAAAGACCAATATGAATGATCAAAAGTAAATTCCTTATATCTAATATTTTCATCTCTTGTGTTTGCCTGCAAAATGTAATGAGAATACAAAGTTGTACAATATTTGAAACGTAACTTACTTTAGAGTTTAAAATTCCAGTAGTTTTTCCTCTCATTTGAATTATTAACTGTGCATCCATATCTTGTTCTCTAAAATAGAATGAAATATGTAATTAACTAAATATTGTCTAGTACTCATTAATGCCTTCATAGCTCAATATAAGATTAGCGTTAAAAGGTATTGCTTTTTTAAGGATTCTTATGACCAAAAAACCTTATTGAAAGTTCATTGTACTTTTTGTCTACTCAACCATGAAAAAAAATTAACACTCTTTACCTTTGATTGAAGGGTCTTACTCTAACAGCTACTTTTACAGATGCCATGTTTTAGCAAAAATTAAAACTTAATTAACGAAATAATACACAATAATAAAACCATTTAAAATCATTTTTTGTTTTGATACTCTCTTGTTGGCCTGATTCAATGTCAGAGTTGTCAAATCAAAAGTTATATTCTTCTTCTTTTAGTTAAATGGACTCGGCTTTCTCCACCTATCCAATCAGAGTTGTCAGAGTCTCACGAAATGTGATATCGATGAAACTTGGCACTTAGGTACTTGAAAGGGTGTAGAAAGCCATAAAAAAAATCTTTGCTGCTCTAAAGTGTATGCTAAGTTCACAATTTCGAAAATTTGGTTCTTTCATTATATCTCGAAAAAAAAATTCGTACTCGTACTTGAACTGCTCGTCATTTGTGGTTGCAATTTTATGAACCTTCTTAGTTACAAACCCTGTATACAACGCGGATATTAGCTTGATTGATAATAAGTGAAATAAACTAAACATTTTTACGAATATCATTTCGGTTTATGTATTCTTTAGAGGGGTAGTTATAATGAGTATTGAACTAGATTTCTCAAATTTAAGTAAAAGTAGTAATAATACATTTATTGTAGTTATTCGTAAAATATACGAAATAATCAAAAGTATATATTTATTATAATGGCATCATTTATTATTTATAAATGATGCCATTATATCGTTCCTAAGTAAAACAAGAAAAGTAATATTACTTTCATGTATTCTTTCGAGTGGTAGTTAATGAAAATTGTACTAGATTTTTTAAATTAGAGTAAAAGTAGTAATAAGAAATTTATTATAGATATTGTTCGTAAAATATAAGAAATTATTTGAAGTATATTGCCATTATACCACTTCTAAGCAAAGCGCGAACAGAAACAATATTTTAAAAAATTGTAGAATGAAAAAATCAATAATAGTTTTTTTACTAATATCTCTACACATATCACCAACTTTTGCTAAAATTTTATTGACCAAAACGGACGATTTGATGAACTTATGTTTGGAAGAAATAATTCTAAAATCAAAAAACAACATGAACGTAATAATTTCTAACAAAAGTTATGATGATATATCACAACGTTTCGACAAGTTAACAAAATTTACCATATCCACAAATGAACTACATTTACTTAAACAAATTAAAAGTACTCCAAACATTTTTACAATATCATATGTTTCTTTGAATGAACTAAATACTACGTTTTCTAAAATAGAAGAAGCAAACAACGATTGGAGACCTCATTTATCGCCTTTTATTGTTGTTGCTAATAAATTTGAGCATGTGACTGAAATTTGTAATTTATTGTGGAATCACCGCTTTGCGAAAAATATAATTTTATTACAAAAAAAAATTAAAATTGAACTGTTCACTATCGATTACAAAAGGAGCAAATGCGGCAAAGACATTAAACCTAAAAAAATGAACGAATTTAAAGGCAAAACGTTCAAACAAAAATTCAAGTCTCTTACACCAAATTTTAAATATTTTTTTAAAAATTGCTCGTTAACCGTTGCAGCAGTAACTATACCACCTATGTACATTGGGAAAAACTATACCGATCCTGGTATTTTCATGGAACTCTTAGGTATATTTGAATATACCAGTTCATTTCAAATAAATTATTTATACAAACCACAATATTTCGAAGAAATCAAAAGCTACCAATTGATTACAGTGGTAAATGACATGAAAACTGGAACAGTAGATATATTTTCGCATTTTCGAGCAGCATCCTATAATTTAAAAGTTTTTTTTACAGCTATTGCACCTGATCCATGCTTTTTAACTGTACCAAAACCTAGGAAAATTCCAAGTTGGACGTACACTATGCGAATATATAGCTTAGAAGTTATTGGTGTATTGGTAGTAGTTATTGCATTAATTTCTGTTTATTTAACTTTTTGTTTAAAGCTGAACACGAATAAAAAACATATTTTTAAATTGTTTGTTAAAAACATGTTATTAGAACTTGGAATAATTGCATCGATGTCTATGACAAGAGTACCCAACGCCTGGAAAATTCGAATTGTGTTGGGTAAATTTATTTTAATAATTTATTGTTATTTCTAGCATATACATATAAACGTTTTTCATTCATAAAATCTAATTATTTAAAGTATAATAAGAATAACAAAATCAAAGAGTTGGTTGTGCTATCCTAGAGGTTCCGACACGCGTTTGGACTGTTGTAATTCAATGCCTGTGGACGCATTAGCCCAAGGAGTAGTTGTTTTCAGTCCAAACGTGGTACAACCAATTTTTAATATAATTTATATTATATTTCGAGTGGGTTGACTGTGTGAAAAATTTAATTTTTCGTTTAAAGTATTAATATGTTTTTTACATTTTAGGTTCTCTTTTACTCTTCTCTCTGGTCAGTGGAACTTACTTTCAAGCGAAGCTCTCAAGTTTTTTAACCAAAAATCCCTACGAAAAACCCATAAAGACTTATGAACAATTTGCAAAGTCAAATATACCATTTAAGTTGGGCAAACAATTTGCTGATCTAGTATTTTTTGGACATCAAAGGGTAGTTTTAGATAAGGCAGAATTCCTGAATTTAAGCCAAGTAACTAATATAGCAACATTTATTATAAAATCACACAATGACCGATTTGCAACAGTTTCATCTCTTTCATTTCTTATTAATTTTCCTGAGGTATTAGATGACCAGCAATATTTTCTGACAGTACAGGAGCAAATAATTGGTTTTATACTACCAATCAATCACGTTTTATATGAATATTTTGATTATACTATGCGTACAATATTACAAAGCGGATTTTATGAATATATTTTTTCTAAATACAGATATTTGATAGCTCTGAGAAACAGAGCAAAAACGTTTAAACAAACTGAAAAAGAATTAATTACGAATTTCAGTTTTGCATTTGTTATACTTATAACGGGATACAGCGCTTCTATATTAATTTTTTTTCTTGAAGTTCTTTTTAAACGATGGAAATATTTTGGCTTTTTTTATAACAAGAACCAGGCTTCTGTATCTGTAGAGTAGGGAGGGTAAGTTAGTCCCACAGCACTTAGGCCACGTGCGTCCTCCGACATTGCTCATAAGCCACATATGCTCTGCTTTGTAGGTGAGAGTGTCATGTTAACTTCCTGTCGAGGGTAATACCAAGGTATTTCACCTCTTGAACTCGGTGAAGTTTAATTTGCTTTTGAAGATTTCAGGGAGTTTTAAGAACCAGGCTTTTACGCCTTTGCACAGAAATTTTTAGGAACATTCATGCGTCAAGCCACAACTAGAAGTTGGTAATGTTGCAAATGTAGATTGTAGCCCTAGATGGTCAGCACCCTCAATTCTAAACTATATCAAAAGATGTGCTTGCTTGTTCTAATAGATTATCAAAAGTAAATAAAGAAAAGTTTTCTCATGCAATCATCGCCATATACCGTTAAAAGTTTAATGTATTATTATAAAATATTGTAATCCAAATTTCCTATTACAAGTTGTAGTGATTTTTATGTACTGTTTTCCTGTGTGTATTATTGATTAATAAAAAACTAAAAAAATAATTATACTGTCCACTTATTTCATGTTCATCAAGAGAACCGGAAGATATACAAATTTAGCAAGAAGTAAACAGATATCCTGAAGTCTAAACAACAAAGACATTAAAAATTTACAGCTGGTACTTATTACTAACTAAACTTATCTGTTAATTCCATATTTACAAGTTCTCATAAATATTATCATTTAAACAACTTGACTTGATTGAAACTTCACTATCATTGTCTAAAAATTAATTTATTTTCAAATTAAAATATTAAGGGAAATTAATTTCACTTTTATGATCAGATGTTTATTTAAATTGCACCTCAGAGTGAATAATTTATCACAAATGTTGCACTTGATTTTTGATAGCCCTTTTGATTACACGATTTATCACTAATGTTGGACTTGGAAATTCTTTTCATTTGTATGAATTAGTAAATGATTTTTAAGATCAGTTTTTATAGAAAATGATTCCTCGCAAAAACTGCATTGCTTCCGTTTACCCATATGAGTCAGTAAATGTGGTTTCAAATGACTTTTCTGAAAAAAAGATTTTCCACAAATATTGCAGTTAAAATTTTTTTCACCTGTGTGAATTAAGGAATGCGTTTTTAGATGGCTCTTCCGAGCAAACGATTTAACGCAAACGTTGCATTTGAAGTTCTTTTCACCTGTATGAATCAATATATGTTTATTTAGATTGCTCTTGTGAGTAAATGATTTATCACAAAAATTGCACTTGAAATTTTTTTCACCTTTATGAATAAGTACATGTGTATTTAGAGTGCACTTTTGAGTAAACGATTTTTCACAAATATTACACTTGAAATTCTTTTCACCTTTATGAATCAGTAAATGTTTATCTAGATTGCTCTTATGAGTAAATGATTTTTCACAAATGTTGCACTTGAAATTCTTTTCGCCTTTATGAATCAATAAATGTGTAGTTAAAGTGCACTTCTGAGTAAATGATTTATCACAAATACTGCACTTGAAATTCATTTCGCCAGTATGACGCAATACATGCGTTTTCAAGTGACTTTTCTGAAAAAATGATTTTTCACAAATGTGGCACTTAAAATTCTTTTCACCTGTGTGAATTAAAAAATGTGTGTTTAGATGGTTCTTCCGAGTAAACGATTTATCACAAATGTTGCACTTGAAATTCTTTTCACTTGGACGAGTTAAATGTTTTTTAATAGAGATTTCTTGAGCACTATGACATTTTAAGTCTAAATGTTTTTTAAGATGCCAATGTTGAAGAAATGACTTTTCACACATGCGGCATTTATAGTCTTTTTTAACAGTATCAATTAATAAAGATTGTTGAGTCCCATCATCCCTTAGATATTTGTTGTGTAGTTCTTGTTCATTGCTTTCTACATTTTCTTCTTTAATATCTATTTCTTCAGATTTTATTTTAAAGCGGTATAAGCTTTCGAACATATCTAGTTGATGCATGGTTCTATCAGTATTTTCAAATTTTTCTTCGTATTTAATTTGATCTGTAATTTTAAATTCATTTTCTCCACCATTAACCTCAACCTTAATACATTCTTTAAGTTGTTGCATATCATTGTCTAATTCACATTTTAGTTTATTTATATCAATTTTAAAGTTGAAATTTAATTCATTTTCTGGTGAATTCATCTTTCTTTTCTGATTATGTTGAGGACGTTAACTTTTCTTTAAATGCTCCAACATTTTCTTTTGTATTAAAATGACAGATGAAAACCCATTAAGTATGCAACCAAAATTACGTCTGGCCATTTACGTATATGCATGTGCGCCACATCAAAACAAAAACACATTTTGGTACATACGAACTATTTTTACTAGTTTTCCTAATCGACTTTTTCCTTTGGTTGCCTTTTCGTCTTATTTTCAAATATGTGTGGAATAATTGTAGCAATTTTAAAAGAATCTCACACATCCATTTCAGATATTGTAAGTATAGCATATTTCAAAATCATAGTTCCACATAATTTTAGTTAATATTGGATTTAGTTTTCAGTAGATCACTACTATTTTCAGCAAGTTTTTGATGAAAATTCATATTTTTTTTGTAGCTTCATATATTTGAAGACAGTATATCCAGAAGAGGACCCGATTCTATTGGTTTCGAAAAATGGACTACAGAAAATAATGTTAACTTGTTTTTTACAGCAAGTGTTCTTTGGCTTCAGGGAAAAGTTTTAACAAGACAACCAGTCCAAAATAAAGATTCCATTTTGATATATAATGGTGATATATTTAATGGAGTACCTGAAGAACTTCGAAAGGAATATGGTGACACGAAATATTTTTTCAAAATATTAAATGAAAACGAAGACATACATTATGCACTTTGTAAATTACAGGGACCCTATGCTTTTATTTTCTTTGATAAGCTAAAAAATAAGCTCTATTTTGGAAGAGATAAATTAGGGAGACGTAGTTTACTTATTGGTAAAAATCAAAACACAATAATATTGTCTAGTGTGGTTCAAAAAAGCAAAGACTTTGAATTTATGGAGTTACCGTCTATAGGAACTTTTTCTTGGGATATCAGTAGTAATAATTTAGAACTGTATCCCTTTAATACGAATTTTGAAGGTAAACTAGGGGAATTGGAAACATTTTTGAACAAATCATTTAAAATTAATGATGTTTTCATCACACCAGATATAAATTTTATAGATCCCGATACTAATAAAATTGCTTTATTGAATAGACTAATCGGTGGTTTAACAATTGATGAAGCTTTTTCTGTTTTACTTACGGATTCAGAACGGTTTAGTAAAATAAGCCGATTAAAGGAATTGTTAGATGATTCAGTCAGAAGGAGGATATCTGATCTCCCAAAGTTCTGCAAAATGTGCATTCTCGAGAAATGTAGTAGCTGTAGTCATTCTTCAGTTGGTGTATTATTTTCTGGCGGGGTAGATTGTTCAATATTGGCACTTCTATCAAACCAGTATGTTGATAAAGGACAACCAATTGATTTATTTAATGTTTCTTTTGATGAAGCAAATGGATTTATGTCTCCAGATAGGTTAACAGGTAATACATTTATTGTTAATAAATACTTGTGTTTAAAAATATTAAATATTAAACAAGAAATACATGGTGCTAATGACTAGCTAAGACAAAAGTGGACTGTATCAAGTGCAAAATCTCTGAACAGGTACAAATCAAAGTTGTTGGGTTAAGTCCCGAAACGATTCGGGTTCCAACCGCGTCTGGACTTCTGTAATTCAATACCTGTTGAGGCATATAGTGTGCGACATTTTCTAATGTCGTAATTCTTGGGAGCTGTGATTTTAACTTATTTCGCATCATTTGTGCAGGTTTACAAACTTTGGAAGAACTGAAAGAACTGTGTCCAGATAGAAAGTGGAGATTTATAGAAATTAATATCACAAAAACTGAATTAAATGAAAAGAGGGAAAAGCATATAGCGGATTTGATTTATCCATTGCGAACTATTATAGATGATGATCTAGGTTGCGCTTTATGGTTTGCTAGCAGAGGGATAGAAGATTCTCACTGCAGAGTAAGTACTCCAGCTTATTTTCATGTTGCTTAAACATTTTCTAAATAAGTTTTATTAGGTATTGTTAGTTGGTATGGGCGCTGATGAATTATTTGGAGGTTACACAAAACATAGATCTGCTTTCAAAAGGGAGTCTTGGTTAGGATTGCATAATATATTAAATGAAGATTGGCATAATTTACCTTATAGGAATCTTGCTAGAGATGATAGAGTTGTTTCAGACCATGGCAGACAATTGCGGACACCATATTTAGACGAAAATGTCGTTAATTTTGTTCGAAGTTTACAATGTTGGGACAAGTATGTTTATATCTTATTTTTAAACTTTATTTTTTTATTTTTATACATAAAACATTCCTTGTATATTTTTATTTTTAGATCATTTCCTACAGATAAGTTACCTCATGGATTTGGCGATAAAATTCTCCTTAGAAGTGTAGCGTACGATTTAGGATTGAAGAAAGCAGCTGTTTTAAAAAAACGAGCACTACAGTTTGGATCAAGGATAGCGAACAGTAAAGATGTAGCTAGTCGGGTTTCAGGGAGATTGTAATACATTGGTAAATAGACCAAATTTAAGGTTTGTCCCAATGTCTCAATAAATCAATTACTATAAGGTGATGATCATGACTTTGTCATGACTAAAGGATCTGAAAGTCCGAGACAAACCATGAGATTTACCCAATCAATAAAATACAAATTTAATTCAAAGCAACATAAAATACAAAATTTTATTCAAAGCAACATTTATTAAAAAACTTTTTACTATTATTTACTTTCATTTCAAATTTGAGGAAACTTCTCTTACTGTGGATTAACTTGAATTTTATTTATAAGTATAGTTAATCCCAACACTTATGTCCAAAGGAAAATACTGAAATTAAAAAAATTGTACTGATAAATAAGCTACTCAGCGTCAGGATAAATTAAAAAAAACATCTGTAACTAAAAAAACTACGAATCTAATGTAATAAAGGTTTAAATCAACCACCTTTTTGCGCCAAACAATAGCCAAATCTGTGAAACAGAGATAATCTCACATCGAACTTTTTAATAATGGTGGAATGTGTAGGAAGAGCCTATTTTCAAATTCTTGAATCGAGTGACCCCCAAAATACCACTTAAACATTTGTATCTTTTCTTCCTTTGTGAACGTGAAATTTTATTTTCAATCGTTATCATCTTAATACTACTGCGATTGACTTTCAGTAGACTGAGAGGCAAATATCACGTGTCTGTTGTTCGAAGCAGGAAGGGGAACAATGGTTCAATTGAATAGTTGATACGCCGTCGCACACATTTCTTATATTTTGTGCTGGTCGACTTCTACATGAGCTCTCAACTAAAATCGTATATCCTCATTTTTGGTCTCTTCAACTTTCTGAAGTTATCTTATTCATAATTGTTGATATCTCCTGATTTTGGCTCCAAATTTTTTCTTCTTCATCTTATCTCAATCAGGCTTTGTGACTGGGTATGGAAACTAGTTTTCAAAATTATATACCTCTTTTAATTTTTAGTAAAAAAGTGACCTTCCTGTTATTTCTGTTTTAATTTTTCCCTGGCAGAGAAATTTAATTTTATTTACAATCTATTTTGCGATTCCGAGGTCAAGTTCGTATCCTTGTTATCCTGGTACCGTTACTACAATATCGCGTGTGTCCTTGTTATGAAGAAAATTACGTTTGCAGATATTCCAAGTCGCATCCTTTTCCATCGACATTTCGTGTTCATTATTCACTTCGGGCTCACATGGCGAGTGTATACAAAAGAAAAATCGGACCCCTAAGGGCGATACTATTAATTTGAAGATTAAATTTGTACCGTGCAAATTATCAACTGCAATTTAACTGATTGAACCAACAGATAATAGCACTTACTCCTGGAAAGTAATTGGTTTTGGTAATGGGTCTGGAAACTGATTAGAAATCAAGAATTTAGACCCCCTAGTTAGACAACTCATAGTACGTCGCGCTTCTACAGTGCATTGCGTCACAAGTTACCATAAACTTGAGAGCGGTAGTTCAATTTGTTTGCATCGAGTGGCAAGCTGACAAGGGTTGTTACTGAATGACACGTGCCATTTTAAAAAATTTTTCTTGAATCGAAATGGATTTAACAGTAAATGCTAGAATGGCAGAATATTATGAGAAGTTTATTGAATTGCAAGAAAAATTGAGGAAAAGGTAAGAAAACATTAGTTTTAGGTGCGAAAAATTAAATTTTTGGAATGTTTGTATTGTTCCAAAAGCCAAAGTTTCTTCTCGTTTTTAATTATTTATTAAGTTTATAAATCAAATAGAATTGTGATAAAGTTATAATGATGTCTCATTTACAAACCTTTTTTTTTGAGGTTTTGTTAAAACGAGTTTAATTTAAAAAATTGGGAAAATATATATTTTAAATTTAATTTGATTTTAGGAAAGATGAAAATTAAAATACAGCGCTAGTGCGAAAAATAAAATTTTCGTAATATTTTGTACCTATACTGGTCCATGCTTTTTAAAATATATAGAAGTATGGTAGATTCTTCACTTTAAAATATTACGGTTTGAACCAACTTGCTCTAATAAAATGTTGCTAATAACGAATGTACAGGGTGTTAAAAAGGTTAAATTTTAAGGTTTATTTTTTGCAATAACTTTAGCGTTTTTGGATATGTATACATAAAAATTTGGAACTGGGGGTTATTTGGGCACGAGAAATAGAATCTAGTACCTACTTCGATGTCATTTGTAGAGGGCGCTAGTTAGGCCACATTTGTGGCATAAATGTGTGATAAACTTTTTTGTTCTTTAAGTTAGCGCTATTTTTGTAAAAGAATATTAAATTCACGTTATTTCTGGCCCAATGCTGGCAACGGCAAAATACAGGCCCACTAATAAATTAAAAATAACTGCTTTTATTGCATTTTTTTTTCTTCATTTGCATTATAGCTAAGTTTTTCATTACTTCTTCTTCGCTAGGAGGTTCCTTTCTTCTTCCCCTAAGCCAAGCTTCCCACTCAGGGGACAATTCTTGCATAAAGTCATCATTTTTTTGGGTGGTCGAACCACCGACTGGCCCTTCTTTTACCAACGGATGGATTAGGTGGTATTTCGTAATATTTATTTCCAAAATAATCAGATCCCATTAATGTTCCACTAATCTGTCTTGGCTTTAGTGAATTAATAAAATTTCTAATAATCATTTTTGACATTAAAAAAGGTCATGGTGTAAAATACCGCAGTAAAATTACATGGTACTAGAAAAATTATAAAGGAATTTCCTTCAGGCTCTTTAACTTACGCTTAGAAAAATTAAACTTATACTTGCAATTCAGGAACAAGAAGGTCACGAGTTATTTTGTTTATTTTAGACAGTTGTCATGCAATGTCTCAACCAACTAGAAGTATATGGGCCATGATTATTAGAAATTTTATTAATTCACTAAAGCCAAGACAGATTAGTAGAACATCAATGGGAACTGATTATTTTGGAAATAAATATTACGAAATACCACCTAATCCATCCGTTGGTAAAAGAAGGGCCAGTCGGTGGTTCGACCCCCCAAAAAAAGATGACTTTATGCAAGAATTGTCCCCTGAGTGGGAAGCTTGGCTTAGGGGAAGAAGAAAGGAACCTCCTAGCGAAGAAAAACTGCTTTTATATTGAAAATAATTATGGAATCTGTTTTTTGCAGTGAAGGAGAACGCATGAATTTAGAAATGAAGTTTAATGAGATGATGCAAAAATCTAGAGAAGAGTAAGTCTAATTTTTATATACCTACTCCAAATATATTTTAATTAATGTTTCAAAATAATTCCAATGGTCGATCCATTGTTAGGCTCCACATAAGAGGGGAGGCTACTCCTCCTTGTGTGCATCCTCTGGTTGTGCAACTTTGATTTTGTTATTTAAATAAAGAGGGCGTTGGGCTCTCCTTGTTCCTCATACACTTGCTTCATCACAATCAGTTTTATTAAGAACCAGGCTGGGTCCAATGCATTCCTCAGACATTTTACTTCCTACAACCATGCCGAAACGGTCTGGGAATGACAGGCTTCTTGAATAAAAAAATTTGATTGTCTAGTATAGCTTCCGACACGCGTCTGGATCGTTGTAATTCAATGCCTGTGGGGGCTTCATCACCAGGAGTAGTTGTTTTCGTTTCAGACGGTGTGCAATTTGTGAATATAATTATGTAACGTTTACAGCAAGTTTCCTGTATTCCATACTTAATAAACTTACTGTTTTCAGGGAACAGATATATTATAGAAAATTGCGATCACAATACAAAAAATTTTTGGAGGAAGACAGAAAACGCCAAGAACGTAACGAGAAAATCATAAGGACGTTGGAAAGAATTGAAACTCGTATTGATATGCTTACTTCTAAAACGGAGCGTTTTAAAAGTTTGCGAAAGCAGTACCAAAATTATTTGCAACGAGTTTCAAGCAGCCAAGAGCCAATACCGGTTAATTCTTCCCGTTACAATTTGCTCCCCAATGAAAACTCTCAAATTTCTAATGATAATGATAAACTTTTCGAAACAGACAATCAAAAATTAAATGAAGAGAAAATGGAAATTCTTGACAGGTATTTGGAAAGTATATCATCACAGAGGTGTAAAGAACTTATAGAAAAGAGAAAACTTGAAAATGAACAATTAGAAAAACTAGATGTTCTCAAAGACAGATTAAATAACGGTTTTGATTCCAGTAAAGCCCAATCGATAGCTGAAGATATTATGAATTCGATTTATAACCGTCACTATAATAAGGACCAGAATGATGAACAAAAATATTTAAGTTCCAATAATGAGAGACCAAGTGACAAAGTTTCTTTTGAAAATAACGATCATATAACATCAATTAATGTGTCAGATGAAGATGAAGATTATTTACCACGATTGAAACAAGAAAACGCTAATGTTTATGAAAGAAATATGGAAGTTACAAAACTGGATAAAGACTTAAGTAATTATCAAAATGGCAAATTGAGTAAAATAGAAAATGATACTAAAGAAAAAGAAAAACGAATATTTGTTGAAGATTCCCATGAATTACGTTTTGTACCTAGTGATCTCATTTTAAAGTCCGATGAACTAAAAGATGAAGAAACCACTAATAACCAAAAAGAGTGTGAAAAATTAGATACACTAGAACTCAGCTATAAAAATATTAAAACAGATCAAAGTTTGATTTCTACTGACTCAAATAATCCGAAAAAGAATCAAACCATTACGAATGAAACCGATGATTTTGTAGAAATTAAAAATATCGGTTACAGTGAAGGCGAAAACGTTGAAAAATATGATGCTAACAAAGAAATTGCTGAGGAACAATTAAATTCTGATATTCCAAAAGAACAGCCAATAACAGTTAACAAAGATCAAGTTAATATTTTGAAAAATACTGCAACAACTGAAAATAATACACTAGTCGATCACGCTATTGAAAATATACCAACAAATATTCACGACAACCTTTTGAATGAAGGAGAAAATGAAAAACTGATTGAGAATATAAGTCAACAAGAAACACTAAATGGTAAACCTGAACCAGAACAAAATTCGCAAACACTCCAGAATGCTGAAGCTGAACCTCCTATTCAATACGATCAACACGAGCAAGCTCCTCAAATTGATAAGGATGGTCAAATAATTCAATATGATGAAAACGGACAAGTTATTCCATACGACAATAATGGTCAAACAATCCAATATGACGAACAGGGACAAGCGATTCAGTATGACGAAAATGGTCAACAGATTCAGTATGACGAAAATGGTCAAGCGATACAGTATGACGAAAATGGTCAAGCGATACAGTATGACGAAAATGGTCAAGCGATACAGTATGATCAAAATGGTCAAGCGTTTCAGTATGACGAAAATGGACAACCGATGTATTTCGATGAAACTGGTCAGAGAATACATTATGACGAAAATGGACAACCGATACAATACGATGCTAACGGTCAACAGTATGACGAAAATGGTCAACCAATTCAATATGACGAAAATGGTCAATCGATTCAATATGATGGAAATAATCAACAAATTCAGTACGATGAAAATGGTCAACCGATTCAATATGACGAAAACGGTCAAGCGATTCAGTATGACGAAAACGGTCAACCTATATATCAATATCAATATGATGAAAATGGTCAAGTAATTCAGCAATATGGCGAATATGATTCCAACGATCAAAATTACCAACAGTACGATGAAAATGGCCAACCCTTGCAAGATTATTCGGGCGAAGAGAATAAACATGCTTCTAATACAGAGAATGGGCATTTTGGTGAAGAAATACTACCAACTGATAACGCTAATCAGCCTGTTGAAGAAAATATTGAGATAAAAGAAGGAATGGACGATCAACCCACAACCAATAAAATTTTGGACATGTTGGATACAGATACTGAAAGTTTGCAACAGAATATTAGCAAAGTTTCAAATGATAGTGATTTCACGGTTAGTACATAGGTAAAATTTCTCTAACTATATATCTGTTTGTTATTTAATAGATACATAAACGCTTATATATGATATCAGCTTTTGATCAGAGTATTTATTTTTAGAAAATTGTAGCTTAAAAACGTTTTAAAACAAAATTAATAATTAAGCAACTAAAAAGTCTTTTTTATCGTAGATAACTTTTAGTTTTAAAATATATTATGTTAATTATAAATTGATAATAATTTAAATAAAAGTTCATTCTTCTTCATTTTAGTTTTGTCAGATCTTTTAAAATATTTTTACTCTTCTAATGGCTACATGTTAAATGGAATGTAACGCTCAATAATAAATTAATAAAAGAATTATTGAAAAGCGCGCCCACTGTTTTATATTGCTAAGCTCGTTTAGGTCGTCAAACTTCCAAAAGTTTTTGGCAAAAATAGAAGTAATAGTCCAGGGAAATTGAGAAAGCAATCGGAAATTTTTAGGGACAGCAGATATCGAGATGCGGTTTTCTGCATTGTGTTCAGAAAGCTTCCAGGAAATGAGTCTATATGGTCTGGTTACGCCATTTTTCGAAAAATGCATTCTGGTGCAATAAATGCATTTTGCAATTGCATAATTACTTGCAACATTATAAGAACGACTGGAAACTCGGAAAAATCGCACGAAAATCCAGGGTCCCCACCAAGTTAGTAAAATTCAATTCCCTGACTTTTCCCGGTTTTCCAGGTCCATTTTAAAATTCCCTGTTCCCTTCCAGCACCCATTTTAAAATTCCCTGACTTTTCCCGGTTTTCCAGGTCCATTTTGAAAAAATTCCCTGACCTATATATATCAGGGTCTATCACTTTTTTTTTTTTTTTTTTTTTTTTTTTTTTTTAGTTGCCAAATTTTGTTAAATATCTAAATTTATTCTGAAAAATGCAAATTTTTTTTTAACTATCAAATATTTAAATCGCTGTTCTAAAGGGGATCGAACAAACCGATTTCCATTTTTCCCTGTTCTCCCTGACTTTTACAAACGCGTTTCCCTGACTTTTAGGGTTTTTTAAGCGTTTTCCCTGACTTCCAGCACCCATTTTAAAATTCCCTGTTCCCTTCCAGCACCCATTTTGAAAAAATTCCCTGACCTATATATATCAGGGTCTATCACTTTTTTTTTTTTTTTTTTTTTTTTTAGTTGCCAAATTTTGTTAAATATCTAAATTTATTCTGAAAAATGCAAATTTTTTTTTAACTATCAAATATTTAAATCGCTGTTCTAAAGGGGATCGAACAAACCGATTTCCATTTTTCCCTGTTCTCCCTGACTTTTACAAACGCGTTTCCCTGACTTTTAGGGTTTTTTAAGCGTTTTCCCTGACTTCCAGCACCCATTTTAAAATTCCCTGTTCCCTTCCAGCACCCATTTTAAAATTCCCTGACTTTTCCCGGTTTTCCAGGTCCATTTTGAAAAAATTCCCTGACCTATATATATCAGGGTCTATCACTTTTTTTTTTTTTTTTTTTTTAGTTGCCAAATTTTGTTAAATATCTAAATTTATTCTGAAAAATGCAAATTTTTTTTTAACTATCAAATATTTAAATCGCTGTTCTAAAGGGGATCGAACAAACCGATTTCCATTTTTCCCTGTTCTCCCTGACTTTTACAAACGCGTTTCCCTGACTTTTAGGGTTTTTTAAGCGTTTTCCCTGACTTCCAGCACCCATTTTAAAATTCCCTGTTCCCTTCCAGCACCCATTTTAAAATTCCCTGACTTTTCCCGGTTTTCCAGGTCCATTTTGAAAAAATTCCCTGACCTATATATATCAGGGTCTATCACTTTTTTTTTTTTTTTTTTTTTAGTTGCCAAATTTTGTTAAATATCTAAATTTATTCTGAAAAATGCAAATTTTTTTTTAACTATCAAATATTTAAATCGCTGTTCTAAAGGGGATCGAACAAACCGATTTCCATTTTTCCCTGTTCTCCCTGACTTTTACAAACGCGTTTCCCTGACTTTTAGGGTTTTTTAAGCGTTTTCCCTGACTTCCAGCACCCATTTTAAAATTCCCTGTTCCCTTCCAGCACCCATTTTAAAATTCCCTGACTTTTCCCGGTTTTCCAGGTCCATTTTGAAAAAATTCCCTGACCTATATATATCAGGGTCTATCACTTTTTTTTTTTTTTTTTTTTTTAGTTGCCAAATTTTGTTAAATATCTAAATTTATTCTGAAAAATGCAAATTTTTTTTTAACTATCAAATATTTAAATCGCTGTTCAAATATTTAAATCGCTGTTCTAAAGGGGATCGAACAAACCGATTTCCATTTTTCCCTGTTCTCCCTGACTTTTACAAACGCGTTTCCCTGACTTTTAGGGTTTTTTAAGCGTTTTCCCTGACTTCCAGCACCCATTTTAAAATTCCCTGTTCCCTTCCAGCACCCATTTTAAAATTCCCTGACTTTTCCCGGTTTTCCAGGTCCATTTTGAAAAAATTCCCTGACCTATATATATCAGGGTCTATCACTTTTTTTTTTTTTTTTTTTTAGTTGCCAAATTTTGTTAAATATCTAAATTTATTCTGAAAAATGCAAATTTTTTTTTAACTATCAAATATTTAAATCGCTGTTCTAAAGGGGATCGAACAAACCGATTTCCATTTTTCCCTGTTCTCCCTGACTTTTACAAACGCGTTTCCCTGACTTTTAGGGTTTTTTAAGCGTTTTCCCTGACTTCCAGCACCCATTTTAAAATTCCCTGTTCCCTTCCAGCACCCATTTTAAAATTCCCTGACTTTTCCCGGTTTTCCAGGTCCATTTTGAAAAAATTCCCTGACCTATATATATCAGGGTCTATCACTTTTTTTTTTTTTTTTTTTTTTAGTTGCCAAATTTTGTTAAATATCTAAATTTATTCTGAAAAATGCAAATTTTTTTTTAACTATCAAATATTTAAATCGCTGTTCTAAAGGGGATCGAACAAACCGATTTCCATTTTTCCCTGTTCTCCCTGACTTTTACAAACGCGTTTCCCTGACTTTTAGGGTTTTTTAAGCGTTTTCCCTGACTTCCAGCACCCATTTTAAAATTCCCTGTTCCCTTCCAGCACCCATTTTAAAATTCCCTGACTTTTCCCGGTTTTCCAGGTCCATTTTGAAAAAATTCCCTGACCTATATATATCAGGGTCTATCACTTTTTTTTTTTTTTTTTTTTTTTTAGTTGCCAAATTTTGTTAAATATCTAAATTTATTCTGAAAAATGCAAATTTTTTTTTAACTATCAAATATTTAAATCGCTGTTCTAAAGGGGATCGAACAAACCGATTTCCATTTTTCCCTGTTCTCCCTGACTTTTACAAACGCGTTTCCCTGACTTTTAGGGTTTTTTAAGCGTTTTCCCTGACTTCCAGCACCCATTTTAAAATTCCCTGTTCCCTTCCAGCACCCATTTTAAAATTCCCTGACTTTTCCCGGTTTTCCAGGTCCATTTTGAAAAAATTCCCTGACCTATATATATCAGGGTCTATCACTTTTTTTTTTTTTTTTTTTTTAGTTGCCAAATTTTGTTAAATATCTAAATTTATTCTGAAAAATGCAAATTTTTTTTTAACTATCAAATATTTAAATCGCTGTTCTAAAGGGGATCGAACAAACCGATTTCCATTTTTCCCTGTTCTCCCTGACTTTTACAAACGCGTTTCCCTGACTTTTAGGGTTTTTTAAGCGTTTTCCCTGACTTCCAGCACCCATTTTAAAATTCCCTGTTCCCTTCCAGCACCCATTTTAAAATTCCCTGACTTTTCCCGGTTTTCCAGGTCCATTTTGAAAAAATTCCCTGACCTATATATATCAGGGTCTATCACTTTTTTTTTTTTTTTTTTTTTTTTTAGTTGCCAAATTTTGTTAAATATCTAAATTTATTCTGAAAAATGCAAATTTTTTTTTAACTATCAAATATTTAAATCGCTGTTCTAAAGGGGATCGAACAAACCGATTTCCATTTTTCCCTGTTCTCCCTGACTTTTACAAACGCGTTTCCCTGACTTTTAGGGTTTTTTAAGCGTTTTCCCTGACTTCCAGCACCCATTTTAAAATTCCCTGTTCCCTTCCAGCACCCATTTTAAAATTCCCTGACTTTTCCCGGTTTTCCAGGTCCATTTTGAAAAAATTCCCTGACCTATATATATCAGGGTCTATCACTTTTTTTTTTTTTTTTTTTTTAGTTGCCAAATTTTGTTAAATATCTAAATTTATTCTGAAAAATGCAAATTTTTTTTTAACTATCAAATATTTAAATCGCTGTTCTAAAGGGGATCGAACAAACCGATTTCCATTTTTCCCTGTTCTCCCTGACTTTTACAAACGCGTTTCCCTGACTTTTAGGGTTTTTTAAGCGTTTTCCCTGACTTCCAGGTCCCATTTTAAAATTCCCTGACTTTTCCCGGTTTTCCATGTTGGTGGGCACCCTAAAATCGTTACTCGGGGGTTTTTGGGGATGCCGAATTCAATTCTGGCATTAGAATTACCCGCTCGATCGTCCCACTGTATCAGTGAATGCACCAGTGTTTCATTTCTTGTTGTCCAGATATGCCCTAGCCACATAATTCTATAATGATTGATTTTTGTTACTGTCTTCTTTTAGTTCTTGTTTAATTTCGTTTATTCTAATAATTATTCAGCAGTTTTATTTGGTCCAAATATTGTTCTCATTTTTCTTTCCTATATATTGTTAGATCTTCACCTTGTTTCCTCATAATTCTTTCTGCTGCATATAGTAATACTGGTTTGATTAATGTGTTTAATTTGGTTTTATGGTGGGCAATTTATTTTTAATTTGGGTAAAATTATAACTAAAAATTTATAGTTGGTTATTTTCAATTTTGCGCCAATTTCATTCGTTAAAAAATATTTTTCTCGGACATCTACTTTTACCAATAAATAAATAAATAAATAAAGATCAAGCAAAGTTTTGTTAACCTCCGGTTTATTTATAGATTTACAAAATCATAAAAGATAATATATTACCATGCGCGATCAGAAGCGAATATATCTATCAATGCTTGGAAAATATCGCGTTAGAAATCGATAGACTCGCGCGCGAACTTAACACAACGAAAACACGCACACTTAAAAATCAATTTTTTTCTATAAGTGATCCTCTTACCACTGATAATAATAATTCTCGTATCAGATTGAGCCTAGAAGCATTTTAATTTCGAGTTTCCCATTGTATATCGCCAGCACCAGTTTGTTGTTGGCATTGACCGTGTGTGAAGCAATAATAAAAGGTGTGCGGCGTATGTAACATACGTGTTTTGTTTTTTTTATAAGCGTGTGATAAAGGCATAATGGCAGAAATTTATTTAAATGGCTTAAAGAAAGCTAATTCTATTATAGATTTTTATAAAGATTCAGAAGGTGATGGAGATTTAGATGAAAACAGCATATTGATACAAAGAGAAGGTAAGGAAGGAATGTTAGGTTATGTTTTCTCGCCATTATATTGATTTTTTATGCTTTAGGGTTTGTTTTGATACGCACTCCACACATATGTTCAGCGGTAATTAATTTTACCGCATAGGAAAAATGTATAAAATGTGGGGATGCATCTGTGTATAATGAAACTTTTTTAAAACTATATTTATATTTATTGCCATTATAATAATAATAATAATAGTTTATTCGATAATATAATAAATATACATAGATTGGTAAGAACATGGAATAATATAATAAAACATAACATAACGTAATAAAATAATACAAATAATAGTTCGAATAAACAAAGGTAAGTAATCGGTATTGTGCCAAATAACGTTTGTTTTGCCTTTTTTATGGCGACACAATAGGATACTAAATGGATACTTTTTTTTGTTTTTTTTTAGTATATAGTTTGATTTACTATATTAATTTGCAAAATATTATCCATTATCCATTTCTTAATGTCTTCTAAATTGGTTGTAACTTGTTAAAGTTCTTATATTATTAGGTAATACAACATAAATTATTGGGGCTAAATAGTTGGTAGTCCTTTGACCGATAGTTTTTTCACTACGTGGGAAAACGATGGTTGACTAAAACCGCTCTCTAATTAGGTAGACGACGTTTCGAATAATCTAAATAATCTTCTAAACCTTAAAGCACAATAATTATATAAAATAAAAAAAAATCGCTAATGATAGTAGAATTTTATTCTCTATGTTTGATAAAGAGTTATTACTTCT
Source organism: Crepidodera aurea (assembly GCA_949320105.2). NCBI lineage: Eukaryota > Metazoa > Arthropoda > Insecta > Coleoptera > Chrysomelidae > Crepidodera > Crepidodera aurea. The sequence goes on from OX439477.1 coordinate 25,625,644, forward strand.
GTAAATAAAATAATAATTACTTTTGTTACAATTTTATCATCCTCATTATAATTTTAAGCATCGGCGCACCGCATATAATGAGAACAAGACATATTTTATTATTTTCTGTTCCCGAATGCGCAGTTTTTGAAATATTCTTTTTTATCGTATTTAGTAAAGATAAAGCAGTATATTTAACGAGATATTTATCATTTTAGGATGGCTTTCTTTTAAGCAATTGTTAACTATACTTTCGTTTTTGATAAGAGTTATTTTTAAAATATTTCATAGGATCTGTTGTGAACAAAATAAAATATGAAAACCAAAAGTAAAATAACGGTGTAATCATTAAACACTTAATACAAGAGTTATTTATTTATTTATTTATCCATGCGAAAAACGCAAACACGGCTCTAGGTCTGTTCTCGCCGCGGCGAAAATCCATATACTTTCAAATCGCAATATCTCAAGAACCGCTAGACCGATTTGGACGGATTAAAATTCAGTTTAAGCGTTTTCGCGAGTACTTTATTTTATATATAGTAGTCGCTGAAACCTCAGAGAGCTACGTGCGAAAAACCGATTTTCGATATCTTTACATGTTAATTACCCCCCCTCCCCTCCACACCTTCCTTAGCTTTCATATAGTGATCACGTGAAAGAGGGACCTCGAATCTATGAAATCACAAAAAAATTTTTTCGAAAAGAGCGACTTCGTTTTCAAAACCAGATCTACTCCATTAAATACTCATTAGCGTTCCTTAGGTTCTGTAGAATGGATTGCACTAAACTTTAACGTGCACACACAAGCTCTGCATTTGCACTAAAAACGCTAAACTAACTCAAAGGGCTTGATCCTCTTAAGTCTTCTTTCTAACCCATTATTGTCAAGGAGCCTCGACATTGACATGATGATGAAGTCTTTATTCATAACTCTTGGCTAATTTTTTGATGGTCTGGTCAACAGTGTTCATTTCCAGATCCCTGTGGAGGTCACCATTGCGAATGTACCAAGGGGCATCTACTATGTTCCTCAGTGCTTTGTTTTGAAATCTTTGGATGATTGCTAAGTTGCTTGCTTTGGTGCATCCCCATAGTTGGATACCATAGGTCCATACAGGCTTAAGTATCTGCTTATAAAGCATAAGCTTATTATGTAGAGACAGAGTGGTGTTTCTTCCAATTAGCCAGTACATTTTTCTATATCAAGTTCTTCTCTTTTCTTTTTAACATGCCCTTTCCATCACCAAGTATTTTGCTGTGTTTGAATATGGAATCAGGTTATTGTTTATTCTGACTGGAATATGATCTATCCTTTTGTTTGTTTAATATGGAGTGATTTAGTTTCATCAAGTTTAATTTTCCATCTCTTCGTCCAGCCATAGGACAGCTGTTTGCAGCTTGTGGGTTGCTTCTTCATTGCCCTTTCCTATTTCCGACGACACTGCTGGGTTGAAATGATACATTTTATTTCAAAACAAAATGTTTAATCTCTACCTGTCATGATTATCCAACCTGGGGCGCTACTCGACCATCTCAAAATTTGTCAAGTATGCCCACTTTTTGTACTAAATTTTAATATTTAATATTTGTGTCTCATGGTACTTTGTGAAAACACCTCTCAGTGTTTTCACGTTTTTAATTATAATAATTGCGAATGAACTCACTACTACTCGGCATATATGTCGCTTTTTTGTTTCCAATGCCCCAGCGACATGCGGCGAATTGTTTCTGTTTCGTCAAGTTGTCCATTTTTCCTTTGAAGATACCGCTCAAAATAAAATCATTTAATAAATTCCGGAAACGCGGCTTAATGAACATCATTCAATGACAAAAAAAAACCAAATTTATTTTGTGTTATTGATTTAACTAGGTCAACCAGAATGACAGTGAAAGATAATTTTGATTCATCTTGAAATGTAATATTTTCTGAAACGTTGGTGTTAATATGATTTCTGTTAACAGGTGCTTTATATTCAGTTTATTGCAACGACTCTATGTTTATACTATCAAGAGATAGATACATTTTTGAATGCGGTGCAAGTATTTAGGTGCCATTAAATTTGTAGCCAACATGTGTAGAAATATTTGGTTTATATTTAATTATATATTTATTGACTTGTTTTTAAACTTTGTGTTAATACAAATCGATTTGAAAGAAAGGAAAGTTTTTGTTTCGTATTTACCTATTTTTATTGCTTATTGTTATTAACAATAAACCGTTTTACTTTAAAGTAGAATCATAAATATTGTCATAAATCAGTATTAAGCAGACGACCCTCATTATTACCTATTGTTCGAGATGTAGATAAGCAATAACATTGTGTGAACCTTAAAAGATTCCCAGGATCGGATTAAAATATCTTATGAAATAAGTTAGGCATTTTAATCCAATTTACCATTATACCTATAGAACAGAACTTAATGGCTAGAGTAGATACGTCTCTGCGAAGAGCGCCTTCTGATAACTCAAGTGTTTTATGACCTAAGAATATTTCTAAATAGGCATCCATTTTTGATCACATGACCCAAGGAACCAATAGGAAGTAAACTCTAAATATTTGTGGATCAGATAAAAGTTGTGGGGTGAATTTTTCGTCCTATAACTTATAGATCACTTTGTTCTGTCAATAAACCTTATTGAGAGGTGGGAAAAAGGACCCTAATTAAAGTACCGCAATTTTATATTTCTCTGAAATTTAAATTGAATTGTAATTTTATTATATTCGAACCCACTGCTTTATGAGAATGAAAAAAAGCTATAAAAACAGCAAAGGATACCGGCAATAGAAGAAAAGCTGACATTTTCGAGTACTTTAATGTCGAAAACACCGTACACTGTCCGTATACATAAAAATAAAATAATATTTTGGCTATTAGGACCACTGTGCAAAGATTCAATAGCCCACTTAACGGGAGATCCTAATAGGGGTAAATGGCGTAAAATTTCTATATTGGTTGATTTAACCGATTTTTAAACGTTTAAAAAACGGTTTCCAATTTATTTAGGACTTGAATCGTGCCGAAAACACACACAAAAAAATTTTTAATGCATGTACCTCCCCAAACCAAATTGGAAAAACTGATGTAAAATAAGAAAATGTATTAGTATTACTTTTTTTAAGCGGAAAAGTTCGTTTTAGGCTAAAACCATTCATTCATTCTATTATTTGACGATACAGCTATCTATTCCACTCGGTTTATTAACCTTGATATTGTATTGTATCCATAAATATGGCAATCAACAAATCACATGACTCTAATAATATTTTGTTTGCACAGCGTACGATAATATGCTAGTTCTATGAAAAAAACGCCTAAACATTTTCGTTGATATAAGTTTAGTCACTTTTCTAAGTGTCTTTGTTCAATTTTTCGTGTGTAGAAATTCGTGGATATTTTTATATATTGAAAACGTGCCAGTCAATTCACAGTTTAGTTGTTGTGGTATGTTTGATACGAAAAGTTGTGCCATTAGTTTTGTTTCAATTGTTGGATTAAATAAATTTGCGTGATTTCGTTCTATAAAAGCAAAAATTTAAACCGACAAAATGTGTTCACGTGGAGTGTATTTACCCACCACCCCTGATGAATTAAATATCGTTAATGCACCTAGTTTCCTTAGGGTTAATTCTTTTCTGGATGATGACAAAGAGCCTGAAGGAAAAATAGGTAAAATACAAATTACTAGTAAACAATTTTAATAGCTTAAATTAACAAAACTAGATATTTCGGTAAGAACGTAGGGAGGTAAACAAGATTTGTTTGTTCGGTGCAGTTCAAAGTCCTGATATATATAAATATATACAGGGCGGGCCAATTATCTCCGTGAAAAACTAATTGAGATTTCGAAATTAAAGAAAAACCGTTTTATTTGATTTGCATGACGAAAGGCAGACGCGATGTTGCTGCACTGTGGACACAGTTTCGCTTGTTTATACCTAAAATGCAAGCAATCGTCAAATGAAATGACTATAGCGTGCCTATGACGTGCTGTCTACGTGGACAGTAAGCCTAATTCAATTATTGCAAGGAAACAATTTAAACAAAAGTCAGATATAAACCCAAAATCCATCACTAATTAACATACCCTTACTTAATTTCTCTTCAAGCAATTTTTCGTTCGAGTAAATTTCTATCGAACAAATTTCCGTTCGGGCAAATACATCTACTTACCTACCTAAAAGCAATTCTTATAGACCTAAAAAAGTATGTAAAATGGAATTCGACCACTAAATTACAGACCTTGAAACTGACCCCTACGCGCGATTCAGTTATGCCAGATTTAATTGTTTATCGGACTGTACTATCTTGAGCTTATAGACGCATTCCGCCAGATGGGGCAATTTGTTGCGAGGAAATTTTTTTTTTAAATTCCTAAATGCACATTTTTAAAGATTAAGAGCTGAAATTTGGTAGACATATTGATTATAGAGTTCTTGAGGGCTAATAGTATTGATTTTGAAAAATACCGTTTTATACTTTATAATTTACAAAAAGCAAAGTCTTACTTTGTTATTACTAAAGCAAGCAATGGCTCAGAAAAGCGAACGAATGGGTTATTCCATGAAAAGCTCTATACAAAATGATGCAAAATTTGCTTATGACATGTGGTCGTTATGAGTGCTGATATGCGACTAAAAATGATGGCAACGCAACAGACGAAAGTCGCTGTAGTTTTTTATATTTTTATTCGTTTAGACTCTATTCAAAATTACCGGAAACTCTTTGGGCTATCTTATTTTGAATAATAAAGAACTGGTCTGAGCCTTGTAACGGTCACTGTGAATGACCGTTTATTTCAATCTTTATAAGAAGTTTAATTATTTTATTTTATTTTAATTTGTTTGATTTAATTTTTATTTAGTGTACAGGTTAAAAATGTTGGACGTTTTCCAACAATAAGTAAAATCAATTTTTTTTAAACCACGGGAATAACTCCGAATATGTTTTCAAAATTGTTGACAACAACCTGGTATAATAAATATTTTTGCGAGGAAATAAATATTATTTCACCAAACTTTATTAATTCTGATTTAACTCCACTTTTTAAATTGTTTAATACCTTTGTTTAAATGCGATAAAAATAAATTCTTAAATGTCGTTATTAATGTTTTAATCTTGTTAATACTGTTTACCACGAAAACAGGTCATGATTTGAATAAACACGTGCGGTATTTAAATTTTTTTATATAGAAAAAGACAGCCATACATGTAAGCAATCCGTGGAATTTAGTCTAGACTCTAGACCGACAAATATCTCAACACCTTCGTGACGTAGAAGCCGTTTTCAGAAATAAGAACACAAAAAATAATTGAATAGCGGTTACTAGTCAATATTAAAAATATAAAAAAAAACAATATCTTAGTAAAACGAATAAATAATTCCCCAAAATTTCAGAGAGGCAATCAAATGTGACAACAATCCACCGAAAAATTGAAAACAAAGATTATTTTATTTAGGCAGTGAATTCCGCTTCCACATTTATTTTTTTTGTTATTTTAATATTCTAGTTTTTTAACAAGAGGCCGATGCGGATTTCTCCGTGCATGGACAGCTATAATGTTCACATCAAACTAGACCAAAGTTATATACATAATATATTTTGTAATGTAAACAAACAATTTAAAATATGAGATATTCTTATTATATACTTTTAGATATGTTTATAAAAAATTAAAACGGAAGTATTTACCAGACCAATTAAAATTTATTAACTCCATTCATTCGACATTTAACCTGGTCACCTAGTATTCAAGGGCAAGAGTTGCTTTCTGACATTCTGACAGGGAATTGTGGTCAAAATTATTATTCTTTTTCTGCATGCAACATTGATACCACGATTAATAAATAAATTAAACTAACCTGTACTTTTGTGATGTTTTTAAAATGTGAAACTTTCAAAGTTGGTCTCTAAGTATGGCAGGTTTTTAAAATCAGCTTTTTCATATAGATTCAAAAATAAAAAAATATAGTGTTACTTAAAAAAATTATCTATGACGAAAAAACTCGATGTGTTAATAGTATTTTCATTAAATAGTTTAAATCAAAACTTCATGCAAATACTTACTACTTGGTTAACACAAAATTCGACACTTTCCACCAAATATCAGCATATATAAATACAAGCTTATATGTTCACGAATAAAAAATGAAACTACATTTTTCTATTATTTTCTTGAACAAAATCAAGATTTACAAATAACTAAGTAGTTTAAATTAAAATATAAAAATCCGAGAAAATTTAAAACTGACATTATACATAACCTAATTTTTTTAATTTTTGTGGCCTTTTCCTTCGACTGACTGTAGTAACGTTGATTTTTATGAATAGATTAGACCTTAGATCATATATGCTACGCTAGATAGGGTATTCAGGTTATTTGTTGTGATGTACAGGAGGGAGTTAGAGTACCATCCCACTGATTGGTCGATTTCAAATTTCGACGATTCCCGCTCATATAGTAAATTTTGACAGATGTAAGATATTCTGTTTTTTGGGAATTATTGGGCCAATCTTGTGTATTTTTATAGTTTTTTGAAAGTTTTTGCTAGGTACAATTAGTTTAGAGAACAGTGGTCGCATTTCTCAACAAAATGCCAAAGCCTTATTAAGTGTACAACATCAAATTTGAGAAAGGTGCTCTCATCGGTATGTATGAAAATAAGAACTAAACGTAAATTATGTATACTTTATTTGAATTGTAAATAAATTGTTTAAATATCTATCTATTGTATGTCAATTTATGTTTTATTAAACCAAATTTTTCATTTATTACTCAACCTAATCTATATGAAGGTTCATTTTTGACGTAGGTATCTTTTGTATAAATATACCTACCAACTTTTCATTTTGTTTTTTCTATATTAACGAGTTTATAATCAATGGGATTTTTAATTTGCTATAAAAAAATATTTACAGAAGCGCAAGATGATGGTATTCAACCTCCCAGATTATTCCCATTCCAAACAATTTTCGTATGCATGCTACCTATTTTATTTATTTTCGATTCACATTAATTCCCATCTTACTGTAACCTACAGTCACTCAATCCTTAGAAAATGAAATATGTGTTGTATAAATATGACTGTACCAAAATATTCCGAATGGTACGCCACTGTACCATGGTACGCTATTGCCCCTTCACCCCCTCTCGTCTTTACCCCTCTAGAGCCAAACAAACAAATACCATAGGATGCCGTATCTAGCGAAGCATATATGATCTAAGGATTAGACAGTCGGCCATTACGTGGATCCTCAACTGTTTCAATGGAGTAGTATACTACTATGCCAATAGTACTATATTTATGAATGAGATTGTTATTTCATTGATTAATTATTGTGCTGATAGAAATGAATGAAGAAATTTAAGAGGTTACAATCTGTTGTCAACATGTTTTTTTGTGACGTTTCTGGAAACGATTTTAAAAAGATAGTGCATTTGCGTATTATAAGAGAATTTATACTTCGTCATAAATAAAGATTTCATAATAATATTATCATGTATGCCATTTAGGACATGCATCTTATTAATTTTGAGCTCTATCCCGAGCATATAGTGGATTATTTAGCAGTTTTTTAGAATTTTTTAAACAGTTAGATTTTGTGTTTATATAATGCAATTAAGAATAAATTTAACAGCTATTTTTACCCATTTAAAGTCGATTTTTGCCTTTGGGGACTGTGTAGGCATAGATCCTTATCATTAATCTAATTACACTAATCCAATCTATAGGAACTCCGTCTATTTCAACGTATATCCCATTCATCACGTACTCACGTCCGTTTTCAATGAAAGAGCTCTCACGTTTTAAATTTAAATCATTAATGAATTAATTAGCGATAACTATATTATATATTCTTGTTTAGTATGATAATGGCGAGTTCGGATTAGGCAACTTAGAAGTAAAGACATAATAACAGTGTTTAAAATGATTTAATTAATAACTGCGTGATCGATTACCGCGAATAACTTTTTTTACTTTTAACTAACAAAATCGCCGTTATGTTTAACAATAAATTTGAATCCGGGGGTTTTGGTTTGCATTTTAATGGACCTGATCCGGTAAAAAGTCATAAAAATAAAGGAAGTGATTCTGATAGTGCTTTAAGTTCTCAAGGTAAAAATTTTATATGTTTATATAACCAAATTTAATAAGGTGTAGGGAATTATGCTTATCTTGGTACTGTTTTGGTGTTAAAATTTGATTTTAACAAGTTTTTAAAAATGTAAAGTTACCTAAAGGCCTCCATACACGATCAAACTTGCTTGACAATTCAAATTTCATCAAAACTTTGTCAAGCGAGTTTGAGGCTTCAGCGAGCCCACAGACTATACATTTTAAAATCATTCTAAGCCTTTAGTTTAAAAAAAAAGGGTCCTCGCTATTCTGTATTAAATCTATGAAAATTTGCATCAATTTGTTTTAATAAATATCAAGTAGATTTTAAATAATATGCTTTCCCACCCTTTTCTTAAATATCTTTGTATAGTGATGCATCATCGTTTCAGAAATTTAAAGCTGTCGAGAAACATCGCCAAGTGTTCTCAGTGGCGCGCATATAAATACAATTTTATATTAGAAAATCCCCATAAAATAGAAGTGAAATTTGCTTTTCACAAGAGCTCCGGATTGCTCTTAAGTTAATTAACAGTAATTACATTTTAACTCTCAGTAAAAATAATATTTCTTATTTTTAGTAGAAAGTCAGTAGTGCAGTGAAATGGTATGAAAACTTTTTTGTCATCCCTTTATTCGTCCTTGTTTTGACGATAAATTGTTGTTACTTAATACTAATAAATAATAAAATAAAACAGTTACAATATTTTTAAAATTTTCCACTTATTTTTTTAGAACATTAGACAGACATTAAGTGGTACATAAGTATAATATTAATAAGATAAAAAATTATATATTTAGTTTTAATTACATAGTTTAAAAGTGGATTTGTATAGATTAGATAAAAATGTTTGGATTGCTTTTACGGACAAATTAAGTATTGTTGAATGATTCTAGTTATGTATTTAGGTACCATAATAAACGTCGTTTTTATTTTTTGGAAATTTTTTCTTGTTAATACATGCCACATTTATGTTTCCAATTTAGTTAAAAATAATTGAAGTGCTGACATATCCCAATTTTTTTAAACCTCCTTTATTTCCAATTTTATTCCGAAATACTGTGAGTTAAGTTTTTTCTGAAAATGGAAAGCGGTTTCGTAAAAGGTAAAACATAGCAAACAGAAAATCTAGAATTTCACATTCGACAATAACAAATAAGTAATCAACACTTCCTATAACAGACTTACGTCGAACTGGTGACTGGTGTAAGCACGTGCTAAGAGAATTTAACCCAGAAATGACAACATCGATGAAATTAATCGCGTGAGATTTAATACTAACACTAAATCCCATTTTATATCGTTTCTGCATAAATTCATTCATTTAGCCTCATTGCCGAAGATATGAAGAACTGTGAAAAACAGTGAAAAACAGAGCCGTATCCACTAATGTATAGTTCTCAAATTCGGAATATCAGACAAAAAGATGGCGACTAAACTCTTAATGTAAACTTTGGATAATACAAAGGATAATAGCTAAGTTTAATCAAATCACAAAGAAAAAAAATTGGGTTGTGCTCATGCACTAATTTTATGAAAAAAAAATTAACTGTATACTATAAAATAAAAGGTCAAGTCACAATTGTACCTAATAATCCTAAGGTATTGAGAGATGACAGTTGTGATACTGATAATTTTGATCGATTAATCAATTTAATAAACAAAGACTAACAATTGGAGTAAAAAATCACGTATTAAGCAACTTTACATAATTATCTAGAGAATTTCAACTTTAAATGTACATTTAGAAAAATATTGCAAGTAAAACTTACTTGTGTGTTTGGTTATAGAATCTAAACTATTCTAGTCAAAACACATATTTTATGTATGTATTGTTAACTTTTAAAGAAATAAAAATAATTGACATTTTGAATTTTCTAGTAATTGTTGTTGTAAATGTAACTATTCAGTTAAAGTCATTTAAATAAGAAGAAGAGTTGTAAACCTAGCTTAAGAATTAAATGAACATGTGTAAGTTGTTGGCGCCTATAAGCTAAAAATTAAGGTTGTGTTCTTGTCGTTTAATAAAATATTAATAAACGTTTTGTTGGCAAAGTAATCGTTTTAATCTACGAGAGACACAAGTTTCCCCCCAGAATAAACTGTAACAGGTTATGGGCCCAGAAGAATAAAATTACAGTTAAGGAAAGCAAAAAAAAAACTTAAGAATAATTAATAAGATAGCGTCTAACGTGATACACCTACCTCAATTAACATCCTCGAGCAATTTTAACAACTGGAAGTTCAGAGTGAAAATGTTATTAGAAGAAAAACAAATATCCGAGACACTTGAAAAGACAATAGATGACTATACGGAGGATAAAACGAAAAATGAATTTAGGGTAAAAGACTCAAAAGCAAAAAGTGTGATAGTACAATGTCTTACAGACAAACACTTGGATTTGGTAAAAGATTCAAATACTTCAAAAGAGATGATGAAAGCTTTACAGGATGTGTTTGAGAGAAAAAGCGTATTCACCAAATTAACTCTAAAAAGGAAGTTACTAACCTTAAAACTCAAAAGAAATGAAAAGTTGGAAGATCATTTCTTGATTTTTGACACATTAATAAGAGACCTGGAAAGCGCAGGTTCTAAACTAGAGGATGAGGATAAAGTATGTCATCTTCTGTTATCCTTAAATGAAGAGTTCGAACCTGTCATAACAGCAATAGAAACAATGAGTGCAAATAACGTATCAATGGACTTTGTGAAATCAAGACTTCTTGATGAAGAAATTAAAATAAAAACAAAATGTGGTTCAAGTGGTGGACATTCTGAAATGTCCTTCACAGCAGTTCCCTATACATGTTACAAGTGTGGTAAAAGAGGCCATAAGATTGCAGATTGTCGCCAGAGTACAGTTAGAGGAAATTTTAGAGGCCGCAGAGGGTATAATAGAGGTTTCCACCAAAGCAATAGAGGTCAAGGCTCAACCCAAAATAACATTCAAGGTCAATCAAGTATACAAGCAAACAAGGCTGACGAGATTGCATTCATTGCACTGAGCAGTTCTATGGGATCAAAACGAGGCATTAACAAGTTTATTTTGGATTCAGGATGCACACAGCATATGGTTATGGATGAACTGGAGAAATATATGTCAGAAATTACAGAATTTGAAGAAATAAAAATTGGTACTGCAAAGGATAATGAAATTCTGTATGCTAGGAAACAAGGTATTATTAAAGGAAATTGTGAAGGAAAAGAAATAAAAATACAAGCTTTGATAGTTGAAGGTATGTCTCATAATTTAATTTCTGTTTCGAAATTGATAGAAAATGATTTTAAAGTTACTTTTAATAATGATCGGTCAGGTAAAAAACAAGCAATTTTAGCTAAAGGTAATGTAAGTTTTCATTGTAATTCTAATAATAATTTATTCTTTTTAAACATAGAATTTAAAAACGAAAAATCTAGTAACATTGAGGGAAATGTCAACTATACAAATGTAAATGATTATAATTATATAGCAGGTGAAAGTCTAGACAAAAATATATGGCATAGAAGATTAGGTCACGTAAATAGATATAGCTTAAAACAATTAGGTTTACCTTTTAGTAACGATATTTGTAATACTTGTGTTGAAGGAAAAAGTACGCGAAAACCTTTTTATAAATGTAAAAAGAAAACTATAAAAATTGGTGAGTTGATTCATTCCGATATTGCTGGTCCTATAGTGACTCCCACACCTGAAGGTTATAAATACTTTCAAGTTCTGATTGATGATTATTCTCATTTTTTGGTTGTTAAACTATTAAAACAAAAAAGTGAAGGGGAGCAGAATATTATTGATTTTATAAAAACAATTAAAACACAACAGGGACTAAAAACTAAAAGAATTAGAGTAGATAATGGTGGGGAATTTGTGTCAAATCATTTTAAACATTATTGCAGGAATAAAGGTATTGAGCTCGAGTATACGTTGCCATATACTCCACAAGAGAATGGTACAGCTGAACGGATGAATAGAAGCCTTTTAGATAAAGTACGCACAAAATTTGCAGAAACAAACTTACCAAGAGAACTATGGGGAGAAGCAATTCTATGTTCAGCCTATGAACTGAACAGGTCACCAACAGAAGCTAATACGGGTGAAACCCCAGCTCAGAGATGGTATAAGAAAAATGATTTATCGAAGTTAAGAGTTTTTGGAAGTCAGGCTTGGGCAGTTATTCTACCAAGACAAAGTAAACTGGAAAAACGTGCACAACCATGTATAATGGTAGGATATACTGGAGCAGGATATAGATTGTGGAATTATGAGAAAAATGAGATATTATGTTCAAGAGATGTGAGATTCAATGAAAAACAAACAAATTATGAGGAGATATTGAAAAATATGAAATATGAAGAAAGCAGAAAAATAATACAAATTAAAGATGATCTGAAAGGAGGAATTAATGACGTTGAAAATGAAATAGAGGAAAATCAGTTAGATGAAAACAGGCAAGACGATTTAGAAAGTACTAGCACTAGTTCAGAAAATATTGAAGAATGCTTACCAAAGATAAATGAAACAAATAGAGGAAGAAAAATAAATGCACCAAAATATTTGAATGAATACGAAATCTATACGGCTTATTGCTTGATATCATCAAGTGAAAGCGATCCTTTAAACTATGAAGATGCAGTTAAAGACGTAGAATGGAAGGAAGCTATTGATAAGGAATTAAATTCACATACAAAACTGAATACGTGGACTGAAGCAAAATTACCAGAAGGGAAAACTGCAATTCAAACAAGATGGGTTTTTAGAACAAAGGAAGATGGAACGAAAAAAGCGAGAGTAGTAGCAAAAGGATTTCAGTTAAAGGAGGAGAATCTTTTTGAACCAGTCTATGCACCTGTTGCAAGATTATCTACAATAAGATTACTCTTATCCATTGCATTAGAAAAAGATTGGAATATAAGACAATTAGACATTCCTACAGCTTTTTTAAATGGCATATTGGACCATGAAGTATTTATTTATGCACCATCTGGTGTAAGAACGAAATTACCTACATTAAAATTAAATAGAGCTTTATATGGATTAAAAGAATCACCTAAAGTTTGGAACGATACGTTTAATGATTTTGCAACAAATAATAATTTTGAAATATCAAGACATGATTGTTGCTTATACTATAGTAAGAATGTATGGATATTACTTTATGTCGATGACATAATAGTAGTTGGAAAAGAAAGTCCTGTTGAAGAAACAGTTAAACTATTGAAACAGTATTTTCAAGCGAAAGACTTAGGAGAAGTTGAGAACTTTTTAGGAATGAAAATAACAAGATCAGAAAATATGATAAAGATTAATCAAACTAAATATATAGAAAAATTATTGACTACTTTCAACATGGAACAATGTAAACCAAAAGGAACTCCAATGGAAAAGGGATTTCAGTATGATGAAGAAAAAGAAATAGAGAGTAACATACCATATCGTCAGTTGATAGGTGGACTACTGTATTTATCCACTACAACTAGACCTGATATAACATTCGCAGTTTCGTATCTAAGTAGATTTTTAGATAGACCTACTGTAGAAACATGGAATGCAGGTAAAAGAATATTGAGATATTTACAAGGAACTAGAGACGTGGGACTAACTTATAATAAAAACACCAATGATGATTTAAATCTGGAAGGATATTCAGATGCAGATTGGGGAACAGATAAACAAGATCGCAAGAGTGTGAGTGGCTGCATAACATTATATGGGCAAAATCCAATATCATGGTTTTCCAAAAAACAAAGTTGCGTTGCATTATCCACAGCAGAAGCTGAATATGTGGCAGCGGCTACTTGTGCTCAAGACTTAATTAATTTAAAGGGGATTTTAAATGACCTTAAACTTAACAATAATACAATTCTTTATTGTGACAATAAGAGTTCAATATTAATGAGCAAAAGTAATGAAAATTCAAAAAGGGCTAAACACATAGATATAAAAAATCATTACTTGAAAGATTTGGTTTCTAAAAGAGAGATAAATGTAGAATATGTTTCAACTGATCAAAATTTAGCAGATATGTTTACAAAATCTTTAAGTAAAGATGTTTTTACTTACCTTAGAAATAAGATCTGTATTTCCTGATTTAACTAAAATACTTTAAGTTCTACGATTTTCATGTTTTATTTTATTTTTATTTTCTGTGTATTTAAAACATTTCTAATCGAGGAGGAGTGTTGTAAATGTAACTATTCAGTTAAAGTCATTTAAATAAGAAGAAGAGTTGTAAACCTAGCTTAAGAATTAAATGAACATGTGTAAGTTGTTGGCGCCTATAAGCTAAAAATTAAGGTTGTGTTCTTGTCGTTTAATAAAATATTAATAAACGTTTTGTTGGCAAAGTAATCGTTTTAATCTACGAGAGACACAAGTTTCCCCCCAGAATAAACTGTAACAATTGTCTCAATTTCTATGTTTCTCTACCGACTGCTGTCTTATATATTCCGAAAACACATATACTATACTCTGAATAAAAGAGGAGTGCAGTAAAAGTGGGGATATAACGTCACATTCCATAGGCGTACTTTGCAAAATAAAAATAAACCAATAAATAACACGGAGGATTATATGGCATTAAAAAACGTACCAAAAATCAAAGATTAAAAAAATAAAAAGTTCAAGAACTATCTTTAAAAGTCTTCACTATAACTACTGGTATCATTATCATTGTTTTTTCTGAGGTTTATTATTATAGGGTCTATTAAGTTTTCAATTGCTATATCCACTTTCCAAAATGAATTTTCCACTTTTCTCAAATGTTATCCATTTACATCTGAAACTTGCCTTTAAAAACAAATTTCGCACATCAGGTAATTTAAATGTTGTATTACTTTGAGAAATATAACCTTTTAATTAATTGTGACCAGATCAGTTCAATGGGATTTATTGTTCTATATCTATGGATTTAACTCTGCCTGGTAAGGAGGCAATCAAAAGTACTGACAGGTGATATTCTGAATCTAAGCAGAAATCAAATAAGGCATGTCACGGGACTAATAACCGGACATCGTCACCTTAGGGAACACCTACATAAAATGGGCATCTTTCAAGATGAACCCATATGTAGACTATGCAATGAGAAGGAGGAAACAGCCTCTCATATCTTACTAGAGTGCCAGGCACTGGAGGTATAACCTACTGGGGCCAGTAAACCCACAGGAGGACTTTCCAAAAGAAAATCTGGTGAAAAGGCTACTCAGCCTGATAAAGGTAACAAACCTCTTCACCTGAACATAACGATGTTACTGACATAATACAATAAGTCTTAAGGCTGCAGTATTGAGGGTTTTAAAAACTTCAGTCAGGCACATCGTCTTAATCAATCGATCAATCAAGGAGGCAATCTGAAAATTTCAATTCCTTGCTTTGCTATTACGAGTAATTCTGCCTTCAAGGATTTAGGAGGACTGATAATATTTTTAGAATGAAGCCATTTTGAAATATACATTAATACAAAATTCCCAATCAATTAAAATACATACCTACAATACGGCTATGAATAAATAAAGTCTGACTTCACCATCGAAACATGATTAAATCAAACGAAATCTTTTATTAGACCGATCAAATGTTAGCCCAGTTGCCAGAGAAGGATATTGACCAAATCTCGCACAGAATGTGATATCGATGAAACTTGGCGTTAAATTACATTTTACATTATTTTTTTAAAAACCTCTCTTTTTCTTCATTATCTCTTTGTTTTCGCCTTTTTTTCGCTTCTTTATGTGACTTTTCCGTCTAAACTCACATATGTGTTTGTCTCAGCAAAACCCTTATGTGCACAGTTTTCTTACATTGTATTTCAAATATTTGTCAATTATAGAATTTCGTAGTACACAAATCTGCACATATATAAAACTCTTAGTGTATTTACACCTACCAGTGTTAATTTTAGTTTGTTTTCAAGGATAAAGCGATTAGTTAGATAAACAACAATGCGTTTGCATTTTATTCTGGATAGTCTAATTAAAGAGGAATTTACTGATCCAACGAAGCGAATGGTGTTTGTTTTAAATTGTCAGCGTACGAAATTTGCATATATCTTAAAAGGGGGACATGAATATTAGAACAACCGACAACGAAACTAATTCCAAGAAAAATCTGCTTATCTTTTGCGAATGTTATTTGGCATTCATTATAAAAATTTTAATCTATAGATAAAAACATCACTGAGAAAGAATTTCAAAAATAACACCGTCATGTATAGATTACTAAAGTCTCATACATCAACCAAATATATATTTGATAAAATTATGTTTAAATTATGTTTGATTTGGTGTTTTGGTTATGATTTATTGGAGAAAGATAAAAAGTAAAATTACATTTAACAAAATTGTGTGGTTTCTAAAAATATACCGAGTTCAGAATGATTAAAAATCAACTGGTTTGTGGTTTGTAGATTTTTATTTTAAATAAGCAATTTATTTGTTTATTTCTTTATATCTTTCGCTAAGTAAAAGTGAATTAGGTTTTGAAATTAAGAAGCATCATCAGCTAGCCATTTCGGTCTGCTGCCAGATGTAGGCCTCCTCCAGATTCCTCCAAACTTCTCTATCTTGTGCTGTTGCTACCCAATTATTCGAAATTCTTCTTAGATCAGCTCTCGGCCTCCATTCCACAATCTGTTTTGTCCATCTACCATCTCTTCTTCTTTCAAACATGACCGGCCCACCCCCACTTCAACCTAGCTATTCTTTTTATAACTTCCTCTAACACCGGACACCGTGGCCTAGTTGGTTAAGGCCTCGGTCTTTGTGCTAGGCCAGTGTTCGGTTCGTAGGTTCGATCCCTGCGAAACTCAAGTGGAATTAAAAGTCAGATAAGACTTTGGCAAGTGCAAAAAGGTATTTGTGTCATACGCAGTTTTATTCACTCCGGTAATCAGGCCGGATGTTAGTCGGTAGATCACCTGCATGACAAAGGCATAGTCCTAGGTTTAAGGTGATTGAGGACTGTGGTTCGGAGCCGATGATAAGCTGTAGGTCCCGATTAACCCTAGTTGCAGAAAAGAGACGTTAAAATTAAGCAAGCAAGCAAGTTCCTCTACTCCTGTTCTTCTATGTATTTCCTCATTTTTTATTTTCTCTTGTAGTCTAAATTCGTAACATAGATCTTTCCATTTTCCTTTGTGTGATACGTAGTTTTTCCGTTGATGTTTGATGTAAGAAATGGGAGAAAACATGTGTTGAAAGCTTTCCTTTTTAGGCTTATAGGTATGTCGTCTTTAAATATATGTTTAAGTTTCACATATGCTGCCCAAATGAAGAATATCGTTTTTTATTTTCAGGTTTTTAAGTACGTATAAAAAATACACTTTATATTAATGAGAAGTATTTGTGTACTTAAAATGAACATAAGTGAGTCACTTCACTTTGGAAAATTCAAGGTATCACTAAAAGATAATTTTTCACTCAAAATTTATATATGGTTGTTTTGAAAAATGTGGACCTAATAAATAAAAATTCTGATCGTCAATTAACTACATACATATTCATTTTAAAATGAATTCCTCATATCACCGTATTCATTATTGGATGTAGGTCATTTTAAACGTATGCCAATTTCTTGTTATTTTTAGTCACGGAAAAATCCAAAATAAAATTAGAATTTGTAGTAAATGTGTTGAGGGAGGTCAATGTTACGTAGTTTATTTTTAGTAAAAATTTTAAAAACTCTCAATTTTGAAATTATAATAATATTATTACATGTAATTATAATTTTGGAGACTAGGATATCCGTTTACCTTTTCTCGTCTGGAATATCATCTGACTCTCTTTGTATTTAATTAATTACTATTGTATTATATGTACATTTGGCAACACCGCTTTGGCAACGGTGCCAACACTGTATGCCTTTATTGCCACAGCCCGTTGTAAACGGATTCGGCTGCGCTCGGATCCTTCGCGTGGTAACTTCGGTTCCACGTGTCTATTCATTAGTATTGATCGTTTGTTATGTCGTTATACTCGTTATTAAAAGTTTTAAAAATAAATAGTTTTACAAAAGTTACAGTCCACTGGAAATAGAATAGATAAACTACACTCTTGATGTTCCTGAAATAACTTAATGAGTTTGTAGGATAGTTAATAAATGGTTATACATATGAATATATCTTTAAAAAACGCATTCTAATACATTCTTAACTTGTTACAGGCAATGAAAGTCCCACATTCCAAGGAAATTCTTCGTTCCAAGGAGCGCAATCAGAATTACCGAACGAAATTTCAGCTCCATATGAAGTTCCCCAATTTCCCATTGAACAAATTGAAAAAAAGTTATTCATTCAACGACAGATAAATTACAAGTATGTATACGTAGTATAGAAACATTCTGCACCCAGTGACTGTACTAGCTCAGACAAAATTTGAAAGTTTTATCTCTTACCACAACCACGTAATCCTCCCCCTGTATGAATATAAATTAATATTGTCCAGAAAAATGTTTTTAAAACATCTGCTAAGGGTATTGTTGCAGGATAAGTTTTACCTGTTTGACCTGTTTTAATTTTTCTGTCGGTTTATACTTAATTTCTGCATGATTTTCTTCTTCTAAATGTATATCCATTGAAAAGTTTCTTTTTTCTAGCCATCATTAGTTGCCATGTTTATTTTTACATTGTATTTCTTTACCATGTTGTCATATTTCTTTCTTTACCATCTTATAATATTGTATGCAAATATCGCCACCAGTTTTTACATGAGAGCCATATGAACCCAGTTATATTGATTCTAAGACAAAGATCTACTACTTGTGGTCTTATTTTACATTATTATAACAAAATAACACACAATTTGTTTTGATGATCATTATAATAATAATAACAGTGACCTTAAGAGGAAAGTAACAAGAAGGGGGAGGATCTCTCGATATCTATCAATTTGTTCATTTTGTTGACATATAATTGTAAACTATTTAGGGCAAATTCCCTTTTGTATTGCCTCATATTATTAAGAAATTAAATTTAACGTCTTGACCAGATAATGATACCGTTTAATGCAAGACATACACGAAAGGCCAATTTAATAATTTATACTTATTATTTGACGAAACAGAGGCTCGCCTGAGGGAGAGTCACATTTTCTAAAGGGAAGATAAAACATCATTAATGTGGGTATTTCTTTATAATTCATCAACATTTTGTTCTTGACTTAAGTTAGGTACTTGAGTCTGGATTATATATTCAAAACGGTCCATTAGAGATTTTGTTCTTGCTCAATTTTGTAAGATTGTTCAAAAAATCTAAAGATGCAATAAAATGCAGGGTATCCCATTTGAAGAATGAAGTCCAGACTAATATACTATTAACATTTGGATGATTCAGACATATGACATTCTTTTAATCTGAATTACAATTACAAAAATCACCACAACTAAAATGCTTAAAATTTTAACTGTGACGGGGTGAATTTATGCCTTAAGTTGCATAAATTATTTTTATGAAATGTTCGTTCATTGTTTTCGAGTGTTATTTTTTTTATTTTTCACCCGTTTTAGTTAAGAGATGTATAATATAAAGAAATGCAATGTATTTCTTTATATTTAAGAACCCTACTGAATATATTCTCCCCGACACTGGTAATTCCACGTATTAAATTAAAAAAATTATTACGTTTAACATAAAAACAGGGATATAATTCACTGCTTCGGGGTAGTGTTTTCCACCAGTTTCATGAGGGTTCTAATACAATGAGTTACTTTAACTAAAGTTAGAAGCAGAAAAATAATACTTTTAAAATGTTTCAGTGTAGGACTTGGGTCTATCGCAGGTTTTGTAGATTTAATTAATCTCATTTTAACTCTATTATTAATCTACCCTTGACGAGACTCAAAATTACTGTTTCTTCCATTAACTTTATAGGCTGATTAGCGCATACTAATAGGTATAGGGTACAAAATGCTCTTAAAATATTATTTTAAAAAAATCAAAATATGGTTTAAAGTGTTGAACTTACCTACAAAAATCAAGAAAATTTAAAAACAATAAAAATAATTTAACATTTTAGTCAACTATACATATACATACTACTTAAACTACAAGACATTTTTTGCGTTAAATTTGATTTATTTATATTAAAAATTTCGTGTATTTACCTGTACATACATCTAAAATAAAATGTGATATTTATCGAGCTTCCAAGCGATTAGAAAATACAAATCAACAAATTCCGATCCTATAAGAATGTTGTTTTGTTGTTTGATTCAAAAATACCAGAGGAGAACATTCTAATAAATATTGTTATAAAGATTAATTAAGAATTGAAACTTTGATAATGCCATGAACAATGACTATTTTTAATATTGTTTTTTATGTTTTTTTTAGACAATTTGAGGACAAACGTAGTCACTATGAACCCTCAGTTAAAGGTGCGGAAGAAGTTGACGATCTCGATGAACATGACTTGTACGTACCTCATTTCCAGAGAGTGTCAATTTCTGGTGAAGATACAAGCGGGGTAAGTAATCAAATATCAATTTAATGATTTATTACAGGATTAGTTCTTACATTTAATAGTGTTTTAATCTGTTACTCTTAAATCTACCTTTAAAAATATTTATTGCATAAAATAAATGCCAAATTTGATAAACTATTACTCGTTTTTTCGAGAATTATCAATAACAAATACCTAATTAGAATTATTTATCTGTAATGTGTGACTTCTATTTTCCGAAATTTTGTTTTCTTGTACTTTCTGGATTCATCTAGCGTTACTTTGAACAGAAAAGAGCACATTCTGATAAAATATCAGTAATTGGATGTTCTAGTACTCAATTTATAAAATAATGAAAGGATATGCAGTACTTTACCTTGAGCAGTTTTAATTGTCAAACTGGATATGACGTAGGATTTGGAATAGCATAAATAGCAACACTAAACATAAAACAACAATGGTAGGACAATGTATTTACCACTTTTGTGAAATTAATTCGTTAAATAGTCAAATAGTCCAGAAATAGAACGATAATATTGTAGCCAATGTCAAAGAATCATTTCTTTGTGTGTGATTTATACATTTTCAAGGTAATATTCAGCATTGAATAAAAAGAGTAAGTTATACTTGCAATTGAAGTTAGACACTTCAGGAAAGCCACATGTAACAATTTGAGTTTCTCTCTTAAAGAAATATGAATGGAATTCCCTTCAATCTAAACACTTTATTTAGGTTCCTTTGGAGGATTTGGAAAGGGCATCTAAACTGCTTATTCAAGCTTTGGAAATTAGAAAGCGGTATATGGAAATGTCATTTCAAAATTTTTCTACAACAGTGGCTAGATTTTTGGATCCAAATAAAGCCCAAAAACATCATGACGAGAAACAGTCCATTGAAGGTTTGTAAACGTTGTTTTTTAAAACGTAGATATATTTTATTAACTAGTTGTTTTATTTTTCTAGTTTCTTTGAAAGCAATATATTGTCGATATCGACAAATTATCTTATTATTATTATTTAAATAAACATTTATAAAACTAGTAATTAAATTATTGTATTTATATTATCGAATTTTTGAAAATAGTTAAAAAATATTTAAGATCAATCAAACAATAAAAAGTTTTATTATTTATTACACACAATGTTTGTAATGTAGACCACTGGCGCTTTAGTTACCGCCCGGTGTAATTACTACTGCTAATGTAAAAGTATAACACTATAGGGCGATCCAGCCAATTGAGCCACCCTTGTAGCTTTTGAATGGGTAAACTGATTATTCTAAAAGTTTACATTATACTTTATTTTGGATTTTCGGACTATGAAGGACTACAACAAAAGGCAAAGTGATAAAAAACGCGGAACGGGGTAACATTTGTCAACTGGAAAGAAAAAACAAATGATAAAAAAGTTTGGAAGAAACCTGTAAATCAAACCAATAGCTTACTAGGCCTCCAATGACATATAATATTGGTTAAAAAAAAATCGTAGCGATAAAACGAGTAGAGATACCTATTTAGAAACGTCAGAAATGGAAAGGTTGAAATTTTTAAAATTATTTTGGGAGTGGATGGCTCAGCGGTAGAACACTGGACCCATGACCTGATTTTTAATTAATTAAAAATTTAGTAATTGATTTTCATATACCAAGTGTGATAGAGAAATACTCCCCTCCCAAATTTTAGAAGTGAGAGCACTATCTTCAGCAGAGGTAGGAAGCGATCACAAACTGGTACTGGGAATCTTAAGATTTAAGGGAAAAATTATGAACAAAACCGAACAACCAGAATATGTCACGAAGATAAAAGTGGAGGGTTTACAGGATGAATCTATAAAATATCTATATCAAAAAAGATTAGAAGAAAGAATTAGAAATAACAAGATAACAGAAACTGATGGGGTAGAGGAGAGTTGGTCAAAAATTAAATATAACATCGTAAACGCAGCGAAAGAATCCCTCGGAGAAAGAAAAATAGATAAAAACAGAAAATATCATAAAAAAACACCATGGTTCCGAAATGAAGTCAAGGAGAAATGCAAAGAAAAGAAAAAAGCATACCTAGATTATATGGAAAATAAAAATCCTCAAACATACGATAACTACAAAAGAGTGAGAAATGAAACACATGCACTAGTGAGAAAGATTAAAAACGAACATTGGGAACAATTCTCGAAAGAGATGGAACACGATTTCTATGGCTTACAAAAGGAAATGTGGCGCTTTATAAGGGGGCAAAGAGCAGAAACTAAAGAACTGATAGACGTGAAGCACATAGAGAAGGACACCTGGATAGATTACTTAAAAGAATTATATGCAGAGAAACAGACCATACAGAGAGAACCACAGACCCCAGAGATTACAACAAACACGAAGACAATAATTAGTATGTTAGAAGTAGAGGAAGCACAGAAAAAACTTAAAAACCGTAAAGCCGCAGGAAGAGATGAAATAGCAAATGAACTTCTAAAATATGGAGGAGCCGCGGTAACAGAACAAATAACAACACTAATTAATAAAATTATAGCAAGTAATACAGTACCAAAAGAATGGAAATCAAGTATTCTAATCTTATTATTTAAAAAAGGCGATAAGAAAGAACCGCAGAATTATAGAGGGATAAACCTACTGAATACAACTTTAAAATTAACAACAAAAATTCTATCAACGCGAATAAACCAAACAACAACATTGGCAGATGAACAACAAGGATTCCGCAGCGGAAGATCGTGCACAGATGCAGTTTTTGTGATAAGACAAATAACCGAAAAAGCAATCGAATATAATAAACCAGCCTTTATGTGCTTTATCGACCTGACAAAAGCATTCGATAGAGTAAGGGCGAGAGATGTCATACACCTTTTATATAATAGAGAAATACCCTTGGACATTATAAAAACTATCGAAAACATCTATGAACAAAACACAATAGAAGCTAGAATTGATGGAAAACTCACAGACTCAATAAACATCGGAACGGGAATTAGACAAGGAGATTCGTTAAGCCCCTTATTATTTAATTTAATAATGGACGTAGTAATAGAGAATGTCAGAGAAGGGAGAGGATACAGGATGGGGAATAAGGACATCAAAATACTCTGTTATGCAGATGACGCAGTACTAATCGCTCAACATGAAGACGATTTACAAAGACTGGTCCACAAATTCAATACGACAGCGAAAAGGTTCAATATGATCATCTCAACAGAAAAAACAAAATCACTGGTAGTTAGTAAAGAACCCATTAGATGCAAGATAGAGATCGACGGTAAATGTATCCAACAAGTTATGGAATTTAACTACCTGGGTATCGCCATATCGAGTTATGGAGATATCGAAAAAGAAGTGAAAGACCGGGTACAAAAAGCAAATAAGGCAGCAGGTTGCTTGAACGACGCAATATGGCGAAATAAATACATTAAAACTGAAACAAAAGCGAGAATATATAAATGAACGATAAGACCACTACTAACATACACAGCAGAAACAAGACCTGACACATCACAGACACAAAGAATGTTGGAAACGGCGGAGATGAGGATATTAAGAAGAATAACAGGAAACACGCTGAGGGATCGGGTACGAAGTGAACAAATAAGGAGAGAATGCAATGTGGAGGAAATAAACGAATGGACACTTAAAAGAAAAATAGAATGGAACAATCATATAAACAGAATGACGGAGAGTAGAGTAGTCAGAACAGCTAGAGACAAATCACCACTGGGAAGAAGAAGTATAGGCCGCCCACGCAAACGATGGAGTGACAATATACCATAGAGGAATAACTCATTTTTGAACAGGCAGAATTGCCTATAATGAAGAGAAGAAGAAGAAGAAGAAGTGTGATTGTGAAACCTACACAGAACACCACGAGGCTAATGACTTAAGGAGGTTGTTGTGATGACCATGACACGGCTACGCTCTACTGGTATACAACCTGACGTAGGATCCGGTAAGTTGAGGTAAAGACTTCTGGCACGATGTCCTTGGAGAGGTCCCACTGCTACACCAACACGGATTCGATTGCACCAGGATATGCCTTTCACAGGCCCTACAGGGTTATAATACAAAACATACAAGAGGCTACATTGGCAGCAGGTGCCTGGTGCATCTACACCGATGGGTCTAAAACAAGGGTCAGGCTGTGGAATTTATTCCATATCCCTGAATCTTAATATAAAATGGGCAATGGGTTCAAATGCCAGTGTAGTTCAAACAGAGCTCACTGCTATCTCCAACGTCGCAAAAGACTACCAGAAGAAACATTACTGGTAATAATATTTACATCCTTACGAATAGCAGACAGGCACTACTAGCTCTGAAATGTCACCAGACCCTGATCGAAGCTTGGATCAAAGGCCATGGAAAATCAAAAGGCAACCGTATAGCTGACTCGTTAGCTAACAAAGCAGCCTCCCAAAAACTCTTGGGACCTGCACTCTCACAAGCTTATCGGCATCAGCTGTGGCGGATCTACTAAAGAAGCACTCCCTTGAAGGATAGATGAGACGACGAAACAGGCTGCAAGCTATAGCCAAGGAACTTCTACAGTCTCCGAACAGCGAAACAGCCGAAAAATACACATGACTATGAACAGACAGAACCTGCGCACAGCCACTGGCATCCTGACTGGCCACTCTCATCTACGAAAACACTTCCACAGGATGGAGTTATCTGATACTCCACTGTATAGAGGATGTGAACAGGAAGACGAGACTGTCGAACACATTCTTTGCGAATGCCCGACACTCTCACAGATTAGACGAGCAGATGTTAACACATGCCACCATGAGGGAGCTACCTTCAGGCGACATCATCACCTACTTTAAACAAGTAGGCTGGCTGACGAGCTAGAAGAAAGGCTCGACCTCAGAAGGATGCACAATGGGCCAAATGTAGCTTTACAGATACAGAGAGCTACGAAGCTAATGACCATAGTAGTTAAATGATGATTTTTTGAAGACTTCGTGCTGGTAAATCCAGAACTTTATGGTAAATAATCAAAAGCCATGACTACTATAACCATCTATTTAAAAATAAAATGCGTCAAAGGTTATCAGGGTGGCCCAGTATCAAAACAAAAAAGGTTACTTGAATGACAGTGTAACCATCAAAAAATATTTAATAGATTCGAAGGAAAATACTTTTTTGGAAATATTAAAAAATTATTTTATAAATGTTTATATATGTAGGCACCTTTTATTTCTGAGTGATTTTTTTTATTTTTTTAAAAAACGTATCATTTTAAACGTTTTTTATATATATTACTATGTTTATTTTCCCTCTATTTAGTTTTCCTTCGGCTAATGTACAAGTAATTTTTTTTATTTATTAATTTATGTAAAAAAATATTAATACGCTCTGAAGTAGATAATTAAAATTAAGAAACCCTTCATTTAAGTATTACTGCAAAGAAAAAAATTGCCCAGGTTTGTTAGTTTTATTTAAACCTTAATTTTTACCTTTATGCCCATACTTGTATGACGTAGATCGAGAATATGCCGAGTTGCTGTTTAGAACTGCAAGGACCTCGTTCGATGATTCTATTTTGAAGGTCTTGACTAAAGAAAATGTCGAAGAGATATTAAAAGAGGGTCCAGGTAACTTATAATAATTAGTGTAAAAAAAAAAAACATCGACGAGCTAGTAGAAACACCTCACTAGACAGGTCCTTGTGAATAACATTTGTACTGAGTGATTTTTTTTGTGAAAGTGTCAATATCTTCATAATTTAGAATACGACGAGCTTTACTTTGTTAGCAAAGTAGTTGTTTTGTAGCTTATCATAAGGTGAAATTGGGAATAATTGGCATTTTCAGCTATGGTGAAAAAGGAAATGGTTCGTCATCAAAAAATATTAATTAATACACAACAAATTTAAAGAATATTTATATTTATTTGTTACCAATGTAAGGGTTTCCTTAATTCATTCCCTAATATTTTTTGTTTTTGTTGCTTTTTAAACGACATATTTTTCTTTAAGTTTATTATCATCACACCATTTCCATATCCTTTAAAATTTGTTTTCGAGTGAAAAACGGCTTCAATAAACTACAAAATCTTCGGATTTTAGCAATTACAATTACTCATATAGTGCGTTTTTAAAATCACCTTCATTTTATCCTAGCAAGATTTAAAGGTTTGAAAAGTAAGATTTATGACAGAAGAATCATAATAGCCCAGTTGCCAGGAGAAGGATATTGACCAAAAGCTCTCACAAAATGTGATATCGATAAAACTTGGCACTTAAGTACTTGAAAGGTTGTAGAAAACGATTAAAAAATCTTTGCTGCTCTAAAGTGTATGCTAACTTCACGATTTCGAAAATAAAATCGAAAATTTGGTTTCTCCATTATATCTCGAATAAAAAATATTTTTTTTCGAAAAATTAATAGCACCACTGTAACGACGGTGGAATTTTTTGAACCATAAAAATACCAAAAAAGGACCATGGGCGTAACAAGGTAACAAGGTTGTGAAATAAATCACACTTGTTCCCAAGAACAAAGACATTAAATGTCCTACACTGCACCAGCGTCTGGACTTCAACAACTACTCCTTGGGCTATATGCTCCCCCAGGTATTGAATTACGAAAGTCCAGACGTGGTTTGGCGCCCGACCAAATCGGGGCTTTAAACCAAACACTTTGATTTTATTATTAAAGGAGCTTGCCATTCTTAGACCGTTCAAACATCCTTTAGGGATAGGATGTCGAGCTAGCCTGCTTCTTACTGATGAGGAACAATAATTCCGAAACCGGTCTAAGAATGACAAGCTCCTTTAATAATAAAATCAAGTTTTTGGTTTAAAGCCCCGACTTGGGATTAATACATAACCAGGATATTTTCATGGCTTTTAAATAGAACATAAAAATATTTATTGCATGCCTATTTCTGACTTGATTAATAATTACATTTAAATATCTACATCACAAGATTGAAACGAATGTCGTATTGTAAGTTTAAATTTACTGACAGAAGCCATATTAATCAAGTAGTTCTTTTTCATAAATTGCAAAAATATTGAACCAAACTGTTTCGTTTGTCATGAAAAAAATTTAATACGTTAATACCTACACTAAAAAAAATTGATAAAAGTAAAAAAAAAATAGTGCAAGTTTAAAAACAAAACCAAGTTTATATATGACACCTCAGGGATATGTTTTAGGATCTAGTCATGTCAGTAACTTCATCGATGATACTGCTTGTTGTTAAATGTACGAGTTGAATCGATATTACTAAATAAATATAAGTTATTTTAAACAAAAATTTTTCGCTCTTTCACGTGGTGCTATTAGTTTTTCGATTTTTTTTCGAGATATAATGGAAAAGCCAAATTTTCGATTTTATTTTCGAAATTGTGAAGTTAGCATACCTACACTTTAGAGCAGCAAAGATTTTTTTATCTTGTTTTACACCCATTCAAGTACTTAAGAGCCAAGTTTCATCGATATCACATTTTGTGAAACTCTCTGGCAACTGGTCTATAACGAATTTGTATAAGTTTCAATAAAAATTAAAAACGTTAAAAAGGTTTTAGCGATTTTTTTCGATAATTTTGAGGTTATGTTGAAAAATGATTAATAAAAAAGTTTTAGATTTTTTAATTGCCTACAATTTTTACATCAAACTTTTTTCGATAGGATGCATATTTCAGTCAGAAATCGTAAAAAACATCTATCCCTCAAATATTAATTTTCCTGCTACCCACATACTTTTTCAAGAATTCCGGTATTTAAAATCGGTTTGGCCCTGATCTATACTTGTATGCGATATATAATATAATCGTATGAATATCACAACAAAACAGTCATTTTGCGTTTTTTATGTTTAGAAGGCTTTTTGTGTTTGGTCGATATTACACTCCTCCAAATTTATTATAATTATCTACTTAATTTTTAACTAAAATTAAAGTTATTTTCTATAACTACATATAAATGAACTTCCGATTATTTGTCCCTTATTTTTGTTATTACAAATACTCGAAAACGAATTAAATGCTTTTATTACCTACATTTCCGTTTTAAGTTTTTGTTTTGTGTATGTAATAATTGATTCTTGCTTATTAATGCATTCCGTGCTTTAAACTATTTATACGAGTTAATTTTTTTCTTTAAAAACCATTCTCTTTTCTTTTAGATCATGGAATTCATCCTCCAATTCATACACCGTGGAAAGCACCTGACGTTCCAGACACAGCTCATGTTTTCAAGAAACATAACGGAGTCTACAATGTTTATGAAAACGAAGAAGATATGAATAATAACAAACCTTGCGACTACAAATATCCCGATGTCATTCAGTTTACCGATGACTTTTATAATATGTGTAACATGATTGGTGACGGACCTCTGTAAGTACTAAAAACTGGATTTATTGCTATTGCTATTGTTTTATTTAAGAAAAACTAACAATTTTTTTTTGATTCAATGTAAATCGTTTTTTTTTTTTAATTTTCAACAACAAAATTAAACATATTACTCAAACCGACAACATCGTATCAATCAATGTAAAACAAATCAGACATTTATTTTGTCACGTAGGCCAAACAAACTGGCAACATCGTAAGATATGTAGAGCTTTCAACGAATCTTGTGATTACATGTATTAGGTCACGTATAACCAAATTAATTTTTGTTTTCTCCAACGTGAGAGACGAAGACGGACACAACACAGCCATTGCCGCTACACGGCTTATCACGTACGACAAAGATATACACAGGCGGGACGCGAATTTTTAACCAGTGCGCTTCTAACTGCAAACCAGCTTAGAACCCTCCGTTGACCAGCACAACGTAAAAATATTTCGTTTTCACAGGGTACTTAGCTGCGAATCAGGCGGTCCAATTTATTGTTATTTTAAACTTAAAATCAGTGCTCCTTAGTGCAGCAAATTTCGTTTTCACAGTGGTACTTAGCTGCGAATCAGGCGGTCCACTTTATTGTTATTTTAAACTTAAAATCAGTGCTCCTTAGTGCAGCAAAAATCAGTGTTTCATCACCACTCAAAGACAAAACATCTCATAAATCATATACGCATCATGAATTAAGTTAAAAACGGTTCATTCTTTACAATTACATATTTTCTGAATGATGTGATTTATTTTCGTTATTTACTAATATGGTTTAGTAAATTAAACAAGTACTTTTATTGTCAATTTGTGCGTTGTTCTTTCGTTATTTACTAATATGGTTTAGTAAATTAACCATGTACCTTTA
This sequence comes from Crepidodera aurea, assembly GCA_949320105.2. Classification (NCBI taxonomy): domain Eukaryota; kingdom Metazoa; phylum Arthropoda; class Insecta; order Coleoptera; family Chrysomelidae; genus Crepidodera; species Crepidodera aurea. The sequence continues at coordinate 25,655,389 of OX439477.1, forward strand.
TTGTTAATTTGTGCGTTGTTTCTTCGTTATTTTAATAAATCGTTAACTACAAGGTGTTTTTGATTTTGTTCTTGGAGTTGTAAAGACACAAAAAAAATCCTTCAAAATCTACAGTCCACTTAGAAGATCGACATAGTTAAAAAAGCGGCATTGTTCAACACATCGGTGCCCAATCTAAGGGAGAAAATATGATTTAGGAAAACCACGACAACCTAAATCACGATTCTGTACAGGTGGTTTTTATGTTCTATTTATTATGGTATTGTATGTTGTGAGGGGTTTACCTTATGGTGAGGGGGGCGGGTCCAATAGATCCTGGTGTTCGGGGGGGATGGGGAGGTCTTGGGCGTCGGCCAGAAGTCTGAAGTTGGGCTGTGGGAGTTTTGCTTTGGGTTTCCTGAAGAGGGGGAGACGACGAGGTCGCCAGGGGATGAGGAGGGTGTTTTGGGAGTGGGTGTTTGAGCCATTCAGAGTGCGAGAGACGTATTTTTTCCTTAGGAGTTGGAAACGAGAGAGAATTGGGGTGCTGGAGACGTTGTTGTAAACTTCTCTAGAAGGAAACAGATAGGGGAGATATTGGCATCGTTGTAGGATACGTCTCTCGAGTGAGGAGATTTTTCGGGCTAGGTGGGGGGTAGTACGCCGTATGGGACTGCTCTGTATTCGGCAACGGGGCGGATGAGGGAGTTGTAGATGTGTATAAGGGTTTTGGTGTTGCACCGTCCAAACCGGCCACATAAAGCACAAAGGAGGCCGGCTCGTTTACGCATTCTGTTAAGCGTGGTTTGTTCCCATTTCCTCCACCTCTTATATAACAACATAGATTGAACTTATTATAGGCAGGTGTTTAGTTGCGCCATCTAGTGATCGCACTACGATTCTTTGAATGATGTATAGGTTTTTTTGAATTTTTCTCCTCAGCTATACAATAAACCGGTACAATAAAATGATTTTCGTTTTATTTTTTGAACATAATTTCGTTTTTATTTCAGAAAATCATTTTGTTACCGTCGTTTAAGTTACCTCTCGTCTAAATTCCAACTGCATGTACTTCTCAACGAACTAAGGGAACTAGCATCGCAAAAAGCCGTACCGCATAGGGATTTTTACAATATAAGAAAAGTAGATACTCACATTCATGCAGCCTCATGTATGAATCAGAAGCATCTGTTGAGATTTATTAAAAAAACGTTAAAGAAGAATGCAGACGAAGTCGTTTCAGTTACTAAAGGTGTACCGATGACATTACGTCAAGTATTTCAGGTAAGAGTAGGTTAGCAACACTTTTTTCTAGTAAAATTATTGGGTAAGAAAACAGTAAACAAAGAGAAACATGAGAAATAATTATATCAGGAACGAAATATGATAACTGAAGATCATACAGATGTGGAAAAATTTTAACGGAACATAGGATTACCGGTGTGTTTTGGACGAGAGTTCATGTAGAAATCGACCAGCACAAAGAAATCTGCTCGACGGCGTATTAACTGTTCAATTGAACCAGTCTACATTGATGTATCCCTACTCTCAAATTACACTGGTAATCCTATGTTCCGTTAAAATTTTTCTACATCTGTATAGAATATCTAGTTTTCATTTGTCAGAAATAATATTAAAGTCTCTCTTTACTGAACATTTGGTCAGGACCGGACTGAACGCATTTCATATTTACATCAAGTGCAAAAACTGAATTATATTAAATTCACTTAGATTTATCCTCGTTGAATTATGAAAAATAAATTTAAAAATAGTTTTTATAGAAAAATAAACATGAATGAATGCTGTTCTTATATTTATAGATTTTTATCGAAAATTTTGAACTATCTTAATTCTAAAAATCAACCAGTTAATTAATTAATTTTATAATCTACAGCTAGGTGCCCGTCAATTAAATGTATAATATAGAAACCTATTTGAGACTAATTTGTTTATAATATGGAAACGGAGAATCAGAATTCTACAGAATATTAAACTTAAGTTCTGTAGAATTCTGATTAGAAATCAATTCCATGAGAATATAGTTTAATTTTTTTTATTTAAATTTTAGTCAATGAACCTCACAACCTACGATTTAACTGTGGACATGCTTGATGTTCACGCCGATCGTAATACGTTCCACAGATTTGACAAATTCAATGCCAAATATAATCCAATTGGAGAAAGCAGACTTAGAGAAGTGTTTTTGAAAACTGATAATTATCTGAATGGTAAATATTTTGCTAATATAATAAAGGAGGTTGCTAGTGATTTAGAAGAATCAAAATATCAAAATGTGGAACTCAGATTAAGCATTTACGGAAAAAGTAGAGATGAATGGGATAAATTGGCGCAGTGGGCTATCAGCGAAAATGTTTATTCAGACAATGTTCGCTGGTTAATTCAAGTTCCACGTCTTTTGTAAGTATTTTTATTATTTAACCAAATCAAATTCAATTTCCTATGTTAATTTTCCTCATGCAGCGCTATGCTCCTCACCCAGCAAACGTATCACGCGCACCTGCAGGCCCCAATACAGTTAGAGCTTCACCTCGAAGTCACTAACCCTATCGCTTGCCCTTCTACAGGGCAAAACGCTTTTACCCCTTTTTTCCCTTCCTCCCTTCCTGACTCAAGCAACCCAGTAAACACAAGGATATCCAATGGATGTCCAATGTATATCCAAAACGTACAATATGGATGTCGTTTGATGGACAAGGGATGTCCAGTGGATATTCCATGGATATCCATTGTACCAAAATGGACAATAATTGGATCTTCGATGGACATTTCATGGATGTTATCTGGACCTCTGACGAAGGTTTATTGGACCTATAAATTGACATATTTTGGACGTGAATGAACCAAAATGGACAATAATTGGATCTTCGATGGACATTTCATGGATGTTATCTGGACCTCTGATGGAGGTTTATTGGACTTATAAATGGATATTACCTGGACCAGTGATGGACATCTTATAGACTTCAGTTCCTAGTTTTTGAGAAATGCCTTTCCATTAAAAAAATATTGGAGTATGGAGTATTATTACTACATTCTACATATACAGGTGGTTCATAACTATTGGGACATAGGCTAAGGGCAAGTTATTGGGACCAAAATATTGCGATAGGACCAAAATTTTTAATATACCTTAATAAAATATTGCTGTGGAATAAGATACAGGTCGTGAAAGTTGGTTTTTTTTCGTTTTTTTCTGATAATGTCACTGTATATTTATCAATTGTTATCAAAATCGGCACAGAGGCATAACTTTGGACAAGGAATATTATGTTATGTATTATTTCACATTTCGTTATAGGGGGCGCCACGTGAATGAATCCTGACGATGAAATTAAGTGACGAAATTGGTAGTGTTCAGTACACTACTACTTTTAGGATATTTGTTGACTATTGAACGCAATCTTTACTACTTTCCCCAGAATTACTATTATTGAAATCACATATATTGGGATCAGACTGAAAGCTCGAAGCAGGTGGTGAAACAAAAGCAGAACTTGATGGATGGATTTGTGCGTCACTGTTAGAAGATAAGTTTATCTCTCTTCGAGTTCAAGTACTTCTTTCGTACGACGTTTTTCTCCATTCTTACCTGGCGATCAAAACACCAATCTCTTTTCTTTTTTGAAGAACTTATTAACAATGGAAAATGGAACTAATATTGAATATATTCTAAATCTTGGAACCAAATAAATAACCTGTCAATTGTCAGTTGTGAAGTTGAAATTATTCCCAGGAATGCCAACAGTAACAATGCTGCCAATTGGTTAAATTTATTTCGAAGTTAATTGGTCCATTAGAGGTCCATAAGAACATGGGACCGGAAAAGGATATCCATTGAATGTCCATTAATGGTTATCCATTGTATGTCTATGGACTTTTGATGGATGTCCATCAGATATCCTGTGTTTACTGGGAAGAGTTGCCACGAGTTATTCTCGTTTAAAGATTTTCCTCCGTGGGATTATGTAATCCGCTTTGGATGCCGGCTAACCACAATGAAGTGGGGTGTGGATTGATATAAGGTGTTAACTAAAAAGAAAATGGGCGCCAGGAGATTGTTTTACCCTCATCCAAAATTCAGTCAATTTAGTCACTCAACCTCCAGAATGGATCTAAATTGAGCCCACTAATAAAAAAAATAAACTACGTCGCAACCAAAAATTTGCTTACCTTCGTTCGGGTCAAGACTATTTGTGACTATTAGTGATTGAAAGAAAAGTAATTAATTACTCAATATCGGTTTAATAATTTCACTTACACAAACTGTACAGGTCACACAAAAAAAAAATAAAAAGACAAAGGAATCCAAATGATCCCACTAAAGTTTCGCTAGTTAAAAAAAAAGTTAAATTATTCAATTAATTAATTAAATGACGAATAATAGGGGTGTTACACCGTCCGCGAGAGCTCTCAAGGTCGTTGGTATTGGGCGTAAAATAAAATACCACTCGCTCCTATAAGTCGCTTACAAAGTACCAAATAAAAATTAGAGAAAATATATATAAATACTAAGTTAGAGACCTGTAAAAATTACGAATTAACAAATAATGTCTATGAACCAATATATAAAAAGAAAGGAAAAACTTGTGGTTGTTCAAAATTAAATAGCAACAACTTGCGGCTACTAACTCGTCAGGTCAGGTCAGCTCAACCCGGAAATCTGGTTGACAATCAGCCCAACACGAGAATCTGGACGTCTATCAGCCCAACACGAGAATGTGGTTCACAATCGCCCAGTACGAGAATCTGGACGTCTATCCGCCCAACACGAGAACCCCTTTATACAGTGAAGGGGAATTCTCGGCAAACTTCCCTGACAGATGCTTCCGTATAAGGTGAATCCTCGGAGAATCAGATCGTCTAACGTGGATGATACTACCCCTGACAAAAATGGCGGCGTTACGAACGTGGCGTGATTCGATACAAAATATCAATTCCTCTTCAAGAGAATCAGACCAGGGTAAACACACCAAATCAAATAGGCACCCTGCACGTCTAACAATACGGGAATCGCTCGTCTATCCCAATCAATGGTACGAAATAATCTTCATAAACACCGGGCGACTCCTCAAAATTTTGTCTAAACCACGTTATACTTATCACCCACAAGAAAGAAAGACAAGGCCCGTCCCAAAATTTCCTTCGAAATCATTCTCGAACGAATCTCACCACGCAAGACCAGAAAGAGATTCATCTAATAATCGCCACGGGTCACTTAATACGACTTGCGATCTGACCAATGAAATAACTGGTGACTGGCTAACACAGCCGTACAACACCTTAAAGTTAACAGAAGAAATGAACGAAACGACAGTTCGAAACATGACATCAATAAGAATAAAGTAAACAATCTATTTTAATGTTCGAAATACTTTATATGAAACTAACTAGCTCGTTCAAATGGATATAAATTGAGTCAAAAAAAATTGAGGCTATCTTATGTGATATATGGTTCCTAAATAATATAATTCGATCCCTACAGTGGCTCACATCTACAAGGTATGAAAAACTAATTAATGTAGTAAGGTCTTAATGCCGAATTTAAACGTTACAGACCCAGATTGGTCGATTAATCAGTGTTTGCCCCTCCTCCCTTTTCTAAAAGAGCGACTTTGTGTTCAAAACCAGATCGACTTCAATAGTAGAAGAAATATTTGATTATAGCAAAAATTGATCTATTCGTGGGTTCTTCTATTTGCTGACATATAACTGGGAAGGCATAAGACTTAATTTTCAAACTGTGTTTCGTTTAGATCGTCAAATATAACAGAAATATTGGTTTGAAATTTTTTTCGAGATATTTATGCTTTTCTTTATTTTTTTTAGTGACATCTTTAAGCTGAACAAGGTCCTAAACTGCTTCCAAGAAGTCATGGACAATATTTTCCTTCCACTTTTCGAAGTAACAGCTAATCCAAGCTCCCATCCTGAACTACATAATTTTTTGCAGTACGTGATCGGTTTTGACTCAGTCGATGACGAAAGTAAACCAGAAAAAAATCCGCTGTTTGATAAGGATACTCCCACCCCGGAAAAATGGACCGACGTAGAAAATCCCAATTATGCGTATTATTTATATTACATGTACGCAAATTTAACCGTTTTAAATAACTTTAGGAATGATAAAGGTCTGCATACGTTTGTTCTTAGACCTCATTGTGGTGAAGCTGGACCAGTACAACATCTCGTGTGCGGTTACATGCTTTCTGAGAATATCTCGCATGGATTGCTTCTTAGAAAAGTACCAGTTCTTCAGTATCTCTATTACTTGGCACAGATTGGTATCGCGATGAGTCCTTTATCAAACAACAGTCTGTTTTTAAATTATCATCGTAATCCTTTACCCGAGTATTTAGCTAGAGGATTGATGATTTCTTTGTCGTCCGATGATCCTCTTCAATTTCACTTTACTAAAGAACCGTTAATGGAAGAGTATAGTATTGCCGCTCAGGTATGGAAATTATCCAGTTGTGATATGTGCGAATTAGCTAGGAATAGTGTTTTAATGTCGGGATTTTCGCATAAAACCAAGCAATATTGGTTGGGGCCTAATTATACCAAAGAAGGTGTAGCTGGTAATGATATAGCGAGAACTAACGTACCGGATATTAGAGTGTCTTTTCGTTATGAAACTTTAATGGATGAATTATCGAATATTTTCAAACCTCATCTTCAAAATAAATCAGCTTAGATTCGGCGATTATACGGGTTCCCTAGAAAAAAAATGAATTTGTTAGAAATGGGCATGTTTTTTTTTTACTTCAGTGTCAACGGCATCGACTACTCTGGTCATTAGCCTCGTGTTCTGTGTAGGCTTTGTTACTGTTTCCCAGCGCCACTTTAGGAACAGCACTGTTAATTAGAACCCAACAGTGAATGGTCGAGTGGGGAATCACACCTGGTATATGAAAATCAATTTCTAAATTTTTTAATTAAGTAAAAATCAGAAAATGATTTCTGCCGACGGTGGGATTCGAACCCACAACCCTTGGATTATGAGTCCAGTGCTCTACCACTGAGCCACCCACTCCAATAAAATGGGCATGTTATTGTATTTTTTTTTATTAACTTGGCTTGAACACTTAAAGAATTTCTCCTTAAAGGAATCACGAATATACAGGGTGAATCACGGTGAACGCCGCGGTCCATTGTGGCTAAACGGTTAATATTTTGAAAATTTTGTTTCTTCGTGGATATGTGGGTTGATAAAGGCTACATTTTAAAATTATTTTGAACTGTACAGGTTGTCCCAAAAAAGTGTGGCGTATCAAAGTTATATTATTTCTTATGGAATACCCTATATTTTATTGCATTTATAGATTATACGTTAAAAATAAGATAAACTTTCTGAAGTATTCCCTATACCTAAGCTTTTTAGTTTTCGAGATATTTTGATATTTCTGAAAACGGAAGCATTTACAAGAAAACCAATAACTTCGAGACCTATGGAATCAGCCAGTGCCGGTCCTAGACATTTTTCTAGTGGATGCGAACAATGAAGAATATCACCAACTTTTGATTTTTATCCTACAATAGACTCTATTAACAATACAAAAATACTGTAAAAAATTTTTTTTCATACGTCTGATAGTTTCCGAGATATTTAATTTCTTAGCTAGGCGTGCGACGACGCGGAGTCATCGGCTGCTGTGACGTCACTTTACAACGATCGGTCAATGCGTGCTCTGTTCCCGACCTGTGTGTCGAAAATTGATAAAAATGTCGAATTCAGACACTAGAAAATCATATAGTGTGCCAAAGTGTTTAAATTCAACTACTAATGTACCCGAAAAGTTGTTTTTATTGTTGCTTTCGAACCTAAAACTCGAAAGAAATGAATTAGTAGCTTGTGTGAGTCGGAAAAAACCATGAAAAATGGACCAAACTTTACCCGGATCGGATACTGAACACGATGGCGATATCAGAATTTCTCTTTTCGCCAGCCCAACCCCTAAAACGGCCACAAACTACCCCCTAATGAGGTTAAACGGGCAGCACATCATTTCACTGTAAAAAAAACTTCTTTCCCCACGTTTTCGAGGATGCTGAGCACGGTGGTGGTGTTAAAGATTATTTCTGACCCTCACCAACCCCTCCACCGGCCAAAACTCACCCCCGACAGGAATGTGTTCTTTCTTTAACAGCTGCAAAACGCGTGTTTCCCAGTTTTCGAAGATGCTGAACACGATGGTGTTGTTAAGATTACTTCTGACCCTCACCAACCCCTCCACAGGTCAAAACTCACCCCCGAAGCCGCTGATATAAAAAGTTTTCAATCTGCGGCGCCCCCTGGTCGCGGCGCCCGCATACTTCGCGTACGCCTTAAACCGGCCCTGGAATCAGCTAAATCCAATTTTAACTGAAGAAAATTAGACTACCAATTGAAAGCAATAATGTATTTAGAGTTGTTTAAAATTATACAGGGCGTCCAAAATGGGGCAATTTTCTAATGACATATTCAAACGACAATATCGTTCTTATTTTAAATAGGACACCCTGTATTTTATAATCCTATTATGTAGCAAATTCCATTACCTTTTAAAAATTATAAAGGTCGACTATGCCTAAATCTATTAATTTTGGAGTTATTTTTATTTTTGTTAAATTTTACGTTATTTTTCCACCGTAATGCCTAAATATAACACTCTGTATTTGATCAGCTTAGACTATGATCCGAAAAAATTATCTTTGAAACTATGTGTTTGGTTTTGACATTATTAAAAATATTTCGAGATGCATCAAAATCTGTATGGTTAACCGTCATACTAATCCATTATTATGAAAAGTGGATTCATCTGTAAACAGCACATTATAAAAAAATCATCTTCACTAACCTTCTCGGATGCCCATAAACAAAAATCTATCCTTTGAAAATCTGTTTCATACAAATTTTCGAAACATTTTTAATAATGTCAAGACCAAACACATAGTTTCAAAGATATTTTTTTCGAATCGTAGTCTAAGCTGTTCAAATACTGGGTGTTATATTTAGGCATTACGGTGAAAAAATAATGTAAAATCTAACAAAAATAAAAATAACTCCAAATTTAATAGACTTAGGCATAGTCGGCCTTTATAATTTTTAAAAGGTAATGGAATTTGCTACATAATAGGATTATAAAATACAGGGTGTCCTATTTAAAATAAGAACGATATTGTCGTTTGAATATGTCATTAGAAAATTGCCCCATTTTGGACCCCTGTATAATTTTAAACAACTCTAAATACATTATTACTTTCAATTATTAGTCTAATTTTCTTCAGTTAAAATTGGATTTGGCTGATTCCATAGGTTTCGAAGTTATTGGTTTTCTTGTAAGTGCTTCCATTTTTAGAAATAACAAAATATCTCAATCCCTCTAATCCTCTATCCCTAAGGAAATGGATTTGAAGTGGCTCCAAGCTGAGTAAATCGCCCTCCTCTATATGTCGTGCTCACGGCTACAGAGCCGTTGGATTCTGCAAGGCCACCATTCCACAAGAATGTGGATAGAGGTTTAGTCCTTCTCCACATAGAACTTACACTCATTTTCCTGTATTAATCCAAATTTTCTAAGATGTCCTTTTCTTACTCTGGTTGGACAGTTCATTCATCATAAAGCGAGTCGTACATTGTTGAGGAATTCCCACATTATTATTAAATTATTAATTTTAAATTTTGAGTTCAAAAAGTGTTCAAAAAATCAATAATTATTTTGTTTTTTGAAAATGATTCAATGATAATTCTGATTCAGACGATAGAGGCACCATTTCTGAACTTGAAAGTTTGTGGTTTTCGAGTAATTTTTTTTTCTTTTATGGCCATTCTAAGTAATATTCAACCACAGTTATTATAAAAATTTTCCTAACCAATAAAAATCCTATGAATCTACTAATTATGAGTCAAAAATTTTCTACCTGCATGGGGAATTCAAATTTGATGAGGTATTGGATATTTCCAACTTTGTTCTTTTTTTTTTAATTTTAAATTTTGATGATTTTTAAACAGGACTGTCTGGAGCAACTATTTTTAAAATAGTGTGACTTTAAGTACAACAATGTCAAATCCCAAAAAATCCAAATTTCGACTTTGATCCCTTCCCATTTAAAAACCAGTCAACTTATTGAAATGCGGGAATACTTAAGAAAGTTTATTTTATTTTTATCGTATAATCTATAAATGCAATAAAATATAGCGTCTTCCATAAAAAATAATATAACTTTGATACGCCACACTTTTTTGGGACTGTATATTTTAAAATAATTTTAAAATGTAGCCTTTACCAACCCAAACATCCATGAAGAAACAAAATTTTCAAAATATTAACCGTTTAGCTACAATGGACCGTGGCGTTCACCGTGACTCACCCTGTATATGTACCTATATTTTTCGACGTCTTGTATTAAAATTTGTCCACTTCTATGCATGTCTTAATTAAAGTTTTAGCACAGATTAGAGAGTTACAGATATGAAGCTCCGCCCATTTCCTTTGATGTTTCGATTGCCGCTTTCTGTGACCTTGGATCTTTAAATTGGAGTGCACCCATGTTGCCAGTTCTGAAAGAAACATCCCGGGTACAGTGTTGCCTTTTCATGTAACGTATTTGTCAATTGCCATTAGAAATAAGAAATATATTTATAAAATATTGTGTTTTTGCTGTCATAGTGTTCTGAAAGATAATATTTTTGGCATTAATAAACATTAGAAACTTAAAATCAAAGTAAACTGTAAACGATATCATGAACTGACAAATGCACTAGTATGCAAGCCATAATCAAAGAAAGAAGAAGAAGAAGAATGATTTCGTGAATGGGTCAGAAGTTGACAAACACGCATACTGTTGACCAGTGTTGCCGTTTGGGTAGAAATTTCCCCCTTGGATTTATACTTTTTGTCAATTCATATTTTGGTTTTTAATAGTACATTAAGCAACGCATTTCATATGGCATTCTGTTATGACACGAGTTTTTTTAAAGAACGAGCTGCGCGATTCGTTTTTTAAACTTGGACTCGTGTCATAACAGAATGCCATATGAAATGAGTTGCTTAATGTACTATTACAAATTCCTGATATATTATTAATAAGTGATGCAGGACTTTTTTATCAAGAATAACTTAGGTACACACTGTATATTAATAATTTAATTAATTTATTATGTAATGTTTTTGTTTGGCTTATTGCTTAATTTTACACTTTTGATTCGGCAACACTGCTGTTGACAGCCTTCAAAGTGAGTTTTAAATTGGCGTGCAATTCTATCTCTGTCTAATTTCGTTTCTCTTGTCTCACCTTCTTATCTGTAACTCACTAATCTGTGGAATTGACCATATTTCACTTAAAAAAGATGAGGCATTTGTCGTTATGCCGTTGGCACCACTTGCTGTCAATTTAATGTCACCTATACAATATACAATAAAAGTAATGAAACAATACGCATACACTATCAAGAAAGAGTTATTTTTATATTTTGACCATTTACGAAAATGGACCTTTATGCCTATTACTAATAAAATCATTTGCTAAAACCAATATATTATATCTTCCTGATAGCTTTAGTTATTCGTGAAATCTAATTATAATAAAAAAGATCCAAGTTAAAATAGTATTCAGAGGGAGGGCATTTTTAGGTGACGTGGCTTCTCGATCCTATAATGTTTTAAAAAATAAACATATACACTTTCAGATGATACATAAATAAAAATAAATAAATGAGGCAACGACAACGATTTCTATTTAGGATCAGTCAAACTGCGTTGGAGATACCTGTTCCTCGCAGAATTTGTACAATCTTCGATGTATGATCTTCAAAAAAAGCTCCAGCAAGTGGCTCATGAGACTTATTGTTCTGTAGTCACTGCACTTTTTGGCCCCCTGCTTTTTTGGCAGAACTATAAACTTCGATCTCAACCATCCTTTGGGTATTTTTCCGCTATTGTATACTTCATTGAATATGATGGTTAATTCCTTTTTGAAATCCACCTCGAAAGGTTTGATGATCTCTGACTGCACCTCATCTGGACCAGCAGCTTTTCCATCCTTTAGGGTTCGCATTGGTACTTCAACTTCGTCTAAAAGGATGTTTGGTCCTGATATGTCTTTCGTTATCTGTTGTTCTGCTCTTAGTTCTGAGTTGCTTCTTTGGCAGAACTATAAATTCCGATCTCAACCATTCTTTGGGTATTTTTCCGCTATTGTACACTTCATTGAATATGATGGTTAATTCCTTTTTGAAATCCACCTCGAAAGGTTTGATGATCTCTGACTGCACCTCATCTGGACCAGCAGCTTTTCCATCCTTTAGGGTTCGCATTGGTACTTCAACTTCGTCTAAAAGGATGTTTGGTCCTGATATGTCTTTCGTTATCTGTTGTTCTGCTCTTAGTTCTGAGTTGCTTCTTTGGCAGAACTATAAATTCCGATCTCAACCATTCTTTGGGTATTTTTCCGCTATTGTACACTTCATTGAATATGATGGTTAATTCCTTTTTGAAATCCACCTCGAAAGGTTTGATGATCTCTGACTGCACCTCATCTGGACCAGCAGCTTTTCCATCCTTTAGGGTTCGCATTGGTACTTCAACTTCGTTTAAAAGGATGTTTGGTCCTGTTATGTCTTTCGTTATCTGGTGTTCTGCTCTTAGTTCTGAGTTGCTTCTTTGACAGAACTATAAATTCCGATCTCAACCATTCTTTGGGTATTTTTCCGCTATTGTACACTTCATTGAATATGATGGTTAATTCCTTTTTGAAATCCACCTCGAAAAGTTTGATGATCTCTGACTGCACTTCATCTGGACCAGCAGTTTTTCCATCCTTTAGGGTTCGCGTTGCTACTTCAACTTCGTCTAAAAGGATGTTTGCTCCTGTTATGTTGTTCGTTATTTGTTGTTCTGCTCTGAGGTCTGAAAACAATTCTTTCACGTAATTTTGTGTCTATAATTATTTCTCCTCTTTCATTTTCCATTTTTCCTATTGATTTCTTCTTGATTTTTCCTGTTAGTTCTTTGATCGTCTTATACATTCCAAATGTGTCGAGTTTTGATTGTGATCTTTCAATCTCTATGCATTTGTCTTTGATTTTTTGTTCTTTTGCTTCCCTGATCTTTCTTCTAATTTGGTTATTAATAGTCCTATATCTGTTCATGTCATTATTTATTTTGAGCATTCTTCTTTCTCTTCCATTAGTTTCAAAATATCTTGGATCATCCAGGGTTTCCTCTTATCCACCTTTGTTGTTAGTAACTCTTTCTTTATTGTTTTTGTAACTTTGACTATTTTATATATTTTTTCATCAACTTGATTATCTCTTTGTGGATTTCTTGTAGTTCACTAATTTTTTTCTTCGGTGAAAAAAAAATTTGATTCCGTATTTGGCTTCGGACATACTTAGTTTGGATTTTATCGAAGCGAGGTTTTTGTTTGTCTTTCTCCATCGCAATCCAGAAGCTTTTGTTGTAGATCCTGTATTTGAACGCTCCTCAACTCTAGATTATCTTCTATTGATTTGCATTCTGTTGTATTATTATCAGCCGTAGCACAATTATTTTTCATTTCGTCCAATTGTGCCTTCAATGTAGCACGATCTTCTAAGATTACGTCTGCTTCAACAAGGTTTACATACAAATCGAATTCTTGTTTGTTCAGCTTTTACACTATTCCTGGCTTCATGTTCTTGCTGTTTCAACGCCAGAGTTTGTTTGGGTCTTTCGTTAATGGCCTCGGCTTCTTCGGCCCTCCTCTTAAATACATTTTGTTGTATGCTATGCATACATAACCTTCACGCATCGTCCTTACCAACTTAACTTTGGCTTGCTTCATTTAGTCGTTTTAGTTAATCACTCGGTTCAGTGTTTTCGAAGCTTTTTCTTCATTTTTGTCAATTCTTGCTCTAGATCTTGTATTCTTTTCCTACGCTCTTTGCTCTTTTGCCTAGTTTTCTGCCAGCAAAATATTGGTCGTTGGTGATCAATTGCCTTGTGATTTCTTTGAGATTTAGTTCTATTTCAATCTCAGTTAATTGAACGTTTAGTTTAAATTGTGTATCAGCATGGAATTCTTGTCTTTCTTCAAGTCCTCGTTATATGTTTACTTAAACTTACCTATTGATGATTAAATGTTAATTTAATCACAAATATAGCGGATTTAAAAAAAAAGTTCACCCTCTGCCTAAAAAACAAAAATGCAAAAAAATCCATGGTTCGAAATTTGAGATTTTTACATTTTATTGACTATTCAAAAAAGATGATTTTATTCTACATTAAATTTGATGTTTTTTATATGCATATATTTATCGAAATTGATTAATTTATTTTTTATTTAGTCATTTAATAGCTAATAGAATTGTGATGAGACGAAGCCTTAATTATAGTAGGAATCTTCTAATTGTTAATATTTTTAAACGAGTTACATTAATATTTTTGTAGTATTTTTATACCTCCTGTTTTAATTTAGTAGTGAACCATATTAAAAATATATAAATTAGGATTACAAAAGTATGTTGAAAATGTAGATGATTAATGATATAATGCATAATATATTTACTTAAGATGTAACGAATTCATATAAATTTTATTTTTACGAATGTTATGACTATTAAAAAAAATATTAATAAACTAATTTACTCATTAATAACGATATTTTAATTACAAAACCTTTTTAGATGTGGTAAGAAGAGAGTATTGACATTAAATTTTGACTGAATCTAGTCAAGATGCCACTCTCTTCTTTTTTATCCCTTTCAGAGATTAATACGAAGTGAGTAAACCAGTAAGGAATTTTAATTTATTAGATTCGACATCCTAAGACCGGTTTCTGTCTTTCGACTTCATCAGTTAGGCTTTTGGAATCCAATAAATAAAATTCCAAACTCGTACAAGTCAATAGCTATATCCGCTATAAGATAACATTTTTAGATGTGCTACCATCTGTGGTATGAAGAGAGTATTGAAATTAAATTTTGACTGAATCTAGTCAAGATGTCACTCTCTTCTTTTTTATCCCTTTCAGAGATTAATACGAAGTGAGTAAACCAGCAACTGATGAAGTCGAAAGACAGAAACCGGTCTTAGGATGTCGAATCTAATAAATTAAAATTCCTTACTGGTTTACTCACAAAACCTTTATTTTAAATCAATTATACGACAAAATGAGAAAAATATAAGCAATTAATTTTTTTATTTATTATTAAAAGTGGGTATGGCAGTTGCAAAAAAAGGTTTCTAAATTCAGATTGAAAGTTTTATAACTTTTCAAAACCAGAAAACACCACTGAATGACATTTTATTTGTACCTAAAACTGCATTTTGTATATACCCCTGCTACTAGAATGAACATCGTTCTAGAACGGATTAATGCAATAACAGGTAAACGTGTTTGAGACTCGTTGACATGGATTTTTTTCTGATTGTCCCGCCCTTTTGGTAGTATTCCATTCATTCTATCACAAAGTCGAATTTCATTTTGGAGAGGGTTCTGGAACTGACCCTATGGTGTACCAGTTTACCAGGACTACCGAGATATGCTCATAGCCTTTTTAAACTGTATCGTAGCTTCTAAGTGGACTGTAGATTTTATAAGGAACGTAGATGAACTGTAGTATTTTTTATCTTCCTAACTCCATTAACAAAAACAACAAACACCTTTTATTTAACGGTTTATTAAAAATGTTGAATAAATAAATAAATCACAAACAACTTAACAATAAATTACTTTAATAAGTAATGAACGAACAAATTATTAGTAAACGTATTAAAATGATCACATTATTCAGAAAATATTTTTAGTCGTTCAAGCTTATCCCCGCCCGTCCGATTGTTCTAGAAATGAATTGTTAGCGTTGGTGTACGTGTTGTTTTACATGTTTCTAGAAAAAAGACCGTTAGAATTCTGCGCTGTTGATATTGGCATACGTGACAAGCCTCGCGTAATTTAAAACATCCGTTAAGACGTCTGTGTCTCAGCGCTGTTGTCAGATTGAAATGGGCTTGTGTTTACTTTGTTTTAAAAATTAAACAGATGCGATGTTGTCGATTTGAGTTTACATGTTTAATTTGTTTTGAAAATTAAACACATTTTATAAGAAATTTTTGATTATGTGTGACGCCCCTGAAATTTTTAGTGGTATTTTTGGGAAAGGAAAGGAATGTGAATGACCTTCCTATACATAAACCTAAACAAATTATGAGTTACATGAATTCTTTATATAACTTAAGAGCAAACCGAACCCTTTGAAAAATTTTAATAACCTTTTAAGCCTTTAGTTCTCGTCTGATTTTTGTGAAATTTTCAGGAAATACTAATAATTCCAAAACTTAGTGTGGAGAAATCTTTATTTTTTTGTAAACCTTCGAAAAGTATTTATTTTGCACAAATGAAAAGAAAAATAGTCTAATCTCCCAGGAATTGGACATTGAATGTCAACGTTGCCACAACGTCTGGACTTCAAACAACTGCTCCTTGGGCTATATGCCCCAACAGGTAATGAATTATAGAAGTCCCGACGTTGGTTGGAACCTGAGATATCAGGACATTAAACCAACAACTTTGATTTTGTTATTAAAGGAGCCCGTCAACTATAGACTAGTTTCGGCATTATTGTGCCACTTCAGTATGGCGTAGACAAGCTCGACTTTCAATCTCTAATGAAAGCAGAGACAATTTAAAAGAGACTGATTGAAGGATAGGCGGTATAAGGCATAACGTTTCTGCGCTCCTGCCCGCGCATGGAGTCGCTGCAGTCGCGTGTACTACAAGACTGTTTTACATAAGCAGAATATAATAAAATAGTTTAAAATATTATAAATTACATTACACTTTAACATATCGCCTTTAATGTCGAAAAATATTATAAAATATCCTAGTACATTAACGTTTAAGTCATTAAAAATGAAAATATACATTATCAATCATACATTGATTGGTGTGAATCTGGCTTGTGTTTGTCAAAGTCAAAGTGAAAGTGTCAAAAATTAGAATTGCACGCGATGGCGAGGGTGAGTAGGATTTAGGATTATTTTAGTTTTAAATTTATTTAGGATTTTAATTCTAATAAAGGAAATAAAAGTAAGTGAACCTTTAAAATGTCGTCACCAGGTATAATTCTTCATAGTTGTATTGCAAAAAATTGTAATAGTAAATATTTTTGGCCACTTCGCAGTTTGGAGTTTAAAAACAAAACATTTTTCAAATTTCCATCTGATATTAATCGAAGGGAACAGTGGTACAAAATTTTAGAACTTCCTTATACATCCAAATGTCAAAGGTTGTGTGAAGATCATTTTGATGATAATGCATTTACAAGTTCATTACGCAAAAGACTTAATAAATTTGCTTTACCTTTGGAACCCTTACATCACACACCACCAAAAGTAGTTGAACATGAGAATAATAATACTCAAGCAGTTGAAACTACCGTATTGCCTGTAAAAAGAAAGCTTATTTTTTTCTAACAATAATGATAGTCAATTTGCACATGTACCTAAGAAACAAATGTTTGGAATCTAGTATTTTAAGTAAAATAAATGAAACTAGAGTCAGTAATTTATCTCCCAAGAAGAAGAAAATGTATTATATTTATAAAGATCAGAGAAATAGAATTTGTAAATTAAAAAAGGCACTTATCAGTAGTAATAACAAAATTAAAAAAGCTGTTAAATTGTGTGAATCAAAGTTATTTCAAAATTTTAGACGTTCACCATATTTTCACTTCCTTCAAAGAAAATGATGATAAAGCACGTCTGATAAATAATTCTTTTTTTTTTTGTAACTTGGTGTACTGCGTTTAATTTTTTTTGTTTCAGACATGTTCCTGTCTTCATGGAAATGGAGGATCTAGTTATTTGTATCTCCTTTTTATTAAAATATTTGTTTTTGTCAATAATTTTAAAATAATGTGCAATTTGATGTGATTAACTTTCTTAAATATAATGTAATTTTAGTAAAAATATGTAATTTTGTGATTAATAATATATAAATGTTTACATTTTCTAGTTAGAATAGAATATTTATGTTAAACTGGTTAACAGATAGATTGTAGAATAAGAATTTAACTAATGTACAATTTTAAGTGATATTAGAATAATTCTTTTTAATAACAGGAAATATTTGTGAAAAATTTTTTTAATAATGTAACTGATAATTTAATCCAAAGTTAGAGAATAAGAATTTTAAAGTTAATAATGTATATAGAATAGTCTTATGTTTAATAAACAAATATTTTAGTAAATTGTGTTATGTTATTATATATGTGTAGTTTAATAAAAATTTTAAATGTGTGTTGATTTCTCATTTATCTAAATTATCTGTCTTAAAATTGTTTATTAATTATAATTATTTCATTAGAAAAAATGAAATATAATTTTATTTTTTGTAATGAAATAATTATATAATAAACAATTTTAAGACAAATTGTAAAATGTACCTACCCATAATCCAAACTAACAAATTTAAATATCCCGCCTGTAAAAATTAGTTCCGACACCCCTTCGTGGTGCGCTGCGATCAACGCGATGCCAACTGTTCCTACAGGGTCGACAACTCTCATATATTACATTCTCTCTGAATGAAAGTCTGACAGTGGATCCGACTAGCCCAGTTCCTATAGAATACAGTTGCGTTAGCAAATGTATAAAGAACTGAGAAAGCACAGCGCCATCTATTACAATAATAACAAACTCAAAGTTAGCAAAAAGCAGCGACCTGTGAATGTTTTAAATGCTGATATATATTTCTACCGAAATATATTTTATGGGAGTGAACAAATTGCACAAATGAAAAGAAAAATAGTCTAATCTCCCAGGAATTGGACATTGAATGTCAACGTTGCCACAGCGTCTGGACTTCAAACAACTACTCCTTGGGCTATATGCCACTTAATAAAGCCTAAGAATTTTATGAAAAAAAAAAACAATATAATGACTTATATTTATTGGTATAAAAGTAACAAACATTATCATATTCATTTATTTACATGTTCTATGAAAGAATTAAAATTATATATTTTTTCATTTTATATAAGTGGCTAGTATAGCTTTTCTCTAACAGTGAAAATTTAAAAACACATTAATAGACTTTTTATATCATTGTAAACAAAGAGGACACTTTTTAAAAGTGGAAATACAATAGACTGAAAACTTACAAATACCGAATATTTTTACAGCGACATTGCTCCGAGTTTATCCAAACTGTAGCCTTTTTATCTTTCTCTCTTCTTAGTTTGTTATATTATTATATTATTTTTTCTACGGTAATATATTTAATTTAAGTTGCTTTATATACATCTCTTTATATACGCTTCATATTGTAACTACTTTTAATATCATTCTCATACAGATTAAGTATTTAAAATTTTACAAATATCACAATAATATTTAATTTTCATTACAAAATGTTTTTTTTTTCATAGAGAACTCGAGAAAATAAAAATGCGATTCTGAAAATAAAATTTGTTTTTTTTTTCATGAAGTACGAGGTACGACATTTCTTTTCTTGAGTTCTCCACAAGTGAAGGGAAAAATCGGTTTGATTTGAGAATCGAATTCTTAAAACTTAAAAAATAATGATTAGGTAATCAAGAAGTTCGGTATCAAAACTTTGGAGATTGAAAAAGAATATCAAAATCTTTTACAGTTACACTGTTTAAGAACGTTTTTGACTTCATAGTGGCAAGGTTAATTTGTACAGTATTTTTCTAATATACAAGATACTTAAATAATTTTTTTATATGAATTTGAAGTAGGTACATTCAAGGGAGTCGCCAGAGAGAGACAGGGGTTAACGCTCTCCAGTCACCCGAAAAAGTAACACAAGAAATTTTCAAAGATGCTACTGGTATTGCGGAAAAAATTGGATTGGCGGAAGATATGAAATAAATACCCCTTACTTAACAAGTATAAATTCCCTAGAAATAAGGTTTTCTGAAGAAAACAGACCATCATTTACTTTGACAAAACTATATCCTGCGCAAATGAAAAACATTTCTTTGGAATAACTTGAAGAAGCTTGCGAGAAAATCAAAAATGAGATAGAGCTTTGGAAAAAAATGTGGGAGGTAAAACCAGAATCGATCAAACTGAGTGTGAGTGTTGTGGAAATCCTCAAGGACACTGAAGATTTTTTTTCCTGAAATTAAGAAGGCTTTGAAGATACTTGTTGCTTTACCTTGGACGACTTGTACAGTTGAGAGGTCATTTAGTAGCATTAGGAGAATCAAAACCTGGTTGAGGAGCAGGGCCGGTTTAAGGCATACGCCACGGCCAGGGGGGGCGCCACAGGTTGAAACATTTTTTTTTCTGAATATAATATTACTTATGGACTTATGTAACGAAAATCGATTTTCGCATATCGTGTCAACTCCCTACACGACCGTCTTCACAAATTTGCAAAATTCGAAAAAAAATTCCGCCGATCCCAAAATCTCCAGGGGTGTTAAAAATGGGAGGGGGGGGGAGGTGACACTCCACTCCCAGGAACCCAAAGGTGTGCACTAAGTAGGTGGCGCCCTCCGAAAAAAAATCTTTTGTCACCTAGTCTTCCACCGTCGGGAGTGGGGGTGGTGGGGGGGTTTTTTCAGGTTCGATTTTTAGGTCCGAGGACCTAATACCCCCACCCCAAATCTCGCACGGATCGGACGAAAACTACGCCCTGTACGACGTTTTGAAAATTTGACTGCCTCTCGAGACCACACGAATAATTTTCGGATCATTCGAATACAACTTTCCCTGACCGTCTGAGACGAGAAATACGACCCCGCCCTCGGATCGGTCGTATCCGTCTCGGCGTGGGCGTGGCGAAAAAACAAAGCTCGAGAGTTGATAAATCCGAAAAGCTCGAGAGGTGCACTTTTTCTTAGAATTTAATTCTGCATCTGTATGTGTATTTCGGTGACCTTCCCATAATAATATAATAAAAAGTAGTCCAAAACAGCGTTTTAGACTACTCAAATTTTAAAAAATTTCCCAGACCCCCCCCGAATTACGCCCCCCAAGCTACGCTACTGGTATGAGGGGCGCCAATGAATTGTTCGCATCCACTAGAAAAATGTCTAGGACCGGCACTGTTGAGGAGCACCATATGTCTGAAGCTCGACTCAATGGCCTCGCAATGATGAGTGTACACAGGCAACAAATTTTCAAAAACTTCGTCAACACAGTGACTAACGAATTCGCAAAGAACCCTAGAAGATTATGTTTCAATTGATTTTCTGCATAGATATTTTGTTCGTTTTCTAATTTTTTTTATTACAACTTTTCTCTTTTGATTTTTCTCTTCAGTTCTTTTATGATGCTCCCCCCCCCCCCCCCCCCCCCCCCCTTCCAGCTTCCCGGCTGGCGACGCCCTTGGGTACATTGTATATGAGCCGATTGAAACTCGATTCTGGCATCCCATTTCCCTATCATTATTCTACCACTAGATATTAGAACACATTTTTTATTTATCTTATAAAATCTACTTATTGAGCTTTATTTACAAATGACTATCACAGGTAACTTCACTAACACTTTCTTCTTTCTCGATCGGCTTTGCTATCTTCTTCTTATCTTTTGAAGGTACTAGTAGTAAAGTAAATATATTCCTAAAAGGTGCTTCTACGGCAAGATATAATACGAATGAAGCCGAAAATGCCAATACGATGTCTGACAAGGCAAAGCTAATCTAGAAAATAAAATTTGGAGGTAATAAAACAAAAGTTATTTTGAGTTTGAGGCACAGAACACATAGAACTAGAATGCTAAAATAGGTGGAAAAAATTAATATTATTCGTAACCACATGTATAGATGGAACAATGGTGATCATGCGCAGATCATCAACAACATTGCCAGCTGTTCATGTACTTGTACCAAAATCTAAGATAATGGCAATTTGATATATATATTGTTATGATTTGTCAGAAATCGTAACTTTTTTGTTATGATTTTTCGAAATCGTAACTTTTAATTAACTAATGTTTTACTAATAAATTTATTTGGTTATTGTTCTAATTTAGAATTTTAAATAATATTGTTATGATATTTCAAAAAATGTAAAATTTTAATAATTTTAATAATATTTTTTTTATACCACCACGACTATGCTCAATTTTATATCTGTCAATCTTCCAATCTCAGGGATTCTTCAATTGTGAGTTCAAGTTCCTCTAACTACTGATAGTTTCTGTATTGCAAAAAAAATAAAGTGTTGTTTCAAATTTAGAATGATTTTATTTAATATAGATTCAAAGAAAAATTTATTTACACAAAACAGACTATTTACTATTATGAATTACATTCACGCCACACACACACTCAATGATATCTTATATCTAGAAATTCAAATTTTACGCAATAAATTTTAACTTGGTTAAGGTTGGCACACCCGAAATACAGTGATGAAAATGTCAGTCTTAACCTCACAAATGCACAACCACACTGTTTGTTTCTGGTCTGCAGTATGGTGTAATTAATTATAATGAATTTATACCTTGTGAATGTCCCTATTCCTTCTTCTTTCTCGTACAACAGTGAGGAGTTATAACCAGTTTTATAGTTATGTGTTGTTTCCACTTTCTGTTGTTTTTTAACGAAATTGATGTCCCGATGATTTCCGCAACAAAACAAACAACCTCCAGGTAAGTTGTCTACATGTTATTTAATACAATCACTTACTAAATATAAACAATTCGCTGAAATAATTTTCCTCCAGAATATAAACGTACTTTTCCAAATTTTATAGTTTTTTTTTTTTCAAAATTAATTTTCTCAAATTCTCCTACCAAACTCCTTCTACCATTTCTTTTGATAAACTAATTTTTTTTTATAATCTTTTTAAATTCAAAAATCTTCTTAATTTTTTCTACCAAGAAAAAAAAAACTCTCTTCCTAATTTTCTTTTTTTAACTCTCATCTAACTAACTTTCTTTTTTTCTGTTGCCCTTTTACGTCATGCAGAAATTTTCAAATTATTTCAAACTTTTGATTATGTTATACTTTATTTTCGATTTTATGTATTTTAAATTTCATAATTTCTATTATAACAAATAAAATACTTTCCATCTATATTCTGGTGTTGAATTCTCTACATTTTATCAATTTATAATTTAGTTACTAAAGTTGGTATGCTGTTATTTCATTTTAAATAGTTGTCACAACCCTTATTTCATTTTGCTATACAGATTGTCCTATGATTATTTTTTTATTATAAAGATTGTCCCAAATTAAAATGTTAATAAAATTTTGAATTTTGAATATGATTTAATTTTGATTTTAATTTTTTTAGGTTACTATCAGAGCTTTATTAAGAAGGATTTTTCTAATAATAAGGATCTCACAATAAATCAATCCCTTAGGTAAGTTCACCTTTAACGTTTCTCCTTATCTATAAAATATTATTTTGTTTATTTTTCTAAATTGTATTTTAATAATATGGTTTCTTTATTTTTAGGTGACGTTCATTTTCTTTTAGCTGACAAAATAATCTTAAGAAGAAATATAGGATTGGGCATAGTCTTGGTATTTATTTTCTTCAATTTATAATTTAATTTTACCTAATTATTATAATTTTGATAATGTTCAATTTCCATTTCATTTTAAAATAATAAATTCCATTTCAATATATATTACATTATAAACCCCATAAAAGAGCCCGAGCATATAACAACTGCTGGAATCGTAATAAAGAATTAGGATTTCCCACAACTTATTTGGCAACGCTGTTGTTTAACATCAACACCTGTGACTTAGTCTGACGACATTTTTGTTCAGGGCCGGTCTTGCTACTGTTGTTGTTGAATTGTGTCCTTGCGTTCTTGCTTCAGTGTTTTTTTAATTCCGCATTATCCTAGTAGGTATATACTTTTTGTGTTGTTTTCATTGTGTTATCGTGTATTATTTAAGATACCTCACTAGTTTTTAGTACAGTTAGAGTGTTTTCAAGATGTCTCAGTGCATGGTGCTTTCGTGTAAAAACAAAGGACAAATTCCAGGAATATCTTACTTCAAGTGAGTAGATTTTCATTACTATGACCCTCCTGTCTTATTTTTTGAAATAATTTTATTAGAACTGTAGACCTTTGTCTATTATGTTCTATTCGTGAATGAGGTAAGTTTTTAAGGTGTTTTTTGTGACAACTATATCAGGAACTCTATTCGAAAATAGAAAATTGTTTTCTACATTAGATAACCATGTTTTTGACATATCAATGTACGAAATGAACCACAAAATGAAATTGATAAAATTTATAGAAAAATACGTTACTATAGTTTTGCTAGGATGCAAACAGAAAATGCAAGGGGAGAACTGAAAAGGAAGAAAGTATCCAAACGATCCTTTATTCACATTAATAATATTTTAACCAATAAATTATGTTAAATGATTTTTTTATTTTATTTATTTATAGTGTGTAACAAAAAGTATGCAACAAATGGAAAACTTGGTGACATACCTTTGACAAGAAAGAATTTACCATTTTACAGTTATTCAGGCATAGTCCCTGACTGAAAATACTCATAATTTCAGTTGTACTTACTTCACTATTCCATTTTTAGAAAGTACTCACGGTAAAAGTCTATATTTCAGTGGCCATGAATTCCACTTAAAACACCCCTGTCATGGCAGCAGTTTCAATGCGCATGCGCATCATTGTTCCTTGTGCTACAGTAGGGATCGTTCCAGTAAAACGGTATTGGCTTTCTAGCTCTGTGGTTTGAGGTTGTTTAAATAACTCAAAGGAGGAATTCTAACAGGGTTGGCATGGGCGGTTTTAACTCAAGATATAAACTAACTAATTTTGGTATAAATTGCAACTTACGATATCAAAATAAGTTATGAAATCAGCTCCTCCTTTTCTAGCAACGGCTCTCATTTGAAACTGCATGTGTGTCAAATAAGCACCATATACCAATTTGCTTATTGGAACCCAAGGCTTCCAGGATAAAAAGTTGTAGATAAACTTCGCATGACCATAACTAGCAACATAAAGGACTCCGATAGTACCAGCTGACCAAGCAGCTCTGTGCATAGATCCGTATAGGGCAGATTCTATTGCGTTATATTTGTATTGAGGATCGTAGAAAATTATGCCTGTTAGTATTGATGAAATCATAAGTGTTAAAGATCCTAGAAGAATGATGTGGGAGTATATCTGAAAATAAAAATTTATTGTTTATAAGATAGTGAAAGTCTGACAATAATAATAATATACGCCCTTTAATTCACCCCTTACGAGTGAACCCCAGAAGCAGCCCCTGTGCGCTTTGTGCAAAATCCAACAGAAATCCATTTACAGGGTGGGAAATCACAGGTACAAATAAAATTTAAAAATCAGTAAACATAAATAAAATAGAGATATGACAAAAGTGGTCCCAAAACGGAACCTTGTGGAACGCCTGATGTTGGTGTAAATAAAATGGAATTCTGGCCATGGCATTCTACGTAGAGGGACGGTTTCTCAGATAGGAAGTGAAAAAAGTATTCAAGTTCCCTGAGAAGCATTACAATTGTGGGAAAACCCAGAAAAACCCCACAACACCATCATATCAATAAGGAAAAAATGGTTTTAACTCTCACCTTTAAAATTTTAATTTCCTGTTACATCGGTACACATTATATGGGTGATTGTCATGAAATGGGGGTTTTTGTCGCCTCCGTAACCTGTCCATTTTCCGCTTTTACGTCACGGCACTACGTTTACGGAAAAACAGTGCATTATTGCCGCGCGCCTAGGGTCTCAAACGATAGCAACAGTGTTCCGAAACTGATCATCAGGGAATCAGATGATAACCCACCCTGCGTCACCCCAATGGCTCAGATAAACCTCCAGGGTCTTCATTTTGTAGATTAAAATAATTACCTTTTTTTTTTTATTTTCCTCCCATCAAAATATAAAAATTCTCGCCTATTAAGATTTAGAATATTATGTTCATCATAAAAAACAAGTATAAATGCTATTGGATTAATAAACAACGCGGGACTCCGCTTACATTATGAAATAGAATTCCATTGATTTTGTGTCGCCTCCGAAGCCATATAATTTCGGCTTTTCTATATAAACTTCTCACTGTCTATTCCTCGTGTGTATTTATGTGGAAATATACAGAAAGTACTTCAAAATAATGTTGAAAACACATGAGAAAATTTTTTTTCAGCACTTTTTTGTTTGTTCACCAGCAAATCTCAAAAACCCCCATTTCATGACAATCACCCATATCTGCTAAAGTTACATCCTCATCCTAATAAATCGTGGATGTCCGTGATTTATCCGATATCTGCCTATTACCATAATAGAATTTACTATGTAGTTTATTTTACTGAATTGAAACACAAATTCATTCTCGTAAAAATAATTAGTGTATGATTGCATTCTTATTGCACAACTAACTACTTAATGAGTTACCCATGCAATTTAATACTATAATTGATAAAAGTATTACTCGAATCGAAATGAGGAAGTTGTGATAAATGTTTTCGTATAGGTATATGCAGAATAATCACAATAAATACCTTGTCCTTCGTAAATATAAAAAAATATATTTTTTATCGTAATTAATTGAGCTTAATTAATCTTGTTTATAATACGGTTATTTAACTTTCAATTTCAAAAAGCTTTTATGCGAAATTGTTAAGGACTTTGTTTACATCAAAGAATTGTAGTTATTTCAAGGTGTTTTTACTTATTATTTGAATAATCATTATGTTTCTACATGATTTTCTTACTCAGTTTATAGATTTACCTTCAATAGTAACTTCAGGAATTGTATTTACACTATAAATAGTATAGGACCGTCGCCCACTTCAAACTTTCATATCAGGGATTAGACTTAACGATTCTAGGAACGGAGGTAGGTACCCATATTCATAGAAGAAGCTATACTAATGAGCAATTACTCGTTGAAATATTTTACTCAAATGTTTACTATTCATGCTTTTAAAAATGGGTATTCTGTACCACTAGTATTTGCGTTGTTACCTGGTAAAACATCTTTCATATATTGTTATTGAAATAGAAAACGAATGTATGAAATTTATTAGCATACTACAAAAAGCAGCCAAAGCAGCAACACCTACAACAAATCCAAAGAAAACTGCAAACAACATACCTGTCGAATAAAACGACTGATAGCACAGAAAAGAAGAGCTAGATCAACCTGGCAAAAAACCCGCACACCGAGCAACAGAGCTGTTTACAACAACCTCAACAATAAATTAAAAACAAAATTGAGAGACATGAAAAAGAGTCTACATCTCCACTTTATCAAGAACCGATAACTCAATATGGGAACCAATAAAAAACAGACGGAAACCTACAACAACATCTCCTCCTATACGCAAAAATGTCATTCCACCAGGACCATGGGCAAAAAGCGACGAAGAAAAAGCTAATATTTTCGCAGAGCACTTGGCAATTGTGTTCACACCTCTAAACGACGATCCAGTACAAGACATAGAAGTAGTCCTAAATCCACTACAGATGCAAGAAGGACAAAAACTAAAATTATTTACACCAAATGGAGTTAAAGAAGCAATAAACAACCTAAATACAAAAAAGGCATCCGGAGTAGATCTAATTACGGCGAAAATGCTAAAAGAATGGCCAAAAAAAGGCCTAACTAATCAACGCAATAATAAGACCTGACTTCTGGCCTCAGTATCTTAAAATTGGACAAATTATAATGATACCTAAGCCTGGGAAAACCAGAAGAAGTCACATCATATCGTCCAATAAGCCTTCTACCGATAATTTCAAAACTACTAGAAAGGCTCATTCTTAACAAGTTAAATAAAGATCTATCTATCTATCTGTGATGGGGGTGTCGATACACTGCGACCTATAAGATCTATTGTGCCCCCTACTGCTGCCCAATCGTTGAGGATGTCTCAACGATTAGAGCAGTTCCTCCAGTCCTATTGCTTTCAAAAAGTTCAGGATGTCGGTAGGCCTCAGGTTAGGTAGATCTTCCTCTTCTATTTGATATTCTCCGAGGTATCGTACCCTTGGATTTTGCATTCTGAGAGAATGTGGATAGAGGTTTCCTCCTCTTCCTCGCAGAATCTGCATTCTTCTTTGTCTACTAATCCGAGTTTCTTTAGGTGGCCTCTCAGCCGGCAGTGCCCTGTTAGGATACCCGTTAGTATTCTGAGCTTATTTTTACTTTTACTGACGCAGATCTCTTCTGGTTATAGTTTCCCAGTAGTGTCTTGGCCTGCCTCATTCCTTGTAGTCCTATCCAGTATTGGGATCTTTTGTTATTTACTTCTTTTCCAAGTTCATCAAGTATTGTACTGGTGCTTATTCCGCAGAAGGGTTCAGGTCCCAGAAATGGTGTTTCAGCCCCTTTTTTTGCGAGTACGTCTGCTATTTCATTACCCTCCACTCCAGTGTGTCCCGGAACCCATAGGAGGGTAACAGTGTTATTCTTGCCCTGTTCGTTTAGATTCTCTAGGCACTCCCAAACCATCTGGGAGTTGATTTCGCATTAATGGCTGCTTGGCTGTCTGACATGATGATGATCTCTTGTCTGCGAAAATTTCTTTCTATGTTGAACTGGACACATTTTCCGATGGCTTGGAAAATGCTCGGAGATTTGCCTAAACTTTCAGAATATTTGGTTCCAGGCCCATATACTCCTATTCCTGTTCCTTCTGTTGTTCTAGAACCATCTGTGTACCATTTAATGGCACTTCTCTTGAGCTTTGGGATGGTATCTTTGTCCCATTCGCTTTTGTTACTTAGCTTTGTGTTGAATTCTTTCACAAAGCTAAACTTCTTTGTCATCTCATCTTGGGGCATGTCCCAGGTTTGATGATTTCCAGGAAGGAGTCGAAACTTGCGTTTAGTTGATCCTTCTCTGGTCATTCTGTAGGTTGTTCTTATCGCTATACTCTCCACTACTATATGGCGGCCGTTGGGCACGTTCTCATTGCACCTGTTATGCATACGCAGGCTAGTCTTTGGATTTTCGCTAGATTTGCCTTTGTACTGGCCAGCTTAGTGTTCACACCTCTAAACGACGATCCAGTACAAGACATAGAAGAAGTCCTAAATATACCACTACAGATACAAGAAGGACAAAAACTAAAATTACACCAAATGGAGTTAAAGAAGCAATAAACAGCCTAAATACAAAAAAGGCACCCGGAGAAGATCTAATTACGGCGAAAATGCTAAAACAATTACCAAAAAAGGCCTTACTAAACTGCTGCACATCTACTACGCAATAAGAACTGACTTCTGGCCTCAGTGTCTTAAAATTGGACAAATTATAATGATACCTAAGCCTGGGAAAACCAGAAGAAGTCACATCATATCGTCCAATAAGCCTTCTACCGATAATTTCAAAGCTACTAGAAAGGCTCATTCTTAACAAGTTAAATAAAGATGCAGAACCCCAAAACTGGATTCCAAACCACCAGTTTGGATTTAGAAAATTATATTCAACAACACAACAATGTCACCGTATAGCAAATACAATAAGCGAATCACTGGAGACCGAAAAAAATATTGCACTTCTGCATTCTTGGACATAAGCCAGGCCTTCGACATCTAGGACTAACATTCGACAGCAAATTGAACTGGAAACAACACATAAAAAAAAGAGAACCCAACTGGACCTAAAAACAAAAGAAATCTACTGGCTATTTGGAAAGAAATCCTGTCTATCCCTGGAAAATAAAATCCTAATCTACCAAACAGTCCTGAAGCCGATTTGGACATATGGGATCGAACTGTGGGGCTACAGCCACTACTACAACCCTACGACAACAGAAGATGTTTAATTTTCAGATAATTAAACATGTAAACTCATATTCGTTTATTCGTTCAACCGGCAACGCCGCACCAAAATACGTTGGCGAGCGGCGTCAAACCAGGAAGCGGTGTCGACAAAGATAATTTTTTGCTCTATTTCACAATGATGGTATCAAGCCGTAAATTTAACCGTCGCGTCTAGACAATAGAAAAAATTTTACATGCTTGTTTACGCGGTTCACGTTAAAGAATCTTTCGAGAAGGTGTTGCGCAATCGGGAAGGGATACATTTGAAACCGATAAACTTCGCCGATTTTAAACTCAGTGCTCAGCGACGCTCCGAGGCCACAACAAGGCCTCGTTAAACCAGTGGGACTTAGCTGCAATCAAGCGGTCCATTTTTGTTTTAAAAATATTTCTTCACAGTGGTACTTTGCTGCGTATCAGGCGGTCCACTTTACTGTTCATTTTATATTTAAATCTAAACTCAGTGCTTCGTAGTACAGCAAAAATAATATTTTCTGAATGATGTGGTCATTTCTTTAAATTAACTATAATACTTTGTTCACGATTACTAGTTTAATGTAATCTTTGTTACGTTGTTGTTTTTGTTCATTTATTTATTTAACAAGTTTAATAAATGGTTAAATAAAAGTGTCCATTGTTTTTGTTGGATGAAGTTGAGAAGGCAAACCTACTACAGCACATTTCTTCAATCTAAAAGTACAGTCCACTCGAAATTCGAACTACGATGCAGTTTAAAAAGGCGGTAACACATTGTTGGCCGTCCTGGGAAACTGGCACAACATAGGGCTTATTCCAGAACCCTCAACAGAAGACTAAAGAGAAGTTGGCCAATAGACCTCAAAAGAAGACTGAGGTAACATCACTGGAATTTAACCTCCACAAGACATTAAATGTACATTATAAATTACTGTTATGTACAAGCCATCCTATTGGCTTATAGATTATAATTTATTCCCTGATTGCCAATAAAATTCATAATAAAAAATATTGTTATTTGTTTCGCTCAATAAATTAATCAATGCAGAAATTATAATTTGACTTTTAGTCCTAAAGAGATTGTTACAGATTTTAAACAAGATATTCATTTTGGTTGTAGAAATATTTGACCCAATGTGAAAATAGTAGGTTGTAAATTTCACTTGGTATAGAAAAATACGTTATTTGGTATACAATTACCTTTTTAAGAAACTTTTCCGAATCTCGCATTCTATAATATAAATATCCTGCGATCATTCCAATGAAATACGGTGTAGCTCTGGTGTGCGATTTCGAGTATGTCATCAAGAAATCTTCTTGCTGTTTAGGCGACCTCAAAAAATCCGGATAAAAGTATATAACCGCTGATCTTTCGTAGAAATACGTTATAAGGAAAGGTATCATTATGGAAACGAACGTTACCATTGTAAGTATTATTAAACCCGCTCTCTTGTTCTTGTAAATTATGATGCATAATATAACTGCAATCATGAAATAGTGGAAGTCGCATGGTAGGTACCATGAATGAACCATACACTGAAAAAAAAAAGATTAACTTATTATTTAACTATTAGTTATTTGCTCTACTGTTCTCTAATTTATAAATTTATTTCTTAAATTACTGTTTAATTTTCAGACAATTAAACATATAAACTCATTCAACCGGCAACGCCGCACAAAATACATTTGCAAACAGCGCTCAGACACGAAGCATCAACAAATAGTTTTTTTTCTAGTTTTTTCCCATTACGTTACGAACTTTCTAGGCTTATGCTACAGGAGTCACGTCCGCCCTGAAATTCATAATGACGTAATTTGAGTTAATCTTTGTCTTCTAAAGCGGGAGAGAGAGACAGACAAAAAACTTACATATCTAACAATCTTTCTAGAAACAATCGCGAGCCGGGAAGGAATAAAAATTTGAAGCGACAAAATTTCGCAGATTTCAAATCAGTGTACATCGACGCTCCGGGGCAACAAGGCCTCGTCAAATCAGTGGGACTTAGCTGCAATCAAGCGGTCCATTTTATTTTAAAAATATTTCGTTTTCACAGTGGTACATTAGCTGCGTATCAGGCTGTCCACTTTATTGTTCATTTTATATTCAAATCTAAACTCAGTGCTTCTTAGTACAGCAAAAACAGTGTCTATCTATCACTCACTCAGAACACACGCAAAATATTTTCTGACTGATGCGGACTTTTTAGTTTTTACCTATGTGCTAGTGTTTGTTAAGCACATAAGGTACTTATAATACTTTGTTCATTGATTACCAGTTAATGTAATCCTTGATTACGTTGTTGTGTATTTATTTATTTATTTAACTTAAAATAAATCGTTAAATAAAGGTGTTAGTTGTTTTTGTCCATGGAGTGGGGAAGACAAAGAAATACAGTCCACTTAGAAATACGATGCAATTTAAAAAGGCGATAACACATTGGTCGTCCTGGGAAACTGGCACAACATAGGGTTTATTCCAGAACCCTCAACAATTACTTCACCATCAATTTTCGAATATTTCTTGCATTATTCCACGCCAATCCTTTCTGTCTCCTGTTGTTCCTTTCCAGTTTCTAGCTTTTATTGTCTTTGGATCTTCTTCTGTATAGTTGATCCATCTCTTTCTTGATCTGCCTATTCGTTTTCTTTTAGCAGTGTTTCTCTATTTAACCTTTCTACATGCCCCTGCACCTTATTCGCCGTTATGATGTTAGGATTTTTATACAGTTCTTCTAATTTCTGGTTTGTTTTTCTTCTCCACCCCTCATCAGCCCCTGTTCCACCGTAAATAGCTCTTAGCATCTTTTTTCCCAACTTTTCATCTTTTTTTCTTCTGCTTTATTTGTTGTTGTTGGTCTTATCACTATAGTGTGTTAGAATTTCAAGTGATTTGATTAAAAATTGTATAAGCGGCGTCCATTTTATTTTTCTTCAGTCGGAAATACACAGAGGCTGATTTCTATTGGCATATAAAGTAGTAAAATATCGCCAAAGAGAGTGACCAGTGAATTTAAAAGAGATATACAGAAAAAGGATTGAACTTGCCGTTGAAAATATTTAATTTTCATATACTAGAAATAATTTTCAGCTGGGTGTTTTAATTAAAAGTTATTCTTAAAGTAGCGTTAGGAAACAATAAAAAACTCACTATGTTGTCCACGTTGACATAATTATTAATATACAATAAATTGGTCCACCAATTATTTCTGCAATCTTCTACTTCTGGATAAATGATCGTTTTCCACATTGGACCATTACCAGAATATTTGAAATAAGTTGCATAATAAAATACAACTAAAGCATATAAGGGCGTTAACCTAAAAATTATTTTGTATATACAGGGTGTTTCATTGGTAAGTACGCATCCGTTAAGGATGATAGATAGACATAGAATTGCCAAACTTATTCATTTGAACTCTATTTTTCCTGCTATTTTTAAATAAGTTAACGGATAAAAAAATGATATACAGGGTTTTGAATTCATCCAAATTTGTTATTAAGTAAAATAAAATAAATAAAACACCGAATATCTTGGCAATAAGGAATTAATTAAAGTGTATGATTTAAAACCATCTCGATCCTTAAGGTATGCGTAATAAAATACCCTGTATAAATCATAAAATAAAATGTGTATAAATGATTAATTTCTCTAAACTTTTTTAGAGACTAGTACAATAAATATAGTCGGTTACCTGATGTATCTCATGAAGACAATCAAACCTGGATTAATAAACCTTTTGTCATATTGGCTAAGAAGACAGTAAGTTACTAATAGTCCACTTAAAATAAAAAACGAGTCGACGAAAACGTCGCCATGAAAAAATATACTGCCCACTGGAGACCTATATTGCTGTAAAATAATCTAAATCTGTGAAATAATTAAAACTATTTGTAGTATAGATATTTATCTATACCGAAAATATTAACGGTTCATTCTAATTAGTAGAGTTGATAAATGTTGATTTTTTATTTCATTTGTAAGCTTCAAGTGTATATAATATCTACACAGTATGTGTGAAAAAGTTCTTCAAGGATTATGAATAATAAATACCTAATTAGAATCTTCAAAATGCAACGTTAACATTAAACAGAATAATAGTTTATCTGATTTGTTTGCTTTAATATTAGAAATGTATTCACAATTTTTTTGTAATTTTCAAAAAATAATTGGGAGAAAAATTTTTGCTTTATTGGTATTAAATATATTTTTTTCAAGTCACAAGTTAGAATAAACCGTTAAAACTCTTTTAGTAAAAAAAAATCGTTGGGTTTATTCATTTACTTAGTACTTTTTATTTTTGTTACTTGAAAGCAATAATAGAGACCTGAAAAGTAATATCATTTCACTTTCTATTAATCTAAAGGACAAATAAATAAGTTTATGATAAAATGTTGCAATGTGCAATTAACTCAATCGCTTTGACTTTTTTGGTTGTGTTTTTATTATTTACATACATTTCGTAAATAATCTGTGGCTTTAAAAATGTGCAATTAGTACTTAAATCTCAATAATTAAATATAAAGCAGTAAATAGATTTTGTGTCATTTCATAAATGTGTTTCGATTTATTAGGTCTTCATCGATGTTTTGGTTTGTCATCGTTTATTGGTTAAATATTTAAAATATGTGTGAAGTAAAATTGGAATAATAAGATATTTATCCATTGAGACGCATTTTTCAGTGTCTCATTGCTTTTTCAAGTATAAAATAAAAAGTTTATGATTGCTGAAATGATAATTAGTTGCAGTGATAAACCAATGAAAATGTACCTATAAAATAGGATTCTTAAAAGTGCAAAATTTTAAGTCATCGAGTATTTTTGACATAATACCGAGGGGTAAACCGCGAGTTAAATCTTTGTACACTAATGGATTTTTGTCACTAATGTCTAGTAATAAATGGCTACTAATAATGGCCTCACTATTGGCTAGTAATAGCTACTAATGGACGAGGTCTGTACAGGGTGTCCCAAATTGGTGCGTTTTGCAGGGTATCTCGTAAACTAGAAGAGATAGAAGAAAAGCAGTTAAGATAGCCTAATTAAATCTTTAGTAACTCCCTGCAGTTGGAAGATACAGGGCGATTATTGAAAACTGTCGAAAACTACAAGGTACTATAACTTCTTAATTAAGAAAAATATAAAAAAACCTTATAAAAACTTTTGATAGATATAATATTAAAGAGTTCAGTGGCGCACAGATTATTTTTTTTAGGGGGCTCACTAAGGAAATATAATACAAACTTATGTTTTTTTAAATGGGACACCCTGTATATTTTGACGTTTTTCGTTTTATTTTTTAATTCTCATTCACCTGATATGACATACTATATATCTATTTTCTATGGTTGGAGCTACAGTGCAAATAAACCATTTATGGATGTTATCAGGTGAAACACCCTTAAAAAATTGAACACTCAGTAACGAAATTTAACATTTTATTATAAGGATACTGATGTGTGAAAATTTTATTTATCAAAATTATTACCAGATTAAAAAAATAAAAACAATAAACTTATGAAACAACAAGAAACATTGTAACAACTAATCTACCTATAACTAATTTTATTAGAATGTAAAAATTACATTAAATGTCCAAAATGCTCTCCGTTGTCATCGATTAAAAAGTTTTTCGTTTAAATAATCTCCAACCAATTCAGCATTACCAAAAATAAAATCATAAAATAATATTTACAAGACTAACTTCGAGAGTAGGGAAGATTTATTACAAAATATTTAGAAAAATAAAGCCAGTATGTAAGATCAGTAAGAAAAAGGTGTCAATTATTACTACAATAAAATGGAGGACATTTTGAACATTTAATGTAATTTTCACATTCTAATAAGATTAGTTCTTACAATGTTTCTTGTTGTTTCATAAGTTTATTATTTTTATTTTTTTAATCTGGTTTTATTTTTTATTAATTATAATTTTGATAAATAAAATTGTCACACATCAGTATCCTTATAATAAAATGTTAAATTTCCTTACTGAGTGTTCAATTTTTTAAGGGTGTTTCACCTGATAACATCCATAAATGGTTTATTTGCACTGTAGCTCCAACCATTGAAAATAGATATATAGTATGTTATATCAGGTGAATGAGAATTAAAAAAGAAAACGAAAAACGTCAAAATATACAGGGTGTCCCATTTAAAAAAACATAAGTTTGCATTATATTTCCTTAGTGAGCCCCCTAAAAAAAATAATCTGTGCGCCACTAAACTCTTTAATATTATATCTATCAAAAGTTTTTATAACGTTTTTTTATATTTTTCTTAATTAAGAAGTTATAGTACCTTGTAGTTTTCGACAGTTTTCAATAATCGCCCTGTATCTTCCAACTGCAGGGAGTTACTAAAGATTTAATTAGGCTATCTTAACTGCTTTTCTTCTATCTCTTCTAGTTTACGAGATACCCTGCAAAACGCACCAATTTGGAACACCCTGTACACCAAAATGGACCTCGCGGTTTACCCCTCGCATAATCCTTTAAATTTCGCGGCAAAATCCTATAAATAACTCATTATTTTTGGACCCACCAATTAATAATTATACTTACATCCTCTACTAAATCAAAATTCATAATTCCAGATGCTAGATGGGTTCCAAATCTATGGTCCATAATGATCATACATATACAAATAACTCTCATGCCATATAAAATTGTGAGGGCATTATTTGTGTCATCATAAAACGCCATTTTTTTTAGATTACTTTTCACCGAGAAAGTTAGCAATAACGAAGTTAGGGGAGATCCTAAAATTCAGTTTTAATTTTTACAACTCTTTTTCATGAAGACCTATTAAATTGTAAGTTATATAGTTTTAGAAATAACGAAAAATTGTACCTAAATGGTTTTTGTTTGGGGAAATATGTACATAGATGTATAAAGACATTATATACCAAAATTTTACTTACTTTCTATCAATTTGTCGTTGGAGTAATTTCTCAAGTTATCGTACAGGGTAGATAAAAATACCATTAGGATTAGTATTACACAAACTAATCTGAAAGAAAATAATCAAAAAACTAATTATTTCAACAAACGAAAAAGTATATTCTTTAACAAACAAATTCTACATCTGAATCGTTTGATTTTCTACTCCTTTTTAATAAATTAAAAGTTTTTACAAACCAATATTAAGACCACGTCAACTAATACTGACAGTTAATTTGACATTCATGGCAAACCTTATTTTTTTTAAACAATTACGGAATGAGCATTCTGTCTCTAGAGTAAGAATGAAATAAGTGTAAAATACATAAGAGACAAGTGTTTCAGAATTTTCCTTCAATCTCAAGAGCGAGAATGTTTCTTTTTTGTAAATATAAGTGGTTTCAGAATAACTACATTCAGTAGTGACCGTAGAGAATAATATATTCTGTAACAAGGTTGGAATGAGAATTCGATACGAGTGGATGATTCCGAACGCGAGCGAATGCGAGCGTGAGGAACCACGAGCGTCGGATTTTCATTCCAACAGAGTAACAGACTATACTTTCTCCACGGCCACAAAAAGTAGAAATTAAATATAGTAAAATGAAACCTCAATCTCTCAACATTGTGTAGGTAGTATTTTTATATTTAAGCTTGGATTTTTGCGGTAGCAAATTTTGAGTTATATTATCGGCATATTTTTTTATTTCTGGAGGAGTATTTTCAAATTCTACATCTGAATCGTTTGATTTTCTTCTCCTTTTTAATAAATTAAAAGTTTTTACCAACCAATATTAAGACCACGTCAACTAATACTGACAGTTAATTTGACATTCACGGCAAACCTTATTTTTGTAAACAATCACGGAATACAGATTCTATCTCTAGTGATAGAATGTAATACATATAAAATACGTAAGATCCAAATGTTTCAGAATTTTTTTTCAATCTCAAGAGCGAGAATGTTTCTTTTCTGTTATTATAAGTGATTTCATTCAGAATAACTACATTCAGTAGTGGCCGTAGAGAAAAGATAATTAAAGAGTTGTATTTTGCATTCTTCAATTTTCGATTAATTGTAAATATAACCCAACTAAATAGAGCACATATACATACAGTCTAATGCAATCTTTCTAGATTTAATCTGTCTCTTGACCAAACTATTACTTATGTTAATTATTTGTAGTAATAGCTTCTATAATAAGCGGCAAGTCAAACAAAATCCGTTAGTGCGATGCTAAAATAGAATCATTTTAGGATTTTTTATACGTCAAATTGGACACTAAAAAATTCAAAAAAATATTGTCCGTGACCCAAATAAATTTTTACTTGTTGCATAATACAATTTTATATATTTTGTATATGTTACATAAATTGTTGCTGTTTTTTTTGTTGAAAAATTACGACTTACCCAAACGAAATATCTACTTGATCTAAATTTTTATTTTCGTCTTCTTTCTGACAGCTGCGTTCTTCAATGTGCGATGAATAAGATACATTGTAACTTTTTAAAGGATATTCTACTAGTTTTAGATAATTATTGAGATGCGTTTTGAGATCCAGAGCTGTACAAGACGCTGGTACACACCAACCTTTAAGGACGACGTTCTTTGGTTGTTGGGAAGGATCCTTGTTATCCTGAAAATAAAAAAAGGCACTGCTTAAGAATTATCAACTAGCATGACCAATGTTACATGGTGATGAAATATTAAAGAATGATTAAAAATTACAGCTTATTTAAAACACAGAAAAGAACGGTTTCAGCAAGATTCATAAAAAAATATTTTTAGGGGAAATAAAAAACGGTTTTTAGCGTTTTTCTCGATAATTTTGAGGTTATATTGAAAAATGATAAATTCAAAAGTTTTAGATTTTTCATTTATCTATAACTTTTAAATTAAACTTTTTTCAATAGGATGCATATTTTAGCCACAAATCGTAAAAAACCAATATACAACCCCCAAATCGTTATTTTTAGCCACCCTCACCCCCTTCTGGAATTTTTACTCAGTTGTTTAAAATCAGTTTGGCCCTGGTCTAGTATACATAAATAAAATTTTTCCATAATTTTGGAAAATACATTGCATAACACTTTAAAATTTCTTTCGTTAATTTGAACTGCCAGTTGTACCCAATTAAAAAGCCTTAGTGTGAACGATCGCTGTTGAATTGTATTAAATAATTATGTAAGTTGTTAATAATATTATACCTTATATAAAACCCAGTCTGGTATAACAAATCGCTAAAAGCTTTACCTACTTTTCGACTTGTAGGTCAGTTACGCCACTCCGATTTCAATGTCGTACGGTAGATATATTTACATTTAACAGTCATAATTATATGATTGAATATTCGTAGAAACTAATTTCTTTGGTATTTTTTTTACTACCTGTGACATCCTTTCATATATTTAACATTAAAAATTATAATACAATTTCTCTTCTAATGGAAATAAAACCACTTATTTTAAAATTTTTGTTTGGACGAAAATGAAGATCAGTTCATTACCTACAAAAATGATCCTTATCATAAAAATTTGATACTTTTCGACATAACCGGCTCCAAAACACATCCCCATTTTTAGCTCCTGCCCTGCATTTAGAGAGCACGCTCTAAAGGAACGACACTCCCAAGCGGAGTACAAATTTTTCAATAAATCACATAAAAATTAATATTTTTTCATAATTCAAAGTTCAGATGAAAGAAAGAACCTGTAGCTATAATATCATGTACATTTTTCTTTTATTTATTTCTCTGAATTATTGAAAAACCGGGCCAAAGTTTGTTTTTGCTCGATATTTTGACCATCCTATAAATTTATTAATATTTTTTTATCAAGACTAATTTCACCGAATGGTTTTGGATAATGGGGCTTTGCAAGGTATTAAATATATTCAGAAAGATTCAATAAATTATTTTTGTGTATTTTCATAAACAACATGTTTTTTTAGGCCTTTTTTTTGATTTCCGGAGTTTTCGAAAATGCTCGGGTCTATTGGGAATTAATAGATAATCAAGGACCATATCGGTTTTCAACGCACATCAATAGAAACCTTAGCCTTAGCCCTTGTCGATATCATTTTTCTTTTTTTTCATATTTTTTTGGTTTTTCGGAAAATTGAGAAAATTCTCATGCCTATGAAACATCGACATTTTTTTTGACGATTATTTTCTTTTCGTGCTAAAATTTTTTGGGGTTAGGAATTGTACTAAATAAAAGATCACATTGTAGCCTTTTCATCAATATATATATATATATATATATATATATATATATATATATATATATATATATATATATATATATTGTAGTAATATTTCAATTATTATTACTTTAGATTTTTAACTTTTATTTTATTTATTATAAAATTTTTATAATTTTGATTTTAATTTGATTTAATTTCAGGTAAATGTTTTTGTTAATTTGTATATTTAATTGGTTATATAATTTTTAAATAATTTGTGAATATCGTCACGACTATGCTCAAATTGATGTTATATATCCTTAAATCTTTTTTTTTATCTCAGGGATTTTTTTATTGTGAGTTCAAGTTGTTAGAGCTCCCTTTTAATCTATACTACTGATATCCCCTGTACTTTTTAAGAAAATAAAATGTTGGTTCAAAAATTAGATGAGTTTATTTTAATAGAGAATATAGAAAAACATAAACAAAGATCAGACTAAATTTACTAATGAAAATACTTGCACTCACATACATTCATTCAATGATATCTTATTTCTAAAAATGATTTGAAATTTGGCGCAATAATTTTTTTTTTTGAAAACTAAGGTTGGCACACCGATTTACTAAGACAGTGACTAATCTGTCTGCCTTAACAACAAAAGCACGTGTCTCACACGTTATTTTTAGTATGAAGCACGTTGTAAGGGATATAATGAGTTTATACCTTCAACTATTAGTGTTTCTTCTTCTAACTCGTACAACCAGTGATATATTGTAACTAGACTTCTAGTGACGTGATGTTTCCAATTTCTGTTGATTCTTCAGGTGATATATGCTCGGTTGAGCAAATTGTTCAGAACACAATCCCCAGGATACACAAAATAAGACCAATACCTTCCAGGCAAGTTTTTGTTTGAATATTATTTGATATTATCCACTTACTAATCATTAAACAAAGTCGCAGTTATAATTAGACTTCCAGAATATAAATGCTTTTTATTTTATTAGCTTCTTCTTGTAAAATTTCGATAAATAATTTCCCAAATTTCTATACTAGATTCTCTCTACCATTTTTCAAAACTTACTACTCTCTTTTTTTCTGTTGCTATGTTACCTTATAAAGTAAAACAAAAAACTCTCAAATTATTTCTGAATTCATTCTAATTATTTCAAATTTTTGATTCTATGATATTTTAAAAAATTCCATTTCAAATCCCCCACATTATTTAAATTCATAATATGCTGATCTCTTTTAAAATATTATTCTATACTCTTATGTAACATTATTAACTTCACAATATATATATA
The DNA here is from genome assembly GCA_949320105.2 of Crepidodera aurea. Taxonomy (NCBI): domain Eukaryota; kingdom Metazoa; phylum Arthropoda; class Insecta; order Coleoptera; family Chrysomelidae; genus Crepidodera; species Crepidodera aurea. The sequence continues at coordinate 25,696,523 of OX439477.1, forward strand.
TATATATATATATATATATATATATATATATATATATATATATATATATATCAAGTATTTTATTAAGTGCACGAAAAAAAAAATAAATTTATTAATAAAGTGCAAAAAGTGAAAAAAAGTTGGTTATTATTTCTTTTGTCGTCAGACAAAAACGGGAGAATATTCAAGTTTTGGGAGGATATTTAAATTTTTCGTTTTCACCACAATAATTTTGCGAATTATAAAATGAATTTTTGAAACGCCGTTTTTCGGAGGTAAATGTACCTATGAATACCTGCAAATTAAAAAATTTTGACGTACAGACTTGATGCCCAGGTTTGGGGTTTTTCTGGCGTTAATTTACTGGATTACGTCTCGACTAATAAATCAAAAATCCAGAGGGGGGGCGTCCGCCCCCCCTTGCCCTTATGTAACGGCGCCCTTGCGTATAGGTATATCCGAAACTAGTCGTTGAATTTTTTTCTCATTCCACCAACAGTCAACCTACTATGGGTTACGAGATTCCTGTATAAAAATACTGAAATTCTGGGCCACCCCACCCCGTATATAAAAAATATAAAATATGCGTTATATTGAACAGTGATTTTCACTGTCAAGGTCGAATTGCAGTTGCAGATTCGCTAATCGTGCTGGTAATACACTCTACTCCTGCTTTTCTTTTAATTCATTTCCATCATTCAATTTCTTTTGAATTTTTTCTTCACACAAGCAAACGTAAACAACGACATCGGTATTTACTGTTTTGATGAATGTTTTAAAGATTGAATTTCTTAATATCATTTGTCACATCTGTCCATTTCTGGTATCTTTGTATTTATTAAGAAATGGGCGTCTGATTGCGAACTTTCATATATTTTGTAATATCGTAAGAACCACATAGACATAAGTATGTTATGAAAGTTAAATAATTGGTAAAGTTTAATTATTATGGTACTGTACCTAGTATTGCTTCAATCCCATCAACAAACAAATAAATTGAACACGTATACCTACGCTGTTTTGCACATTTTTATTTGATTATTATAGTACGTATCTGTTCGTTTGCTACCTTTTAATTTTTTTCCGACAGGAATACCGTTACCACATAATCTTGCTATTTGTAAATTTTCAGAAATATTAAACTCTTGTTTCTGTGCCATTCTTGTTTCTATTTGTATTTGTATTTGACACTATAAATGGCCTTCCTTTTTCTAAACAAGACTTTTTTATAAACATTTTTTCTCACCATAACCCAATTTTCTAGTCCGAGCCTGAGAAGTTTCTTATCAAAACATATTCTGGTTTTTACATAAACCTATGTATGTAACTTACAAATTTTTCCACCCAAAAGCTCGGAAAACCAGTAAACATTCACATTCAATTCCTCGGTCAGTTGTGAATCCCATACATGTAGTAGACTTTTTTTTTTAATTGTGACATTACTTTGTTTTTTTATGATAAATACAGTATTACTTTAAATACCTATGTCCATTTTACCGAATGCCCCCAACCCCTCTATATTTCTATGTAAGTAAACTTTCATTTCATCTGGAAAAACGAACCGAGGAACAAGAAAGCTTAATTTTGTTATTAAAACAATGTAACAATAATCATTTTCTCGATTTGAGTACAGCAGGTACATCTAGTGGCAAGAATGGCAACCACTCAAATTCGAATTCGACGAACATTTGGGCCAACAAAAAACCTGTCTCAAACAATTTACCGGTCATCAACAATCACAGTATAAAAACTAGTGTTGATAAAGGTAAATCGCTAGATATCGAAAAGTCATCTTCGCAAAAACCAGTTGTAAACAGAAACACGACAAAAACGGGGAACTCCATTGGGAATCCCCCTCAGAAAAATACCAGTACAAATAAATATAAACCAATCATCGGTAGCAACGACGTTTCCAATTTCAAAACCATTGCACGACAAGGACATGTACATGTCTCCCGTATAAGTTCTGATATGACTTCAAATGATCTTTTAGAGGTTCTTAAGAAATCAGCTCCGGACATACCATTCTCCTGTGTTGAGTGGAGTAAAAATGATTATAGGTCCACTTACAAAGTGTCTTTTCCCTTCGAGAATTTGGACCAAGTTTATAATACACAAATTTGGCCCAAAGAAGCAGCTATAAGAAGATTTAACTTCAAAAGAAATTTTCACCAACACCAGACGAACGAAGAGGAAATCTAAACCCAAACAATTTAAATAGTTTTGACAAAAACAATGTTCTTAGTGTTTTAAAAAAATGTCACCAGCGGAGTGCGGTAAGTATGCTCCATATTAATGTACAATGCGTCTCCAATAAGGTGGAAACAATAAATGCTTTCCTTTCTGATCACCATTTTGATATTGTTTGTTTCTCAGAACATTGGCAGACCGAGAACTGTCTTCAGCATATAAACATATCTGGATATACTTTAGCCAACTTTTTTTGCCGTAATAATAAAATTCACGGAGGCGTCGCTATTTATATAAAACAAAACAAGGATAGTTTGAAATACATCTCAATCAATATGAAGGATTTCAACAGTGAACAAAATGCAGAATTTTCAGCAATTTATTTACCATCCATAAAAACAGCGGTTATAGCAGTATACAGATCTGGTAAAGGCAACATCGATGTGTTTCTTTTGAATTTTGAACATGTATTGAACAACTTATTAAAAAATCATGAAAAACTGGTAATTTTAGGCGACTTCAATTTAAATTTTAAAATAGAAACATGCATCTTGAATAACTTAAAATGTCTGTTGAAATCGTACGGCATGGTGATCACAATTTTAGAGGATACGAGGATTACAGCTACTTCGTCCAACTGTATTGATAATATAATTACCAATATAGCGGAACAAAGATTTTTGGTCGGTGTCTTCGAGCCTTGTTTTTCTGACCATCGGGCTCAATACATTGTCATAGACAGTATGAACCCTATTAATTCAGTTCAATCTGTTAAGAGACGTTTTATTTCAAATAAAGGAATAGATAAATTTAAACATCATTTAGCTATTGTAGACTGGAGTCTTTTTAACATAGGTTTATCAGATGTAGACCTTTTGGCCACTTTTCTTGTCAATACTTTCCATAATTTAAGTTTAAAATGTTTTCCTCTAAAAAAAGCTAATCAAATCATTAGACATTCGCCAGTATCTTGGTTCACGGATGACTTGAAATACTTAAGAAATCAACTTTCTTCTGTGAAGTTAATAGCAGATGTAACAAAACATCCAGACGACCAAAAAACATATAGGGTATTAAGGCAAGACTATAATAACGAGCTAAAAATCGCTAAAAAATCTGCATACGACAATTTTATAATGTCATCGGAAAATAGAGCAAAGGCTTGTTGGAAAGTCATTAACTATGAAAGAAATAAATCTAATAAGCAATCCGTAATAACTCCTGAATTGTCACCACATGAAATAAATAACTTTTTTTGCGAAATCGCGGTAAATATTATTCAATCTCTACCTAACATTACCAATGACGAACTCTTAAGTTTTAAAACTTTTCCAGCCCCGTGCAGTTCATTCTATTTGCACCCAGTTACTTATCTTGATGTCTCCTCAGTCATTAAATCTTTAAATAACTCTAATTGTCTTGATATTCATGAACTTAATAGTCGAATCTTGAAGGAAGCAAATTTTATTGCTGTAAAACCTTTTACTGAACTCATAAATCTCATGTTTAATACTGGTATATATCCTGATATTTTTAAATTATCCAAAGTGCTACCTCTTTTTAAAAAAGGCGATACTTCTGTAATCGACAATTATCGACCTATTAGTATTATCTCAATATTTAGTAAAGTCATTGAAAAATTAGTCAAAATACAGTTGTATGACTATTTTGACTCAAACAATTTCTTCAATAATTCCCAATTTGGCTTTAGAAATTCCCGCTCAACAACTCAGGCAGTTCTAAAAGTTGTGAGTGACGTAGTAGACTCTCTTGAACATGGCAATCGTACAGCTATAATGCTGTGCGATCTTTCGAAAGCCTTTGACTGCGTTTCACATGACATTCTCATAGAAAAATTAAGTTACTATGGTGTCAGAGGAATTCCGTTGAAACTTATAAGTTCTTATCTTTCCAACAGAAAACAATGTGTTACAGCAAATGGTATAACATCAGATTTTCAGTCTGTAAGTCAGGTGTGCCTCAAGGATCGGTTCTTGGCCCCCTTCTTTTCATCATTTATATTAATGATCTGAGCTGTTTCATGTCACCTTCGAAGTCAGCTATGTTTGCAGACGATACCACTTTTGTCATTTCACAAAAAGACGACGTCAATTTAGCCGCCTCTCTAGATTATGTAACCGACAAGGCAAATGAATGGTTTTCAACAAACAAACTAAAATTAAATAATGATAAAACTCAAATCATGCAAATATCAGCAAATAACCAATTCTCAGTTATCCAAGAAACAAAAAGTGTAAAACTACTTGGAATAGTTCTTGACAACAGATTAAGCTGGCAGGCACGTATTGATCATTTAGTTAAAAAATTTTCGAGTTCCTTATTTATTTTACGACAGTTGAAAACAATTACTAATTCTAGTACTCTTAAAACTACATATTTTTCACTCTTTCATTCGCACATTAGCTATGGCATCACCCTTTGGGGTAATTCCTCCCATGCATTAATCATATTTAGAATGCAAAAAAAGGCAATAAGGGCGCTCGCCGGTCTGGGTTTTAGAGATCATTGTCAACAGTTTTTCATAAAACTTAAAATCATGCCATTACCATCTTTATTTTTATTTCATATTTTAATTGAAATTCATGGAATTCAGTCAATGTTGCCAAAAAATTCAGATATCCACAGCTATAACACGCGCAGTGCTCACCATATCAGAAGCAGCCGCTTTCGTTTAAATACTTCGCAGTCAAACTCACCGAACTATGAGCTTTTTAATATTTTGCCGTCAAATTTAAAAAACTTGGGCATTAATGCATTTAAAAAACACTTAAAAAAGTTCATCCTTAAATATTGTTTTTACTCTGTTGAAGATTACATTGTGCATTGTCGAGGCAATCACAACACCGTATCTCTGCTGTGATATTTTTACTTCCTTTGTTTTTTTTTTATATCATGTCTGTAATGTAACGTATATATCTCTGTATAAAACTTTTTGTATGTTTATTTACTTTCTTCTTTTTTTGACGTGATACAAACTTTTGTAAAGTAAAAGTAGTTAATAAAGATCTATCTATCTATCTATCTAGAACCGCCATGGAATTGACCATTTATTTTCAAAGCTATTTCAAACATTGGCGTCATCCAACTAATATAGAATCTAAACTACATGATACACCTTAAAGCAGGAGGTGCCTTGTGCACCTACACCGATGGGTCTAAAACAAATGAGGGGTCAGGCTTTTATATATTATATAGTTATTTTAAACTAACCCATTTATTACCTAAAATGAAGTATTCGCATTGATAAACATCTTATGTGTGGTGCAGTAGTAATTATATAATTGACTGTTATTGTAACTTTCTCCAAAATAAAAATCATCTTATTTAAATTAATGAAATTTAACTTCCTAATATACAATATTTATTATGACATTGCTCACAGTCAAGGTAAGTCATGTAATTCACTACTATGCTTTCTATTAAGATGTTTAGCGTTGGTCCCGATTATTTATCTTTCAGTCTATGTTATATTCAGTTTCTGTGTCAAAATTACGTTATCTAATTCGAATGACCCTAAAAGATATTTTATGAAATCTCAATTAAGCATTCACATATTTATTCATACCGTTTTATTAGTTTTCAACTTTCTGATTTGCCTTCAGATACGTCATTTAGGAAAAGTGATTGAGAAAGTTAAACGAAAAAAGTCATTTTACAAAGGCGCTATTTTTTGAACTACTTTGCAATGTTTAATTTAGTGCCTAGCTAAAAGGAGACGCGAAAACTCAAAAGAAATAACATAAGTAATTCCATTGGTTTTTATACAGGGTGTCCCACAACGTACTGTACACAGTCCAACCATAAGTACTATGGACCGAGGCCATTTCATATCTGGTAGTAAAAAATGCCTTGTTGCGTTTTTGACGGATGTACAGGGTGATATTTGAAAATATGTGAATTATTCTACGTTAAGTATATCGTATACATGCCATAGTACACTTTAAAATGTAGATATTGGTGTTCATCTATTGAACAATAAATTATATGATATTTTTAGAGATCATATTCCTATCAAGAAAACAAGCTCCAGAACTTATCCGTCGTGGTTTAATGGCAATATAATTCACATGATTCGACAAAAAGAAAAAGCGTTCAAAAGCTATAAATCCACCCAGCTCTTGGACACTTTGAATAAATTTAAAATCCTCCGCTCTAAAATTAAACGAGAAATTTCAACTGCTCGCACTTTATATTTGCAAAATATTGAAAGAGACATAAAAAGAGATCCCAAACAATTCTGGAGTTATGTGAATTCTAAAAATTCTTCATTTTCCGTACCAACATCAGTTGAGTATAATGGCTGCTTTATTGAATCTCCACAATTAATTGTCCAGGCTTTTGCAGATCATTTTTGCAACAATTTTTCTCAGACAGCAACCACCAATTATGTAACTGAATTAACATCAAATTTGCCAATGCTACATATAACATCAGTATCACACGATGAAACTATCAAAGCTATTAAAAAATTGAAATCTAACATGACAATGGGGCCTGACTTACTTCCTTCATTTCTTGTTAAAGACTGTGCATACATTCTTGCTACTCCCTTACAAATAATTTTTAATATGATCTTAAAATCTTGTACTCTCCCTAGTGACTGGAAAATATCTCGCGTAACTCCTATTCATAAAAAAAGCAACAAAAATGATGTTCAGAATTATAGACCCATTAGCATCATATGTAACTTCGCTAAGATATTCGAGATCGTTCTGCATGATCATGTGTCAAATCATATCAAACGATCTATATCCCCTGATCAACACGGATTCATGGCAGGTAGGTCTACGGTCTCAAATCTTATTTGCTCTACACAGTTCATATCGGAGGCCTTAGATAGAAGAGGTCAAGTAGATGTAATATATACTGACTTTTCTAAGGCCTTTGATAGAATTGACCATGTTATTTTACTCCAGAAGCTGTCATCTATAGGTTTAAGTCCACAGCTACATCTGCTAATGTCTTCGTATTTGAAGAACAGACATCAGTATGTCCAGTGTTGGAGTTTCAGATCAGATAAATTCCATCAGGCATCAGGAGTTCCGCAGGGATCAATTTTGGGACCGCTTCTATTTACTATTTTCCTAAATGATATTGTTATTAACATCAACGATATAAAAGTTTTAATGTACGCAGATGACCTGAAACTATTAGTTGAAATTCGTTCTTTCAATGACTCTTTACTTCTGGGAGTAGTAGGGTGATATAGAAATCCCTAATACTAGATGCAACGCTGTGATCAAACGCCAGAGCCTACAATGCATCTATTATCGCCAGGATCTTGCAAGCAACCAAACTTGACAGCCTCTGTTCGAAATCGAACATTTTTAACTACGCCCATGGCAGCAAGAGAAATAAAATAACCGAACCTCGCACATAGCAACAGTGTAAGCACGCATAGTAAATCAAGGCCAGAGCACGGCTAAGAACCCGGAAGTAATTAATAGTCCATATAAACATCAATAGTTAAAAACCGCCTTATCGGCTACCTCTTTATCGGCTGCCGCCTTTAGCGGCTGCCGCCTTCAGATGCTCCACGGCCAGGGGCAAGATTGGCAGTTGCATAAAAAAAAGGATATCAATAGCGCCGAAAACACGTACCCGTGATTGGCCAAGGAAGAATATCGGCGGACCACACGCGACTAGAATAAATTAAATAAAATCAGTAGAACTTCTATCTCCGGGGAAACAGGTCGCACTCAGACTGTTTCTTACGTAATAAATTCACCAATCTCAACTTATATAAATTGCATATTACTACATACGCACTTGCGTTTCACAATTCATAAATTTTTGAGCAATTGCAAACATAGTTTAGAGTTTGTTATATTCTTTGTTTTTTTGTAAAGTGTTTTTGATTTACGTTATCGTTAATATACAAAATCCAAGTACTCAGAGTATAATTTCACTACAACCTAAATACGTATACAGTCCACATCAAAACTCTCTGCCAACTTAATCTACAATAAGTTGGGACAGGCACATCTACAGGGTGTGGCCTAATAAGTTTGGGTCTCCAAATTTGACATTATTTGGAACTTCCCAAAACAGCCTCCAAAAGCTATTTAAAACGTTTTTTCTTCTCATGTTTAATTTTCCTGCTTTCCTTTAAGACTTCGTTGTGAGTACCAGAAGAAATTTACTTTTACAGTATTTCAATCGCGATACTTTATTTTTGAACGCCATTTGCGATTTTTCAGAAGTGGAATATAATTTTGAGCAAAAAAAATATATCTAATTGTTAATATAAATTGTGTGGTACTCACTAATAATTACAAAATTTATCTGACATTGCATTCTTCGCAAGGGAACAGCCAATGATTTAGATATGCACTGTATAGACCGGTTACATACTTTTGATTAAGTAATATTTTCGTCTCCTGTTCGGTTGAACTGTTTTGCACGTAATTGTTTATAAATTTTTATTAAATAAAAATCCAATTACATCAAAGTATAGTCTATAGCCTGTTAAATATTTAATTATGTACCTAACGATATCCTTCGCTGAATTTAACAGTGAATATTTTTTGCTTCAAATTACGTGAAGTATAGAGTGAGAAATATCCCTGAAGTCAATAAAAGAATAATTATTAAATAAATATAATTAGGATACATAGAAATTAATTTAAAAAATATGGAATATGCAGGGCGTTTCTTTAGGTGTGCATATGTTAACCACAGACAGGGTATAGTTGGTATATGACCTGAAATGGGGTAGTTAATCTTTTAAAAATAAGAAAGGAGCAGTATTATTTTGACAAAGTAGATCGTTTTAGAAATAATCCAAAAGAAATGTGGAGAACCTTAAAACAACTCATTAATAATAACAGAGATAAAGATTTTCCAAACAGTATAATTTTTGAAATAGGAGATGAGAGAAAAATAGTAAATGATAGCTTAGAAATAGCACAAAGTTTTAATAAATATTTTGTTGAAAGTATTGGAAATATTGTTGATAGTATCAATAGTACTGAAACATGGTGCAATTTAAACAGTAACTTATACATACAATTTGAGAATTTTTAAATGAATGATTTGCGAAAAATAATTAACAATTTGGATAATAAATTCTCGTTACACGAAATTTTAAACTGTAGAATGCTAAAAGTAGTTTTCGAAACCATTGGTCACGTCATATTAAATCTAGTAAATACGTCACTTGATACTGGCAGAATTCCTAATTCATTAAAAATCAGTACAGTTATACCTATCCCAAAAATAAACAATACCAATAATGCTGATGAATTTAGACCAATTAATACCTTGCCTCCACTAGAAAAAATTATAGAAATTGCTGTTTATGATCAATTAATGAATCATGTTTCTGAAAATTCGATCCTAATATGTAACCAATCTGGTTTTAGAAAAAAATTTTCATGTGAATCAGCGCTACAACTTACACTTTGTAACATTCAAACTAAATTAGACGAAAATAAATATGTTGTAGCAGTATTTTTGGACTTAAAAAGGGCTTTCGAGACAATTGACAGACAAATTAAGTTATCAAAATTGAAGCAATATGGTATTGGGGGTAGATTATTGCAGTGGGTTAGTAACTATTTAAATAATCGCAAGCAGAGAGTCCGTTTTGCTGACCAAACATCCTGTGACATAAATAATGATATAGGGATTCCTCAAGGGAGTGTATTGGGTCCTCTTCTTTTTATTTTATATATTAATGATATTGAACTCTTTGTTGATTGTGAATTCATTAATCTTTTTGCTGATGATACTTTAATAACATGTAGTGATGCTAATCTGGATAAAGCCATAGAGAAAATGAATGCCTCATTATCATCGGTAAATAAATACTTGAACATAAATAAGCTAAAATTAAATGTAAGAAAAACTAAAGCAATGGTCTTCACAACGAAATTCAAATATAGTAGTATCGACGTTAAAAACATAAATTTGAACATTAATAATGAACACATTGAAGTTGTTTCTAATATAAAATATTTGGGATTTCAACTAGACGATTACTTAAATTTCGATAGCCACTTTAACTATATTTATAAAAAAATATCTAAAAAACTTTATTTCATCAGTAGAATTTCGCAAAACTTATCAACTGAAACCAAAATTACTGTATATAATACCATAATTCAGCCTCATTTTGATTATTGCGCATCTATATTATAGTTATTCAACTTAAATAAATTAAACATGCTACAAAAACTTCAAAATCGAGGAATGAGAGTAATACTGAAAACAAATCGTCGGTAGAGAAAAGAATTACTATTTTACAATGATTTTAGTATTTAAAATAGTAAATCATATGGCACCAGAATACTTCCAACAATATATTACGTTCAACAATAATATCCATAATTATAATACAAGATGTACAAATAGCATCTACATTGCAAGAACTACATATCAAAAAACTATGAATTCTTTATTCTTTAAAGGTTTCAAAAAATTCAATGATCTTCCTTTATCTATACGCGAATCAACCACAATAAACTGTTTTAAAATTAAACTTAAGGACTTTATTAAAAATTCAATTTAATTAAGATTTTACTAATTCCATTACTTGATGTATATTATTTTAAACTTATATTTTATATTTGAAATGTGTATATGTATTGTAAGGGTTTTTATTTATTTATGCTACTTTTAGATTTATATGTAATTTTTAGTCTAGTTTTATATGTATATTAGGATTCCTAATTAATAAAGATCTATCTATCTATACCTGTTGTAATTCCTACGTGGAAAAGTTATGGTGAGATTTTTTGCTTTAATTGAAATAAAAATCATGTAACTTAACAAATTTGCCTTTTAACTCCATAATTTTTCCACGCAGGGCCTGATGATGGCGATATCTTGATCGCCGAAACCGGTCGCTTCTTCAAATAAATAACTTGTGAGATAAAAAGGACTTTATTTTCTTCAGTAATTACTACTCACATATGGCTAACCCTACTTTAAATATAGTTGGTATAATTGGACGATTTAAAATATCCTATTAATGTAACCAGCCTGGATATAAATGCGGGTCTCTGTAGGAGGTAACACACCAAACGGTGGAGGGAGTCAGACGCTGATTCAGAATCCTCCACATCGATGGTCAGAGAAATGGCTCTCATAGACTCTGGCCGCTGAGAGGATACAAGACACGGAGTCATTGCACGGGGACCGAAGGTTCTACAAGCAACGACCATCCAGAAATTATATCGAATACAGCGAGTGTCTTGTTTAAACATAACAGGAGCCATGAGAACAACACCAACCGCGGCAATGGACCTGCACGTCAAAGAGGAGTCTGTCAATTGAGACTAAGCCTATAGCGAGAAACGCTTACTTCACTACCTCTTCGCAAATTGTTTTTATTGCTTAATTCCGTCCATAAATAATACTAATTTTACTACTTACATAAATCTTTCTCAGAACTGATTCATTTGGTAAGTATGTCAACGATTTCGGATTTCTTGGAGGGTTCGGTGCGGGTACATCGGCGATGATAGTTGTTATGCAATACTGTGTTGGAAACGGTGAAGCTGAAGTCAAACACTCTTCGAATTGTCCGAACTGTGCGATATTTCCTCTGAGGATCCCTGATACTGATTGCGCTGTTGAATCGCTCACTGAAACAAATTATATAAATGTCAATGGCCATTGTTTTTCATCGATTTCACAATTTCGATACATCCCGGTAAGTGAAAAGTGAAGTTTGTTGAATTAACTATACTCTGAATAAAAGAGGAGTGCAGTAAAAGTGGGGATATAATGTCACATTCCATAGGCGTACTTTGCAAAATAAAAATAAAATAAACCAATAAATAACATGGAGGATTATATGTTAATTAAACTTTTTTTAATCTCTTGGCATCTCAAAGATTAAAAAAATGAAAAGACCTATCTTTAAAAGTCACTGTCTTCACTATAACTACTGGTATCATTATCATTGTCTTTTCTAAGGTTTATTATTATAGGGTCTATTAAGTTTTCCATTGTTATATCCACTTTCCAAAATGAATTTTCCACTTTCCTCAAATGCTTACATCTGAAACTGCCTTCAAAAACAAATTTCGCACAAAGGGAATTTAAATGTTGTATTGTTTTGAGAAACATAACCTTTTAATTGTGACCAGATCAGTTCAATGGGATTTAACTCTGCTTGCTGAGGAGGCAATCTGAAAATTTCATTTCTTTTTCACGGGCCATCTCATCTATAATATATTTTTTAAATTTGTTTTTATGCTGCTTTGCTATTACGAGTAATTCTGCCTTCGAGGATTTAGGAGGACTGATAATATTTTTAGAATGAAGCCATTTTGTTTGAAATATATATTAATACAAAATTCCGAATCAATTAAAATACATACGATACGGCTATGAATAAATCTGACTTATCCGTCAAAAGAACAGGTTTTTTACAGTAAAAACCATGGAAACATGATTAAATCAAACGAAATCTTTTATTAGGCCGATCAAATGTATTAAAATTTTCATTTTAACTACAAATAAGCATTGCTATTACTAATAATTCTGCCTTCAAGGATAAATATATATTAATCCAAAATTCTGAATCAATTAAAATACATACGATACGGCTATGAATAAATAAAGTCTGACTTATCTGTTAAAAGAACAGGTTTATTACAGTAAAAACCATGGAAACAAGAATAAATCTAGACAAAAACTATATTAGGCCGATCAGATGTATTAAAATTTAAATTTTAACTACAAATAAGCATTGAAGGATGTTGTAAAAATAAAATTTCTACCTCTGAAACCTGTACTATTTTTACAAATTAAATTACTGCACTCCTTTCTTCTCTAAACTATAATAGGAAACATTGTCACCTTGTCAATTAGTATACCGGGTGTTCACACGAACACTTTATATTATAGTTCTTTATGGTACAGAAGGAAAATTAACAGTATACCCCATAGTACCCGCTAGAAAAATGTATCTGTTTCTTATTTAAATTTTTTTTATTTGTAAATTTGGACGTAAAAACTAACAAAATTTTAATATTTAAAGAAAAACAATACAGGCTATTACTAATTAGACATTTGTTCAAATATTTTCAAATTCATGTTTTGTGACACTTCTTATTGTTTATCTATTGGGAAAAGTAGAATTCGATAGATCAATGTCAATGTCATTAGAGAGATGAGTAAAACAAACCATCTTCCATATAAGCCCTTTGATATTTTTGTGGTGTTATTTTGCTATTTTAGTTGTTTTTGGTGTGTGATTTTGTAAAACTTATGCTTTTTATTTGATTGTGCTTCAATATTTTGTGTTATAAAACTCTATTTTTACCCCTAATATTTATATTTTTGGAAAATAGGTATGGGTGATATTTGTGAAACATGGAACAAACATAAAATAACTGTTTAGTTTTGATATAGCATCATCTACATTTGTTGCTTAGAAGGTGTTTTGGGAAGTTCCAAATAATGTAAAATTTGGAGACCCAAACTTATTAGGCCACACCCTGTAGATGTGCCTGTCCCAACTTATTGTAGATTAAGTTGGCAGAGAGTTTTGATGTGGACTGTATACGTATTTAGGTTGTAGTGAAATTATACTCTGAGTACTTGGATTTTGTATATTAACGATAACGTAAAACAAAAACACTTTACAAAGAAAAAACAAAGAATATAACAAACTCAAAACTAGGTTTGCAATTGCTCAGAAATTTATGAATTGTGAAACGCAAGTGCGTATGTAGTAATATGCAATTTATATAAGTTGAGATTGATGAATTTATTACGTAAGAAACAGTCTGAGTGCGACCTGTTTCCCCGGAGATAGAAGTTCTACTGATTTGATTTAATTTATTCTAGTCGCGTGTGGTCCGCCGATATTCTTCCTTGGCCAATCACGGGTACGTGTTTTCGGCGCTATTGATATCCTTTTTCTTATGCAACTGCCAATCTTGCCCCTGGCCGTGGAGCATCTAAAGGCGGCAGCCGATAAAGAGGTAGCCGATAAAGAGGTAGCCGATAAGGCGGTTTTTAACTATTGATGTTTATATGGACTATTAATTGCTTCCGGGTTCTTAGCTGTGCTCTGGCCTTGATTTACTATGTGTGCTTACACTGTTGCTATGCGCGAGGTTCGGTTATTTTATTTCTCTTGCTGCCATGGGCGTAGTTAAAAATGTTCGATTTCGAACAGAAGGTATGTTTGTTGCTTAGAAGGTATGTTTGTATTGAAATATCGTTTCCATAACTCCAAACGTGTTTTCAATATTCACCATTTTCTCGATGGGAGGAAATTTATGGAAAGACAAATCGGGACTTTCTCTTTTCGGCTAGAACAACCAAATACACAGCAGTTGCGATTATATAGAGCCATAATTCGAAGTATATGACTTTAAATAAACAATATCTGTAAAGAAAATAAAAAAATAGAATCACATAACCTCTTGATGAATATAACAATATTATCCCAAAACAAGTAATATCCTACAAATACCTAGGACATGAGATAAGAATTGGTCGCGACAACCAAACATGTGAGATTACCTGACGAATTACGGTGGGCCGCATATGGAAAACTGCGTTACGTATTTAAATCAGACATTCCAACCTGCCTTAAAAGAAAAGTGTTTAATCAATGTGTACCAAAAGCGCTTTATGCTAGGTTTGACCTTGAGAGACAGGGTAACGACCAATGTAATTCGACAAAGAACTAAAGTCACAGATGTAGTGGAAAGAATTACAAATCTCAAATGGAGTTGGGCGGGCCACGTGGCAAGATAGGGAGATGACAGATGGACGAAGAAAATTATTGAATGGCGACCTAGACAGGATGCTTATAGAAACAGAGGACGTCCTCCAACCCGGTGGACCGACGATCTTAAGCGAGTATCAAACAACTGGATAAATGAAGCGCAAGATGGAAATCGTTGAGGGAGGCCTATGTCCTACAGTGGACAAGAGAGGCTACGTGATGATGATGATGATGACCCCAAAACTGATAACAGAAGAATTTATACTGGTACACTAATGCATATAATACAAAAGCAATGCAAAACGGTTTGTTTTACTCATTCGAAGGTTAAGATTTATTCCGCCAGAGGTCTCATCGACTTCTACTCTGTCCAATTGCAGCCTGATATTGTGTCTTTTTATTATTCATTTTTTGATTATTGCAAACCTCGCCTGGTGGCTTGCTTTCTTGCTTACTTGAGTAGGTAATTTTCCATTCCGTAATTAACAATTTTTTAAATAACTGTATTTAAATATAGATTGATATATGCAATATTATTTTTTCATGTTTTTTGATGTTGTTTATTTTGTTTTGCAACATATTATGATTAATTAGAAAGGTAAGTATTTCAAGGATAGGGTAGGTTAAATTTTAGCAAAATTATGGTACATTTATTAAGAAATCGCTACTGGTCAGTAATTTATGCAATATGAATTACAGGTTTGAAAGATCATGGGCTTTTATTGAAAGGCGGGTAAAACTGATATGCTTTCTCCCTGAACTTATTCATGATCAACATTAGTCCATTAATTTTAAAGCCGAAATCATTAGTTGCTTCATATTCAAAAATTATATTAAACAGGGTTTAAAGAAGACTAGAAGCAGTAATAAGAGCAGTAATAAGAAAAGGGGGAATACCATGGTATATGTTTCTTCTTCATCTTCTAGAAAATTTTAAGGGTGAATTTGTATAAATGGTCTTTTTAGGGTTAGGGTTTTAGGCTTTTGAAAGAGAAGAAATTTAATTTTTTAAATATCTTTCTAATTGTATTTTAATATTTAAAATAATTTTTAAAAGGACAAGGCACCTTTCTTATTGGAAAATGGCTTTCCGTCAAATTTTCTGAAAGGTTATGTTTCTCAAAACAATAAAACATTTAAATTTCCTGATCTGCAAAATTTGGTTTTGAAGGTAGTTTCAGATGTAAATAGAGAACATTGGGGAAAATGCATTGATCGTGTTAAAAATGTGGAAAATTCATTTAGGAAAGTGGATATTTCAATGGATAATTTAATAGAACCTATAATAATAAACCTCAGAAAAGACAATTATAGTGATACCAGTAGTTTTAGTGAAGACAGTGACTTTTAAAGATAGTTCTTGAACTAACTTTTTTTTTAATCTTTGAGTTTAGGTAAGTACTGAAGCGTTACTTTTAATGCCAAGAGATTAAAAAAGTTTAATCCCAACATATAATCCTCCTTGTTATTTAATTCGTTCAATATTAAAGTGTCAGATGCATAAGGTTTATTTTTATTTTGTGTAAATAATATAACTTCAAAATTTAGTCTACGAAGTGCGTGTATATATTTTATATGCTGTGACCTTATTTATATTATAGAAACTTATTTTGCAAAGTACGCCTATGGAATGTGACGTTATATTCCCACTTTTACTATACTCCTCTCTCCTTTATAGTATATATTACTATAGAAACAAGTTATTATATCTGCCGTTGCTAGGAAATAAAACTGAAAGCTTAACTTTTCTTGTAAATATCTCGGAAAATCGAATTTTCACAGACATGAGACCTATATTTTTTGCTGAGCATCGAGTTCTACATCATACCAACTTTTCAGAAAATTTGACGGAAAGCCATTTTCCCATAAGAAAGGTGCCTGGTCCTTTACAAATATAACAATTCAAAATAACATATTTTGCAGGTGTATTTAAATAGTAATCCAGCTTTATGGTAACGTAGCTATTGTATTTTTATTATTACTCACATTGTATACAGGGGAAGTCAAAACTCAAATACAGAAAGAAAGGAAGTTTTACAAAATAGCACCGAATTTCATTTACTTATTTCAATATTATTACGCTTTAAATGTTTGAGGAAATGCGGATATTTTGCAAATCATCCAAAATTTGTAGGTACTGATTAGTTAATTACAATTTATTTAATTAATATTTTCAGAATTTTTTGCTCCAAATTAGGATATTGAGAAATTTCAGTGAAAACAATTCCGACAAAAAGCTTGTTATTATAATGAACTATTAATTATTGATAATTAAATCACCGTTTAATTGACCAGATTTTGCGATTGGTGTTGTAATTTTTTAACTGCAGGTATGTTTAAACATGAAGTGACCCCATTTGTAATCTGTATTAGAGAAGGTAGAGTGGAATTTTTTGGAAATCGAAGGTTGTTAATTTCGAACACTATCAGTTTCATTTTGATAAATTTAAAAATATCGCTGGTAACAAAATCGAATTCACACATACATATTTATCCATTGTTAAATGATTTGTTATTTTTTAACTTTCACTTACTTGAAAACGTTGATTAAATTTTTTAGAAGGGTTTAATAGTAAAAAAAAATATTGGCAGGCAAATAGAATGTTTAAAAAGGACATTCGTTAAAGAATCAGGCCAACTACTAATTGCCCTCTCTTGAAATATAATTTTAAATTCACATTTTACAATTAATGGGAAAAGAAATATTTGTTTAAAAAAAAGATGATGACTATAACAAAAATAATAAATCATCTTCCCATCACACTTTATCCAGACTTAGGTCTGAAAAAGTTTATGTATAATATAAATTTTCGTGTTTTATTTATAAATTTTCTTTATTTTTTTGGAATTGCCATCAGCAAAGATATCGCAGCGACAATGCATTAGAAGGTTGGAATCATCGTTTAAATACTTTGATAAGACCACATTCTAATGTATTCCAATTAGTGAAGTGTCTACTTAAAGAAGCAGAATATTCTGATCATGTTTATGATAGATCCACTTTATATTTAGAAGGAGACTTGAGATTTGCTTTAAAGACGTTAGCGTATATTCAAAAGCTAGAATAAATAGAAAATTCTGTAGGTATTTTATTTAAAAAAAAATAAAAAAAAAAAAAAAACAAAAAAAAATCTTTTAAACACACCAAAGATTATATTATATATAAACTTTTCCAGTCCTAAGTCTGGATGAAAGTGTGAAGGGAAGATGATTTATTATGTTTCTTATAGTAGCATCATCTTGTTTTTTAAACAAATTTTTCTGTTCTATTAATTGTAAAAGTTCTTAACTTCTGATTTATTTAAATATTCATGTGCTGCTTCTAATTGCTCTGCTCCACTGTGTTTGTACCGACTGCTTTTCTTTACTGTTTGTTTATTCGTTTTTTAAATCTAATGGTCTTGGAAGTTGCTACAGATGCGGTAGCATTTTCGTATCCAACCGCGAATACAAGGAAGCATAGACAAACAATGCAATTTGCTACAGATGCGGTAGCATTTTCGTGTTCAACCGTCTAACAATTTGGCTGATTTTGATAAAACTTCGTTTTAGAGATACACCCTGTAAAGTTTTCAGACAATATCAGTTTTTCATTAATAACTTGGCATACTTATTAGCGGCAATAAGGGGATTTTTTAATATTAGAAAAAAATTATTAATTATTAATCTAATTGATATTAGGACATATCATTGTACGCCACTGTTTTTTTGTATGTTTATTAATTTTCTTGCATGAAGCAATTGAAAACACAAATTTTTTGCCTCTTATTCGTATAAAATTTATTTATTTTATCAGAAATTAATAATTTAACTCTATTACATCAAAAGGAGGCCCTCATTGCCGCAAATAAGCATGCCAAGTTATTAATGAAAAACTGATATTGTCTGAAAACTTTACAGGGTGTATCTCTAAAACGAAGCAAGTTAAGACACATGCTTATTGGAAATAAAAATCTTATTTTTTCCTGAAAACCCGACCCTGAACGTTTGATGGTTCAACCCTGGGTCACCCTGTATATAAAAATTGGACGAATAGTAAAATATTAACCAATTATTGAATCTGCACAAATGATGTGAAATAAAATCACAAGCTCCCAAGAAAAACGACATTAAAAATGTACGTAATTCAATACCTGTTGGGGCATACAGCCCAAGGAGTAGTTGTTTGAAGTCCAGACGTTGGTGCAGTGTGTGACATTTTCTAATGTCGTTTTTATTGGGAGCTTGTGATTTTATTTCACATCATCAAACGTAAAATATTTTGATTCAAAATATTTCATTTCTTCGTGTTTTATAATTATTGAATGAAAAAACATATAACTTAGAAATAATTTAATTATTCGTATATACAGGGTGTTTCATAAGGAATGGCCAATATTTTAATCATAGGGCGCCACACTCTACTGGATGAAGAAAAGTATCAATTTGTTTTATTCCTGCCCTTTTTTGAATTTTTTTCAAGCCTTTATGATTTGAATAAAAAAGGTCTACTTGTTTTAATAGCATAAATTCAGCTCACAGACACAGCCACAGTATCTATTTAATTTACTTTAACATATTTCAACATAGTAGGCTCTAAAACTTAAATAAAAATGTACAGCTGTCAAATAATTAATTGTTAGATGGCAGCAGCAAGTCCAGAAAATTTATTTGTGCATAAACACAAAAATGATATCTCTCATTTCTGAATTAGAGAAATGGTGATGTCGTGACATTTTCACTACCTACTTAGATGGAATTTAGTGAACAAAATTAACTCTGTAGTCATTAAATGACATCTAACAATTAATTATTTGACAGCTGTACATTTTCATTTTAGTTTCAAAGCCTACTATGTTGAAATATGTTAAAGTAAATTAAATAGATACTGTGGCTAGAATATTGTAAATGCAAATATTTCGAAACGAGCTGAATTTATGCTATTAAAGCAAGTATACCTTTTTTGTTCAAATTTACAGGGTGTATTATAAAGACTTGAAAAAAATTCAAAAAAGGCCAGGAGTAAAAAAAAATGATACTTTTCTTCATCCAGTAGAGTGTAGGTGGCGCCCTCTTTATCTAATCTCAAAATTGATAACACGCTTATGATTTACTAACTCAAAAATATAACCATACCAAATTTCAAGTCAATATATTAAATAATAAAGAAATTATGGCAAAAAAACGAAAAATTAATTTTAACTTCAACCATTTCTTATGAAACACCCTGTATACCGTCTTAAAATTACAAAAACACAATTTAAAAATATACCATTCACCCACAATTACTTACTTTCGTAAGCCCACAAACTTAAGTTTTTTAGATGTTCATAATAAATCCTGGAATGCTCCCGACATAAAACATTATCAGTATCCACAATTCCAATAGGCAAATTCGGAAACAATTCGACCGCAATCCCATTTTCGCCGCTTTCGTTTGCGGCTAAAACCGCGACCGCACACCGAACCGCTACAAAAAAAATTATTAACATTTGTCGGACGTTATACTCGGAGCGTAAGTGAAATGACTATCACCGTGAGTTACTGAAAGTGTTATACAGAACTGTTCAATGATCTTACGCCAGTGTGTCCGACATATATGTTGTAATATTCGTTGTGTCCTTCATGATTTCAGTTGGTTCTTTCGAATGAGACCAGACTGTTTGGTTTATTGTCATTTGCTTCTGCAGAATGCATCCTTTCTGAGAAACCAGTATAAGAAGAATGGGGTTAAGTGCACCGTCGTCGGTACGATTTGTTACATAATCAATATTTGTTTTCGATTCGTTTGGAATTTCAAGAGGATTATAATCTTATATGTGCCAGGAGAAATGAACTTGAAAGTAAAAATGTTTTGTTTATTTTGCATTGTATATTATCTAGCGGGACGTATAATTATTGTCACGAGGTCCAATGTTTGGTCTACGTATTCTGGGCCCCGATGTTTGAAATATGTGAGTACAACTCGTCTGCGAGAATGTACCACGTGACCATCTCGAAATCGGTCAACGTTGCCAAATTTAAATTTAGACAGTTCAACAAAAAGTAGAGCAAAACATATATTTTAGTTCACTTGAAACCTTCGTACAAGAAGAAATAGAAGAAGTGATTAGGACAGACAGCCAAATTATTAGATTCAGACCAATTATAAGCTCTTTAGATCCGTTATGAAAATATTAATTCTTTTATTAAAAATACAAAACATTTTTTAGAAAAATTATCAAAAATTAAAATGACAATTTTTCAAAGCTAAATATCTATTTTTCAGTTATACGAAGAAAAAGCCTAATTTTCAATTGAAAAAAAAGTTAGTTTATAATAATTAATAATTTAATTAAATAATAATTAATAATTAACAATATATATTGTTTAAAAAAAGTATAATAATTATATTTTTTTTTAATATAAAATCGAAAATGCAATGTTTTGTCTTGGCAAAATTACAGGTTATTTAAAACACAAAAAAGAAATTTCCAAATGTTGCTGTCGATAAATAAGTCTCTTAATCTTATGAGAAAAAAGTAGACAAGTTATAACATTAAAATTATAATTGAAATTGAAAATATAAAAAAATTACCGTTTCTTGATGTACTAATAAACATCAATAACAATTTGTTTTAAAACATCAGCCTTTAGAAGATAAAATACAAATACGATAAAACCATGTTTTTCGTTTTTAATTTTTATCTCTTGCAAAAATAATTTTTTTATGAAACCTCTGGTTCTTTTTTGTGTATTAAAGTAGTAATTTTTTCAAAGCAAAATATTTCATTTTCAAATTTATACGAATTTAAATTAAGAACAAGCCTAATTTTCAATCGAAAAAGTTAGTTTATAAATTTTCAATTCGTGTGCGAGAATGTACCACGTGATCACTCCTCACTCTCTCAGCGTCACAAAATCGGTATGTTTGAAACCAAGAGAAATCATCTACAAGTTCGCATAGAAGTGCTCTACTGGGTTGTACCAGTAGAGTTGAGTTTAGTAAGAGAGGAAACATGCGCAATAGTGCCGTGAAGGCGTTAAGTGCAGTGTTGCCGACGCCAATTTATCATATTCCCCAATATCCCAAGTCAAATTCCAAAAATTTGGGGACAAAAATCTGCTGATTCCCCAAAAATTCCCCTCAATAGGTTAAGTACCTTACCTTAGGATGATTATCTTCTTTGTTTTGACCTTTTATTAACCATTTATCCATATTTGCACAAAATCGTATCGTTATTTCGCGACAGAATACAAAATTAACTTATCTAAAGCAAAGCTAGCAAATTAGAAGCGTCTAAAACTAAGGGAATCACAGAAAGGTTTTCTCTATGTGTTCGCGTTCGCACCGCGCGGAGATAAACGAACTTACCGGATTATAATATGATTTATTATAACAAAAGTAGGTACAATGGACAAATGATTTGCTGCTGTGCAAATGGTCTTGAGTTCTATGCCCAATCTGAACTGTTTTTTTATTTTAATTCCTGCTGATTATTTATTATATTGTTTAACGATGAGATTTCAAAATCCCCGCATAATGCCAATCCCCAATCATCTTGAGATTCCCCGCAGTTTCGCAACGCTGGTTAAGTGTCGAGACTGTCAAGTCAAATTTAATTTAATTATAACCTATATCTTTGATATTAATAGTTTGGTATGTGATTTATAGTTTTCTGTTTAGAGTGTTTGTGTATATTTCGTTAGGACTCGTTTCAATCATTAGCTGTTTATTTTGCTGATTTGCTTATTGTTGTTTGAAAATATTAATTAATATTTAAAATTAATAAAATCTATAAAATGAAAAAGTTCTATTTGAAAAACAAACACCAAATAAAAAATATATTAAAACTTACCAGACTGAATCTACAAAACTGGAAAAATATTGGTAAACACAAAAAAATATATTTATATTGGCTGCGAACTTCACTAAACACTATTTGTTTTAGGAATAAATAAAATATTTATTGGAAAAGAGAATTTACAGATTTCTTTCCCTTAAAGTAGGGGAAACCAGGACTATTTTTATTATACTAATTTCCGTGTATACAGATAAGCCATATTAAGCCTAGACTAATGCCGATTTACCCTAAAACAAATTTCAAAAGGTCCTATTTATTATAATCCTAAACAGATTTTAATGTACTTTATTGCCAACATATTCAAAGATTTCCTGTAATATACTTTTATGATCAATTCTGATGAAATTTCAGATATCAAAACAGGTAACCGAAAGTTCATACAAAAAAATACTCTTATATTATTATTATATTAAAAAGAAACAGTTTTTTATTTAAAAACCTAAAATGCAACTATCTCATATCAAATTTTTTCAGTCGTATACGAGATTTGCCAAAAAATATGAAATTTACTCAGGAATAAAGTACCTTTATTTTTGAAATACCGGGTGTCCCAGAAGTTTCTGACCCATTTTAACTGCAAATATCTCGGAACTCAGAAACGATAGGAAGGTGCGGTTTTCACTGAACAGTTTCTTTTTTTATATAAAGTTTTTTTCAGTATAAATGTTTATTTAGTAAAATCTTATATAGGGTGTTTTAAAAAAGCGGTCTTTTTAAAATGCAAATAACGTCGATTTTTTTAACGACACACCCTATATATTTTTATACTATATGAAAGGTGAACTCTTTCCCTTTATGAAAATGTATAATATGTTGAAATTTAGATGAAAAATAAGTGAGTTATTTGATTTTTAAGGATAGGCAGTTACGTAGACATATACCATTAGATAATTAACAAATGAGCTCTGGATAAAATTATAAATTGAAAATGTATAAACTAATTTTTTCGATTGAAAATTAAGCTTTTTCTTAATTTAAATTCGTATAACTAAAAAATAAATGTTTTCATTTGAAAAATTGTTATTTTAATTTTTGATAATTTTTCTGAAAAATGTTTTATATTTTGAATTAATATTTCCATAACGGATCTAAAGAGCTTATAATTGGTCTGAATCCAATAATTTGGCTGTCTGTCCTAATCACTTCTTCTATTTCTTCTTGTACGAAGGTTTCAAGTGAACTAAAATATATGTTTTGCTCTACTTTTTGTTGAACTCTCTAAATTTAAATTTGGCAACGTTGACCGATTTCGAGATGGTCACGTGGTACATTCTCGCAGACGAGTTGTACTCACACATTTCAAACATCGGGGCCCTGGGTGAAAGGCCATTTCGATCTTTACGAGGGAAAAAGAGACCTCTCCCCGAATACTTAGCAGTTATTATGTCCCAATACCACTACTCTCTTTGAGAAATAAAACATGAAATGTAATAAACAAATACAATTTTATTTCGGGTCACCCATCACATATTAGAGAGTTTTAGAAAATTTACGTTAGATCTCCGCTAACGTTAACGCTAGCATTAAAGTAACGTTGCGTAGATTCTACCGGCATGTACAAAATATAGTTTTAGCAAAGTTCAGGAACTTTAACTTCTACCTAGTTCTGTCAAGACAACAATGACGACAAGACCATATCTTTAAAATCACTCGAAAAATTAAGTATACGAATAGTCGTGTACGAAATATTTTCGAGTGGAACAGAAAGTCTTTATTTTGAAACCACACTCGAATCGGCTCGAATAAGTTCCGTCATTGTATATAGATTATATAGTAGTATCGCCTTACGGACTTTTATCAGTAGGATTATGTAAACGCAATGGAGATGGCAGCACTCCAAGTGTCTTTAGGTCATGTCGTTGCTTGAGTGAAATTATAATTTGAAATCTTCTTTTTCATTTCTGCTTGTCTTTTGTTAATGTGTTATTTAGTTACAACGAAAGGGAATTGGGAGACGTATGAAATTGAAGGCCCAAAATATTTAATTACCTCCCGAGAAACCAGGGTTGCCAATTTGTGAGTATTTTACTAGTCTGTAAGTAATTTTGTGAGCAAAGGGCAATTGTGAATTGTAATCAAAAGGTCTATACTATCGATAATGGTAATTATGAAAAATTCTAATCTGTTAATTTATTAAACCCGTTTAACTTTTAACACTAAAATTTGGAATAAAAAGGACTAAGACTAGAGAGTCAATGTTAAATCGAAATATTTTTTTCTTAAAGTATATTTTTTGCAATATTTTGTTTATAATATGGATATTATATGATTGTTTTAGTTAATTTTAAAAGTATAAAATAATTAATTTTGTATTTATTAGTATTTTATTTTCTGGTAAAATGAATAAATGATTATATGTTGTTGTTTGATACTAAACAACTTTAATCTGTTTTATCTGATGCTGGTTAGACAGATATTGGTTTATTATATTAAAAAAAACTGTCTTGCTATTGATATTTTAAAGTTGTGAGTAATCCACCAAAGTTTGGCAACGTTGTCATCAAGAACTCTAGACGCACCAAGACAACAAGAGTTTCAGTGGAATTTTCCAGTTTATAGGGGTTAGTAAATAGTTTTGAATAGATTTGCATTGTTAATTGAAGGTCACCAGAATCTGATGCCCTGCCAATAATAAAAACTAATCAATAAGTTTTCGTTGGTTTTGAATGACCGATTTTAAATACCCGAATTCATAAAAAAATTCTTAGCAGTATATGGATGGTCGGAAAATGTAGGGAAAATTATAAGTAAATTAAAAAAAATAAATTGGAGAAATTAAAAGTTCTGGAAGGGAGTGGGGGTAGCTAAATATACAACTTGGGTTGGATATTGGTTTTTACGATTTGTGGCTGAAACATGCATCCTATCGAAAAAAGTTTAATGTAACATTTGTAGATAATTAAAAAATGTAAAACTTTTGTATTAATCATTTTTCAACATAACTTCAAAATTATTGAGAAACTCGTTAAAAACTGCTTTTTTAGTTTTTAATTTTTATCTCCCCCAAAAATAATTTTTTTCATGAAACTTTGTGAAAACATTCTTCTTTGTGTTTTAAATAAGCTGTAATGTTTTCAATGCAAAATATTTATTTTTCGATTTTATACGAATTTAAATTAAAAGAGCCTAATTTTCAATCGAAAAAGTTCACTAACAAATTATCAATTTTTTAACTTTATCAGTGCTCATTTTTTTTCAAGTTTTCGAAACTGCACATTTCATATTATACTAGTAAAATTTTAAAAACACACTTTTAAGTGTTGCGAAGTGAGAATTTTAGAAATTATAACTTCCGGTTAAATTTTCTATGAGCAAAAAAAAAGTTAAAACTAATAGCTTCCTAAGAATAAAATTCTTTTTTTACATTTTAGGCAAAGATACTTTTGTTTTTTTCCGAACTATTTGGCGCGCGCGCGCGTAGAGTTTTCTAAGTCGTTTTCATATTTTTAATAATTTAGGTAAATAATTAATAATAAATAATAATTAGTAAACTTTTTTGCTCTTTCACGTGGTGCTATTAGTTTCTCGATTTTTTTTTAAATTTTCGGGATATCGGTAACGCAAAAACCGATTTTGTTTTCGAAATTGTAAATTTAAGCATACGCTTTAGAGCAGCAAAGATTTTTTGTTATGCCTTTATTAATTTAATATATATCTTCAATTTCATAAAAATCAGTGAGAATTTTAGAAATTATAACTTCCGGTCAAATTTTCTATGAGAAAAAAAATTAAAAACTTAGATTTTAGGCAAAGATACTTTAGTTTTTTCCGAATATTTCTGAATATTTGTATTTTTGTATTTTTAGAATACGCTTTTTCTTATATTTAATAATTTTTTATAGTAATAAATTTGTTTTAAATAACTTATAATATAAATGTAAGTAAAATTTTCGGCTGTTTCACACGTGGTGCTATTGGTTTCTCGATTTTTTTTTTATTTTTCGAGATATTAGATAACGCAAAAACCAAATTTTCGATTTTGTTTCGAAATTGTAAACTTAAGCATATGCTGCCCATGTACAGTATAAAGTGTATTTTAAACTTGATTTAAAAAAAATAATTTCTAATTTATATAAATAAATAATCAATATTTTTAAAATAAAAATTTATATTCTTCCATATTTCAATATGATGCTCAAAATTCTAAACAGAATTTTATCCGTATTAGTAAATAAAGATGACTAATCACACAGTTTTCTAGAAAATCCTGACTGAATTTTGAAAATGAAATATCTGTTCAACAGATGTTTATTATTAAATACGTAACTGCAATATTACAAACAACTTTAATAGCTGAAGGAACTACTTGGTAAAGGCCATGTGAAAGAAGATACAGAGGGAGTATCTGTATAGCATTAGAAATTGATAACTTCATATAGAACGTCAATAGATGCCGCTCGAGACTGCATCAGACACTTTTAACTAGAGCTCGATACTACTATATAATCTATATACAATGGTTCCGTAGACGTAAAATAAATCGATCTGGCATCGCTGAATTGAAACTAGTAATAAGAAAATAAATGTAAATATCCCTAGATATCCTAGCGATATTTGAGTTTTGAGGGTGGTAGTAGTTTGTTTATGTTGACTAATTTGTTGTTGTTATATGGGAGATAAATATTTAGTTTATTGGAAAAATGAATAATTTAAACATCATTATAAAAAAAGGGGATCCAACATGACTCCGGAACAGAAAAAGGGGCTAATGGAGTTCATGAAGTTGAATCCCCAGCATTTGTAGGGCCCTCTTGAATAAAGGGACGTAGCGTCTCAATTAACTCTCTAGTTAAATCTTTGGTTAGACGATACATCTTTATAAATTGATTTTCTGTTAAACTGAACGGATCTTTTTGAACATTAACACGCCTTTCTCCTCTTTCCGCCAATATTTCTGCTTCTTCTAAAGCATTTATTGCCACCAAATTTATGATTTCGTTTAAAGCTGCCTTATTAAAACAAAATATTTAAATAATTGACAGTTATTCCGTCAAAAACCCGTTTCGAGTGGTTAATACCCAATAGTAGTAACGTACTCGAATATATTCGTATACGTTATGAGATCGTTTGTTTGATAATATAGACGATTACATTTCATTCGTAAAATCAAAGATTCGTGTACGTAATGAATTTCAAAATATGGCCCCTTATTTTTTTACTTCAAAATGTCAAATGCAAATGTCAGGAAGGTCGTCCAATAGGAAGCCCCCATTTCGCCTAACGTTTCACTTTAAAACACCCACTATTTTCTCCAATCTAACGTGTTCCGCTCGATTTGAGACACGTAACTTTACACTTAGGCATGCGCAGATTGATAACCGACAGCCTAACGTTAAATGGCATGTTATCGCCACAAGCTTTAATCAAGCATAAATCGATAGATTTACACAAATACAATAAAATTTTCCCATGGAAAAAAGTTCTACAGTTTGTAAAAAAAGTGGTATATTTTTGTTATCACCACACGTCCGTTCTTGATTTATTATTATTAAATACGCAAAACCATGCATGAATTCACGAAGAACGGACATTTTACACCACCCGCAACTACAACAATAGATATTAAAGTCGCAGAAAAAAAGGGCATAGAAAAGTTACAGCCACAAGGTTGAAAATTTTTTTAAATTATAAAGAATATCATAAATATTAATAAATAATATCGAACGGACATTTTCTACCGCCCGCAACTACAAGAAATTAAATATACCGGATGACCCAAGGGTGTGTTCATGCTCCATAACTTTTTTTCTACCCAAGCTATCGGTTTGATTTTTTTTTTTAAATTCTAAAAATATTTCTATTTATATGCAGGATGTCCCAAATAAGACACACAACTAAGATCTGTTTTTTTAATGGGCAGTTCCAGTTTTAGATTCGCCATTAAATTGTCGACATAAGGCTCCCGGGTTTCTTAGACTTATCTCGAAAAATTCCGAACTTCAAAACTATTCAAGGTAACTTAATCAACTTTTTTTCAGTCGATTCCTTAAGCTTTAACGCATCTTTAGAGATGTAGGCGAACTCGGAGTCGATGTTCTATCGCCTGCTACGATTTTTTGAAAATGACAAATTACAAATAGCAATAACTCGACTTTTTCAAATGCATCACCCTATAACGACGATGGAATTTTTTGAACCATAAAAATACCAAAAAAGGACCATGGGCCTAACAAAACTGCCTAAGGTTGTGAAATTAAAAATGTCCTACACTGCACCAGCGTCTGGACTTCAACATATGCTATATGCACCAGACGTGGTTTTAAAGGAGCTTGCCATTCTTAGACCGGTTTCGGAATTATTGTTCCTCATCAGTAAGAAGCAGGCTAACTCGACATCCTATCGTTAAAATTCCACCGTCGTTATAGTTTTCTATAATTTTGCAAGCTTGATTTTATTATGACAGTGAAGATGGCGTTGGGCTGTATCGCAAACACTTTTATCAAGAACGAGGCGAGTCGAATTTATTTTCAGACAGCCTTTAAAGATAGAATAGTAATTCCGAAACCGATCTAAGAATGGCAAGCTCCTTTAATAATAAAATCAAAGTTTTTGGGGTGGCATATAGCCCAAGGAGTAGTTGTTGAAGTCCAGACGCTGGTGCAGTGTAGGACATTTTTAATGTCTTTGTTCTTGGGAACAAGTGTGATTTTATTTCACAACCTTATACTGTATTTGAAAATCAAGAGAGAGTAAATTCCCAGAATAAAAAGTAATTCGGTATGCAAAACTATAGTACAGTACGTGCGGTAAAACTTCAATATTTGTAATGCATTCTAAATTGTTTTTGTTAATTTCAATACAAAATTTATTAAATTTCTTGGACTATCACATTATTTTATGATCTTTCATTGTTACTACAGTAGGCCTAAGAGGATTAACGTGCGTCATAGGCGTAACCAGAATAGAAAGGGATAATTGTTATTTAACGACCTCCGAATGGCAACAGCTTCTAATGACAGATATTTTGACTTAAATAGTTTCTAGAAATGCAGTTATTTGATTTTCGATAAACGTGACAAATAGTAGTGACTAAAAATGGAAGCAGTTTGTGAGTATACGCCAGTGAAAAAATTAAAACTAGACCATTTATCGCTCAATGAAAAGAGTGCTGTAGTGAATGTGTACCACTATTTTAAACATCAAAATCCCTCAAACACTATTGACAGTGTAGTTGAAACAACATCTAAGGCAATGGGATATGGAAAATCTACAATATATAGAGTTCTAAAGGAGGAAAAATCAGGTGGAGTAACCTCACCAAAGCCGAAACCAGGTAGACCAAAACTATTAAAGCTTGTTCACTCATTTTTTATAAACAAGCAAATACCAACTTTAGATAAAGTTTTGCAAGCCATTACGAATGATGTTGATTTACCCACAATAAGCCGGGATAAACTATGGAAAGTGTTACATGAGTTAAACTTTAAATTTGAAAAAATGGGCAGACACTCAATGCTAATTGATTCTGAAGAAATTGTATGTTGGAGAAGACAGTACCTCAGAAGAATACAACAAGTTAAAGCTCAAAATAAAAACATTTATTATTTAGATGAAACATGGGTTAATGAAGGACATTGTGTAGGAAGAGTTTGGAAAGACAAAAATATAAAATCATCCCATCAAGCTTTTCTAGAAGGATATACTACTGGTTTTAAGGAACCTATAGGAAAAGGTAAAAGATTAATTATTTGTCATATAGGCAGTACAAACGGTTTTTTTGAGAATGGTTTACTCTTATTTGAATAAAAAAAAACCGTTGATTATCACGAAGAAATGAATGGAGACGTGTTTGAGGAATATTTTGAACAGATGATTCAATTCATACCAAAAGGATCGGTTATTGTAATGGACAATGCAAGTTACCACTCCAGATTACTTGAACCTTTACCAACCACTAAATGGAAAAAGTGTGAAATTGCAAAATGGTTATCTTCTAAAAATTTAGCCTTTGACAATACAATGCTGAGGGCAGAATTGTTAACTATTGCTAAAAAACATAAGCAAAATTATAAAAAATATAATATTGAGGAGATAGCCAAAAAACGAGAAATTGAAATCCTTCGTTTACCACCCTACCATTGTGAGCTGAATCCGATAGAATTAATATGGGCTCAAGTTAAAGGTTATGTTGCCAGAAATAACACTACTTTTAAATTATCAGATGTTAAAAATCTCTTCAATAAGGCAATATCTGAAGTAACAAGTGAAAAGAAATAGAAAAAAAAATGTGGGAGCTAGATAACATAATTGATATTACTATAGAGCCCATTGTAATTTCTCTAGAATCAGATGGTGAATCTTCTGACACAGAGTGCGAGGAACCATAACTTTAAAATTATTAATTTATGTACTTTAATTTTATTTTTAGATTTTTATTTTTTAAGATTTAATATTGTCGTATTTTTTGCATGTTGCTCGTCAAATTTTATCCTTGCGGTTGGTTTTTTTTTTCTCATATACCTACTTAATTGTTTTTTTAGCTCCTCATATTAATTTATAAATAATTGTAATTATCTGTACATATTATATACATATTTTGTAAATAAACATATGCCTAAAACAAAATGCCTAAAATAATATTGACTTTTTCTTCATTTTACCCAAATTAAATTACTACTTACGAATTATGTTTATCTATCTAAAATTGGTAATCTAGGTATAAATAACTAAAACAAATTAAATATTTCTATTTCCATATTAATTTAATTTTGAAAACGCACGTCTATGGTTTACTGCCTTTAACACTGATAACTGCAAAACATTTCTGGGAATTTACTCTCTCTTGATTTTCAAATACAGTATAGGCAGCATCACCCTATATTTTATTACATCATTGCAAGGCATTTTTAAGAGCTTTTTGCTGATATAGGGTTTATTTTGTAAAACTTGCGAGATTTATTGCAAAATAGGAAATGTTGACGGTTTATTCGAGAAAAAAAAAAGGAATCGTAAAATTTGACAGATTCATACAATTTTGAAAAGAAAATGTTTCAACAAAATGAAATTGTAATAGAAACAGAAACACATTACAAAGTAAACAATTTTAGTAATACAATTTGCAAGAACATGAAAGAATGATTAATAGGAAACAATGTAAACATTTTTGATTTATAACAAAGTCATTTGTCAATTACCGCAATTCTTTTTATTGGACAGCTTCAAACAACGCTCTGAATCGTGAAGAAATTTTGAGTCGTGTCATTTGAAGATTAATACTTAATGTAAATTACATACATTGGTCAATAGTGGAACCATGTATATGTATATAATACCTTGATCAAAACAGTTGTTGCTTTTAAACCATTTAATATAGTACTGAATTTATTGTTTTCTGTGAGATTTGTCTACTATTAATGATTATTGGAATTACATGCCATAAATGGTTATTTAATCGCCATTTTAATTCATGAATTCGTTACAGAACTTTTCCGTTGACCGTACTTTTCAAAAAGATGTCTTACTTTAAATTTTTAAGAAATTAAATAATGGCATACAATGACAGATAGTATTAACACACCTTCTTGATTTCAAATGTATGTTTGGTTACCATGGTAACTGTCAATATAAATGTATAAGAGCAATGTACGTTGAGTTGCATATAATAAAATCGTTGATTAATAGAAAATCATTCATTAATAGGTGTAATTAATCAACGATTTTGAGTGCGTTAAAATACATCATAAATGGTCGGTAGACGGAAAAAGTATTTTATGTTCTTTATAAAAATATACCAATCGATGGCTACAGATAATTAAATTAAGAACATCAGTGAGCGGTTATGTAACAAACGCATGTTT
Organism: Crepidodera aurea; assembly: GCA_949320105.2. Lineage (NCBI taxonomy): Eukaryota > Metazoa > Arthropoda > Insecta > Coleoptera > Chrysomelidae > Crepidodera > Crepidodera aurea. The sequence continues at coordinate 25,729,030 of OX439477.1, forward strand.
CAGGTTCAATACTATTGCAATTAAACTGTGTCAACACAATACAAAATTACGCATTGTTTAGTACCTCGTTTGACCATTAGCCTGAATGCGAAACTGGATCTTCGATTTATGAAAGTAATAATCTGTGATTAAAGCCTGTGCAATAAATATACTTGTTACATATAAGAGTATAATTACGTAATGTATTCGTTAAAAATTTAATAGTTTACTTAGATTTATAAACAGAGTAAGTAAGTTAATTAGTTTTACAGTTATTTTCCTTACTTTTTGCGATAATAAATTCCGCTAGGGCGAAAATTGAAGAATGGCTATTTAAACATTTAAAGTTTCATGTGAGCTTTTTAGTATAAAATAAAATATAATCTCCAGCCTACGGATACAACTGATTAAAATAATACAGCAAGAGAATAATACACAGAGTTTTCAGAGTTTCTCGAAATTATTATGTACTTAACCCCATTGAGCTTTTATGGGCACAGATAAAGAAAAATGAGATGAAGTAAAACGTTTGATGGGGAAGTGGTAGAGCATTGGATTCATTGAAGACAACATTTTAATAAAATAATTACTAAATGTCGATAGCATATAGAGATATCTATCTTTGTAGATCTGAAGCCTCGTTTAGATTGGGCACAATTATCAGAACTTGTATGAGATACATGTATATTTGTCAGATCGCCATACAAGTCCTCATACATTTACTCACACATTATGTATGCACAAAGGGCATCGAGGAAATGAAAAAGCCGACGAATTGGCCAGTCAAGGCTCGTCAATGGCATTTTATGGTCCAGAACCCTTCTGCGGTATAGCAAAAGCAACAGTTAAAAAAGCAATCAGCAAATGGGTGGAAAAACAAGCCCAAAGCTGGTGGGAACAAGCCCCAGGACAGAGGCAGGCAAAAAGGTTTCTCAAGAAACCATCGCCTACACTCACGGCATACCTACTAAGCAAGGACAGAAGGTCCGTAAAAGCAATAGTAGGCATGCTTACAGGACACTGTAAACTCAACAAGCATATGAAAAACATAGGTCTGGCAGAAGAAACCACATGCAGGTTTTGCCAGACAGAGGAAGAAACCTCAATCCATATTCTATGCGAATGCGATGGAATAGCAAGAACAAGGTTTTCACAGAAGGGAACGGAATACCCAGAGGCAGAGAGCTACGTGGAAGAGCCACTGTCAGGGATTCTAACCATACTTAAAAGGACGAAGCTCGCGCAAGTCATCTAATCATCAGGGGAAACACAATAGATCTGCAAAGGTCGCAGCATTTTACATCTACATCTACATGTATGCGCAGATGTGTTGCTTTGACTGTTCCGTATACATTTTGTTTCAACGCATTTTGCAAGATAATTTGACAAATATGCTCATACTTTTGTAGTATTGTTTGTGTTCGCATTACGGAAGTTTGTATCCTTTAAAGTCTTCCATTCCCATACGAACATAATTTCGAAAACAGCTTCCATCTTCTAAAGTTAATTCAGCCTTTAACATGTTATAGCCTCCTTGCCTTTCTCGATATTTCAAAAATGTACGTTGCCACGTTATCCAAAATCATTGTACATGCACATAAAACAAGCACAGAGTTCTCAGTTACAGACATCGTAGTAGGGAAGGCCAAGCGGGAATTTTCCGCGTTATTCGAGCGCGTCAGAAATACCTGTAATGTACCCCTACCATATATGAACCCTTAATATAGGGGGGTGCATTGAGGGCAGCCCATCAGATTAGTAAAAAAAATCGATCCTTAGAAAAACTCGAGCGCGACAGATTAAGAAAAGGTAAGTTCAGTACATCCAGAAAAGTGTTTCTCCACGACTATATAGTAATGCACAAATTATTTTTACATATTTAGCTGAATAATGACATAAATTCTTCACACCAGTGAAGAATGAAAAAGAATTCACTCTCGTTAACCAATCACATTCTATGATTATCAGAAATCACGCTAAAATGAATAAATCAAATCGTCTCTTTTAAAACGTCAAATACCTAACTACGGAAATCGCTTCTGACAGCGCGTCGTTTGAAACGTCAAAATAATCATATAATCATAATTTTACGTATATATAGAGAACAAAATGGACAACAGTAGCGATAGTGAAGAGTTAATATGTACGCTTAATATGTACGTATATTTGCTACCGGAGAGATCAAAGCAAGACTATAAATTATATTATTATATTATACGAGATATTACGGCTCTCAAACGACACGGTGGCTGGAAAAGTACATCCGTAGCTGAGGGCTACGTGGATGATTCAATGACAAATAAAATGAACACTGCGAACAGACTCAGTACTAGCACTGCTAGTTTTAATCATAATTCAATACCAACCACGTTAAATATAAGCATTACCATAAATTTTGCAAAAGAATGAGTCTAAATTAAGTACCTATATTTATGTTATTTCTATTATTATTCCTAATAATGTTATAATTTCATTTAAAAGTGTAAAGATTTCTACTAAAAATTGAGTTATCTATATCTATGTTCTTTAAATTTTCATAAATAAATGTGGTCGAAAGCTGTTAGAGATACTTGACTCTCTCTCTCTTTCCACTGGATTAAAACCACTTAGTTGTTAAAAAAGTTTTTTTATTGACGTTTCGGCTTTCCAGATCGAAAGCCGTTATCAAAATGACATAAAATAAATAAATTTACTAGAAACAGAACACTTGATAATCTTGCAAAAATATGACATCAACATAGTATACATAGAATAAGATTTTGAGATTGAAGATGTCAAAATCTGTTTCAATCATATTTTTGTGACGTTTCTGGGAACGAATTTTTGAAAGGATAGCGCATTTGCATATTATAAGAGAATTTATACTTCGTCATAAATGAAGTTTTCTTATTAATATTATCATAAGAAAAAACCAGATAAAAACTTATGATACTATCCCGATATAGAGGGTATCCTTTTTGCAATTAACTCTTTTTGTAAAATAGGTATCCAAATTTTTGAAATATCAACCGAACAATTAGAAACACATTCGTTATTATTTAAGCATATCAATGCTGCTTCTTTAACTTTGCGGTTATAATTATTCGGTATACAAAAACAACTGTTTAACATCACTCATTTTAAAAGAATTATTTTTTCTTGAAACTTCTCCCTTTATCTGTGCCCATATCAGTTCAATCGGGTTTACTTCGCAATGATATGGTGGTGATCTAACCACCGTCATCCCACGATTTTTTGCAATTTCATCAATTTCATATTTTTTTAATTTCTCTTTATGAAGGGAACACAATTGATACAGTTCTCTTCTCACAGAACCGGGATGGAACTTAATATTCTTTGAATTTAGCCAATTCTGTAAATCTTTTTTTAACCACTTGGTTGTGGGCATTTTTTCTGTAAGTCTCGAGTGATAACTTGCATTATCCATTACTATTATACAGTTCTGAGGAAGAAGATCTATCATTTGTTCGAACCACTCTTTAAAGACATCAGCATTCATGTCCTCATGGTAGTCACCGGTACGAGTAGATTCAAAAGTCAATAAACCACCTTTAACAAAACCATTTGAACTACCGATGTGTACTATTATCAGTCTGCGCCCCTTTCCTGATGGTGGATTTAAACCAGTAGATAAATTATTTAAAAAAGCCTGTCTTCGACTTGTAACAGTTTCATCTTGCCAAAATTTATTTGGTGTATGTCCCTCGTTGATCCATGTTTCATCTAAATAAAATATATTTCTTCTTTGGTTTCTCATTTCTTTTATAGTCCTTAGGTAATTTCTTCTCCATACTACAATATCGCTTCTTTCTATTAAAATAGACTTTCTGGAATGCTTTTTCCATAGAAAACCTATTTCTTTTAAAAGTTTCCATAGTGTGCTTCGACTCATTTCAGGGTAATCCTTATCATCTCGAACCGTGGCAAGAACTTTGTCTACTGTCGGAAATTCTTTTCTAAAGAAGAACGCATGCACGTTCCTTCGAAGTCTTTGTTTCAAATGATTTTCTATTTGAAATTTTGGTTTTCCTGGAGCTTTACGTGCTGTTTGAAACTCGCCACATTTCTCTTCTTTAACAACTCTGTAAATCGTAGATTTCCCAACACCAATCGTACTACTAACTAATTCCACTGTGTCATCAACACTTTTACATAAATGTTTGTCTGTAAATGATTTTAAACAATTAAATATTAATGTTTTTTCATTAACTGTTAAAGGAGCGATTTTTTGTCGTTTACGCGGTACTTCCAAATTTTCCATGATCACACTAGAATTCACAATAGACTGCACACTGCACCTTGCATGTTGCAACTGAACGACATTTAGTAAGCTGTCAAGAATACACAACTGGACCTCCTTACTAAATGGAAAACCTACAATCGCATTTTCGGTGAAATTTGTTGGTAAGGGATTTATCTACTTATAATTCGATTACTGTAAGAAATTCTTGGAATTAAAATAAAACAAAATTGGCAAATAGGTACTTATTGAAAATAATCTTAAGATACGGCTATGTTATCTTTAATGCACAGGGCTTTTGGCCTGTCTAAACCTTTTTCTATTGTTCTGTACAGCTTATGGTTATAAAAGACCAATAAAAGACGCAAAACTTGTATTAGCTCAGGTACATTTACACAAATATTTAGATTATTCCGTAAAAACATTTAAAATGACCGTACTAAGTTTTGCATTAGAAATGCTGTTTTATTACTCTCTCATGCATAAAAATAGACCATAATTTGAGTGGATACTGCGTTTGTTAAGAGTTCAAAGAATAAAAGAAAAGTTTATTAGTTTGACTGTTTTTAAACGAAATTAGTTGAATTTTTTTTCAAACATATATTTAAAATAACCTGATTTCAGGAAACAGCTTTACTTATTTCTCAACTATAAATTTTGCATGGAATTTTTGCAAATACCCAACATGTAAATAATTATTTATGAAGTAACTTTTCGTGCATCGCGTGAATAAGTCGTTGTGTAAAATTAAATAATCTTAGCTTTGTGCGTTATGTAATGTTTTCAATTCGGTGTCAGCGGATGATTTACAATATGATTAATTAGTGCCGCTATATTATTAAGTTGCAGGGTATTCCGGCATAAAGCGTACCTAAATATTTTTTCTGATTTTCCGCCCTATTTATCTCATAAACTGTTGAGCGCATGAAAAAATGTTTAAAACAAATTTTGTCGCAAATTGTATGCCCTACAATTTTTGTAGTAGATGTTAACATCATTGGAGCTATAGAAACCGAGAAAATCGCGTGAGACCGATTTTTTGTGACTTTTGACCTCTCTGTATCTGTAAATCTAGAAGGGTGGGTCACCCCACAGCACGTAGGCCACATTTTCCCCATTGTGCGTCCTTCTGAGGTTGAGCCTTCCTTCTAGCTCGTCAGCCAGCCTACTTGTTTAAAGTAGGCGATGACGTCGCCTGAATGTAGCTCCGTCATGTTGGCATGTGTTAGCCACCGCTCGCCGAAAAGAAAATGTCTCATTTGTAAGAGTGTCGGGCATTCGCAAAGAATGTGTTCGACAGCCTCGTCTTCCTGTTCCACATCCTCTACACAGTGGAGTATCAGATAACCCCATCCTGTAGAGGTGTTTTCGTAGATGACAGTGGCCAGTCAGGATACCCGTGGTCAGCTTCACGGTTGCCTTTTGATTTTGCATGACCTTTGATCCAAGCTAACGTGACCACTTTGTTGTTGCAAGCTTCGATCAGGGCCTGGTGACATTCTAGTAGTAGACCTGATGTAATGCATGGTCTATTCAGTGCCTGTCTGCTGTCCCTAAGGATGTAAATATTATTACCAGTAATGTTTCTTCTGGTAGTCTCTTTTGCGGCGATGGAGATAGCAGTGAGCTCTGAGCTACACTGGCATTAGAACCCATTGCCCATTTTATATTGAGATTCACGGATCTGGAATAAATTCCACAGCCTGACCCCTCATTTGTTTTAGACCCATCGGTGCTGCCAATGTAGCCAATGTATCTATTCTATAAATAATATATTTAATATAGCCATACATGTAAAAATTGCTTACAGTCCCTAAACAGATCCTTGGGTAATCCCCAAAAGTAATAAACTCTGAGTTATGTTCGCTTTGAAGCCGTTTTTTTTTTAGTTAGTGTAGCATATTCCGCAGCTGTTTTTTTAGTGCTATAGTGCAGTAGTCCCATATTATGTACTACCACCTATAGGGTCTACCAGTTTTTTTACTGTGTCATATTTTTTTTCTATTCTACCGCGTACTGATGAGTGACTTGTGGCGTGGCTTCTGTCTGTGTCTACTAATGTTTTGTCTCCATTTATACTGTATTTGAAAATCAAGAGAGAGTAAATTCCCAGAATAAAAAGTAATTCGGTATGCAAAACTATAGTACACTACGTGCGGTAAAACTTCAATATTTGTAATGCATTCTAAATTGTTTTTGTTAATTTCAATACAAAATTTATTAAATTTCTTGGACTATCACATTATTTTATGATCTTTCATTGTTACTACAGTAGGCCTAAGAGGATTAACGTGCGTCATAGGCGTAACCAGAATAGAAAGGGATAATTGTTATTTAACGACCTCCGAATGGCAACAGCTTCTAATGACAGATATTTTGACTTAAATAGTTTCTAGAAATGCAGTTATTTGATTTTCGATAAACGTGACAAATAGTAGTGACTAAAAATGGAAGCAGTTTGTGAGTATACGCCAGTGAAAAAATTAAAACTAGACCATTTATCGCTCAATGAAAAGAGTGCTGTAGTGAATGTGTACCACTATTTTAAACATCAAAATCCCTCAAACACTATTGACAGTGTAGTTGAAACAACATCTAAGGCAATGGGAGATGGAAAATCTACAATATATAGAGTTCTAAAGGAGGAAAAATCAGGTGGAGTAACCTCACCAAAGCCGAAACCAGGTAGACCAAAACTATTAAAAGTCAACGTGGACGAGTTTTTTAAAAATGCTATTCGTAAGCTTGTTCACTCATTTTTTATAAACAAGCAAATACCAACTTTAGATAAAGTTTTGCAAGCCATTACGAATGATGTTGATTTACCCACAATAAGCCGGGATAAACTATGGAAAGTGTTACATGAGTTAAACTTTAAATTTGAAAAAATGGGCAGACACTCAATGCTAATTGATTCTGAAGAAATTGTATGTTGGAGAAGACAGTACCTCAGAAGAATACAACAAGTTAAAGCTCAAAATAAAAACATTTATTATTTAGATGAAACATGGGTTAATGAAGGACATTGTGTAGGAAGAGTTTGGAAAGACAAAAATATAAAATCATCCCATCAAGCTTTTCTAGAAGGATATACTACTGGTTTTAAGGAACCTATAGGAAAAGGTAAAAGATTAATTATTTGTCATATAGGCAGTACAAACGGTTTTTTTGAGAATGGTTTACTCTTATTTGAATCAAAAAAAACCGTTGATTATCACGAAGAAATGAATGGAGACGTGTTTGAGGAATATTTTGAACAGATGATTCAATTCATACCAAAAGGATCGGTTATTGTAATGGACAATGCAAGTTACCACTCCAGATTACTTGAACCTTTACCAACCACTAAATGGAAAAAGGGTGAAATTGCAAAATGGTTATCTTCTAAAAATTTAGCCTTTGACAATACAATGCTGAGGGCAGAATTGTTAACTATTGCTAAAAAACATAAGCAAAATTATAAAAAATATAATATTGAGGAGATAGCCAAAAAACGAGAAATTGAAATCCTTCGTTTACCACCCTACCATTGTGAGCTGAATCCGATAGAATTAATATGGGCTCAAGTTAAAGGTTATGTTGCCAGAAATAACACTACTTTTAAATTATCAGATGTTAAAAATCTCTTCAATAAGGCAATATCTGAAGTAACAAGTGAAAATTGGCAAAAATGTATTAGACACGTTACAGAAATAGAAAAAAAAATGTGGGAGCTAGATAACATAATTGATATTACTATAGAGCCCATTGTAATTTCTCTAGAATCAGATGGTGAATCTTCTGACACAGAGTGCGAGGAACCATAACTTTAAAATTATTAATTTATGTACTTTAATTTTATTTTTAGATTTTTATTTTTTAAGATTTAATATTGTCGTATTTTTTGCATGTTGCTCGTCAAATTTTATCCTTGCGGTTAGTTTTTTTTTTCTCATATACCTACTTAATTGTTTTTTTAGCTCATCATATTAATTTATAAATAATTGTAATTATCTGTACATATTATATACATATTTTGTAAATAAACATATGCCTAAAACAAAATGCCTAAAATAATATTGACTTTTTCTTCATTTTACCCAAATTAAATTACTACTTACGAATTATGTTTATCTATCTAAAATTGGTAATCTAGGTATAAATAACTAAAACAAATTAAATATTTCTCTTTCCATATTAATTTAATTTTGAAAACGCACGTCTATGGTTTACTGCCTTTAACACTGATAACTGCAAAACATTTCTGGGAATTTACTCTCTCTTGATTTTCAAATACAGTATACAGTAAGTGGCTATCATCTACTAACCGTTTTTAGCCTAGCTCTTTCTTAGTTCAGCTGGATGTAGTCGATGGAATTTTATTTTACCTCTTTAAATATTTAATTAGTGTAAATAAAAGTTTTTTGTATAAAGGATCCCGTACCATTTAAATGTAAAAAACTTCCCTTCCAAATTGGCTGAAAATTTCAAACCCTGCTTAAAGAGTATGAAGTCCGGATAAGATCCTGTGACTCAATTTTAGGTGACTTTTGAGACAACTTTTAGAACACCATAATAAAGGTGTATACGAGTATCCAGCTTATTATCTCTCATTCCGAGGTTGACCCCTTTTTTTTTTGCTTAAATGATTGGATTAAAAAGCCTGATATTACACAGGAATATATGGAACCCCATTCAATTAAAAAAAAAATTAGTTCAAGAAAATGTTTTAAGTAGCTGCTATATTATATTTACTTTCTGAAACAAAAAAAAACACACACTGATACCTTTAAAGATTTAATATCCTAAAACAATTGCAGGAAAAACAATTAGTTATATCTAATAAAAAATTCAATACTGATTACAGTAAAAACAATTGTAAATACCTATTCATTAAACTGAATAAAAATATTGAACAGTTAACAGTTAGTAATCTAAATTTTATGGATATTAATAATTATAAAGGTACTAATGTTAAAAATTATATATTGGTTGCATTGGTGATTTGCATTTTAAGATTCGTTACTGTATGCTCTAAGATCTAAGATCGCAAGTAACAGATTTTATGCACTAAGGTCTATTCTGTAACGTTTTTTTTCCTTTTCTTTTCATTTCAAATATTAATATTTTCAGTGTCATCTTCAGGGTTCTGTAACTCGCTAAAATATATTACTAATTCTAATTGGGAAAAGTGTTAAGATTACAGCCCCTAATTTGATATGATTAACATTCCAGAAAAATTTACAAACAATCATTTAATGGGTACTTTCAATATAACTTATGCTCCTTATTGTAAGAAAATATCATCCAACTATCTATTGTTAGATCATTTACACGTTAATACTACAGTCTACTGTCTTGTTGAACGTTGTTGTTGTGATTTATCATATTTTCTTCGACTGATAAACGTCCTGTTGTAATTTTCGCAGGAGCACTTTTTGTCGGCATCATAAGCTCCTTAAATATTTTTCTAAAAGGCGCTTCTATCATAAGGTAAAGTGCCAAGGCAGTTGAAAATGAAAGTACTATATCCGATAAAGCAAGGCTTATCTAAAACAATACATTTATCAAAAGTGGCAGTTTGTGATTTTCAAAAATTTTATTTAGTACTTGAGTATGAGTTAAATATTCCAAACAATTGAGATATTTATAATTGAACTTACCACATCGAAATATGTTATTTGCTGAGCACTTACAAACCTAGCAGCACCTCGTAACTGAAAACTCAGATGGCACAAATAAGCGCCATATACCAATTTACTGAGTGGTATCCAAGGTGACCAGGAAAGTATTACTTTTAGAAAACCAAAGTGACCAAAACTGGCAGTATACAAAATTCCAAATGTACCAACTGCCCATGACAGTCTGTGGAAAGAGGCATAACTAGCAGCTTCAATAGCATTATATTGATGGTATGGGTTGTAAAATACTTGTGCACTAAGTATGGTCCCCAGCATTAGAATTAATGACGTTGCTATAACCAGAAACGACTTAACCTAAAACAATAAAATTTTAAATTATTATATAGGTACCTAAATGCGATAATGCTGTTCGAATCTAGATGTGACACTAGTAGGCACTGGTAAATATAACGCGTGACAAACCAGTACAAGTAAGTCAGTGAGTTAGGCAAAGACTAGACTAGTATATCCACAAAATATCTCTGGAAAGACTAAGTAGTTACTTACCCTGCAAACGTGTTTATTGGTTCCTTTAAGTTGATAGTAAACATAACCAGCAAACATTCCAACAAAATATGGTGTAGCTCTTGTATGTGATTTGTTGTAAGTCAGTTGAAAATCTATGTAGACTTTTGGTCCAGTAAGAAACTCTGGATAGAAGTGCATTAGTCCAGGTCGTTGGTAAATCATCGTTATTGCAAATGGAACTACTAGGGATATTATGGTCAAAAATAAAAGTGCTCCAAGGCCCATCTTCTCGTGCTTTTTGATGGCCATGACGAGGAAAATAGCTATAATGAAGTAATGAAAGTCGCAAGGAAGATACCAGGAGTGAGTCATGCACTAAAAAAAATCATGGTTAATTCCATACTAGTTTTTTTTATAAATAATATACAAGACGGCCCAGAGTTCTACAGCATTCGGCAATTCGCCTCGGCTGGGAACTCTAGGCTCAGCTGTAATAAGAGATTTTTGACAGACATTAATTTTAATCTACATTCTTTTAGGGAGAACATACACATTGAAATTCTTCAATCTAAAGCAGGTTTTCCGCGAAATGAGTAATTACGAAGTTCTACTGCTCCGGATTACCTAATTTCAAAAATATAAAAGAATTTTTGACATTTCTCTTTCTTCCAGCACCACGTATTTAAAAGCTTTTTTTCATCAATGAGGTATTTCAAAAATTAGCCACAATCTCTGTATTCATATAAATTTTTTAGTAGGAGTGTAAAATCCAAATACAATATGGATACAGATCAATATTGTTTCTTTGCCTATATATTATTTTGTTTTCTTAAACAAAATCACACACATCTTTCAAAATGTTTACTTTAAATTTCCATGTATACATCCAACAGTTTGCCAAAATTTGAATTACTATTACCTCTTGCATTTTATTTTATTTTATTTTATTTTACAAAGATCAATTGAGAATTAATTAACGTTTTTGTTTCGTACACTTCAGTTATGTAATTTAAAATTTATATTAATATATACTTTTCTGTTTTATTACAGAATTATTAAATAATATTCTAAAATATATTTTAAGCATCTTATTTTCGAATTACATAACTGCTTGACCCCTTAATAAGGCTTTAACGTTCTTCATATAGATGAGGTTATATGGGTCGTTGCGGGTATGGGTGAATGTAGGGGTAAGTAGGAGGATTGTATTAACTGTGGCTAATTTGTCATAAGGATCATTGGTCCATTAAAGTTTTGTCTGTAGCTGAATCAACCAGAATCTTTTAAAAGAAATAGATCGTATTTGAATTTTGTTTTATTTTATACTACATATACTTTCTAAAAAGGACCAAACCAACATGACTGAGTTTTCGTAAGTAATATCATAAGGACATCTAATTTTTTTCACAGGATAAATTAGATGCCCGAATGATATTTGACAAGACTATTTCATGAGTAACAGATTATTCTGCATACACATAGCTTACAAAACATACTACCTATTATATATGCATACATAATTAATATATTAATATTAATTTGAAAACTGAAAAACATAAAACATAAGCTGACTAGCACTGTTTAAAAACAATATTAAAAAATTTATTGACAATAAATGGTATCCTAGGAGACCATAATTAGTTATTATCGAAGGTATTGTAATTCTTGGTAACAACAGCTGTCAAGTTTTGCCACGGGTAAACTCGAAAAAACTACTGACAGGAGCTGTCATACAGTTTTTTCATCTAGAAAACATTTGTAATTCAAAATTGCGCGTTTGTGATTGGTGGAAATTAAGATGAGGGAAATCGTCTATTCTATCTAATATCTTGCTTAACGCTGGCGCTGTTTTTATAGCATATATCCCTGCCGAAGATGTGCTGAACAATTTATTTTTGAAATATATTTTATTGTGGTTGATTATGCCGGTAAAGCGGGAGGATTTTCGAGTAAACGTATTATTATTAACCTGAGGAATATTTTCTATAGTCATATTGTTTAAAGGTTAATTACTAATTGAAATATCTAGCGAGTTGGTTCGATGTAAGAGGTGGTTGATTTTTAATTTTACAGTATTTATTTGTGGTAAATTTTTTCACAAGAAATTAATTTTTTTATATAAGAAAAGTTCTCACTTTGACACGTAATTTGCCGGAAAAAATTGAAGATTAATGTCGGATCTGAAGCTTCCACAAAAATTTCGAGATATGGAGATGATCTATACCACTGAATTTGGTAAATTTTTTTTATTTGGACGCGGAACATCAAAAGTCATATATACAATCTGTTAATTTATTTTGGGTCAACGCTCTATTTACGTTTAACGATAGATACATCCAGCATGTTCAGTTATTTTTAACATTTTTTAAGATGCCGATCATAATATCAGAACCACCTCTTATATGAGCCGGTAACCTAGAAACTTATTTACCCCACTTTCTCCTACACAACTGTTATGAAGATCGGAGAAATTATTTAACTTAGCCCATTATCACGAATTATATAATGGCAAAGAACTTTTGTAACATCCAACCAGCCAAAATAAATCGCTGACTATAACAAAACCGGGTACTTTCTATTTATTAAAACAATAGACTTTTTCCTTTATTTTACACCTTATTATGTAAATCTTATGGAATCAGATATTCTAAACAAAACCTATATTTATTGACTATAAAACAGTTTATGCCATTTCTTATCTTGAATTTTCAAAATAACTGAATATTTTATCCTGATGCCTGGTTTGACACCTTCGTTTATTGGACTATGAGCCTTTCATACCCACTCTTCGGAGTTTTTGTGACCAAACGACTTATTTTTACTTCAACGATTCTGTAATAATCGTGAATTATGTAAATTACAGACGACAGATTATAGCAGTTCAAGATAATTACTTTATTATGTGTCATATAGCATAATTGAAAATGCAATTTTATAATTTGCTTTAAATAGACTTGCAGAAATGGACTAATATCGGAATGGCTACTGAATTTGATAATTACATGGTTTAGTTTTTCCTCATGAAATTACGTCCTTTAACCTAACTATTGTCTGTAAAAAAATAAAAATCGTTAATATAGGAGAAAGAACTGATTTCCTATCATCGTTTGTATAAGGATAATTAATTATTAATTATTATTACTATTAATATTTATCCTTATTAATAATTATCCTTATACAATGCTAAGACTATGTCATGGAAAAACTGAATGATCACGATGGTTTTAACCAAGAAGAATCTTATTCAGATGGTACATACAATTTATTGAAATCAAGTCAGCCTATGTCAATTTTACTGAGAGAAGATTTTTTTCAGGCGGTTTCTCATATCACGTCAGATGCCTACCACCATTCCTACTGCCCCATCCCCTCAGATCTAATCCCCAGATCCTTACAACGCGGCCAACATCCTTGGCATTTAATTTTTATAGCAACCTAAATATAATTACAAATATATCTAATGTCAGATTTGCTGCATTTGCTTTTAAAAATGCAGTATGATTTAATGTTATACTTTTCTTGTACGGAAATTATTGCTGAATCATGTGCAAAACTGCTCTTACCAGTGACGTACTAGATTATTTTTTCAGTCTCTATATATAATTTGTTTCATAAAAAATGTTGATTTCTCTTGCATTTAAACTCTGTTGACTAGTATCGTAGGTTCTTTGTTTCCCTTTATTCCCAAACAGCGATTTACTGCCTACATTTGGACCACTTGACAAAACCGTTCGATTGTTACCATTACAAAAACATGTCAATCCATTTTTCCAGTCTATTACTAACTTATCAGTAGTAATACCCCTAGGGCCTTGATAATACCGAGATAATTTTGTCATAGAGAATGCTGTAAGTATGTTGCTTGATAATCTGATAATATTATCCTTAAGCAACACGCTTGAAGGATTCTCTATAACAAAATTTTGAGGATTTATCAAGGCCCGATGGGTATTCGATAAGATAATTTTTTACTTTGTAGATTTAAACATTTTTAAACTAGTTGTGAGTTTGACGTTTAATTAATTTTTAATCAAAAACTTGACTTGTTGAAAACACCAAACTGAAAACACCACATGTAGGGTTTTATCGCTGTAATCCATAGCTGATTGGATGAAATTTGACACATGACTCTAAATTAAGTAATTTGATTGGTTACTATAGTTAGTAAAAAATTATCAATAGTAATACCACAAGTCATTGAATTTTCCTGCGGACTCGTGGTGTTTTCTTCAAGCAACTCAGTTGAGTTATGAAATAAGAGACAGACTTATGAGATGAATTCAATCACGAGTGGAATTTTATTAGACTATTTCACAAACAAAGTAAAAGGTCTCATTTTGACGCATGTGGCTGTAATTATACAAAGTAAAAGGTCTCATTTTGACGTCTGTAGCTGTAATTATTTTTTTTCAAAATGTCAAATTTTGTTTTGCAATTCGTATCCATGGTTACGCTGTGAAAATACCACGCTGATAGACCAATCAGGATTGAAAGACAGCTGGTATTATCGCGATACTACCAGCTATCTTTGGTTTGTGATTGGTCAGATTTTGTGAAAATTCGAAGATGAGTGAAATGACATACGTTAAGTATTAACGAGAAATTTTGCGTGGGTCCATGGTAATTAATAAATAGGACAAGACAAAAACATTTGCTTATTTTCATGAAATTTCGAACAGCATCGGCCTAAGTTTAAAACCTAAAATCTACTCTGGGACACCCTTTACAATTTTCTACCTAGAAAATACGGACTACAGAAATGAAATTGTTAGTTTAGTAAATCTCTATGCAAAGTGATTCATACTCGTACGAATTAAGAGTTGCAGTATTTTATGTTATTAATAAGAAAGTTAATTTAAAAAAAATAAGAAATTTGAATCTCCACCGCAATTGTTAGCTACGCCACTGCCGTTTGCATACGCCGCATAAGACTTAGCCTTGAATGAGTTCAAGAAATAATTAAGTTATGTCATTTCTCCTTTCCCTCATGTTTAGTTTCGTTCATTCTATTATAATTCATTGTAATTAAAAATTATGATCAAACAAAATTAAATAATTAATAATAAGAATTTTTTTAAATATTATAACCACCTAATAATCTAGTTTTGTGCACATATTAATTTACAAAAAAAAACCAGTTTACAAAGAGTCTAATCTACTAGACATATTTGAGATTTTCCAATAAATTACACTAATTATAGCGTTTTGTATAATAAGCGCGAAATGATACAAACTTCAATTACTTTACTTACCGTGTGATCGACATTATAGTAATTATTAATGTAAAGCAAGTTAGCCCACCAGTTTTCTCTACAATCGTTCCAATCTCCACCTGCTATAAGTTTCCATAAAGGTCCTGCACCGGTATGGTTAAATATTGTTGCGTAGTAGAAAATGACAAAAGCGTAAATAGGAGTCAACCTGAAATTTTTAATTAATAAAATTAATAAAATTAATAAAAATATCAGAAACATAAAACTTTCCCGCTGTTCATTAACCCTTTCACTGCCGGCAACGCGGCTACCGCGTTGTGTTAGGTTTAATCGACGTGCCGGCAACGCGGCTCGCCAGCTCATGATTCATTTTATGGTTGTAATATTCATCTTTGCTATTGTTGTCAGAATGCCAGAAGAATATTACAAATATAAAATGAATCATGCATAGAACGCGGGAGCCGCGTTGTCGGCACAAGGGGATAAGCCTAATATTTTAGCTGGCAGTCAAAGGGTTAAAAGGCAGAATCCATTCCGTTAAAGACTAAATATCTGGTCACCGAGCTTTCGCTCTTAATATTCAAATCTACATTTTTAAGCAGTCCAATGAATATATAATTTAAGTATATTTATAACCTGACAAATTATTAATTAATTCGTGAAAATCACGGAGTGGGCGACATCTACTTGAACTACAGAAAGGTAGATAAATAGAAAGTTGATTGGAGATTGGCTTGAAAGTAGGCGGGAAAATTAAAAAAAGCTGTCAGTGTTAATTTTCAATTTGCTGCAGGTGTTGTTGACGTTTATCAACTGCTTGCCACAGAGGTTAGTTAAATGCATTAAAAGTTGCCTAGTTTCTGGAGATTTCACCCTTTTAGGGCAACATCTACTAACGCTTGGCCCCGTTTCTGGGACGGGCATTAGCAGCGTGTAGGGCATAGTGGTTTCAGTGGGGTGGTTTTAGTGAGTAACCGTAAGTCTCACACTATCGGGGAAGGGAAGAACCTTTACCCGATGTGCATAAAGCATTACCACCCGCCAAAAAAAAAAAGATTAGCTTTAGGTTAGGTTAGATCTGTGTAATAAATAAAGAAAAGTACGATACGTGTGACATTTTGACATTTGTTACATTCTGACAGGTGTCATATTTTGACATTTGTTCATTTTGACAGTTGTAACATTCTGACACGTATCACATTTTAACAGTTGTCACGTTTTGACAGGTGTCACATTTTGACAAGTGTCCATTTTAACAGTGTTACTCAACGTTCCTATAAATATTTACCTAAACCCATGATTTCTGAAATTGAATTGGCAACTTTGTATTTTCAATTTAGAATTTATGAGATGGCTGTCATTTGACAAGCAAATTATTTATGTCCGTCAAATGAACCTTTTCTTTTTTATACTTTTCAGGTTTATTCTGGTTATAAATTGCTACTTGGGCATTTGTAGAATAAAAAAATGTGAAAAATATTTTTCCGCGCAAAAACTTCTATTGCTAAGTATATTGATTTTATCATGTTTTATAGCATCTGCGAAAATTTCATGAAAATCCCAGCCGGTCCCATTTTCTTAACAATTAACCAGAGATGTGCGTGTCAGTAGTTGTCAAAATTTGTAGGTCATTATGGATAAAAAGCGGCAAATTTAAAATTGAATTCTTTCAGATTTAAACGCCAGAAATTAAATAAAGTCAAACCTTTTTACTACTATACTATACAGAAGAAAGGAGTGCAGTATTTAATTTGCAGAACGTAGTACAGGTTCAAGAGGTAGAAATTTTATTTTCACCTCATCCTTCAATGCTTATTTTTAGTTAAAATTTAAATTTTAATACATCTGATCGGCCTAATATAGTTTTTGTCTAGATTTAATCTTGTTTCCATGGTTTTTACTGTAATTAACCTGTTATTTTGACAGATAAGTCAGACTTTATTTATTCATAGCCGTATCGTATGTATTTTAATTAATTCGGAATTTTCTAATAATATATATTTCAAAATGGCTTCATTCTAAAAATATTATCAGTCCTCCTAAATCCTTGAAGGAAGAATTATTAGTAATTCAAATTCAAAATTCAAAAAATATATTATAGATGAGATGGCCAGAGAAAAACTAATTAAAATTCTCAGATTGCCTCCGTACCACGCAGAGTTAAATCCCATTGAACTGATCTGGTCACAATTATTAAAAGGTTATGTTTCTCAAACCAATAAAACATTTAAATTTCCTGATGTGCGAAATTTGTTTTTGAAGGCATTTTCAGATGTAAATAGAGAACATTGGGGAAAATGCATTGATCATGTTAAAAAGGTGGAAAATTCATTTAGGAAAGTATATCCACTATCAATGGATAATTTAATAGAACCTATAATAATAAACCTCAGAAAAGACAATTATAGTGATACCAGTAGTTTTAGTGAAGACAGTGACTTTTATAGATAGTTCTTGAACTAACTTTTTTTTTAATCTTTGAGTTTAGGTAAGTACTGAAGCGTTACTTTTAATGCCAAGAGATTAAAAACAGTTTAATCCCAACATATAATCCTCCTTGTTATTTATTGGTTAAATTTAATTCGTTCAATGTTAAAGAGTCAGATGCATAAGGTTTATTTTTATTTTTTGTAAATAATATAACTTCAAAATTTAATCTACGAAGTGCGTATATATATTTTATATGCTGTGACCTTATTTATATTATAGAAACTTATTTTGCAAAGTACGCCTATGGAATGTGACGTTATATCCTCTCTCTTTTATAGTATATTACTATAGAAACAAGTTGCCGTTGCTAGGAAATAAAACTAAAAGCTTAACTTTTCTTGTAAATTTCTCGGAAGATCGAATTTTCACAGACATGAGACCTATATTTTCTGTCGATTTAGATAGGAATTAGTCTACCCTGAAAGTTTCATTGAATTCTGACGAGTGGATTTCGAGATCCTCTGGACACACACACACACACACACATACAAACCTTGCTCGTTTAATAGTATTTGATTATAGTTATTGACTTAAAAAAAAACTATAAATAAGTACAATTTTTTTATGTTAATAGCAGAAAAGTATTATGTAATCCACAATCCAATTATTACTTTCCAGCGATTCATGATCTGCATCTGATTCTCTTTTTAAAGACTGATTTACGTGAATGACATTGTTCCCTATCAATGCAGAAATAACTCAGTATATTCATTAGAATAGAGATTTGATCATATTGAATTATTCATCATTTAATTCACTACACCAGCAAAGAATCGTGATAATAAAAATAAAAATGCCCCATAAATATAATGAACGTGCCAATCCATTTGTTCATTCAATAATAATCATCGACCAATATCCGTATTTATTTTAAAATATTTATATTTGTAATTCTAAATAAAATTGTTGAGAATATTTCTTATGATTTCATTTTAAATTAAAGTCACGATGTAATCAATCAGTCACAATAAATAAGTTTCGAATGTAATTTTGTAGTAAAATGATACATTTTATGCTGCTGTTTAATAGAGACAAACAAGTTTTAAGATTCAGATTTGCAAGCATTATTGGATGAAGACTCAGATGAAAGGAAGGAAAGTTTTGACAATTTAAACTATCTTTAGATAAGACAATTCTGTATTAATATTAATAATAATAGATTCTGGGACAATCTGTTTGTCAGCGAAATGTACACTGGCAACCCGACGTGGCTAATCAGTTTGCTTTTGCTATACCAATTTGGAGTTCAATCATTTTTAATAGGTCTATTTCTTTGCCCTAAAAGTGCTGCAACAAGGCTAAAGTTCTGCACCAGTCTGTTTCTTTGTCCAATTAGAGTAGCACTAACGTGTTTCTTTGAATATTTGGTGGTACCCCAGAATTGGATACTCAAAATTATGCTAAATAAAGGTTTCAGGTACTCCACAGAATCTTTGTAAAATCAGTCTAAGCTCTTCGATATCAGGCAGCTCTTTTGTCATTCACTATTGGTTAATCAACACAAGCATAAATATGAGTTGGTGAGTCTCCAACATTATTATTCCACAAGAAATAGAAATACTACTTCTAGTGTTCCACTCAAAGAAGTTACTTTTTCCTTGTGTTCGAAATCGAACATTTTTACCTACGCCCATGGCGACAAAGGAAATAAAAATAACCAAACCGCACACCTAAGTGCCCAGCATAACAACAGTACAACACGCATCGTAAATCAAGGCCATCGCGCAGATAATCAACGCGGAAGTAACTCACCGACGAGATAAACTTCAATGCTAAAAGCCGCCCTTGTCGACAACCGCCTTTTACATATACCGCGACACACTGGCGCGACTACAGGTTGCCAAAGAGATAAAAAAAAAAGGCACAACAATAAAGCCGCAAACGGTTAGCGGTAATTGGCCGAAGGGATTTCGTCTAACGGCAAGCGTTTCAAATAAATCTAAAATAAAATCAGTACAACATCAGACTCCGTGTGGATCAGGTCGTAATCTTTGGACTGTCCACACGTAATAAATTTAAACAGGTCGCATCATTGGACAGTTTTATACGTAATAAATTCATCAATTTTTAACTTATATAAATTGCATAATATTACATACATACCCATATTCGCATTCAGTTATTTTTTGTGCAATTGCAAACACAGTTTTGAATTTTGTTATATTCTATGTTTGTTGAAAAGTGTTTTGTTTTTTACGAAGTTATCGTTAATATATAACATTCAAGTAATCAGTGTATAATTTCGCTACAGCCTATATACAGTCCACACACACAATTTCTCAGCCAACTTAAATCTACAATAAGTTGGGACAGGCCCATCTAAAGGGTGTTGCCTAATAAGTTTGGGTCTCCAAATTTGGCATTATTTGGAACTTCCCAAAACACCTTGTTTCTCGAGTATACAATACTTTGCCTTACGACTTGAAAAAAATCAATTCTTTATCGCTTTTCAAAAAACAATCCAAAAATTGGATTATCAATGAATCCAGGATTTACATTTATAGCCTTATTGAACTTAAAAACATCTATTACCTGAACTGTACTATCAATAAGTTAAATTAGTATATAAGAGAAATAGCACTAGTCGGAGGAATTATTCTCCTCATGAGTTTCGTTAATTTCCATATTCTTGTAAAAATCCTATGTGTTTGTTAATATTACCGCAAACAAGTAGTTATTTACTTTTAGCGGCTGTCTTCATTGTTTATTTCCTAATCTTACTCTGAAATGTACCTCTACTACTATATTGATAAATAATAGCTATTTATATTACAAGTACATAAACAAGGGCTTTATTAAACGAATAAAATGATGAGTCCATAAAGCCTGATACGATTTTGGCTGACAGCAGTTGCGATGACAAGTAGATGTTTATTTTTTAAACATGTCAAATGAGTTGTCTTGCAACTTGTCAGTGACGTTGGCAATTACTTTATTGACGCAAAACTGTTCTATAAACAGCGTTTTATTATTATTATCAATTCTTATTATTGTCTCTCTAGAAGTTGTATTTGTTACTACAGACTTTTAGTCGTACCTCTGGTTGCTACGAAAGTCAAAAATAGAAAATTCTTGAGGCCTTATTTATCAGTTTATTGGTATAGTATAGTATTATGAGAAAGAAAAAACAGCAAAGGATACCGCCAATAGAAGAAATGCTAATTGATCTGGACATTTTTGAGTATTTTAATGTCGAAAACACCGTACACTGTCCATATACATAAAAATAAAATGATATTTTGTCTATTAGGACCACCGTGCAAAGATTCAATAACCAACTTAGCTGGAGATCGTTAGGGGTAATTTGCGTAAAATTTCTATATTGATTAACTTTCTTTAATATGAATTTACATTTTAATTTCTATAAAGCGGCGTTCAGACTTTACAAGTTACTTGAATTCAAGTAACTTGAAAGGAGTGACCTGAATTCAAGTTAACGTTCATACTATTTCAATATTTGATTCAAGTCATTTCAAGTTGACATTTTTATTTAAATGATTCCTGTTTCAAGTTACAAAAATTGCGTCAAATGATGTGATTCCTGCTGGAATAAAAGTTGTAAATCAGCTGATTGTGGATGGATTCCTAAAAAAAATTCTACACTTTATTTTACAAAAAAATTTCAACTTGAAATTTTTTCTCTGATTTTTAGTAATCCATCCACAATTGGCTTATTTACAACTTTTATTCCAGCAGGAATTACGTCATTCGACGCCATTTTTCTAACTTGAAAAAGGAATCAAGTAAAAATGTCAACTTGAAATGACACTTCTAAACATTTATACATATCGTTTGGGCATCTTTACATATATATTATAAAACTTTTTATTGATGAAATGACATCAAAAAGGGGCCACGAGGTATTGCTCCTTCCGCCCTATTTTTGTGTATTTAACCCCACAGAATTAATTTGGGGACAAATTAAAAAAGAATAAGGCGTTATAACGTGTTTCCCAAATTTGACGGGTTGATAGCAAATTTACGGTGTTTTCGACATTAAAATACTCAAAAATGTCCAGATCAATTAGCATTTCTTCTATTGGCGGTATCCTTTGCTGTTTTTATAGCGTTTTTTCTTTCTCATAAAGCGGTGGGTTCTACTATATAATGCAACACAATCATGATAATTATTTGTATGTTTTAGATTTTAATTATCGTAAAAGTTAAAAACTCATTTTTCTATCATAAAAACTTATGAAGAATCACCCAGCAGGTACAAACAATTTTTCAATTATCGTATAGTTTATTATCTATTATCAATATTTTATCGGATAATGTAATTGTCTGTTATTAAAAAACTTAGGAATTAAATGAAACTGGATACCTATTTGCAGATTTGTTGCTCATAGAGAATGAAAAAAAAATAAAATAAAATAACGTTAGTGTCATGTCTAAACTTGTATTGTTAATTATGAATACTTTATTTATTACGCTTTGTTTTTTTGCACTTGTTTAAAGGCAATTGTGTTACAAATAAATATACATATTTATTCAATAATAAATGCAAATGGTACGTCGATAATTATTGTTAGAAAAATATTATGGTGATTACCTACTCCAAATCATTCCTATATTAATAGTGAATGTTATAATTGCAAGTGATATTTAAATAAATTTAACTAGGAATTTTCTTGTATTTTTTCATAGAGTATAAAATTTTAATTTTGAAAGTTCCCTTTCAACATGATATCGGTAAAAAGAACAAACAATTACAATTCATTTTTATGCAAAAAAAATTAAATTAAAATGAGGCTGAACTACTTTTGGTGATGAAGATGAAAGCACAAAATTGTTTATTGAGAAGTGATAGTTACTTTTAATTTTTCTATGACGGAATAAGAAACAGTTTTTTAGACACCTTCATTAATGTTTTAAAGCTTTGACTCATGTTACGGGTCGTTTACACACATCATACATCATCCACTACTGTTTTTGGACACAGTACACCAAACTTGACGGGCTTTAGCCTCTTCAACCTTCTATTCTCACCCCAAGAACACCCTTACCCTCTTACCTTTCTCTAGTCTATGTCTTTAAGCGGAGAAATATGCTAGCATAAAACTAATTCTTAAAACTAAATTATTTTGTACTACTGTCAAACATATGTAGTTAGCACAAGTGGTGGCCAGAACATATTTTGTGCAAAAAATTAATCAATATTCCAAAACAGAAGGTTTTATCTGGAACTTCAAAATAATTAAAAGAATCCAAAGAAACGATCTCCCACAAGGAAGTGTTCTGGCCCCCACTCTATTTAATATAGTATATACCAATGACCAGTCTGTAACAAAAAACGCCAAACACTATTTGTACGCTGACGTTATCACAGTTCAAGGTCAAACATTCGGAGAGATAGAATTAAGGAAACTATGGCCAAGTATTATCGAAAAAAACTCTCTAAAACCAAATCCATCAAAAACTCAAGTAAGTGCTTTCCATTTAAATACCCATAAGGCCTACAACAAACTAAACGTGTCCTGGGAGGGCAAAGAACTAGAATATGCGGAAACACCAAAGTATCTGGATATAATCTTGGATAAAACACTAACTTACAAACAGCACTGCCATAAAACCAAACAAAAAGTATTTGCTAGAAATAGCCTCTGTTTTTCAATTGCAGAATATGCCTGCATAGTCTGGTTCAGATCAAGCCATGCAACACAGGTCGATATCGCCTTAAACCATTAAACCAAACTTGCAGAATTATTGCTGGCTGCATGAAACCAATACCAATCAATCAATTGTACAAAGCAGCGGGCTTCGCAGAACCAAGTGAAAGAAGAATGGGTATAGAGCACGTAGAAACATTTAAGCAACCCTTCGACGATCGCCATGTCCTTTATGGCCAAGAACAGCAACGGAAAAGTCTCAATCTCAATCTCAAATTTGGACTGGAAGACATGGAGAACGCACCCGCAAAGGCGCAAAAGCAAACAAACTAAAGTGGAAAATTGAGGAAGACCAACAATGCATCTGTGAATGTGGGGAGATACAAAACATGGGCCATCTGCTGGGATGTACATTATGCTCTGCAACGTGCTCCATCGGTGAGATGTGGATTGCAAATGAAAATGCCATAGACGATGCCCAGTACTGGTCAGAAAAACTTTGAATGGAAGGATTTCGGACACGAAAAAGTAAAGTATTGCTCTTAAACAGATTGAAACTTCGAACAGAGCTTTTTTATGGACAAATGTTCATGCAAAATGGTGTCTTCTGATAACTTTAATGTGTCAGTATTCTTACCTTATATATCGCATTAATATTACAAATCCAGGATTCAGTCGATATCTTTCCATTTGGTTCAAAAGACTATAAACTACTAGTAGTCCACTGAGGATAAAGAATGAATCCACAAACAAATCTCCATGAAATAGAAAACATGCTATCGCCGATCTGTATTGCTGGAACGATAAGAAAAGTTTTTATACAAAAACAAAAGTTTTTATGACTTACCTCTTCTAAGTAATTGAAATTGAGCACAGCCGATGATATAAATGTTCCAAATCGATGGTCTATAATAATAGCAAAAATACATACTGTTCTCATACCATAGAGTATACTTAAAGCAGGATTTGAGTCGTCTGCTCTATTTAGTTCTAGAAAATTTGCTCTTGCTGAGAAAGCCATTATCAATATAGAGGATCTGGACTCTGAAAAAAGTATATTTTATGGGCGTTTAAAGATTGAATCTACCAAAAATTCACTATACCCTTTTAGACATTGAAAAAAGGTTCGTTTTAAATTTTGTACTTTGCATTATATTATATTTATGATCAATTAATGAATCATGTTTCTGAAAATTCGATCCTATAGTCTATTTTTATGTATGAGAGAGTATTAAAATAATAAAGCGTTCGTAATCCATAGGCGTACCACTTCTTTTAGTAGACAGTTAAAATATTTTGTGAAGTTATACCTCGAGTATTTTCGTATGAAATAACCTTTGTATAAATATAATAAATATATCGGGTGTACACTTATATTTTCACCTAATTAACCTGCTTATAACTTCTAAACAGCTGAAGGTAAAAAAGTGCAATTTTTTATAAAATATTTTATTTTTCCACAAGGTATGTTAAGAACATTGTGTCAAACGGGTTATGTAGGTATAAGGGTTTAAACTTTGACTTTTAAACAACGTTACGTTCATAAATAATAATTTTAATATAAAAATTACTTCTTACCTACAAATCCAAATCAGAATCGAAATCAGAATATGAACTGTCGCAACCAATATTTACAATGAGTGGCTCGATCATTTCATCAGTAATATTGTCCAACTTCCACATTTTCTCTTCTTCTTTAATCGTATGATTTACTGCCTTTTCCCAATTTTCAGGCTTCACATTATTTACAGCCTCCAAAAACAACTGTTTAACATCACTCATTTTAAAAGAATTATTTTTTCTTGAAACTTCTCCCATATCAGTTCAATCGGGTTTACTTCGCAATGATATGGTGGTGATCTAACCACCGTCATCCCACGATTTTTTGCAATTTCATCAATTTCATATTTTTTTAATTTCTCTTTATGAAGGGAACACAAATGATACAGTTCTCTTCTCACAGAACCGGGATGGAACTTAATATTCTTTGAATTTAGCCAATTCTGTAAATCTTTTTTTAACCACTTGGTTGTGGGCATTTTTTCTGTAAGTTTCGAGTGATAACTTGCATTATCCATTACTATTATACAGTTCTGAGGAAGAAGATCTATCATTTGTTCGAACCACTCTTTAAAGACATCAACATTCATGTCCTCATGGTAGTCACCGGTACGAGTAGATTCAAAAGTCAATAAACCACCTTTAACAAAACCGTTTGAACTACCGATGTGTACTATTATCAGTCTGCGCCCCTTTCCTGATGGTGGATTTAAACCAGTAGATAAATTATTTAAAAAAGCCTGTCTTCGACTTTTTATAGTCCTTAGGTAATTTCTTCTCCATACTACAATATCGCTTCTTTCTATTAAAATAGACTTTCTGGAATGCTTTTTCCATAGAAAACCTATTTCTTTTAAAAGTTTCCATAGTGTGCTTCGACTCATTTCAGGGTAATCCTTATCATCTCGAACCGTGGCAAGAACTTTGTCTACTGTCGGAAATTCTTTTCTAAAGAAGAACGCATGCACTTTCCTTCGAAATCTTTCTTTCAAATGATTTTCTATTTGAAATTTTGGTTTTCCTGGAGCTTTACGTGCTGTTTGAAACTCGCCACATTTCTCTTCTTCAACAACTCTGTAAATCGTAGATTTCCCAACACCAAGCGTACTACTAACTAATTCCACTGTGTCATCAACACTTTTACATAAATGTTTGTCTGTAAATGATTTAAAACAATTAAATATTAATGTTTTTTCATTAACTGTTAAAGGACCGATTTTTTGTCGTTTACGCGGTACTTCCAAATTTTCCATGATCACACTAGAATTCACAATAGACTGCACACTGCACCTTGCATGTTGCAACTAAACGACATTTAGTAAGCTGTCAAGAATACATAACTGGACCTCCTTACTAAATGGAAAACCTACAATCGCATTTTCGGTGAAATTTGTTGGTAAGGGATTTATCTACTTATAATTCGATTACTGTAAGAAATTCTTGGAATTAAAATAAAACAAAATTGGCAAATAGGTACTTATTGAAAATAATCTTAAGATACGGCTATGTTATCTTTAATACACAGGGCTTTTGGGCCTGTCCAAACCTTTTTCTATTGTTCTGTACAGCTTATGGATATAAAAGACCAATAAAAGACCCAAAACTTGTATTAGCTCAGGTACATTTATGACAATTTTAGGAAATATTTAGATTATTCCGTAAAAATATTTAAAATGACCGTACTAAGTTTTGCATTAGAAATGCTGTTTTATTACTCTCTCATACATAAAAATAGACCATAATATGTAACCAATCTGGTTTTAGAAAAAAATTTTCATGTGAATCAGCGCTACAACTTACACTTTGTAACATTCAAACTAAATTAGACGAAAATAAATATGTTGTAGCAGTATTTTTGGACTTAAAAAGGGCTTTCGAGACAATTGACAGACAAATTATGTTATCAAAATTGAAACAATATGGTATTGGGGGTAGAGTATTGCAGTGGGTTAGTAACTATTTAAATAATCGCATGCAGAGAGTCCGTTTTGCTGACCAAACATCCTGTGACATAAATAATGATATAGGGATTCCTCAAGGGAGTGTATTGGGTCCTCTTCTTTTTATTTTATATATTAATGATATTGAACTCTTTGTTGATTGTGAATTCATTAATCTTTTTGCTGATGATACTTTAATAACATGTAGTGATGCTAATCTGGATAAAGCCATAGAGAAAATGAATGCCTCATTATCATCGGTAAATAAATACTTGAACATAAATAAGCTAAAATTAAATGTAAGAAAAACTAAAGCAATGGTCTTCACAACGAAATTCAAATACAGTAGTATCGACGTTAAAAACATAAATTTGAACATTAATAATGAACACATTGAAGTTGTTTCTAATATAAAATATTTGGGATTTCAACTAGACAATTACTTAAATTTCGATAGCCACTTTAACTATATTTATAAAAAAATATCTAAAAAACTTTATTTCTTCAGTAGAATTTCGCAAAACTTATCAACTGAAACCAAAATGACTGTATATAATACCATAATTCAGCCTCATTTTGATTATTGCGCATCTATATTATAGTTATTCAACTTAAATAAATTAAACATGCTACAAAAACTTCAAAATCGAGGAATGAGAGTAATACTGAAAACAAATCGTCTTACTCCAATTACGTCAATGTTAAATACTCTAAATTGGTTTCCGGTAGAGAAAAAGATGTACTATTTTACAATGATTTTAGTATTTAAAATAGTAAATCATATTATAATACAAGATGTACAAATAGCATCTACATTGCAAGAACTACATATCAAAAAACTATGAATTCTTTATTCTTTAAAGGTTTCAAAAAATTCGATGATCTCCCTTTATCTATACGCGAATCAACCACAATAAACTGTTTTAAAATTAAACTTAAGGACTTTATTAAAAATTCAATTTAATTAAGATTTTACTAATTCCATTACTTGATGTATATTATTTTAAACTTATATTTTATATTTGAAATGTGTATATGTATTGTAAGGGTTTTTATTTATTTATGCTACTTTTAGATTTATATGTAATTTTTAGTCTAGTTTTATATGTATATTAGGATTCCTAATTAATAAAGATCTATCTATCTATCTTATATTTTGTTTTCAATGTTACCATTTTATTTTTTTTTTTGACTACATGACTGGATAACTTTTAATAAATATTAGACTCTTTTGCTGACTGCCTATTTGTTAAATTGTTCAACTAATATTTTTATTTTAAATTTACTTTAAAATTATGACAGTATCTATACTTACTTTTAAATGGTTTCTCATCTTTTGCTTCAGATTTTGTGTAATGAAAGATGGTTGCCAGAATTACGCATAAAATGAGCAATATTGCCAAAAAGCTAAAAGTTAAATTAGATTTAAGAACGTATATTATCTATTAAACCTTCTAAGAAAAACGTATATGACAATAAAGAAATATGTTGGGACATGTGAGTTCATCTACAAGTTTAATCGAATCGTGGCTAATTGTAAATGTCTGAGTTTCACCACCATCATGTTTAAATGAATTTCCAAGAATGACATCTTTAAAAGTACTCCAGTCGACAGGTTGAAAAAAGCGGGGTTAGGTGGAAAAAGGTTGGAAGTTAGTAAAACTTTTTTCGGGATGTAGTTCAGAGATGGTTAATTAACATTTTCTCAAGTTGAGGACCCTGTGCAAAAAGATGAGAGGGGGGGGGGAACTGCAAAATTTTTGGCCATCCTCCGATTTTAGATAAATTTCCTACAATTATGACTATTCAAACATATTTGTATGTTAATTCGTTACCGAGATATGGCGCTTCGAAGAAAAGGTCATTTTTAAAATTTCGCTAAAAAATGCAGAATTCCACCTTATTTTTTATGTTATACCAAAATTACGATGAAATGTTTTTGTAATTATGGTTCATGGTTAAACTCACCAACTTTTGACACTCCACCTCCTCTCCCCCCTTCCCTCGCCAAACCCCCAATTCACAAAAGCTAATTTGACAGTTGTTAGAGAAATAACCAGACAAAGACTGGAAAGTACGAACCACGAAAATCTAAATTTAGACTTAAAATGTTAATTAACCATCCCTGAACAAGATCCCAAAGTTTCATTAACTTTCGACCTTTTTCTATCTAAAATTACATGTCGACATGTCGAAAATTTAAAGCTATTATGCGTGATACTAAAAAAGTTAATCTGGAAACAAGAAAATAAATTAAAGTTGACTGAAAGTTTGGTTGGAAACGGGCAACATAACTTGCTAATAAAAAGAAGTTTAAAGTACCTGAACAAACTAATTAAAACGATTTTTAAGATGAAACTGTACATAAGTTTGATTGTATAATTCTTACAATCGCTTTAGTCCAGCCACCTGAAAAGTTCTAAAAAGTCACTATCGAGTGTCCTCCTTTAATATATAGCTCTGGAGCCAGAGAGTGAAAAGTATAAATTAAAATAATAAAAACATGTGAAATGGCTAAGTTTTAAACGACTATTGGCTCGGCTACACGACCAAATCACGGTTTAACTGTTCGGCATCCTTTGAAGCAGTCAATTCCGCGTTGGTTTAAAGAGTGAGGATTTTTGGTAGCATCAAAGGCGCCGCGTTTTGAAGTTGTTAAATATGTATTACACGAACTATACCTGGACAAACTAATTAAAACAAATTTTAAGGTGAAACTGGGCATGAGTTTGATTGTATAGTTCGTATAAAGCCGGGATCCAACAGCTCGTTGAATGTCACGCCACGGGCCGTTTATACAATGCATTGAGGATCGCGCTCTTTGAGTTCCTTTGAACCGTATGGATTTACCGACAAATGACGGGACTCAAAGCGCCGATCGAAGATCGCCAATCCTCCGCTATCCAACGGCCAATATAGAAATTTTACGCAAATTACCCCTAACGATCTCCAGTAACTTGGTTATTGAATCTTTGCACAGTGGTCCTAATAGACAAAATATCATTTTATTTTTATATATATGGACAGTGTACGGTGTTTTCGACATTAAAATACTCAAAAATGTCCAGATCAATCAGTATTTCTTCTATTGGCGGTATCCTTTGCTGTTTTTATAGCGTTTTTTCTTTCTCATAAAGCGGTGGGTTCTACTATACCTGTATCATACCTACTTACCAGAAGCAGATGTCTGCAATGTCAAAATAGTCAATTTCAGCTGCGGTCTGACAAAAAATTTCAGAGAATTTTGCTTTGTACGTTACATTTTCCTGTTTTAATTTATTGTCGACATTAGATAAGTATTCGTTTAAATTTTCTTCGAGGTCTAATACTGAACACGACGATGGTACACACCAACCGGCATTAATAACATTTCTAGATTGTTGTGAATTATCTTCATATTTCTGGAATAGATTTAAACAAACGATGTAATTGTTGCATTTTTGAAATAAATGGAAGTTAAGGAATTGATTTACTGGTAACATAGAAAATGTAAAAACCATACAGGGTGTGTCACGAAGATGGCCCATTTGCCATATATAGAGAACTATAGATATTTGAAATTTGAAAATTGGGTTACGGGCTTTGTCAGTACGATCTATTCAATGAAAATATTTTCAACTTCCGGTTATACATTTTTATTTTTCTTTTTGGATTCAGCGTCAAATTTTGAACAAAAAATTATTAACATACCACAGGTCTAAGTTTAACAGTTTCCGAGATATTTGAGATTTTTGTAAAATTTTTTGAAAAACACGCATTTACTTTAATTTCCGTATCTGGCTTAGTTGTTAAGCTATTAATTTCAAATTTTATACAGAGATTGTCAGAATATCCTGCTAGCATACGGTGAAACGTCAAATTGGATATTTTATACCGGGTGTCTAGAATGGAGCGTCCAATGTTCATATTTTCAATTCTCAATAAGTCGATAATTTCAAATGAAACACCCTGTATTTTATTATCACGTCTGAATCAGGTTTTTATTCTCTTTCGATCTGTATTAGCATTCCCTATACCTAAAGTTACGCGTTTCTGAGTTATTGCTAGATTTACTATAATTTGGAGACATTTTACATAAATTGATGGTTAATATAATCTAGCATGAAGAAGCGAGCCATTTTCACTACAAATTGAACGAAGTTATAAAACAAAATAATCTAATTGTCCAGTAGTTTGTTCATTACAACAGTCATTTTCAATTTTCATGGCAATTAACGTTCAGCAAAGCCTGTACGCGGGTGTTGGCTATTAATTAGTATACCTTTTAAATGAATATACCGGGTGGCCAAATAAGCGAGGTAAGCGGCTGTATCTCAGGACCTGCTCATCTGACAACAATGGAATTTTTTTTATTACTATAAATGCGGCCATAAAAAAACTCTGGAAATTACTTTCGAGTTCCTAGGATGGCCGCTAGGGGGCGTATTTGGTATAATAGTTCAAAAAGCTTAATTTTCTCGCTTAAAGTCCCAATAAAGTGGGTCTGAAAATATTGTCATGGCAATTTACGATCATTGTTGAATAAAAAACCTTGCATCAATTTTTTTGACAGCTGTTAAATAAAGTGGTGGGGGAAGGTTTTACCATGAAAAAGAAAAATGCTTGTAATGTCAGTTTGGCTTGGCCGATTTTACTGAAAAGAAATTTAATTAAAAGAGTATTTTTGGAAGTATTTTTCTATAAAAATGAAACAACAATTTATTTTTCCATCGTTCTGCGAGAGGGCGTTGATTTATAACTTAACATATTTCTTTAAATATCTCTAAAAAGTTAAATGACATCATATATTTTTTCGTAAGAAAATATTAGAGCATTAAAAACTAAAAAAAATAGTGAAAACCGCAAAACGATATCTCTATTTATAACGAAGTTATTAACAAAAATGTTTCAAATTTTCTTAAGGCACCGGAAGCGCGTCCTCGGGCGCATTGTTCGTCCCATAAACGAGTAATCATAATCAAATGGGCCATGACCGTATTAAAAATAGTCAGTTTTTATTATTTTTAAGTTTGTAAAATGTCCGCCAGGGGGATTTAATATTTTATATTTAATAATTTGATATTTTTGCCGGAGATGTTGTTAAGAAATAAAATCACTTTACTACATTGTTAGTAGGCTTTGGAAACAATAACTTGTTGGTAAGGAAACAGTGGGTTTAAACGTCAAAACGATCATTTTACATTTTGGTATAAACAGCTAATAAATCAACAGCCTCGTCATTAGTAAAAGGCCATGACAATATTTTCAGACCCACTTCATTGGGACTTTAAGCAAGAAAATTAAGCTTTTATGAACTATTATACCAAATACGCCCCCTAGCGGCCAACCTAGGAACTCGAAAGTAATTTCCAGAGTTTTTTTATGGCCACATTTATAGTAATAAAAAAAATTCCATTGTTGTCAGATGAGCAGGTCCTGAGGTACAGCCCCTTACCTCGCTTATTTGGCCACCCGTTATATATAAAAAAGAAAATAATTTAGTAAAATATAGTATAGTCTATAGACCTACTTAAATGTACTACTATATAAACGTCAAAACGACGAACATCAAAACGTGTCTAATCTACTAGAAAGCAATGCCAATGTTACACCGACTTGTCGCATTGAAAAAAATCAGTTTGATTAAAATATTGATTACTTACGTACAATCTACTCAATACTGAGTCAAATGGGCCATAATAGAGAGAAAAAGGATCTCTATTATTTTTTGGTTTTGGTATCTTAGCTGTAAGGGTGGCTAGACAATATTGAGGTGGAAATGGTGCTTTGGCTGATATGCATTGTTCAAAATGTCCCATTTGAAATACATTTCCACGCAAGACTCCCATCGATGATTTCGACGTAGCATCCCACACTGAAACAAAGAAATACCATTCTATAAATATTAACATTACACATACTGCCAAATATAACGGTTTTATAATTAGGTACTTTTAATGTTATATAACTAAGGTTTAGGTTCGTTTCGTCCATTCCCCTTTTCAATTCCCAATAATTAAAAATGGTACAGAATTTATGGGGATTTAGATAATCTTATATAGGTACTTATTTATATACCTAGGAATTTAAACATGAAAAAATATGAACACTATTTAACTTCTTCCAGATTTAGTACTGGCTATACATAAAATTAATATGTTTGAACTCCGCTAAGAAATTAACAATTAAAGGGACACACTATGGTCTATTTTTATGTATGAGAGAGTAATAAAACAGCATTTCTAATGCAAAACTTAGTACGGTCATTTTAAATATTTTTACGGAATAATCTAAATATTTCCTAAAATTGTCATAAATGTACCTGAGCTAATACAAGTTTTGGGTTTTTTATTGGTCTTTTATAACCATAAGCTGTACAGAACAATAGAAAAAGGTTTGGACAGGCCAAAAGCCCTGTGTATTAAAGATAACATAGCCGTATCTTAAGATTATTTTCAATAAGTACCTATTTGCCAATTTTGTTTTATTTTAATTCCAAGAATTTCTTACAGTAATCGAATTATAAGTAGATAAATCCCTTACCACCGAAAATGCGATTGTAGGTTTTCCTTTTAGTAAGGAGGTCCAATTGTATATTCTTGACAGCTTACTAAATGTCGTTTAGTTGCAACATGCAAGGTGCAGTGTGCAGTCTATTGTGAATTCTAGTGTGATCATGGAAAATTTGGAAGTACCGCGTAAACGACAAAAAATCGGTCCTTTAACAGTTAATGAAAAAACATTAATATTTAATTGTTTTAAATCATTTACAGACAAACATTTATGTAAAAGTGTTGATGACACAGTGGAATTAGTTAGTAGTACGCTTGGTGTTGGGAAATCTACGATTTACAGAGTTGTTAAAGAAGAGAAATGTGGCGAGTTTCAAACAGCACGTAAAGCTCCAGGAAAACCAAAATTTCAAATAGAAAATCATTTTAAAGAAAGACTTCGTTCTTCTTTAGAAAAGAATTTCCGACAGTAGACAAAGTTCTTGTCACGGTTCGAGATGATAAGGACTACCCTGAAATGAGTCGAAGCACACTATGGAAACTTTTAAAAGAAATAGGTTTTCTATGGAAAAAAGAAGCGATATTGTAGTATGGAGAAGAAATGTTATCACTTGAGACTTACAGAAAAAAATGCCCACAACCAAGTGGTTAAAAAAAGATTTACAGAATTGGCTAAATTCAAAGAATATTAAGTTCCATTCCGGTTCTGTGAGAAGAGAACTGTATCATTTGTGTTCCCTTCATAAAGAGAAATTAAAAAAATATGAAATTGATGAAATTGCAAAAAATCGTGGGATGACGGTGGTTAGATCACCACCATATCATTGCGAAGTAAACCCGATTGAACTGATATGGGCACAGATAAAGGGAGAAGTTTCAAGAAAAAATAATTCTTTTAAAATGAGTGTTGTTAAACAGTTGTTTTTGGAGGCTGTAAATAATGTGAAGCCTGAAAACTGGGAAAAGGCAGTAAATCATACGATTAAAGAAGAAGAGAAAATGTGGAAGTTGGACAATATTACTGATGAAATGATCGAGCCACTCATTGTAAATATTGGTTGCGACAGTTCATATTCTGATTTCGATTCTGATTTGGATTTGTAGGTAAGAAGTAGTTTTTATATTAAAATTATTATTTATGAACGTAACGTTGTTTAAAAGTCAAAGTTTAAACCCTTATACCTACATAACCCGTTTGACACAATGTTCTTAACATACCTTGTGGAAAAATAAAATATTTTAGAAAAAATTGCACTTTTTTACCTTCAGCTGCTTAGAAGTTATAAGCTGGTTAATTAGATGAAAATATAAGTGTACACCCGATATATTTATTATATTTATACAAAGGTTATTTCATACGAAAATACTCGAGGTATAACTTCACAAAATATTTTAACTGTCTACTAAAAGAAGTGGTACGCCTATGGATTACGAACGCTTTATTATTTTAATACTCTCTCATACATAAAAATAGACTATAGATGAACGACATCATTTAAAGATGTGTACAGCCCTAGCACATTTACCACCACAATATATACAGACAAACAAGAAGAATTAATGATGAATACTTCCAAGAGAGCAAAAAAATATATATGTCTAGATGACAGAACTATGAAAAATTTCTTGAACAAGAAACAAACCTCCGCAATATCAATGTCAATCAAAAAGTGAGGGAAAAAAACATGCGCAATCGATAAATTATCCGTTTTTAATGAATTAATGTTAAATACAATTTTTCATGAAAATAAACCCCTCCGGACGCACAAAACTTGTTTCATAAATAGATTAGATGAAATTGGATTCAAAACTGATAATCTCGAGGCTATTATTTTATCAATTAATTAATGTAAAATAGGTATGCGTTGATTTGGACTTTTAATGGTGTTTGTAGAAAAAATAGTGTTTTATATACGTGCTAAAAGTGATTTTATTTTGTTTGAAACTTCCCATCTCATAAAATAAAATATCACTTTTAGCACTTATATCATAAATAACTATTAAAGCTTAGGATATCGCCGAAATGCTATGACAAATGTTTTCATTGGAATGACTGTTTTTTCAATATTTGACCCGAAAAAAGATAAAAAAAATGGAAATTATTCGGAACTTGTTGGCACATCTGGGAATTTTGTTTTTACATATCTGCAATTGAAAATGGACAAACTATATACTGTTAAATCATTAATAAATTTAGGGAAATGGCTGTAAAAGTGTTCTTGACATACAGGTGGTGTAAAAATCTAGTAATCCAATCTAATCTTTAAGTCAAAATGTTGTTTATTTACAATTCACCAAAAACTAAGAAATGATAAGTAAATAACTTATTAAGCAATTAATATTTATTTGTTTTTTAATTGTTCATATTGTCAAAAGGTATTGAGTAAAAGAAACCATTTTTTAAAACAATGTTAAGGGCCAAAAGAAAGGAAAAAAGGGCCAAAATGTATTTTTTATTTTTTTAAAACCTATATTTAAAAAAATTTGTACCAACACTATTACGTCTCTTAAGCTAGCAATACATGGACAATTAAAGGCTAATTAAATACCCTAATTTAAAATTTTCTGCTCTGCGAATTTTTGGCAATAATGATTGTTCTGCTAGTTTAAACTTAAATGAGCAGATCATGACCGAAAAAGTGGTTGAAACAATAAAAATTGCAATTTTCTTTGCACAGTAATTAACGGCTCATTAAAGGCTCTAGAAATACACTAATCTCGAATTTCAGGCTCGTTTAATTTCTTTGCGAAATTGGAAAAAGTCACTACGTGGTAGTAAGGTTTGCGGAGTTTGGCGCAAAAACGATTTTAACAATGAACATCACTGTTTCGGTAGTATATTCAAATATTCAAAGGTAATACCACGAGTCCTCCAAATTTTATCGATTAAATTTTTGGTTTTCACGAAAACGGCTTTATTTGGAAAAACCACGAAAACAAACTGATTGATAAAATCACGAGTCCGCAGGACGAGTGATTTTATCTTAAATCAGTTTGTTTGAGTGGTTTTGCCTAAAATAAAGGCGTTTGAGTATGAAGATCAAAAATTTAATCTATAAAAGGACGAGTCGTATTTGAAAGGATTATTTTTTGAATCATTTTGTATTAAACACAGAGAACATAGTCATTTATGCAAAAGACACTTTACACACAAATATTGAAAATTTTCTTTACCAATTTAAATTGAAACCTGAGCTGTTATAATTTTACATACAGGGCCACCAAGGCGATTTTTTGACTGGCTACCCCGCGAAACGGCGCCGTAAATAAAAGCGAAGAAGAAGAATGAAATTGTCTTTCTTAATTTAATTAATTTTAAGTTTAGTGTTAAAGTGAGGTATGTAAAAATGTTATAGGCGTTTTGAAATAAACTAATAAAAACAGGTTAGTTTACAAATACATTTTGAAATTTGGTTATTAACATAGATTTGCAATACATTTTAGTATAATAATAATTGATAAATGTTTACATTTGACATCTCAAAAAAGGTAAACACAGTTTAATCAAAAAACAAAAACGACGAAGCGGTTTTATCAGTATAAAACACAATGATTGGTTAGAATCCTGAGTTCTTATTGGCTGAAACCACAAAATCTGACTGTTTTGACAGATGAAAGAAATAATCGTTGAAAACTTATTAATGGCTGATAAAAAAAGGTAATTACAAATTTTCGGCTCTGCGAATTTTCTCAATCATGATTGTTCTCTAGCTTGAAAGAGCCCTTAAATAGCCGTTAATAACTGTGCAAAGAAAAGTGCAATTTTTATTGTTTCAACCACTTTTTCGGTCATGTTCTGCTCATTTATGATAAAGCTAGCAGAACAGTAACAGAACAGAAAATTCGCAGATCAGAAAATTGTAAATTAGGGCATTTAATTAGCCTTTAATTGTCCATATATTGATTTTTAATTCTGCTGACTTTGTTCTGCTGGCTTAAGAGGCGTAACACTACTGGCATTCGATGAATTTGAATTTAAAAAAATCGATATTGGATTATCGTGACCCCTTCAACAAACATGACATTTTTTATTATTTTACGGGCGAACTGAATAACCTTTTAACTTCTCATCTCATATTTTTTGTTTTTTTATTCAATATATTAGTCGAAATATCGTCAAAAAACCCAAATATGTTATAAACAAATGTAATTTTGACACTATTCCAGAACATCATGAATCCGGAAAACTCACACACATATTCTTGAGCTCAAAAGCAAGTTATTTAGTAAAAAATCCCCAAAACTGCCCTTTTTAGATAAATTAATTTGAAAAAAAGTCAAAAATATGAAAATTCAAAAAAAAGTATATTTCAAAATGTATTGCTTCTTCCGTTGTTGTTATATTTTGTGAAATTGTCCAGTAATCTGTTTCTATAGTAAATTATTATTATTTTTTATGTCATTGTCAGTTTTTTGAAAACCACTTTAGGCTAAAAGTCGAAACGTCAAAAATTAAAAATATTTTAATGTAAATCCAAAAAGAAGAGTATTTATGTTAAAAGAAGTTTTTTTCCGATTTGATTCGCACGGCAATTTTTATTTTTAATTAAAAAAATAATTTTTTTAAATGACCCTATTTGTTCCAAATCATATACAATTTTAAAAATAGGATAACAGCTCTAAATAATTTTTTTTTCAGTCTAAATAGTCAAATATTATATTAATGTACGTACTTTCATGGGCCCATAATGTAAAATTTTTCAAATTATCCAAGTATATGTCACTATGTTCTTTGCACACTGGATTTGAACTTTTTGTCACTGACACTGGCAAAGGCGGAAAAATTTGAAGAGCGTCATTTTCACCTAAAACAGCGTCACTCTTTCCGAAACACAAGACGATCGATGAAAAAATTATAAATTTGAATTTAAACATTACGCATTTGTTATTATAAAAGTAATTACCGGAACAGTAGAAATGAAGAAAAATTGCAGTTAGAAAAAGCTTTTATATAATACGTGAAGGTGTTCTGTCCTTCATATCCTTGACAAAGGATTTTAATTCAAGTTGATTGTCATGCACGATATACATAATATTCTTGGTTATTTGTCTATGCTAGAGCTCAATTAAGCGATTATTAATAAAAATGTAGATTTCTGCTTCATTAATACAGTTTATTTTACAATTATTTTTAATTAGCTCCTATTTTTTTAAACATTTTTCTTTTATAAAAATAACGTATAAATAGAAATATTATAGAGAAATATCGCAACAAGCCATTTTAGGTTGGCAAAGGACACTTTCTTTGCAAAAACTAATAACAACAATTAAACAGTCTATTTACAATCTACTTGCGGTAAAAATTGTCATGTAATTGTTATTGAATAAATATAATATTTCTAAAACTAAACGAATATTTAAAAAAACTTAAAACTGAGTAGAAAGGCCCCCATAAAAAATGGAAGGTCTTACATCAACGCAGCCGCATATATTAGCCTCTTACCCTCGAAGAAAGGATATGCCTAATGTACGAGGGTCAATCAATAAGTAGCCCTGTTGAAGACAGGTGGCGTTACTTACACTATGAAGAGTATCAAGTCTCAAACGTTGTGATAGTGAATCTCAGAGTGGTTCATATAGTGGAGTGAAATTAGACGAAAATATTCTGAAAATGAATGTAAGAGCTAAGTCAAATTTTTTATTTTCAGATGGAAAAACCTGGGAAGAAAGGTCATGGCATAATCCTCATGAAATTTAGTACTATAGTGAATTATTGGTCCGATTTCGTAAGGTAAATTGAGGGAGACTCGGGCCCATTTGGCTAAGAAAAAATGCTGTTTTACCATGACAACATACCAGCATATTTATCCCAAATTACTTCAACTGCGTTATGAATTGTGGTACTCTCCCGACTTGGCTGACTGTAATTTATTTTCGTTCCCCAACATGAAAATATATTTTTTTAATCTAAAAGTAATTTAAAAGGTTCCCACTTTAATTCTTTGTTGTAATACAGCCTAAGAAACAACAAATTCAATAAATAAATTAAAGAAAAAATCTTCATTAGTGACGCCTATCTCGTTTTTAGACTCTTGTTTTATTTAAGAACCCTTATCACGATTTTAAACACTTAACTTTCATCGAAAACCATACTGGCCCAGTTGTCAGAGACTTTGACCTATCATAAAATGTAAAAACTAGGCTCCTAGGTAATTTTTTAGATGTAGAAAACACCCCTTAAAGTACCTAAGAGTCTAGTTTCAGCGATATCACATTTTATGAGAGCTTTTGATCTAAATGTGGCTCTGGCATCTGGCTATATCCCAACTAATCTGCTCATTTTGTTTTTTGTTTACCATTCCTTTAATGATTTTAGTGCTTATAGTTTTATTTTATATATGGTTTGTGTGTGTCCAGATAAATCTTAGAAAAATAGTTTATATTTTAAATACTTGCAAAAAAATCTGTTATTTAAAGAACTTCGTGTAATTTACTTGTTTATTTCTTCCTTTTATTGTTTTATTTGTAATACAATAACCTGATCTGTATTATTTGTGATTCATTATTATAAATAAAATTTCAAGACTATTGTTGTAATGTAAATAAAATGTTATGCTTAATTTTCTGCTCCATTAGACAGTTTAATTGTTTTAGGTAGAATTGTTACAAAAAACTTAAATTCCGATTAATCGGAAAAAATAGCTACTTTATTTTTTCATTTATATTGTTACATTATTTCTGTACCTAACATTACCTAAACCTAAGAACCTCGTTTTTTATCTAATTTCCAAAACTTATCTGTAACACTAATAACAAAATGCATCTGTTATTCCGTATTTGCCGCCCACAATCAGTGCTAAAACTAAAAGAAAAGCGTATAATACTGATGATAATTATAAAAAAGCCAGTTGAGAATGCTCTTCTAGTACTGCCATAGACCGAACAAATTGTAGAGACGTTTGTATACCACATTTTGATGATAATATCTGGTCACCGAGCTTCGCTCTTAATATTCAAATCTACATTTTTAAGCAGTCCAATGAGTATATAATTTAAGTATATTTATAACCTGACATCTACTTGAACTACAGAAAGGTAGATAAATAGAAAGTTGATTGGCGATTGGCTTGAAAGTAGGCGGGAAAATTAAAAAAAGCTGTCAGTGTTAATTTTCAATTTGCTGCAGGTGTTGTTGACGTTTATCAACTGCTTGTCACAGAGGTTAGTTAAATGCATTAAAAGTTGCCTAGTTTCTGGAGATTTCACCCTTTTAGGGCAACATCTACTGACGCTTGGTCTTCGCGAATAGTCACGGCGGACAGGCCCTGTTTCCGGGACGGGCAACAGCAGCGTGTAGGGCATAGTGGTTTCAGTGGGGTGGTTTTAGTGAGTAACCGTAAGGGGTAGTCTCACACTATCGGGGAAGGGAAGAACCTTTACCCGATGTGCATAAAGCATTACCACCCGCCAAAAAAAAAAGATTAGCTTTAGGTTAGGTTAGATCTGTGTAATTAATAAAGAAAAGTACGATACGTGTGACATTTTGACATTTGTTACATTCTGACAGGTGTCATATTTTGACATTTGTTCATTTTGACAGTTGTAACATTCTGACACGTATCACATTTTAACAGTTGTCACGTTTTGACAGGTGTCACATTTTGACAAGTGTCCATTTTAACAGTGTTACTTAACGTTCCTATAAATATTTACCTAAACCCATGATTTCTGAAATTGAATTGGCAACGTTGTATTTTCAACTTAGAATTTATGAGATGGCTGTCATTTGACAAGCAAATTATTTATGTCCGTCAAATGAACCTTTTCTTTTTTTATACTTTTCAGGTTTATTCTGGTTATAAATTGCTACTTGGACATTTGTAGAATAAAAAAATGTGCGCAAAAATTTCTATTGCTAAGTATATTGATTTTATCATGTTTTATAGCATCTGCGAAAATTTCATGAAAATCCCAGCCGGTCCCATTTTCTTAACAATTAACCAGAGATGTGCGTGTCAGTAGTTGTCAAAATTTGTAGGTCATTATGGATAAAAAGCGGCAAATTTAAAATTGAATTCTTTCAGATTTAAACGCCAGAAATTAAATAAAGTCAAACCTTTTTACTACTATACTATACAGAAGAAAGAAGTGCAGTATTTAATTTGCAGAACGTAGTACAGGTTCAAGAGGTAGAAATTTTATTTTTACCTCATCCTTCAATGCTTATTTTTAGTTAAAATTTAAATTTTAATACATCTGATCGGCCTAATATAGTTTTTGTCTAGATTTAATCTTGTTTCCATGGTTTTTACTGTAATTAACCTGTTATTTTGACAGATAAGTCAGACTTTATTTATTCATAGCCGTATCGTATTCAAATACTATTAAGTATGTATTTTAATTGATTCGGAATTTTGTAA
Source organism: Crepidodera aurea (assembly GCA_949320105.2). Lineage (NCBI taxonomy): Eukaryota > Metazoa > Arthropoda > Insecta > Coleoptera > Chrysomelidae > Crepidodera > Crepidodera aurea. Next base: position 25,771,040 of record OX439477.1, read on the forward strand.
TAATATATATTTCAAAATGGCTTCATTCTAAAAATATTATCAGTCCTCCTAAATCCTTGAAGGAAGAATTATTAGTAATTCAAATTCAAAATTCAAAAAATATATTATAGATGAGATGGCCAGAGAAAAACTAATTAAAAATCTCAGATTGCCTCCGTACCACGCAGAGTTAAATCCCATTGAACTGATCTGGTCACAATTATTAAAAGGTTATGTTTCTCAAACCACTAAAACATTTAAATTTCCTGATGTGCGAAATTTGTTTTTGAAGGCATTTTCAGATGTAAATAGAGAACATTGGGGAAAATGCATTGATCATGTTAAAAAGGTGGAAAATTCATTTAGGAAAGTATATCCACTATCAATGGATAATTTAATAGAACCTATAATAATAAACCTCAGAAAAGACAATTATTACAGTAACTTTTTCAGATAGTTCTTGAACTAACTTTTTTTTTAATCTTTGAGTTTAGGTAAGTACTGAAGCGTTACTTTTAATGCCAAGAGATTAAAAACAGTTTAATCCCAACATATAATCCTTCTTGTTATTTATTGGTTAAATTTAATTCGTTCAATGTTAAAGTGTCAGATGCATAAGGTTTATTTTTATTTTTTGTAAATAATATAACTTCAAAATTTAATCTACGAAGTGGGTATATATATTTTATATGCTGTGACCTTATTTATATTATAGAAACTTATTTTGCAAAGTACGCCTATGGAATGTGACGTTATATCCTCTCTCCTTTATAGTATATTACTATAGAAACAAGTTGCCGTTGCTAGGAAATAAAACTAAAAGCTTAACTTTTCTTGTAAATATCTCGGAAGATCGAATTTTCACAGACATGAGACCTATATTTTCTGTCGATTTAGATAGGAATTAGTCTACCCTAAAAGTTTCATTGAATTCTGACGAGTGGATTTCGAGATCCTCTGGACACACATACACACACACATACAAAGATTGCTCGTTTAATAGTATTTGATAAAATCAAAATTTTAAAATGAAAAATTTTTATATTTTAGACGCCATTTTGAAGGTTTTCCTGAAGAGGTACGACAGACGACATCAAACCCTAAGCTTACTTTTTGATGCCCTATCAAAATCTGAAGTCAGAATTTTAAAATTCATAAACACAAAAAAGCTACACACATATAGAACGAATTCAGATACCGAACAAATTTGTTCGGTGATAACTTCTGTAGTAACTGAAGCTTATGTTTGACAGAAATTTTTATCTCAACATCAAACTCTTAAAAAAAATCATAGTGTAGGAACACATTGTACATTAAGTATCTAGATTGTCACTCTGACGGTTTTGAATTGTCAAAAGTATTTTTAACAAATATTGCCCGATTCTTATATCAATTCTAATTGCATTTACAAAGTAATAACACACCAAAATGATAGGAGACTACAGCGTACTTGATGCCGAAGAGCGCAGAATTACTTCGGATACACAAATACCTGCTTATGAATCGGAATTTATGAACGCCAAAATGTTTTTACAGTTAGCAAGTACTAATACTGGCGACAATTTGTAAGTATATTTTTCTTTTACCACGATTCTTCATGAGGAAGCCATATTAGGAAATTTAAAATAAAATAATATATATTGGTACTATTCTATCAAATCGGAAAAGCCTATCAATATATATTAGCACTGCAGGTCTGGTAGGCCCATGGCTTGACTTGTTAACTCCCTCCATCTTCCTCTACCCTTGGCCCACTGCTTACAAAGCATAAACTTATTATGTAAAGACAGAGTGGAGTTTTTTCCAATTAGCCAGTACATTTTTCTATATTTCAGTCTAAGTTCTTCTCTTTTCTTTTTAACATGCACTTTCCATCGGAGTTTGGCATCTAAGTAAGTATTTTGCTGTGTTTGAATATGGAATCAGGTTATTGTTTATTCTGACTGGAATATGATCTATCCTTTGGTTTGTAAAGTTAATGTGGAGTGATTTAGTTTCATTAAGTTTAATTTTCCATCTCTTCGTCCAGTAATAGGTCAGGTGGACAGTTGTTTGAAGCTTGTGGGTTGCTTCTTCAGTCATAGATAAGGTGGAGAGCTACTTGCAGCTTGTGGGTTGCTCTTTCCTACTGCTAGAATGGCAGTGGCGTCGGCGAAGGTGGCTATGGTATTGTTTTCTAACTCTGGAATATCACATGTGTACAGTAAGTACAGGACAGGTCCTAGGACACTTCCTTGTGGTACTCCAGCTTTAATTTCTTTAAGATCGGAATAGGCTTTTTCTTGCTTAATTCTAAAGTATCTTTCCGATATGTATGAATGGAGGATATCTAATATCTGGATATTGTTTTGGAAGGAAAAGCTTGAGCTTATGTATTAAGCCTTCATGTCAAACCTTATCAAACGCTTGTTCTACATCAAGAAAGATAGTAGCACAAATGTTTTTCTCTTCTAATGATTTTTCTATAATGTTGGTTATTCTATGATCAGGGATAATTTCTCTTTCTGCGATAAGTGGTTCTAGTCTTTAGACATAACAGGCAGTAATGAGATCGATCTGTATGACGATGCCTCATGTCGTGGTTTCCCTGGCTTGGGTATCATTATGACTTCCGCAATTTTCCAAAGGCTGGGTACATACTTCAGTGTGAATGCAGCATTTATTAGGTTACTTAATTTAATTATTGCTTTTTTGGGTAATTGTTTTAAAATTTCTCCAATAATTAAGTCAAAACCTGTACCTTTTTTCGGATTGATAGTATAGAATCTTTAAATATAATATTATTATCGTTCCATTCATTGAACAATGAATAGCAATTAAGTAATGTTAAGGCTAAAACATTAACTTTTTTTAGGTATGATCATTTGTGTGAAACTTTAAATAAAATATTATCTGAAAGACCATTAAACGTAATCGATTTCTTTGAAGAATACAGTCAAAGAATGAAAGAAAAACGGTATAGACCAATGACGGATCATCTTGAGGACATTTATGTACCTCCTTGCAATTTCCCACTAGCTACTACAATCTTGCCAATGTTGAAAGTAAGTACGTTAAAAAATACGAAGAATAATTGCTTGAGAAATTAGTTAAAAGTCTAATTTTACACAGAGAATCAAAAAACGGTTAAAAATGTTACTTTTCAGTTTTCTTCTTTCGTCTTGAATATTTTTTTGACTACATACAGCTTCTAGCTCGACACAGTCATATTTTAAGACTTATGGAACTCTTAAAAAATTGTTTTACAAAATGTATTTATATTTTAGCCTTTACCGCCAGATGAACCCTCAACTGTAGACCCAGCTGATTTGGAAGTAGCTGATATGTCTCAAAATAATATGTTGGAGCTCCTTTATTATCTTGAACATTGTGGTCTAGGTTTACCTAGACAAGAAATGTTTTTTATAATGCTTTCTATGAGGAAACTAATACATACAGAACCAATTTCTTCAATTAGGTATGTTACGGGATATTCTAGATAAATCGGAAAATATAATGATACAACGTATAGAAACATTCAAACGTAGTAGTAGTCTCTCTGCTCATAATTCTTCGAATAATTTAAATTAACATCTGTTACAGTTGATTAGCGGCATTCAAGGAAAAATAAGTAATAAAAAAAAGTTTTTTCTTATTTTAGGAACTTATTCTATGACATAGCTATAAAAATATATGCCTTGAAAATGTTTATTGAGCCGTACCACAAAACGAAAACGTAATCGATATACTTTTTGTTGGATATGTAGGAACTTAATCATGAAGTATTTAAAAATGAGATATACACAAAATAAAAATAACTGGAAATGTATTATGATATAAATTCATTTATGTAGTTCATAGTGGTTTCCTTTTTAATTCAAATACACTTCTAATGGAAATAAAACCACTTAATTTAAAGAAAAAAGTCGTTTTCAAAAAGGGATAAAATATAATTTACTATAGAAACAGAACACTTGATAATCTTACAAAAATATGACAGCAACATAGGACACAGAGAAAGATTTTGAAATTGAAGATGTCAAAATCTGTTTCCATCATATTTTTGTGACGTTTCTGGGAACGAATTTTAAAAAAGGATAGCCCATTTGCATATTCACCCATTCACGATTTATAATTGTTTTGTAATTTCTTATTCTAGATTTTGGGGAAAGATATTTGGTACTGTTAAAAATTATATTATAGTAGAATGTGAATTGAAGAATGAAGAGCATATTAAAAGAAACGAGGTAAGAGTACAATATAAGTTTGATAAAGTTGAAATAATTTATTTGTGACTCATATACGATTTGTTTAGCCTAATCTCTTTATTAATTTAGTCGTTTTTATAGACATATGAAGAAAGGAGCGAAGAAAACAAAAAACAAGAAGCAGAAAATTTAGAAATATTAGAAGAAAACAGAATAAGAAAGGCTTTGGATGAAATTGCTAGAATCCAACAATTTGGTGGTGAAGGTTCTAAATACCCGAGACTTTTACCATCTGAACCTAAAATACAATACGTGGAAATTCCTGAGCCTCCATCCGAACCGTCAGGAGTTGGTTTAAATAAATTGGTAAGAGAGAGAGAGAAATTGGTAAAATATAAAACGGTTCTTAGTTTTCCTTGTTTCTCTACTTCTTATTATCAATAAATGAACGATCAATTATGTTGGTTATTTTGAGTTTTCATCTAATATATTTCAAAAAAATTAGTTAATATTTTAAAGCCAAATTTGAAAGCCCATTTAAAACCTATTAGACTGTTAACCTGTGATTTTCACCACTCTGTATAATTTTATAATATTTGGTACACATACTCTACGTGTCTTAAGAAATTAATTGAGATATTATTAATATTGAAAATACAGGCCCGGCTTCACTAAAAATTAACAAATTCGTTCCACTCATAAACAACACCCTGTATGTTAAATTTTCAAAAATATTTTACCATATCTAAAAAGAGGACAAAAAATTGAATTTAATGAATATATCTCAATTAATTTGTTAAGACACATAGAGTATGTGTACCAAATATTGTAAAATTATACAGAGTGGTTAAAAGCACATGAAGCAATAAAGAATTGACCAAAATGAACAAAACATTCTGTATCTCAGCTATAAGGGACCGTAGACCCATAAAATATGGGTTATTTGGAATCACCTCAATCACTCCTATCCACTGTCAAAATATTACCCTCTCCCAATGAAACACCCTGTATATGGACGCAAATGTTGATATAACAATTGTTTAATTGACATAACTTGCAATTTATTGACGTAAAAAACAAAATGGCCTACTTTCGGTATCTTTTGCAGCATATTTGAACTGTACGGATCCAAATACGTATAAACGGTAAAATCTCAGTTTGCATTATTTAAAGTAGATTGAAAGTTTAAAGGACCCCGCACAAAAGGATAGGATTTTGCCGTTCGGTCGAATTGGCTGATTTTTGGATATGTTGTAGGTTTTGTCATCGTGAACAAAAGTCTCCATGGGCATCAAGGTCCAAAGTCCATATTTTGGCCGCTATCGAGCTCCAAAGGTCCATTTCTCCATCATAACGTAACCTCTTGAAGCAAGCCAATTACTCATTGAAATATCGTTTTTGATTTATTTTATTATCTAGTTATATGTTTTCGAGGTCGCTGAGTTGGAATCTGATGTCAAAATGACAGAATTGACAGTTGACAGCTGTCAACAAGCTGTCAAGTTGACGGAAAAATACAAAAAACTTGAATTAATGATGTCACCATATGTTTTCGAGGTCGCTGAGCTTGAACCTGATGTCAAAATGACAGAATTGACAGTTGACAGCTGTTAATTCTGTCATTTTGACATCAGATTCAAGCTCAGCGACCTCGAAAATATATGGTCTAATAATTATTTCAAGTTTTTTGTATTTTTCCGTCAACTTGACAGCTTGTTGACAGCTGTCAACTGTCAATTCTGTCATTTTGACAACAGATTCAAGCTCAGCGACCTCGAAAACATATGGTCTCATCATTATTTCAAGTTTTTTGTATTTTTCCGTCAACTTGACAGCTAATTGACAACTGTCAATTCTGTCATTTTGACATCAGATTCAAGCTCAGCGACCTCGAAAACATATGGTCACATCATTATTTCAATTTTTTTGTATTTTTCCGTCAACTTGACAGCTTGTTGACAGCTGTCAACTGTCAATTCTGGCATTTTGACGTCAGATTCAAGCTCAGCGACCTCGAAAACATATGGTCACATAATTATTTCAATTTTTTTGTATTTTTCCGTCAACTTGACAGCTTGTTGACAGCTGTCAACTGTCAATTCTGTCATTTTGACATCAGATTCCAACTCAGCGACCTCGAAAACATATAACTAGATAATAAAATAAATCAAAAACGATATTTCAATGAGTAATTGGCTTGCTTCAAGAGGTTACGTTATGATCGAGAAATGGACCTTTGGAGCTCGATAGCGGCCAAAATATGGACTTTGGACCTTGGTGCCCATGGAGACTTTTGTTCAGGATGACAAAACCTACAACATATCCAAAAATCAGCCAATTCGACCGAACGGCAAAATCCTATCCTTTTGTGCGGGGTCCTTTGTCAGAAATCGGTCCGAGTTTGTAGTAATTTAATTCTTTAAATGTTTAAGTTTAACAATAATAATTACAATGTACTATTTTAACTTTAATAATGAATTTCTTTAGGTTTACTATGTTTGTACTGGTATTGGAGAGCCATGGTGCCAACTCCCAGATGTAACTCCAAAGCAAATTCGTACGTCACGTCAAATTTACAAATCGTTCACTGGGAATTTAGAAGAACCAATATTGACATTTCCAGATTTTCCCGGAAAAGAACAGGAATATTTACGGGCTCAAATAGCAAGAATATCTGCCGGTAAAATTTTAATTCTAACTTGGGATCTGACATAACAAACAACAATTCTCTATACTTTATATATTCCAGGAACACAAATAGCGCCGCTTGGATATTACACTTTCGGAGAAGAAGAACTTGGAGAGGGAGCAGCCGATGAAGAAGAAATGGAAGAACCGGAAGAAGGAGCTGGTAAATCAACGAGTTTCAGAAAGAACCCCAATTATGAACCACTTCGACTTAAAGATTTGTTGGATCCCTCAATGGCATTTTGGGTTCATTTCATTCCGTTTATTCTACCACAAGGTAAACATTATATACTATCTTCGTCTAGGTATTTTTCAGTTGATGAACCTAAATTGGTTAATATATTTGAGTTTGTTTAAATTTAATTATGCGATATGATTATAGGGCGAACGACTTGGTGGAATCCATATCCAATGCCAGAAGGAGCTGGAGAAGATGAAGAATCTGCGATAGAAGAAGAACAAGTAGAAGAGGAAGAATATAAAGATGAAGATATCGATAAAACAAAACTATTAGTTGAACCCGAAACTGGTCCACCTCTTCTTACGGCACTCTCTGAAGATGCCGTCATGGAGGCTATACCACCTTGGAGCGTAAGATGTTCATCCAATATTATGGATGATTTTGCCATCGCCATAGTTAGATCTAACTTATGGCCTGGTGCATTTTCCTTTTCCACTCAAGGAAAATACTTTCAAAACCTTTATTTAGGTAAACAAAAGAGTATAGGAACCTAAAGATTAAAATACTATTTTCTTTACATTTTTAAGGTTATGGTTTAAAATACATGGAGCATAATTTTTCACCTACGCCGCTTTCACCAGTCGAGCAAGAGTATCCCATCGATGCAGAAGTATTGGAAATCGAAGATCCGACCGGAGCTGAAGAAGAATCTTGGCGTATTGATCACTTGCCGACACCAATCGAATTACCACTATTAGGAGAAGAAATTGGCGAAGGAGGAGAAGAAGGAGAAGAAGAAGAAGAAGAGGAGGACGTTTAAAAATTCTAAATAACTGTAATGTTAAGACGGTGTACTTATTTATATTTATTTGTAGTTCATTTGGAAATAAATCATAAATGCTCAAAATTTTATTAGTACAACCCTGTGGTTTTGGAAACTACCTAATAACAATTTATGCAAATCCTTAGCAACCATGATAAGAACTATTCGAGGTCGTCTCAAATATCTTGAATCGTATGATAAAAACTTAATCTTCTGGAGTAAATCTACTTTAATTTTTCAGCCCATATATACCGATGTGTAAAATTTAATTACTAAATTTCCAACGAAATAAAAAAATAAAAACCATCTGCCTTTGGCGAGATTTGAACTCACTATCCTTGATTCATGAGTCCAGAAGATAAATTTACATGTAAGTATAGGTTCCATATCCAGGGAGTAACCATGACAAACAAGGCAGATAACATATGCCAGCCAATAAAAGTGAGAACGGTGAGAAAGATTAGTAAAGTAAGCAGGTTATCTTAAATGAGGCTTACCAAATTCCAAATGAATTTATGCAGAAACGATAAAGAAGGGGATTTAGTGTTTCTAGGTAAAAATATCTCTAGATATAATTACCCGTTTCCAGATAAATTGCAATTTAAAGAATAATTAGTATTAAATCTCCCAGGTAAATCTAACCAATGAATTATGGATTCAATAAAAAGCAAAAATATTTGTTAAATCAACTAACCTGTAATTATATCTAATCTTTTTTTGTACCTAATAGAATAATGAATAACCCTGTATGATCATCATACATATAACCCGTTCAATAAAATAGATTTTTAAACTAAGATTAACTCATTAAAAAATAAGTAATTAATTATTAATTAAACCAGTAAGGAATTTTAATTTATTAGATTCGACATCCTAAGACCGGTTTCTGTCTTTCGACTTCATCAGTTAGGCTTTTCGAATCCAATAAATAAAATTCCAAACTCGTACAAGTCAATAGCTATATCCGCTATAAGATAACATTTTTAGATGTGCTACCATCTATGGTAAGAAGAGAGTATTGACATTAAATTTTGACTGAATCTAGTCAAGATGTCACTCTCTTCTTTTTTATCCCTTTCAGAGATTAATACAAAGTGAGTAATCCAGTAAGGAATTTTAATTTATTAGATTCGACATCCTAAGACCGGTTTCTGTCTTTCGACTTCATCAGTTAGGCTTTTCGAATCCAATAAATAAAATTCCAAACTCGTACAAGTCAATAGCTATATCCGCTATAAGATAACATTTTTAGATGTGCTACCATCTATGGTAAGAAGAGAGTATTGACATTAAATTTTGACTGAATCTAGTCAAGATGTCACTCTCTTCTTTTTTATCCCTTTCAGAGATTAATACAAAGTGAGTAAACCAGTAAGGAATTTTAATTTATTAGATTCGACATCCTAAGACCGGTTTCTGTCTTTCGACTTCATCAGTTAGGCTTTTCGAATCCAATAAATAAAATTCCAAACTCGTACAAGTCAATAGCTATATCCGCTATAAGATAACATTTTTAGATGTGCTACCATCTATGGTAAGAAGAGATAAAAAAGAAAAAAAGAAGAGAGTGACATCTTGACTAGATTCAGTCAAAATTTAATATCAATACTCTCTTCTTACCATAGATGGTAGCACATCTAAAAATGTTATCTTATAGCGGATATAGCTATTGACTTGTACGAGTTTGGAATTTTATTTATTGGATTCGAAAAGCCTAACTGATGAAGTCGAAAGACAGAAACCGGTCTTAGGATGTCGAATCTAATAAATTAAAATTCCTTACTGGTTTACTCACTTTGTATTAATCTCTGAAAGGGATAAAAAAGAAGAGAGTGACATCAAAATTTAATGTCAATACTCTCTTCTTACCATAGATAGTAGCACATCTAATAATTATTAATTGTTTGACAGCTGTTTTAGATTTGTTGATTTTGTCACCTTACAAGCTCAAGTGAGATTACCCTGTAAGTGTTAATTTTTTAGCCTGTCTCCAATTAATATAACGGTGCAATATAATCTAATACAGTGCGTAAAAATATTTAGTTTACAATATCTCGTTTATTGATATTTTTACAGTTTAATCGAAAATAAGCCATAGGATCCAATTTTACCTATTACAATTTTGAAGGAGGATATTATATCTAATATTCAGAAACTTTGACGGTGACTTTTTTTTATCGATATTTCAGGCTATTTCTGCATGTTAAAAATACATACTTTGAACAAAAAGGTCTATGGAAACATGAATCGCCCTGTAAGAAGATATATTTTGATTGTATTTATTAAGTATGTATTTTGACTACATATGTCCGTCAGAAACCTTTAAAAATATTTTACAGGGACTTTTTGGTACACATTTTAAAATTTCGGGATCTTGAACTTTAACGCCCCGTATATCGAAATCTAGCCATAGGATAGGATTGGGCCCATGGACACTATTGATCAGGACATCAAGTACTATCACATATCAAAAATTCAGACAATTTGACGGTGCTCCCGTTTTCATTAGGATGGTGCGTGGTCCTTTATTGAAAATTTTTTTACAAGCTTCTCTTTATGTATAAAATCGAAAAAAAATTGACTTAGCTCTTACATCCATTTTCAGAATATTTTCGTCTAATTTCACTCCACTATGATGAGCCTGAAAACTATGGTCTATTTTTATGTATGAGAGAGTAATAAAACAGCATTTCTAATGCAAAACTTAGTACGGTCATTTTAAATATTTTTACGGAATAATCTAAATATTTCCTAAAATTGTCATAAATGTACCTGAGCTAATACAAGTTTTGGGTCTTTTATTGGTCTTTTATAACCATAAGCTGTACAGAACAATAGAAAAAGGTTTAGACAGGCCAAAAGCCCTGTGTATTAAAGATAACATAGCCGTATCTTAAGATTATTTTCAATAAGTACCTATTTGCCAATTTTGTTTTATTTTAATTCCAAGAATTTCTTACAGTAATCGAATTATAAGTACCAACAAATTTCACCGAAAATGCGATTGTAGGTTTTCCATTTAGTAAGGAGGTCCAGTTGTGTATTCTTGACAGCTTACTAAATGTCGTTTAGTTGCAACATGCAAGGTGCAGTGTGCAGTCTATTGTGAATTCTAGTGTGATCATGGAAAATTTGGAAGTACTGCGTAAACGACAAAAAATCGGTCCTTTAACAGTTAATGAAAAAACATTAATATTTAATTGTTTTAAATCATTTACAGACAAACATTTATGTAAAACTGTTGATGACACAGTGAAATTAGTTAGTAGTACGCTTGGTGTTGGGAAATCTACGATTTAGAGAGTTGTTAAAGAAGAGAAATGTGGCGAGTTTCAAACAGCACGTAAAGCTCCAGGAAAACCAAAATTTCAAATAGAAAATCATTTGAAAGAAAGACTTCGAAGGAAAGTGCATGCGTTCTTCTTTAGAAAAGAATTTCCGACAGTAGACAAAGTTCTTGCCACGGTTCGAGATGATAAGGATTACCCTGAAATGAGTCGAAGCACACTATGGAAACTTTTAAAAGAAATAGGTTTTCTATGGAAAAAGCATTTCAGAAAGTCTATTTTAATAGAAAGAAGCGATATTGTAGTATGGAGAAGAAATTACCTAAGGACTATAAAAGAAATGAGAAACCAAAGAAGAAATATATTTTATTTAGATGAAACATGGATCAAGAGGGACATACACCAAATAAATTTTGGCAAGATGAAACTGTTACAAGTCGAAGACAGGCTTTTTTAAATAATTTATCTACTGGTTTAAATCCACCATCAGGAAAGGGGCGCAGACTGATAATAGTACACATCGGTAGTTCAAACGGTTTTGTTATTGACTTTTGAATCTACTCGTACCGGTGACTACCATGAGGACATGAATGCTGATGTCTTTAAAGAGTGGTTCGAACAAATGATAGATCTTCTTCCTCAGAACTGTATAATAGTAATGGATAATGCAAGTTATCACTTGAGACTTACAGAAAAAATGCCCACAACCAAGTGGTTAAAAAAAGATTTACAGAATTGGCTAAATTCAAAGAATATTAAGTTCCATCCCGGTTCTGTGAGAAGAGAACTGTATCATTTGTGTTCCCTTCATAAAGAGAAATTAAAAAAATATGAAATTGATGAAATTGCAAAAAATCGTGGGATGACGGTGGTTAGATCACCACCATATCATTGCAAAGTAAACCCGATTGAACTGATATGGGCACAGATAAAGGGAGAAGTTTCAGGAAAAAATAATTCTTTTAAAATGAGTGATGTTAAACAGTTGTTTTTGGAAGCTGTAAATAATGTGAAGCCTGAAAACTGGGAAAAGGCAGTAAATCATATGATTAAAGAAGAAGAGAAAATGTGGAAGTTGGACAATATTACTGATGAAATGATCGAGCTACTCATTGTAAATATTGGTTGCGAGAGTTCATCTTATGATTTCGATTCTGATTTGGATTTGTAGGTAAGAAGTAGTTTTTATATTAAAATTATTATTTATGAACGTAACGTTGTTTAAAAGTCAAAGTTTAAACCCTTATACCTACATAACCCGTTTGACACAATGTTCTTAACATACCTTGTGGAAAAATAAAATATTTTAGAAAAAATTGCACTTTTTTACCTTCAGCTGCTTAGAAGTTATAAGCAGGTTAATTAGGTGAAAATATAAGTGTACACCCGATATATTTATTATATTTATACAAAGGTTATTTCATACGAAAATACTCGAGGTATAACTTCACAAAATATTTTAACTGTCTACTAAAAGAAGTGGTACGCCTATGGATTACGAACGCTTTATTATTTTAATACTCTCTCATACATAAAAATAGACTATAATGAAAAGATATATTTACATTTATATTTAATAGCAATTTTTGAAAGGGTGGTCAAATAAGAATGCGAGGTACTGTATCTGGGAAACTATTAATCGTAGAGGCTTGCGGAAAAAAAAGTTATAACTAAAACGACCAAGAGAAAAACCTGGAAAATATTTTCAAGTTTCTAAAATGGCCGCTAGAGGGCGTAACTGCAATCTTGAATCTAAGAAAGTGATGTTTCTGTGAATTCCGCTATATTAACCTAACAAAAAAATACATGATCTTTAAAGTAGAGGATAATCTGAATCTTTTTTGTTTGACAATTTTTGCTGCATCTCTAAAAATAAAGTGGTGGGGGGTATTCAAAGGTTTCAGTAAAAAACACCCTGTATATTCGAAACGGCTGAGCCGATTTTAACAAACTTAGGCTAGCTGAAAAGAGCTATTCTTGGGCTACAAATGCTATAATATTTGAAGTTTTGTTAGTTTCAGATGTCGCCGCTAGAGGGCTTTTTTCGACATTTCGACAGAAATGGTTAATTTTCTCAAAAAAATTAAATGCATTGGTATGATTTCTTTTTCATGAAAAAGTAGCTAAATGATGCCTAAATAAGCTCGCGAAAACCGCATCTCGGTATCTTGTTCCTAACCTAAAATTTAGGCCAAAGAAAATTTTATACGGAAGTCTCTTAAATTTTTATTTTTTAAACTAATTAATTCCTTTTATTATGTAAGTTGTGGCCCTAAAAAGGACCGAATTAAAAAAGAAAGGTTTTTAATGTCCCCGTAAATGCTCGAAATTCTGAAGCCTCTCATGGGTAGACAAAACTGCAGCTTCAATTTCGGCTCTCGGTATGTTACGTAATGCATTACGAATCCGATTTTTCGTATCTCTCTGGTCGTAGGTTGAGTCTGAAAATTCAAGACAAGTTAAGTCTGGTGATCGCGCAGGCCATGGAAACAGACTTCCTCTTCCAATCCAACGCTGTTGTAATACTGCATTAATATGCTCTCACACAATAATGGAGAATTTTTATTTCTAATTCTTTGGACCGATGAAGCCATCTTTAAAATCTGCACAATATGCATTATTCCGCATTGGTTGCGTGAAGTTCAGCACTAAGGACGTTGGAGTTTAAATGTGTGGTGTGGCATACTGGGAGGCAGAATTATTTTTTTTAGCAATCCCTAAGTGGCAATATCTTTCTTGACTTTTTGGCCCATAAATTACCGTTGTTGTTGGAAGATGTTTCACTGTAAACACGTCAAAACTTGTTTTTGCAGTTGCACATTATGCTATTATTGTGCGAGAGCATATATTAATGCAGTATTCCAACAGTGGTAGATTGGAAGAGGAAGTCTATTTCCATGGCCTGCGCGATCACCAGACTTAACTTGTTTTGATTTTCAGACTCAACCTACGACCAGATACATATGAAAAACCGGATTCGTTAATGCATTACGTAACATACCGAGAGCCGAAATTGAAGGTGCAGGTTTGTCTACCCATGAGAGGCTCCAGCAATGCTTAGAGCGTGATGATCAGCATTTAGAGCATTTACGGGGGCACTAAAAACTTTTCTTTTTTAAATCGGTCCTTTTTAGGGCCACAACTTACATAATAAAAGGAATTAATTAGTTTAAAAAATAAAAATAAGAGATTTCCGTATAAAATATTCTTTGGGCTAAATTTTAGGTTAAGAACAAGATATCCAGATGCGGTTTTCGGGAGCTTGTTTAGGCATCATTTAGCTACTTTTTCATGAAAAAGAAATCATACCAATGCGTTTAATTTTTTTGAGAAAATTAACCATTTCTGACGAGATGTCGAAAAAAGCCCTCTAGCGGCGACATCTGAAACTAACAAAACTTCAAATATTATAGCATTTGTAGCCCAAGAATAGCTCTTTTCAACTAACCCAAGTTTGTTAAAATCGGCTCAGCCGTTTCGAATATACGGGGTGTTTTTTACTGAAACCTTTGAATACCCCCCACCACTTTATTTTTAGAGATATAGCAAAAATTGTTAAACAAAAAAGGTTCAGATTATCCTCTACTTTAAAGATCAGGTATTTTTTTGGTAGGTTAATATAGCGTAATTCGCAGAAACATCACTTTCTTAGCTTCAAGATCGCAGTTACGCCCCCTAGCGGCCATTTCAGAAACTTGAAAATATTTTCCAGGTTTTCCTCTTGGTCGTTTTAGTTATAAGTTTTTTTTCCGCAAGCCTCCACGATGGATGGTTTCCAAGATACAGTACCTCGCATTCTTATTTGGCCATCCTGTACAAACGACTTCAAATATAACAATATTTTGCAGTTAATCAGTGTATAAGAATATTTGTAAAAAAAATAAATTAAATAAAAAAGGCAGATATTTCTCATTTTTATTAATGATTTACACTTAAATAATAATATTAAGTATTGCTAAAGTGTTAACATTTTATTTTCATCTGTACTATCTAATCATATTCCTCTTATTTATACTTTACTATTTTCCAACTGCTTGTCCACTTCCTTCGGAAAATTCTGGTCACCAGTCTCTCTTTGTTTAGTATATAGTAGTATCTTTATAATTGTTTTAAATGGTCCTTCAACAATCAAATAAAGTACAAATGCCAACATAAATCCCCAAACGGTATCAGAGATCCAATCTAAGGTCTAAAATAATTTTTTTTTATTAGTTTACTGAAAATATCAAAATATTAAAAAATGTACGAGTTTTTTGTCACAAGCGAATCTCTTAGTGGAAAAAACATGTTTTTCTTCTTATGAAGATAAAAATCTGCGGTGGTTCAATACAAATTATCAAATTTTTTTCATCTGTCAAAACAGTCAGATTTTGTGGTTTCAGCCAATAACAGCTCAGGATCCTAACCAATCATTGTGTTTTATACTGATAAAACCGCTTCGTCGTTTTTGTTTTTTGATTAAACTATGTTTACCTTTTTTGAGATGTCAAATGTAAACATTTATCAATTATTATTATACTAAAATGTATTGCAAATCTATGTTAATACCCAAATTTCAAAATATATTTGTAAACTAACCTGTTTTTATTCGTTTATTGTCAATACAACACAGCTACATCCATAAATTCGTTTAAAACTAACATAATGTCAAAACGTCTAAACGTTACACTTAATAAATAATCTTAAATGCCTACTACTAGATAGGCAACTTATATTACGTTTGTAATATTTGGCGTTTAAATGTAAAAGAAAATATCGAACTTTTGAGTGTAAAGTGTCTTTCTCTGTTTTTAATACAAAATGATTCAAAAAATAATACTTTCAAATACGACTCGTCCTCTGAAATTTTATAGATTAAATTTGGAGGACTCGTGGTATTACCTTTGAACAAATTGTTCGGTATCTGAATTGGATCTGTGTGTCTCTGTAGCTTTTTTGTGTTCATGAATTTTAAAATTCTGACTTCAGATTTTGATAGAGCATCAAAAAGTAAGCTTAGAGTTTGATGTGCCCCTCCGTACCTCTTCGGGAACACCTTCAAAATGGGGTCCAAAATATGAAAATTTTTAAGTTTAAAATGACATTGAATTTAAGGTAGATACCTAGTGAATAACGATTTTGGTAAAAGTGAGTAGACTGAGACTGTGTTGATTAGAATGAGAACTGTCAATCTAAAATGTTATCAATACTTTCACTTGTAATTTCCCTAGAACTTGAATTATATATTGAGATAATATAAATAAATTCTTTAGTTTTTAATTTTCTTTAGTTTTTATTTTCAAAATTTACACATTGACATCTATCAAATCAAAATTACTAACTATCATCCAAAACAAACATCATCACCATCGCAACTATTTTTTTTTAAGTCCTTTTTACATAGTTTCTTTAATAATTTTTTTTTTAAATATACTTCCAATAATTTTGCCCCATTTTTTATATCATTACAACATTCCCCCAAATTTTATTTTCTTAATTTATTTTTATCATAAAAAAAATTAATAAAATCAAATTTTAATTTCTAATTTTTCCACTAAAATCTTGTATTTTTTTTTTATTTCTTAAATTCTCTTTCTCTGCTATTCCCAAATTCATTTTTATTTCTTCTTTTAAATTTTCTTCCAATATTCAAAATTATTTATATTTCTTTTCAAATTGTCTATTTCCTTCTGTATTTCCTTAATTCTCTCGTCTGCTTTATTCTCATCTTGTTTTTGTTCTTCTCTTAATTTTGTTCCTGTCTCTTTCACACTTTCTTCTACTTTTTTTAAGTCTTCCTTGACTTCTTTTACTTCTTTTTCAATTTTTTCTTTGAAAATCGCTTCTTTTTCTTGTATTTCTTTTATTTCGTTTCTTGTTTTTAAATTCTCTTCTTCAAATTTCATTGATGGTTCACTATTACATATACCTGCTCTTGGTTCCCCACTTCTGCTTGCTAATTCTTGCCTGATGTCTTTTTCTACGTTATTTATTCTTAATCTTATTGAATTATTTTCTATTTTCTTCTTGTAGTCTAAATCCTTCCTTTAGTTGGTCTTCCATTTTTTCTACAGCATTTTGCAATTTCTGATTCACCTTTTCCAATTCCGTTCCTACATTTTCTTTTAAATTTTCCACTGTTTCCATATCCTTTTCATTTTGCATTTCACATTTTTCGACTTCTTTTATCAATTCCTGGCATTGTACCTTTATTTCTCTGTGTGCATTTCCATAAATAATGGCATCAATTTGATGTCCCAACTCCATAAATTTCTCTTTCACCTCTTTGTCCATTTCCTTTCGAATTTTTATTCTATTCTCTACAATCTCTCCTCTCAATTTTTCTTCTTGTTCTGTTATATCTCTTCTCATTATCAATTTCTTTATCCTGCTCCATAAATTTTTTTGTTATTTTCTTATCGAATTCTAGCAATATTGTTTGATTTTTTTGATTATATTCTTCAAATCTTGTTTGATTTTCTTCAAATCTTGTTTGTTTTTCATCAATTTTTATCAATTTCATATTCATATCTACTAATATTGCTTGATTTTCTTGTTTAGTTTCTTCAAACGCCCTATTCATCTTAATCATCATCTCCATTAACTCCTTAAACTGATATCTACTTGTTTCTTCCTTTCTTCTATACTCCCGTTCTTCCTCCATGTTTTTGGGTTCACTCAATTTCGAGCCCCACGTTGGGCGCCAATTGAGATAATATAAATAAATTCTTTAGTTTTTAATTTTCTTTAGTTTTTATTTTCAAAATTTACACATTGACATCTATCAAATCAAAATTACTATCATCCAAAACAAACATCATCACCATCGCAACTATTTTTTTTTAAGTCCTTTTTACATAGTTTCTTTAATAATTTTTTTTTAAATATACTTCCAATTATCTCTTTCCATTCTTTTCTGTTCTCTGTCTTTTGTTTCCATCTTTCTACTCCTACTTTTCTTAAATCTGATGTTACTGCTTCTATCCATTTTCTTTTGGGTCGTCCTTTCTTTGTCTTTCCCCCTCTACTTTCTAATAACTGTTTTGCGATTCTACAAGGGTTCATGCCCTAACCAACCTGCTCTATTCTTCCTAATTTTTTGTGTAATTGTTGGTTTATTATAAATATCCCTAATTTCTTTATTTGTTCTTCTTCTCCATATTCCATCTTGTTCCTTAATTCCTCCACAGATTCCTCTCAATATCTTGAACTTGAACTTGAATTACTATCGGAAATATTTCCGAAATCATGAATTTTTTAAAAGTTATCCCGAGTCGAAGACGAGGGTAACTTTTTTAAAAAAATTCATGCTTGAGGAGATATTTCCAGATAGTAATTCAAGATAGTGGGAGATTCGGTAAGAAAATTTCACACCAAAGTAATATAAAAAATTATAACATGACATTTTCGTAAGACCTGCGTATTTTTATAATTTGACACTTGACAGAAATACTATCTCTAATGCTGTACAGATACTCCCTCTATATCTTCTTTCACATGGCCTTTACCAAGTAGTTCCTTCAGCTATTAAAGTTGCTGTCCGTAATATTGCAGTTACGTATTTAATAATAAACATCTGTTGAACAGATATTAGATTTTCAAAATTCAGTCAGGATTTTCTACAAAACTGTGTGATTAGTCATCTTTATTTACTAATAACGATAAAATTTATGATATGATGTGCTATATCAATTCTGTTTAGAATTTTAAGCATCATATTGAAATATGGAAGAATATACATTTTTATTTTAAAAATAGTGATTATTTATATAAATTAGAAATTATTTTTTTTTTAAATAAAGATAAAAATACACTTTATAATGTACATGGGCGGATCCAGACGATTTTCACATAAAAGGAATTAATTAGTTTAAAAAATAAAAATGTAAATTTTAGGTTAGGAACAAGATATCGAGATGCGGTTTTCGCGAGCTTGTTTAGGCAACATTTAGCTACTTTTTCATGAAAAAGAAATCATAGCAAGGCATTTAATTTTTTTGAGAAAATTAACCGTTTCTGTCGAAATGTCGAAAAAAGCCCTCTAGTGGCGACATGTGAAACTAACAAAATTTCAAATATTATAACATTTGTAGCCCAAGAATAGCTCTTTTCAACTAGCCCAAGTTTGTTAAAATCGGCTCAGCCGTTTCGAATATACAGGGTGTTTTTTACCGAAACCTTTGAATACCCCCCACCACTTTATTTTTAGAGATACAGCAAAAATTGTTAAACAAAAAAGGTTCAAATTATCCTCGACTTTAAAGATCAGTTATTTTTTTGTTAGGTTAATATAGCGGAATTCACAGAAACATCACTTTCTTAGATTCAAGATTGCAGTTACGCCCCCTAGCGGCCATTTCAGAAACTTAAAATATTTTCCAGGTTTTTCTCTTGGCCGTTTTAGTCATAACTTTTTTTTCCGCAAGCCTCTACGATTCTTCTATTGCAGCATCATTTCTGTTTAATATGATGATAATATAATGATACATTTTCCAACAGTTCCGACACTTTTTCTTAAAAATTGCAAAAATTTCCTCCCATTTAAATGGCCATCAAAGAAGTATGGGACAATAACTTGGTCGCCTATAATTCCACCGTATACATTAATGTTCCACCGGTTCTGATGATCTATTGTGTGGAACAAATGCTGGTTTTGAGTATCATAATAATGAAAGTTATGACTGTTAACTAATCCATTATTATGAAAAGTGGATTCATCTGTAATTTTTTCGGATCATAGTCTAAGCTGATCAAATACAGGGTGTTATATTTAGGCATTACGGTTGAAAAATAATGTAAAATTTAACAAAAATAAAAATAACTCCAAAATTAATAGATTTAGGTACAGTAGACCTTTAGAATTTTTAAAAGGTAATGGAATTTGCTACATAATAGGATTATAAAATACAGGGCGTCCTATTTAAAATAAGAACGATATTGTCATTTGAATGTGTCATTAGAGAATCGCCCCCTTTTGGACGGCCTGTATACGATTCTAAGTTTCTTGGTTGCTACAGTAACGAGCTGACACGAAAGCTTCTTATTGGTTAAAAAATGTTGGTGTGAAATTTTCACTAGTAATTTCCCTAGAGCTTGAATTACTATCGGAAATATCTCCGAAAGCATGAATTTTTTAAAAGTTATCCCGATTCGAAGACAAATTGTTCGGTCTATGGCAATGCTAGAAGAGCATTCTCAACTGATTTTTCTTAATACATTACTTACCACATCAAAAAAGATGTAATTTCTTGGATTGACTGTGGATGCTATATCTCGCAGTTGAAATCCCATATGGCATAAAAATGCTCCATACGATAGTTTGCTTAGTGGTATAAAAACGTTCCAAGAAAGAAAATTGTAAATAAATCCCGGACTTCCAAAGCTTACGGAGTATACAAAACCAAATGTCGCTAGAGACCAAAGTAACCTATGAATAGATCCATAGAATGATGATTCTATTACATTGTATTCATGATAGGGGTCGTAGAATATGATGCCAGTAAAGAGTAATATACACATTAACAAATATGACATCAATAAAAGTGTCACAGCTCGGAACTGAAAAAGAAAATAAATTTTAAAATTTCACAATTATTTAAAATACAGGGTGAGTCACGAGGAACTTTACATACTTCTACCATAAGCAGAGGCACCTTAGGGGATTACCAAATGACCATTAAAAAATTTCTTCTGTTTTTCTTTAATAATGTACAGAGCGATTTATGGATTTGGACCAAAATAATGTTTAGTCATATCTTTTGAATGATTAAGTCGAAGAACTAAAAAATTCCAGGGCCGGCTTCGCGAAAATTTGTTGAATTGCTATAATTGCAATAATTCACCCTGTACATGATTTCTCTAAAATGTGATATGATTTCTCCAGAGGACATAATTAGACAGTTAAACCTGGACATTTGAAATTTTTGTTACACTTGCCTTACATTTTTAATTAAAGATTCATTTTAAAGTCAAATTGAAAATTGGCAATAATGTTGAGTAATTATAAAAAAATCTTTAAAATAAACAATAACGACACACACTGTATTCCAGTATAGTAAATACCAGAATTTGAATCAATTTACAGGGCCGGTTTTAAAAATCTGGCATATCTGGTTCATGTCAAAAATTCACCCTGTATGTAACTTTTTGCACCCGCCATGGACTGAAATTAGATTGAAAATGTTTGCATTAACCTAGTTTTGTCATTTGTTTCAGCGAAAATCATGTGTAATTATTTTAATCGGAATGAAATTAACAACTCCAAGAAATGTTTATTCCAAGATCCCCAGACTATAACCCAGTTGATTATTACATTTGGGCAGTGCCGGTCCTAGGCGTTTTTCCAATGGATGCGAACAATTCACGGGCGCCTCACATAACAGTGGCGTAGCTTGGGGGGCGTAATACGCGGGGGTAAGGGAAAATTTTTAAAATTTGAGTAGCCTAAAACGCTGTTTTGGACTATACAGGGTGGTTCATAACTATTAGGACATAGGGTAAGGGCAAGTTATTGGGATCAAAATATTGCGATAGGACCAAATAATATACCTTAATAAAATATTGCTGTGGAATAAGATACAGGGCGTTAAAGTTGATTTTTTTTTTCGTTTTTTTCTGATAATGTCCTTGTACATTTATCAGTTTTTATCAAAATCGGCACAGAGGCATAACTTTGGACAAGGAATATTATGTTATGTATTATTTCACATTTTGTTATAGGGGGCGCCACGTGAATGATTCCTGATGATGAAATTAAGTGGTATCTTTTTTTGATGAAACTTTTTAGTGATTTTGATTAGAAAATATGACGTAAACATCATTTCTACATAATATTAGTACTCTTGTTTATACACGATAATTTAACCTGTTTTCGAGAAAAACGCAATTGAACAGGTAATTTTATGTTTTCTTTGACATCCTTTATTACAAGAATTAGAAAAGGCGTAGAGGTCGGAGGAGGCCACATAGAACATTTAATTTAAGTTTGCTCTTTTTATGTAAACTTATTTTTAATTCTGCTTTATAATCCGTTGTAATAGAAGCCTTATGTCACAAGTTTTTTATTGTCTGTTATTTGAAATTCCCTTCTCAGAACTGTTCAATCGCGTTTTTCTCGAAAACGGTTGAAATTATCGTGTTTAAACAAGAGTATCAATATTACGTAGAAAAGATGTTTACGTCAGATTTCCTAATCAAAATCACTAAAAAGTTTCGCCAAAAAAGATACCACTTAATTTCAATATCAGGAATCATTCACGTGGCGCCCTCTATAACAAAATGTGAAATAATACTTAAAATAATATTCCTTGTCCAAAGTTATGGCTCTGTGCCGATTTTGATAACAATTGATAAATATACAGGGACATCATCAGAAAAAAACGAAAAAAAATTTTCAACTTTAACGCCCTTTATCTTATTTCATAGCAATATTTTATTAAGGTATATTTGGTGCTATCGCCATATTTTGGTCCAAATAACCTGCCCTTAGCCTCTGTCCCAATAGTTATGAACCACCCTCTACATTACATTCAGAAAAAAATTTCAAGCTGTGGCGCCCCCTTGGCCTCGGCGCCCGCATCCTTCGCGTATGCCTTAAACCGGCCCTGCATTTGGGGGCACTTAAAACACCTGGTCTACGCAGAAAATATAAATACGCGGCAACAGCTCACTGATAGAATTATTCGCTGATGCAATATTATCAGAAATAACCCATTGACAATAAGAAAGACATTTAAACATTCGCCAAAAAAAGTGTATTGAGGCAAATTGACTTTATTTTGAACATCTTTTAAAATCGAAATGTTTATTAAATTGTTTTTTACTTTGTTCCGCATTGTTAAAACTGTTTTTTGTTTTTGGTTATTGTTATTTATTTTATTTCTTAATTTATGAATAAACATTTCTTGGGGTTGTTAATTTCAATCCCATTAAAATAATTACACATGATTTTCGCTGAAACAAATGACAAAACTAGGTTAATGCAAACATTTTCAATCTAATTTCAGTCCATTGCGGGTGCAAAAAGTTACATACAGGGTGAATTTTTGACATGAACCAGATATGCCAGATTTTTAAAACCGCCCCTGTAAATTGATTCAAATTCTGGTATTTACTATACTGGAATACAACAACAAGATTTCTTTATAATTACTAAATATTATTATGCAGTAAGATATTTCATTATCGCCAATTTTCAATTTGACTTTAAAATGAATCTTTAGTTAAAAATGTAAGGCAAGTATAACAAAAATTTCAGATATCCAGGTTTAACTGTCTATTTATGTTCTCTGGAAAAATCATATCACATTTTAGAGAAATCATGTACAGGGTGAATTATTGCAATTATAGCAATTCAACAAATTTTCGCGAAGCCGTCCCTGGAATTTTTTAGTTCTGAATATGTCAGTTAGTTGCTAGACACTTTTACCAAAAAATGAGACAAATCGACTTAATCATTCAAAAGATATGACCAAACATTATTTTGGTCCAAATCCATAAATCGCTCTGTACATTATTAAAGAAAAACAGAAGAAATTTTTTAATGGTCATTTGGTAATCCCCTAAGGTGCCCCTGCTTATGGTAGAAGTATGTAAGTTCCTCGTGACTCACCCTGTATATATTCTTAATAGAAACTAGAATGTCACTAGAAAATGATGCCATAAATCAATTGTAATTAATTTTAAATTAGCAAAAGTTCGCAATACGTTCTACTAACTGTAAAAAATTAAATTATAAGTTTGTGAAGTGGTGTCAAGAAAAAGACTAGAATTGTGGAAGGATTTAATTTTTCAAATTGTGCAAACAATTTACAATTTTATCTTAAAAATGTCCCAAGATTCTCGGCATTCAATTAGGAAACACACTGTATAAGCAGATCTATTATCATAAATTTTTTAAACCAAAAACTATTTTTTCTTGGCTTCGTGGCGAAAGCAAAACAATGAAAATTCTTACCTTCGATATTTTATAATTACTTCCTTCTAACGTATAATATATATATCCTGCAAACATTCCTACAAAATAGGGTAGGCCTCTTGTGTAACTTTTTATATAAATCATCTGAAAGTCGATAGAAAGTTTAGGACCAACAAGAAAATTCGGTAGAAATCGTAGGAAAGCTGGTCTCTCATAGGCGTATATCAAATAAAATGTAACGAAAATTGTCGCCAAACAAGATAAAACAATTCCACCAAAACCAATTCTTTTATTTTTCTTCAGTAAGTAGACTAGGATTAGAGCCATAAGAAAGAAATGGAAGTCGCAAGGTAAGTACCATGATTGTGTCATACACTGAAAATAAAAGGAATGTTAGGTAAAATTTTATTTGTTACACAAAAATTGACCATGTATCTCGAAAACGAAGCAAGGACACATGATTGTGGGAAAAGAAATCTTATTTTTTTTCTGAAAACCGATCCTGTCTCACCCTGTATATAAGGTCAATTGCAGATTTCTGCTTTTTCCCAAAAACTTTCGAATTATATTGAAAAGGTTCGCACTAGGATAATATCGTTAATTTTAAATTTCCTTATTTCCATATTAAAAAAAACTTCCTTTCCACTTACCATATTTTCTGAATTTACTAGATTTGATATATAAAGTATTCCTGTCCACCAATTTTGTCTGCAATCTTTTCGTTCTTGTCCCACAACAGGCTCCCATAAAGCTCCTGAACCAGTGTGATATAACATTGTCGCTTGAAAGAATATTACGAAAGCGTAAGCAGGAGTCAATCTACAAAAAAATAAATGTACTTTTTTTTGAGAATTTATATAAACTTGCAATAAAATAAACATGAAAAACTGCAATATTTTGCAGTAAAAATTTTTCTTTAAATTATTAATTAACTTAATTAGAAAAATAATTAACGATTGTATACCACTAAATTTTCAATTTATCAAAGATTTTCAAGGTTTACATTTAAATTTATAGTACTTTTTGCAACTTCCCAAAATTTAAAATCAGTTTAAGAGCAAACCCCTTGAAAAAATTTAAAATCATTCTAAGCCTTTAGTTTCAGTCTGATTTTTGTGAAATTTTCAGGAAATACTAATAATTCCAAAACTTAGGGTCGAGCCCCCTGGATTTTTTTGTAAACCTTCGAAAAGTATTTATTTTGTTAATTTTAAATGGAGTATCACAAAAACGGTAACGTAAAAATTGATATTGATGGGTGATTTTTAATGTACTCGTCGAGCACTATAAGATGGAATTCTTAAAATTTTGAGTTAAGTATGGTAGTTTTTTTTTTTAAATTTTAAATGCGTATTTGTATAAACTTTAAAATGCAATATCTCAGCTTCCCGTGGACCGATTGTCAACTATGACATATGATTTTTTATCTACTCGTCGAGCACTATAAGATGGAATATACGAAAATGGCGAATTCTTAAGATTTGGCGTTTTCGGAGTGTTTTTTGAAAATTTCAAATGCGTGTTTAAGGCACTTCCGATCGAGCTAGATCAAAAAATTTTACATTTTTGGAATCTACGCTTCAAGGACTATAAGATGGCATAAAAAACAAACATAAAAATTTTCCAACTTTGAAAGCCTTTTTGAGGCACTTCCGTTAGAGCTAGACCAAAAAACTGGAAATTTTTGAAATCTACGGACCCAAATCTATAAGATAACATCAAAAACAGACATCGAAATTTTTTAAAATTTTTCAATTTTACAGGGGGGTGCCGAGGACGATTTAGGACATTTTTTGAACGCCTATTTCTCGACTATCCGAAGAGATAACTCAAAAATTAAAAAAGATTCGGAATCTGCTCGTCCAAATCTACAAAATGCCCTTTAGTACCATTCGATATTGTTAATAATAAGGGAGATACGACACATGGATTTTTTAGAAAATCAATTTCAAACCGCGATATGTGGACAACCGGTAACGTAAAAATTAATATTGATGGGTGATTTTTAATGTACTCGTCGAGCACTATAAGATGGAATTCTTAAAATTTTC
Source organism: Crepidodera aurea (assembly GCA_949320105.2). NCBI lineage: Eukaryota > Metazoa > Arthropoda > Insecta > Coleoptera > Chrysomelidae > Crepidodera > Crepidodera aurea. Next base: position 25,797,131 of record OX439477.1, read on the forward strand.
CGTTTTGGTAGTTTTTTTTTGAAAATTTTAAATGCGTATTTGCATAAACTTTAAAATGCAATATCTCAGCTTCCCGTGGACGATTGTCCATATGATTTTTTATCTACTCGTCGACCACTATAAGAAGAAAACTTAATAAACCTCAGAAAAGACAATGATAATGAAAAATATATAGCAATACCTTAGTCATGTTTCTATCACAAGGTTTTTTTTGTGGGACTGTTTTATTATTAATAAATTTGTTATAAAACTTTTTATTTTATTTTCAGCGACCTAAAATTTGTAATTCTTGTAAAAATTGTTACCTTAAAAATCTACTGATCATTAACAGTGCTGGATTGAACATTTTCTTATCTAATAATCCCATAAGAACATAAGTTATGAGCAATCCACCAATGAAGAAAAAGGTGTCCACAAAAAGATCGCCATGAAATAAGGCAGAAGTCCAAGTTGTTCGATAATGCTGAAAATAAACATTATGTATAATAAATTGTCATAGAGGGAATAACACCTAAAGTAAGCAAGTAAGTACGGACTTAGGTAAATGGTTAATGAAGCAAACATTTTTCACTTGACTATTATATAAGGTTGTAACAGCTATTTTTAATACTTTATTACTCTTTTGCGAACATTTTTTATTATCCCCTATATTTTAGAGTGTTTTTTGCCTAATTCTTTAACATTGAGATCTTACCTCTTCAATATAATCAAAAGTTAGCATCGGTGAACCAGAAAATAATGCAAAACGATGACCTGCTATAACCATAAATATACAAAATACTTTTAATCCATAAAATATTCTCATTGGCTTTGTAGATCCATCAGATTTTGTTAAATCACTAAAATTTCTTAAGGCTGAAAAAGCTAACAGCATCTTTATTGAGCAAGGTTCTAAAAGATAAAAGAAGAACAAATACAAAAATATCAGTTTATGTGTTTTTATGGATGATATATTTAATTTTTAAATCTGTAAGCGATTTTGTTTTGAATTGAAATCCTTATTTACTATTACTATCTTTTTCAAATTGGCGTTTTTTTATAAATAATATAACGACTGCAATATATACGAATAAAGTTATTCTTGGAGATCTAGTAAATATACATAATTATACATAAAAGCAGCATTTCAGTTAATCTACAGTTTTGCTTCCTAAGAAATCTAAATAATGTTGACTGGTTAGAATCCTATCGAAAAATATTAGCTCTATATATCAGTCCCCAATATACGCCTTTCCGATTATCAAGAAAGCGATAAGAAATTAAACAACTTTTAAACAATAAATAGTTTTGAATTTTTAGATAGTATAATTAGAAATTTTATCTAAAATTCACTTTAAATTTGAAATAAATAAAAAAATTATAGCCTCTCTCGCAAGCTCGCTCGGCTATAAAATTATTCGTTCAATAAAGCCCTTGTTTATGTACTTGTAATATAAATAGCTATTATGTACGATTGACCAATAAAATGCTGTTTATAGAACAGTTTTGCGTCAACAAAGTAGCACTTTATTTTACTGTAAAATAAAGTGCACTTTATTTTACTAGTAAAATAAAGTAATTGTCAACGTCACTGACAAGTAGCAACACAACTAATTTGACATGTTTAAAAAATAAACATCTACTTGTCATCGCAACTGCTGTCAGCCAAAATCGTATCAAATTTTAATTTTTTCAATTTATTATTATTTTTTAATTGCAATCGAACATAAAATCATGTATATAACGCGTACATAAACAGGCTTTATGGACTCATCATTTTATAGCCTCTCTCGCAAGCTCGCTCGGCTATAAAATTATTCGTTCAATAAAGCCCTTGTTTATGTACTTGTAATATAAATAGCTATTATGTACGATTGACCAATAAAATGCTGTTTATAGAACAGTTTTGCGTCAACAAAGTAGCACTTTATTTTACTGTAAAATAAAGTGCACTTTATTTTACTAGTAAAATAAAGTAACTGTCAACGTCACTGACAAGTAGCAACACAACTAATTTGACATGTTTAAAAAATAAACATCGCAACTGCTGTCAGCCAAAATCGTATCAAATTTTTATTTTTTCAATTTATTATTATTTTTTAATTGCAATCGAACATAAAATCATGTATATAACGCGTACATAAACAGGCTTTATGGACTCATCATTTTATAGCCTCTCTCGCAAGCTCGCTCGGCTATAAAATTATTCGTTCAATAAAGCCCTTGTTTATGTACTTGTAATATAAATAGCTATTATGTACGATTGACCAATAAAATGCTGTTTATAGAACAGTTTTGCGTCAACAAAGTAGCACTTTATTTTACTGTAAAATAAAGTGCACTTTATTTTACTAGTAAAATAAAGTAACTGTCAACGTCACTGACAAGTAGCAACACAACTAATTTGACATGTTTAAAAAATAAACATCGCAACTGCTGTCAGCCAAAATCGTATCAAATTTTTATTTTTTCAATTTATTATTATTTTTTAATTGCAATCGAACATAAAATCATGTATATAACGCGTACATAAACAGGCTTTATGGACTCATCATTTTATAGCCTCTCTCGCAAGCTCGCTTGGCTATAAAATTATTCGTTCAATAAAGCCCTTGTTTATGTACTTGTAATATAAATAGCTATTATGTACGATTGACCAATAAAATGCTGTTTATAGAACAGTTTTGCGTCAACAAAGTAGCACTTTATTTTACTGTAAAATAAAGTGCACTTTATTTTACTAGTAAAATAAAGTAACTGTCAACGTCACTGACAAGTAGCAACACAACTAATTTGACATGTTTAAAAAATAAACATCGCAACTGCTGTCAGCCAAAATCGTATCAAATTTTTATTTTTTCAATTTATTATTATTTTTTAATTGCAATCGAACATAAAATCATGTATATAACGCGTACATAAACAGGCTTTATGGACTCATCATTTTATAGCCTCTCTCGCAAGCTCGCTTGGCTATAAAATTATTCGTTCAATAAAGCCCTTGTTTATGTACTTGTAATATAAATAGCTATTATGTACGATTGACCAATAAAATGCTGTTTATAGAACAGTTTTGCGTCAACAAAGTAGCACTTTATTTTACTGTAAAATAAAGTGCACTTTATTTTACTAGTAAAATAAAGTAATTATCAACGTCACTGACAAGTAGCAACACAACTAATTTGACATGTTTAAAAAATAAACATCTACTTGTCATCGCAACTGCTGTCAGCCAAAATCGTATCAAATTTTAATTTTTTCAATTTATTATTATTTTTTAATTGCAATCGAACATAAAATCATGTATATAACGCGTACATAAACAGGCTTTATGGACTCATCATTTTATAGCCTCTCTCGCAAGCTCGCTCGGCTATAAAATTATTCGTTCAATAAAGCCCTTGTTTATGTACTTGTAATATAAATAGCTATTATTTTCGTATCGAAAGCGCTTACGGACACTTGTTTACACTTCGAAGGTAAATTGCTAAATCAAAATAAAACAAAATCAGTCCCAGCTGTCAAAATTTCCAATAAGACGCTAAAACACACTGAAGAAAAACCAATGCATTAAGTTATTAGAAAATATATGGAATTAAAAAATAGTTCCAATTGTAATGACAGTATTAATAAAATTTTAGATTGACAGTTCTCAGTTCTCATTCTAATCAACACAGCCAACAGCCACAGTTTACTCACTTTTACCAAAATAGTCATTCAATTTTCATATTTTGGACCCCATTTTGAAGGAGTTCCCGAAGTGGTACAGAGGGGCACATCAAACCCTAAGCTTACTTTTTGATTCTCTATCAAAATCATAAAGACAAAGAATCAACACACATACAGACATACACACAGATCGAATTCAGTTACCGAACAATTTGTTCGGTGATCCTAGTACCTACATACCTCATTTTTAAATTTTATAAAATTTTATAATAATTAGTGCTTTGCCACGAAAAACATTTACTAGAATACTTACTTTTGACTGACGTATAATCCAAAGCCGTTGCAATTATGACTAAAAGTATAAGCATTGAAGTAACCATGCTAGAAAAAAATGACACTTTATAAAACGCTAGTACTATTATTGTAATTTAACATTATATAATTACCAAAACGATATATCAACCAAATCCAATTCAGGTCTACTATTAGAAGATTGACAAAGAACTGAAGGAACTTCTGCAGTAAAAGAAACGTTTTCCTTTTTCAAGGGATGGTCATAACTTTGTAAGTAATTATTTAGACTATTTTGAGTATCAGTCGGAGAACATGATGCTGGAATACACCAACCCATTCTGACTACATTTCTAGGTGCTTTCGTTTCATCTTTGTAAAGCTGAAAATTTCTGTTCAATAGTAAAATAAAGACATACTTATTGGCTGCTTACATAAAGTTTGTTGATAATATTTTCATTTGGATTGAATTCTAATGAGTAAGGATCGCGATCAGTTTTGGGTTTTGGAATATTTGCTACAATAACTGCAAGACAGTACTTTGTAGGAAAGGGAGCATTGGCTGTTAAGCATTGTTCAAGATTTCCCATATTAAATCCACTTCCCCTTAAAACACTGGTTGCTGATTGGGCCGAAGCGTCTCTCACTGAAAAAGATAATAAACATTTTTACAACCTCCAAATGATCCTCGAAGTTGAATCTTTCTCTAGATGAGTCATTTTTTTTAAATACCTAAGTTTACCTTTATTTACTGAAACTTTGAACTTTTGAATTTTTGAAATTCGAAAAACCTTCAGTTGCTTTTTAAATTAAGTCATTGGCCTGTAGAAGTTCGTATTTATTCTTTGTGTATACTCATTAAAGTGTTGCTTGAGACTCCCTTTAATAAAACAGTGTTTACCTATAAAGACATTTCGCGAAACAACTGCTTTAGATTATAGGAGAATTATAGAAATACCCCCTAAACAAAGAATTTAGGTCGTAATTAATACGTAAAAAAATATTTAAGTGTTGGTCATAGAAAAATTACAAAAATTAAATCTGATAGCACCACATTTGACGATTTAATTTATAAATCGTGCTGGATAATCTATTTTTTAGAGGTATTGTATTGATGTATTCACATTTAACAAAATAGTAGGATTCGCAAAGATTTAGGAAAGTTAAACAATGCGACTTTCCGTTTTTATAAATAAGGTATACTTAATAGCAGACAATCAAAATGCCTCATCATCACTTTTATAAGTTGAAGGACGGTGTTGTCTGTGAAAAACAATATACAATTAGTCCGCTAGTAACAATACTGCCAAAATATAATTATTAAATTTTCACATGCGCATTATAAGCATTGAAATTATTGATACTTAGGCCACATTACGCGCCCCATTAGCACAAAAATCTTCCACCGGGTTTTTTAATGGTTTTTTATGAAGCTGGCAGAGGAAGGTTAGCCAAAACAAAAGTACATTCATAATTAAGTGCTAATTAAGTGTTAATTTAATGCCTTATGAAAAATTTAATGCTCCTTTTTTTCTGATAAAAAACGCATCATCTGCTAGCTACAGATGAACCTAGCATAGCAACTATTTAAATGTTGTTAAAAATTAATGAAACATGATGTAAATAAGTTAAATAATTTAGTGCTAATTTAATGCCCTAATTAGAAATTTATTGCTCATTTTTTTCTTAAGAAAAACGCATGTTCTAGCAGAGCAGACTATTTAAAGCCTAACTGATGAAGTCGAAAGACAGAAACCGGTCTTAGGATGTCGAATCTAATAAATTAAAATTCCTTACTGGTTTACTCACTTTATATTAATCTCTGAAAGGGATAAAAAAGAAGAGAGTGACATCTTGACTAGATTCAGTCAAAATTTAATGTCAATACTCTCTTCTTACCATAGATGGTAGCACATCTATAAATGTTATCTTATAGCGGATATAGCTATTGACTTGTACGAGTTTGGAATTTTATTTATTGGATTCGAAAAGCCTAACTGATGAAGTCGAAAGACAGAAACCGGTCTTAGGATGTCGAATCTAATAAATTAAAATTCCTTACTGGTTTACTCACTTTATATTAATCTCTGAAAGGGATAAAAAAGAAGAGAGTGACATCTTGACTAGATTCAGTCAAAATTTAATGTCAATACTCTCTTCTTACCATAGATGGTAGCACATCTATAAATGTTATCTTATAGCGGATATAGCTATTGACTTGTACGAGTTTGGAATTTTATTTATTGGATTCGAAAAGCCTAACTGATGAAGTCGAAAGACAGAAACCGGTCTTAGGATGTCGAATCTAATAAATTAAAATTCCTTACTGGTTTACTCACTTTATATTAATCGCTGAAAGGGATAAAAAAGAAGAGAGTGACATCTTGACTAGATTCAGTCAAAATTTAATGTCAATACTCTCTTCTTACCATAGATGGTAGCACATCTATAAATATTTAAATGTTGTTAAAAATTAATGAAACATATTGTAAATAAGATAAATAATTTAGTGCTAATTTAATGCCCTAATTAAAAATTTATTGCTCCTTTTTTTCTTATAAAAAACGCAACTAGCAGAACTAGTTACAGATGAACCTAAATTATTTAACCTATTTACATCATGTTTTATTAATGTTTAACATTTAAATAGTCTGCTCTGCTAGGTTCATCTGTTAAATTTTTAATTGGTGCATTAAATTAGCACTAAATTATTTAACTTATTTACATGATGTTTCATTAATTTTTAACAAGATTTAAATAGTTGCTCTGCTAGGTTCATCTGTAGCTAGCAGAACATGCGTTTTTTATAAGAAAGAAAGGAGCATTAAATTTTTCATTAGAGCATTAAATTAGCTCTTAATTATGAATGTACTTTTGTTTTGTTCTGCTGACTTTGCTTTGCCAGCTTCATGGACATGGTTTTTTGTGTCATTTCTGAACACTTTCCATTCACTTGTATTTTAATCAATTATTTATTAGTTTTTTATTGTTATCTTAGGGTTTTTATTTGTTATATGACCTAATCGCAATTGTTTACTTTTTCTAATACCAATTTTATTCTATTTTAAGTACATATATGCAAAAATAATTTTCTATTTCATTTTAATAAGCCTCGTTATCGCTGTTAATAATAATTTTTTTGTGATAACTTCGTAGTTTTCAAAATATTTGTAACCTTGATATTTGATACAGAAATCTGATAACAGTTTTCATGTTTTACATCCGTATTTGGACAGTGCCATTAATCAAGATCAAGTTTTATCTGTATTAAAATTTTGCAAAAGAAAATTTTTTAAATACTTTCCAACCAATCTTTGTAACTTTTTCAATAAAACTTTTAACACTGGTATTCTCGCAAACACATTTTGTATTTTTTCTCCTACAATGCTGCAAAAAGGGTCTCTAATTGATCCATAATAATTTTAATACCTCTATCTACTAATGTCAAATAATAAACCAAAAATCAAACCGGATTTTGACCTACATTATTCAATAGTGTGTTTGTAAAATTGATTTGATTGGTTAAAAAGCGTTGAATAATGAAAATTCAAGACTTTTAATAACCAATAATCATAAGGCAACTAAATTTAACTAATCAAGATCAAGAACGCATGTACATTTACTATGTAGCACGACCTTTAATTTAAACGTCAATGTCAAATTAAATTAATGCCAGTAAAAGCCACTAAAACTTTATTAAATTTGTTGAAATGGATATTTTATTAATAGAATTTTACATCCAACCATAAAAAAAATATCAAATACAGAAAACAATATGAATTTTGGTGTTGCAGATACAACAATTAATTTCTAGAATTGCAGCAACATAACTTTAAATTTTAATAACAAGTGAGAATTAATTTAATATAAATAAGTATTTATATTCGTATAATAGTTTCTTTAGCACTTAAAAATGGTTTGTTCTTGATTTGATTTAATAGATATTTTTAAGGTATAAATAATCTATTATTTGTCGACATTAGTAGATAAAGTATTATATTCAACTCGTAAAATTTTCTTAAAGTTGGAATATCTTGTTCAAAATCGGTATGTTGACGTATTAGAAACAAGTTTTTTTAATAACTTTTTTTTTCATATTTCAAAAATAAAGGTACTTTACTCTTGAGCAAAATTGATATCTGCATTTTAGGTTTTAGATCATGCATGACTTATTATCAAGAATAACTTTTTTCCTGAAATAAATAATAAAAAAGTTTTTCATATGGTGCCGACTTAATTGGACAATAATCGACATTTATTCTGTAATAACAAACATTTCTATAATAAATAGAAAAACAGAGAACTGTATACAAGTTATTAAGAATAAAAAAACAACAAAAAAACTACTTCAATATTCATTAATAATAAACTTACTTTCATATGCCCATAACGTAAATTTTTTCAAATTTTCCAAATATTGCCTGCCTTCTTCTAAACACGAAACATTTTCACTTTTTTCCACTGTAATGGGAAGACTAGGAAAAATATTAATTTCAGCGCATCTTCCAATTTTCACCAGTACGAAAATTGAAAGAATTTTAACGTACATTTTTTTTAAAACAAAAAAGTTTCTGAATGAATTAAACGTAGTTTATTATAAATATTTTTTATTTGAATCTCACTATTACTCCATATTATCAGAGTCGAGCTTAGTTCCTCGCGTACATTAGGTACACTGCCAAAAACTTAATCTGTGCTTCCGTAAAATTTGAAACTCATTATGCTTATATTTGTTATTAATTATACTCTACAATAATTACTTAATTATAGGTCAGGACGCAGATTTTAGCATGTTTGGTTAAAACTTCCACTTCCACCATTTTAAAAATTGCGTGATGTTTAACTTTCTTTTTTTTTTGACAAAAACAGCATCAAAAAGGGTTATTAGCTATACAAGTATGAAATGAACATCAGTTGGTTGGCTATAAAAATATGAATATAAATGTTTTAAATATTCTTTAGCAGATCTATAGATTTTAAAAAGTTTATCAAAGATGCAGTGTAAGCAGGGCCGGTTTAAGGCATACGCGAAGGATGCGGCCGCAGGCGGGCTCCGCGGCCAAGGGGGCGCCACAGCTTGAAATTTTTTCTGAATGTAATGTACAGGGTGGTTCATAACTATTGGGACAGAGGCTTAAGGCAGGTAATTTGGACCAAAACATGGCGATAGGACCAAATATACCTTAATAAAATATTGCTGTGGAATAAGATACAGGGCGTTAAAGTTGAAATTTTTTTTTCGTTTTTTTCTGATGATGTCCCTGTATATTTATCAATTGTTATCAAAATCGGCACAGAGCCATAAATTTGGACAAGGAATATTATTTTATGTATTATTTCACATTTTGGTATAGGGGCGCCACGTGAATGATTCCTGATGATGAAATTAAGTGGTATCTTTTTTTGACGAAACTTTTTAGTGATTTTGATTAGAAAATTTGACGTAAACATCATTTCTACGTAATATTGGTACTCTTGTTTAAACACGATAATTTCAACCGTTTTCGAGAAAAACGCGATTGAACAGTTCTGAGAAGGGGATTTCAAACAACAGACAATAAAAAACTTATGACATAAGGCTTTTATTTCAACGGTTTATAAAGCAGAATTAAAAATAATTTTTGCATAAAAAGGGCAAACTTAAATTAAATGTTCTATGTGGCCTCCTCCGACCTCTATACCTTTTCTAATTCTTGTAATAAAAGATATCAAAGAAAACATTATAAAATTACCTGTTCAATTGCGAAAACGGGTTAAATTATCGGGGGGGGGGGGGGCACATACAAGTTTTGTTAATGATCTGATTCTACTACTGATCTACTAAAAGTGCGTTCAGCAGTTGCACTATTAGCGCCTATTAGTAGAGTGAAATTAGAATTTTATATGGGTGTAAGAGCTAAGTCAATTTTTTTTAATTTTTTCGATTTTATACTTAAGAGAAGCTTGTAAAAAATTTTTCAATAAATTTGGGCTGGAGCTTCGCGGGATATGTGCCAAAAACGGCATTTTTAGTATTGTTCGAGTGGATTGCTTCACTATTTTTTAAATATCTCCGGAATACGGAGTAAATTATTGAGAACAGAAACAATAATTAATCAAGATAATTTTATTAAGAGTACCCAGAAAAAAGAAAATGAGCCCATACTAATTGAAACTTTAAATATATAGTTAAACCAAATATAATAATGTATAACGTTAAACGTACTAAAACTGAATATTATTTACGTAATAATGAATAACCAAAAAAAAATTAAAGCATAATTTATAATTGGCAAAAAGATGTGCTGAGATTTTGTATTAAAATTCAACTTTTTTGGATTTTTTTTTACTTTATGAAGGCAGATTCTATCTGATAAATAAATACATTGAAAATCCATTACTATCTTAAAAAATAATCATTTTTTCCCATACTTTCGCGCTTGACCGCATAATTATGTTGTTATGAGGTGTTGATGAAATTTTAATGTGTGAAGTCATTGTTTTTGTAAAAACTTTTTAAAAAAAAAATTCATTATCACGAACGTTTAAAAAAAAATTCTGGATTTTGAAACAAATAGAAAAATCCACTATAGATTTGAAAAAAATAGAAAAATCCACTATGGATTTGAAAAAATAGAAAGATCCACTATGGATTAAAACTCAATGCGAGTTTTTTGCTTATAGTAAACAAAATAAAAAATATTTTCCTCTCAACATTTATTTGAAAACATTCATATTCATGTACAACATATCCATTTGCTGAAATTCACCTTCTAGTTAACAATTTATAGGTATTTTATCGGCATATACCGATCATTTTAACACAATTCAGGCCATTAATATACCCTGCACTTTTCTTTAATGTTATTTCATAATTCACCCATTAAAGTTTTCTTGTTATCTTGCATTCAATTTCTCTTCGAGCTTTTTATTCAAATCGTTTTTAATTTTTTCCAAACTCTTGAGCATTCTCTTGTAATCTATTTCGTCTTTCAAACGTTCTATTTTGAGTGCTTCAAGTTCTTTCTCTTTTTCAATATATTGTTTTTGCAGGGAAATGTCACTAGATTGTTGCATCTTGTTTTCCTAAAACCACTAAAGTTTGCGTAAAGCCAAATAAATGTGTTACCTCACTGTAAGGAATAGGGATGGGTATCGAGTACTCGATGTTTGTAAAACATCGATGTTTTGTTAATAACATAGATATATAATAGGGAAGGTCGAGGAAGAAATATCTATGATCGCCTCAATTTAGAGTTAATGTTACCCCATTACATAAAATCAAATTTCCGATTTGAAAGAGAATACATTGTATTCTTAGCAGAACGTCTTTTGCAACCAGCTGTAATTAGAACAAGAACAAGGAATGTTGTATCTGGTAAACTATCGACTTTCTCCTAATGAAAGTAAATACCTATTACCCCTAATTTTGTGTTACAAGACTTGAAGGATTGTGCATTTTGCTTAGAAGATTAGCTTATAGGAATAGGTTGAAGGGTTTTGATTAAACTTCCACAATCAAAACTGGGAACCAGGAAGTTCATACAAGAAAAGACTCAAGATCCATGCGGAGCAAAAAACAAAGCAAAAAATAGAAATAAATTAAAATTGTGTCTATTTTCTTTTTTTTCGACATGGGTTGTAGAATTAAGTTTAAATTACTGTGAAATAAAATATTTCTTACCTTCATTAACAAATAAATTAAGACTAATAATTTTTTAGTTTTATTTAAAACCTAAAATGCAACTATCAGATATCAAAACTAATGGAAAATTTAATTTTTTGTGTTACAAATAACTAACATCTTTCCAATAATATATATTTAAATACATATAGAAAATAAAAATAAAATAGACGTCAAATATATTCTTCTTCTTTTTAAGTGGAGCTACTACCTTGAGTGTTTATCAGACCATTTAAAGGGTTACAATTATTAATGAGCGAACTATTATTTAATTGGATATCAATTAATAACACATATTTTTAAAAAGAGTGATAAGATTACAGTACACCCAATAACATTTTAAATGCATTTAGTAATATAACTAGTAATTTACATAAACGGATACAAGGCCATAAAATAAGAAGAAATATCTGACACTGACAGTTAATCTAACCTTATATAAAATAAATTAGTAAATGTCGGAGGCAAACTTTATAGTTTAATTTACATTAAAATGTCCGGTAACGAATCTGTGGATGAACAAAGTGAAGATGGGGAATTGCGTCAAAGCCCTATCGATCCTAAACACACACAAGAAATAGAAAATATGGAAACTATGGATTTTAGGTTTGTTTTTAAAAACGTTTATCTTCGTTTTAGTTATTATTACATTTTCAGCCTTTCAGAAGAAGAGGAAGACGGGGAAGAAGGCGAAACAGTGGATTCTTTAGATATAAAACCTCCACAAGCAAAAATTGCTTCACAGTCTAGAGCCAAAAAAAGGGAGCATGAGAGAAGAAAACGATCAGAACGTCATAGGGGGGATGAAAGACATTCCCATCGAGAAAAGCATCACAGAGAGAAACCTAACAGATCATTAAAAGAGCGGGAACAGTATCAAAGAGAAAAAGAAAGATATTACAGAGAAAAGCAACATTTTGAACAAGCCAATTATGAGGCTCAATACAGAGAAAGAAAAGAAGAAAAATCAAGAGGCAGACATTCCGATCAGCGAAAACACGAAGAAAAGAAAACCAGCAAGGAATCCAGACACAGAGATATAGAAAAACAACACTATGATGAAAATAATAGAAAATCCAAAGGTGATAAAGCTTTGAATGATTTGAGAGCAAGATTACTGAGTAAAAGATCATCTAAGAGTGAAGATGGTCATAGTAGTAGAGATAAAAGGAAAGAAAAGAGACACAGAGAACATCCAGATGATCCATTACAAGGTGAAGCTGGAATGTTGGTTAAAGAGATTATAAGTTTGACAACGGACGAAAAGAAAAAAGGTTATAAAGATGATGATCCTAAGCTGACAGAGGAGGAAAAAGCAGAAACAGAACAGAGGAAGCAGAAATTTTTGGAAGCTGGTAAGTAATTGTATATTTTTAATTATACAGTGATTTGGGGTAACAAGAAATAAAAAGGTTTACTTAACGCACACATTTTTTGAATAGGAACGCAGAAAAATCAATTTTTTTAGAACCTTGTTTTGGGCAAACATTTAAAAAAACGTACTTTTATCAGTAAAATATTTATTTATACTTTTTCAACAGACATAATGATAGTGGTATTTATTTTTTAAACGTCAAGTGGTTAATAAAACTAAAAATAAAGAAATTTCCCCTATTAAAAGTTATTTCTCCTATTTTTAATTAAGTATATGCAAGTTTTTTTGTTGAAAATTTTTTACTGTTTTTGATCTCAGCTGACAAGGCATTAAAAAATAAATTTCTTAACAATTTTCAATGTATTTTCATCTAAAAAAAAATCAATTTTTTAATAAATTTATCAGCAAAAATTCCCTTTTATAGTCCAATCTCTATGGCAGAATTTTACGAATTTTTTATCAGCCATTAATGTTATTTTTGACTCGTTTGACCCATTTCTATATTTGAATATTTTGAAATAAAAAATACAATCATACAAGTACATATAGTGATGGTTAAACAATAAGATTTGATCCTGGTTTTAGCCTTAAATATTCAGGGATTTGTTTATGGAACATTTTTAAAACGCTTATTCGCATTTTGAATGCCTTGTTTAACACCATCAAGCTGCCTGAATATAGTTTTAATTGGTGTATATACATATCACAATTTAATAATATTCTTATGCTCTTATTCTGTAATATTTGCAAACTGGCTATTTGTTCTTTTGGAATAACAAGAAGAAGGGAAATACAGTAAGTAAAATGTGGATATATAATTGTGTTATATACAGACCTCGCAGATTTCGAAGCAAAGAAAGTCGAAGTCTATAACAGACATTCTATTTCTCGTATTGTGCAGAAATGGAATGGGCAGGTCCGTCGGTCAGTATTTATTAATTCTGAATCTATTTAATAGTCTGGTACCACATTTGTTTTGGAATTCTGCGGGGTCTGGTTGTAGGCCCATGGAGTATTTTTATGAAACCAATTTTCTTGCATAAAAATTCTGTAAGAATGGTAAATAGAAGTTGAGTCTATAAAGACTTATCTCATATATATAAATTTAGTTTTAATTACAGATATTAGTGTCGTTTGCAAATGATTATTTTGTGTACCATGTGAATGCCATTAATACAAATAATAAACATAAATGGGCCCAAAAATCTTCTCTTCCTATACAATTCATTCTATTACAAAAAAATATATCCAAATGCTTTTGAGAGTTTTGGTTTCAGCAAAAGAAATGTCAAGATTGAAAGAACAATCACGGGTAGAAAGAGAACGTCGTCATCAAGAAAAGGCTTCAAAAAGAAAGCACGAAGAGGATACTTACGGCAAACGTCAAAAAGTAGAAGACGCTCCCGTTATAGTATCCGATAACTCTGACCCTGAACAAGGTGAATTATTAGAACCGAATTCTTACGAAAGCGATCACAGTCCTGAGGATGAACAGAGTCTATCTCCAGTGCGTAGTGAACAGTCGCGAGCTAGTTCTAGATCTGGAGGTATGTACTTAATGTAATATTTCTAACCAAAATTGATTCGTTTACCCGTTTTTTTCAGGTGAAGAAAGTGCATATTCAGAGAGACGCTCCGCAACGAGAAGTAGAACTAGAAGTCGTAGCCGAAGTGGCAGTAGAAGTCCCAGCGAAAGTGACAGATCAAGATCTAGGTCACCAAAAAGCGATGAAAACGATGACGAAATGTTAGAAGATAAAGATAAGGACGAAAAAGATTTGGAGAAGCCTAAACCAAAGGTGGATGAAAGTTTGCCGCCTTATTATCCAGCTGTACAGGTATTTATTTTTTTTTAACAAAAAATTGTTTTTAGACAATTTTTCCAATTTTTCAGGGTTGTAGATCAGTCGAAGAGTTCCAGTGTCTAAACAGAATCGAAGAAGGTACTTACGGCGTAGTGTACAGAGCACGTGACAAAAGAACCGACGATATAGTGGCGTTAAAACGCCTTAAAATGGAAAAAGAAAAGGAAGGCTTCCCCATAACCTCTTTACGAGAAATCAATACGCTCCTCAAAGGGCAACACCCTAACATAGTAACGGTACGAGAGATAGTCGTCGGTAGCAACATGGACAAAATTTTCATAGTGATGGACTACGTGGAGCACGATTTGAAATCTTTAATGGAAACCATGAGGCACAAGAAACAACATTTCATGCCCGGCGAAATAAAATGTCTTCTACGACAATTGTTGCTGGCCGTACAACATTTACACGATAATTGGATACTTCATAGAGATTTAAAAACTTCTAATCTTCTGTTATCGCATAAAGGCATACTAAAAGTGGGAGATTTCGGTTTGGCCAGGGAATATGGGTCACCTCTGAAAGCTTACACTCCCATCGTCGTTACTCTGTGGTACAGAGCGCCCGAATTGTTGCTTTGTGCGAAAGAATACTCCACTCATATCGATCTTTGGTCAGTCGGTTGTATCTTTGCGGAGCTGGTGCTGATGAACGCTTTGTTTCCTGGAAAATCCGAAGTTGACCAGTTAAATAGGATTTTTAAGGTAAGATTATTTTGTTTCTAGACGGTAAAATAGATAATAGTTGCCGACCAAACGTACCATTTTCATATATACAAACTTGAAGACCTTCATCATCATCACGTAGCCTCTTTTGTCCACTGCAGGGCATAGGCCTCCCTCAACGATTTCCATCTTGCGCTTCATTTATCCAGTTGTTTGATACTCGCTTAAGATCGTCGGTCCACCGGGTTGGAGGACGTCCTCTGTTTCTATAAGTATCCTGTCTAGGTCGCCATTCAATAATTTTCTTCGTCCATCTGTCATCTCCCTGTCTTGCCACGTGGCCCGCCCAACTCCATTTGAGATTTGTAATTCTTTCCACTACATCTGTGACTTTAGTTCTTTGTCGAATTACATTGGTCGTTACCCTGTCTCTCAAGGTCAAACCTAGCATAAAGCGCTCCATAGCGCGTTCAGCAATTCGAAGTCTCTCAGTTGATTTTTTGGTGAGAGTAAGGACGGCCCACGCTAAGGTAATCTCACATGTTTGGTTGTCGCGACCAATTCTTATCTCATGTCCTAGGTATTTGTAGGATGTTACTTGTTCCTTATATATAAAATATTGGAAATACTTTTCCAGGATTTGGGAACCCCAAACGAGTCGATTTGGACGGGCTTCAACCAACTACCGGCTGTCAAGAAGATGAAATTCAACGAATATCCGGTATCGAACCTCCGCGGGAAATTCAACAACCTCAGCGAATACGGTCTCGGACTCCTGATCAAATTCCTAACTTACGATCCTAAAAAAAGAGTCTCGGCCGAAGAAGCGATGACCCACGTGTATTTCAACGAACCTCCGTTGCCGATAGATCCCGCCATGTTCCCCACTTGGCCCGCCAAAAGCGAATTGGGACACAAGAGGGCGTTGGCCGCGAGTCCGAAACCGCCCTCAGGCGGTGGCGAATACAAGAAGTTGGGGAAGGACGGAGACGATGACGGGTACGGTTTCAGATTAGGAATGGGCGCGGACGGTAGAAGAGGAGGACCCGGATTTAGTTTAAAATTTTAATTTTAAGAAAATATTAATAAAGTATAAATTATAAAAATTGTTTTAATTTCCTTTATCCTGTTTCCAATTTTTCATCGACGGTCCGAGGATATTGAAAAATCGTAATGGCACCTGCGCCCGCCGAAGGGCTTCGTAAATATCGTCATATAAAACCTAACCCAACTTTTTGGGGCCCTTTTTGACACCTGTCAACGGGGTTGCCAACTTCGATTGGGGTCACTAACACTAATATATATATAAATGAATAAGCTTAGCGCTACACTTATTGGGGAATGCAGCAAAATGTTTTAAAGAAAACTCTTTAAAGATGATCCAAGCTTTCGGAAATTTGATTACTTATTTCCATCATCAGGGAATCTACAATGTGTGGTAAGTCTTAGTTACAATAAATTTTAAATGAGGGTGAACCTACGTTTGAGAAAATGTCCCAACAATTTTAGAGATCATTTTCAATGAGATTAAAAATGTACCTTACCTCTTAGGAGACGCCTATGCTTGACATATCATCAATGCGCATGTCCCCTGCTCCAAAATGTCATATACTAGTGCCACAATTTTCTTATATGGATGTACAGCGTTGCCAATTTGTGGGGAATTCCCCAAACTGCGGGAATGTCAAGATGATTGGGGATTGGCATTATGCGGGGATTTTGAAATCTCATCGATAAACAATATAATAATCATGTAGGAATAAAAATAAAAAAAAACAGTTCAGATTGGGCATAGAACTCGAGATCATTTGCACAGCATTGTACCTACTTTTGTTATAATAAATCATATTGTAATCGGGTAAGTTCGTTTATCTCCGCGCGGTGCGAACGCGAACACAGAGAAAACCTTTCTGTGATTCCCTTAGTTTTAGACGCTTCTAATTTGCTAGCTTAGATAAATAAGTTGATTTTGTATTCTGTCGCGAAATAACGATACGATTTTGTGCAAATATGGATAAATGGTTACTAAAAGGTCAAAACAAAGAAGATAATCCTAAGCTAAGGTACTTAACCTATTGAGGGGGATTTTTTTGGAAATCAGCAGATTTTTGTCCCCAAATTTGTGGAATTTGACTTGGGATATTGGGGAATATGATAAATTGGCATTGGCAACACTGGATGTACTCATCCAGTTAGATTAGAGGTCAGTGATATGAACTTCCAGGTTTTTGTTTCTTACGGCAAGGGGCACGAATTAAAAAAAAATAAAGAAAAAGTGACAAGATTTAGTTCAAAATAAAAGTTGGAATAACCTTACAAAAGAAAATGAAACAAAAAATCATATTTCAAAAATATATTTATTTACATACACGTCAAAAACTCAAAAAATAAAGTTTTTGGTACCCGCCTTTTAAAAGAAACTGAAAACAAAACTATTTACAAAAAAAAATCAAAATACTTATAGCACATAAAAAGAAAACAGTTGATCTTCTTTTAAAAGTAACAGGCTTACAAAGATTAATAACAATTTTATATAGAAAAAATGCGTTTATTTACAGAATGACAGTGATACATAAAATGTCAAAAATAAAAATATATTTTTTGCCTCCTCAATAAAATAATCACGATTACAAAAGGCTGGATATCAATTCCGCCATTAATGTTTAATTTAAAATGTAACAGATATCCCAAATAGTGATAACAACATGTTTTTTAGCATAAAGTCATTAATTGACCTTATTTGTTGACACATAAAATACAAAAATTTAGTTGTCAGTTAATGACCTATTACAACTTTTGCCTCAGTAAAATTAAAAATTCAACGTATTCATTATCAAAATTTGTAATATACACTCAACCAAATTTAACAACAATTAGCGTCGAATATTTATAAAAAAAATAGTACAATTATTTTACTATACCGTTTCAAGATGTGAAATTTGTTCCAATGTATTTTCTGTATCTGCTATGAAAAGTAGCGAATTTCTCATAGCTTACTTAATTTCAAAACCATGTATTGCCCACATCGTCAGGATATACTTTCCTCACGGCACTTTGCCTCACACCACATACATTTATATGGAGAATCAACAAAAATCGACAAAAACTTAGTAGGCTGCTGTTCAGCTTTAAATAGTTGTCACAACTGTCAGATTGTATAAGTCTCTTAAATTCTTAAGGTAGTTTTCATTCGTGCTTTGATAAAAATCGCAATTTCCATTAAATATTATTGTAATAAGACATACCTATTTCTAATAAATAATATGGGTAATGAATGACAGTAGTGACGATTTTGATAATAATAGGTCAGAGATATTGGAAAGAGCCGCAAAAATAACGTTAGATTTGTTGCCGATAATTTCAAGAAAAAAGTTTGAATTGGCTTACGAAAAATTTATGAAATAGAGAAGAAATACAAAAATAAAATTAAAAAAATTATTCAACTGTTAAGAGGTAGGTTACTTTCATGTTATTTTAGTTTTGCTAACCATAAAAATAAATATTAAGTTACAAGTTACATTACTTGTATTCTTTAAATTTGTGCAGTTGCAGAAAAAGTATAGTGTGCAACACGTGGGGAAAGTACTTTTCCCACTTATTGCACTGAAAAAATACAATTTGTTCCAAGAAATAATAAAATAATCAAACCGATATTCATCATAATGGCATAAAGTATCATAAAAATAATTTTATTCAAGAAACTGGGACATTTATACCATTTTTATTGCTATACAGTCGTCTGGAGTTATTTATGACATGCAAAACAGTAGCGTACCGTGTATAATATTTAAACAAAAAACACAAAATTATATTTCAAGTAAAAGAAAATATCTCCGTATATTAATGTTTTTATGGGAATATTCACGACGTTTTGGGCGTTAGTTCTCAGTATTTGATTAATTATAAATTGTTGCTCTTTTATATAAAATTATAATTGCACGTAATCAACTCACAAAGAATAGTTTTCTCAATTTATTTCGACACTGTTTCAAATATACATCACATTTGAAAGATTTTTCTAAACCAGTAGACTCGATTAATGACTTCTAATAACCTCTAGACAACCTTGAATACCTTTTGCTCTCTCAGGGTGTGTGCTCCATTTGAACTCTCATTTCCTATCTACTCGTATATTTTCATCTAAGATGGGGATGCGCTATAAATGGCTTTAAAGGTAACGCGTTTTTAATTAATTTCTAAATTTTCAAATTAGTTACAATCCCAGTAGGGGTAGCCTTACTTTACTTACTTACTGGGAAAATTTCCTAATTCGACAGCCTTTTGACACCTGTCAATAATGTGACTTCTGTCATCAGGGTTGCTAACAATCTTTCAACAGGGCTGCCAACTTCGATTGGGGGCGTGGCTTACAATGTTATCGAGATAGGAATTTGCTTTTAAAAGTTTTTTGTTTCTGTTAAAATATTAAGTGGAGTGCGTATGGGTTTTTAAGTGGTATTTTAAAGTTTTTTTATAACTAAATTTTTTAAAACAAACGTCACAATTAAACGGTTTATTATTAATATGCATTACTTGAAAGTGGCTGGTCATATTTGTTTCGGTACTGAATTTTTTCGAACAAATTTGACAATTGAACAGTTTTTCACCTGTATGAGTTTTTAAATGGCGCTTGAAAGAATATTTAACGCTAAATTGTTTGGAACAAATTTCGCATTTGAACGGCTTTTCCTCGGCGTGCTCTGATAGATGTTCCTGCAATTTAGATTCCCACATAAACTGTTTGGAACAAATTTCGCATTTAATTGGCTTTTCTTTCGCGTGTATTAGTAAATGTTCCTTCAAATTCGTCATCCACTTAAACTGTTTGGAACATATTTCACATTTGAACGGCGTTTTTAAAGTGTGATTCATCAAATGAACATTTAAGAGTGATTTTGTTTGAAACTTTTCGAAACAAACAGCACATTTATATGGATTTTCTCCAGCGTGAATTCTTATATGTTCCTGCAAGGAAAGTTTTTCTGTAAACTGACTGGAACAAATTTCACATTTAAATGGCCTTTCTATAGTATGTGTTGTTAAATGCCGATGCAAGTCGCCTTTTTGGTTAAACTGTTCGGAACAAATCTCACATTTAAATCTCTTTTCTGCATTATGCATTCTTAGATGTCCGTACAAGCTGTATTTCCGCGTAAACTTTTTAGAACAAATTTCACATTCAAACTGCTTTTCACTGGAATGTACCGTTAAATGTTGTTGCAAATGAGAATTCCATTTGAAATGTTTGGAACAAATTTTACATTTAAATCGCATTTCTCCAGTATGGATTGTTAAATAATGTTCCTGCAATGTCGTTTTACGGTCAAACTGTTCGGAACAAATTTCACATTTAAATCGCTTTTCAGTGGCATGAATTTTTAAATGTTCGTACAAATTATATTTACGCGTAAACGGCTTGGAACAAATTTCACATTTAAACGGCTTTTTGCTAGAGTGTATCGTTAAATGTTGCTGCAAATGGGAATTCCATTTGAAATGTTTGGAACAATGTTCACATTTAATTGGCAATTCGCCAGTATGGATTGTTAAATGTTCCTGCAAATCAGAATTCCGCTTGAAATGTTTGGAACAAATATCACATTTAAAAAAATGTTCATCAACTTTTGCTTTTTTACGTTTTACTATATGAATAAAATAATGTTTCAAAAATTCATATTTAATTATAAAAACTTTTCCGCAAAACTTACAAGTTACAGGGCATTTTCCAAAATGTCCTGCGATATGATTTAGTCTTGATTTCGCAGATGGAGAATCTGTAAATGAAATAAAATTTCTTGTAACTTTCAGAAAAGTTTATTTTTGATATTGTAGTACTTTTTCGGAGATAAATATCTTGTTTAATTTATGTTTCTGTCTCATTTCAATGAATATACCCAAGAAAATAGTTCATCTTCCCATTGAAAGCGAATCTTCAGACAATTTAGTTGAGGAGATTAGTTGGAATTATGAAAATGCGATTATTTGAACATAAAGCGGTAAATAATGTCTACTTTACCAACATTCTTAGTTCATTCTGTACCATTATGAATGAAATGGGAAAGTAATTTTGATAACGTAGAAGGAGCAAGTTAGGTAAAATGAAAAGAAGACATCTGTTGTTTCTGATTCGTAGATTGTTTATTGGCGTTATAAATATATAAATGACTAGCCCGACTGATCGGCGCACTTAAAATCAGGAAACTAGAAAATTAGAACTAAAACAACTTGTCGCTACCATGAATTTTTGTTATATGTCTTTTTAAATTTGAATTTTTAGAAAATTCTTTGGAACAAATATCACATTTAAACAGTTTTTCACTGGAATGAGCCCTCAAATGATCCATTAAGCGTTTGTGTTGTAAGAATTTCGCAGAACAAATTTCACATTTCAACAAATTTTTACCAGAATGAATTTTTGTTATATGCCTTTTTAAATTTGAATTCGTACAAAATTCCTTGGAACAAATATCGCATTTAAACGGTTTTTCACCGGCATGAGCCGTTAAATGATCCAGTAAGTGACTATATTGTAAAAATTTCGCAGAACAAATGTCACATTTCAACAAATCGTTATCGGAATGAATTTTTAAATGAACATTTAAATGATCCTGTAAGTGATGTTTTTGTAAGAATTTCGCAGAACAAATTTCGCATTTGATGAACTCTTTATTGGAATGAATTTTTAAATGAACATTCAAATAATATTTTCGTGTAAATGCTTTTGGACACAATTGACATTTAAACGGTTTTTCAGCGCCATGAGAGATCAAATGATCCTTTAAATGATGTTTTTGTAAGAATTTCGCAGGACAAATTTCGCAATTGAACAACTCTTTATCCGAATGAATTTTTAAATGAGCATTCAAATGATCCTGTAAGTGATGTTTTTGTAAGAATTTCGCAGAACAAATTTCGCAATTAAACAACTCTTTATCCGAATGAATTTTTATATGATACTTCAAATTTTCTTTTCGCGAAAATGTCTTCTGACACAATTCACATTTATAAGGTTTTTCGGAGGCATGAGACGTCAAATGATCCTGTAAGTGATCTTTTTGTACGAATATCGCAGAACAAATTTCACATTTGAACCACACTTTATCCGAATGAATTTTTAAATGAACATTCAAACAAGATTTTCGCGAAAATTTCTTCGGACACAATTCACATTTATACTGTTTTTCAGCTGCGTGAGACGTCAAATGATCCTTTAAGTGATGTTTTAGTAAGAATTTCGCAGAACAAATTTCGCATTTAAAAAGTTTTTCGTCGCTATGAATTCTTGAGTGGTGATTCAAGTAAGATTTTCGCTTGAAATCCTTTAAACAGATTTCACATTTAAAAGGCTTCTCACCAGTGTGAGATTTTAAATGTTTGTCTAAAAAATCTTTTTGCATAAATCCAGTAGAACAAATTTCACATTTAAAATGTGTTTCATCATTTTTTTCATTACAGCTTAACGTTATTTTTCCGGTTGATCTTTTCGTATTTTTATTTTTGACAAAATGAATAAAATAATGACGCAAAAATTCGAGTTTTTCTATAAAAAATATTCCGCAAAACTTACAAATTACAGAGCGTTTTCCAAAATGTCCTGCGATATGATTTAGTCTTGATTTCGCAGATGGAGAATCTGTAAATTAAATAAAATTTCTTGTAACTTTGAGAAAACTTTATTTTTGATATTATACTACTTTTTCGGAGATAAATATCTTGTTTAACGGTTTAACTGTATTGCGTAGAGAAAAATTGTTCTACTGGAATTCATGAATTAATTTACGTCCTATCAGAGCGTGGGTGGCAAACATTTCAAAAGGGGCGGAGCTTATCGTGTTGCGCTAATACAAAATTTTCCCATGCCAAAGTACCGATACACCTATAGTTTGCAGAACAAAATGATCCCGCTTTATAGAAGCCGACAAATCTACAAGCCGATCAAAGCAACTTGTCTACACATCTGGGAAATTTGTTTCTGCAATCTATGTATATGGGAAATTAAAAAATATGGACTAGTACATGATTGCAAATAGTTTTATGACAATTAGAACTAAACCAACTTTTCGGTACCATGAATTTTTGTTAATATCGCATTTATATATGTATATTAGGATTCCTAATTTAATAATAAAGATCTATAAAATAAAAAATTACAAGAGTCTACCTGAAAATGTCTTCTACCAGTCTTATTCTATTTAAAAGGAATCTATTAAACGATCCAGTAAAGATCGAAAGCTGGGAATAAGTCGGGCATGAGTTCCCACATAGCGCAATTTGTAGGTCATCGGTTATCGCCTTTTTAAACTGCATCGTGGTATTCTAAGTGGACTGTATATCTTTGTCTTCCCAACTCCATGGACAAAAACAACTAACACTTTTATTTAACAATTTATTTTAAGTCAAATAAGAAAATATTTTGCGTGTGGTCTGAGTGAGTGATAGTTGGACACTGTTTTTGCTGTACTACGAAGCACTGAGTTTAGATTTGAATATAAAATGAACAATAAAGTGGACCGCCTGATACGCAGCTAAGTACCACTGTGAAAACGAAATATTTTTACGTTGAGCTGGTGTCAACGGAGGGTCTAACTTGGTTCGCAGTTAGAAACACACTGATTTGAAATCTGCGAAATTTTGTCGCTTCAAGTTTTTATCCCTTCCCGGGTCGCGCAATTGTTCTAGAAAGATTCGTTAGCGTGGGTTTTTTATATTGTCTAGACGAAACGGTTAGAATTGCGTCTTAGATATGGCGTGATATTGTTATTGTGAAATAAAATAAAAAAACTATTTGTGGAGGCCGCTTCCTGTCTGAACGCAGTTTGCAAATGTATTTGGTGCGGCGTTGCCGGTTGCGACGTTGCCGGTTGAATGAGTTTATATGTTTAATTTGTTTGAAAATTAAACAGTAATGATAACTTTATTTAAAATAGGTACATCCTAAAAAATGATAATAATATTAAACATTAAAATATAAATACAATTTAAAAATATCTGCAATATTTGTTTATGAGTACTAAATTATTAAAGTACAAAAAAATATAATAACAAAAAAATGGTTTATTAATAGTCCAGTAACTGAAGGGCCAAACCTGGGAATAAGTCTGGCATGAGTTCCCACATAGCGCATTTTGTAGGTCACCGCAGGTGTTTTAACATGAGAAAATCCTTAACGCGTTGTGGTCAAGGGGAGGGGCTGAAAATGGGCCCCAAAACCTGGAAAATGGGTTTCCCGCTAATATCTGGCTAAATATGCCAATTAGAGAATTTTTGTTCAGACAAAAAATGGAGATCAGCTCATTCTCTACAAAAATGGTCCTTATCATTTTCTTCGAAAATTCAATAGTTTTCGAGATAATGGCACTCAAAAGTCCCCTCATTTCAGCTGCTGCTCTACCTTCAGGAATTCCGCTTTCTATGAATTAACGCGTAACCGGGCGGACGAATTGTTCAATATCTCGGAAAAAAATTAATATTTTTCGATGATTCAAAGTTCATCGGAATGGGAAAACCCGTAGCTACAATTCCATGTGACTTCAGTTCGTATTTACCAAAAATATTTAAAAAAGCGGTCAAAGTTTTTTTCAACAATATTTAGAGGCTGCTTCATTAATTTATTCATATTTTCTTTAAAAATAGTCATTTGTTCTAATTTTGCCTTAATAATGGGACCTTAGGGGGTCTTGAATGACCTCAGAAATTTTTTTACAATACTTTTCTGGCGTTCTAATATACAATTGATTTGTTTATTTGCATATTTTAGCCGATTTCGGAGTTCCAGAGAATCTTCGGAACAAGCGCGAATTATAATCTTATGATCCGTTATATTGATTTCCAATGCACATCATTTCAAAGCTTAGATGGTCTACTTTTCAAATATATTTTTTTATTTTTAATAGAGTCTAATAATTTTCGAGAAATGAGGAAAATTGGTCACTCGAGTCAAAACCGGCCTTTTTTTGTTTATCCATTTCTTGTTCCCGCTCTTTATTTCTTGAGGATTAATAATTAGATGAAAGTAAATTTCTGAGGTCATTCAAGACCCCCTAAGGTTCCATTATCAATGCAAAATTAGAATAAATGACTATTTTTAAAGAAAATATGAATAAATTAATGAAGCAGCCTCTAAATATTGTTGAAAAAAACTTTGACCGCTTTTTTTAAATATTTTTGGTAAATACGAACTGACTTCAAGTTGAATTGACCAAAAAAAATTTATGAATATTTTAGCATCGAAAAGAAACTGTTTTACTTGTGATTCAGTATTGGAAAATTCGAGAGAAACTGAGATACTAAGGAGACGTAGAGCTTCAGAAAATAGTCCGCTGTTTTCTGCAAAAAATTTTACCCAATTATATGGTTTTTCATTTAATTTTACGTTTAATAAGGTGTATAAATTGACCCCAATAAAAAATCTTATAATAAACCATAAACTCAATAACTTCGGAGATAAATAGAATTCTTCCGTAATTTTATTGACCTAGATCCTTTTATAGAATCGTTTGCCTTTTTAAAATGTTTAAATTGCTCAACTAAAACTATTCTGAATTTAGAAGAGACCATTTTTAAATAAAAATGTCTCTTGTGCAAGTTACCGTAAATAAAAAAAATTAAATTCAAATCGCTCATATTTATATTTATAATAACCATTAAAAATGTGAGAAAAAAACAACACGAACGCAGATTACACTTAATGTAGTCCTCAGTACACAAAAGATAAATATCCATTGACCTCCCGAAACATTGGCCGAAGAAAATAAATAGAGCAACGCCGGGTTTTATTTTCCCCTAAGGAACAGTTTTTACTGTTAGACCATCAAATATTCAGTTAGAAAATCGCCTTTTTGTCACCATTACATCTAAAAAATGTAGTCCCTTAATGCGGTGTTTTGTAAAACCTATACTACACGAAAAAAATTTTTGAAGGAAATTCTGGTAAAGATTTAATAACAATTGAAATTACATATTGATATTTTTTAAAAGCTGAACAAAAAATGATTGATGTTAATTACAAGATTGCCATTTTAGTAGATTTGAATATGAGGAAATCTGCGGTTGAAGCAATGAAGGATATCAAATTCTTTAAAATTGTCTTTTACCTTCATCCTGGTTGCTCCCTACGAGCAATCCTCAAAAGCCAACAGGCTTGTTCGAGTTAGAAATGCTCGTCATCTATTTTCCTCATTAAGAATTATTTTTCTCCACTGACACTACTGAATGTAGTTATTCTGAAACCACTTATAATAATAGAAAAGAAACATTCTCGCTCTTGAGATTGAAAAAAAATTCTGAAACACTTGTCTCTTATAGTCTATTCACCGAATTTGGGCCCGTTTAGGATTAAGTAAGAAAAGGTCGATACAACTGACCAGCTGTATTCTTACAGGTTAAATTTGGCACCCACCTAACTACGTACAATACGATTAAAACAGCTGGTCAGTTGTATCGACCTTTTCTTACTTAATCCTAAACGGGCGCAAATTCGGTGAATAGACTTTATGTATTTTATACGTATTTCATTCTATCTCTAGTGACAGAATGTTCACTCCGTAATTGTTTAAAAAAATAAGGTTGCCATGAATATTAAATTAACTGTCAGTATTAGTTCAAGTCACATGGAATTGTAGCTACGGGTTTTCCCATTCCGATGAACTTTGAATCATCGAAAAATATTAATTTTTTTCCGAGATATTGAACAATTCGTCCGCCCGGTTACGCGTTAATTCATAGAAAGCGGAATTCCTGAAGGTAGAGCAACAGCTGAAATGAGGGGACTTTTGAGTGCCATTATCTCGAAAACTATTGAATTTTCGAAGAAAATGATAAGGGCCATTTTTATAGAGAATGAGCTGATCTCCATTTTTTGTCTGAACAAAAATTCTCTAATTGACATATTTAGCCAGATATTAGCGGGAAACCCATTTTCCAGGTTTTGGGGCCCATTTTCAGCCCCTCCCCTTGACCACAACGCGTTAAGGATTTTCTCATGTTAAAACACCTGCGGTGACCTACAAAATGCGCTATGTGGGAACTCATGCCAGACTTATTCCCAGGTTTGGCCCTTCAGTTACTGGACTATTAATAAACCATTTTTTTGTTATTATATTTTTTTGTACTTTAATAATTTAGTACTCATAAACAAATATTGCAGATATTTTTAAATTGTATTTATATTTTAATGTTTAATATTATTATCATTTTTTAGGATGTACCTATTTTAAATAAAGTTATCATTACTGTTTAATTTTCAAACAAATTAAACATATAAACTCATTCAACCGGCAACGTCGCAACCGGCAACGCCGCACCAAATACATTTGCAAACTGCGTTCAGACAGGAAGCGGCCTCCACAAATAGTTTTTTTATTTTATTTCACAATAACAATATCACGCCATATCTAAGACGCAATTCTAACCGTTTCGTCTAGACAATATAAAAAACCCACGCTAACGAATCTTTCTAGAACAATTGCGCGACCCGGGAAGGGATAAAAACTTGAAGCGACAAAATTTCGCAGATTTCAAATCAGTGTGTTTCTAACTGCGAACCAAGTTAGACCCTCCGTTGACACCAGCTCAACGTAAAAATATTTCGTTTTCACAGTGGTACTTAGCTGCGTATCAGGCGGTCCACTTTATTGTTCATTTTATATTCAAATCTAAACTCAGTGCTTCGTAGTACAGCAAAAACAGTGTCCAACTATCACTCACTCAGACCACACGCAAAATATTTTCTTATTTAACTTAAAATAAATTGTTAAATAAAAGTGTTAGTTGTTTTTGTCCATGGAGTTGGGAAGACAAAGATATACAGTCCACTTAGAATACCACGATGCAGTTTAAAAAGGCGATAACACATTGGTCGTCCTGGGAAACTGGCACAACATAGGGTTTATTCCAGACCCCTCATCAATTACCATTATTATTTATACGGTTTTTCACCGGCATGAGCCGTCAAATGATCCATTACACACATTTGAACAACTCTTTATCCGAATGAATTTTTAAATGTACATTCAAAGAATATTTTCGCGTAAATGTCTTCTGACACAATTCACATTTATAAGGTTTTTCAGCGGCATGAGACGTCAAATGATCCTGTAAGTAACGTTTTTGTAAGAATTTCGCAGAACAAATTTCGCATTTGTACAACTCTTCGTCCGAATGAATTTTTAAATGAACATTGAAATGATCCTGTAAGTGATGTTTTTGTAAGAATTTCGCAGAACAAATTTCGCATTTGAACAACCTTTTATCCGAATGAACTTTTAAATGAACATTCAAAAACGATTTTCGCGTAAATGTCTTCGGACACAATTCGCATTTATACGGTTTTTCGGCGGCGTGAGACGTCAAATGATCCTTTAAGTGATGTTTTTGTAAGAATTTCGCAGAACAAATGTCACATTTAAAAAGGTTTTCGTCACTATGAATTCTTGAATGGCGATTCAAGTAAGATTTTCGCGTGAAACCCTTTAAACATATTTCACATTTAAAAGGCTTCTCGCCAGTGTGAGATCTTAAATGTCTCTCTAAAAAATGTTTTTGCATAAATCCAGTAGAACAAATTTCACATTTAAAAGGTTTTTCATCATTTCTGTAATGAATTCCCATATGATTTTTTAGGTTAGAATTTTGTACGAATTTCTTGAAACAAATTTCACATTGAAACGGTTTTTCTCCAGTGTGAATTTTCATATGACGGTAAATATTTTGGTTGAAACTGAATGTTTTGGAACAAATTTCGCACTTAAATAACTTTTTTATAGCTCGTTTGTTTGAATTTTGTTGCATACCAAATGATATAGGATAAAAGTTGTTTTTTAAATTTTTTTCATTAGTGCTTAACGCTATTTTTCCGGTTGATCTTTTTGTATTTTTATTTTTGACAAAATGAATAAAATAATGACGCAAAAATTCGAGTTTTTCTATAAAAAAAATTCCGCAAAACTTACAAATTACAGAGCGTTTTCCAAAATGTCCTGCGATATGATTTAGTCTTGATTTCGCAGATGGAGAATCTGTAAATTAAATAGAATTTCTTGTAACTTTCAGAAATCTTTATTTTTATTTATTTATTTATTTAAGAATACAAACAGGACGGGCCCGGTTTACTAAACTCATACAAAATGGATAAGATGAGAATTTGTGTTAGTGTACCTATAACGACTAGTACCGGGTGGCCAAATAAGCGAGGTAAGCGGCTGTATCTCAGGACCTCCTCATCTGACAACAATGGAATTTTTTTTATTACTATAAATGTGGCCATAAAAAAACTCTGGAAATTACTGTCGAGTTCCTAGGATGGCCGTATAATAGTTCATAAAAGCTTAATTTTCTCGCTTAAAGTCCCAATGAAGTGGGTCTGAAAACATTGTCATGGCAATCTACGATCATTGTTGAATAAAAAACCTTGCATCAATTTTTTTGACAGCTGTTAAATAAAGTGGTGGGGGAAGGTTTTACCATGAAAAAGAAAAATGCTTGTAGTGTCAGTTTGGCTTGGCCGATTTTACTGAGAAAAATTTTGATTAAAAGAGCATTTTTGGAAGTATTTTTCTATAAAAATGAAACAACAATTTATTTTTCCATTGTTCTGCGAGAGGGCGTTGATTTATAACTTACCATATTTCTTTAAATATCTCTAAAAAGTTAAATGAAATCATATATTTTTTCTTACGAAAATAAGTAGAGCATTAAAAACTAAAAAAAATAGTGAAAACCGCAAAACGATATCTCTATTTATAACGAAGTTATTAAAAAAATGTTTCAAATTTTCTTAAGGCACCGCAAGCGCGTCCTCAGGCGCATTGTCCGTCCCATAAACGAGTAATCATAATCAAATGGGCCATGAACGTATTAAAAATAGTCAGTTTTTATTATTATTAAGTTTGTAAAATGTCCGCTAGGTGGATTTAATATTTTATATTTAATAACTTGATATTTTTGCCGGAGATGTTGTTAAGAAATAATAGTATATTCTGTAACAAGGTTGGAATGAGAATTCGACACGAGTGGATGATTCCGAACGCGAGCGTGAGGAACCACGAGTGTCGGATTTTCATTCCAACAGAGTAACAGACTGTACTTTCTCCACGGCCACAAAAAGTAGAAATTAAATATAGTAAAATGAAACCTCAATCTCTCAACATTGTGTACGTAGTATTTTTATATTCAAGCTTGGATCAAGTTTGATTTTCTTCTCCTTTTTAATAAATTAAAAGTTTTTACAAACCAATATTAAGACCACGTCAACTAATACTGACAGTTAATTTGACATTCACGGCAAACCTTATTTTTGTAAACAATCACGGAATACAGATTCTATCTCTAGAATGTAATACATATAAAATACATAAGAGCCAGATGTTTCAGAATTTTCTTTCAATCTCGAGAGCGAGAATGTTTCTTTTCTGTTATTATAAGTGGTTTCAGAATAACTACATTCAGTAGTGGCCGTGGAGAAAATCATTTTGCTACATTGTTAGTAGGCTTTGGAAACAAAAACTTGTTGGTAAGCAAACATTGGGTTTAAACGTCAAAACGATCATTTTACATTTTGGTTGTCATTTAACTCAATTCAAAATGCCTTTTACTAATGACGAGGCTGTTGATTTATTAGCTGTTTATACTAAAATGTAAAATGATCGTTTTGACGTTTAAACCCAATGTTTGCTTACCAACAAGTTTTTGTTTCCAAAGCCTACTAACAATGTAGTAAAATGATTTTATTTCGTTAACATCTCTGGCAAAAATATCAAATTATGAAATATAAAATATTTACAAACTTAAAAATAATAAAAACTGACTATTTTTAATACGTTCATGGCCCATTTGATTATGATTACTCGTTTATGGGACGAACGGTACCTTAAGAAAATTTTAAACATTTTTGTTAATAACTTCGTTATAAATAGAGATATCGTTTGTGCGGTTTTCACTATTTTTTTTAGTTTTTAATTCTCTACCAATATTCGTATGAAAAAATATATGATTTCATTTAACTTTTTAGAGATATTTAAAGAAATATGGTAAGTTATAAATCAACGCCCTCTCGCAGAACAATGGAGAAATAAATTGTTGTTTCATTTTTATAAAAAAAATACTTCCAAAAATGCTCTTTTAATCAAAATTTTTTTCAGTAAAATCGGCCAAGCCAAACTGACACTACAAGCATTTTTCTTTTTCATGGTAAAACCTTCCCCCACCACTTTATTTAACAGCTGTCAAAAAAATTGATGCAAGGTTTTTTATTCAACAATGATCGTAGATTGCCATGACAATATTTTCAGACCCACTTCATTGGGACTTTAAGCGAGAAAATTAAGCTTTTATGAACTATTATACCAAATACGCCCCCTAGCGGCCATCCTAGGAACTCGAAAGTAATTTCCAGTTTTTTTATAGTAATAAAAAAAATTCCATTGTTGTCAGATGAGCAGCCGCTTGTCCGCTTATTTGGCCACCCGGTACATCATTGCAAATAGTTTTATGACAATTAAAACTAAAACAACTTTTCGGCACCATGAATTTTCGTTATATGTCTTTTTAAATTTGAATTTCTAGAAAATGCCTTGGAACAAATATCGCATTTAAACGGTTTTTCACCGGCATGAGACGTCAAATGATCCTTTAAGTGATGCTTTTGTAAGAATTTCGCAGAACAAATTTCGCATTTGAACAACTCTGTATCCGAATGAATTTTTAAATGAACACTCAAATAATATTTTCGCGTAAATGTTTTCGGACACAATTCGCATTTAAACGGTTTTTCAGCGGCATGAGACGTCAAATGATCATTTAAATGATGTTTTAGTAAGAATTTCGCAGAACAAATTTCGCATTTGAACAACCCTTTATCCGAATGAATTCTTAAATGAATATTCAAATAAGATTTTCGGGTAAATGCCTTTGGACACAATTCACATTTAAACGGTTTTTCACCAGTGTGGGATTTCAAATGGTCGATTAGGTGGGGTTTTTGTAAAAATTTCACGAAACAAATTTCGCATTTAAAAAGTTTTTCGTCACTATGAATTCTTGAATGGCGATTCAAGTAATATTTTCGCGTAAAATCCTTTAAACAAATTCCACATTTAAAAGGCTTCTCGCCAGTGTGAGATTTTAAATGTCTGTCTAAAAAATGTTTTTGCATAAATCCAGTAGAACAAATTTCACATTTAAAAGGTTTTTCATCATTTCTGTAGTGAATTCCCATATGATTTTTTAGGTTAGAATTTTGTATGAATTTCTTGAAACAAATTTCACATTGAAACGGTTTTTCGCCAGTGTGAATTTTCATATGATCCTTTAAATTGGACCCACCGCGAAATTGTTTAGAACACACTTCGCACTTGTGATATTTTAAGTTATTGTGAATCAGATTGTGAGACTTTAGGATCGATCTCAAATAAAATCTCTTCAAACAAATTTCGCATTCGAACGGTTTTTCGCCATTATGAACTATTTTTATGTGACGGTAAAGATTTTGGCTGAAACTGAATTTTTTGGAACAAAATTCGCATTTAAATGACTCTTCTTTAGTGCTTAACGTTATTTTTCCGGTTGAGCTTTTTGTATTTTTATTTTTGACAAAATGAATAAAATAATGACGCAAAAATTCGTGTTTTTCTATAAAAAAAATTCCGCAAAACTTACAAATTACAGAGCGTTTCCCAAAATGTCCGCCAAAATGATTTAGTCTTGACTTCGGAGATGGACAATCTGTAAATTAAATAAAATTCCTTTAAAATTGAACTTTGTATGTGCTCTATGAGAGAAATAAATTAAGAATGCGTTTAGAAACACGATATACCGAGTGGATAAAGATGTTGTCATTTATTTGTCGTTTATTCTCCTTCATCGCAATTATGATCAAATTTCTTTTTTTATATATAAACATTTTATCAATGAGGTAAATGTCAATACACGGTACTATGTTAATTACATCTGGCAACGCCGTCAAAGAGGTTATGAAACGCGCGAAATTGTAACATATATCGTTATTTTTCGTCCATCTCTATTCGCGTTTTTATGTCGCACCACTAACAACAAAGTTAGACGTTACAACCCATCTGACAACGTCTCTGCGCATGATTTTTCTTTACGTTTCTATTCCTCATACCATCTATATTACATTGCCGTTTCTCACATTCAAATCGGACCAATAACAATGAAGTTAGACGCTACGGCCCTTCTGGCAACGTCTCTGCGCATGATTTTTCTTTGCCGATCTAATCATCAATCCCTCTATTCTACAATACCGTTTGTCCCGTTCAAATCGCACCCCTTACAACGGAGATATGACGTGTGAACTTGACCTTAGAATTCCTAATGGAGACTTACATGTAAAAATGAGGGTTTTTGGGCTCGTACCCTTGCAGTACATTTACTGATGTCCCAGCCAAAAGCCTAAGTGAATTACCAAAACATGATTTTCATGAGCTGAATAAGAATATACCAGCGAAATAGTTTTCCGAATCAGTTAAAGAAGCCCCGTAAGTTAAGTTATATAAAATTGATGATTCGGGTAATATATTATTAACTTAAAAGTATTTTTTGTCATATGATGCTCTAGTAAATTAATGTTTCCACATTTTATCATTAATGGAAGTTAAAATTTAAAATTTAGAAAAAATTGTAACTGTCATTTCAAAAACGTTCTTAATAATCAAATGATTTGTTTAATGATCAATATTTATATTCGTTTATCGTTTACTAAGTTTCATTTTTTTAATTAGTGTGATTTTTTTAAACTTTGCTGAACAAATTTCACATTTGTACGTTTCCCTGTCGGTATGAGTTGCTAAATGTCGATAAAAGTTATGCCTTCGTTTAAAATTTAAAGAACATATTTCGCACGAAAATAAATAATTTATTTTTTCACTCTTATGACTTTCCGAATTAGAATTGGAAGAATTTTTATATTTATAAAAATATTCTTCAGCGTGAATCCTTGAGTGATACTTTAATTTGGCTTTTCGGGTAAAGTTCTTCGAACAAATTTCGCATTTGAACGGTTTCTTATTAGTGTGATATATTAAATGTTTTTCTAAGCAATATTTCAGCATAAATCCAGTGGAACAAATTTCGCATTTAAAAGGTTTCTTATCATTCTCGTAGTGAGTCCCCATGTGCATTTTTAGGGCCGAAGTTTGTATAAATGTCTTCAAACAAATCTCACACTTGAACGGTTTCTTATCAGCGTGATTTTCTAAATTAGAATTACGACGAAAATGTTTCGAACACAGTTCGCACTTGTAGGGTTTTACTTTACTATGAATCACTTTGTGATAGTTTATTAGGCCCGATTTATATTTAAAATTTTTGGAACAAAAATCGCATTGAAATCCTTCCTTATGGGTTTTTTTAAAGTGGTGATTTAAAAAATTCGCATATTTGAATTTTATAGAACAAATTTCACATTTGTAAGGTTTATTTTCATTGTGAATTTTTTTTATGTGACGGTATAGATTTTGTTTGAAATCGAATTTTTTTAAACATATCGTACACTCGAATTGGTTTTTAATCATACGATTATTCGAGATTTGTTGCGTTTCGAATATTTTTTTTACATTTTCTTTGGTTATTTTTCGGGTTGAATTTTTATTTTTGACAAAATGAATAAAGCAATGTCGCAAATATTCGCATTTTTCTATAAAATATTTTCCGCAAAACTTACAAACTACAACAGATCGTTTTTCAAAATGTCTGCCAACATGATTTTGTCTTGATTTTCTGTTAATTAAATAAAATTTCCTTTAGAAAAAACACTCAGAAACCTTATTTGACAAAGAAGAAATCCATGTTGGAAGATCATGACTGTCGCCAAGAGATACAGGGTGACCCAGGGGTGTGTGCATCCTCCATAACTTTTTTTCGTAAGTTTTACAAAATAAACCCCACAAACCCTATATCGTCTATATCTCGAAAGATGTGCTAAATCTTAAGGAATCGACTGGAAAAAATTGACATAAGTCAAAAACTATTGCAGGTAAGTCTAAGAAACCCGGGTGCGTTATATCCACAATTTAATGGCGAATCTAAAAATGTAACAAAAATGCGGGGTTGCCATTTAAAAAACCAGAACTTAGTTGTGTATCTTATTTGGGACATCCTGTATATAAATAGAAATATTTTTAGAACGTGCCTCATTGTCCGATACGTATAAAGCGCAAGGGAAAGGACGATGACATTTCCACTTTAATAACAGCAAACTAACCGGCAAAGGTATAGTAGAACCCACTTGTTTATGAGAATGAAAAACACAAAGGATACCGCCAATAGAAGGAATGCTGATGAATCTGGACATTTTTGAGCAGTTTAATGTCGAAAACACCGTACACTGTCCATATACATAAAAATAAAATAATATTTTGGTTATTAGCACCACTGTGCAAAGATTCAATAACCAAACTTAGCTGGATATCGTTGTAGGGGAGAATGGCGTATAATTATTTAATATGAATTTACATTTTAATTTCTATAACGCATATTAGATTTGAATAGAGGTTGATATCTTCATTTTTTGATCTCTTGTGAGATTAACAAACGTTACTAATTAAAATTTTGTCTTAAATTAATTTAACTAAACTGTGGGGTGTGAGGTTACACTCATAAGAGGCGACAATGGAAGTGTGGTTATAGTTTTTACATTGTCAATTGCAGAAACAAAATTCTCAGATGTGCAGACAGGTTGCATTGGCGGCTTGTAGATGTGCCGACAAGTGGCTTTGTCGGTATTAGCGGCATGTAGATGTGCCGACAAGTGTCTTTGTCGGTATTAGCGGCATGTAGAAGTGCCGACAAGTGGCTTTGTCGGTATTAGCGGCATGTAGATGTGCCGACAAGTGGCTTTGTCGGTATTAGCGGCATGTAGATGTGCCGACAAGTGTCTTTGTCGGTATTAGCGGCATGTAGAAGTGCCGACAAGTGGCTTTGTCGGTATTAGCGGCATGTAGATGTGCCGACAAGTGGCTTTGTCGGTATTAGCGGCATGTAGATGTGCCGACAAGTGTCTTTGTCGGTATTAGCGGCATGTAGATGTGCCGACAAGTGTCTTTGTCGGTATTAGCGACATGTAGAAGTGCCGACAAGTGGCTTTGTCGGTATTAGCGGCATGTAGATGTGCCGACAAGTGTCTTTGTCGGTATTAGCGGCATGTAGAAGTGCCGACAAGTGGCTTTGTCGGTATTAGCGGCATGTAGATGTGCCGACAAGTGGCTTTGTCGGTATTAGCGGCATGTAGATGTGCCGACAAGTGTCTTTGTCGGTATTAGCGGCATGTAGAAGTGCCGACAAGTGGCTTTGTCGGTATTAGCGGCATGTAGATGTGCCGACAAGTGGCTTTGTCGGTATTAGCGGCATGTAGATGTGCCGACAAGTGGATTTATCGGTATTAGCGACTTGTATAAAGCGGGATCATTTTGTTCTGCAATTAAAGTAGGAAGTAGAAGTTAGACAAATATTGTCTTCAGTAGTGGGGGCTAGGAAAATATTCATACAGTGATACACTGTGCTTGTGTTCGCATTTGATTTTTGATTTAGTGAATAGTAGGTGGTAGGTGATTCGTGGCGTTAGTTTATTTCAGTTAATATTATTTTTGGCTTCCGTGTATATACATACTTTTTTTTATTTTGAAACATTGTTACAGTGTACTTCTTATTTATTTATTCGGTGTCAATTTCAATATGTTTCGTCCTTGGGAAAATACAGTTTCTTTAAGTGGATCTAAAGAATCGGAACAATCATTAAATGATTGTAGTCCCAAAGATTCCTGTAGCTCCGATGAGGAAGAGAACATTTTTGGTGAAAGAACTTCAGAGTATCAAGAAATATCCACCTCGAAAAAACAATATCTTTGTAAAGATGCCCAAGGGGAGGCAAGGCTTGGTGCCCTCAGACTACAGAACACAAACCAATATGAACGTTGGGACTGGACATATGAGTATCGTCGGAATAGTGACCGGGGACGAGAACAGATCATATTCCGAAAAGATACGACTTCAACAACCCAATCAAAGTAGTGGTGCCAGACAGAACTGAATGGAACGACTCACAGCTCAGGAACATTCTACAGGGGAAAATCTGGTACACAGATGGATCCAAGACTAAGAATGGAGCGGGCTCGGGTGTGTTCCCTAGGAACCCGCAGACTGGCATCAGCTACTCATTGGGTACTCACACTTCTGTCTTTCAGGCAGAGGTATATGCTATTCTCCAATGCGCGAGGGAGAATAACAGGAGAGATATAGCTAACGCGCGTATTAATATTCTATCAGACAGTCAAGCGGCACTCAAGGCCTTGTGCAGCAAGGAAGTGACGTCGAGACTGGTATGGGACTGCAAAAAGGAACTGAGATCGCTGGCAGACCATAATCACGTCCAAACTGATATGGGTGCCGGGACATCAGGGAATTGTAGGTAACGAGAAAGCAGACGAACTCCCAAACCATAGACGGACACTAGAGGTACCAAAGCGTACAGCAAGAGTGTCTGTAATAAACTGGATCTAGGACAAACATAAAAATTACTGGGAAAACGTTCCGGGAAAGAATACATCAAAGGACCGTGCCACAAAAGAGCGGCAGACCTGTTAAAGATGAACAGGAGCCAGCTGAAAACAGTTACGGGACTCCTTACTGGCCACGCGCCATTTAAGGGGCACCTCAACAAGATGGGACTGTACAATGGTGACCTTACCTGCAGACTGTGCGGTAAGGAAACAGAAACAGTGACACATATACTGTGTAGATGCGAGGCACTGGACCGCAAAAGACAGCAAATTTTTGGGCAGCCAATAGGTGACCCAGAACTATACAATTCCCACTCAGTACAGGACCTGTACAAGCTTGTACAGGGCACTAAGGTACTGGACTGGGTATTGTAAACAGAGAGGGAAGATACAATGGGCCGACAGGCCTAAGTGTCACCGGAGGTTTCGGTCAGACGGACCCAACCAGGGGGTGAAGTTTTTCTTCACTGTGGATCGGACTCAGGGTGGATACAAAATTGCCTCAAACTGTCTGGAAAAAATTTGGAAGATTGTAATTTAGATTACCACAAAAATATGTCTGGAGAAAGTTTTGAAGATTGGTTTGAAAAATCAGCTGTTAAACAATATTGAAGAGAATTTGAGACAAAATTTTAATTAGTAACGTTTGTTAATCTCACAAGAGATCAAAAAATGAAGATATCAACCTCTATTCAAATCTAATATGCGTTATAGAAATTAAAATGTAAATTCATATTAAATAATTATACGCCATTCTCCCCTATAACGATATCCAGCTAAGTTGGTTATTGAATCTTTGCACAGTGGTGCTAATAGCCAAAATATTATTTTATTTTTATGTGTTTTCGACATTAAACTGCTCATAAATGTCCAGATTCATCAGCATTCCTTCTATTGGCGGTATCCTTTGTGTTTTTATAACGTTTTTTCATTCTCATATATACTATACTCATTATATCATACTAGATCGGCATTGAACAGTTCATTTAAATAAATTATTGAACGAATTCCTAATTAAATGTCGTAAATCATGAGATTTTAAACGATTATCATCGTTGTGATTTTTCATATGGTTTTTTAAAGTTTGCAATAAAACAAATTGTTTGGAACAAATTTCACACTCGAAAGGCTTTTTTCTTTCTTTCTTTAAATGCCTGTCCAAACAACGTTCTTGTATAAATCCAGAGGTACTTCTATAATAAGTGTGCGTTTCTAGATGATGTAAATAATCTGTTTGATTAAATTTTGCAGCACAAATTTCACACTTAAAAGGTAGTGAGTCGTAGTGAGTCCCCATGTGCATGTTTAGGGCTGAACTTTGTATAAATGTCTTCAAACAAATCTCACACTGAAACGGTTTTTTATCAGCGTGAGTTTTCAAATGCTTTTGAAAATTGGATTTACGACGAAAGTTTCTCAAACACAGTTCGCACTTGTATGGTAAAGGTTTATCTTTATTGTGAATTGTTTTCATGTGACGGTATAAACTCTGTTTGAAACTCGTTTTTTGTAAACACATCATACACTCGAATTTCTTTTTAATCGCACGATTATTCGAGATTTGTTGCATTCCAAAAGTTTTTTTTACATTTTCTTTGGTATTTGACGTTATTTTTCGTGTTAAATTTTTATTTTTGACAAAATGAATAAAGCAATGTCGCAAATATTCGCATTTTTCTATAAAATATTTTCCACAAAACTTACAAACTACAGATCGTTTTCCAAAATGTCTGCCAACATGATTTTGTCTTGATTTCCCAGATGAACAATCTGCAATTAAATAAAATTCCTTTAGAATTACACTTGTAAGTTATATGCGAAAAAGGGTGAAAATTAAGTTCCTTCAACGTTTTATTTTTATACACTGATAAAAAACTGCTTGAAATACAATAAATATTACTTAGGTTAGGAAGAAAAACAATATTATTGCGTTCTAATCTCGCGTAACCCTCAACTAATTTGCCTAACATCAGCTTTCCTCTGAGACACCGAGTTCTAAAAATAGAAATCCGATAACGTGTACAATTTCATTCACAGAAAGAATTCTGTAAATCAGTAATAGTCCAGTAACTGAAGGGTCAAACCTGGTCAAGGGGAGGGGCTGAAAATGGGCCCCAAAACCTGGAAAATATCTGGCTAAATATGCCAATTAGAGAATTTTTGTTCAGACAAAAAATGGAGACCAGCTCATTCTCTACAAAAATGGCCCTTATCATTTTCTTCGAAAATTCAATAGTTTTCGAGATAATGGCACTCAAAAGTCCCCTCATTTCAGCTGCTGCTCTACCTTCAGGAATTTCGCTTTCTATGAATTAACGCGTAACCGGGCGGACGAATTGTTCAATATCTCGGGAAAAAGTTCATCGGAATGGGAAAACCCGTAACTACAATTCCATGTGACTTGAAGTCAGTTCGTATTTACCAAAAATATTTTAAAAAGCGGTCAAAGTTTTTTTCAACAATATTTAGAGGCTGCTTCATTAATTTATTCATATTTTCTTTAAAAATAGTCATTTATTCTAATTTTGCCTTGATAATGGGACCTTAGGGAGTCTTGAATGACCTCAAAAATGATAAGGGCCATTTTTGTAGAGAATGAGCTGATCTCCATTTTTTGTCTGAACAAAAATTCTCTAATTGGCATATTCGACCCCCAACAAAAACTTGTATTTTTCGATTCTCTATCCGACCTATATCTTGAAATTCCCGATTTCGACAAAAAAATTTCCGGGCCACGCCCCTCAGGAGTGGGGAGGGGCGGCAACTTGTCATTCTGGCGATCGACGTAATCTGCCCCAAAGAATTTCTAGACAGTCTCGAGTCCTCCCAGACCTGTCAGTTTTCAAGGAATTCGCAGGTAATTGTTGGGTAGGGGTGTGGGGGGTGTAACGAAAATCGATTTTCGCAACTGGTGTCACCTCCCTACACGACCGTCTTAACAAATTTGCGAAATTCGAAAAAAAATTCCGCCGATTCAAACTCCTCCTGGGGTATCAAATGTGGAGGGGGGAGGAAAGCAAATTTCCGTTCCTAGAAACCCAAAAGTGTGCCATAAGTAGGTGGCGCCCTCCGAAAAAAATCTTTTGTCACCTAGTCTCCCGCCGTCGGGAGTGGGGGGGTGGTGGGGGGGTTTTTCCGGGTTCGATTTTTAGGAAGGAGGACCTCGTACCCCCACCCCAAATCTCGTCCGGATCGGACGAAAACTACGCCCTGTACGACGTTTTGAAATTTTGACCGCCTCTCGAGCCCACACGAGTAATTTTCGGATCACTCGAATACGACTTTCCCGGACCGTCTGAGACGAGGAATACGACCCCGCCCTCGGCTCGGACGTATATGTCTCGGCGCGGGCGCTGCGATAAAAAAAAGCTCGAGAGTTGATAATTCGAAAAAGCTCGAGAGGTGCACTTTTTCTTAGAATTTAATTCTGTATCTGTCATGTGTATTTCGGTGAACTTCTCGTACTAATATTGTCGAGCTCAGGTTCGCTTTTGACGAGGAATCACACCTGGTATATGAAAATCAATTTCTAAATTTTTAATTAATTAAAAATCAGAAAAACATTTCTGCCTTTGGTGTGATTCGAACCCACAACCCTTGGATTATGAGTCCAGTGCTCTACCGCTGAGCTACCCACCCCCCTTTATTATTATTATTATTATTATTATTAAACATTCCCTTTTTTGCTGAATTATTGTAAATGATTTGTATAAATATTGTATGTTTTTGTAAAATTTATTATCATTAAAATTAGAGTTCGACATTGAGTTCATTTAAATAAATTTTTGAATGAATTCTTAATTAAATTTCGTAAATCGTGAGACTTCAAACGATTTTCATCGTTGTGACATTTCATATGGTTTTTTAAGGTTTGCAATAAAACAAATTGTTTGGAACAAATTTCACACTCGAAAGGCTTCTTTCCAGTGTGAGACTTTAAATGCCTGTCCAAACAACGTTCTTGTATAAATCCAATGGAACAAATGTCGCATTTAAAAGGTTTTTTATCATTTTCGTAGTGAATCTCCATGTGCGTTTTAAGGTTAATTTTTTTTGTAAATCTTTTGGAACAAATTTCACATTGAGACGGTTTTTCACCAGTGTGAATTTTCAAGTGGTTGTCTAAATTAGATTTTCGATGAAACTGTTTAGAACACATTTCGCATTTGTATTGTTTTTCTTTATTATGCGTTAGTTTGTGATCGTTTAGGACCGACCTATACATAAAA
This sequence comes from Crepidodera aurea, assembly GCA_949320105.2. Taxonomy (NCBI): domain Eukaryota; kingdom Metazoa; phylum Arthropoda; class Insecta; order Coleoptera; family Chrysomelidae; genus Crepidodera; species Crepidodera aurea. Next base: position 25,839,375 of record OX439477.1, read on the forward strand.
CTTTTGGAACAAATTTCACATTGAAATCGTTTCTGTTCGTAGTGGGATTTTAGATGCTCGTTCAAGGATTTTTTTCGTTTGAATTTTTTGGAACAAATTTCACATTTGTATGGTTTCTCTTCATTGTGAACTGTTTTTATGTGACGGTATAGATTTTGTTTGACACTAAATTTACTGGGACAAAATCCACATTCGAAATGGTTTGTAAGTTGGTAAGTTACGTTTTTCATTGATTTTGTATTTTTATTTTTGACGAAATGAATAAAATAATGACGCAAAAATTCGTGTTTTTCTATAAAAAAAATTCCGCAAAACTTACAAATTACAGAACATTTTCCAAAATGTCTGCCAACATTATTTTGTCTTGATTTCCCAGATGAACAATCTGCAATTAAATAAAATTCTTTTAGAATTGTTCCTGAAAAGTTCATTTAAATAAATTTTTGAATGAATTCCTAATTAAATTTCGTAGATCATGAGACTTCAAACGATTTTCATCGTTGTGACTTTTCATATGGTTTTTTAAAGTTTGCAACAAAACAAATTGTTTCGAACAAATTTTACACTTGAATGGTATAACAGTGTGGTTATTTAGATGATGTAAATAATCTGTTTGATTAAATTTTGCAGCACAAATTTCGCATTCAAAGAATTTTTCGTGTATTTTTAAATGCAGGGTCAGTTGTTGTTCTCTTTGGAATCTCGCGGAACAAATTTCGCAGTTGAAAGGCTTATCGATGTGAGATTCTAAATGTTTTTCTAAGTACACTTTTCGCACAAACCCAGTCGAACAAATTTCACACTTAAAAGCTTTCTGATCAGTTCTGTAGTGAATTCCCACATGCCACTTAAGGCTATTTCTGTATCTATATTTTTTGGAACAAATTTCACATTGAAACGGTTTTTCTCCGGTATCTTTATGTATTAAATTATGAATGTTTAGGTTCGCCCTGTACATAAACCTTTTAGAACAAATTTTGCATTGAAATGGTTTCTCCTCGAAGTGATTTTTTAGGTGGGTATTCAGGGATTTTTTCGAATTGAATTTTATAGAACAAATTTCACACTGAAGCGGTTTTTCCCCAGTGTGAATTTTTAAATGAGCCTTATAATTATGTTTTTGGGTAAATTGTTTATTACATATTTCACATTTGTGCCTTTTTACTTTATTATGTATCAAATTGTGATTGTTTAGGTTTGACCTGTACATAAACTTTTGAGAACAAATTTCGCATTGAAACGGTTTCTCTTCGATATGAATTTTTAGATGGAAATTTAGGGATTTTTTCGAATTCATTTTTTTGGAACAAATTTCGCAATTGTAAAGTGTTTTTATATGACGGTATAGATTTTTGTCAACGGACTCGAATTGCTTTTTACGTTTAATGAAATTTTGTTTTATTCCAATTGGATTTTTTAAATTTTCTTCGCTAGTATTTAATGTTATGTTTTCGATTGATCCTTTATTTTTATTTTTGACAAAATGAACAAAATAATGTAGCAAAAATTCGTATTTTTCTATAAAGTATTTTCCGCAAAACTTACAAATTACAGAACGTTTTTTAAAATGTTCGCCAACATGATTTCGTCTTGATTTTCCAGACGAACAATCTGCAATAAAATAAAAATCCTTTAGAATTTTTCAAATGCCAGTTCTGATTTGGAATTGGTCTGAATTTGTGGGAACAAACTTTGCATTTAAAAGGTTTCTCAAATGTGTGCGTTTTGATGTGCCTCCATTTGAAATTTATTTATAAATCGTTGAGAACAAATTTTACATTTAAAGGGTTCAGTATGGACGACAAAAGTATGTCGTTTCAAATTTGCTCCTGTTGTAAATTCTTTAGAACAAATTTCGCATTTAAATTCTTTCTCTCTAGTGTGAATATTCGAGTGCACGCATAGAGAAGATTTCGTGATAAATTCTTTAGAACAAATTTCGCATTTGTACGGTTTGACGCCAGAGTGAATTATCAAATGACGTTGTAAGTGAGAGTTTCGTCTGAAAGTTTTGGAACATATTTCGCATTTAAATGTTTTTTCTTTATGTACCTTTAAATGAACATTTAAGTGAGTTATAGAGCGGAAAGTTTTGCAACAAGTTTCACATTTAAATGGTTTTTCTCCCGTGTGCTCCCTCACATGAACTATTAGTAACGCTCGTTGGATAAAGAGCTTGGAACAAATTTCGCATTTAAATTCCTCGTTGTGTATGGCGGTATGTCTACGTAAAGATCTTTTTAAGGAGAATTTTTTAGAACAAATTTCGCATTCGAATCGTTTGTTACCAGTATGAATTGTTAAGTGGTTTGTTAGATTAGATTTTTCCCGAAATTTTTTGGAACAAACTTCGCAACTGAATTGTTTTTCTTCAGTATGACTCTTTATGTGACGATTAAGTTTCCATTTATAAGGAAATTCTCTAGAACAATATTTACATTTTAATTCAGACAAATCATGTTTGCTTGTACGACTTTTTTTATTTTCAGATACTTCAAAATTTTTGTTAGACAAGTTTTGTTTGTTAATTTTTATTGAGTGCATGTAATAATGAAGTAAAAAGTCAATTTTTCGTATAAAGTATTTTCCGCAAAACTTGCAGGCAACAGAACCTTTTCCAAAGTGTACATCGAGATGATTTAGTCTTGATTTAGATGAGGGAAAATCTGTAAATTAAATAAAAGCTGCTGCTTTAAAGAAATACACCACCTTTAATTTTAGTTTAGTCAAATTCAAGATTATTGATAGTGGAAACAATAAAAAAATGTAAAAAATATCACAACCCGTTGCGTTTTGACCTCCTAAACACGAAAGTTAAATACGGTTTGGCGAAAAAACAAATGTTTAGAGCAAATTTAGGATTCAAAAGGTTTCAGATGTGGTTTTTAAAATGTTCCTCCATTTTCAATTTCTCTTTAAATCGTTTGAAACAAATTTTACATTTTAATGGGTCAGTGTGAACGGACTAAGTGACGTTTCAAATATGTCGCTTTCGTGAATTCTTTAGAACAAAATTCGCATTTGAACAATTTTTCGCCAGTGTGACTTTTTAGGTGTTTATCGAGATCTTTCAAAATGAAAACTTTAGAACAAATTTCGCATTTTGAAGATTTTTCACAACATTGTCTTTGAATATGTCTAGTTAAAGATTTTTTACAAGTAAATTTTAGGGAACAAATTTCGCATTTAAATTTTTTCTCTCCAGTATGAATATTCGAGTGGTTGCTTAGATAACATTTTGTTTTAAATCCTTTAGAACAAATTTCGCATTTGTATGGTTTAACGCCAGAGTGAATTTTCAAATGACGTTGTAAGTCAGTGTTCCGTCTGAAACTTTTGGAACATATTTCGCATTTAAATAGTCTTTCGCCATGTACTTTCAAATGAAGATTTAAGTGAATTAGAGAGTGGAAAGTTTTGCAACAAGTTTCACATTTAAATGGTTTTTCTCCCGTGTGCCTTCTCACATGAACTATTAATAACTCTCGTTGGGTAAAGAGCTTGGAACAAATTTCACATTTGAATTCCTCGTTGTGAATTGCGGAATGTCTACGTAAATATGTTGGTAAGGTGAATTTTTTAGAACAAATTTCGCATTCAAACGGTTTTTTACCAGTATGAATTATTAAGTGTCTTGTTAGAGTGGATTTTTCTCGAAATTTTTTGGAACAAATTTCGCAACTAAATGGTTTCTTTCCGGTGTGAATGCGTATGTGATTATTTAGTGTCCATTTATCTCGGAGCTCTTTATAACAATAAATACATTTGAATTTACATCCTCTATTTTGAATTATAATCGTTTCGACGTTTTTGTTAGATGATTTTTCTTTTTTAATTTTTATTGAGTGTAGGTAATAATGAAGTAAAAAGTCAATTTTTCGTATAAAATATTTTCCGCAAAACTTACAGACAACAAAACCTTTTCCAAAATGTCCATCGAGATGGTTTAGTCTTGATTTAGATGATTGAATATCTGTAAATTAAATAACAAATACGCCACCTTTAATTTTAGTTTTAATGTTGTTATAATATGTCTAGTACACTATGAAAAATCCAAACAAACGTATGGTTTAACTGTTATAACTGAAGACAGTGTTGCCAGGCGTAGAGACTAAATTTAGGACTAATTATTGATATTGTAAATAATAAAAAAAAATTACAAAAGTAAATTTTATATTATTAAATAAATGATTAACGGGAGAATAATAATATAAAGATTTTTATAATAATAATAACAACTTTATTGGCAATAAAATTAAAAATATAATCATAAACATAAACAATTTATTACTAATAATAAATATCGAATAAAGTGAAAAGTACATGAGTACTTGTTTCGCCTAAAAAAATGTGTGTATAATAATAAAACTAAATCTAATATAAATCAAACTAGTTAGTAATTAGATAACATAACAGATTGAATAAGTATTTTATAGAATAAGAAAATTAATTTTTATTTTATTTTCTATATATTTCATATTTCATCTCCTTTTCAATCAAATAATAAAATTAAAACTAATGAATCATAATCTAATAAACCGGAACCTATTTTGCCACGTTTATTTTTTTTTTAATTTTAGGCCAAATAGAAGAATGAAGACAGTGTTTATTTATTTATTTATTTACACTGTTCTACAGAACTTTTGGGAACAAAGTTAAATAGCGTTTAACACAAAAAATGTTAAGAACTTTAGGAATCAAAAGATTTCAGATGTGATTTTTAAAATGTTCCTCCATTTGCAATTTCTCTTTAAATCGTTTGAAACAAATTTTACATTTAAATGGGTCAGTGTGAACGACCAAGTGACGTTTCAAATATGTTGCTTTCGTGAATTCTTTAGAACAAATTTCGCATTTGAACAATTTTTCGCCAGTGTGACTTTTTAGGTGTTTATCGAGATCTTTCAAAATGAAAACTTTAGAACAAATTTCGCATTTTAAAGATTTTTCACAACCTTGTCTTTTAATATGTCTAGTTAAAGATGCTTTATGAGAGAATTTTAGAGAACAAATTTCGCATTTAAATTCTTTCTCTCTAGTGTGAATATTCGAGTGGGCGCATAGAGTAGATTTTGTGGTAAATTCTTTAGAACAAATTTCGCATTTGTATGATTTGACGCCAGAGTGAATTCTCAAATGACCTTGTAAGTGAGAGTTTCGTTTGAAACTTTTGGAACATATTTCGCATTTAAATAGTTTTTCTTCATGTACTCTCAAGTGAAGATTTAAGATAGTTAAAGAGCGGAAAGTTTTGCAACAAGTTTCACATTTAAACGGATTTTCCCCTGTGTGCAACCTCTTATGAATTACTAATAAGCCTCGATGGGTAAAGAGCTTGGAACAAATTTCGCATTTAAATTCTTCGTTGTGTATGACGGAATGAGTATGCAAAGATTTTTTTAAGAAGAATTTTTTAGAACAAATTTCGCATTCGAACGGTTTTTTACCAGTATGAATTGTTAAGTGGCTTGTTAGAGAGAATTTTCTTTGAAATTTTTTGGAACAAATTTCGCAACTGAGTGGCTTTTCTCCAGTAAGAATATTTTTATGACGATCGGTTCTCCAGTGAATTCTCAAATGGTCTTGTAAGGTTGAGTTTCGTCTAAAACTTTTGGAACATATTTCGCATTTGAATGCTTTTTCGGCATGTACTTTTAAATGAACTTTTAAATAAGTTAAAGAGCGAAAAGTTTTATAACAAGTTTCACATTTAAACGGTTTTTCACCTGTGTGCATCCTCTTATGAATTACTAATAACGCTCGACGGGTAAAGAGCTTGGAACAAATTTCGCATTTAAATTCCTCATTGTGAATGGAGTAATGTCTACGTAACGATTTCTTTAAAGAAAACTTTAGAGAACAAATTCCGCATTCGAACGGTTTTTTACCATTATGAAGTGTTAAGTGTCTTTTTAAAGAGGATTTTGCTCGAAATTTTCTGGAACAAATTTCGCAACTAAATGGCTTCTCCCCGGTATGAATTTTCAAGTGAACACTAAGATAGGATTTTGAATTAAATTCTTTAGAACAAATTTCACATTTGTATGTTTTGACGCGAGAGTGAATTCTCAAATGACTTTGTAAGTGATAGTTTCGTCTGAAACTTTTGGAACATATTTCGCATTTGAATGTTTTTTCGGCATGTACTTTTAAATGAACTTTTAAATGAGATACAGAGCGAAAAGTTTTATAACAAGTTTCACATTTAAACGGGTTTTCCCCTGTGTGCATCCTCATATGGATTACTAAAAAGCTTCGTTGGGTAAAGAGCTTAGAACAAATTTCGCATTTGAATTCCTCGTTGTGAATGGCTAAATGTTTACGTAAATATTTTTTTAATGAGAATTTTTGAGAACAAATTGCGCATTCGAACGGTTTTTTGCCGGTATGAATTGTTAAATGGTATTTTAAAGTGCTATTGTCGCGAAATTTTTTGGAACAAATTTCGCAACTAAATGGTTTCTCCCCTGTGTGAACGCGTATGTGAATATTTAGTTTCCATTTATCTGGCAACTCTTTATAACAATAAATACATTTCAGTTTACCTCTATTTTGAATTCTGGACGTTTCGACGTTTTTAATAGATGATTTCTCTTTTTTAAATTTTATTGAGTGAAGGTAGCAATGTTGTAAAAAGTCAATTTTTCGTATAAAATATTTTCCGCAAAACTTACAAACAATAGAACTTTTCCCAAAATGTCCATTGAAATGATTTATTCTTGATTTAGGTGATGGAGAATCTGTAAAATAAATAAATCCTGCTGTTATAACGCCATGTTTCCTTATTTTTTTTAATGCATCATATGTAGTACAAGTGACGTACACGTTCTTTTAACTCTAGAATAAGTAATTTTATGTTTGGCAGTTGTACGCTAAAAAATTTTACACGTAAATAGCGGAAGAGCGTTATGCAGATCAAAATTCACATTTTTTAAACAAAAAATTATCAAAAAGTTGCATTTAAAAGGAAAAAAAAACGTTATTTTCGACAAAACCCAAAAATGTATTTTTTTTATATTTTAATTATTAAAATTAATTGCAATATAAAAAGTAAAAATTAAAAAAAAATTGCCTGATATTACTTGATCATTTGTAGTACCTACAAGCTTATTTATAATATTTATAGAAATAATACAGAAAATGAAAATGTGTTAATTTAAAACCGCTATATATTTTCATTTTTATTCCGTGGAAGGATTTGCTTAATGTTAAATCTAGAATGGGAATTATTCATATAAACTTCGAATTAAATAATACAACTCTGATTATAGCATTGTATAAAGATAATATAGTAGTATCGCCTTACGGACTTTTATCAGTAGGATTATGTGAACACAATAGAGATGGCAGCACTCCATGTGGACACAAGTCATGTCTTTAGGTCATGTCGTTGCTTGAGTGAAATTATAATTTGAAATCTTCTTTTTCATTTCTGATTGTCTTTTGTTAATGTGTTATTTAGTTACGAAGTTATACAGTTTCTTTAGATACGCTCTGGCAACACTGGTTAAAATAAAATGTACTTACTTTTTTGACAAACAGGGCATGGATACTTCATCTTCTTTTTCTTAATAATTTTCGCGGTATTTTTAAAGGGATTCAACAGATTTTCGGATTGTTTGCTACTACATGGTTGCGCGAAATAGTCCTTACATTCGCTATTTTCACTTTTTAAAGTCGGTAAATCACAATGAGTCCTTAAAAGTTCTTCGGTAGTCTCTTGTTTAATATTACTAATATCCACGAACATATCAGACGCATGAACTTCGTAAATATCATTGACATCCTCAAGAACTTCTTTTTTAATTTTTGCTGAAAATGGGGTATTTTCACTGTCTTCTTTCACGATTTTTATAGGGACAGTCATTTTAATAGGCGAGTAGGGAACTTCGACTTTAGGCACTTCACACTCAATAAGTTCTTGTTTAATATCACTAACATTTACGAACTCTTCTTGTACTTCCCCAATATTGTCCGGTTCGTTTTTAAGTATTGCCGGCAATTTGCAATTGGAATCATGCTGCTCCGGCTGACTAGGTACAGAAACATGTTCTATTTTAATAGTTCCTTCGTGAGGATCAAACTGTTTCGCATCCATCGCTTTTAAAGGCACCAATAAACCATTTAAATTATAGCAATATGGTAATAACAGGTGTAACAATAACCTATGTTAACACAAGAAAAACGTAAAAGAATACGATCCAAATCAAAACACCGTTTAATAAACAAAATGGTGGAGTTCTAGACATCCACCTTGTGTGAGCTCCGATTCAAAACGAAGAGTCGCGAAGAGAGACAGTGTTGCCAAAAAAAAATTTTATGTTTATAAACAATAATGTTTATTATTTAAAAACAAAAAAGGAAAATTACTCTAGGATAACTAAACTGCTCATCATTGATATCTTTGAGGTTTATGTTAAAAAAAATAAATTTGCAGACCTTAATCGTTGATACTTCTTTTTTGGCATCAATGCATTATCATTCGTTTATTCGGAGCTCCAAACCAGAGAGAATATAATTGACAATTGACAAGTAGCGTGTTTTAAAAGAAACTTGAAAGTTTGTAATTTTTATGTATCTTGCAGTTTCTCATAAACAAAAATGGTAAAACTAACTGCCGAAATAATTCAGAATTCCATGCAGTATATCAATCCGGTAAAAGACAGAGAACTGGATTTGAGAGGTAAAAATTAGAATTTAAGGTTATATTTTTTAGTCGTTGTTATCACGTTTTTCTTATTTTAGGATATAGGATACCAGAAATTGAAAATTTAGGAGCTACCGGTGATCAGTTCGATACAATAGATTTCTCAGATAACGATATTAGGAAGTTAGATGGATTCCCTTATTTACCCAGATTAAAATGTTTGTTGATGAACAACAATCGTATCGTGTAAGCAACTCTGTTTTAATAAAAATATCTTATTCTAGTCACTCGAAGTGTATTCTTTTGATTGTAATTTTCTTTAAAAGAATTACTGTTTAAGCATTAATTATTGAAAAAAGTAAGGTAAGTGGGAAATCAGTGTGTGCTGTAAAATTGTACATGGGTTATTTTAATATTTTTCCAGCGCCCTCAAAAACGTAGAATTTCATAAATTACTCACATTAATATCTGAATTATGACATAAATAAAAAACTAGAAAATACAAAAAAGGGCCCATGACTGTAAAGCAAATGCAAAATAGCCGTTCCTCCTCCGTACAAGCTTTGATTCTAGGGTTCCCTCGTAAGAGGGTGAATGGAAGGGCGTACATTCTTATTGTAACAAAATTGTCTAAAGAAATTAAAGACTATAATTTTTTTTCCGTCATAATGAATAAATATATGCATGAATTTTTTGGTTTATAGTCGTATAGGAGAGCATCTTGAGGAATACATCCCGAATTTAGAAACGCTTGTTTTCACCGGCAACCAAATGGAAGAACTCGGCGATATCGAACCGTTAGTTACTTTAGAGAAACTTACATCTTTAGCCCTAATGTTCAACCCTATTACAGCAAAGCAACACTACAGATTGTACATTATATACAAGATTCCTCAATTAAAATTACTCGATTTTCGAAAAATTAAACTCAAAGAAAAAGAGGAGGCGAAAATTTTGTTCAAAAGTAAAAAAGGGAAAGAAATACAAAAGGAAATTATTAAGAAGGCAAAGACTTTTGTACCTGGCGGAAATGTCAGTAGTGTGGCCAAAAGTAGAGGTAAGAGTTTTTTTATTAGTGTAAAATTATTATATAAAATTCATTTTGACAAAAAAAAAAATTAACATAACTTTACGCGAATTATAAATATACAATTATAATTTTATTTAGGTTTGTCTGATGATGAAATAAAGAAGATCCGAGAGGCCATTAAAAAGGCAAATTCGCTTGCGGAAGTCGAAAGATTACAAAAAATATTGCAGTCTGGTCAAATACCAGGCAATGAATTGATTACTCGTAAGTTTTTTTACTTCTATTTTCTTTTATTGCGCCTATTTTTGATAAATATTTGCTCAAAGGTTTTTAGTGTGGAAAATTTTAATAAAAAAATTTATATTTGTACCACCCACTAACTCATATACTTTTAAAATAACATGGGGTGGGTATCAAGTGATATCTTAGACTTTTTTTTTACAATTTTCGGGTGTTTTCTTTCACTCTTTAATTGAAGTCTAACGACTTTTTTCTTTAATCTTTTTAGGTGGTCAACAAAACGGGGAAACTCGCATGGAGTTGGAATGAATTGTTTAATAATAATTAATTTGCGGTAAAGTATTACAGGACGATTATAATTTTTTTATTTTGTTTATATTTAAATTAGGACTGATAAGAACACTGTATTGCTGCGATAATAAATGATTTTTTTTTTGTATAAAAAAATGGGTTGAGAAGCGATGGTTTTTTTTGGTGCCGAATTTTCCTTTTTTAGGGACATCCTGTATAGTTGCGGAGACAAACTGTATACAGAAATATTGATGAGACAAATTTAAATGTTCTCCTGCGATGCCATGTTTCAAGATAATTTAAATTCTTATTTATCTATACAGCATGTCGATATCACTATACAGCATGTCCCAACACCTTTGAAATTTTTTTTTAATTCTGTAAGAATCGATTTTTTTAGCGAAGTTAATGCTTGATAATCGATTTATTTTTCAGAGCCATAACAGTAAAATAAATATATTTCAGCACGTATTTTGTTTTTTTTTCCAAATTCCAAACCCTATTTTTTTACAAAATAAAACAAAATTATTTTCTTCATTGGTCGACCACATCTCTAAAAGGCAATTAAACAATGACTGGTTTCGTCCTTTTATGGGCCATCATCAGGCATTGAAAGATTACAATGTCGGTACATATTGTCACCGTTAAATGAATATATACCATCTTGTAGAGCTCGACGAGTAGTTTCAAAATCACCATTCATATTTCAAATTTACAAAATCTTAAAAATTCGGACCCTGAAAATAACTTTCGAGTTTTGGATTTCTCACTAATATATTTATTTACAAAAATGTTAAAAAGTAACACATAAATAACATAAATACTTTATTGTAAATTGTCTAGTTTTCCTTTTTTTTAAATTGATAAATAGAAGTCCGGAATACTTTCTTCTTTGGGAGAATGTCTATTTTGAATCATGTAAAGCAAGAAAATTTTACAACCAAATTTTTCATTTACTTAAGGTACATAGCAATAGGTCATTTATTTTAGCGAGGCAGTGACGCAATTTCTAGTTATTTCTGTTGTCAACGAAATAAACACTAAATCACTAAGAACAAATACGATTTAAACTTAACGAGCAGGGGAAATTAACAGTTGGCAACACTTCACGACGTTGCCGATGTGATATGGCGAAAATTCTTGATTTATACAATGAATGTGGCTACTCTCTTAGAGTGGTTACAAATTGACCTCCGAAGTGTCAATGTACTGTAACATAGTGGCATATTTCAATAAAAATTCTAAAACTACAAACTATTAATTTTTATTTGAATCTGAAAACACTTCTTAATATTGAAAATTCTTTATATTCAAGAATTCATTGTTCCATAGACTAGCAGTTCTTTTTTACATCCATTTCAATCTTCAATCAAGTTAATAGCACAGTAGGTGCATTTATAATACTTATTCAAGCTAGGAAAAAAGTAACTGGCACAATTTTATCTTTAAGTGAACGAATAAAAAATCTACCTGGCAACGCCGCAGATTTTTGATCTGTGAGGTCACTGCTTCGTTAAAATAAATCACCTTTATACCTAAATAAAAAAAATAAGTATCAACATAATTTTATACACTGGAATTTGAGGCTTCAATTTGTTGAACGGCACCCGTTCCTTGTCATGGTTACACTTAACAATCCATAAACTTGTGAATTAGGATCCCAAATTCTTGTATCTTTTTTGCAATATTCCCAGCTAAAAAGAATGGTAAATTATATTCGATTTGGTATTACAATTGAAATTAAAGAATTTTAATTAATAAGTAATCCAAAAAGAAGAATATTTAAAATAAACTACTATGAACTACAGAAATGAACTTCTATTATTTGAAAACAAAATTTCAATGGCCCATTAGCTCAGTTGGTTAGAGCGTCGTGCTAATAACGCGAAGGTCGCGGGTTCGATCCCCCCATGGGCCATCTGCTTTTTTTTGTGGAAAAATGCTTTTGGGAATTAGTTGTAATTATTTTATTTTGTAAAGAAAGCAACATTTTTGAATGATAGAAATGTTAGGTATTTGGAATGTTTAATTATAGCTATTCATGTAATCAGATAAGAAATTTGTTAAAAATAACCTTCACAATAATTTCACTATTTACAAAAGTTATTGTATATCCGATATGGTCTAGTGGCTAGGATACCTGGCTTTCACCCAGGAGGCTCGGGTTCGATTCCCGGTATCGGAATTTTTTTTCTTATTTTTGTAGATTGGATCAATATTTTATTTCAGTTGAGTATTAAGCCCGCAATTTTAACATTAGCATTTCCAATATGGCGGAGGGTATTAGAACCCCCTTAAAGATAAAATTAATATAAATTTTTAATTATTTAAATTTTCAATTAGTTGCGTTATATCGTGATACAGTCTACCATAAAACATAATCCGGTATGGTCTAGTGGCTAGGATACCTGGCTCTCACCCAGGAGGCTCGGGTTCGATTCCCGGTACCGGAATCTTTTTTTTTTGTTGTTGGAAGCGAGGCAGCTAAAAATTTTGAAAAACATTTTGCCAAAAATGTGCACAGTATTTCGTATTAGGAGGTGAAAGTACAAAAAACTACCAAAAGAATAAATTTCGTTTACTTTTAGTTAGTTAATTTGGTGTAAATGCCCTTACATTGGCAGCACTGTCTGTGACAGTTCCTCATGTGCAGCGCATGTGCAGAGGATGATGTTCAAATGTTCAAATGTTCAAATGTTTTATTTTGCAAATAATTAGTGTTTCATAATGAATGAATCGGTAATTTGCGAAACCCCATAAGACAGTGTTTTTATGAAAATTACTTTATTTATTGCAATGCAGGTATTTGTACGCACCAGCCTTCCAAAAACCGAGATATGATTGGCCGAAAATCGCAGTTAATTAAGAAACCCCATAAGTCAGTGACTAAGTTTTTTGTGTCTCCTGAAAAATTTACTTTCCTTAACTTATGTGCTTTCTCAAATTACCGATTCTAATGATTTTGAGTGAAATTATTGTTTAAAACTAGTATCTACTTTGTGTTAGTGCGGCACCGCGTGTATAAAAAGACGAAATTTAAATAAAGAGTGTGAAACAACAAACTTTTAAAATAAAAGTGTGGCTGTGATATATGAGGAAAGCAGCAAAATGGCGTATGGTGTGTGGTGGAAATTGTAAGGTAATGATATACAATATAAAATATTATACTGGTATTTACCTGTTTCCTGACATATCTCGTATCGTCACTTTATTAAAATAAATCACAGGTTTGTAACTTGTTTGATTATATGCGTTATATCCGGTATCCAAATAGTTGAATGTCGCTTGCATATCGACCATATTTTCGTTTATTGACTTGTATTCGGTTACACCAATTCCGTATATTGTTTTTCCAGGTAGTTCGATAGTTTTATAACTGAAAAAAAAACAGTTTATGAGATGAATATTTAATTAATTTTAAAATAAATGTAATAGTTTTGAATAGATAGTCGTAAATCTTACTTACTTGCAATTTAAATGAAATATCTGTGGTTTAAAATTAGATTTATTTTTGTAATTTAGTTGAATTTGTAAAATTCCTTTCAATGGTCCACTTTTCTTCGACAGTTCAACAGATGCTTGCATTTGAGTTCCTTTAAAAATATTTCTCATATTTTTTTAATTATATTTTTAACATTTTTAAGTCATTTTTTATTACTGAAAATAAGCTTACCACAATATTGACTTTCGCCTCTTGTAGACAAAAACATGACACCTTCTCCTTTGACATCCTCACCGATTTTTCCAATATCACTTCTATATGACGGATCAATTGCCAATGTTTGATTTGCAATATCCGGGAAGCAGCTGCCTTCTTCAAAAGCAGCATTTTCACCAGCGCAATTATACGCTGTGAATTCGCAACTATCATTATTGTTCTTCCTATCGAGCAAGTTTTGGAGCGATTCTCTGAACAGAAGAAAAGCTCTTACGTGGCTGCAGACTAATTCTTTGGAAAGGCCTCTCTCTTGAAAATAAATAAATTTGATACAAGACAAATTAATGTAATCTAAAATACTTTTGCAAAGTTGAATAAAAATATTCGAGAATCAGTCAAATAAAAACTTTGCAGCACACAATGCAAATTGAGTGTATGCAACACCCAATACATTGGGAAACGTTGCCTTGGAAAATGTCAAAAAAAATATTCTAGTTTTTTCAAATACTGTATTTAGAGCTTTATGTTACAAGTCCTCGGTAGTATAGTGGTAAGTATCCCCGCCTGTCACGCGGGAGACCGGGGTTCGATTCCCCGCCGGGGAGGATTTTTTGTTATTTTTTTTTTAACTAAAAATAAATAAAAATCCACAAAAGTTGTTATATAAAAAATATATAGTATATATAGTAAAAATCTAAAATTAAAAATTTCCTCGAAAATATTTTTTGTCTGTAACACAGCCTCCTGATGTATGTACGTTTGAGACACTACTTTTAAAAAATTAAAAGATTAAGATTTTTAATATACGTACCAAAATGTGACACAACAATAGAATCTTTTACGTCATTACATCCTGGCTGATCCTGGCCACCGTTAGGGAAGAAATCAACATGTCCTATAGGTTCATATAATCCGAAACCATCAGTTACATACTAAAAAAATTCACGTTAAATGTTATTGTAAGTTTTTTTTTATCAAAAATAATTTTTTTTTACTTACTGGGCTCGAATCGGTGTGTATTACGTCTACTAACTTGGCATCACTTCTATCTAATTTTTTGTACTTTTCTCTCAAATAATTGTTCCTAAACAAAGGACTTGCTGGATCGAGACCTAAAATTTTGGATTTTTCGTAGCCCTCTTGTTTTCGTTATACTCTTAAAGACTTAAGAAAATTATTACCAATTACCAGTTATTCTCCCTAAGAGGTATCCCTTGTTCTTCAAACTTTCAGATGCTGTACCACAAACGTGGGCTCCCAGAGAGAAACCAATTAAATGGATTTTTCTTGGATCTAAACCGTTTCTTACCATATTTGTTAATAAAATCCCTAATTGCCTTCCGACAAGTTCAGTATTAGCCGCCGCCACTGGGTAATTTGGGCCTCGCGCGCCCATATGCCAGTCCATTAGGACCACATTGCAATCGTACTGTAAGAAAAACGAAAGTTAAAAGGACAATAAAAATGAAAATTTCGACTTTTGCTTTGAAATAGTTATTTATGCACCAATTGCGATATATAGATACTAACGCCCGGTGTCTGAAATTTGTGGAAGGGCGGGAAAATAACCCATTGGTCTCAAAAATGTGTTTTTTTTTTCGCTGATATTTCCGAAAATATGACACTTAGAGAATTTTTGTTTGGACGAAAATGAAGATCAGTTCATTACCTACAAAAATGATCCTCATCATTTTTATCAAAAATTTGATACTTTTCGACATAAAGGCTCCAAAACGCACCCCCATTTTTAGCTCCTGCCCTGCATTTAGAGAGCACGCTCTAAAGGAATGACACTCCCAAGCGGATTACAAATTTTTCAATAAATCACGTAAAAATTAATAATTTTTCATGATTCAAAGTTCAGATGAAAGAAGGAACTTGTAGCTATAATATCATGTTACTTTTTCCTTTTATCTATTTCTCTGAATTATTGAAAAACCGGGCCAAAGTTTGTTTTTGCTCGATATTTTGACCCTCCTATAAATTTATTCATATTTTTTTTATCAAGACTAATTTCACCGAATCCTTTTGGATAATGAGGCTTTGCAAGGTGTTAAATATAATTCAGAAAGATTCAATAAATTGTTTTTGTGTATTTTCATAAACAACATGTTTTTGGGGCGTTTTTGTGAATTAAAAACGAATGAAGTTATTAATATGTGAGTAACCCAGTAAGGAATTTTAATTTATTAGATTCGACATCCTAAGACCGGTTTCTGTCTTTCGACTTCATCAGTTAGGCTTTTCGAATCCAATAAATAAAATTCCAAACTCGTACAAGTCAATAGCTATATCCGCTATAAGATAACATTTGTAGATGTGCTACCATCTATGGTAAGAAGAGAGTATTGACATTAAATTTTGACTGAATCTAGTCAAGATGTCACTCTCTTCTTTTTTATCCCCTTCAGAGATTAATACAAAGTGAGTAACCCAGTAAGGAATTTTAATTTATTAGATTCGACATCCTAAGACCGGTTTCTGTCTTTCGACTTCATCAGTTAGGCTTTTCGAATCCAATAAATAAAATTCCAAACTCGTACAAGTCAATAGCTATATCCGCTATAAGATAACATTTTTAGATGTGCTACCATCTATGGTAAGAAGAGAGTATTGACATTAAATTTTGACTGAATCTAGTCAAGATGTCACTCTCTTCTTTTTTATCCCTTTCAGAGATTAATACCATAGATGGTAGCACATCTACAAATTATTAATATGTGGTTTCTAAAAAATCATTTATGCATCTTTTCTTCACACCCTTTATTAAATGCCTAGTTTTAAAATAGTGCGGTATAAATGCGACGATGTAAAAGTGACATTGACTGAATTTTTCGGTATTACCCATATAATCTCACCTCTGTGAACTTGTAACCGTAACACACAAAATTATTAATTACCCAATAGAAATGTTGCAATAGACAATACCTACATATATCTAAATGAAATGAAGAAAACGGAATTCCCATTATTTTCGACATTGTGCAATTTCTAAAATAATTTGTTTAAGGTAAAATTTCAATAATTTAAAATTTATTTTATTAAAACTAATCATATGGAAAACTTTTTTATTATTAAGTTTAGGAAGAAATGTTATTCTTCATAAAAAGTTCTGCACGATCTAAAACCTAAAATACAATCATCCTATATATAGTAGTTTACCTAACAAGTGCGGAAAAGTCACTTTACGCACGTGTTAGGTACACTATTTTTCTACTAGCGTGCGGAAAAAACTCAAAAGTTAACATAAAGAAACATTTACTATTAAATACATATCAACAAATTAATTATTCTTAATATTAATATAGAACCTGCAATTTGTAGCATTCTGCAAATTAATTGCAGAGGCTAAAATGTTTTCCAATGAAGTCAGATTTCGGTTTTCCACTGCACTAATTGTTGTAACCGTGGCGATGGGAACTTGGCTGGAAGAGGTCATTTCGGAAGGCTTTACTGGCGACAGCTGCTGACTAGTGGAAGGGCCAGCGACAGCGTCACTGAAGTTTAATATTTTATTCGATAGGCTCTTTTGGAAACTTGGTGAGCTTTCTACATAACCTTCTGCTACGCTAGAAGATTTCCAACCTCCGAGGCGTTTAATATTTGTTATTCCTCCTCCGGAATCTGCAAGCATTGTGGCGGCGGAACGTCGGAAACTGTGGCCCGTATATAATTCAGGATTTGGAAGCTTCAGATATCTTGCAATGTCTGATGGCATTTTTCCGAAGGTGTTTATTCCGATACATTGTACAGTGCAAGTTCCTTTCTTATATTTTACGAAAAATCGCTTATGTGGGGTTTCAGGCTTTCTTAAACTCACATACTTTCTAAACAAATTTAGCAATTTTCCATTTTCAGCTTCCTCAGAAATCGCAAAGCTTCTGAAAGAGTGGTTTTTTGTGTCTGGGATATTTATCAAAATATTTCCTTTGTCATCAATATGATCTAAAGACATCTTTGTTAATTCTTCTCGCCTACATGCGCCAGCCAAACCAAATATCGTAGCGACTTTTATTTGAAGATAAATTTTGTCAGGCGCTTCATTTATAAACTTAAAAATTTTTGGGTTTAAATCCAATGTTTTGTTTTTTTATATATGCCGTGACCTTGAAAAACTTGCTTAAATCGACGTCTTTTTTGAGTTTAATTACACTTTTCAACATTGAGTACCTGGACCAAAGAGTGTTTGGCTTGCATGTTTTGGAAATTTCAGCGAAATAAGCCAAAAAAACGTCTTCTTTAAAAGTTTTAATTCCCTTATTCTGGCACCAGTTTTCAAACAAAATATATTCCTTTTCATACCTATAACGGGATTTTGATGGTAGTAGACCCAAGTTTGCAGTTCTAGCCGCTTCCAAAACTGACTCTGACAAATCTTCGTCTGAAGAATCCATGAAAAATTATCTTCTAGAAAAAGATGCGACGGTAAAATTGGTTTTGACAAGGTAGTGTTTTGACTGACAGGTTTATTTTTTCTTTGTTGCTACGGTGATTCAAAGTGACAAATAAAAAATGTCAGATGTTTATTATTATTTGACATTCATTTGATGAGGCTTATACCAGGGCCATTAAAAAATTATTGAAACGTACGTTTCTTTTTATTAAAAATTATAGCAGAATTCTAATAAGTTTCTTAATTTTTCAGTCATTTTGTAAACTACAACCATACAAATATATATTTTAAATATTCAAATGTCATTATACTCCCCAAAAACTTAACAAATTTACTAGTGCGGAAAATAGTTTTTTCCGCACTAGTGCGGAAAAGTTACTCTTTCAACACTAGTAGAAAAAAAAATTTTCAGTCATATACGAGGTATATATAAGTACCTTTATTTTTGACAATATCGAAAATTATTATTAAGAAAAGTTGAGCAGAATTGAAAGTTACATTAAATTATTTTAATTGAACGCTGTATGATAAAAGTTAACTAATCTGAACAACCAATTTCGATAAATTGAAGTGAAAGTTATACATTTACCGCATCATTTGATACCAAATAAATTTAATTGACTACTGGGCCCCGATGTTTGAAATATGTGAGTACAACTCGTCTGCGAGAATGTACCACGTGACCATCTCGAAATCGGTCAACGTTGCCAAATTTAAATTTAGACAGTTCAACAAAACATATCTTTTAGTTCACTTGAAATCTTCGTACAAGAAGAAATAGAAGAAGTGATTAAGACAGACAGCCAAATTATTGGATTCAGACCAATTATAAGCTCTTTAGATCCGTTATGGAAATATTAATTCAAAATATAAAACATTTTTCAGAAAAATTATCAAAAATTAAAATGACAATTTTTCAAAGCAAAATATCTATTTTTCAGTTATACGAAGAAAAAGCCAAATTTTCAATCGAAAAAAAAGTTTATAATAGTAAAGTTTATAAAAGTATAATAATTATATTTTTTTTAATATAAAATCGAAAATTCAATGTTTTGTCTTGGCAAAATTACAGGTTATTTAAAACACAAAAAAGAAATTTCCAAATGTTGCTGTCGATAAATAAGTCTCTTAATCTTTTGAGAAAAAAGTAGACAAGTTATAACATTAAAATTATAATTGAAATTGAAAATATAAAAAAATTACCGTTTCTTGATGTACTAATAAACATCAATAACAATTTGTTTTAAAACATCAGCCTTTAGAAGATAAAATACAAATACGATAAAACCATGTTTTTCGTTTTTAATTTTTATCTCTTGCAAAAATAATTTTTTTATGAAACCTCTGGTGAAAACGTTCTTTTTTGTGTATTAAAGTAGTAATTTTTTCAAAGCAAAATATTTAACTTTCAAATTTATACGAATTTAAATTAAAAACAAGCCTAATTTTCAATCGAAAAAGTTAGTTTATAAATTTTCAATTCGTGTGCGAGAATGTACCACGTGATCACTCCTCACTCTCTCTGCGTCACAAACTCGGTATGTTTGAAACCAAGAGAAATCATCTACAAGTTCGCATAGAAGTGCTCTACTGGGTTGTACCAGTAGAGTTGAGTTTAGTAAGAGAGGAAACATGCGCAATAGTGCCGTGAAGGCGTTAAGTGCAGTGTTGCCGATGCCAATTTATCATATTCCCCAATATCCCAAGTCAAATTCCCAAAATTTGGGGACAAAAATCTGCTGATTCCCCAAAAATTCCCCTCAATAGGTTAAGTACCTTACCTTAGGATTATTTTCTTTGTTTTGACCTTTTATTAACCATTTATCCATATTTGCACAAAATCGTATCGTTATTTCGCGACAGAATACAAAATTAACTTATCTAAAGCAAAGCTATCAAATTAGAAGCGTCTAAAACTAAGGGAATCACAGAAAGGTTTTCTCTATGTGTACGCGTTCGCACCGCGCGGAGATAAACGAACTTACCCGATTATAATATGATTTATTATAACAAAAGTAGGTACAATGGACAAATGATTTGCTGCTGTGCAAATGGTCTTGAGTTCTATGCCCAATTTGAACTGTTTTTTTATTTTAATTCCTGCTGATTATTTATTATATTGTTTAACGATGAGATTTCAAAATCCCAGCATAATGCCAATCCCCAATCATCTTGAGATTCCCCGCAGTTTGGCAACACTGGTTAAGTGTCGAGACTGTCAAGTCAAATTTAATTTAATTATAACCTATATCTTTGATATTAATAGTTAGGTATGTGATTTATAGTTTTCTGTTTAGTGTTTGTGTATATTTCGTTAGGACTCAATCATTAGCTGTTTATTTTGCTGATTTGCTTATTGTTGTTTGAAAATATTAATTAATATTTAAAATTAATAAAATCTATAAAATGAAAAAGTTCTATTTGAAAAACAAACACCGAATAAAAAATATATTAAAACTTACCAGACTGAATCTACAAAACTGGAAAAATATTGGTAAACACAAAAAAATATATTTTTATTGGCTGCGAACTTCACTAAACACTATTTGTTTTAGGAATAAATAAAATATTTATTGGAAATGAGAATTTACAGATTTCTTTCCCTTAAAGTAGGGAAAACCAGGACTATTTTTATTATACTAATTTCCGTGTATACAGATAAGCCATATTAAGCCTAGACTAATGCCGATTTACCCTAAAACAAATTTCAAAAGGTCCTATTTATTATAATCCTAAACAGATTTGAATGTACTTTATTGCCAACATATTCAAAGATTTCCTGTAATATACTTTTATGATCAATTCTGATGAAATTTCAGATATCAAAACAGGTAACCGAAAGTTCATACAAAAAAATACTCTTATATTATTATTATATTAAAAAGACTTTTATAACAGTTTTTTATTTAAAAACCTAAAATGCAACTATCTCATATCAAATTTTTTCAGTCGTATACGAGATTTGCCAAAAAATATGAAATTTACTCAGGAATAAAGTACCTTTATTTTTGAAATACCGGGTGTCCCAGAAGTTTCTGACCAATTTTAACTGCAAATATCTCGGAACTCAGAAACGATAGGAAGGTGCGGTTTTCACTGAACAGTTTCTTTTTATATAAAGTTTTTTTCAGTATAAATGTTTATTTATTAAAATCTTATATAGGGTGTTTTAAAAAAGCGGTCTTTTTAAAATGCAAATAACGTCGATTTTTTTAACGACACACCCTATATATTTTTATTCTATCTGAAATGTGAACTCTTTCCCTTTCCGAAAATGTATAATATATTGAAGTTTAGATGAAAAATAAGTGAGTTATTTGATTTTTAAGGATAGGCAGTTATGTAGACATATACCATTAGATAATTAACAAATGAGCTCTGGATAAAATTATAAATTGAAAATGTATAAACTAATTTTTTCGATTGAAAATTAAGCTTTTTCTTAATTTAAATTCGTATAACTGTGAAAAATAAATATTCTTCTGAAAAATGTTTTATATTTTGAATTAATATTTCCATAATGGATCTAAAGAGCTGATAATTGGTCTGAATCCAATAATTTGGCTGTCTGTCCTAATCACTTCTTCTATTTCTTCTTGTACGAAGGTTTCAAGTGAACTAAAATATATGTTTTGCTCTACTTTTTGTTGAACTGTCTAAATTTAAATTTGGCAACGTTGACTGATTTCGAGATGGTCACGTGGTACATTCTCGCAGACGAGTTGTACTCACACATTTCAAACATCGGGGCCCTGATCGAACTTGTGTCTTGTGACTGTTAACACTCTAGGTCAAATTCAGAGGTAAAAGATTTATTGAATACCGCAATGGTTTATTTTGGCAATGGACCTTTCCATGAATTAGAAAGTATATGTGCTAATATCACTGAGAATTTTGTTTTTCGAAATGAAAAAAACTT
The DNA here is from genome assembly GCA_949320105.2 of Crepidodera aurea. Taxonomy (NCBI): domain Eukaryota; kingdom Metazoa; phylum Arthropoda; class Insecta; order Coleoptera; family Chrysomelidae; genus Crepidodera; species Crepidodera aurea. The sequence continues at coordinate 25,861,553 of OX439477.1, forward strand.
GTATTGCTAAAAAACTTTTCGGAACACTTACCATCTTTAAATAAATATTTGTTATAATAATCGAACCCTTTTCGTTCCATTTACTGGTATACCCATGGACTACGATTTTCAATGGTTTAGATGGATCAAAAGAGGATCCATTGATGCTACTTCCCTTATCTTCGTAATATAAAATTTCCGGTTTCGAAAAATCCGTTTCTCTTGTAAACAAGTAGAATTTTGTATTAAGAATGCGGGGATCTTCAGGCACTTTTTGCAAAGGAGAGTTCTTGTGGGGGAGATTGAAACAACCAACGATATCTGTAAAATAATCGATTTTAAGGATAAATACGTTTTTGGAGGCAAACAACGCTCCTTTGGTTGTAAGTCAGAGTTCGCTTTTACCCCACTCTGCCCTACTGGCATTTTCAGTAGTAAAATTACATGTTCTCAAATGTAGGACGTTTATTATTGAATTTCTTTGTGTTTGTTTCGCTGTAATTATTGTTTGTTGCTTCAACAACATAGTGAGTACTTGTTTAACAAAAAGTACTTGTTCGCCTTGTAATACACTCATATAAATTGTTTTAAAATTTAATTAGGGTCAAGATGGGCGAGTTCTCTTTTGAGGTTAAGAATGTCAAGCTTATGTTTCCAGACTTAAGCGAGGTCATAAATTATAGTTCCAGCGAGTGTTAAGCAAAATTCGCACGCGCGTTTTACAGATTGCAATAAAGTTTTATTTAAAATGAATTTTTGCCAATATACATTTGCTATAAATGAAAAGTTACTGTAACTGTATTTTTAGGGCAGAAGAACATGTTTATGTCTTTCATTTATTTTCTGATCTAAACTTTAAAATTAAATTCTTTATTTTCAATTCGAAATGCGTCTATATAAAATATAAGTAGGACGTAAAAGGCAAGAAAATTAAATTACTTGCATGTGCATCAGATTAAATTTTGACTACCAATGAACTGTGCAATGGGCAGGCCCGGATTGGGAGAAATTTTCGGCCCGGGTTACTATAAACCGGCCCTTCTTAGCATAACCTACAACTATTTTTTTGCTACAGATACATCAATTAAAAAATTAAAAATATTATAATAGGAGGTGTACTCTGAAAGTCTGCAAATTAAAATCGAATAATTGACCACTTTTGACTGACAGTTTTGACACTAACAGTTTTATTTAAATACAAAGCTGTCAAACAACTGTCAGCCCAAAATGGATCTACAGGCTACGACAAAAATATTTTTTCGAGAAACATTTAAATATAATATATTTCAAATAACTTTTTCAAAAATTAGTGGCTAAATCATTTATAATATCGTCTGTGTTTATATCTACAATGATATCTTTTTCAACGGACATCAAGAGTAAGGCATCCAAGTGTTCCTGTGAAAGGCAACTCCTTAGTCTGTTCAGAACAAATTTTAACTTTGAAAAAGTCTTTTCACAGTAAACCTAACAGTAAACACACAACGCAATTTTAGAACTGCGCAACTTCAGCCAATCCGGGCTCAATCCGGGCCTGGCAATGGGCAAGTAATTTGTTATTGCAAAATAGTTCATACGCCAAGCGGACATATTACAATACCCAGCTGTACGTTCTAGCTATTTTACTCAATATTTACAAAGTAAACAAACCTGTAATTTTCTACTGTCACATCAATTACTTATATCTAGTAATGTCATATCGTCCTTAACCTCAATATTTTTTACAAAATATTTACTTATGTGAACATCCTGCAACTCCTTTTTTATTACGCAGGACCGTATCGAAAACAAAGTCAACAAATCGAGTTTCAATTCTGGTTGTTAGATTTATAGGATTTTACCTTATAGACGATTCGTGGTTGTTTATCTATACAAAAAAAGTGTCTAAAATCGTCAATAAATCTCTTAAAAAAAATCATACGATTACGGGAACAGTTTTATTGAATTTTTCCTTAAATTTTACGTTGGATCGATCCAAAAAATGTATTGTCAACGTCAAAATGATAAAGAATTATTGCTGACCTAATATATATGGGGGTAGTTATTTGGATTTAGGTCATAAAACACCCTAAAGATTAAATTTTGTAATTTCAGCCTCTATGCGGACAGTTTTAGGACATTAAAATTACTATATATAAATATAAACATCCTTTAAAGTAAGGAATTATTACCGTCAAAAATATCTCTTAGGTTTTAACTGATTTAAAATCAAACAAGTTCTCCCGCCTTCGCCAAAATTTGAAAGAAACAACTCTTAATTTATTTATCTCTAAAATCAAGTTAACACAATATCCTTCGTGAACATGACTTAGTTTTGGTTGATATTTTTTTTGTTTTGCTTTAATAGATTAGGTGAAAGTGAAACTAACAAGTGTAGAAAACGGACACTAAAAAATACAGGAAATAAGGTGTTAGATATGGTCACATTTGCAGGATATTTTTTGTAAAAAATTATCGCATGGGTGTCTAGTTATATTTCTCCGATAAATTAACTCCAATGTTAAAACGTCATATACTTGGAATTGCTTTTGCCACTTTGACATCGAGAAAAATGTGCATCCTTTTTTATCGCGATAAAAACTTCTCTTCCTCAATATCTAGTAAGCGGACGTCACTTTATTTGTCAACTTTAGTTATAATTTTCAATTAAGTGTAAGAGTTGGCAAAACTGTAAAAAAATATCAATGAATAGTCCGTCAAATTTATGAATTTTAATACATTGATTATTATCACGAAAATCTTGTTAGTAATTTAAGAGAAAATGAAAATACGACATATATAGAGACCCGAGAAGAAAATATTAAAATAAGTACACCAATCCAACCAACCTATAATAATTGTATTTTTAATAACTGTTCCTTTAATTAATTGTTCTGCTAAATTATTAATTGTTCAACAAAAATAAAGTTTCTGTTTTTTATTCTTATATTCTGTCGTTAATTTATCTTATCAAAAAACACGCGAACTTTTCTTTTATGGATAAATTTCTTTTTATCTCAACATTTTTCCATCAGTAATTTTACTCTAAAAACCGTCAGTTTTACTCGCAAATTTACTGATTGGCAAAATGTTTCGATACAAAGAGAAATTTATCAAAGGTAATACCACGAGTCCTCCAAATTTTATCGATTAAATTTTTGGTTTTCACGAAAACGGCTTTATTTGGAAAAACCACGAAAACAAACTGATTTTATCTTAAATCAGTTTGTTTGAGTGGTTTTGCCTAAAATAAAGGCGTTTGAGTATGAAGATCCAGTGGAAAGAGAGAGAGAAATTAAAATACAAACCACTATGAGCTTCCGAAATGAATCAAAAATTTAATCTATAAAATTTCAGAGGACGAGTCGTATTTGAAAGGATTATTTTTTGAATCATTTTGTATTAAAAACAGAGAACATGTCATTTATGTAAAAGACACTTTACACACAAATATTGAAAATTTTCTTTACCAATTTAAATTGAAACCTGAGCTGTTATAGTTTTACATACAGGGCCACCAAGGCGATTTTTTGACTGGCTACCCCGCGAAACGGCGCCGTAAATAAAAGCGAAGAAGAAGAATGAAATGAAGTCTTTCTTAATTTAATTAATTTTAATTTAGTGTTAAAGGGAGGTATCTAAAAATGTTAAAGGCGTTTTGAAATAAACTAATAAAAACAGGTTAGTTTACAAATACATTTTGAAATTTGGTTATTAAGATAGATTTGCAATACATTTTAGTATAATAATAATTGATAAATGTTTACATTTGACATCTCAAATAGGTAAACACAGTTTAATCAAAAAACAAAAACGACGAAGCGGTTTTATCAGTATAAAACACAATGATTGGTTAGGATCCTGAGTTGTTATTGGCTGAAACCACAAAATCTGACTGATTTGACAGATGAAAAAAATAATCAGATAAAAAAAAAGCTCTTGGATTTTTACTGTTGAATAAAACCCCCAAATGATCTGATAACGAATTTTACACTCGACTAATAAATTTTTGGTTTTCACGAAAACGGCTTTATTTGAAAAAACCACGAAAACAAACTAATTGATAAAATCACGAGTCCGCAGTATAATATCACATATAAAACCCCAAATTCTGACTGTTTTGACAATCATCTGGTAAATTCTTTTGTTTATTTTCATCATCTTCTTCGTTTTCACTTCTAATCGCACAATTACTCAAAACTCGAACTTACCGTAACAAATCGACTGCGTATTCCTTTCCCTATACTGATTTATCCTCTCCTTGATCCTATTTTTCAAGTTCAGAGCTGTTTTCAGCTGGAGCCGGGCTTGCTGTCTTCTAGAGAGCCGCGAATGCGGCCAGGCTTGACCCCAACATACTGCACCAAATAAGGCGGCGATCACAATACTATTGACGAGCAACATTACCTTTTCGGTTCAGTTAATTTCTTTCGTGTTTTTTTTTCAGCTTTTCTTAACATATTTATTCATTTTGCGTGAAGTCGCGTGTGCACCTGAATGCAGAATTGTTGTCAGTTTCGGTAAAGCGGTTGCCGATATTGAAAGAGATTCTCTCCTACCACTTTCACTTTTTGTCGTCTGATCGTGGTGTCTACTAATGTAATGTGCATTAAAAAATTAAGAGACGATGTTGGAAGAGTAAAAAAAGCACGCTCGGTGGGCTCAGTAACATAGAAGGTTGCAGGGCCGACCAGAGGGGGGCTCTGTTTTTATGGTTATTATGCAAACAAAAAATTTCACTTTTATAAAAGAGCCTCAATGAATGAAATTAATATAGTTTTAGGCGTATCCACTTTCAGTATATTTTTCAGTTAATCAATTCGATTGGAAAATATATTGAAAATGTCATCAAAAGAGTTCTTAAAAATTACGACATTTCCTTGGATGATTGTAGAGGCCAGGGATTCGACAATGGTGGCAATATGAGTGACAAGTATAAGGGTGTGCAGGGCTATTATTTTAAAATCGAACCCTCTGGCTATCTACTCACCCTGTAGATGCCACAATTTGAATATTTGTGGAGTATGTGCTGCTGAGTGTTGCACTGAAGCACAGATTTTCTTTGGAATCGTTCAGAATCTGTACAATTTGTTCAGCTGTAGCCCAACAGATGGGAGATTTTAAAAGAAATAGTAGGATCTTCACTATATTCATTATCAGACACGAGGTGAAGTGCTCGAGTTGAATGTGTCAGACCAATAGCGGCACACGTAGGCAAGATTAGAGAAGCCGTTTCATTTTTGTTAAATCTTACCATAACAGTGGAAACAAGATCAACAATCAATGGAGTATTAGAATATCTAACCACTTTAAGTGTGTCGTTATGGCATCGATTTGGGTAAAGGTTTTAATACCTATAAATTACAGAAGTCAACTGCTCCAAACTTTGGACGTTAAAGTTGATAATATTGACGAATTAAGTGCATTAAGAAATAACTTATACAAAATATTGTCTGAATCTAAACTTTTTGCGTGTGCATATGGCATTGACCCATATTTTCCCACTTCTCTTGTAAGAAAAAGTAAAAGATTTCACGATGAAACATCAACATCTACACAATAATTTATGTTTTGGTTTCTAACTAAAGATCAAGATTTACAGCTCTAAGAGAAATTCAAATGAAATTTTCAATTTTATGGAAGTCTCATGAAATGGATGAGAGCAGTATCACAGAGAACTGTGTAAGATTTGCTGAAGAGTACGATCAGATGTAAGCCATGATTTAGTCGAGGAAATGAAGTACCTAAAAAGTATCAGCAAATCAAACATCGCAGAAACCCCACTAAAACCTGTAGAATTTTTAAACAAGCTCGTGAAACTAAACTTGACTAAACTTTTCTTCGTCCACAGTTGCTAGGCGGCGATTTTGTGCGCTGTACAATATTCGACGCGTGGGTAAAAAAATTTAGAGAACAAGGAGTTGTTACAAATGTCAAAACATCCAGCTCAACTGAAAACCACTCGAACTCCTCCAAATATTGAGAGAGTGCGGCAGGCTGTAAATCGTAATCCTCAACCCTCTCAATATTGGGAGGAGTTCGAATGGTTTTCAGTTGACCTGGACGTTTTGACATTTGTAACAACTCCTTGTTCCCTAAATTTTTTTACCCACGCGTTAACTAACATTGCCGATGGCGCATCACAAAAACGCTGCTGAGCAACTGTGTACGAATCGTTGACTTTAAAATAAGCCTCAACCATGTAAGCACGCTGCGAAGTCGTCCACTGTTCCATGGATAATTGTGTGTCCACTATACGCTCGACGTAATATTTTCATGGAATTTCTAACAGGGTCAGCGTAAGGTAAGTTTAACACCTTAAATCTACTCTGGGACACGCTTTATATATTGTAAATCGATTTGAAAATTAAATTAAAATGTTTACTTGCTAAAACTGGTTTTAATTTAGTTCCTTCCTTAGTAAAAAGGGGTATAACAGTACGTCCAGTACTCCTGTTTATAAATTATAAAATTTTTTAAATTTTCTGTTGATTTGGTATGGGGAGGGGCCCGATGAGACTTTATCCCCGGGGCTCTGCTCAGCTCTGGGCGGCCCTGGAAGGTTGTTTACCTTAGCAATTTATTATTTTGGAACTTTTCTTGGGATTGGAGATTTAGAAGTTTATGGGAAAAAATGTTTTTAAAGTTAGTACCTATTAAACAGTTTTTTTTATTTAAACCTTATATTGAAGACTTCTGAACGAGATGTAATATTTTTTCGTACTCATCGAGATGTTGGGCTAGAGAAGGATTTTTTTTATATATATTAAAATACCCCTTACGAGCATTAGGATAGGTCTTTTTAATCTTTTAGTTGCTTTCCAAAACGAATAGTAACTATTACTGTCATTTGTTAACTCACTCAGGTAAGTGCTAATTGAATCATTTTTTAATTTCTGAATTTCTCTTTTTAATTGCTGAGTAGCATTGTTTAAATTTGTTTTATCCATTGGTGCTCTCGATTGATGCCATTTCTGCCTTAGTTTTCGTTTTTCAGTGATAATCTCCTGTTCGAAATCGAACATTTTTACCTACGCCCATGGCAACAAGGGAAATAAAATAACCAAACCTCACGCATAGCAACAGTACAGCACACATCGTGAATCAAGGCCATCGCGCAGATAATCAACGCGCAAGTAACTCACCGTCGAGATAAACATCAATCTTAGAAGCCGCCTTTATCGGCAGCCGCTTTACATGCTCCGCGACACATTGGCGAGACAGCAAGTTGCATAAAAAAAAGGCACAACAATAACGCCGAAAATACATACCCGTGATTGGCCGCGGAAGGATCTCGTCTGTCGACACGCGTCTCAAATAAATCAAATCAAACCAGTAGAACATCAGACTCCGTGTGGATCAGGTCGTAATCTTTGGACTGTCCACACGTAATAAATTAAACTAGTAGAACTTCTATCTCCGTAGAAACAGGTCGCATCATTAGACTGTTTCTTACGTAATAAATTCATCAATTTTTAACTTATATGAATTGCATACTATTACATACGCACTCGTATTCACAGTCAGTTATTTTTTGAGCAATTGCAAACACAGTTTTGAATTTTGTTACATTCTATGTTTGTTATAAAGTGTTTGTTTTACGAAGTTATCGTTAATATATAAAATCCAAGTACTGAGAGTATAATTTCGCTATAACCTATATAGATACAGTCCACATCCATTTCTCAGCCAACTTAAATCTACAATAAGTTGGGACAGGCACATCTAAAGGGCGTGACCTAATAAGTTTGGGTCTCCAAATTTGACATTATTTGGAACTTCCCAAAACATCTCCCTTATTTGTTTTGGATAGGAAAATAAAAGATTTTTTTAACTGAATGATTTATTCGTTATTTTGTTAAGTACATATTAGGAGGGTCTAGCCATTTGAAAAGCTATCTTAAATACTGATAATTTATAGTTTATTTTTAACATCTATATCTTTTCATAATTTTTTAAAATATTCTCACAAAATTTTATTCGAACAAAAATTCGCATTGACATAGAAACATTCATAAACATCACAATTTTTCGGTGTTTATTGTCCATTACAGATGCTGAGTATTTTTTTCTAAAATAACAATAATCTTCATTTTTATTCGAGGTAAAATAGTTATTTTTCAAAACTTTGCATTAAAATCTGCTATCTTAGTCACAAAAAAAAGTTAATTTTCCATTATTATTGAGATTTCAAATCTCTCTAGATCCATTAAGGCTACATTAAAAAATACATCAGTAAAATAATTAATTTTCAAATTCCAATTTTCCAGTTTCTTTTTATTTTATTTTAAAATCTAAAATATATAACAGTGACATATCCGAAAGTAATTTTTAATGGTACGCCACTGTTTTTTCGTTTAATGCTCTCAATGAGTGATGATGAAGCGTATTTAAGCTTATTTCGCAAAAAGCCGATTTTTTTTGTTATCTATAAATATTTTAAAATTTTGTGACAATATTAAAGAAAAAATGTATGTATAAATAACAATTTCATAGTCTATATTAGGGAAAGGAATTGATATAGGTATAGATTGTAAAATATTGGAAATTTTCCTCTACTAAATTTAAAAAATTATAGTAAATACATCAAATAGAGAAAAAGCGCCGGTTTTGGTACGAGAAAAGGGTCAACCTGACCTTCTATTGAAGATCATCGATCTCACTAAGTTCTAATATAGAGATAACCGTCAATTTTCTCTCGTTTTAAAACTGTCACTCTATTCCTACTCAAAAAACAACAGAATTATTTTTTAAATAAAGTAATTTTTAAACAAATAATTATTTAACTCAATGATCTGAATCTGGGAGAATATTTGAATAAAAAGAAAATATCTCAAAGTCTTCCACATATTATATATAAATTATATATTATTATACATATAGTATGTGGAAGACTGAGATATTTTCTTTTTCTTCAATTATTTAACTATTTCTGAACTTCTTGAAATACAATTATTGACAAACATTTAAATTAACACAGTAAGCCCAAAAAAATAAATGGCAAACTGGAATTTTATCCATATTTATTTCCAAAATTTTAAAAATAAAAGTTAGTAGTAAAATTTGCAATATTTCGCGGGATATTTTTTTTAGCTAGATAAGGATGTATATGGTCAAGGTTTTACGTAGTTATTGTACACACTTCAGCCATGTATAGGAAAGTATAAATTCTATAATGATATGTGCATACAACTTTCTTACATACGCCATTTTATATTTAAATTCTCTTATACGGAACTTACCATTCAAGAACGATTAAACTATTATAAATTAATTGATTTTAATCGAAAATATTGTGTCATATAAATATAATGTCGCAAGCTCCCCAACTAATATAGTATGGCATCTTACAGTTAACACTTTTTTATATAATATAAATTATATTTTTTAAGTTTAAAAAAGTTACGCAGAGAATAAATAAACAAAAATATTTATTATTATTAAAAAATATAATTTTAATTCTTTGTTTAAATTTTAAATGTGGAACTATAGGCCATAGAAAGATCACAATCCCCTTTAGCCTTCCAATGCTTTTATTTCTCAAATCGCAGGATCTACAAAAATTATTACAGAACGTATTGCATATAATAATAATAAGATATTTAATTATTTATGCATGACAGGATGAGTTAAAATGCCTATTTGAAATTTTTACTTTTAAAGTATAATTATTACAAAAAATAATTGTAAATAGTATGTTTTCTCTTTCTCTCAACGTATGAATCTTTTGATTAAATAATATTTAAATAATAAAATGTTACAAAAATATTTTTTCAATTTTTTTTTTAATTTTAAATCCGTTCTAACTATTTTTTACCTCATCTACCTAAAACTTGATATCCTTTTCAGACTCTTACAGTATTTTTTGATATGTGAATATACGATATAGAATTAAAGTAAATTTTTCTAAAAAAAAATAATATTTTAGTGAATACCGCTCAAAAAAATTGTAATACTATTTTTAATCAATTTAATAAATAATTTTTTTTTCTGAAGGATTTGACACAATTCCGACATTACTACTTCAACGTTATTCGTCAAAGATCTCATACGGGAGAAAATCTAGGTTTTTATCAATACCGGGAATTTTTTGAGGAAAGCCAAAAGTGTATAAATAAAGTAGTTTTCGTATATTTAGAAAAAAACTGTGGTATAAATATAAACAAACTTTTTAGATGTGCTGCCATCTATGATTAGAAGAGAGTATTGACAATTATTAAAAGCAAAAAATTCCCGGTGTATTGGGGTTGCATACACAATTTGCATTGTGTGTTGCAAAGCTTTTATTTGACTGATTCTAGTCAAAATGTCACTCTCTTCTTTCGTATCCCTTTCAGAGATTAATACAAAGTTAGAAAACGAGTTAGTAATTTAATTTATCAGATTCGACATCCTAAGACCGGTTTCTGCCTTTCGGCTTCGTCAGTTAGGCTTTTCGAATCCAATAAATAAAATTCCAAACTCGTACAAGTCAGTAGCTATATATTATATATATTTTTATAAACAAACTTGTGAAAATATATTTCCCCCTGATCTGCTATGAGAGGTTTTCTCATATGGAATAGGCAAATGCCTTAATCAGTAACTTCACCTCAGATATCTTCCACATCCATCCCCAGATCCTTCCATTGCAGTTGAAATTTACCTTTAATTCAATGGCGGTACAAGCCCACATTTAAAATTTTTTTAGTGAAGTAATAACGTTGAAGGGTTTATCGGTTTCTTCAAAAACGACATTTAAAAGGCTGCTAAGTGACATGAATTTTTAATATGGTAAATCGAGACTCGTTTATGATGAAAGGATATCATATCTTGGAGACACAAGTTCCTTATACAAATAAAAACCTCGATGGAGAGGTATAATAGAATTTCTCGGAGAAAAATTGATTTTAATCGTTCTTGAATTTCCTAAAATTCATTGTATTTTACCCAGTGCTTGCGTAATAATCTATTAATAATAATAATTCAATTCGACTACTCATTCCTAAAATTGACTAAACTTAAAATTGACTAGAGTATCTCTCTCCACAGCACACAATATCTAAACATAATATACAATATTTATTTAGCCACATTTACTACGTTTAGGCGACAAAAGGTACCGACCAAGATTGTTTTTTTTTAATATGGCGCTCGATTAGTCTGATGCCGCATAAATCGTTCGTTAAAAACATTGGGTATATATTAAAAAAAATTCTAAATACGTGTTAAAATGTTTAATATCTTTTCTAACGAATTCTGTAGCGTCCCAGAAATTATTTTTTTCAGTATATAATGAAGAATTTTCTCAGTATTCTCAGTGTATAATTTTGTTTGTAAGAAAAAAAAATTTCTTTGTGAAAAAGGGACTTAAATCAGTTAAAATATCATTTACCGATCCTATTTTTTTTGTATTTTAATTTTTCATTGCGAACAATTTATTAAGGTACAATGTAATCGAGTGCCTTTCATTGATATGACCTTGATACCTTTTTTTTTGTTTATTTGTGTATGCATTTTAACATCAAAAACCTAATAATGCTCCCTAGCACCGCAAAGTAAGTACAAAAATGCAAAAGAGTATGGAATTTGGGTTTTCACATTTATATTGCATAAATTTGTCGATCGTAAAAGCAATTTTTTTTACACGAAATTGGATTTTTTTTATGTGTTTTGTTAGTAGGTAATACTAAAATAATTTAAAACGTTGCAGAGTTATACTTATTTGAATATAGAAACATTAAAAAGCCAGGGATATTTATTTTTTTTAGTTAATATGGTTCCCTAATAACTTCTCTTGACTGAGAAACAACTGCTTAACATAACCAAGAATTTTTGGACTGTTTGATTGGACGAAATGAGCTACTTCGTTGACCAACACGTTCACCCGACCTTATACCATTGAATTTTTTCTTTGAGGAGAGTCAGGAAACTTCTAGTGCAACCTGTACTTTTCGTAATAGTTTTATACTTTAATTTTAGTGACAGATGACAGATGACAGGTTGATAAATAACCAATTCTGTGCAAAAATTGCCCAAACGATCGCTATTCATGCTTAGAGCGCTTAGCAAGACGTTCCTACTTTTTTATTTATAATATATACAGTTTTCGTAAAATGATACTCAGCTTTTTCTGAACGTGTGACTAAGAGGTAAAATGTTTGGAAGAAGCATGTGTATGCAATATGGAACGTCTCTCTTTTTTTTTCTAAGTACATATGTTCGAAGATATATTTTTTATTGCCATACAAATATTTAGATAGCGCTAGACTTTGACAAAAGTACGAAATTAAGAATTAACTTGAAACATACCCCAGTTACATGATATATCGCTATCGATAACCTGCAATGGATGCACGAAACGACATGTTAAGAAATATCGGTATTTATATATTTTTTTATAAGAACATTAAAAGACGAGCCATATTTAAAATAACAAAACAAACTAATTAATTTGAAGTAAACATTTATTTTTAGATGTGCTACCATCTATGGTAAGAAGAGAGTATTGACATTAAATTTTGACTGAATCTAGTCAAGATGTCACTCTCTTCTTTTTTATCCCTTTCAGAGATTAATACAAAGTGAGTAAACCAGTAAGGAATTTTAATTTATTAGATTCGACATCCTAAGACCGGTTTCTGTCTTTCGACTTCATCAGTTAGGCTTTTCGAATCCAATAAATAAAATTCCAAACTCGTACAAGTCAATAGCTATATCCGCTATAAGATAACATTTTTAGATGTGCTACCATCTATGGTAAGAAGAGAGTATTGACATTAAATTTTGACTGAATCTAGTCAAGATGTCACTCTCTTTTTTTTATCCCTTTCAGAGATTAATACAAAGTGAGTAAACCAGTAAGGAATTTTAATTTATTAGATTCGACATCCTAAGACCGGTTTCTGTCTTTCGACTTCATCAGTTAGGCTTTTCGAATCCAATAAATAAAATTCCAAACTCGTACAAGTCAATAGCTATATCCGCTATAAGATAACATTTTTAGATGTGCTACCATCTATGGTAAGAAGAGAGTATTTACATTAAATTTTGACTGAATCTAGTCAAGATGTCACTCTCTTCTTTTTTATCCCTTTCAGAGATTAATACAAAGTGAGTAAACCAGTAAGGAATTTTAATTTATTAGATTCGACATCCTAAGACCGGTTTCTGCCTTTATTGGATTCGAAAAGCCTAACTGATGAAGCCGAAAGGCATAAACCGGTCTTAGGATGTCGAATCTAATAAATTAAAATTCCTTACTGGTTTAAACATTTATTGTTCTAGAGAAAATAAATTCCGTTGAAGTGAACTTGGATTTGATATAATTAAAAAAACCGTCAAAAAATAAAATTTCTACGTTTTTTTACATCAAAATCATTCAATTTACCCTCCTCCACATCTTTCGAATCAATTGCACAAATTTTTTACTCCTAAATCCAACAAAAATATATTTTTCGGAGATTTGACAATTGATACCTAAGTAAACAATATTTTATGAAAGCCAACGTTTCGTCAATTTATTTTGACATGTTCAGGGCACTGTAAGATGAAAGGGGTCTTATAGCATGTCTCAGTAAGTTGGAACCATATGGGAAACTTTTTTATTATTAATTTTAGGAAAAAAGTTATTATTTATAAAGAGTTGTGCATGGTCTAAAATCTAAAATGCAACCATCAGATTAAATTTTTTTCAGTTGTATACGAGATTTGTCAAAAAATATGAATTTTGCTCAAGAGTAAAGTACCTTTATTTTTGAAATATGAAAAAAAAGTTATTAAAAAAATTTCTTTCTAATGATATTTTACGTCGACATACCGATTTTGAAGAAGATATTCCAATTTTTAGAAAATTCTCATTTTTTACATTTTTTGATACACCCCCGTAACTGATAATTTTGAATTCATCATCATTTTCATAATATTGTTCGATGGTGTGGTTAGTATGTCTGAAAAAGTTGACAACAAATGAAAAATTCCTTTATTAATGATTTAAAAAAAATATTCTTCATAAAAAGGTTTGCATCACATTATAATCAATATGCAGGAATTAAATTTGCAAAATATTTAGTGGGATAGAAGGAAAATCAAAAAATTTTAATCCGAGCTAACTTTTTGCTTATAAACGGAAGTCTAGTATGGGTTTGTAAGGTCCCAATGAATTCAAAATTGTCAGTTACGGGAGTGTATCAAAAAATGTTAAAAATGTACATTTTCTTAAAGTTGGAATATCTTGTTCAAAATCGGTATGTTGACGTGAAATATCATTATAAACAGGTTTTTTAAATAACTTCTTTTTCATACTTCAAAAATAAAGGTACTTTTCTCTTGAGCAAAATTCATATTTTTTGACAAACCCCGTATACGACTAAAAAAATATGATATCTGATGATCGTGTTTTACATTTTGGAACATGCAGAACTTTTTATAAAGAATAACTTTTTTCCTAAAATTAATAATAACAAAATTTCCCATATGGTTCCAACTTACTGAGACATACTGTATAAAACAAATTCATCACTTATTATTTTTTAAATCTTATTAATTTTTCAGAAACAAATACTGGGAGTATTTGTTTTATTTATGTATTTTGCCTTCTTTTTATTTATAATTTGTGATACCTCTTTCATCTTACAGAGCCCTGAAGATGTCAAAATAAATTGACGAAACGTTGGTTTTCAAGATACTTATATTGTTTTCTTTGTTCCAAGACCTAATTCCCAAAAACAACACCACAGTCACCATTCAACAGGTTTAAAAAAAAGTTAAATTTAATCTTTGTTAATTTTATTTAAATTAATTGAAAAAAATATGATTCCAGAAAATTTTTATTTCGTATTTCGGTCGAAGTCTTGCAAACTTCCATCCATAGAGAACGCTCAATAATATTTATAATAAACATTTCATTAGTAACAAAAACGATATATATGTGTATACGCCATCAAATACGTACATAAATTTTTGCATGGCAATTAACACAAACATAAAATAAATACTGTACATATATTATAAAATACAAATACCAACAATCAAGTGAAAAACAAACAAAGAATTATATTCAAAAAGATACACATTTAACTTTTCAGTTTTGTTTGTTTTTTTAATATATATCGTAGATTCTAATATATACATTTTTTTTATTTTAAAATGTACAGAGATTCGACCACCTTTAAGCGATTAGGGTTATCATGAAAAATTACAAATCCTAGATAAACAATAATCACAAACTCTACGAATATTTTTTGTTTAATTTGTCGCTTAAAAAATTCCGCTATAGATATAACTAGATGAAAATCTGCCTAAAATACGTTACATGGCAGTGACGTTTTTTTTTTATACATTAGTATTCATTTGTGCAATATATTTCAATTGAAATTACTGATAAAATAATTCACCTACCAAAGTATCAGTAAGAATATCTTCTGTTTGTTTATTTTAATGCTTCATTTCAAACCAGAAATCTGACTTTCTCACAATAGAATTTTTTCGATTTATATAGTGTCAAGTTTTTTAAGGGCAATGATCCTGTGTAATATATGCAAATTAAAAAAAGGGATCATGTTACTAATTTTCACGCAAGTGCACATATACCTACTCGGTGCTTCATTAATTTGCAGGCTAAAATCACAGAACACATAGAACTAGAAGGCTAAAATAGGTGGAAGAGATCATCAACAACATTGCCATTTGTTCATGTACTTACACGAAAATCTAAGATAATGGCAATTTGATTTAAATATATATTACATTATAATCCCATAAAAGAGCCCGAACTCATCATTTCACGATTTAGGATTTATTCAATTGTGTTCTTGCGTTCTTGCTTCAGTGTTTTTTTTAATTCCGCATTATCAAATTATAGTCCAGTAAATGAAGGACTGAAAAGATCGAAAGCTGGGAATAAGTCGGGCTTGAGTTCCCACATAGCGCAATTTGTAGGTCATCGCAGGTGTGGTCAAGGGGAGGGGCTGAAAATGGGCCCCAAAACCTGGAAAATGGGTTTCCCGCTAATATCTGGCTAAATATGCCAATTAGAGAATTTTTGTTCAGACAAAAAATGGAGATCAGCTCATTCTCTACAAAAATGGTCCTTATCATTTTCTTCGAAAATTCAATTGTTTTCGAGATAATGGCACTCAAAAGTCCCCTCATTTCAGCTGCTGCTCTACCTGCAGCAATTCCGCCGTAACCGGGCGGACGAATTGTTCAATGTCTCGGGAAAAAATTAATATTTTTCGATGATTCAAAGTTCATCGGAATGGGAAAACCCGTAGCTACAATTCCATGTGACTTGAAGTCAGTTCGTATTTACCAAAAATATTTAAAAAAAGCGGTCAAAGTTTTTTTCAACAATATTTAGAGGCTGCTTCATTAATTTATTCATATTTTCTTTAAAAATAGTCATTTATTCTAATTTTGCATTGATAATGGAACCTTAGGGGGTCTTGAATGACCTCAGAAATTTACTTTCATCTAATTATTAATCCTCAAGAAATAAAGAGCGGGGAACAAGAAATGGATAAACAAAAAAAGGCCGGTTTTGACTCGTGTGACCAATTTTCCTCATTTCTCGAAAATTATTAGACTCTATTAAAAATAAAAAAATATATTTGAAAAGTAGACCATCTAAGCTTTGAAATGATGTGCATTGGAAATCAATATAACAGATCATAAGATTATAATTCGCGCTTGTTCCGAAGATTCTCTGGAACTCCGAAATCGGCTAAAATATGCAAATAAACAAATCAATTGTATATTAGAACGCCAGAAAAGTATTGCAAAAAAATTTTTGAGGTCATTCAAGACCCCCTAAGATCCCATTATTAAGGCAAAATTAGAATAAATGACTATTTTTAAAGAAAATATGAATAAATTAATGAAGCAGCCTCTAAATATTGTTGAAAAAAACTTTGAACGCTTTTTTAAATATTTTTGGTAAATACGAACTGACTTCAAGTCAAATGGAATTGTAGCTACGGGTTTTCCCATTCCGATGAACTTTGAATCATCGAAAAATATTAATTTTTTCCCGAGATATTGAACAATTCGTCCGCCCGGTTACGGCGGAATTCCTGAAGGTAGAGCAGCAGCTGAAATGAGGGGACTTTTGAGTGCCATTATCTCGAAAACTATTGAATTTTCGAAGAAAATGATAAGGGCCATTTTTGTAGAGAATGAGCTGATCTCCATTTTTTGTCTGAACAAAAATTCTCTAATTGGCATATTTAGTCAGATATTAGCGGGAAACCCATTCCCAGGTTTGACCCTTCAGTTACTGGACTATTAGGTATATACTTTTTGTGTTGTTTTCATTGTTTTATCGTGTAGTATTTAAGAGACATCACTAGTTTTTAGTATAGTTAGAGCTATTTGACTCGGTGTTTTCAAGATGTCTCAGTGCTTTCATGTAAAAACAAAGGGCAAATTCCAGGAATATCTTACTTCAAGTGAGTAGATTTTCATTACTGTGACCCCTTCTAGTTCTGAGTTATTTGGCTAAAATAAACAAATCTACTCGTTTATAGCTTTTAATATTTAACTGTCTTTGCTACTTGATATTATTTTATTCATTTTCATTCTAGTTTTTAACAGTAAAACTAAAACAATTATATAATAAAGCAAACAGGTTATCCATATCTCAAATGTGGCCAAAGTGTAAAAGTAAAACTTCAAAATCAATGTCGGTACCACATATAATCAGGTTAAAGAAAGGGGAAATTATAAACAAAGGCGACTAGTTTCGGCTATTAGCCATCATCAGGCCCTGGGGTAATAAAATTGAAAAATGATGAGTTTTAAACGATTTATGTAGAAGACAACATTAAAACATTATTTTAAAAAATGTTTTAAAACTGACCAACAAGTTAAAAACCTTGAGGGGGAGGAAATGCCCTAATACGGCTGGAGCTAACGGAAATGGGCGCTAGTCCAGAGTCATTACGCATTCTAACAACCCTCCACCCCAATGATTTCAACCAGGTGGGGATCAACTTGAATTCAAAAATTTTTGATTATAAATTCAAGTTGATCCCCACCTGGTTGAAATCATTGGGGTGGAGGGTTGTTAGAATGCGTAATGACTCTGGACTAGCGCCCATTTCCGTTAGCTCCAGCCGTATTAGGGCATTTCCTCCTCCTCAAGGTTTTTAACTTGTTAGTCAGTTTTAAAACATTTTTTAAAATAATGTTTTAATGTTGTCTTCTACATAAATCGTTTAAAACTCATCATTTTTCAATTTTATGACCCCAGGGCCTGATGATGGCTAATAGCCGAAACTAGTCGCCTTTGCTTATAATTTTCCCCTTTTTTTAAGTTTTACTTTTAATTATATAATAGTTAACAAACAAAATTTAATATCTGGTTTCATGTATTCTGTTGTTAAAAATTTATTTAATTATTGTCATTTATTTTTATATTGAAAAACAGATATTCTCGCTGATGAGGCGTTAGTGATTTCTTAAAACTTAGCAAAAGTGTTCATCCCAAAATTAAAACCAACATGAACTATTTAAAAAATATCTTATTGTTTATTTATTCCAGTTTATTTTGGCAATTGGGTATATACGGAACTTTCCCTAAAACGTTTTAGGTTCAATAATGTTTTAAAATATAGTCAATCGTAGCAAACATTTAAGGTTACCCTGTATCTATTTAATCTTGAATTTTTTTAAAAAAGTTGCTTTTTATTTTTAAATAACATAATGTACCCGCAAGCTTTTCTAAAAGTAGATATAAAATGAAATATTTTGTCAGAATCTGTATAAATAAATAATTTATACGTTTTGTAACAACACGTTTTAGGGACGCTCCGAATTGTTCTGTTAAAAATGGATACAAAAAATAACCCTTTGTATAAGTAGAGTTTGCTTTATTTTCGGCATGTTGGTACGGGACGATTAGGGGTTATACGTATACAGATTGTCCGAAAAAACTATCCGCGATTATCAAAAGAAAAAAACCTGTTTTTTTTTTCTCGAAAAAACGCTCGATATAAATCGCGTGGTACAATCTGTATATAACATCTAGTGAATATCACACTTTGAAATGAACATATAGTAACAGAAAAAAAAACAAAGTTGTGCAAATACACGCAACAATCTCATCTATTAAAATTCCCATTTAAAAATCTTTTATTTTAATAAATATTAATTTAACTACCCAACTAAAATTATATAATTTTAAATATTAGATAACAATGATTCCTATGGATTCAGTTTGATTTCTAGTAAGCAAATACATTCAATTTTTTAAGTGCTGTATACAGAGTGTCCCAAAATAAGCGGCAGATTACTTAAGTAGAGACTTAAATCCATCTTTTGACCTGTCGTAGTATCTTACCCTAAAAAACAACTATTCTTACCTTTAATTAGATTTTCATTAACAGTCACAGTATCCAATAAGTAAAACGAAATAACAAAAACTTCCATCACTAGTAATAGAGTAACGTAGTTACTTTAGCAGTACCTTGAAGCCACACCAGCCATTTTAGCCCACCAAAAAAAACCTAGTGGGGAAATTTACTAAACTTTTATTAGAAATTTATTAAGCAAAAAAAAATATTAACCTTGCCCTAATAAATACTCTAGTTTCAAATTGAACCTACACCGCTCAATAGCACACCAAAAAAAAAACCTATGGGGGAATTTATTAAACTTTTATTAAAAATTTATTACGCAATTTTTTTTTTGTTAACCTTGGTCTAAGAATGTTATAGACAAATACTCTAGCTTCAAGTTGAAACTACACCACCCACTAGCCCACCAAAAAAAAAAACCTATGGGGGAATTTACTAAATTTTAATTAGAAATTTATTACACAAAAAAAAAATATTAACCTTGCCCTAATAAAGTTAGAAACAAATACTCTAGTTTCAAGTTGAACCTACATCGCTCACTAGCACACCAAAAAAAACCTATGGGGGAATTTATTAAACTTTTATTAAAAATTTATTACGCAAATTTTTTTTTATTAACCTTGCTCTAAGAATGTTATAGACAAATACTCTAGCTTCAAGTTGAACCTACACCACCCACTAGCCCACCAAAAAAAAACCTATGGGGAAATTTACTAAACTTTTATTAGAAAATTATTACGCAAAAAAAATATTAACCTTGCCCTAATAAAGTTAGAAACAAATACTCTAGTTTCAAGTTGAACCTACATCGTTCACTAGCACACCAAAAAAACCTATGGGGGAATTTATTAAACTTTTATTAAAAATTTATTACGCAAATTTTTTTTTATTAACCTTGGTCTAAGAATGTTATAGACAAATACTCTAGCTTCAAGTTGAACCTACACCACCCACTAGCCCACCAAAAAAAAACCTATGGGGAAATTTACTAAACTTTTATTAGAAAATTATTACGCAAAAAAAATATTAACCTTGCCCTAATAAAGTTAGAAACAAATACTCTAGTTTCAAGTTGAACCTACACCGTTCACTAGCACACCAAAAAAAACCTATGGGGGAATTTATTAAACTTTTATTAAAAATTTATTACGCAAATTTTTTTTTATTAACCTTGGTCTAAGAATGTTATAGACAAATACTCTAGCTTCAAGTTGAACCTACACCACCCACTAGCCCACCAAAAAAAAACCTATGGGGAAATTTACTAAACTTTTATTAGAAAATTATTACGCAAAAAAAATATTAACCTTGCCCTAATAAAGTTAGAAACAAATACTCTAGTTTCAAGTTGAACCTACATCGTTCACTAGCACACCAAAAAAACCTATGGGGGAATTTATTAAACTTTTATTAAAAATTTATTACGCAAATTTTTTTTTATTAACCTTGGTCTAAGAATGTTATAGACAAATACTCTAGCTTCAAGTTGAACCTACACCACCCACTAGCCCACCAAAAAAAAACCTATGGGGAAATTTACTAAACTTTTATTAGAAAATTATTACGCAAAAAAAATATTAACCTTGCCCTAATAAAGTTAGAAACAAATACTCTAGTTTCAAGTTGAACCTACATCGTTCACTAGCACACCAAAAAAACCTATGGGGGAATTTATTAAACTTTTATTAAACTTTTATTAAAAATTTATTACGCAAATTTTTTTTTATTAACCTTGGTCTAAGAATGTTATAGACAAATACTCTAGCTTCAAGTTGAACCTACACCACCCACTAGCCCACCAAAAAAAAACCTATGGGGAAATTTACTAAACTTTTATTAGAAAATTATTACGCAAAAAAAATATTAACCTTGCCCTAATAAAGTTAGAAACAAATACTCTAGTTTCAAGTTGAACCTACACCGTTCACTAGCACACCAAAAAAAACCTATGGGGGAATTTATTAAACTTTTATTAAAAATTTATTACGCAAATTTTTTTTTATTAACCTTGGTCTAAGAATGTTATAGACAAATACTCTAGCTTCAAGTTGAACCTACACCACCCACTAGCCCACCAAAAAAAAACCTATGGGGAAATTTACTAAACTTTTATTAGAAAATTATTACGCAAAAAAAATATTAACCTTGCCCTAATAAAGTTAGAAACAAATACTCTAGTTTCAAGTTGAACCTACACCGTTCACTAGCACACCAAAAAAAACCTATGGGGGAATTTATTAAACTTTTATTAAAAATTTATTACGCAAATTTTTTTTTATTAACCTTGGTCTAAGAATGTTATAGACAAATACTCTAGCTTCAAGTTGAACCTACACCACCCACTAGCCCACCAAAAAAAAACCTATGGGGAAATTTACTAAACTTTTATTAGAAAATTATTACACAAAAAAAAATATTAACCTTGCCCTAATAAAGTTAGAAACAAATACTCTAGTTTCAAGTTGAACCTACACCGCTCACTAGCACACCAAAAAAAAAACCTATGGGGGAATTTATTAAACTTTTATTAAAAATTTATTACGCAAATTTTTTTTATTAACCTTGCTCTAAGAATGTTATAGACAAATACTCTAGCTTCAAGTTGAACCTACACCACCCACTAGCCCATCAAAAAAAAACCTATGGGGGAATTTACTAAATTTTTATTAGAAATTTATTGCGCAAAAAAAAATTATTATCCCTCCCCTTCAAAAGTTGTGTATGTGTTTAGAACTTTTGATGGGGAGGGTTAATAATTTTTTTGCGAAATAAATTTCTAATGAAAGTTAAGTAAATTCCCCCATAGGTTTTTTTTGATGGGCTAGTGGGCGGTGTAGGTTCAACTTGAAGCTAGAGTATTTGTTTATAACTTTCATAGGGTGTTGAGGGATCAGATGAAGAGACCCTATTGTGCATCAGTTTACCAGGTCAGCCGATGTGTTAAAACACTGCCTTTTTAAACTATATCGTAGCTTCTAAGTGGACTGTAATTTGTTTTTTGTGTCTTCCCAACTCCAAGAACAAAAACAAACACCTTGCATTTAACGGTTTATTAAAATGATGAAGAAATAACTCACAAATTAACAATAAAAGTACTTGGGTATTTTACTAACCCATATTAGTAAATAACGAACGAACAACGCACAAATTATCAATAAAAGTATGTGTTAACAATCACTAAACCATATTAGTAAAAAATTAAAGTAATCACATCATTCAGAAAATATGTAATTTATAATGCGCGTTTGAGATGTTTTGTCTATGAGTGGCGGTGCAACACTAATTTTTGCTGCACTAAGGAGCACTGATTTTAGGTTTAAATTAACAATAAAGTGGACCGCCTGATTCGCAGCTAAGTACCACTGTGAAAACGAAATATTTTTACATTGCGCTGGTCAACGGAGGGTTCTAAGCTGGTTTGCAGTTAGAAGCACACTAATTCTTCGACTTTTTCCCACCCGTCCGAGTATTCTAGAAGCTAGTTGTTATCGCGTGGGCGAATCGATTTCGGCTAAACGGGTGTATTTTTTATGTCTGTCTTTTTCTCTCACGCTGGAGAAAACAAAAATTAATTTGGTTGTGAAGTTATGACATTATTGCGGACGTGACAAACAGCGCATAATACAAAACCGTTAAGACTTCTGCGTGTCTCGCGGTGTTGTCGGATTGTTGTCGAATGTTTGAAAGTGTTTGATGCGATGTTGTCGATTTGAGATTATGTTTAATTTTATTGTTGAAAATTAAACATAGGGGAAGGTTAATAAATTTTTTTTGTGTAATAAACTTCTAATAAAAGTTTAGTAAATTTCCCCATAGGTTTTGTTTGGTGGGCTAAAATGGCTGGTGTAGCTTCAAGGTACTTACTTTAGCCTGTGCAGATTTGTATTCAAATAACGAAATAATTAAACTATCGCCGTATTGTCGGTATGTTATCGATATATATTTTTATTTTAAAGACCTCTACTTAACTACTCTGTATACAACGCCGTTTTCCCATTACCGCAAGTTTTGATGAAGATTAAAATGGTAAATACATCGATAATGAGTGATTCTAAAACTAAGTTCTTTTATTTGTGCCGCCACCATTAAAAAGTGATTTTGTTTTAATAATATTATTACTTATTGGGCCCATGCCGCTTATAATAAATAATTCAGTCACTTTGTTCTCCGTCTCCCTCTACATCTTTTTCTCCAACTTCCCTGGTGTTGCTGTCTTCGGTTTCTATGCTGCTAGTTGGTGTAGGTGTTTCTTCGACGTTCAGCAACCCAGAAACTGAGCTACTGGTACTTTGGGTTACGCTAGGACTCATATCGTAAGCGTTCTTCCCGGGACTGCTAAATTTTAAATCGGAGGAATATGTACCGTTCAGGTAAGATTTGTCCATGTAACGGCTGCTTACTCCGTTAGATTTAACATCAGAAGATGAGTAGAGGTAATCTGTATCATAAGACGTAGTTTTTGGGTTAAGCGTAGAGTATTTATTGGTGTCGCTGGTGTACGAATCGAAAAATGATTTAATCTCTTTAGAAGGACCGATAGTGTTGAACTTTTCAGCAAAATTAGCTTCCCCTGGAGTGTAGCTCATATAAGAACCAGTCAAGAATGGATTAGTACTCGAGTAAGTGGGTGGTTGAGTATAAGAAGAAGATTGTGAGAAATTCCAACCGTAACTCGTTGTAGTGTTTCCAGATAAACTGCTCTGATAGTTGGTTAAGGTAGAAGTAAATGAAGGAGTAGTACTACCCAAAGTGACGTTCAATCCAGCACTACTAGCTTGCATAGCAGGTGAACTGGATCTCGATACTTGACTGAGAATCGAAGGACTCGCTCTGCTTAAACTCGATATCGATGGAGAGTTCCTGGGACCTGGCGAGCCTCCAGATACGGCGCTCGTAATCGATGGAGAGTGTCTTAGACCTGGCGAACTTATCGTAACAGATGGAGAAGATCGAAGTATCGTCTGGGAAGATGGAGATGCTCGGATGACGGGAGAACTAACGCGGCTGGGCAGGCAGTGTTTAACGGATTCCGATCCACTCTGGGAGTCGCTACTGCTACTTGGAGAGCCTGGTGAAGAGACTATCACTTGCCGCGGTCGAAGAACTCCTGCCGAGGATGTGGCTTGAGGTCCTACCCGAGGGGATAGTGGACGGTAAGGACCTTTGCTTGCTGATGATTGGCCCTGAAAAATTTAATTTATAAGATCAGTTTTGTAACAATATAGGTTTTCTGGAATTATCCAGAAGTGTCATTGTACAACAGTTATCCTATTTGTGATTAATTTGTAGGAAGAGTCCGGGAAGTTTTGCTATGCAATTGATGCCATAATAAATCAACTACCTTCAGCAAGTTGACTAAGTGTATAAAATAAGGACAAGATGAAATAAAAATAAATACGATTGTGTCGGTAAAAAAATCGTATAATTCGGGGTGTTCACAATTGACGCATCTGTCGTTAATGTAGTATATATAATTATTTGAAAATTATACCGCATTAAAATTGTACGACGTTGGGGGTTAAGTCTAACATGAGGATATACTTACTAGTATCTGGTGTAATGGGACCTGTGGCTGTGGGCCTCGCGGGCCCGAGACTGCTGAGCGAGGAGGAGGAGGAAACGGAGCCGCTGAGAGCCGAGACGGCTCTCGGCCCGCCCCCAGAGATCCCACTGGTGCTACCGCCGCCGGAGGACACGCACTGCGACTGTCTCCACGCGGCCCGGATGGCCTGCCGCGACGACCTGTCTGGAAAGGCCCCCTCTAAATACCAACAACACCCCCACACATCGATACACTAACTACTTTGGTTTGTCTCTAAAGCCCAGGCATTTCTTTCGTACGATTTACAAGTATTCTAATATACACATACAGAGAGTATTGACATTAAATTTTGACTGAATCTAGTCAAGATGTCACTCTCTTCTTTTTTATCCAAATTCCTTACTGGTTTACTCACTTTGTATTAATCTCTGAAACGGATAAAAAAGAAGAGAGTGAAATCTTGACTAGATTCAACATCTTGACTAGATTTAGTTAAAATTTAATGTTAATACTCTCTTCTTACCATAGATGGTAGCTCATCTAAAAAATTTTTTTCTAGTTTTCAAAATTAAGGTGTTAATTAAATAAAACGAAAATCGTCAATTTCGGTTTTCCCCAAATATATCTGAAACCGGATCTGATATTTGAAAATACGCATCTCTTTTTCCATTTAGCCAACTTTAACAATAGTGTTAAATTAAATAAAGAAAACTATCTAAAACGGACTAGTGGCGTCTGTGAGTCATGGACCAAAATTTACCCGTTTTCGAGGATGCTGAGCACGATGGCGGTATCAGAATTTCTATTTTCGACTGCTGAACCCCCTAAAACGGCCTGTTTCGTCTCCAAAGGACACCTACCCGGTGAACAAAGACGTCTGCTATGGAGAAAGGTAAACAAATTCTGTTTCAAATGAGGCTCCAAAAATAACTATTAAAGTAAAAATAAATTCAAAACTGACAACTTCAAAACATATATTTTTCTAACTGACAACGTCAAAAATCTAAAATCTATATACAGGGTATAAAATCGAGTTTCTCCAACACGGCCAAAAACTACCCCATAAAGGGGTTAAACGGGCAGCACATCATTTCCCGGGTAATAAACGTCTTTCTTCCCGTTTTCGAGGATGTTGAGCACGGTGGGGTGAGTTTTGACCTGTGGAGGGGTAGGTGAGGGTCAGAAGTAATCTTCAACGCCACCATCGTGCTCAGCATCCTCGAAAACGGGGAGAAAGAGGTTATTTTAAAGGGAATGATGTTCTACCCGTTTAACACCATAGTTTTTAGTCGTTTGAGGGGTTCGGCTGGCGAAAAGAGAAATTCTAATACCATCATATCGTGTTCAGCATCCTCGAAAATGTGAGCACAGGCGTTAAAAAGAAGAAATAAAAACACCTCTGTCGGGGATGAATTTTGGCCGGTGGAGGGGTTGGTGAGATTCGGAAGTAACATTTAACACACCTCCGTCTTCAGCATCCTCGAAAACGGAGGGAAAGACCTTTTTTAAAGGGAAATGATGCGCTGCCCGTTTAACCCATTTAGGGGATAGTTTTTGGCCGTTTTAGGGGGTTCAGCAGTCGAAAATAGAAATTCTGATACCGCCATCGTGTTCAGCATCCTCGAAAAGGAAGGTACTCTCGATCCGGGTAAATTTTGGTCCATTTTTCATGGTTTTTTCCGACTCACAGACACCACTAGACGTACAAAATTTTTTCAAGTAAAGAGCGCCGTTACACAACAGCAAGGGGGTGGGGGCGGACGCCCCCCCCTGGATTTTAGATTTATTAGTCGAAACGAGATAAACTTAAATTTGCTGGAGTTCGGTAGATTTCGCGGTCGCTCGTCGAGACCATGTGACTCGCAACAAACAGGCTCTTCATTTCCATTTAATGCAATACTTTGATTTGAAAAAATGTGCCCCCCCCCCCCGGCATTTTTTGTAACGGCGCCCATGCACAAATGATTCGTTATTTGGATAATGAGTTTGCACTTTTTAATTTGGTAAAATCTTTCTTTCTCTACCATAGTGAATCTCGTATAGACTTTTACTTTCTTTCTCGTATCAATTCGTTTACATCAAAATTTTCCTGGAATTCTGGGGCAAATGTTTTATGAATTAAAATTAAAAAAAAAAAAACTTCGTCAGAAATGAAAATCGACGTCACTCCAAAATTTCAAATTATTAATAGGGCTCATTCTGAAATGAGGGCTAAACTCTAAGCTTGCTAAAGACAAACAGTGTTCAGATTTATTTTCAGCAGGTTCATTTTCTTCAATATTAATATGCGACAGTTTACATACAAAAAAAGAAATACTTTGTTATACAGGGTGATTCATTAGTGCGATAAAGGCCAATATCTTCTAAATCATTAAAGTTATAAAAACAAAATTTTGCAAGATTGTAGCCGGCCTTAAGGCTCATATTTTAAAATTAGTTGCAATTATACAGGGTGTTCCAGAACATTAATTACTTTGATGTTAGTTTACGCTGCAAAGATTTAAAAATCCTGGAGGAGTCCATCGTTGTCGATGATGGTGTTGTGTGGTTTTTCTGGGTTTTCCCACAACTGTAAAGCAAAGCACAAGCTGCAGAGCTTCTGGGGTTCACTCGTAAGGGAGTGAATTGCAGGGCGTATATTATTATTATTATTACCGCGCCAGATCAAAGTAAATTTTTTTAAATGGGACACCCTGTATATTACTTTAAATTTGAATTCTGCTTTACTTCGCAATTGCAACAATATGAAGTTGTAATAAGTTATACAGGGTATTTAAAAAGTTCTGACCACTTTTTCATGAGAATCGTAATGAGTTCAACGCTCTGCATCCTTTAAACAACACAAATACAAATTAATCTTTTACATTCATACGACTGTGATGGTCGTCTAGTTTAATAATTCACTAGACCTCCTTCCATATTTTGAAAACCGTATACAGGGCGAGTCCAAACTCGAATACATCATTTTCACACCATTTTTAAATGGATCACCCTGTATTTTATGTCGGCAACTGAAAGCTATTTTACTATACTTTAAGTTTTATTGAGTATTCCCTATACCCAAATGGAATAGTTTTGGAGATATTTCAAATTTATTATTAAAAATTGTACTTCCATTAAAAACGACTTTAAAAACCACCTAAGTATGATTATTATTATTATTATTATAAATTAATAAACAATCATATCTAAAATTATAAAAGATGCTCAAAGAGACCACCCTCTACATCGATGCAGTGTTGAAGACGGTCGTCAAAAGATCGACTTACATTTAAAAGCATTTGCACATTAACACTTTGAAAAGCCTTGCCTTATTCTCTCTTTCATATCATCTCGTGTAGTGACAGGTACTTTGCATACCTGGTCTTTAACATAACCCCAGAAAAAAAAATAATTTTAGATATGATTGTTTATTAATTTATAATAATAATAATAATAATAATAATAATAATAATAATAATCATACTTAGGTGGTTTTTAAAGTCGTTTTTAATGGAAGTACAATTTTTAATAATAAATTTGAAATATCTCAAAAACTATTCCATTTGGGTATAGGGAATACTCAATAAAACTTAAAGGATAGTAAAATAGCTTTCAGTTGCCGACATAAAATACAGGGTGATCCATTTAAAAATGGTGTGAAAATGATGTATTCGAGTTTGGACTCGCCCTGTATACGGTTTTCAAAATATGGAAGGAGGTCTAGTGAATTATTAAACTAGACGACCATCAGAGCGTTGAACTCATTAAGATTCTCATGAAAAAGTGGTCAGAACTTTTTAAATACCCTGTATAACTTATTACAACTTCATATTGTTGCAATTGCGAAGTCAAGGAGAATTCAAATTTAAAGTAATATACAGGGTATCCCATTTAAAAAAATGTACCTTTGATCTGGCACGGTGTTCTGGAACACCCTGTACAATTGCAACTAATTTTAAAATATGAGCGTTAAGGCTGGCTACAATCTTTCAAAATTTTGTTTTTATACCTTTAATGATTTAGAAGATATTGGACTTTATCGCACTAATGAATCACCCTGTATAGTGATTATACAACTCATCATTTAGCGAATACCAGCTGCAATTTTTACTTACTTAGCATCTATTGATAAACGAATATACCTTTGACGACGTGGTATAATCGTTTTCGTATTTCGCTTCCTTTAATCTTGAAAAGTTTGATTGAAATGATTTTTGTTGTATTAACGTTGAGACATGAGCTAAAGAAATTATTTATAGAAACTGCTGAAAATATTCTGCTACATCACAACTACCATGTCCAAAACTTTGTATATTTGTTGGGTTATGTTTGTTTATAATATTGATGATATTTGAAGTAACTACACATAAACGTTTCTAAATGTTTTGATTTGATGAATGTAAGTCAGCATTTGCACATGGTATGCGTAAAAATATATTTGTAGATGTTATGTGGGTGTTGTCACATTAAAACTAATTGTAACACATAAAACGATTAAGTTACTGTACCAAAAACGACGACAATTTGGCGTATAAGACTGAGATAGGTGGCAGATACAAATGAATATGTTAAATTTTTTTAAAAATATTACAAAAATTATTTTATTCCCACTAGTTCAGTCGAACGGTAGTTTTAGGTGGAAAATTTTGGTGTAATTGTTTTTAGTGGTTTATTTTATGTTTTTTGGGGTGCAGAATTTGACGTTTCGATTGTATTAAAAGAAATTTTAAGTAAATAAAATGTAGTAATCATTTTTATAGTTTACTGAAAGTTGCACCTTAATCACTCAAATAAATAATAGTAGGGGAGGCCAAGCGGGGATTTTCCGCGTTACTCGAGCGCGTCAGAAATACATATGAGGAGAAACCTTGCACCCTGTAATGTACCCCTACTATATATGAACCCTTAATATAGGGGAGTGCGTTGAGGGCAGCCCGTCAGATTAGTAAAAAAAAATTGATCCTCAGAAAAACTCGAGCGCGTCAGACTAAGAAAAGTTAAGTATATCCAGAAAAGTGTATATGTCAATTTGAGCATGACATAAGGAAATGAGCGAGTTACAGAGTTGTAAAAAAAAATGTCACCTCGAAATACTCGAGCGCGATTGAATTTTTTTTTATTTTGAAGGAAATTCTATCTGGATTACGAAAAACATATAATCTGACGGTTTTCTTGGGGCGATGTAGCTAAAACTACCGATAAAGGATGAAGGGTACAGATGCTGAGAACTTTGTATTCCCCACTCCGCGCCTCTCGTTTCTTCTTACTCTTTCTCTATCTTTCACTCCCTCGCAAAGTTCCCACACTATAATCTAAAGAAGTCACATTCCATAGGCGTACTTTGCAAAATAAGTTTCTATAATATAAATAAGGTCACTTCATATAAAATGGTATACAAGTACTTCGTAGATTAAATTTTGAATGAAAAACAAAAGTTATATTATTTATAAAAAATAAAAATAAACCTTATGCTTCTGACAAAATTGTTGCACTATGACATTGAACGAATTAAATGTAATTAATAAGTAACAAGGAGGGTTAGAATTGTCTTTTCTGAGGTTTATTATTATAAGGTCTATTAAGTTTTCTATTGCTATATCCACTTTCCAAAACGAATTTTCCACCTTTTTAACATGAACATTTACTCCAATGTTCTCCATTTACATCTGAAACTGTCTTAAAAAACAAATCTGGCACATCAGATAATTTAAATGTTGTATTGTTTCGAGAAACCAGATCAGTTCAATGAGATTTAACGTGGTAAGGAGGCAATCTGAGAATTTCAATATTGAAGTATCGCGAATTATTGATCATGAACTGTCATTTGTAGATGTGCTACCATCTATGGTAAGAAGAGAGTATTGACATTAAATTTTGACTGAATCTAGTCTCTCTTCTTTTTTATCCCTTTCAGAGATTAATACAAAGTGAGTAAACCAGTAAGGAATTTTAATTTATTAGATTCGACATCCTAAGACCGGTTTCTGCCTTTCGGCTTCATCAGTTAGGCTTTTCGAATCCAATAAATAAAAATTTCAAACTCGTACAAGTCAATAGCTATATCCGCTATAAGATAACATTTTTAGATGTGCTACCATCTATGGTAAGAAGAGAGTATTGACATTAAATTTTGACTGAATCTAGTCAAGATGTCACTCTCTTTTTTTTTATCCCTTTCAGAGATTAATACAAAGTGAGTAAACCAGTAAGGAATTTTAATTTATTAGATTCGACATCCTAAGACCGGTTTCTGCCTTTCGGCTTCATCAGTTAGGCTTTTCGAATCCAATAAATAAAAATTCCAAACTCGTACAAGTCAATAGCTATATCCGCTATAAGATAACATTTGTAGATGTGCTACCATCTATGGTAAGAAGAGAGTATTGACATTAAATTTTAACTGAATCTAGTCAAGATGTCACTCTCTTCTTTTTTATCCCTTTCAGAGATTAATACAAAGTGAGTAAACCAGTAAGGAATTTTAATTTATTAGATTCGACATCCTAAGACCGGTTTCTGTCTTTCGACTTCATCAGTTAGGCTTTTCGAATCCAATCCAAGCGGACTTGTACGAGTTTGGAATTTTATTTATTGGATTCGTAAAGCCTAACTGATGAAGTCGAAAGACAGAAACCGGTCGAATCTAATAAATTAAAATTCCTTACTGGGTTACTCACTTTGTATTAATCTCTGAAAGGGATAAAAAAGAAGAGAGTGACATCTTGACTAGATTCAGTCAAAATTTAATGTCAATACTCTCTTCTTACCGTAGATGGTAGCACATCTACAAATGTTATCTTATAGCGGATATAGCTATTGACTTGTACGAGTTTGGAATTTTATTTATTGGATTCGAAAAGCCTAACTGATGAAGTCGAAAGACAGAAACCGGTCTTAGGATGTCGAATCTAATAAATTAAAATTCCTTACTGGTTTAATGAACTGTCATGTCCCGATCATGAAGAAGCGGATACAAAAGTTGTATATTTTGCTTGTAAAATGAAAGAAGACTCCATTGTTACCATCAGAACTTCTGATACAGATATCGTTGTAATTATGTTAGCCAACATGGAACATATTAAATCGTCGGTAAAAATCTGGATTGATCTCGGAGTAGGTAATGCACGCCGTTATATCGCCATTTCCGCTCTTTCTGCTAAATTGGGCCTACTTGTTTCACAAGCACTACCAGCTCTGCATGCGCTAACGGGATGTGATTACGACCCAGCTTTTTACAGGCGAGGCAAAAAAAGGCCTTTAGATATTTTAATGGGATCTGAAACTTTTCAACAAGCATTTGCAAACTTGGGATCTGAAGCTTATGCTGTTGAAGAATTATCTCTCCCCATTGAATCTTTCATCTACCATTTGTACGATTAAAAAAACTAGCTAATGTCAATAGTGCCAGGATGGAATTATTTAATAAAACGTACAAAGTATCTGATGCCTCTCAACCCTTCTCATTAAATGTGCCGCTAATTTATTTTTGTGCTCACTTCTTGTGTTTTACATTTTCTGTTTCCACAAACCTCTTCTTCGGAAACTCTCGAGTCGCATACATTCTACTGGCTAAAAGCAGTTTCTGTAACATCTATCCGGAATGTCGATCATTTTATCAATTATATCAAATCACCCTTGGAACATTTGAATGTTACAGGAACTGTCAACAAACATGACATTTTATTATCGAAGTGAATTTATAGTTTAAATCTAATATTTTCTCGTTTCGAAATGAAATTATCCACCGAAGAAATGATAAACATGATCTAAATCAAATATTAGGTCTAAATTATAAATTCCCTTCGATAATAAAATGTCATCTTTGTTGACAGTACCTGAAACATTAAAATGTTCCAAGGGTGATTTGATATAATTGATAAAGTGATCTACATTCCGGATAAATGTTACAGAAACTGCTTTTAGCCAGTAGAATGTATGCAGTTCCGATATGCGACTCGAGAGTTTTCGAAGGAGAGGTTTGTGGAAACAGAAAATGTGAAACACAAGAAGTGAGCAAAAAAATAAATTAGCGGCAAACCAACGACGCTGAAGGAAAAATAGAATTAGAGGATTTCTTCGTTCTACTACAAGATCAACTTTAACTGAAGTCGTAGATAGACTTTTTATGCATAGCTCAAAACGGCTGATTGTCTGAACATCTACTGTAAAATGACAGTTTTTTACATTTTTTTGTTCCATGTTTGTCCATCATTGAATAAAAAAATATCATTATTGCTTTTATGACATTTTTCATACTTTCTTTAAGAATTAGATGCGTTTCCGGTGAAAATTAAGTAGGCAAACCCTACATTTTCTGGAAGCTCATAGTGTTGACTATTCTGGTATGGCACTATATACAGGGTGTTCTATTTGAAAAAAACTGAGAAAAAAATGATCCCGAGTTTTCGTTGCCCCTGTATGGGAAAAGTGCCATTCGGTAAATTTATGAATATGAAATCAAAATACACCATTTTCGAGGATATTTGGTGAAAAATTTTTGTTATTCCTAATTATTGATTTTGAGATATTTGGTGTTGAATGAACCCATTTTGGGACATAAATGTGACCATAACTTCAGAACCACCTGGTATAAACCCATACAACCCTATATTTCTGAGAAGCACTCTTCCGAAGGAATTCAATCGAGTAAAAATATATAGGCTGTTTCATTTAAAAAAACATAACTTTGATAAGTCACACATTTATGGGACACCCTGTATGTTGGTAGTTATTTTTGGAACATAGCTTTCATTGCTATTTACAACTTTTATTTGAAACATTTTTTCCTATCTTCAAAAGGGAAGCAGCTATCCGCACGCATCGTTGATACACCCGGTATATATACATCTTGTTTTTATTACATCCAGTAATAACCAGAAAAAACGAATTTTTTTATTTTAAAATTGGCAGATTACCAATATCCCTCCATGTAATTGTCAGAGTATCATTTAGGACGTCTAAGACATCAAGTTAAACCCTCTGTATAAAACTCTGACGCGCTCGAGTATTTCAAGGTCACATTTTTTTTTTTTAACTTTCAAAAATCAGTCATGACTTTTGGTCACGTTCAAATCGTCAGTCATTTCAAGCGGACACTATTTTGAGTTCACTTAACATTCCCTCTGAATTTCTGACACGCTCGAATAACTTTTTTTTTTTTTGTTTTTTTACCTCTTTTTACGGCCACCCCCCCACCCCCCCCCCCCCCCCCCCACCCCCCACTAGTTAATATCTATCGGTTATCAGAAAGACAAAACGCGTATACACTATGAATGTCTCACGCGCTCGAGTATTTCCATGTGACTGTTTTTTTTTACATTTTTGAAAATTTTTACACGCTCTTCCCCCCACTTAACTTAAATTTTTTTCGTTTTAGAACCTAATCTTCACAATCCAATAGGTCCCCATGACGCTTTAGTAACTGCAAATTTAGCATCTCGGCCTCCCCTACTATAAAGAAACCGGACATGATCCCTTAGGGATTCACCTTTCAATTATTTCTTTATTTTTAACATATTCAGTTGATATCTTTCTAAAAAAAAAGCATCCTACAGTGTCGGTCAAGAGTTACAACTACACATTACCTGAGTGATGGTGCTTCGGTGTAGGCCATATTTGCAAGAGGTACTTAAGCACGCTGATCGGTTGTTGATAGTCGATATCGTAATGGGGTTTGGTACTGGCCGTTGGAGTCATTGTCTCGCTGGTCTGCAGAATTAGCGGAGGAGCTAGAGCCGTCGCCAAATTTTGGGCAGACATCTTGTTACGATCCGATGCCGATACGACCAGAGCCAGATGATCCATTAGGAATATTAAGGTAGCCTGAAAATTATAAAAAAAATACCATGGTGTAGCTATAGTCCAGTAATAGCTAACTATTTCATGGAAATTTTCGAGGCCAAAGCGTTGACTACGGCAGAAAAACGACCAAAGTGTTGGTTTCGATATGTGGACGATACATTTGTTATTTGGAGCCATGGCGAGAGAGAACTTCAAAACTTCCTCTTACACCTCAACTCTATCAACCCAAAAATTCAATTCACTATGGAGATAGAAAAGGAAGGACGCCTACCGTTTTTGGATGTTTTGGTATCAAGGAGGCCGAATGGAAAGCTTGCGCATACCGTGTATAGAAAACCAACACACACTGACCGATACCTCAACAACGGATCAAACCATCATCCCAGACAAAAAAGGGGAGTCATGAAAACTCTGTCTGTGAGAGCCAAGAGAATATGTGAGCCGGCAGAATTGGAACGGGAAATGAAACATCTAGAAAGAGCCTTTGGTCGGAATGGATACAGCAGACACGAGTTCCATAGGGCCGTCCGTCCAAGGAATGTAGAGCACCAAGAAGAAACAACGGGAGATGATGAGGAAAAGCGCGGTTGGACCAGTCTACCATATATCCATAAAGTCACGGATAGGATCGGCAGGCTACTGGAAAAACACAAGGTCAAGACTGTGTTTAAACCCACTCGTACAATACAACAGAGCTTGAGATCGGCCAAAGACCTCAGAGATCCCCTATCAGCGCCCGGAGTTTATAGAGTTCCATGTAGCTGTGGGTCGGTGTACATTGGCACCACAAAGCGCAGTGTCAACACGAGAATTACGGAACACAAAAGGAGTTGAAGGCTGGGACAAACACAAAAGTCAGCCGTAGCAGAGCACGCTCTCTCTGAAGGTCACAACATTCTTTTTAACGAGGTGGAGATTTTACATCAAACGCAGCGTTACTATCCGAGACTAACCAAGGAAGCCATTGAGATATTTAAGCACGACAACAATTTTAACCGAAAGGAAGAAATTACGTTCCTAAACCCAGACTGGAAGCGAGTTCTTCGACATACATCAAGTACGCCGAAACCTCGCTCCACCACCACCACCATCCCCACCCCAGCCCCCCTACTGCAGCGCAACGGCGGGGGTATAAATACGACCGAGCGAACCACTGTCGAACACCCAAACATAAGGGTGGAAATAGCAAAATTGGCGATTCTTAGATAAAAAAACTGGGAAACAGCTCCTGCCCACACAGGCCCCAACCAACACACACAAAACATAACATACCAGCGCGCACAGAAACCTTAGGAAAAATTAGCTAGCTAGGTTACTAATATTGTAATCAGGGCCTCACACTGAAAAGGAGGAAAACTCCTATAGCAGGGAATTAGGAAAATGAAATGTCCTAGAAAATGTAATATATACCAAATGAAAATAAATAATAAACTAAAAAAAAAAAAAAAACCACTGTCGAATCAGTCAACGTCGGGAAGGACGGGAGATCACTTCGTCGCCTTTGATAATGTCTACCGCAGCTGTAGACGAAACGTCAGGAAGAAATTCCATTGGACCACGGCTTAAAAGCCCGGAAAACACTTTAGATTTTAATACCAACAAAAGTTAAGAAAGAGTTAAAAGTCGGTTACTCACTCTATTTATTCTAGGTAAGCAATCCAATATGGAGAACATAAGTTTCGCGTTGCCCTCGGGATCGTCAGGCAAACAAACGCTCAATGCGTCGACCATCATTTGGTAGAGGCATTTAGTGAATAACGGTTCGGGTAATTCTCGCAAATAGTCTTTTAGCACTCCCGTTATAACGTTTATATCCGGCACGTTGTCCGGACTCAAGTCTACGGACCGACTATTCCTTTCGAAAGCTTCACGGAGGATGCGCTTTTTCGTTGCGGATCCACAGAGACGGTAGAGGCCTAAAAAAACACCAAGAAGTTAATACAATTATGAAAGATCGCCTTCAAAATTGACTTACCTATTATATCGAGACCTCGCCTTTCAACCTCTTCGACACATCTCCTTACGATTATAGGAATGTGTTGTGTGCTTGTCACTAGCCCCGTTGCCACTCCTCCGGGCACACCACCAGTCTTACTTTCTCGATTTACCTAAAAAAAAGTTAAATAGTATACGACTAGGTGTTACATGGTCTATAAGCTAACAGAATCAGCCAGAGAATACTTGAAAATATTCCCGGCGAGCAAGCGGGATTCCGCCCCCAACGCAGCTGCGCAGATCAGGTGCTGTCGCTGACGACATTTATAGAGTCCGGATTTCAGAAGAAACAAAAAGTAGCTGCAGCATTTATAGACCTAACGGCAGCCTACGACACCGCCTGGAGGGTCTGATATATAAACTGATCCTGCAAAAGGATAATCGAACTGGGGAAGATGCGACGACTCCCTTCATAGATGGAGTAAACTTCCCTCTACGGCTTGCGATTGTGGTGAGAGAGACAGACTGCGAAGCACATAGTGCAGGAATGTCCGATAAGGGCATTCGCAGGAGCCCCACAGGATTTCCTAACGGCATCCCAGGAGTCAATTGGATATATATCTAATCTAGTTATTTGTTTGTAATTTGATTTGTGTTCCACTATATACAACTTAGTGTCTGATATACCTTTATATATAATACGTCTTTGTTCTTCTCTTTGTGCTGTGACGTTAAGTCATACTTTAAGCGAGTCATAGTTGCTATCCGCCGACCGGGGGGTTTGGGGGGGCCGGTTAGGCCCCCCCATTCCC
Source organism: Crepidodera aurea (assembly GCA_949320105.2). Classification (NCBI taxonomy): domain Eukaryota; kingdom Metazoa; phylum Arthropoda; class Insecta; order Coleoptera; family Chrysomelidae; genus Crepidodera; species Crepidodera aurea. The sequence goes on from OX439477.1 coordinate 25,898,917, forward strand.
TCCATGAGGAATTAATACCCATCCGCCAAGACTTACATCGATTTGCATAACGCTTGGAGCTGGCTAGGCTCGGATACTAGCTGCCCTATCACTAGTGCCTCCGACACCTCAAGCGCCTGCCAGTAGGCTGAGGTTCATTCCCTTACGGGGGCATCGACGGCAGATGGCCAGTACCCACTCACTGCTAGGCTTGGTATAGATACCCTGCTTAACGCATTACAGGCGCAGCATCTCGAAGAACCTCCACCCCGGGTAATACCTATACCTCGAACATGAGCCCCGTAGGACCGTTACCATGACTCTCATTACACACCTATAGCCCGATGTGGCGAGGCACGGGTCTGCGGCTACTCCTACCCACGGAGTGATGAGACCAGGCTTGGATCCTAGTGCCCAGCAAGCTGAGTCCGACACCTTCAAGCGCCGTCTCACCGGCAGCACCGTTGGGGATAGGCCCTTACGCCCCCCCGCTAAAGTCTTTAGCTTCCACATTCATGGTTCAACTAGACCCCAGCTATAAATCCTAACCTGAGCGAAACCACGGCCCCTGAGAGGCCGACACCATACCGGGTGGCGATTACTAGCCAAAGTAATCGGGGCTCCACCCGCCCTCAGATACTTATGTTACCGAAGCAGCATCGGAACGTTTGATAAGTCACCGTCGGGATTGCTCCCTACCACACATCTATTACTACAGCCAGAGATTAAGACAGGCCCCTCGTTGCCCAGGATTGCCTGGGATTGAGGGACTGACCATAGTTTTAGGGGTAAACGCCGTATGGTCTGCCAAGGAGTTCTGCTTGGATCGGAGTCCCTGGTATAGTACCGTTAGGATGCTCCTCACCTTCAGAGTTAGACTCGGATGTTAGTGTCTTGAGAGCTGCGAGGACACGCAGCTTTGCCGCAAGAGCCGACACCTCAAACGTCTACTCAGGGCATATGCTCCAGCGTTTACCCGCCACCTTTATATATAATACGTCTTTGTTCTTCTCTTTGTGCTGTGACGTTAAGTCATACTTTAAGCGAGTCATAGTTGCTATCCGCCGACCGGGGGGGCCGACCATTTGCATAACGCTTGGAGCTGGCTAGGCTCGGATACTAGCTGCCCTATCACTAGTGCCTTCGACACCTCAAGCGCCTGCCAGTAGAGTAGGCTGAGGTTCATGCCCTTACGGGGGCATCGACGGCAGATGGCCAGTACCCACTCACTGCTAGGCTTGGTATAGATACCCTGCTTAACGCATTACAGGCGCAGCATCTCGAAGAACCTCCACCCCGGGTAATACCTATACACGAACATGAGCCCCGTAGGACCGTTACCATGACTCTTATTACACACCTATAGCCCGATGTGGCGAGGCACGGGTCTGCGGCTACTCCTACCCACGGAGTGATGAGACCAGGCTTGGATCCTAGTGCCCAGCAAGCTGGGTCCGACACCTTCAAGCGCCGTCTCACCGGCAGCACCGTTGGGGATAGGCCCTTACGCCCCCCCGCTAAAGTCTTTAGCTTCCACATTCATGGTTCAACTAGACCCCAGCTATAAATCCTAACCTGAGCGAAACCACGGCCCCTGAGAGGCCGACACCATACCGGGTGGCGATTACTAGCCAGAGTAATCGGGGCTCCACCCGCCCTCAGATACTTATGTTACCGAAGCAGCATCGGAACGTTTGATAAGTCACCGTCGGGATTGCTCCCTACCACACATCTATTACTACAGCCAGAGATTAAGACAGGCCCCTCGTTGCCCAGGATTGCCTGGGATTGAGGGACTGACCATAGTTTTAGGGGTAAACGCCGTATGGTCTGCCAAGGAGTTCTGCTTGGATCGGAGTCCCTGGTATAGTACCGTTAGGATGCTCCTCACCTTCAGAGTTAGACTCGGATGCTAGTGTCTTGAGAGCTGCGAGGACACGCAGCTTTGCCGCAAGAGCCGACACCTCAAACGTCTACTCAGGGCATATGCTCCAGCGTTTACCCGCCACCTTTATATATAATACGTCTTTGTTCTTCTCTTTGTGCTGTGACGTTAAGTCATACTTTAAGCGAGTCATAGTTGCTATCCGCCGACCGGGGGGGCCGACCATTTGCATAACGCTTGGAGCTGGCTAGGCTCGGATACTAGCTGCCCTATCACTAGTGCCTCCGACACCTCAAGCGCCTGCCAGTAGAGTAGGCTGAGGTTCATGCCCTTACGGGGGCATCGACGGCAGATGGCCAGTACCCACTCACTGCTAGGCTTGGTATAGATACCCTGCTTAACGCATTACAGGCGCAGCATCTCGAAGAACCTCCACCCCGGGTAATACCTATACACGAACATGAGCCCCGTAGGACCGTTACCATGACTCTTATTACACACCTATAGCCCGATGTGGCGAGGCACGGGTCTGCGGCTACTCCTACCCACGGAGTGATGAGACCAGGCTTGGATCCTAGTGCCCAGCAAGCTGGGTCCGACACCTTCAAGCGCCGTCTCACCGGCAGCACCGTTGGGGATAGGCCCTTACGCCCCCCCGCTAAAGTCTTTAGCTTCCACATTCATGGTTCAACTAGACCCCAGCTATAAATCCTAACCTGAGCGAAACCACGGCCCCTGAGAGGCCGACACCATACCGGGTGGCGATTACTAGCCAGAGTAATCGGGGCTCCACCCGCCCTCAGATACTTATGTTACCGAAGCAGCATCGGAACGTTTGATAAGTCACCGTCGGGATTGCTCCCTACCACACATCAATTACTACAGCCAGAGATTAAGACAGGCCCCTCGTTGCCCAGGATTGCCTGGGATTGAGGGACTGACCATAGTTTTAGGGGTAAACGCCGTGTGGTCTGCCAAGAAGTTCTGCTTGGATCGGAGTCCCTGGTATAGTACCGTTAGGATGCTCCTCACCTTCAGAGTTAGACTCGGATACTAGTGTCTTGAGAGCTGCGAGGACACGCAGCTTTGCCGCAAGAGCCGACACCTCAAACGTCTACTCAAGGCATATGCTCCAGCGTTTACCCGCCACCTTTATATATAATACGTCTTTGTTCTTCTCTTTGTGCTGTGACGTTAAGTCATACGTTAAATAAATAACATCAGGTGACTTTCCTGAGTAAAGTACTTACCACGGTTTCCAAATCCACGCCAAAAAGTGGCGTGCTTCTAGATAAAGTCAATGTGGAAAGAGGTCTTCTTCGGTATAGAGTTTGCGAATCGGTGTGTCTCAGTCTCAAATATAATGTGCCTGAAAACATAACGAATGTTTAGTAAATAATCATAATGTACTTCAATATCTACCTCTGGGTTCGATTTTAAGTGCTAACTGGTGTATAGGACCGGACTTGAGCAGAGTGGGTAAATAAACGGAACCTTTGTAGCACAATTTGTGCCTATATTGAGGATCCCAAGAATATATCAGAAGATCCAATTCCCGGTTGTTGACCAAATCGAGTTCGAAACTTTCGTCCCAGTCAAATACGAGGTCTCCTGTCCTTACCTTAAAAAATAAGTTGTTAATTGATTTAAAATAACTCTTCTCTTCTTTTCGCTATTTTATTAGATTTTAAAAACAATTTACTTACTACTGTTCGAGCTTTATGTACACGATCGCATTCTAAAACGCAGTAGAGATCTCTGACAGCAGTTGGACCTGAAACAATTATTTAGTTGTATGAACCTGTTCATTAAATATCGTGCAGATTTTTTCGTAACGTTTACCTGTGATGCTTGGAGCTCCTCCACTAGGCGTAACCGGTGTCGTTGCTGCCGACGTTCCTGTAGAAGGTCTTAACCCTCGTCCTGCCAGCAAATGCACCCACAGCATCCCACTAATGGGTTCGTCGGAGGATAATCCTCCAGGTCCTGCTGCCAACTGTGACAGGCCTAGGAAATGTCAATTTATATTTAGTATAAGAAGCTCTGTAAAATATCTTCATTTGAACTTTTCTGGACTTAGAAAACGAATCTTTTCTATCGAATTTCACAATTCTTGACCCAAATATCCGTTTACCTGTGATTGAAGTTCCTCCTACGAGTCCGGTCGGCTTGTCGAGTTTGTATTTTAAGAATTCAGCGGGATTGATGTCAAGTTGCCTCTGACCTCTCGGAAGTGTGCCACTCGGGGTGGGTACGGGGCTAGGAGCCCCCGTTCTTACGGAATCCAGGTCGAGGAGTTGCCTCATGCGTCGCATCGATGGAGATCTCGAACTACTAAGAGCTACAAAAACAAGTTTTAACGTTTTTTTTACGTAATTTTGATGTCTGCTAAAACGAGTTAGTCTCTGCGTGTATTTTCATCGTTATAGACGAGCAAATAGTAAAGTAAAACTGTTTCCAAATCTGTTCGAGTTGAATTAATTTCCACATATTTTTTTATGTTACCCTTACAACTACCCAACCGATTTCCACTTATGATTATTCATGCTGCGAACGAAAATCTGGTAGTCATCATTCGTAACGCGGAAAATTAATTTCGGATATGGAATATCAAATGTCAAAGTTTACAAATCTCTTTTGAGTTACGAACAAACATCGGTCGCGCCAAATTTCGCTAACAATGGAAACGAGTTGGAAATTAATCAATCTCTCCGGGAGGTACACACGGTTGGTTAGTTTTAAGTGGAATTCCTCCACTCACGCGAATTTACTAATAGACCTATTATTATGGAAAATGGGATATTATTGTTAGAGTTAATGATCCATACACAGAGTGTAACAAATAAACTTGTATGTCACTGTGCTCTTACCTGATGTGATATGTTGAGTTGATAATGATCTCGCTGGGATACTGGACGTTTGCGACCTAGTAAAATGTCTATCCAACGTTGATGTTGCTCCTGGCCGACCGTAACCGCTGTATAAACCGCTTTCCATCTAAAAATTATTTTAAATAAAGTTACTTTGCACCAAAAGACAATTTCAACTTTTCTAAAATGATTGATATGGTCGGAAAGATCTAAAAAGAAAAAGCGCTACTGTGATCGCTAGATTTTAAGAGCCTATACTGGAATATGAATATCTAGCGAAATGGCTGTTGCACGTGGATAACCAAACGTCCCAGGACAACGCAAAACCACAGCTGCGTTGACTGTTCATGTCAGTATAAGAACAAAATGGATACGGTTTCTGCAGAATACGTAGAAAGGAGCTGGAGCTAGACAAATTACTGAATCGCAGAGAAAACATTGTTCAATTTCCAATTAAACATAAATTCAATCCATTCATTTTAAAACAAATCGGCAACACCGGCAACTGAGCATTCGCCAAATATATTTACAATAACGTTAAAAAATATTTCAACCATATGAGTGAGAATGAGACAAATTCGCACAGTGAGACGAAGACTCGAACGGATTTCCGACTCGCGCCATAGTACCATCACGTATTCACACGTACACAAACACACTTCCGGATTGAACGCCTGCGCATATGACGTAGGCGCATTCCTTTGTAGAGTCCATGTATAGTGTCACGGGGGAGCGTGGCTTAAACAAGAAGGTTCCTGAACAGTTTTTAATCAGTAAGATTTTCGCTGCGAATCAGGCAGGTCTTCTCCCTCGTCTCAAATACGACGTAATGTTTTTAAATTATTCAAGTGCTCCAACAGTGCAGAAAATTAAATGAGTAAGACTTTGGCCGCGAATGAAGCCAGATTACTCAAAATATTTTTCATCTACACTGTCCAAATGCAGTACAAAATTGATTGCTCAAGTAACTAGTATTCCGTTGAATTATTTTTCACCGTAAAATATGTCGTTATTATAAAAGATAAAATTACAAGTGATTTTCTGGGTGGCTACACAAATCATTTCAGAGTTATTTGTGTAACCAAATGTAATATTTTTATTTATTACGTTTATTTACATATACAAAACCTGCATCGGCCGACCTGGTAAACGGCTGCACAAGTCACTCTGCGTAACAAGAGTCAACACATATATTGGATTTAGTTAACCGAATTTATTAAAAGAAAGAGTTGATGTCAACATTAACGGATTAGATTTGTATATACTTACATTTTTGAGAGCGTCGTGGATATTCTCAGCACTGTAGGTGAATCTAGCCGCCCTCTGTTGATTCAAGACGTCTCTAGAAGCTCTAATTTGCTCGTAGATCGCCGACGTAGACGGCGTTCGACTCAACCATTGTCTGTACTCATCTGAAGAGAACACACTAGTTGACGATGGTATCCTTCCTTTCGTATGAAAATTAATAATACTTGTTGGGATGTATGATGATGAAACGTCGAAACGTTTAGTACCGAATGAACATGAGGCGTTTTTTTACCGATAAAGAAATGTTTATCGTACATAATTTAAAAATAAAGTTTCGAACATTTGGACAAGCTCGGTATTAATCAAAAATGAAATATATCTAACTGTAACACGTGTCTCTTGTGGGATTACTGGGATATCGAAACAAATTGAAGCAATTTCATCCATCGCGATTACATATCGACAGCCGATTGGAAAAACTGATTGAGAAATATACGATTATGAATTAAAAGTCAATTCGTCGATACGGAAGGTTTTTGTTTCGTATCTTTTGGGATTAAAAAATCATCAGGGGAGTTATGGAAATGGGATTTTATTTATAAAAAAATCTAATTAAAAAACGCATTAATCGAAGCGCAATTTAAGGAACCAAATAATCACAATTTTTTAAACAAAAAAGTATTCATCTTTGGCAAATCGGAATCACAACAAAAAACTCAAATTTAGTAAAAGTATTTTTTCTCCAACCATCAAAAAATGTTTTTGTACTATTTTCAGGTGCAAAAGCCATCAATTCCCTTACCGTACAAAAATTTGCTCGTGGCTTAGCAACACTTTTAATCCTAGGATTAAAAACGCTACTTTTAATCCTAGGACTAAAAGTAATTGCATTTGAGCTCTCTAATTGAAATTTGAAGAAAAAAACATTGTCTCTTACAAACTTAGTAAAACAAACTAATTGGGCAACTATATATAGGTATTTATTTGTTATTTATAGTGATATTGAATGTACAATTGGAACAATTATTGCCAAAATTCAAAGCACCACTGAAATTATCACTAACAATTTTCGAACGCAAATAATTATCGCCTATAATGGTAAACAAACGAGGTTTCTTGTTTTTTGTCTGCAAAATTTTTACGACCAGGACCGAGTCCATATCTTCAATGTCATCAATTTTCAAATGAACTAGTTCGTCACAACGCATAGCACCTCCAATTCCTAATACTAGAACAACCTTTATCATCAAATATACAGTATCAGGTGCCATATCCAGGAACAATTCAAAAGATTTTCATTAATGTTAGAACAACTCAAAATATTCTCCGTAACTGTTGATGAAACATTCGAGGAAATATCTGAACAGGTACTTGTACCTTCTTTGTCAGGTTGCAAGATTTTTCTGGCAGTATTCTCTTTGTTGATACGTGATTCTTTAATATATCCTTCTGCTACCGTACTCGATTTCCAACCTCCATGTCTTTTAAGACAAGTGAGGTCACCGCCACCATCAATAAGAAGTGTAGCAGATGTTCTTCTTAGCGAATGTCCAGTATACTCCTTCCAATTTTCTAAATTCAAAAATTTTGCAATTTCTTGCGGCACGGCACTAATTTTGTGAATACCAACAACCATTCTTTGACACTTCCCATTAACATACTTCAAAAATAAACGACGTTCCTGTATATTTGATGGCCGTAGTGCAACATATTTTCGAAATAAACGCAAATAATTATCGCCTATAATGGTAAACAAACGAGGTTTCTTGTTTTTTTAATATTTCTAAGTACTAAAAAACCGAAAAAACCGCTCGGCAAAAAAATATATAAAATATAAAAAGAAAAGTGTTTAGCCAAACTTTTCTATCGCTTTTCTTACCTCGGTCCCTTCTTATGGTCGAGGGCATCTCAGGTGCTGAAAGAGCCCCGTCACCTTCGTCCTGAATTAGGGACACACTTCTATCTCCGAATCTTTTATTCATGGCCAATCTAAGTGAAAAGAAAGCATTAACTAATGAAAGGTACGAGTATAAGAGGGCGAAAACTTTTTACTCTTACTTACTTACTTTTTCGGGTTATTATAAATTTGACATTTATTTTCGAGACGTTTCTTGTTAAAACGCCCTGTATGCTAAATTAACAGGCGCTTCGTTAGCTTAATTGAACGTATAACGTCAAATTAGGAATTAAGGAATTTAATTAGATTAGACATTCTCATACCTTGACGCTGCTCTCGTATCCCGCGGCAACGAATTAAATTTGGTGGTGATGTCCGACGTCCCTATGGAATTCTGACGTCCCAATGTCGGGATTGTGCTGTGCGGGATTCCCGCTGTACCTGCCGAACTTTGATTTCGTCTTAAAAAAATAATTAACTAGATTAATAAGGACCAAAGGTGAACTGACTGGTATCTCAATTGTCACAAAAGAACTAACCAGAAAAGGAATTTCTCGCAAAAACATAATAGTCTGCATTGACAGCAGACGAGCTCTACTAGCCTAGAATAGACAGCGTGTTACATCAGGGCTAGTATTAGAGTGCCATCAAGCTTTAGCTAACGCCTCGGTAGATAACAATATTATCCTGAGGTGGGTTAATGGACATGACAGGAGTAAAGGTTAGGAACTAGCTAAACTTTACACCCATGCTCAATCTATAAAGAAATGGGATGCAGTTTTGCCATGGTCACACTGGGCGATCCTGGGAAGCTGGCGTCGAAGAAATACTTGGCGATGACAAGGAAAAACCTACGTCTGGCAGTAGGATTTCTGACTGGCCATTGTCAACTAAGGAAACACCTCCATACAATGGGGCTAGTGGACACCCCTATATGCAGGATGTGTGAACAGGAAGACGAAACGATCAATCAGGTCCTATGCGATTGCCAGGAGTTATTGTCAATCCTATGCGATTGTCAATGAGAGAGTGAGTGTTCGGTGAGTCTTGGACTACACCTGCCGATATAAAGTAACTTGTCCACCTTCCTGGAAAAGACAGGATGGACGATGACCTAGAAGGACAACTCCTCGGGAGGATATAAAATTGTTCAAATGTGGCCTAAGTGCTGTGAGACTAACTCACCCTCCCTACTCTACAGATACAGATACAGAAGGACCAAAGATATGAAAAAAATTACCCGTTTTAAATGTACTTTCATTTAAAAAAAAAAGTCTCTAAACGCGCATCCATTACCGTAGCTAAAGCGCGATTTCACCGAGCACGGCGTAATTTTCATAAATTTTCAGCAAGTAATGAAACCTAATGCGCTGTCACATATTTCTCTCTACGAGAACGTTTATCTCAATGAAAACCATGAACCCATTCAGATTTCATAACGGAAAATTGTGCACGCTAAAAACACAAAAAGCCGTAAATGATTAATCGCTCTACTGGCGAGATGTACAGAGTGTCCAAGGGCATAATAAATTCGATACATCTAAAAAAAGACAATAGATGCGTATTCTGTAAAATTAAAAAAAAGTGTATTGTTTTTAAATTAAATGCCAAACACCAAATATTGATATAATTACTTTTTTACAAGTTTTAAGAGAAAAAAACGCGCGGTAAAAAAATCGCATGACCCAAAAAACTAGGCGGAAAATACACGTTTTGCTTTGAACAAATGACAGCTTTCTTAAAACACAATTTTCATAAAGTGAAATGGTATCGATGCTCTCGATAATTTTGAGGTTATGTTGAAAAATAATCAATACAGGAGTTTTAGATTTTTTAATTACCTACAACTTTTATATTAAACTTTTTTCGATAAGATGTATATTTCAGCCACAAATCTTAAAAAACCAATAGCCAACCCTCAAAGCGTATAATTAGCTACCCCCACCCTCCTTCCGGAACTTTTACTCAGTCGTCTGGATTTTTCTTAATTTATTTATAATGTATCCTAAATTTTCGGATCATCGACATACAGTATACTCTATCGAAAGTGCCTCGAAGAAAAAGTTGCAATATTTTTTTAATATTTTTGTATTTTCTTTGATATTTTTGTATTTTCTTTAATATGTTTCTCTTAATTTTCAGGTAAGACTCAACGTTATGGATTTATTCGTAAGTAGAAATATTAATATTACTATAAAATATAACAAAAATTGAAAAATTAGAATTTGGCGAAATATTTTCTAAAATTAAGGTTGGTACACCGATCTGTTAAAACCAGCAATTGGCTAACCTGTCTGTCTTAAAACGCAAAACACGTGACTCAATTTGCTATCAGTATAAACACGCCATTAGTATAATGAAAAGTGTATACCTCAACTATTTGTGCTTGAACTTCTTTCAAATCGTACAACCAGTGATATATTTTGGCAAGACTTCTAATAATGTGATTCCTCCAACTTTATGGATTCTTCAAAGGATATTTTCTTGGTTTAAGTGAATTATTCTGAAACCAATTCTCAGGATATACAGAATATGAAATCACTACCTTCCAGGCAAGTTTTTGTTTAAATATTGTTTTAGACACTCCGCTCACTAAACTCTAAACATAGTCGCAGTTACCATTAGACTTCAGAATACAAAGTTTTTTCTTTATTTCACTAATTTCTTCTTTTGAAATTTCGATTAATAATTTTAATATAATTTTCTTTCTCCTCTTTCTACCATTTTCCAATTAACTACTTTCTTTTAAACTTTTAAATTAAAGTATTTTCTTGAATTTTTCTCTACTCAAAAACTTCCACCATCTCAAAAAACTAACTATTTTTTAATTAAAAATTCTTAAATTTTTTTATACTGAACCATTTTAAAAAAACTTCCCACTTTCTTTTTTTCTGTTGCTCTAGGTTCCCTTCTGACGTCACGCAAAAACTCTTAAATTATTTCAAAATTTTGATTCTGTGCTACTTTATTATAAGTTTTATGTGTTTTAGCTTTCATAATTTTATTTATAACGATTAACATATTTTTGCTTTATATTCTGACGTCCAATTTCATACATTTTATAAATTTCTAATTTAGTTAACATTTCATTTTAAATAGTTGTCACCACCTTATTTTATTTTGCCATACAGGTTGTCCTGATATTATAATTTATTATAAAGATTGTCCCAAAATAAATTGTTAATAAAATTTTGAATTTTGAATATTATTCAATTTTGGTTTTAAATTTTTTTTAGGTTATTATCAGAGCTATTCATTGTCATAGTTATCTCACATTAAATCAATCCCAAAGGTAAGTTAATTTATAATTCTCTTATTTCTTAGTAAATCTGCTTACGTTTTTAGGTGCTGTTTCAATTAATATTTAATAGCCAAATTATCTCTTTTGGAAAGAATTTTAACTGATTGTCAATATTTTAAAATCTTAAAATCTAATTCAAATTCTTTCACATTATCAAGATTATAATATGTCGAAACTTTATAAAACATTATTCTATACTCTTTGTAACTTCATCATCTTCACAATATGTATTTATAAACGATTAATATTCATTTATACTGAAATCGCGATCGAGCAGGAGTAATGTATCTGTCAGAACAGGAAAGTTCAGATGTGGTTGCGTATATTATTTACGGGGTACATAAAATCATCATTTAAAAATATTTTTTTTTGAATATGTATTATTGAGTATTATTTCGGTATGTAGGTACTTTACAAAATGAAAATATTGAATTTACCAGGCGATAAAAAACCGGTATTAAATTAATTAAACCGCCGATCTATCTCGAGTTTAAATTTCAGAAAATTTTTGCTTTAAGTTTGGTTATCTATATAAGGGATCTGTCGACTACATCTCATCTTTTGATGCTAGCTCCGTCTCTCTTGCATCTACTGAACTTATTATATATCTCTCTAACCATTCAGTTTTTTATAACGCAGTTATTACAGGTATTTTGCTACAATAGTCCAATAAACGAAGTCCGGCAACATTTTTTTTACAAAATAACGTGGACTTAATATTCTTTTACAAAAATAGCGCTAACTTAAAGAGCAAAAAAGTTTGTTGCACATTTATGCCACAAATGTGGCATAACTAGCGCCCTCTACAAATTGCATCAAAGTAGGTACCAGATTGTGGTTTCTCGTGCCCAAAAACCCCCAGTTCCAAATTTTTATGTATAAATATCCAAAAACGCTAAAGTTATTGCAAAAAATAAATCTTAAAATTTACCCTTTAACACTCTGTATATCCCTTATTAGCAACATTTTATTAGAGCAAGTTGGGTCAAATCGTAATATTTTAAAGTGAGGAATCTACCATACTTCTATGTACAATTACTTAAGGACCACCCTGTATATCAACTGTTTTATTAAGTGCACGAGAAAAAACTCGGCCTTAATACTTTTTCTTTTACAATAAATTTATTAATCGAGTGCAAAAAGTGAAAAAAAGTTGGTTATTATTGCCTTATCCTTTGTCTTCAGACAAAAACGAGAGGATATTAAAGTTTTGGGAGGATAAAAACGGATTTTCGGGAACTCTAGAGCCATTTTCCCTCCCTTCCACAAATTCCACGTAGCTGAGATTTGGGGTTTTTTGTGGCGTTAATTTACTGGACTATCATAAATATTACTCACCCATAGTAGTAGTAACCCGCCCTACCGGAAGTAGCTTCAGTATCACTGGAATAATCCAGACTGCCTCTTGCTCGTCGCATGGTACCAGCAGTCGAGTACTGGGAGCCGCTGGTACCGTATTTAGCTTGGGCTATTTGGGCTGCTACCGCTGCCTGGTCCACGAACCGTTGATTGTACCTACGAAAAAAGAAAATGTTTATTATTTGCCATATAATCTTTCGCCAAACCCTAAATTAAATCTTACCTGCTAAGAGTCGATCCTGATTTAAGGCTGCTACGGAGCAAACTGTGTCTTCCAGCTTGGGTTATACTCGTGTAATCGGAATACTCAGTCTGTGGAAGATGCTGATCTGATCCAGATCTGGGCATGATTCGTCTACCACCTGTGCCAGAATGCTGAACGTAATAGTGAGAGGAAGGACTCTGTTGGGAGGATATCCTGAAAAAGAAAATAATTGTTATAATTACGGTTAGAATTATCATCGAACACAAAATATCCAAACGTCACATGCAACATTTTAGCCATAAGAATATACAGGGTGCGCCAATTATTTCCACTCGATCTCTAGCACCGAAACTAAAAGAGATATCAACAAAATTTTTTGTAGGGGTGGACAGTCTCACTCGGACTACAATTTTAAAATATTTTGATGTAATTTTTGTGGAATGAAAATTAATTTGGTTTTTTTAAATTGAACACCCTGTATACGATTATGTCTTCTGATTCTACTTAATATTAGATTTACGGTAGTTTTTTGTATTTGTAAATCCGACGCGGCGTTGACAAGTTATTCCTATTTTAAGCAGATTTAATGAAAAAACAGCACTTCAGAAATATTAGCACAAAAACCACATTTTTTAAAAAATTCCTCAAAAAAGCTACTATGATGTAAATGAAACATGCACCTATCACAATAATCACACAACATCTTCACCTGTTGCACAGGGTGTTTGCCGATGGCGTGCCAATAGTCTAGTTTTCAAATGGCAATAACTTAATTTTAATAAGTACAAAATTTTACAAAGTTTAATCGTAAGAAAACTACAATAGTGAAAGTTAAAATTTATAGTAGGTGTTCAAAATGTCTTCCATTTTCATTTATACATTTTCTTGCCCTTTTTTTCAATGATTTACGCACATCTCTTAGCATTGCAGAGATCACCTGTCTAAATGCTGCAGTACTTCTTTCTTTCATATTTTCTTTTGTGGTAACCTCTTCTTTGTAAACAATATTTTTAATAAAACCCCACAAGAAAAAATCGCAAGGTGTAAGGCAAGGCGATCTAGTAGACCAATTTATAGGTCCTCCCCTTCCTATCCAACAATCCTGAAATTCCCTATTTAACCAATTGCGAACATCTATTGGGATCTTCAACTATACTGATCATTACCTTATATTAGTTGTCAATAGTAACAGCTGTAGTTTCACGTGAATGTTTTTCATACTTGACGTTTCGTGTTCTATCAAATCTATTCTTTAAATTCTCAAAAGTATCCTTTTGTGGATGACGTCTTTCTGGTTATCTTTGACGATAGACCCTACTAGCAAGAAACGCATTTTTTTGACATTCACCCAGTATCCATATCATATCAATATTTTCTTGAACACTATAATTCTTATTAAAATCCATTTTTTATACACAATACCGATTAAATATAGTAGACGTGATACAATACAAAATTTTATGTTGACAATTAATACCATAACAAAATATACCTACTGTCATTTTCATAGGTAACTTGATTTCTTATTAAAAATTGTGTAAAATATGTTGTTTGTCACTTAACGTCAATTATTAAAGTAAATAGTAAAGTTAGATGTGCAAAACCTATATTTTTTTAATGCGTATTAGGGAGAGCTTCTAACTGAAGAAAAATATACAGGGTGTCCCATTTGAAAAAATTAAGTTATTGCCATTTGAAAACTAGACTATTGGCACGCCATCGGCAAACACCCTGTGCAACAGTTGAAGATGTTGTGTGATTATTGTGATAGGTGCATGTTTAATTTACATCATAGTAACTTTTTTTGGGGAATTTTTTAAAAAATGTGGTTTTTGTGCTAATATTTCTGAAGTGCTGTTTTTTCATAAAATCTGTTTAAAATAGGAATAACTTGTCAACGCCGCGTCGGATTTACAAATACAAAAAACTACCGTAAATCTAATATTAAGTAGAATCAGAAGACATAATCTTATACAGGGTGTTCAATTTAAAAAAACCAAATTAATTTTCATTCCACAAAAATTAGCCACCCTGTATACATCAATATATTTTAAAATTGTAGTCCAAGTGACACTGTCTACCCCTACAAAAAATCTTGTTGATATCTCTTTTAGTTTCGGTGCTAGAGATCGAGTGGAAATAATTGGCGCACCCTGTGTATCGCTAGAAGTTAAGCCATTGATGTTAGGCTATAAAATTATGAAATATATTGAATTTACAATGTGCTTACGTGCTAAAAATTGCCAGAATGAGCCGCCCTTGATGACAAATGTATTACTTAAAAAAGTTTATACTCTACAGGCAAAATAAAATTTAGACTTCAATCGACTCAATCACGCTGCTTTCTAAATGAAAATATCAATCACCGTCGATTATTTAAGAGATAATTTCCTTTTCTAAAAGGAATAAGGATATCTTTCTCTAAACAAATGGCGTTCGAAATTATTCCAAGATAACCTGGATAACGTTCTGGAAATTGCCTTCGAAACTGCTCGATTTATCTCTTTCACGCATACCAAGGAAGAATATAAAGCATTCGGGATATGTGTGTGTCCTTTTGTCGGTAACATTTGTTATAAGCTGGCCGAGAAAACGGAAAAATGTAAATTCAGTTGTCGGTTGTTTCGGTATGAGGAAAAGGTTTACATAAAGGAATATGTAATAGCAAAAAAAAACTTTATTCCTTTATTCTCCATTACTTGTTTAAGCATTATAGTTTTTAATATACTTCAGTAATCGGAAACGTTAATAATAAATTATTTTATAAATAATAAATTTTGTAAATGACTGAAAAATGCGGATAGTTCCTTGCTAATGATTCTCAAACACATTTACTATTCTCCTTTCATGCTTTCAGAGAATCTGAATATAAAATTCAACCGACAGTAATGTTATTGAAAACTTTCAGGTATTAACACCGAAACAAAAACTGCGTTGTATGTCTTTAAAGACAAGACCATTAGCGAGGGATTGATCCAGAAGCATGCCAAGAATTTCGTACAAATTTGATCATACATTGTACCGATTTTACGTTAATTTGTATCGTTAAGTTATTTTAATTTACTAGCTCAGAATACTTACTTTTTTTAAAAAATGATTTATTAATAATAAAAGAAAGAAATTGAGCATATGAAACTTTTACTTTCAGGTGTTCCAGCTTTTCTAATAGACATTTAATGAAGTATTTGAAGGGTTAGAGGGCGTCAATAATTCTATTGTAATATTTTTCAAGCTAGTTTAGAATTATAAATATTCTAGCTTTGATCAAAAATAATATGAATACAGAACTTTATCATCAATGGAAAATTAAGATATTTTAGAATGTTGTCACACCGCAAGGAAATATTAAAGAAAACTTAAAGGTAAAAAAATGATTTACTATTTATTAAAATTATTTGTTGAAATATAGTTTACAAAAGTTTTACAATTTTATTATAGCTTGTAGCTACGCCATTACAAAAAAAAATACGAAATACCAAAATATAAAATGTAAGAATACAAGTGACCTCAAAATTTCTTAAAAACTAAATCAGTTGAAAAAAAAAACCAAATACGATTTACCGACATTTTCACAGTTTTTGGCCAACGCTGAAGAAAAGTCTACATCGACTTTTATATATCGGCAGCTACCAGGAATCGGGATCAATTCCAGTTTCTGGACTTTCGGCTGGTTTAGTAATTGAATGTTACTAAATTCCCAAAAATAAACAAGTGCAGTGGTCGACGCTGTAGATTTAGTTCAGAACAACAAATGAACTATCGAATGAGTGAAGAATGAACAATGAATGGATGCATGGACTGTGTGAAATCCGCCTCAACTAAAGAAAAAATAATTTTTGTTCTGACTATGGCCTTTCGATAAAAAAACTCGAAAACATTAATAAAATAATTTAAGAATAATTACTAAATTTGTGTAAAGATTTTTAGACTTTTTTACAAATAACAGATTAGAAAAAATAATGTGCTTACCAGGCTATATCACAGTATACTAATTTTAAAGAGACTTTTCCTAAATTCCTAAATTTCCTAAATTCGAATTCGAAGCCTCTGTTGTAACGGGCGGATTTACGAGGGGGTACAGGGGGTAATTAGCCCCCCCCCATGATTGTAATTTATAAAAAAATTTATAAAACATAATACACACAAAACTGTTTTACATCATAAAGAAAGTGGTGCTTCTTATAACGCGTAAAAAAAATGTATGCCGCTTCCTTATTTTACTAGACTTTTAATAGTAGCAGTTTAAAAGTGTTTTTTTTTGTTTTAACCATTTCTAAGTACTTTCCTAGTCTCCTTGTGATTATAATTTAGTATTAATAAAGTTTTTTTTTAAACAGTTCGACTTCAAATTTATTGCAAATTGTTAGGAAAGGTGTTTAGTTCAGAAGTAGAAAACTTTCGATAGTGGCGATTTTTTCATCAAAAAGTGAGGGAAAAAAAGAAAATAAACTTGCGCAATCGATAAATCCCCATCCCCATCCCGAGTTATAGGGCGTAAAAATTACGATTTTCACCATAAAAATCGTACATTTCTAGTTTTTTAAATATAACCGAAAATCTGATATTATTACGTAAAAATTTATATGAACTAATTTTATGGCCTTGAGCTAACAATTAAAATAATTTTTTTTATTTTTCTACGATTAATACGAAGGAAGATCTGGC
This sequence comes from Crepidodera aurea, assembly GCA_949320105.2. Lineage (NCBI taxonomy): Eukaryota > Metazoa > Arthropoda > Insecta > Coleoptera > Chrysomelidae > Crepidodera > Crepidodera aurea. The sequence goes on from OX439477.1 coordinate 25,916,326, forward strand.
AATTGAAAAATGGGTGTTTTAAGAAACTGGATCGTTCTAGCGCAGGGGTTCTCAAACTGTGGTACATGTACCACTGGTGGTACATTACAATGTTTTAGTGGTACAATTTAACATTAAACATTTTGTTTTCAGAAACACATATTTTTCTTCAAGTTTTTGACTTTAACGGCTCTAGCTTTAATATTGAAATGACGACTTTTTCAAAAACTTCGAACAATTTCGCGACACATTGATTTTTAACGGCGAAATGCTTTTATGGTGGTACATATATTTTTGTTTCATATTTATGTGGTACAAAATTTAAAAAGTTTGAGAACCGCTGTTCGAACAATTTCGCGACACATTGATTTTTAACGGCGAAATGCTTTTATGGTGGTACATATATTTTTGTTTCATATTTATGTGGTACAAAATTTGAAAAGTTTGAGAACCGCTGTTCGAACAATTTCGCGACACATTGATTTTTAACGGCGAAATGCTTTTATGGTGGTACATATATTTTTGTTTCATATTTATGTGGTACAAAATTTAAAAAGTTTGAGAACCGCTGTTCGAACAATTTCGCGACACATTGATTTTTAACGGCGAAATGCTTTTATGGTGGTACATATATTTTTGTTTCATATTTATGTGGTACAAAATTTGAAAAGTTTGAGAACCGCTGTTCGAACAATTTCGCGACACATTGATTTTTAACGGCGAAATGCTTTTATGGTGGTACATATATTTTTGTTTCATATTTATGTGGTACAAAATTTAAAAAGTTTGAGAACCGCTGTTCGAACAATTTCGCGACACATTGATTTTTAACGGCGAAATGCTTTTATGGTGGTACATATATTTTTGTTTCATATTTATGTGGTACAAAATTTAAAAAGTTTGAGAACCGCTGTTCGAACAATTTCGCGACACATTGATTTTTAACGGCGAAATGCTTTTATGGTGGTACATATATTTTTGTTTCATATTTATGTGGTACAAAATTTAAAAAGTTTGAGAACCGCTGTTCGAACAATTTCGCGACACATTGATTTTTAACGGCGAAATGCTTTTATGGTGGTACATATATTTTTGTTTCATATTTATGTGGTACAAAATTTAAAAAGTTTGAGAACCGCTGTTCGAACAATTTCGCGACACATTGATTTTTAACGGCGAAATGCTTTTATGGTGGTACATATATTTTTGTTTCATATTTATGTGGTACAAAATTTAAAAAGTTTGAGAACCGCTGTTCGAACAATTTCGCGACACATTGATTTTTAACGGCGAAATGCTTTTATGGTGGTACATATATTTTTGTTTCATATTTATGTGGTACAAAATTTAAAAAGTTTGAGAACCGCTGTTCGAACAATTTCGCGACACATTGATTTTTAACGGCGAAATGCTTTTATGGTGGTACATATATTTTTGTTTCATATTTATGTGGTACAAAATTTAAAAAGTTTGAGAACCGCTGTTCGAACAATTTCGCGACACATTGATTTTTAACGGCGAAATGCTTTTATGGTGGTACATATATTTTTGTTTCATATTTATGTGGTACAAAATTTGAAAAGTTTGAGAACCGCTGTTCGAACAATTTCGCGACACATTGATTTTTAACGGCGAAATGCTTTTATGGTGGTACATATATTTTTGTTTCATATTTATGTGGTACAAAATTTAAAAAGTTTGAGAACCGCTGTTCGAACAATTTCGCGACACATTGATTTTTAACGGCGAAATGCTTTTATGGTGGTACATATATTTTTGTTTCATATTTATGTGGTACAAAATTTGAAAAGTTTGAGAACCGCTGTTCGAACAATTTCGCGACACATTGATTTTTAACGGCGAAATGCTTTTATGGTGGTACATATATTTTTGTTTCATATTTATGTGGTACAAAATTTAAAAAGTTTGAGAACCGCTGTTCGAACAATTTCGCGACACATTGATTTTTAACGGCGATATGCTTTTATGGTGGTACATATATTTTTGTTTCATATTTATGTGGTACAAAATTTAAAAAGTTTGAGAACCGCTGTTCGAACAATTTCGCGACACATTGATTTTTAACGGCGAAATGCTTTTATGGTGGTACATATATTTTTGTTTCATATTTATGTGGTACAAAATTTAAAAAGTTTGAGAACCGCTGTTCGAACAATTTCGCGACACATTGATTTTTAACGGCGAAATGCTTTTATGGTGGTACATATATTTTTGTTTCATATTTATGTGGTACAAAATTTAAAAAGTTTGAGAACCGCTGTTCGAACAATTTCGCGACACATTGATTTTTAACGGCGAAATGCTTTTATGGTGGTACATATATTTTTGTTTCATATTTATGTGGTACAAAATTTGAAAAGTTTGAGAACCGCTGTTCGAACAATTTCGCGACACATTGATTTTTAACGGCGAAATGCTTTTATGGTGGTACATATATTTTTGTTTCATATTTATGTGGTACAAAATTTAAAAAGTTTGAGAACCGCTGTTCGAACAATTTCGCGACACATTGATTTTTAACGGCGAAATGCTTTTATGGTGGTACATATATTTTTGTTTCATATTTATGTGGTACAAAATTTGAAAAGTTTGAGAACCGCTGTTCGAACAATTTCGCGACACATTGATTTTTAACGGCGAAATGCTTTTATGGTGGTACATATATTTTTGTTTCATATTTATGTGGTACAAAATTTAAAAAGTTTGAGAACCGCTGTTCGAACAATTTCGCGACACATTGATTTTTAACGGCGAAATGCTTTTATGGTGGTACATATATTTTTGTTTCATATTTATGTGGTACAAAATTTAAAAAGTTTGAGAACCGCTGTTCGAACAATTTCGCGACACATTGATTTTTAACGGCGAAATGCTTTTATGGTGGTACATATATTTTTGTTTCATATTTATGTGGTACAAAATTTAAAAAGTTTGAGAACCGCTGTTCGAACAATTTCGCGACACATTGATTTTTAACGGCGAAATGCTTTTATGGTGGTACATATATTTTTGTTTCATATTTATGTGGTACAAAATTTAAAAAGTTTGAGAACCGCTGTTCGAACAATTTCGCGACACATTGATTTTTAACGGCGAAATGCTTTTATGGTGGTACATATATTTTTGTTTCATATTTATGTGGTACAAAATTTAAAAAGTTTGAGAACCGCTGTTCGAACAATTTCGCGACACATTGATTTTTAACGGCGAAATGCTTTTATGGTGGTACATATATTTTTGTTTCATATTTATGTGGTACAAAATTTAAAAAGTTTGAGAACCGCTGTTCGAACAATTTCGCGACACATTGATTTTTAACGGCGAAATGCTTTTATGGTGGTACATATATTTTTGTTTCATATTTATGTGGTACAAAATTTAAAAAGTTTGAGAACCGCTGTTCGAACAATTTCGCGACACATTGATTTTTAACGGCGAAATGCTTTTATGGTGGTACATATATTTTTGTTTCATATTTATGTGGTACAAAATTTAAAAAGTTTGAGAACCGCTGTTCGAACAATTTCGCGACACATTGATTTTTAACGGCGAAATGCTTTTATGGTGGTACATATATTTTTGTTTCATATTTATGTGGTACAAAATTTAAAAAGTTTGAGAACCGCTGTTCGAACAATTTCGCGACACATTGATTTTTAACGGCGAAATGCTTTTATGGTGGTACATATATTTTTGTTTCATATTTATGTGGTACAAAATTTAAAAAGTTTGAGAACCGCTGTTCGAACAATTTCGCGACACATTGATTTTTAACGGCGAAATGCTTTTATGGTGGTACATATATTTTTGTTTCATATTTATGTGGTACAAAATTTAAAAAGTTTGAGAACCGCTGTTCGAACAATTTCGCGACACATTGATTTTTAACGGCGAAATGCTTTTATGGTGGTACATATATTTTTGTTTCATATTTATGTGGTACAAAATTTAAAAAGTTTGAGAACCGCTGTTCGAACAATTTCGCGACACATTGATTTTTAACGGCGAAATGCTTTTATGGTGGTACATATATTTTTGTTTCATATTTATGTGGTACAAAATTTAAAAAGTTTGAGAACCGCTGTTCGAACAATTTCGCGACACATTGATTTTTAACGGCGAAATGCTTTTATGGTGGTACATATATTTTTGTTTCATATTTATGTGGTACAAAATTTAAAAAGTTTGAGAACCGCTGTTCGAACAATTTCGCGACACATTGATTTTTAACGGCGAAATGCTTTTATGGTGGTACATATATTTTTGTTTCATATTTATGTGGTACAAAATTTAAAAAGTTTGAGAACCGCTGTTCGAACAATTTCGCGACACATTGATTTTTAACGGCGAAATGCTTTTATGGTGGTACATATATTTTTGTTTCATATTTATGTGGTACAAAATTTAAAAAGTTTGAGAACCGCTGTTCGAACAATTTCGCGACACATTGATTTTTAACGGCGAAATGCTTTTATGGTGGTACATATATTTTTGTTTCATATTTATGTGGTACAAAATTTAAAAAGTTTGAGAACCGCTGTTCGAACAATTTCGCGACACATTGATTTTTAACGGCGAAATGCTTTTATGGTGGTACATATATTTTTGTTTCATATTTATGTGGTACAAAATTTAAAAAGTTTGAGAACCGCTGTTCGAACAATTTCGCGACACATTGATTTTTAACGGCGAAATGCTTTTATGGTGGTACATATATTTTTGTTTCATATTTATGTGGTACAAAATTTGAAAAGTTTGAGAACCGCTGTTCGAACAATTTCGCGACACATTGATTTTTAACGGCGAAATGCTTTTATGGTGGTACATATATTTTTGTTTCATATTTATGTGGTACAAAATTTAAAAAGTTTGAGAACCGCTGTTCGAACAATTTCGCGACACATTGATTTTTAACGGCGAAATGCTTTTATGGTGGTACATATATTTTTGTTTCATATTTATGTGGTACAAAATTTAAAAAGTTTGAGAACCGCTGTTCGAACAATTTCGCGACACATTGATTTTTAACGGCGAAATGCTTTTATGGTGGTACATATATTTTTGTTTCATATTTATGTGGTACAAAATTTGAAAAGTTTGAGAACCGCTGTTCGAACAATTTCGCGACACATTGATTTTTAACGGCGAAATGCTTTTATGGTGGTACATATATTTTTGTTTCATATTTATGTGGTACAAAATTTAAAAAGTTTGAGAACCGCTGTTCGAACAATTTCGCGACACATTGATTTTTAACGGCGAAATGCTTTTATGGTGGTACATATATTTTTGTTTCATATTTATGTGGTACAAAATTTAAAAAGTTTGAGAACCGCTGTTCGAACAATTTCGCGACACATTGATTTTTAACGGCGAAATGCTTTTATGGTGGTACATATATTTTTGTTTCATATTTATGTGGTACAAAATTTAAAAAGTTTGAGAACCGCTGTTCGAACAATTTCGCGACACATTGATTTTTAACGGCGAAATGCTTTTATGGTGGTACATATATTTTTGTTTCATATTTATGTGGTACAAAATTTGAAAAGTTTGAGAACCGCTGTTCGAACAATTTCGCGACACATTGATTTTTAACGGCGAAATGCTTTTATGGTGGTACATATATTTTTGTTTCATATTTATGTGGTACAAAATTTAAAAAGTTTGAGAACCGCTGTTCGAACAATTTCGCGACACATTGATTTTTAACGGCGAAATGCTTTTATGGTGGTACATATATTTTTGTTTCATATTTATGTGGTACAAAATTTGAAAAGTTTGAGAACCGCTGTTCGAACAATTTCGCGACACATTGATTTTTAACGGCGAAATGCTTTTATGGTGGTACATATATTTTTGTTTCATATTTATGTGGTACAAAATTTAAAAAGTTTGAGAACCGCTGTTCGAACAATTTCGCGACACATTGATTTTTAACGGCGAAATGCTTTTATGGTGGTACATATATTTTTGTTTCATATTTATGTGGTACAAAATTTAAAAAGTTTGAGAACCGCTGTTCGAACAATTTCGCGACACATTGATTTTTAACGGCGAAATGCTTTTATGGTGGTACATATATTTTTGTTTCATATTTATGTGGTACAAAATTTAAAAAGTTTGAGAACCGCTGTTCGAACAATTTCGCGACACATTGATTTTTAACGGCGAAATGCTTTTATGGTGGTACATATATTTTTGTTTCATATTTATGTGGTACAAAATTTAAAAAGTTTGAGAACCGCTGTTCGAACAATTTCGCGACACATTGATTTTTAACGGCGAAATGCTTTTATGGTGGTACATATATTTTTGTTTCATATTTATGTGGTACAAAATTTAAAAAGTTTGAGAACCGCTGTTCGAACAATTTCGCGACACATTGATTTTTAACGGCGAAATGCTTTTATGGTGGTACATATATTTTTGTTTCATATTTATGTGGTACAAAATTTAAAAAGTTTGAGAACCGCTGTTCGAACAATTTCGCGACACATTGATTTTTAACGGCGAAATGCTTTTATGGTGGTACATATATTTTTGTTTCATATTTATGTGGTACAAAATTTAAAAAGTTTGAGAACCGCTGTTCGAACAATTTCGCGACACATTGATTTTTAACGGCGAAATGCTTTTATGGTGGTACATATATTTTTGTTTCATATTTATGTGGTACAAAATTTAAAAAGTTTGAGAACCGCTGTTCGAACAATTTCGCGACACATTGATTTTTAACGGCGAAATGCTTTTATGGTGGTACATATATTTTTGTTTCATATTTATGTGGTACAAAATTTGAAAAGTTTGAGAACCGCTGTTCGAACAATTTCGCGACACATTGATTTTTAACGGCGAAATGCTTTTATGGTGGTACATATATTTTTGTTTCATATTTATGTGGTACAAAATTTAAAAAGTTTGAGAACCGCTGTTCGAACAATTTCGCGACACATTGATTTTTAACGGCGAAATGCTTTTATGGTGGTACATATATTTTTGTTTCATATTTATGTGGTACAAAATTTAAAAAGTTTGAGAACCGCTGTTCGAACAATTTCGCGACACATTGATTTTTAACGGCGAAATGCTTTTATGGTGGTACATATATTTTTGTTTCATATTTATGTGGTACAAAATTTGAAAAGTTTGAGAACCGCTGTTCGAACAATTTCGCGACACATTGATTTTTAACGGCGAAATGCTTTTATGGTGGTACATATATTTTTGTTTCATATTTATGTGGTACAAAATTTAAAAAGTTTGAGAACCGCTGTTCGAACAATTTCGCGACACATTGATTTTTAACGGCGAAATGCTTTTATGGTGGTACATATATTTTTGTTTCATATTTATGTGGTACAAAATTTGAAAAGTTTGAGAACCGCTGTTCGAACAATTTCGCGCCACATTGATTTTTAACGGCGAAATGCTTTTATGGTGGTACATATATTTTTGTTTCATATTTATGTGGTACAAAATTTGAAAAGTTTGAGAACCGCTGTTCTAGCGTAAATATCTGAAATAATATGACTTCCACAAAAAAATGTTTATAACATCTTAATGAGAGAACAACATTGGGAACATTTTAAGACCATCCAGAGCCATTTAACATAAGCAGAAAAAAAGTTATGGACAAAATAAATTTTTTTCAAGTAATTTATCAATTTCTCTCTTTTTCCACTGGATTAAAACCACTTAGTTGTTAAAAAAGTTTTTTTATTGACGTTTCGGCTTTCCAGATCGAAAGCCGTTATCAAAATGACATAAAATAAATAAATTTACTAGAAACAGAACACTTGATAATCTTGCAAAAATATGACATCAACATAGTATACATAGAATAAGATTTTGAGATTGTACCAAAATTTGATATTATTAGTTCTATAGAAAACGCTTCTCAAAATTTACCAACTGACTTAAGCAACGAATACAAGGTACATTGCAAAATTGAATTAGAAAAATCTTACAAAATTAATCAAAATTTAACCTCCGCAGAATTTAAATCAATTAAAAATTTAAAAAATGACAATACAATTAAGATTTTACCGGCAGATAAAGGTAACGCGACGGTTGTCATGAACAAAACAGATTATGATAACAAAATTAACGAAATTATTGAAAACGGTAGCTATTCAAAATTAAATAAAGATCCAACTACTAGTATTGAAAACAAAATTTACAAAACTTTATATAAAAATAAAAAATTCCTAAGTGATAAAGAACGAAGATCTCTTACTTCTCATTATAGTAAACCTCCACATTTTTATGGTTTACCCAAAATTCATAAACAACAAATACCATTAAGACCAATAATAAGTTCTATAAATTCACCTTGTCAAAATTTAGCAAGATTTCTACTTAAAATAATAGATCCGTTATCAGGAAATACTAATTCCTTTATCAAAAATTCAAAACATTTTTTAGAAAAATTATCAAAAATCAAAATTACAAATTCAGATATAATGGTTAGTTTTGATGTAGTCAGTTTATTTCCAAATGTTCCTGTCGATAAAACTCTTAATCTTGTGAGAAAAAAGTTGACAAGTGATAATACATTAATAAATAGAACTAAATTAAGCGTCTCTCAGCAATTCTAGAATTATTGGAACTATGTATTAAAACTACATATTTTCAATTAAATAGTGATTTTTATCAGCAAAATTTTGGCATGGCAATGGGTTCTCCTTTATCACCAAAATTGTGTGATATTTTCATGGAGAATTTTGAAATGGAAATTGTAAACAAACAAAATTTAAGACCTTCTGTCTGGTTTAGATATGTAGATGATATCTTTGCAATTTGGCAACACGATAGGGAAAATATTGATACATTTTTATATACTATTAATAATTCGGAACCTACTATTAAATTTACAATTGAAATTGAAAATAATAAAAAATTACCGTTTCTTGATGTACTAATACACAATAACAACAATTGTTTTGATACATCAGTTTTTAGAAAAGAAACACATACAAATAGATATCTAAATTTTAATTCAAACCACTCAATTTGTGTTAAACGAGGTATTGTCAAATCTCTTTCCGATAGAGCAAAAACAATTTGTTCAAATGACAATATCTTAAATAATGAATTATCACTTGTTAAATCTGTCTTGATTAAGAACAACTACCCAAGTAAATTTATAAACCGTGAACTTTACCGAGACATCAAAACTAAAGATCAAAATTTAAACCCCCCAATAATTCTTTCAAATATAGTAAAAATCCCTTATATTCCAAAATTATCCGAAAAAAATTAGAAGGATTGGCAATAAATTTAATTTAAAAACAGTTTTTCAAACTAATAATACATTAAAATCTTTAATAGTAAATACAAAACCTTTTAATGAAATTCAAAACACAAAAAATTGTATTTACAAAATTCCATGCGAATGTAATAAATTTTATATAGGAGAAACATCTAGACCTTTTCATATTAGACTTAATGAACACCAATCGTACATTAAAAATAAACAATTCGAAAAATCCAAAATATGTGAACACGCATGGGATTCTGGTCATAAAATACAATGGAATTTTTCAACTAGATTATTAAAAGAACCGAATAATTATAACCGCAAAGTTAAAGAAGCAGCATTGATATGCTTAAATAATAACGAATGTGTTTCTAATTGTTCGGTTGATATTTCAAAAATTTGGATACCTATTTTACAAAAAGAGTTAATTGCAAAAAGGATACCCTCTATATCGGGATAGTATCATAAGTTTTTATCTGGTTTTTTCTTATGATAATATTAATAAGAAAACTTCATTTATGACGAAGTATAAATTCTCTTATAATATGCAAATGCGCTATCCTTTCAAAAATTCGTTCCCAGAAACGTCACAAAAATATGATTGAAACAGATTTTGACATCTTCAACGTCATTTTTTTGCAAGATTATCAAGTGTTCTGTTTCTAGTAAATTTATTTATTTTATGTCATTTTGATAACGGCTTTCGATCTGGAAAGCCGAAACGTCAATAAAAAAACTTTTTTAACAACTAAGTGGTTTTAATCCAGTGGAAAGAGAGAGAAATTAAAATACAAACCACAATGAGCTTCCGAAATAATTTATCAATTACGATTTTTTTTTCTTTTTTTTCACACCCCCACCTGCCACCACTCAAAACGCAACTAACGAAAGTTTTCTACTTCTAGACACCTTTACTAGCAATTTGCAAAAAAATTTAAGTCGATCTGATCAGTTACTAGTTTCTGCTCGATATTACAAAAAAAATTACTAGCTTTCTTGGACTACTTGGTAAGTTTTACCCCCCCCCCCATAAAAAAAGCTAAATCCGCCCTTGTCTGTTGTTAGATGATTCTCCACTATTCAATGCGTAGAATCGAAATTAAACTGGAATTTTGTGATATACAAAGTGGCCCAAATTTAAAAATAACAATTTTAAAAATTTGATTTTTAAAATGTTACAACATTCGTCAATTGACACACTTCGAGACAATTTTGAATTAAAAAGTCGCACTATCAGGTATCTTTTACTTTATGTGGTGCAGTTTCTAATTGTTAAGGATGGCACATAAACGTAAAACAGTAGCTAACCTACGTACGTAAGTAATAAAAGATTTTGAGCAAAAAAATAAGGACTAATTTAAATGCAGTGAACCAATTTGGTGGTAAATTGAGAAGTTATATAAAGTTATATCACAAATGATTTTCAAATAAAATAAATTGCACCGGCTCGTTGTTCCGCCGCCGGAGCATTTTCCCTTAAAGACGAAACCATTAGAGCAAATATTTCCGAATGTGTATAACAATAGAAAAGGTACTAATGAGAAAGGGGCTTTGAACTCGAAATCTTTTTGTGATTTATAACCGAAAATAGGCGAGTATTTCGGTCCAGAAACGGAGGAAAATTTTACCGAACCGAACAATAATTTCGGAAAACAAAAGGTTTCCATTGATGTGCTCAATCCGATGTAGATCGAGCGCTTAGGGATTCAATATACAATTTTAGAGTCAACCAGTTAGAGAAGTGTCTGTATTTCCTAATTATTATCGGCGAATCATAGTTGAATCAGATTAAATTCGCATTTAAAAAATGAGAATGACTGCTAATGTGGTTTAGCTGCTTTATTCATTCCATGTATAGACCTCGCACAAACTGATGAAACTTGGCACTTAAGTACTTGAATGGGTGTAGAAAACGATAAAAAAATCTTTGGTTTTTGCATTATATCTCGAAAAAAAATTCGAAAAACTAATAGCACCACGTGAAAGAGCGGAAAATTTTACTAAAAATTATGTTATAAGTGGATTTTAGTTAGAAATTAAAAGAAGGAAGATGTGATCCATAATTACGCACAAATGAATTTTTCTGCGAGAAAACATCAAAATAAACAGATTTTAAATGACTCAAGCTTTTGGTCACCACTATAAAGTTTTTTTTACATGAATTTGTTCCAAAATATGTTGGATTGGAAGTGGGAACGAATTCCCGTGGCCAGCTCGTGGTCCTGATTTGAATCATTTAGATTTTTTATGTTATTCATTTTTGTATCAAAACCATTTATAAATGCGAAAAAAATCAGGAACACCCGGTATATATCTGAAGTCAAAATATTCGCGAACCATGGCCTTTTTTCTTACTTCTTATGTTTTAATATTAAAAAAATAGTTTTTTTTTGTACTAAAAAATTATTAAAAAATAAGAATGCATATTCGAAAACTCTACGCGCGATACAAATATTCAGACGTTCGGAAAAAACTAAAGTATCTTTGCCTAAAATGTACGCAAAGAAAAAAAAAGAACGCATTTTAAAAAGGAGTCTCTAAGCTTTCTCAGGAAGCCATTAGTTTTTATTTTTTTTGTTTTCTCATAGAAAATTTGACCGGAAGTTATTATTTCTAAAATTCTCACTAATTTTTATAAAATTGAAGATATCTATTAATCAGTGGCGGGTGGAGGCAACGGAGGCTGAGCCTCCTCTGAAATATTTACACAAGAACCCCTCCATTTATTTTGATTATTTTCAATTTTAGTCCTAAACACAGTGAAAGTATTTTCTCTATTATCCCAGATTTTACGGCATGTTTTTAATATTTTAATATGGCAACAACGCGACTTTTGATACTCTTGATAGTCGATCCTAAAACGCCAATAGAAATATTTCCAGAGCTTTCAATGCTATGATGCTTTAAATTGCAGTCATTTCAACCACGCTTGAGGCTAGCCTCAACCAATATCGGTACGCGTATTTTCTGTCATTGTCCATAGCTAACGAGTGGATTGGACAGTCAAATCTTAATCATGCGCATAAAATAAATTACTTAAATCAGTTCTCTGTCTGTGACTCTGTGAGTGTTTGTGTTTACATCGTGCGTAAGTGGTTTTGAGGTTAAGTTGGCATTTTTTTAAATAATTAAATTACCAAATACAAATTTAAAATGAGTGTTCCTAATATAATTGATTGCCATGATTTAGTGGAACATTTAACACGATTTTATAATTATGTATGCATTACTTAGCATTTGTCGAGCATTGGCTATCAAGTTCATAAGACTGAACAAATTTTTGTTATTTTCCATTTGCCTCCTCTATGAGAAAGTTCACGAGCCGCCACTGCTATTAATAGAGGCAAAACAAAAAAAAACTTTTCGAATTTGCTTTCTTTTAGTAATTTTTATAGTAATACAATTTTTTTTAAAGTAACTTATAATATAATTTTCCGCTCTTTCACGTGGTGCTATTAGTTTTTCGAAATTTTTAATTTTTTTTTCGAGATATAATGGAAAACCAAATTTTCGATTTTATTTTCGAAATAGTGAAGTTAGCATACACTTTAGAGCAAGAGCAAGATTTTTTTATCGTTTTCTACACCCTTTCGAGTACTTAAGTGCCAAGTTTCATCGATATCACATTTTGTGCTTTTGGTCAATATCCTTCTCTGGCAACTGGGCTACTAATAATACCTGGAAAATTTAATTTTGGTAAAATGGCGAGTAATGATTATACCTACAAACTTTTTATGTTGCCTTTTATACAGGGTGCGCCAATTATTTCCACTCGATCTCTAGCACCGAAACTAAAAGAGATATCAACAAGATTTTTTGTAGGGGTAGACAGTGTCACTCGGACTACAATTTTAAAATATTTTGATGTATACAGGGTGGCTAATTTTTGTAGAATGAAAATTAATTTGGTTTTTTTAAATGGAACACCCTGTATACGATTATGTCTTCTGATTCTACTTAATATTAGATTTACGGTAGTTTTTTGTATTTGTAAATCCGACGCGGCGTTGACAAGTTATTCCTATTTTAAGCAGATTTAATGAAAAGACAGCACTTCAGAAATATTAGCACAAAAACCACATTTTTTAAATAATTCCTCAAAAAAGTTACTATGATGTAAATGAAACATGCACCTATCACAATGATCACACAACATCTTCACCTGTTGCACAGGGTGTTTGCCGATGACGTGCCAATAGTCTAGTTTTCAAATGGCAATAACTTAATTTTTTCAAATGGGACACCCTGTATATTTTTCTTTAGTTAGAAGCTCTCCCTAATACGCATTAAAAAAATATAGGGTTTTGCACATCTAACTTTACTATTTACTTTAATAATTGACATTAAGTGACAAACAACATATTTTACACAATTTTTAATAAGAAATCAAGTTACCTATGAAAATGACAGGAGGTATATTTTGTTATGGCATTAATTGTCAACATAAAATTTTGTATTGTATCACGTCTACTATATTTAATCGGTATTGTGTATAAAAAATCGATTTTAATAAGAATTATAGTGTTCAAGAAATTATTGATATGATATGGATACTGGGTGAATGTCAAAAAAATGCGTTTCTTGCTAGTAGGGTCTATCGTCAAAGATACCCAGAGAGACGTCATACACAAAAGGATACTTTTGAGAATTTAAAGAATAGATTTGATAGAACAGGAACCGTCAAGTATGAAAAACATTCACGTGTAACTACAGCTGTTACTATTGACAACGAATATAAGGTAATTATCAGTATAGTTGAAGATCCCAATATAAGCACAAGGCAATTAAGCAATCAGTTAGTTATTTTCAATACCACAATTAGACGCATAATAAAAAAGAATAAATATCACCCCTATCATATCCAGCTTCACCAAGAATTGTTACCACGTGATTTCGCGCGTAGAGTGGAATACTGTAGATGGTTAATAAACAAGATAAATACAGTGCGTAACTTTTTAAACAAAGTTTTATTCTCCGACGAAGCCACGTTTCATGAGAACGGTTATGTAAATAGACACAACTTCCATTATTATTCGGACCACAATGAACATTTATTTAGAACCACATCACAGTATCCATGGTCTTTGAATGTGTTGGCGGGAATAATAGGTGATTATGTAATTGGTCCCTATTTCTTTGATGGGACTGTAAATGGAGCTATATTTTTAGATTTTTTAGAACATGATTTTCGCAACTTATTGCAAAATGTGCCTCAAAATTATCGCAACGGAATGTGGTTTCAATTAGATGGAGCCACACCACATTACCTATTAGATGTTCGCAATTGATTAAATATGGAATTTCAGGATCGTTGGATAGGAAGGGGAGGACCTATAAATTGGCCTACTAGATCGCCTTGCCTTACACCTTGCGATTTTTTCTTGTGGGGTTTTATTAAAAATATTGTTTACAAAGAAGAGGTTACCACAAAAGAAAATATGAAAGAAAGAATTACTGCAGCATTTAGACAGGTGACCCCTGCAATGCTAAGAGATCTGCGTAAATCAATGAAAAAAAGGGCAAGAAAATGTATAAATGAAAATGGAAGACATTCTGAACACCTACTATAAATTTTAACTTTCACTATTGTAGTTTTCTTACGATTAAACTTTGTAAAATTTTGTACTTATTAAAAATTGTGTAAAATATGTTGTTTGTCACTTAACGTCAATTATTAAAGTAAATAGTAAAGTTAGATATGCAAAACCCTATATTTTTTTAATGCGTATTAGGGACAGCTTCTAACTGAAGAAAAATATACAGGGTGTCCCATTTGAAAAAATTAAGTTATTGCCATTTGAAAACTAGACTATTGGCACGCCATCGGCAAACACCCTGTGCAACAGGTGAAGATGTTGTGTGATTATTGTGATAGGTGCATGTTTCATTTACATCATAGTAGCTTTTTTGAGGAATTTTTTAAAAAATGTGGTTTTTGTGCTAATATTTCTGAAGTGCTGTTTTTTCATTAAATCTTCTTAAAATAGGAATAACTTGTCAACGCCGCGTCGGATTTACAAATACAAAAAAATACCGTAAATATAATATTAAGTAGAATCAGAAGACATAATCGTATACAGGGTGTTCAATTAAAAAAAACCAAATTAATTTTAATTCCACAAAAATACATCAAAATATTTTAAAATTGTAGTCCGAGTGACACTGTCTACCTCTACAAAAAATCTTGTTGATATCTCTTTTAGTTTCGGTGCTAGAGATCGAGTGGAAATAATTGGCGCACCCTGTAGATATAATTACGCGTTCAATAATTTTATCCCTAGAACTCTTTGGAGGACATCATGATATTTGATACGTCAGTCTTTAGATTTAAAAATCAAGTATTACGTTTATTAAATTAACTATTTCTTTTATAATATATGTGTAATGTGTTATTTTTCTTTTTGCAATGTCGTTTCCGGATCAATTTTAACCATATTAATTTTTACTTTTAATGTGTAACATGTTGTTCTTCTGTTTGTGTTTTTAATATGTACTATGTTACTGTTGCCACCATTTTGTATCATTTTATACTGTATTTGAAAATCAAGAGAGAGTAAATTCCCAGAAATGTTTTGCAGTTATCAGTGTTAAAGGCAGTAAACCATAGACGTGCGTTTTCAAAATTAAATTAATATGGAAATAGAAATATTTAATTTGTTTTAGTTATTTATACCTAGATTACCAATTTTAGATAGATAAACATAACTCGTAAGTAGTAATTTAATTTGGGTAAAATGAAGAAAAAGTCAATATTATTTTAGGCATATGTTTATTTACAAAATATGTATATAATATGTACAGATAATTACAATTATTTATAAATTAATATGAGGAGCTAAAAAAACAATTAAGTAGGTATATGAGAAAAAAAAACCAACCGCAAGGATAAAATTTGACGAGCAACATGCAAAAAATACGACAATATTAAATCTTAAAAAATAAAAATCTAAAAATAAAATTAAAGTACATAAATTAATAATTTTAAAGTTATGGTTCCTCGCACTCTGTGTCAGAAGATTCACCATCTGATTCTAGAGAAATTACAATGGGCTCTATAGTAATATCAATTATGTTATCTAGCTCCCACATTTTTTTTTCTATTTCTGTAACGTGTCTAATACATTTTTGCCAATTTTCACTTGTTACTTCAGATATTGCCTTATTGAAGAGATTTTTAACATCTGATAATTTAAAAGTAGTGTTATTTCTGGCAACATAACCTTTAACTTGAGCCCATATTAATTCTATCGGATTCAGCTCACAATGGTAGGGTGGTAAACGAAGGATTTCAATTTCTCGTTTTTTGGCTATCTCCTCAATATTATATTTTTTATAATTTTGCTTATGTTTTTTAGCAATAGTTAACAATTCTGCCCTCAGCATTGTATTGTCAAAGGCTAAATTTTTAGAAGATAACCATTTTGCAATTTCACCCTTTTTCCATTTAGTGGTTGGTAAAGGTTCAAGTAATCTGGAGTGGTAACTTGCATTGTCCATTACAATAACCGATCCTTTTGGTATGAATTGAATTATCTGTTTAAAATATTCCTCAAACACGTCTCCATTCATTTCTTCGTGATAATCAACGGTTTTTTTTTATTCAAATAAGAGTAAACCATTCTCAAAAAAACCGTTTGTACTGCCTATATGACAAATAATTAATCTTTTACCTTTTCCTATAGGTTCCTTAAAACCAGTAGTATATCCTTCTAGAAAAGCTTGATGGGATGATTTTATATTTTTGTCTTTCCAAACTCTTCCTACACAATGTCCTTCATTAACCCATGTTTCATCTAAATAATAAATGTTTTTATTTTGAGCTTTAACTTGTTGTATTCTTCTGAGGTACTGTCTTCTCCAACATACAATTTCTTCAGAATCAATTAGCATTGAGTGTCTGCCCATTTTTTCAAATTTAAAGTTTAACTCATGTAACACTTTCCATAGTTTATCCCGGCTTATTGTGGGTAAATCAACATCATTCGTAATGGCTTGCAAAACTTTATCTAAAGTTGGTATTTGCTTGTTTATAAAAAATGAGTGAACAAGCTTACGAATAGCATTTTTAAAAAACTCGTCCACGTTGACTTTTAATAGTTTTGGTCTACCTGGTTTCGGCTTTGGTGAGGTTACTCCACCTGATTTTTCCTCCTTTAGAACTCTATATATTGTAGATTTTCCATATCCCATTGCCTTAGATGTTGTTTCAACTACACTGTCAATAGTGTTTGAGGGATTTTGATGTTTAAAATAGTGGTAGTAGAAACACTAAGGTTAGGATACAGAATCGGCAATAGCAGAGTGGGCATAGTGTGCTATGCAGATGATGCTGCCCTAATCACGGAAAATGAGGATGACCTGCAAAGAGAGCTTTTTAGGTTCTACCAAGTTAGTCGACAGCTTAACATGAATATATCTATTGAAAAGACCAAAACCATCACAATTTCTAAAGACCCAATTAGATGCAAACTCGTAGTAGAAAATAAACCAATAGAACAATTATCACAGTTTAGATACCTTGGTGTAGATCTTTCAAGTTGCCATGACCCAGTTAAGGACCTCAGAAGCCTAATTAACAAGGCAGCAATTACCTCAGGATGTTTGAGAGATGTGATATGGGATAACCGATACATGGGACTGGACAGTAAGATCAAGATCTATAAAACTTGCGTTAGACCTATAATGACCTATGGTATAGAAGCTCGAGAAGACACCAGTAAAACGAAGAAAATGCTGCGGGTCGCCGAAATGAAAACATTAAGAGCTATAGTGGGCATCACAAGGAGGGACCGAATACGAAACACCGATACCAGAGAGCAATGCGGTATCCAGGATATAGTAAGGTGGGGAAGGCAACGAAGAAGACAATGGTACAATCACGTTAGAAGAATGGAGGAACACCGACTACCGAAGATCGTGTTAGAAGGAAACCCTATAGGCAGGCGTCCACTGGGAAGACCACCAAAAAGATGGAGAGATAGCTGGCAGTCTACCTCTCAAGAAATTTTACGGCAGGCTCGAAATTAACAGATCAACAGATCTATAAAAAGAAAAAGAAGAAGAAGAAGAAGAAAATAGTGGTACACATTCACTACAGCACTCTTTTCATTGAGCGATAAATGGTCTAGTTTTAATTTTTTCACTGGCGTATACTCACAAACTGCTTCCATTTTTAGTCACTACTATTTGTCACGTTTATCGAAAATCAAATAACTGCATTTCTAGAAACTATTTAAGTCAAAATATCTGTCATTAGAAGCTGTTGCCATTCGGAGGTCGTTAAATAACAATTATCCCTTTCTATTCTGGTTACGCCTATGACGCACGTTAATCCTCTTAGGCCTACTGTAGTAACAATGAAAGATCATAAAATAATGTGATAGTCCAAGAAATTTAATAAATTTTGTATTGACATTAACAAAAACAATTTAGAATGCATTACAAATATTGAAGTTTTACCGCACGTACTGTACTATAGTTTTGCATACCGAATTACTTTTTATTCTAGGAATTTACTCTCTCTTGATTTTCAAATACAGTATAGCACCGTAAAATTTATACTAAATGGCCTTGCACGTAAAATACAATAAATAAATAAAATAAAGTTGACTGTGTTTCTAACCGCCACCTCAAACGATTATTGTAGCTCTAAACATGAACACTGAGGCACACTTACCTCGGACCCAGAGGTTGTCCGCCTGCGGACATCCTCCTGCTCATCCCGAACGAATGCACTTTTTCTGCGAGACTTTCGAGCGTATTCGGGTAACTCCGTTCGTAAGGTTGGAAATGCTGCATACTGGACTTGGGCTGCTCGGTGATGACAGGAGGCGGGGGTTGGTAACCCCAATTCGTATCGGGCGGTCTGCTACAAACAATTAATGTTTTTTTTTACTACCAGGGCCTATCGAAAAGTTCTTATGCTATAAGTACATTGATTTTGGATTGAAAATAACGTTGATTCAGACAACCCTGGTTCGAAATAAGTGTGCATAAATGTAAATATTAGGTGCAAACTAAAAAGGAACGTGCAATAATTTGGTAGAGGGTTAGACAGTCACTCTCTGAAACGAAGAACGAAGATAAAAGAAAAACTAAATTTTTACTCACCTGTTATAGTATAAATCTAGACCGTTGGAATCAACGGCCTGTTGGGCAGTGTGACGCGAATCCAGAGTTGAGAGACCAAGCCCCAATCTGGATCTGGATTCGGACATTTCTCTACCATCACCTGTGTGGCGCTGGCGAATGGAATCCCTGTAAAAAATAGTCCAATAAACGAAGGTGCCAACCCGGGCATCATTGTAAAGCAATACGACATGTCCGGCAAGGTCGGGCGTCCATGAACTCTCTTAAGTTCACGCGGTTATAAGGCCAACGCCAGTAATTGTAGTATTTATTGTTACGGGTTAATCCGTTGTTATTGTTGAGGTAGCATTTGATTCAGATGCTCTGGTTTGGGGTTTTTGTGGCGTTAATTTACTGGACTATAAACCGAGACAGAGGCTTCAACTAATTTATGGCAAAATTTTTATTGTATTTACGTTTTTTCTGTGTCGGTCTCGACTACTCTGAAATATATTCATTTGTATGAACAACACGTTCCAGAAAATGAAGTTAAGCTTAAGTTTAGTTGCCCGTTTCAAATTAGATTTAGTGTTGAAAACTAGATTATCGCTGTGGAACTTTTGAATTATTAGTATAAGGGCTTTTGTGTCTCCAAATGCTTGGTATCTTTGAGTCTAGATCTTAGAAAACTCAATTCTTTATCCTTACTCTTTAGATTTCTCGACTTCTCATAAATTAATCCAGCTCTACTGAAAATCTGTTCGTTGGAATGTCTGCTAGGTGAAGAATACAGATATTTGCAGGTGTCAATACGACTTGTTTGTTTTTATTTGAAAGGACCCCGCACAAAAGGATAGGTTTTGTCATCCTGAACAAAAGTCTCCATGGGCACCAAGGTCCAAAGTCCATATTTTGGCCGCTATCGAGCTCCAAAGGTCCATTTCTCCATCATAACGTAACCTCTTGAAGCAAGCCAATTACTCATTGAAATATCGTTTTTGATTTATTTTATTATCTAGTTATATGTTTTCGAGGTCGCTGAGTTGGAATCTGATGTCAAAATGACAGAATTGACAGTTGACAGCTGTCAACAAGCTGTCAAGTTGACGGAAAAATACAAAAAAATTGAAATAATGATGAGACCATATGTTTTCGAGGTCGCTGAGCTTGAATCTGATGTCAAAATGACAGAATTGACAGTTGACAGCTGTCAACTAGATTCAAGCTCACCGACCTCGAAAACATATGGTCACATCATTATTTCAAGTTTTTTGTATTTTTCCGTCAACTTGACAGCTTGTTGACAGCTGTCAACTGTCAATTCTGTCATTTTGATATCAGTTTCAAGCTCACCGACCTCGAAAACATAAGGTCTCATCATTATTTCAAGTTTTTTGTATTTTTCCGTCAACTTGACAGCTAATTGACAGCTGTCAACTGTCAATTCTGTCATTTTGACATCAGATTCAAGCTCAGCGACCTCGAAAACATATGGTCTCATCATTATTT
This sequence comes from Crepidodera aurea, assembly GCA_949320105.2. NCBI lineage: Eukaryota > Metazoa > Arthropoda > Insecta > Coleoptera > Chrysomelidae > Crepidodera > Crepidodera aurea. The sequence goes on from OX439477.1 coordinate 25,937,165, forward strand.
CAAGTTTTTTGTATTTTTTCGTCAACTTGACAGCTTGTTGACAGCTTTCAACTGTCAATTCTGTCATTTTGACATCAGATTCAAGCTCACCGACCTCGAAAACATATGGTCTCATCATTATTTCAAGTTTTTTGTATTTTTTCGTCAACTTGACAGCTTGTTGACAGCTGTCAACTGTCAATTCTGTCATTTTGACATCAGATTCCAACTCAGCGACCTCGAAAACATATGGTCACATCATTATTTCAATTTTTTTGTATTTTTCCGTCAACTTGACAGCTGTCAACTGTCAATTCTGTCATTTTGACATCAGATTCAAGCTCAGCGACCTCGAGAACATATGGTCTCATAATTATTTCAAGTTTTTTGTATTTTTCCGTCAACTTGACAGCTTGTTGACAGATGTCAACTGTCAATTCTGTCATTTTGACATCAGATTCAAGCTCAGCGACCTCGAAAACATATGGTCTCATCATTATTTCAATTTTTTTGTATTTTTCCGTCAACTTGACAGCTTGTTGACAGCTGTCAACTGTCAATTCTGTCATTTTGACATCAGATTCCAACTCAGCGACCTCGAAAACATATAACTAGATAATAAAATAAATCAAAAACGATATTTCAATCTTGCTTCAAGAGGTTACGTTATGGTGGAGAAATGGACCTTTGGAGCTCGATAGCGGCCAAAATATGGACTTTGGACCTTGGTGGAGACTTTTGTTGAGGATGACAAAACCTACAACATATCCAAAAATCAGCCAATTCGACCGAACGGCAAAATCCTATCCTTTTGTGCGAGGTCCTTTAAAGTTAGGTCAGAGCAACTCAGTAAACACTTTCATATAAATATGAAGATGCTGATATTTTTTATGGCTCTTTTCAATCTCGTAGTAGCTTTCCAGAGTGAATAATCAGTACTGCTGTCGTCTGTCAATTCTCTTAGGTAAATACTAATCGATTCTTCTTAAATTTGTTGTATTTCTCTTTTGAGTCTTTGGGGCTTTGGGGCTCTAGTTTGCTGCCTTTTTCTTCTAAGCTTTCTTTTTTCAGAGATTAGTTCCCTTATTTCTCTAGGATAGTTGTTTCCTTAAGTCCTTTAATTAATAGTAGGTGTAGTTTCCCAAGCTGCTTATTGGATATTATCATTAAGCAATTTCACTTCGTCGTCTAGTTGTTGTTTATTTCTTGCTGATATTTGAAAATTATTATATATGTGGATGAAAATTGTACCCTTTGTTTCGGATGCGTTTTGGGATATCCTGAAAAATGAAAAAGAAAGCAAATTACCTGTGATCGAGATCCCCATCATCAGTCTCGTCTTCCCTCAGTTCTCTCTTGATAACGACTACGGGAGGGGGTTTGTGTTCGGCTCGGGGCTGCACGCTCGGTGAACTTTGTCCGCCCTTGCTCGCTTTTCGTTGCCTCGTTGCCAACACCAAGCGACGCGGTATCGACATTATTATGACGACGTCGTCCAAACTCATCCTGGTCACGTCTACCAAGTTCACCGCCAGAATCTCATCGCCGACCTGCAAAGTGCAAATTATATACATCGGAATTACCCGGCAAATTGGCCTGCTCTATCCACAGCTAACGATACCGAGGGGTCTGGGGTTTCTAGGTGGAAAAAAAAAAGGAGAAAATAGGCATTTCCAATCTACGGAAAAAATAATTTTTTAATTACGGGTCTATTTTGTACGATATTTTGTGGAAAACTTGTATGCGTTTATTGAGATGCAATTGTAAAACTTAAAAGAACTTAAGATGAAGGACTTAAAAGGATATAAAAAAGAGATCGTTAAGAAAAAGAAGAATTTAAAAGATATATGGATAGTGGATTAGAAGAAAGAAGGAAGAAGGTAATCGTTGAAATGATTACCAGAATTACAAAAGTTAGAAGAAGAAAAATCAGAGAGTAATAGAAGTAGAACTAAAGGAAGAATTAAAAGGAGTGGATATGTCTGGGCTCTAATTGTCTACCTCGTCTTTCATTTCTCCCTTTGTGTTGAGGGTTCTGGAACTATCCCTATGGTGTACCAGTTTACCAGGACGACCGATGTATTATCATCGCCTTTTTAAACCGTATCGTAGCTTCTAAATGGACTGTATAATTTATTGTCTTCCCAACTCCATTAACAAAAACAACAAACACCTTTTATTTAACGGTTTATTAAAAAATGTTAAATAAATAAATCACAAATTAACAACTTAACAATAAAATTACTTTAGTAAGTAATGAACGAACAACGCACAAATTATTAGTAAACGTATGTTTTAACAATCATTAAAACATATTAGTAATGAAGTAAAATAAACACATCATTCAGAAAATATTTATAATGCGCGTTTTAGGTGTTTTGTCTATGAGTGATGATGTTGCACTAACTTTAAAGTTTTCGAAGTCTGGACCTTTTCGAAGTTTCTTCCCCACCCGTCCGAGTATTCTAGAATTTAGTTGTTAGCGCGTGGGCGAATCGATTTTGTTAAATGGGTAAGTTTTTTATGTCTGTCTCTTTCTCTCACGCTGGAGAAGACAAGGATTAATTTGGTTGCGACGTTATGAGTTTTATGGCGGACGTGACAATTTGCATGTTCCTAGAAAACATCCGTTAGAAATTCTGCGCTTCAAAATTGGCCTACATGACAAACTCCGCGTAATTCAAAACCGTTAAGACTTCTGTGTCTCTCGCAATGTTGTCGGATTGTATTGTTTGATGCGATGTTGTCGATTTGAATTTTTATGTTTAATTTGTTTTTGAAAATTAAACACTTTGGTTCTTTTACAATTACTATCTTTATTTTTCTTCTTGTATTTAGTTTTAAATTTCTGGAAGTCGCATTTTAAAATATTGATTGTTTTTTCGAATAAAATATACATTTTTGTGAGAAGTTAAATCCACTTCATTTCTTCTACGTCTACTACATTTTTACGCGGTCATTTCCAGCAATTTCATTTTTATATATTTCACATTTCCTCGAATACTCCAATAAAACTCTTTCCATGCAATCTCATAAACTTATTTAGCGAGACGTTCAACACATCCTGCACCTCGTTTTAGCCCCATATGGCCTTATTTAAATTCAAAACAGAAGCTTTGCAAACGGAACAATTGCACTGCACATATTTGGAAAATTTGAGATAAAAAGGTGGTTATTGCAAGAGTGCGAATAAAGAAATAAACATACAGTGTCTGAAAGGAGGAGGGCCTCTAAGGCCCTTTTGTTTCTTGTGGAAAAAGGAAATTTTTCTTTTCGCCAGTAAGTATAGGTCACAAACAGTCGATTTCACCCTAAACGGAATCTGAAATACCCCCCGCCCAGGGGGTCTAAGCCCGCTTTTCGGTCCCTTTTGTTTTTTTTTCGAAAACTAAAATTTTTTTTTGTGCCAGTAAGTCGATTTAACCCTAAACGGAATCTCTAATACCCCCCCCCCCCCGCCCAGGGGGTTTAAGCCCGGTTTTCGGTCCCTTTTGTTTTTTTTTCGAAAACAACAAGTTTTTTTTGTGCCAGTAAGCAGAGGTCATAAACAGTCAATTTAACCCTAAACGGAATCTCAAATACCCCCCACCCCCCTTATTCCCTCCACAGTCCCTATGATAAAATATTAGGGTGGCATAAACGCCTTGTAAGTGATTAACTATTTGCCAGACTACAACCCTTAAGCCCTTCAACATATTAATTCACTTATACGCCCCCCTTCCCCCAAACAGTACCCTCACCCCCTGATTTTATTGGAACTACTCTTAGCGTTACCCAGAAACAACGAAGTGGACGTGGTAGGTATTTGTTTCTTTTGGGGTGCTTTATTAATGTGAGTCCCCTTGCCTTTGACTGGGGTGCTTTATTAACGTGAGTCCCCTTGCCTCTCACTGGGGTGTTTTATTAACGTGAGTCCCCTTGCCTCTCACTGAGGTGCTTTATTACTGTGAGTCCCCTTGCTTCTCGCTGGGGTGCTTTATTACTGTGAGTCCCCTTGCCTCTCACTGGGGTGCTTTATTAACGTGAGTCCCCTTGCCTCTCACTGGGGTACTTTATTAACGTGAGTCCCCTTGCCTCTCACTGGGGTGCTTTATTAACGTGAGTCCCCTGGCCTCTCACCGAGGTGCTTTATTAACGTGAGTCCCCTTGCCTCTCACTGGGGTGCTTTATTAACGTGAGTCCCCTTGCCTCTCACTGGGGTGCTTTATTACTGTGAGTCCCCTTGCCTCTCACTGAGGTGCTTTATTACTGTGAGTCCCCTTGCCTCTCACTGGGGTGCTTTATTACTGTGAGTCCCCTTGCCTCTCACTGGGGTGCTTTATTAACGTGAGTCCCCTTGCCTCTCACTGGGGTGCTTTATTAACGTGAGTCCCCTTGCCTCTCACTGGGGTGCTTTATTAACGTGAGTCCCCTTGCCTCTCACTGGGGCGCTTTATTAACGTGAGCCCCCTGGCCTCTCACCGGAGTGCTTTATTAACGTGAGTCCCCTTGCCTCTCACTGGGGTGCTTTATTAACGTGAGTCCCCTTGCCTCTCACTGGGGTGCTTTATTACTGTGAGTAGGCCCTGGGCGGGGGGTGGGGGATATTTGAGGTTCCGTTTAGAGTCAAATCAACTGTTTATGACCTCTACTTACTGGCACAAAAAGAAAAAAGAAATTTCCGAAAAAACAAAAGGGGCCGAGAACCGGGCTTAGATGCCCTGGGCGGGGGGAGGGGGGGTATTTGGGGCTCCGTTTAGGGTCAAATCGACTATTTTCTTTCTCGAACAGATCGATTTTTAATTTAAGCAAAGTTATGAACACTGGGAGTACCACTTTTTTTTATATACATGAAAATAATATAAAAAAGTCGTATATAAGTTATCATCCGCCATTCTTCATTTGCCACTGAACAACTTTTGTATGTAAGTAGTTTTTTCTAAAATTGAACATTGCTTCACAATCTCAGAGGGTACCGGGAGGTGCTGCCCCCCGACGGTCCTCTTTTAAAGCAATTAAAAATTAAAATTTTACATTTCGACAGGTTTGTCTTGTGAGTAGCGACTCCCGGGACCTCTCGCATTGCGCTCGTGCTCTGTCGGAGTTTTACAGAATCCTCGCCAATCAGAAAAGGTCATTTTGTATGGCGAAACCCGAATTCGAGTTTCAAGGAAGTTAATGGAAGAGAACAGTTATTCTGATTGCATTTATTTACATTGGATTGTTGTGTTGACTTGAATATAGACCATTCCAGGATGACGTAGGTGACAGGTCGGTCATATTTGCTGAGAGGCACACAACTTCATGACACAATGTTAGTTTCATATGTAAACATCAGAAAGATTTTTTTTAAAGTTCTTTAATCAGAATAAATAAATAGAAAATGCCACATTTTTGTAGTGTTATTAAATGCATGATTTTTCTGGTTTCCTGCTGTTTTGACAAACGGAGGGGATCATTTAAATGCATTGTCTAGTGGATGAAGAAATGCTTGAATTAAAGCTTTGAAACGAGGTACATTTTCTGAAAGCCAAGTGATTAATAGACGTGTTTGTTCTAGGTATTTTATAACAGGTATTTTTGGCGATCTTTTATATGTATTTTTTTATTATTACTTGTGTAAATTTTGGCACTGGCAAGTAGAATATTCTTCAAAAAGGTTGCTATCCATTGATTCAGGATCCAAGATATGTCATTTTATCGGTTTCCAGCCTATTTTGAAATTTTTACACTCAAATACAACATATTGATTTGAATTCGTACATTGTTTTTATTAAAAGTGCCTTTAAAAAAAACATTTCTGTACATTTTTTATTTTGAAAGGACCTTTCTCAAAAAAAAAATGATGTAAGTTACATCCGGATATCTAGCAGATACAGTAAAGAAGAAAGATAGAAGTGAAAATCACACAAAAGAAACAGTTTCTTTAAATAATGAAAAAAGCCCATATGTTCTATATCCGGAGATTCAACAGGTCAATATTCTTGCATATCATTAAGAAAAAATGTCAAACCTTGAGACATCCACTGTTGTAGACGGCGGATTCCAGCGCAATCCTTGATATGAAGACCCCGTCATTCCTATCGATTCCGTTGCCTTCTCTGATGTATAGACCCAGAGTCTGACCGGGTCTTTTGACGATCTCGACGAACTGTACCGTGTGTTTTGCATCCTGCATCGCAGTGAAACGTTTGACCGCATCTCCGTTTGTCGTCCTGCCTAATTGCCTGGCTTCCAGGATGCGGACTATCATCTCACCGCGTCTTTCCACGTGCTGAAAAAAAGAAATAAAAAATTTAATTTAAATGAGGCTCCACACTCCTGTATGCTAATTGTTTAATTTTTAATCACAAAATTAAACATAATTCATTTTCATTTCATTTAATAAACAAATAGGCAACACCGCCAATACGGTCAGCCGCGTTTCAGACAAAGAATAGGCAACGCCGCAATATTAATCTGCTAGATATATGTAAATTATATTATATTATAAAGTCAAAATTTTATTTGAGAGTAACTGGATGTAAGAAACAACTACAGTTCATTTTACAAATCCAACTCAGACAGCATTTAAAGAGGCAGCACAGTAATCAAACCGATATCGGCTGTCCTTGCAAATGGCTCCTTTCGTAAACCACTGAAATTACAACATGGCCCTACAGAACCGGTTTCAGTGACAAAATACGACAGTTAACTTCTTTACAATCCAAAACCGCTCGCGAAATTCATTTTTTTTTTTTCGTAAAAGATTAAAAAGGTCTCCGAACAGCACTCGGTAAAATATTCAACCTCCGCCAGCTGACGGGAGTGGAATTCTTCCCTTTTGTGGAATTCCATTCCTAACAAATTGGTTTAATTAGCATTTTCGTAATGAGAGAAGACTCTGACGACATCAAACACATTTAATTTTACATTTTTTAAATTGAGGTACATCTGTCTGGAGGGTTTTCGTTTGTAATCGCTAGAAAGGAATAAAAGAGTTGAATGTGGTTTGAAATCGCGGATTTAGAACCAAATTTTTGAGGAGAACACGTGGCGTCAATAATATAAAGGTTTATCAATGTGTGTATTGTATTTGGTACTCTTGTATTGCCAAAATTAACACTCCGCAAATATTACAAAATGGAAAATAGAAGAAATAGAAAAGAAAATGTATCAAGAAAGGGAAGAATACAAAAAACAAATAGAAAGCAATATGGGAAAAAATGCAATTATAATGACGACAAATGGAAGTGAATTAAATAAAAATATAAAAGAAGTGAAGGAAGATCTTAATAAAAGAAATGAAAATAACCATAAAGAATTAGAAAAACAGTTTAAAGATGGATTTGAATTACAAAAAGAAATTTTAAGGAATAAAAACAGGTTAGGTCAAAATTATCACAATTGGAAAATAAAATTAAAGAAAGTAACAACATTTAAGATATTTTTGGAACAATTTTGAAAATAACTAAAAATTAAAGATAAATTAGCATTCATTTGTTATTTTTTTTTTAAATACCAAATGAATACAAATTTGGGGGAATTTGTTATGATATCAAATTCTTATGGTATAAAAAAAATGGGACAAAATCATGAAAAATGTGGATGTTAAACGAATTAAAAAAAAATATGTGAAACGGACTTGGTGATATTATAAATAATTCAATATTATCTCAATATGTATCAATCTGCAAAGTTAGAAGAACATCGAGAAAAATAAAAATTGAAGGATACGTAGAATAAAAGTTTCTATTAAATTTTGAATGAAACGCTTCGCATGCGTTAGTGTTTCTGTTTATGCTATCAGATAATTCAGACCACAATTCTGGGGGAAATTTTGATTCGTTTGAAATATAAGTGTCCACTAGGTAGTCTGAAAATTTTAGAATAGATTTAGATAAAGATATTGAAGAAAATATACCTGGCTCTCAGCGGCGAGTTTATGGGTCGGATTATAGGTCAGCAGTTTGCCTCGCGGCGAGTTTAATGGTGTCATTAAGATCTCCTACCTGCTTCCTGGCGAGTTTAATGTCGCCCAAAAGGACAAGTAGCACAAGAAAACAGAAGATTTAAAATGGCGGATGTACAAAATTACCTTAAGGAAACCATTCAAAGCGTAACTGGAGAAGACCGGAAGAATTGATGCATTTCTTGAGCCAAAATGACTTTGCCCTTAACTTGTTTTCGTTGTTGATATTTTTTTGTTTAAAAAATAAACGCTTAACATAAGAAGATCGAATAAATAAACACTGTCGAATAAAACAAAGTTTCTCCAAGGTGTGTCATAGTTAAAATGGCTGAAGTTGGCGAAGTTTTTCTATAAAGAAATGTAACCTGTAACAACACCACGTTTGAGAACCACTAATGAAATCCTTAGCAATTAATATCCTAAAATTGAAGAAACTGTATTCAACATGTCATAAAAAGATGACAGAAAATGTAGGAATTGGACAGTTTCATGGAATTGAAATCTAACCAATCAGAAGTCCAAATATCCAATCATTTTTACGGTGACATTACATCTTTTTTTTCCTGTTGAGATAAGTTAAGCTTTCCAAATACAATTAGTCGTTAATTGACTAAGACGCATACATGCTAGCAACATATCCCCTACCTGATAGACCATAATGATGAATAGAAAAAAACTAATCAATATATTATACATTAAATGGCAAGAGACCTTTGCGTAGGAAATAAAATTGTCAATAAACAAGTTATTTGCGTAAGGAACAAAATACTTAATGGATATTTTTCTTCGTAATGGTTTATGTTTATGAAAAATAAATCAATCCTCGAGAAAATGAATATTTAATCTATTTTTTATGGTGGTTTGTGCTATGAAGTTTATTATCGAATTATGGGAAGTGGGTCTTTTGTTATTTGTTGAAAAGAAAAACATTCAATAACGGTGTTATTTTTGGATCACTGGATCCGCCGAATTTACTGTAGCTTGGTGTTTTTTCTCCTAGTACCCACTTTGGTAATCTGACGATTGCGATCTTCATCTGAAGTTTAAAATCAAATACGTTATTTCTCTCTCTTTCCACTGGATTAAAACCACTTAGTTGTTAAAAAAGTTTTTTTATTGACGTTTCGGCTTTCCAGATCGAAAGCCGTTATCAAAATGACATAAAATAAATAAATTTACTAGAAACAGAACACTTGATAATCTTGCAAAAATATGACATCAACATAGTATACATAGAATAAGATTTTGATCATATTATAAGAGAATTTATACTTCGTCATAAATGAAGTTTTCTTATTAATATTATCATAAGAAAAAACCAGATAAAAACTTATGATACTATCCCGATATAGAGGGTATCCTTTTTGCAATTAACTCTTTTTGTAAAATAGGTATCCAAATTTTTGAAATATCAACCGAACAATTAGAAACACATTCGTTATTATTTAAGCATATCAATGCTGCTTCTTTAACTTTGCGGTTATAATTATTCGGTTCTTTTAATAATCTAGTTGAAAAATTCCATTGTATTTTATGACCAGAATCCCATGCGTGTTCACATATTTTGGATTTTTATTTTATTTTATTTGTATGTGTTTCTTTTCTAAAAACTGATGTATCAAAACAATTGTTGTTATTGTGTATTAGTACATCAAGAAACGGTAATTTTTTATTATTTTCAATTTCAATTGTAAATTTAATAGTAGGTTCCGAATTATTAATAGTATATAAAAATGTATCAATATTTTCCCTATCGTGTTGCCAAATTGCAAAGATATCATCTACATATCTAAACCAGACAGAAGGTCTTAAATTTTGTTTGTTTACAATTTCCATTTCAAAATTCTCCATGAAAATATCACACAATTTTGGTGATAAAGGAGAACCCATTGCCATGCCAAAATTTTGTTGATAAAAATCACTATTTAATTGAAAATATGTAGTTTTAATACATAGTTCCAATAATTCTAGAATTGCTGAGACGCTTAATTTATTAACGTATTATCACTTGTCAACTTTTTTCTCACAAGATTAAGAGTTTTATCGACAGGAACATTTGGAAATAAACTGACTACATCAAAACTAACCATTATATCTGAATTTGTAATTTTGATTTTTGATAATTTTTCTAAAAAATGTTTTGAATTTTTGATAAAGGAATTAGTATTTCCTGATAACGGATCTATTATTTTAAGTAGAAATCTTGCTAAATTTTGACAAGGTGAGTTTATAGAACTTATTATTGGTCTTAATGGTATTTGTTGTTTATGAATTTTGGGTAAACCATAAAAATGTGGAGGTTTACTATAATGAGAAGTAAGAGATCTTCGTTCTTTATCACTTAGGAATTTTTTATTTTTATATAAAGTTTTGTAAATTTTGTTTTCAATACTAGTAGTTGGATCTTTATTTAATTTTGAATAGCTACCGTTTTCAATAATTTCGTTAATTTTGTTATCATAATCTGTTTTGTTCATGACAACCGTCGCGTTACCTTTATCTGCCGGTAAAATCTTAATTGTATTGTCATTTTTTAAATTTTTAATTGATTTAAATTCTGCGGAGGTTAAATTTTGATTAATTTTGTAAGATTTTTCTAATTCAATTTTGCAATGTACCTTGTATTCGTTGCTTAAGTCAGTTGGTAAATTTTGAGAAGCGTTTTCTATAGAACTAATAATATCAAATTTTGGTACATATTTTGGAGTTACCGAATAATTTAAACCTTTGGCCAATAATAAATTTTCTGTGTGATTAAGATCTCTACTTGAAATATTTATTACCGTATTTAAATTTTGTTCTGAATTTCTAAGGTTGTAAAAACTTTTTTCTTCAATTAGATTATTAAATTTTCTTAATTGTCTATTTTTGGTACAATTGAATTCTTTCTCATAACTATTTAAAACACAATGGATTATTTTATGGAAATCAAATCTGGATACCTGATTATACAAATATGATTTAATATCCTCGATATCTTTTTCTAAATTAAATTTATTAAACCTATGGAACTGAATCCTCTCTCTTACTATGGCGTGCTCTGCTCTATTTAAAATTCTCCATATCTTGTTGTTCTGTAATGGAGTTTTAAGTCTTAGGCCTTTTGGAATGATCTTGTTTTCTCGGCATTTTATCATGAAACATAAAGAATTTTTACTTTTAGCAAATTTTTTATATACATTTTCTAAAATTCTTTCGATCTGGAAAGCCGAAACGTCAATAAAAAAACTTTTTTAACAACTAAGTGGTTTTAATCCAGTGGAAAGAGAGAGAAATTAAAATACAAACCACAATGAGCTTCCGAAATGAATTACAAATACGTTATTTTCGAATATTCTCCATTGTTTTACCGAATTTTTCAGCGTACCCTCGTATCCTAGAAATCACCATACACATGTTTAAATATGCATTAACCAAGCGAACAAATTTACAAAGTGCACCCAAAATAATTATTATGGAAATATATTATAGATCCTATTGTTGATATGATTAATTATCTGATGCGTTAAATCGGTCATATCCAGTATGTAATTGAGAATCCCGTATTAATTATCAGTACGTTTTAGGTTAAATTTATATTACGCGTGTTTTAGGTACCTATCTGTTAAATTAATTTGAGATTATTGTTGTTAGCAAACCATTGATATAGAATTTAATATCAAATTTATAGCCCAGTTGCCAGAGAAGGATATTGACCAAAACTCGCACTAAATGTGATATCGATGAAACGTGGCACTTAATTACTTGAATGGGTCTAGAAAACGATAAAAAAATCATCGATATCACATTTTGTTCGAGGTCAAACTCTCTGACAACTGGGCTATATATTAAAGAAACAAATCGACGACATTGGGAATCAAAAAATGTGTCTAAAATGGAGAAACCATTAAATTTTTAAAATATTTGTCGGTATACAGGGAAAACCAAAAATATGATATTTGTCTTTCAACGTTTTACTTACGTCCAAGGCGGCTGCCGTCGACGCATCATGATCATTTTCTACTGTTTCTATCTGCTTAAAAATTTCACTGCTGATTCCTGACACCTGAAAATAAAAATATGCATGTTTAACATCCAATAAATGACTGTTCGCAACATTTATTTATTTATCAAAGGTAATACCACGAGTCCTCCAAATTTAATCTATAAAATTTCAGAGGACGAGTCGTATTTGAAAGGATTATTTTTTTAATCATTTTGTATTAAAAACAGAGAACATAGTCATTTATACAAAAGACACTTTACACACAAATATTGAAAATTTTCTTTACCAATTTAAATTGAAACCTGAGCTGTTATAGTTTTACATACAGGGCCACCAAGGCGATTTATTGACTGGCTACCCCGCGAAACGGCGCCGTAAATAAAAGCGAAGAAGAAGAATGAAATGAAGTCTTTCTTAATTTAATTCATTTTAAGTTTAGTGTTAAAGTGAGGTATGTAAAAATGTTAAAGGCGTTTTGAAATAAACTAATAAAAACAGGTTAGTTTACAAATACATTTTGAAATTTGGTTATTGTTAAATGTTTACATTTGACATTTCAAAAAAGGTAAACATAGTTTAATCAAAAAACAAAAACGACGAAGCTGTTTTATCAGTATAAAACACAATGATTGGTTAGGATCCTGAGCTGTTATTGGCTGAAACCACAAAATCTGACTGTTTTGACAGATGAAAAAAATAATCACTTAAAATTATCCGAAAAAAATAGTTTTCTTCTGGTCATTTTACTGAGTTTGTGGACTCACATTAGTGCAATTTAATTACGGCGTAAGAGCGTTAACTGGAAATTCTATAACAAACCCGCGACGACTGTCGAAACACTCGAAAGCTAAAAGTTTGGTCGTTAGTGTTTAGCACTCGATGCTAAAATTTCAAACCGAAATAATAGTTTAATTTACTTCTGGAAATTGCAAATTTATTTATATGAATAAAGAACTCCAAATGAATTTTACACCCTATTATTATTTAATATTGTTATGGGTCGAGTTACCTTTCTGAAATCTCCCTGTATGACCATTGGCGGAGGGTGAGGGGTTCTCGAATTTGGAGCCGCCGCCGGTGCCCGCAGTGGAGACGCTGTGAGATCCAATGCCTCGCGTCCATTATCCTGAAACAAAAAAAGTTTTTTTTACAAATACTTCATAGAACAATAAATAAATAATAAATAAATAAATAAATAAATAAATAAATAAATAAATAAATAAATAAATAAATAAATAAATAAATAAATAAATAAATAAATAAATAAATAAATAAATAAATAAATAAATAAATAAATAAATAAATAAATAAATAAATAAATAAATAAATAAATAAATAAATAAATAAATAAATAAATAAATAAATAAATAAATAAATAAATAAATAAATAAATAAATAAATAAATAAATAAATAAATAAATAAATAAATAAATAAATAAATAAATAAATAAATAAATAAATAATAGTATATTGTGCAACGAGTGCGCAAAGTTGTCGATTGCCCACGAGAGCGAAGTTGAGCGCACGAACGAAGTAAGTGCGCTCATTAGCTCGAGTGGGCAATCGACAATGCCGCTCGAGTTGCAGATACTATTTTTTTTACGAATGCGGGGATACAATGAGAAATGAAGTAGGTGCCAACGACAAAAAAATCAAAAAGTAAAATGTTTAGAATCAAAATAACTTTTTATTTTTAACGATAACTAGGAAACTAAAAAAGGCAATTAATTATTTTTTTTTCACCTATGATTATCGAAACATTTGAACAATTGGTGAAATTGAAATTTATATTTTTGGAGATTCTAGAGGAAATCGTATTCAAGTCAATAATTTCTTTGTCTTCGACACTGACTCTGATGGGTACTTGTCGTCTCGATATTTGGGTTGATTTGGTGTACATTTTCACGTGAAGTACTCGTAGATGGTCTGTCCAAAATAGCGATCGCAATTTGCTGGCCGATTCGTTTTTTATTGCCAATCGATTCTTCAACGTAACCTTCAGCGATAGTGTTAAATTTTAGGTGGTATCATCATAGAGTTGAAACTCATTATTGTAAATTTTAATTTTTTAATCAATCAATTTATCTGTCACTTAAACGTCACATTTTTTGGGGGGGTCTGTATTGTCAATTTCCGTGCGAAAAGTAAATTTTGCGTGCGCAAATAAATGGTTTCATTAGGACCTGTAATATTTTAATTATCATAATAAAATCATAAAGATACAAAATATATTCCACTTATTTAACAATTAAAATTTAAAAGGTCCCCTTATACAGTATGTTTCAGTAAGTTGGAACCGTATGGGAAACTTTTTTATTATTAATTTTAGGAAAAAAAGTTATTATTTATAAAAATTTCTGCATATTCCAAAATGTAAAATACGATCGGATATCAATTTTTTTTAGTTGTATACGAGGTTTGTCAAAAAATGTGAATTTTACTCAAGAGGAAAGTACCTTTATCTTTTACAATACATAAGAATGTTATTTAAAAAAAAATAGGTTTTGGGCTTGTTTAATATTGTTTCTATTTTGAATGATCATTTATCTCTTATACAAATAATAAGTTGTGCAACTAACGTAATATTAATTCTAGAAGTAAATAGAAACTTAATTAATACCTCCACATGTCGTCCCTGTAATTGCAAAATGTCGTATGTCAAAAAGGCCACTTTTCAGGAGAGCAAAAAAACTTAATATCTTTTTACTTTTTTGTTTCAATTATTTCAGAAATCAGTTTATAGCTTATTTTTATGATGCAACATCATGTTATATGGCATTTAAGGCGTTAACTTAACGTGTTTGTGTTTTATACGTACATACGGAATTTTTGACATACGACATTTTGCAATTACAGGGACGATATCCACCGTCTCGTTCAATGCATGTATTCGTTCTATTGGCAAATTCACGTAATACACTCCTGATCATTTTTGTGGAAATTTCCTGGCATTTTTCTAAAATAATGCTTTCTAAATGGTCAACATCTTGAAATGGCCTTTCCTGGTAAACTGGTAAACTTTTTGTTTCAAGTAGCCCCATAGGAAGTAATCATGTCAGGGGATCTAGCAGGCCAAAAAAGATCATAATATTAACGTTTCTAACGCGTTTTGACGGTTACTGTCAAACATTTGTTGCTATCAAACATTCATTTGTTTGTCAGTGCATCCTAGACTACACGTAACTACACTAAAATTTGCATTGTTATTGAACCTAGAAATACATTTCAAATTATAATAAATTATAATAAATTTTTTCAATGTAAATAGATGTAATTACATATTTGAACGTAGTTTTTAGTTCTGATTAACTTTTTTTAATAGCATTCTTCTGTATTGTAAAAGATAAAGGTACTTTCCTCTTGAGTAAAATTCATATTTTTTGACAAACCTCGTAGACGACTAAAAAAATTGACATCTGATGGTCGTATTTTACATTTTGAAATATGCAGAACTTTTTATAAACAATAACTTTTTAGTGAGTAAACCAGTAAGGAATTTTAATTTATTAGATTCGACATCCTAAGACCGGTTTCTGTCTTTCGACTTCATCAGTTAGGCTTTTCGAATCCAATAAATAAAATTCCAAACTCGTACAAGTCAATAGCTATATCCGCTATAAGATAACATTTTTAGATGTGCTACCATCTATGGTAAGAAGAGAGTATTGACATTAAATTTTGACTGAATCTAGTCAAGATGTCACTCTCTTCTTTTTTATCCCTTTCAGAGATTAATACAAAGTGAGTAAACCAATAAGGAATTTTAATTTATTAGATTCGACATCCTAAGACCGGTTTCTGCCTTTCGGCTTCATCAGTTAGGCTTTTCGAATCCAATAAATAAAATTCCAAACTCGTACAAGTCAATAGCTATATCTGCTATAAGACAACATTTTTAGATGTGCTACCATCTATGGTAAGAAGAGTGTATTAAATTTTGACTGAATCTAGTCAAGATGTCACTCTCTTCTTTTTTATCCCTTTCAGAGATTAATACAAAGTGAGTAAACCAGTAAGGAATTTTAATTTATTAGATTCGACATCCTAAGACCGGTTTCTGTCTTTCGACTTCATCAGTTAGGCTTTTCGAATCCAATAAATAAAATTCCAAACTCGTACAAGTCAATAGCTATATCCGCTATAAGATAACATTTTTAGATGTGCTACCATCTATGGTAAGAAGAGAGTATTGACATTAAATTTTGACTGAATCTAGTCAAGATGTCACTCTCTTCTTTTTTATCCCTTTCAGAGATTAATACAAAGTGAGTAAACCAGTAAGGAATTTTAATTTATTAGATTCGACATCCTAACTGATGAAGTCGAAAGACAGAAACCGGTCTTAGGATGTCGAATCTAATAAATTAAAATTCCTTACTGGTTTACTCACTTTGTATTAATCTCTGAAAGGGATAAAAAAGAAGAGAGTTACATCTTGACTAGATTCAGTCAAAATTTAATGTCAATACTCTCTTCTTACCATAGATGGTAGCACATCTAACAATAACTTTTTACTTTACCATAGGTAAAGTATTGTAATCGCAAAAAAAAAAGTTCAGCTTTCAGTGGATTTACATGTTTTGAGACCCCCTAAGTCATTTAAGACCATTTCCAGAAAATGTATGTATGGAGTATGTAGTATGTTGTCCAGAAAAATTTGTGTGCGCTCTAACTCCAACTGCGATAGGAATTTCCTAACCAAATTTTATATTTAGCATTTTTACAACATGCTAATGAGCTGATTAGATTTTGGGCAAAATCGGACAACCGGAAGTGGGGGTTTACTCTTGAGAATTTTCAGATTTTCGCAATTATTATCGTTTCTATTAAGTTTATGTAAAAATATTAAGAGAAAAAATTTATTTTAAATTAAATTTACTATAAATTTTGTTTAAAAACTTTTTTCAAATTATGTATTATAAGCGAGTTAAAAATAAAATATGGAATAACATAGTTGCATAATAGAGCAAGCGCAGTAGAAGTGTTTTGTTTCATGGCCTGCCTTAAATATGTACGAATAATTGGATTATGAGCCCGTAGGGCTGTTAAATTGGGCGCTTTCACACTAGGCAGCACGACAACGACACGACATGGAGTAGGGATGAATTTACATCGCTTTCAATGTAAATTCATCCCTACAAGTGTGAAAGCTGCCATTGTATGGTAAAGTCATGTGCATGGCCACATCCGATTTTTTTCCTAAAATTAATAATAAAGAAATTTCCCACATGGTTCCAACTTACTGAGACATACTGTATAAATAACTAAATTGCGAGAAGACTATAAAACGCAGCGATCCCTCAATAAGACGATCGATATTTGCCATGTACCCTGATGTAGAATCGCGCTTCTTGCGAAAGCCGTTTAGTATTACCACAAAGTCTTTAGTTGAAGGCCCCAGCAACACTACAGCCATTATCCAATCGACCTGTATAAACAGAGACTTGTTCAAACAAAATTAAGGGACTAGTCAACTCGGTGTCTATTATGAGCCATGAAAGGCACTCATCAATTTTGTAAACAGCTCCCTAATGCTATTAAATCCCTGTGGCCCAGGTCGGCATACACTTAATGTGCCAAGGAACATTGTAGCTGGCTCCTTATGAATATATATAATGATTTTGTTCTTGTGCTAAATCTGCACAAGACAAAAACTCTATCAGTTGTTGTTTTCTTGAGATATTATATCTGGAAGTTCCTAAAGTATTTAATTAATTTTTTCTGTTTATATTCTTCCATTGGTGAATAAAATAACGCGCCGATCGATAAATCAGTTACTTTCTACCGCCAAATAGCCGCATTCATGATGGTGTAATTTTCTTTTACGGGAAATGCTCATCCAGAGACCTCGCACACAACCGCGGAACAACAAATCCTGACAATGCTTTAATTATCTACAGAATTTGATTCGATGACAGATACCGCATACCAAACAATGGCCACAGATGGTTTAACAGATGAATTTTACAATGAGGGACGTCGAACAAGGCCGATAGAAATACAGGGGAGAAACTGAAAGCGATGGGGAAACTGAAAATAAAAAAACAACGCATCTGCCTCCCATCAAGGAGTTTGTGTGTTCAATACTCATGACCTGATATGAGTTTTTTCATATGCAGTAGGTAAAAGCTGGATCAGTACCATCCCCTCAGGTATCTACTACAATTCCTCTTCCACCCCCATCCCCTAGATTTAATCCCCCGATCTACAACTCTTTTACATTTGGACCTTACGTTTTTTTAGAAGGTCACTTATAAGATTGAAAGGCTATTACTATTATAAGTAGCAATTTAATTTTTTATTTCACTAATTCCATATTTTTACGACACCCAGTATGTATAGGTACTGATTTAAAATTTTCTACTGACTTCTCTTTAAGCGTTAATAAATTAAGGATATTTAACGAACATTTGCCAAGTTAAATTCAGTTTTGGTAAGTTAATATCTCGGAGACGTATTTGTTTAAGCCGACTTTTCGGAGATTCAAATCTCAAGGCATGATGAAATGTTTATTTTTAATGTTTGCTCAGCAGCTGTTCCTTAATTGGAGCGTGGATTGTAAGCTGTAGCTGCAGGTGTGTATTTTCGAAAGCTCGTATCTAGTTAAATTTTTCTGGAACGTTAAAACTCTATAAATTTATGTTAATGTACATAAAAAAAGGAGGAAATCGTTATTTACCAAGGAAAACTACTAGGTGGATTGTATTCCAAATGGATCCGCGTGACGCTGGCCACCATTTTTTACCTAAATTACCATCAAAAGGGCGTTAGCCAATAACTCAGCTATTATTAGTGCGATTTGAATGGGGAAAACGGGATGGTAATGTGTGGGGTGATGTATATGTAAACAAAAATCATGCGCTGTGAGGGGACCAAAAGGGCCTTAGCAGTAGTGAAGCAATGTCAGTATGGAACCCTAATTCACAGACCAAAACTGCTTTTCCTCACCCCATACCATCAAACCTGTCAGACCAAAATCTAAAAAAGTCAGACCAAGACTCGGAAGACGCCTCTAACCGAAGAATTTCGACTTCTAACCTTTACCTTGGACCTCTAGGACCACCAGGAAGAAGCCACAACCCCCCCAAAAATGATTTACCCCAAAAAACCAAAAAATGATCTAAAAGAAGTCAATAAAAATCGTAAAAAATAATCAAACACCCGCGGCTGTGATTTAAGTCATAAAAACCCCAACGCATCTTCAAATTAAAGGAATAAAAAATCCCTAAAACCCCCAATTTTAATTCCTTAAAATCATGGTGCATACGTGGTACCCCGTATAATAAAATTGCAACTTTGTTGCAAGAAAATAATTATAAAGTCAAACCCAGTACTATCTATATGTAATATCTCCACAGAGTAAATCAACATTGCTATGCAGCCTAGGCTCTGTTAGATTTCTTCCAAAATCTCTACAACTTTTGCGCCATTTGTATATACCCCGTATCACACCCCCATTTTCTTTTACGCGTTACCACCCACGTAAACAGCGAAACCAGTAAAAACAAAAGAATTCTTTTATCTTTTTCCTCAAGAAGAGAAAAAAAATATATACATTCCTTGTCGTTCTTCAAGTGAACTCACATTTGTAATATGCTTTTTCGATTACTCGCTCGTCTTGTTTCTGTCCTGAAGGATTAATGACAAGAACGTGTATTAGAAGCTAGGAGTCTCTCCAGATATTTGAAATAAGAAACAAAAATGTTACAGAGTCGCACAGGGTAAATACACACCCGTGTGAAGTTGGCACCCCTAAGTGAGAATTTGGAAAAAAAAACTATTGCATAATTTTGCCCAAGTTATGCCCAATATTGCCCAATAGTTGCATTTTTTGTCCACCCCCCCTCCTTAACAAATGAGTCAACCCTCGAATTTCTAGGGTGCGGCACCGCCATAAACGAATATCATGAAATAAAGTAGCCCAGAATTATGCCCAAGTTATGCCCAGTTTTGCCCAACCAAAAAAAAAATTTTGCCCATCTATAGAAAAGTACCAAAATGGCGTATTGTTATTACAAAAATTACAATAAAAAAAAATTGAGTACGAACAAAATGGAAAAAATTGGAGAAAATGCATCATTTTAGTTTTGCCCAGTATTGCCCAACACTCAGTTTATTTCGCGCAGTCTCCCTTAACCCATGAGTCAATTATTTAATTTCGCATTTTTAACAGCATAATGTCGTCTATGTTATAATCTGAGGATGGGCAAAACTGGGGAACACCTAACATGGCCTAAACAAGGCTTTAAATAGTCATTCCATGAGGAACAAGTTTTGCCGAATATCAGAATTTATTCAGAGAGGATCAGATTATGACGAAATTATTTAATTTCGCATTTTTAACAGCATAATGCCGTCTATGTTATAATCTGAGGGTGGGAAAAACTGGGGAACACTTAACATGGCCTAAACAAGGCTTTAAATAGTCATTCCATGAGGAACAAGTTTTGCCGAATATCAGAATTTATTCAGAGAGGATCAGATTATGACGAAATTATTTAATTTCGCATTTTTAACAGCATAATGCCGTCTATGTTATAATCTGAGGGTGGGAAAAACTGGGGAACACTTAACATGGCCTAAACAAGGCTTTAAATAGTCATTCCATGAGGAACAAGTTTTGCCGAATATCAGAATTTATTCAGAGAGGATCAGATTATGACGAAATTATTTAATTTCGCATTTTTAACAGCATAATGCCGTCTATGTTATAATCTGAGGGTGGGAAAAACTGGGGAACACTTAACATGGCCTAAACAAGGCTTTAAATAGTCATTCCATGAGGAACAAGTTTTGCCGAATATCAGAATTTATTCAGAGAGGATCAGATTATGACGAAATTATTTAATTTCGCATTTTTAACAGCATAATGCCGTCTATGTTATAATCTGAGGGTGGGAAAAACTGGGGAACACTTAACATGGCCTAAACAAGGCTTTAAATAGTCATTCCATGAGGAACAAGTTTTGCCGAATATCAGAATTTATTCAGAGAGGATCAGATTATGACGAAATTATTTAATTTCGCATTTTTAACAGCATAATGCCGTCTATGTTATAATCTGAGGGTGGGAAAAACTGGGGAACACTTAACATGGCCTAAACAAGGCTTTAAATAGTCATTCCATGAGGAACAAGTTTTGCCGAATAGCAGAATTTATTCAGAGAGGATCAGATTATGACGAAATTATTTAATTTCGCATTTTTAACAGCATAATGTCGTCTATGTTATAATCTGAGGGTGGGAAAAACTGGGGAACACCTAACATAGCCTAAACAAGGCTTTAAATAGTCATTCCATGAGGAACAAGTTTTGCCGAATATCAGAATTTATTCAGAGAGGATCAGATTGTGACGAAATTATTTAATTTCGCATTTTTAACAGCATAATGTCGTCTATGTTATAATCTGAGGGTGGGAAAAACTGGGGAACACTTAACATGGCCTAAACAAGGCTTTAAATAGTCATTCCATGAGGAACAAGTTTTGCCGAATATCAGAATTTATTCAGAGAGGATCAGATTATGACGAAATTATTTAATTTCGCATTTTTAACAGCATAATGCCGTCTATGTTATAATCTGAGGGTGGGAAAAACTGGGGAACACTTAACATGGCCTAAACAAGGCTTTAAATAGTCATTCCATGAGGAACAAGTTTTGCCGAATATCAGAATTTATTCAGAGAGGATCAGATTATGACGAAATTATTTAATTTCGCATTTTTAACAGCATAATGCCGTCTATGTTATAATCTGAGGGTGGGAAAAACTGGAGAACACTTAACATGGCCTAAACAAGGCTTTAAATAGTCATTCCATGAGGAACAAGTTTTGCCGAATATCAGAATTTATGCAGAGAGGATCAGATTATGACGAAATTATTTAATTTCGCATTTTTAACAGCATAATGCCGTCTATGTTATAATCTGAGGGTGGGAAAAACTGGGGAACACTTAACATGGCCTAAACAAGGCTTTAAATAGTCATTCCAGGAGGAACAAGTTTTGCCGAATATCAGAATTTATTCAGAGAGGATCAGATTATGACGAAATTATTTAATTTCGCATTTTTAACAGCATAATGCCGTCTATGTTATAATCTGAGGGTGGGAAAAACTGGGGAACACTTAACATGGCCTAAACAAGGCTTTAAATAGTCATTCCATGAGGAACAAGTTTTGCCGAATATCAGAATTTATTCAGAGAGGATCAGATTATGACGAAATTATTTAATTTCGCATTTTTAACAGCATAATGCCGTCTATGTTATAATCTGAGGGTGGGAAAAACTGGGGAACACTTAACATGGCCTAAACAAGGCTTTAAATAGTCATTCCATGAGGAACAAGTTTTGCCGAATATCAGAATTTATTCAGAGAGGATCAGATTATGACGAAATTATTTAATTTCGCATTTTTAACAGCATAATGCCGTCTATGTTATAATCTGAGGGTGGGAAAAACTGGGGAACACTTAACATGGCCTAAACAAGGCTTTAAATAGTCATTCCATGAGGAACAAGTTTTGCCGAATAGCAGAATTTATTCAGAGAGGATCAGATTATGACGAAATTATTTAATTTCGCATTTTTAACAGCATAATGTCGTCTATGTTATAATCTGAGGGTGGGAAAAACTGGGGAACACCTAACATAGCCTAAACAAGGCTTTAAATAGTCATTCCATGAGGAACAAGTTTTGCCGAATATCAGAATTTATTCAGAGAGGATCAGATTGTGACGAAATTATTTAATTTCGCATTTTTAACAGCATAATGCCGTCTATGTTATAATCTGAGGGTGGGAAAAACTGGGGAACACTTAACATGTTGAAGGTATGGAAGAAAAAAAAAAACAAATTTGTTTTTTAACACCATAATTTTTCCACGCAGGGCCTGATGATGGCGATTTAATCGCCGAAACCGGTCTCACCTTCAATAAATATAACTTGTGAGATAAAAAGGACTTTTTCTTCCATACCTTCAATAATTATTACTCACATATGGCTAACCCTACTTGAAAAAAAAAAAAAAACTTAACATGGCCTAAATAAGGGTTTAACTATTGACTCGTGGGTTAAGGGAGACTGCGCGAAATAAACTGAGTGTTGGGCAATACTGGGCAAAACTAAAATGATGCATTTTCTCCAATTTTTTCCATTCTGTTCGTACTCAATTTTTTTTGTTTGTAATTTCTGAAATAACAATACGCCATTTTGGTACTTTTCTCTAGATGGGCAAAAATTTTTTTTGGCTGGGCAAAACTGGGCATAACTTGGGCATAATTCTGGGCTACTTTATTTCATGATATTCGTTTATGGGGGTGCCGCACCCTAGAAATTCGAGGGTTGACTCATTTGTTAATGGGGGGTGGGCAAAAAAATGCAACTATTGGGCAATACTGGGCATAACTTGGGCAAAATTATGCAATAGTTTTTTTTTCCAAATTCTCACTTGGGGTGCCAACTTCACACGGGTTAAATACACTGCCCGAAAATAAAGATGTATTATTTGTAAACTTTATACGTTATTTGATTTTTTAAATTCTAATTTCCTGTCAAATTGCACGAGCTAAAAGTAAAAGCGTTTCAGGGAGGCTCCATTTAAAGACTAAATTATGAATTTTTGCGAGTGAATGGATGTGAGCGATCATGTGATTTCTAACAGATGATTGGTTAATTTTGGCGCTGGTTCAAGTACCGCAAATGGGTACAGAAACAGGAATAGTAACATGAAACTTAATGACGCTTGTAGACAGAGACACATCAACTATTTAAAAATATCAGATTGATTTGGCCTACACTTAATAAGGATCCATAGTAATTATATAAAATACTTAAAGGGAGCATCATTAAGTGATTTAATAACTAATGAATTATTTAATCGATTTTATCGTAAATAAAAATTTAAACCGTTTAAAAAGTCCTTAAATTGTTCAGGATCTTCAAAATGTTAATTTCTTTAAAAAACACAAAATATCCATTAACTTTTCCGAGCAGTGCATTTCGCTTTAGCATAATTTCCATATAAAAATCTTCATTACTCGTGATGTTGTCCGTTATCTTCACTTCAGCGCTTCTTGGACTAAATTTACCTCTCTGGAAGTATAATTAAATTCGGGCTGCGAAAAAGGGAAGAAGGGTGTGTTTATACCCCTCCTAATATTTCATAAGGCTAATATCAACCGGGAAAAATTAAAATGAGATTTTGGAAATTCGGACGATTTTATTTCCTTGAAACGATAAGGTGAGGTTGAAATTTTAGTTTGGAATTATTCATTTTCTTTTGGAATCTATCCTTATTGATATACAGGAAATACGACTAAGATTTATTACTTTTTTTGTCTCTTTAAATCCAAGAGATCCCCGCCAGCGTCAACTAAAATAGTTGCTGAAGATCTTCGGATACAGTGTCCTGTGTAGCGATTAGGATTTTCTAGTTTAAGAAATGTTGCAATATCTTTTGGTATACTGCCTAATTTTTAGATGTGCTGCCATCTATGATTAGAAGAGAGTATTGACAATTATTAAAAGCAAAAATTCCCGGTGTATTGGGGTTGCATACACAATTTGCATTGTGTGTTGCAAAGCTTTTATTTGACTGATTCTAGTCAAAATGTCACTCTCTTCTTTCGTATCCCTTTCAGAGATTAATACAAAGTTAGAAAACGAGTAAGGAATTTAATTTATCAGATTCGACATCCTAAGACCGGTTTCTGCCTTTCGGCTTCGTCAGTTATTGGATTCGAAAAGCCTAACTGACGAAGCCGAAAGGCAGAAACCGGTCTTAGGATGTCGAATCTGATAAATTAAATTCCTTACTCGTTTTCTAACTGCCTAATTTGTTTATCCCAACGGGTTGTGCATTTTCCATTTGTATATTTTATAAAAAATGGTAAATTTTCTTTTAGTACCGTCTTGCGTATAGTGCAATATTTTTTGATTCTAGAATAAAAATGGTCAGAGATTACATGTGACATCTGTGACATGTGCCATGTACTGATGTCGTAGGGAAGTAAAAACTCTTTGTAAGCAACAACAATTATAATTTGGGGATTAACCCCTAATAATGGATACAAGACTTATCATAGGTATGAACCAATCTTAGGTTATATCTAATCTATATCTACAGTATATCTAATTATATCTAATCTAACGCCTACAATAATTTGGTATATATTGTACTGTATTGTAATGTAATCTGAGGTTGTTTAATTGTAGATGTATAGAAATTAGTTTATAATAGTGTAGTAAAATGATCCTATTTTAATAATAAAACATAAAAATAAATTACAGTTAGGTTAGACAGTTAAAGATAAGGGAAAAGAATCAGACTGTAACCAAAAAAATTAGAAATGTCAATTTTGAAAGATATAAAAAAAATTTAAAAAGTAAAAAGAAATTTTTTTCTGGAAATAGAAAAAAGAGAATTGAAGTTTATTAGTAAATAATAAATAAATTATTTACGAAGTAATAGAGGTTGAGTGGAGATTTAAAAAAAAAAAAAGCGTAAAAGGTGGAGAGTTGGAAGAAGACGAGGGAGTCAAAGTCACAATTCTAGTCAGGAGATAGAAGTTGAGTAGAGATTTGAAAAAAAAGGCGTGAAAGGTGGAGAGTTGGAAGAAGTCGAGGGAGTCAAAGTCACAATTCTAGTCAGGAGATAGAAGTTGAGTAGAGATTTAAAAAAAAAAGGCGTGAAAGGTAGAAAGTTGGAAGTAGTCGAGGGAATCAAGGTCGGAATTCCAGTCAGGAAATAAGAGGGGAGATTAAAAAAGTGGGAAGGACAAGAAGATAAGTAACAATAGTTTTTTTTTTATAAATTTTTTTTGTAGTAGTGATTGTCTGATTTATTTGGATATAGGGACAAAATTTTTAATAAACAACTTCAGATTATTTCTATAAAACAGGGTGACATATTTTTGAATTTTTTAAATAGGGTAATTTTAAATTATAAATTTTGTTTATTTTTTTTAGAGTATAAATTTAATTGTTTCCATTTGTTTTTTTTTTAAATAAAGTTTAACTTAAAAAAAAAATTATATAAAAAAAAAAATTTCTATATGTTCTGTTTTAAAAAACATAAGAAATTTAAAAATTTATTTATTTATAATTTTGAAACTCTAGGGCTTGGATTCCTAATAATAATATATACTTTTTTTTAACACAATATAATTTTTTTTTTAAATTAAACTTTATTTTTAAAAAAAAAACAAATGGAAACAATTAAATTTATACTCTAAAAAAAATAAACAAAATTTATTGTTACTTATCTTCTTGTCCTTCCCACTTTTTTAATCTCTCCTCTTATTTTTTGACTGGAATTCCGACCTTGATTCCCTCGACTACTTCCAACTTTCTACCTCACGCCTTTTTTTTTTAAATCTCTACTCAACTTCTATCTCCTGACTAGAATTGTGACTTTGACTCCCTCGACTTCTTCCAACTCTCCACCTTTCACGCCTTTTTTTTCAAATCTCTACTCAACTTCTATCTCCTGACTAGAATTGTGACTTTGACTCCCTCGTCTTCTTCCAACTCTCCACCTTTTACGCTTTTTTTTTTTTAAATCTCCACTCAACCTCTATTACTTCGTAAATAATTTATTTATTATTTACTAATAAACTTCAATTCTCTTTTTTCTATTTCCAGAAAAAAATTTCTTTTTACTTTTTAAAAAATATCTGACTTTTCTTAATTTCTTTGACAACCACCTTTTTTTCTCTTTTTTTTGCCCTCCAACAACCAACCCTCTTTTTTTTCTTACTCGATTTCTAATTTTTTTTATATCTTTCAAAATTGACATTTCTAATTTTTTTGGTTACAGTCTGATTCTTTTCCCTTATCTTTAACTGTCTAACCTAACTGTAATTTATTTTTATGTTTTATTATTAAAATAGGATCATTTTACTACACTATTATAAACTAATTTCTATACATCTACAATTAAACAACCTCAGATTACATTACAATACAGTACAATATATACATATATTGACCTCTAGTCAAGAGCATCTACCGGTCGTTCACATACGATCAAGGATCGACCTTGTCGCACAAGTCGATGTCTTTCTTGATAACAAATACAATAGTAATAACCTAACATTAACATAACAATAATAATTATACACTATACGTGGTGCTCGATATACCTGTGGTATATCACACGCAAAAGAACTTTGAATGTTGGTTTTTGTATTTGGAATTTGGAAAAATTTTACTATTGGGGCTCAGCCCCAATTTTGATGGGATATTTTTTTTTAGACTAATTTTGGGTCGCTGATCACTAATCTGCAATCAGTTTCCTGCGGTCTCATCAAACAACAAAGTTATGAATTTTTTTTAAGTAAAATGGTCACCTGAATAGCGGTCAGAACGTAAACTCTTGTCATATTTTTCGCTGTGGCTAGGGTCCCGTCCCTCGGAACTCCAATTTTTTCCCCCTCTAATAAACGCATGCGCATTGCGTAACATAATAAATATATTTACTTAAAATATTACTTTGTACCTCATTAATATGAGCACACCTGAACTTATCTTTTACCTGACCTCATTATTTTGCACATCATTAATGTGAGCACACCTGAACTTATCTTTTACCTGACCTCATATTATTTTGTACATCATTAATATGAGCACACCTGACCTTATCTCTTACCTGACCTCATTATTTTGTACCTCATTAATATGAGCACACCTGTACTTATCTCTTACCTGACCTCATATTATTTTGTACCTCATTAATATGAGCACACCTGAACTTATCATTTACCTGACCTCATATTATTTTGTACCTCATTAATATGAGCACACCTGAACTTATCTTTTACCTGACCTCATATTATTTTGTACATCATTAATATGAGCACACTTAAACTTATCTTTTACCTGACCTCATATTATTTTGTACATCATTAATATGAGCACACTTGAACTTATCTCTTACCTGACCTCATATTATTTTATACCTCATTAATATGAGCACACCTGACCTTATCTTTTACCTGACCTCATATTATTTTGTACATCATTAATATGAGAACACTTAAACTTATCTCTTACCTGACCTCATATTATCTTGTACCTCATTAATATGAGCACACCTGAACTTATCATTTACCTGGCCTCATATTATTTTGTGCCTCATTAATATGAGCACACCTGAACTTATCTCTTACCTGACCTTATATTATTTTGTACATCATTAATATGAGCACACCTGACCTTATCTCTTATCTGACCTTATTATTTTGTACATCGTTAATCTGATCACACCTGACCTTATCTTATCTGATCTCACCTGATCTGTTAAATTCTGGTTTATTCAGACGTCCATTGGATATTGGTTATTTTTCAATAACCAATAATCATGGCAGTTTCCTATTCAGGTGCACATTGAAAGTTGAAACACAACTGGTATTAGTTCTTCAATAGCCCTATTCAGAAGATCATTTTTAAGCAAGAACAGATAATTGAATATTGGATTTTAAAAATAGTGCTCAGGCTACTATTTTGAGTATTGGTTATTTTAATTTTGTCTGTTACACATTTGTTTTGTTGTGGTCAGAAGAATAATAATTGATATTTGTGAGTAAAATTTACCATAGAGGAAAAGTAATGTAATCGTGCAAAAAAAAGTCCAAAAAATATTTTTTTTTTGCGTCCATTCATCGTTATTTGGCCTGAAAAACGCTAAAAAATACGTTTGGAACCGATCAGGTTGAGACCACTGAAATGATACAAGGATGACGCCTATTGATTTTGGGACAGGTCGGATATCTCCATACAAAAAAATTCTTGGAAAAATTTAACATTGAGGAATCCTGATAACCAATGTTGTTTATTGAGAAATAAGTAATTGTCGTCTGAAAAAGCCAGATTCTATTAATTTCAAGTAATACGCAATACAGATGCGTTCATCACAGACGAGAAAAAAATTGAGTCCCGGAAGGACGGGACGCTAGCCACAGCGAGAGTTTACGCTAATCGCAACTCAAGTGACCGTAGTATTGCCAAATGTCAGTACGTCAAATTGCTGTATGAATTTTTAGGTTATCTTTTATAATTTAGTATATTTAGCTGAAATATTACTGTGTACATCATTAATCTAACCAGACTTGACCTATCTTGTACCTTAAGTCTTTTGGTTTTAATATATATTTATAGAAACCTACTTATATACATATTTTTCTGGTAAGTAGTAAAGAAAAGTTGACAATTTATTTCACTTAAAAAATTCATAACTTTTTTGTTTAATGAGACCGCAAAAGCAACTGATTGCAGATTCGTGATCAGCGACCCCAAATTAGTCTAAAAAAAATATCTCATCAAAATTGGGGCTGAGCCCCAATAGTAAAATTTTACCTGGAATTTTAATAATGAAGGATTTTCCTGTGTCCTCAACATCATCAATTTTCATATCTCTCAGTTCCTGTTATCGACGTATGCCAATTATAAGAACAGTCTAAAAATAAAAATTACTGTAAGTGTGGAATATAGCATTAGTGGACATGTTTTACCTTCATAAACAATTACTGATTGTCAGGAGCCGTTTCGAGGAAATCTTGAATATTTTTGGCCGTCAAAATTTTAGATTTTATGCCATCCGATTTCCTTTTTAATAGCGCTATTAACTTGGAATAGGCTTCTATATTTATGTTGTTTTTTATGTTTAGAGTCGATCTAAGCATTGAGTAAAAGGACCATAGAGAGCTAGGTTTCATTTTTTCCGATAGGTGTTGAAAATGTGCTACCAAAACATTTTCGGAGAAAGAGTTCACCTTATTTTTTTAGTCTCCAGTCCATAAATCTACTGTAACAATTTTCGTAGCGTTCGCGGGATTTACTTGGCAGTAAATTATTCGTTGCCATTTCCATGACGTTGCGACCCCGGAACAGTGTTATTCTTGCCCAGTTCGTTTAGATTCTCTAGGCACTCCCAAACCATCTGGGAGTTGATTTCGTGGGAGTTCAAAGCATTAATGGCTGCTTGGCTGTCTGACATGATGATGATCTCTTGTCTGCGAAAATTTCTTTCTATGTTGAACTGGACACATTTTCCGATGGCGTATATTTCAGCTTGGAAAATGCTCGGAGATTTGCCTAAACTTTCAGAATATTTGGTTCCAGGCCCATATACTCCTACTTCTGTTCCTTCTGTTGTTCTAGACCGATCTGTGTACCATTTAATGGCACTTCTCTTGAGTTTTGGGATGGTATCTTTGTCCCATTCGCTTTTGTTACTTAGCTTTGTGTTGAATTCTTTCACAAAGCTAAACTTCTTTGTCATCTCATCTTGGGGCATGTCCCAGGTTTGATGATTTCCAGGAAGGAGTCGAAACTTGCGTTTAGTTGATCCTTCTCTGGTCATTCTGTAGGTTATTCTTATCGCTATACTCTCCACTACTATATGGAAGGGTGTAAGGCTTAGGATTACCTCCATGGCGGCCGTTGGGCACGTTCTCATTGCACCTATTATGCATACGCAGGCTAGATTTGCCTTTGTACTGGCCAGCTTAGTTCTGCTGCCCCATACCACTGCTCCATAAGTGATGGCCGGTCTCACTATTGACGTGTACATCCACTGCAGGATCTTTGGGTTACATCCCCAGTTTTTTCCCGCAAAATTTCTGCACACCATTAGAGCTTTCGTGGCTTTGCTGGTTACTTCTTTTTCGTGCTTATTCCAGATGAGTTTATTATCTAGTATTAGTCCCAGATATTTGACATCTGGCTTCCATTCAATAACTTTCCCGTCCAATTCGATGGTTTTGAGGTTAATGTTTCTTTTCCGTGTAAGGTAGACTTGATGGGATTGACGCTAAGTCTCATCGATTGACACCATTCTTTGGTATAGTCCAGCCCTCTTTAAACTATATCGCAGAGGGTATTCTCGAATTTTCCTCTTGCGATTATGACTATGTCATCTGCATAGCCTTGACACGATATACCAATCTCGGTCAAATCGCAGAGGAGTCGATCCACTGTTAGGCTCCACATAAGAGGGGAGGCAACTCCTCCTTGTGGGCATCCTCTGGTTGTGCAGATGAAAACAGTGTCTTGTCCCATTTTAGTCTCTGCTATTATGGTAGACAAAAGTCGCGACATCCATCTGGTTGTCGTGTTGTCTACCCCTCTTTCTTCTAGTGCTCTTTTAACGGCTTCGTGTGGTGTGTTGTCAAAAGCCCCTTCTATGTCTACAGATTCTTTGTTCTCTAGTGCATCCTGGATTTCATCTGTCAATTGCAGATCGTCCAGCATAGACAAATAAATTGAAATTCGAGAAATTTTGGGCGGATTTTTTTTTCGAAATTTTTTTATCGATTTTCAAACATTTTTGCAATTTTCGTATATTCCAGCATGATTTAGAGCTCCGTAATGTGCCTGAAGTACGTAATTTACGTACGGTATAGTTTATATGAATGATTCAAAATTTTTCACTCGTACATCAAAAACGCATACACGCCAGATTTTTACCCCTAATGCGGCAATACAGATTTGCATATTTTCCACATATTTACAACCAACATTGATTTATTAGTTTTCCATTACTGACACGTTTTACATTACATTCAAGTAAAGTTATTACCGAATTTTCAGATACGATCTATAGTAGGTAAATTGCACTATTTTAAATACCTTCAAAGCCAACTTCGTCTAACGACTGCAATGCTCGCAAAGGGCATGTATGAGGCAATATCGATATATGATTAGCCTTGGAATTTTTCCTCGAAAGAAACCGAAAGCCATCATTCAATCAGAAGCTCAAGAAACTGTATATTGTACAATAAGCGCGAAATGAATTTATAGCGTTTAAGAAATGTCAGTTGCTGTCAGTAAAGTTTTGTCAAACTATCAAAGCCACCTAGACGCTGTTAATTTCATATACATACGGATAGTATGAGCAATATATTAAGAAAGAAGTTAGACTACAAGGAAAAAATAATAGAAAAATTTATTTTTTTCATCTGTCAAGTCAGTTCCAAATACAACTCGTTCTCTCTAATTTTATAGATTAAATTTGGAGGACTCGTGGTATTACCTTTGAAAAAATCTGGATGAATGGAATGAGCAAAACAATAATATAAATGAACAGATTAGCGGGAGACCCATTTAAGGAATTAATAATATATAATTGTGACACCTTGTGAGGTGAAATAAAGTTAACGACAAGATGGATAAATGAACTTGTTTACATTTAAATGAGAAAAATCAAATTCTTCGTCACTCTGGATTAAAACGAACATTTAATTCCCGTAAGGTCTGTTCATTCGATCACATTTTATTATATATTGTACTAAGGATTTGAACATTAGTAAAAAAAAATAAATGAAGCCAAAAACCGAAAAGTGTCATTCTAAATTACAGACCAATTCAAAAACTAATCTTTTAACTCCTTAACTTGCGAACTTTAATTTACCGTAGAAATCAGCTAAATTGGCTTCCACTTAATTACACATTGATTTAGTTCCTCGTGACAAACGACAGGTAGGTAATTATCAGGTCAAGTTCATCACTTCAAATAAAAAAGTATCGAACTTTAAACTCCAGAATTAGAAGATTTATATATCGGAGGTATTATCGGTTAACTCAGCCAAAGTTCAAAGTAAATAAATTACCCCCAATCAACCTGGTGACATTTGGGGGTATAAATCGACCACTGCCTGGCAACGTTTACCGATTTTCACCATCAAAATGGCTTGCCAACTTAAAATTAAAAACATAACATCGAAGCGAAGCGTATTTTAACATGCATTTCATTTACCTTTCTTGTGAAAAAACAGCCATTACCATTTTTATCACACATATAACTAAATCGTGCGTTTTTGACGGCGCCAACTTGATATCGCTACCCGGGTATTGATCCCGAATGACGTGAGGTGCTAGTACAGCTGCGCGCGCATTTACTACGCGACGAGCTATTGGCTGCGAGTTGTACGCGCCAAATCTCTTATGTCAATTCAAGTAACGTCCGTACGGGTAGCGTAGATAGAGACGTCTGGCCGGTGCGTCTAATAAACGATCTCATTACTACGGGGGAAATACGGGAGCCACAACGAAAAATCTGTAAACTAATACAGGGTGAACATAGTCTAATATTTTCACATCCTGAGACCGTTTTCCCCTTTTCGGGCTTCGTCAGTTGGGCTTTCATTAAATCAAATTCTTGGAGGATACCAGAACAGGTCAAGTTCCAATTTTAACTTTGTCAAGTTTTCAAAATTCTCTTCCGGGCGCCATTTATCCTTACAGTCCATACATAGGGATACTGTAATAATTATATATTGAAATAGAATTTATTATTAAACCACTAACTAACCCATGTCCCAATGTCCAATTACAATTGTCTTTAATATTTTCCTACCATCGTCCTCATACCATCCAACTCTCTTCCCTTCATGTAGCTCTTTATTTTCTTCCTCATTTTCCAATTATAAAACATCTTTTCAAAATCTTCAAAATTATTTATGTTGTCTTCTTTACTTGAGAACCAAATTCTTTCTTTCAAAATCGTTTCTCTTTCCTTTTCCTGTTTGTTTTATTTTCAATCTTCAATATTTGTGAATTTCTTCCGTCCTATTTCTATTGTTTAAAATTTGTTCTTTTAAAATTTCGTTTAACCTTTTAACATTGTCCTTATTCTTCATTCCATCCTCTTTTATTTGACATATTTCTTCAACACGCTCCGTTTCTATTACTTTCTTAATTTTCTGTTTCTGTAACTCTTCTACCTCTGTTATTCTTTCAATCATTTCTCTTCTAATATTTTTCCTTGTTTCTTCAATTTTTTTATCTGTATACATTTTTAAGTCTTGTGATATTTCTTCTTTTCTATTTTCTATACCTTTCGTTTCTTCTTTCATCATATTCCCCATTTTGTCTTCCATCTTTCCCATTTTGTCTTCCAAATGTTCTCTATTTTTATTCATTTGCTTTCCCATGTGAGTCATAGGACTTAAATCCATTTTTTTAATGATAACTTACAATAGGGATATGGCCCCTTTAATTTAGGGCCCCACGTTGGACGCCATTTGTAATGAATTATAAAATTAATTGGTTTTAACTTTCAAAGATTTTAACTGACTGTAAAAAAAAATCCACATCAACAAACATCCCACAACAACCCTGTCACATTTTAAAGTCCCCTACTCATAATTTTTCCCATTAATAATTTTACTCTAACCAAAAACCCCACTTCATTATAAATTTTGATTATGTACCTTAAATTCCAAACAACCCGCATTAATAATAAATTCCATTTCAATATATTTTAAGAGGTAGTCAATTATTATTATTATATTTATTTGTATAATCAAATACTATTAAACGAGCAAGGTTTGTATGTGTGTATGTATGTATAATAATAATAATAATAAATTGCCTTTATTTGCCTGTAAAATTACAAACAATATCATAAAATGAACAAAATTACTGACGCTGTAGTAGAATTTGTTTATAATTTTGTTTTAAAAAACTCAGAGAATTAACTCTTAGACTATGTGAAATACTGTTAAAAACTAAAACGAATTATAAGTAAATGTATGTGGCCGCAGGATCTCAAAATCCACTCGTCAGAATTCAATGAAACTTTCAGGGTAGACTAATTCTTAACTAAATCGGCAACAAAATGCAAGTCTCATGTCTGTGAAAATTCGATCTTCCGAGATATTTACAAGAAAAGTTAAGCTTTTAGTTTATTTCCTAGCTGTCAACACATAGATAATTAACCTGTTTCTATAGTAATTTTTTTATTATATATTTTAAAATATGTATCGGGATACTCACACTCCCAAGACAAACAATTTCATAACTTTTCTACAAATGCCCAAGTAGCAATTTATAACCACAATAAGCCTGAAAAGTATTAAAAAAGGAAAAAATGTTCATTTGACGGACATAAATAATTTGCTTGTCAAATGACAGCCATCTCATAAATTCAAAGAAAGTTGAAAATACAACGTTGCCAATTCAATTTCAGAAATCATGGATTTAGGTAAATATTTAATGGAACGTTGAGTAACACTGTTAAAATGGACACTTGTCAAAATATGCTAAAAATATGTGTAATAATTTTGGTTTTAATCATCTTTTTCGTTAAATATTCGTATGTCTATGCTAGACTTTAATATTGAAACTCGGTTTGTTAAATTAAATAAATTTTCGGGCAAATATCGTTTTGGCGAAGAACATCGCGACTTTTTTTTTAAATGAAAAATGTAACTGTTTCTTATCGTTATACAAAATGCATGGTAGAATTAAAAAATTTTGTAGGTCCAGATATTTATCTATTATTAAAATTTGTTAAACTCTCTTTGATCCAGCAGGCTCACATAGCATCCTCTCTTTTTTTTTAACGATCATTTGTGAGACTTGCGCTATAGCCTGTAGTAGCGTAGTCATGCGATACCAACGCCTGATGGATCACCGTGGAAAATTTAATTGATGGGAAATTTTTATGTGGGTGTATTTGTTTTTGTAACGTTCGAGTGGGGGTGAAATAGGTTGACAAGGGAATAACCCTGACTGTCAACTTTCTAGATATTAGGAGATTGTTATTAATTTTTAACGTTCCGGTTGTTTTTAGAATTATGTACAGGGTGAATAAAAAAAAGTTGAGTTATACAGAGAAAATAAAAAATGTTCATTTTCATTTCGTAACAACAAGGAATAGATTTCCAAGATACTAAAACTATAATAAAAAACATTGCTTAAATTAAGTAGGGTTTCTTTGGCAGTAACAATAAAAAATTATTTTTAGATGTGCTACCATCTATGGTAAGAAGAGAGTATTGACATTAAATTTTGACTGAATCTAGTCAAGATGTCACTCTCTTCTTTTTTATCCCTTTCAGAGATTAATACAAAGTGAGTAAACCAGTAAGGAATTTTAATTTATTAGATTCGATATCCTAAGACCGGTTTCTGTCTTTCGACTTCATCAGTTAGGCTTTTCGAATCCAATAAATAAAATTCCAAACTCGCACAAGTCAATAGCTATATCCGCTATAAGATAACATTTTTAGATGTGCTACCATCTATGGTACGAAGAGAGTATTGACATTAAATTTTGACTGAATCTAGTCAAGATGTCACTCTCTTCTTTTTTATCCCTTTCAGAGATTAATACAAAGTGAGTAAACCAGTAAGGAATTTTAATTTATTAGATTCGACCGGTTCCTGTCTTTCGACTTCATCAGTTAGGCTTTTCGAATCCAATAAAAAAGCCTAACTGATGAAGTCGAAAGACAGAATCGGTCTTAGGATATCGAATCTAATAAATTAAAATTCCTTACTGGTTTACTCACTTTGTATTAATCTCTGAAAGGGATAAAAAAGAAGAGAGTGACATCTTGACTAGATTCAGTCAAAATTTAATGTCAATACTCTCTTCTTACCATAGATGGTAGCACATCTAAAAATGTTATCTTATATCGGATATAGCTATTGACTTGTACGAGTTTGGAATTTTATTTATTGGATTCGAAAAGCCTAACTGATGAAGTCGAAAGACAGAAACCGGTCTTAGGATGTCGAATCTAATAAATTAAAATTCCTTACTGGTTTACTAATAAAAAATTAATTATTAAACATATTATTTGTTATATTTCTACTTATTTCAAATATTTACTGGTGGAAGTGAATGTCTAATTTTGGAATTTTATAGATATAAAAGAAAAAGTCAAAAAATTCCTAAATTATTTATTAATATTTTCCATATTTGGAAGTGCAGGTTTAAAATATTTTAGGAAGCAAACGAGTGTGTGCTTTTCATAGTTTAAATTGTTTGATTTTTTTTTTAATTTTACAATTTTATTACTTGGATATAAAGATTAAAAAAAATTAAAAAGTATGAAGCAAATTGGTAAAAGTGTATTGTAAAATATTTCCTCACTTAGTCTCAAATTGGATTGGAATTTTTCATTGATATGAATAATTTTTAATTTCCCAGATTTGGATGCTAAACCGTCTGTCATTCTTAAAGCCTTCTTTGATAATATTTCTTCTTTATCTCAACCAACCTACTATTCTGAACATATTCGATAAATCCCATCATCCCAGAAAATGTCTGATATAAAAATATCAACTTCAAACGTAACCGATATCTTGATTCGGGCTTAAACAAAATTTTTATCTTTTTAGGTCGGTCACGCACTTTTCCACTTTACTTTCTCACTTCATTGGATATTGATGCGAATTCCAGAAGGCATCGAATCCAGAACTGGGAATTCTGTTACTTTTTTTTAAGACCAAATTCGCGAAAAATAAACACTCAAGTAATTATTTGAGCGTTATCAATTCGATGGGGATTCAAAGGAAGAAAAAAGTGAATTTTCAATGGTTTGGACGGACTTTCTAATAGAAGTAGATAAAAATAAGAAATAAATAAGAAATTGTAATTATAAATTTTGATTTAAATTATTTTTTTTTTGACAAAACAATAAAAACATTAACCCATCGAAAAGATGCGAGAAAAGTAAAATATTTATGAAGGAATACAGCTTTGAATTTTTGCACAGTCATACATACAAAAATTCGGATTTTCTGGACATATTTCTGTTTTTTTAAATTTTGGTGGGATGTCTGCGAACCTCCACCAAATTTTTAAAAACTTATCTGAATATTACACTGTGTAGCACTTCAGATGAAGACACCTCCATATTTATAGTCTAAGAGCTGGAGCCGAAAAACTCTTTGATCTTTGATATGGACAAACTCGGTTAAAACTCATTGTATTACTAAACAGGATTACATATCCGAGCTCTCCGACACTTTCAGTGGTGCAGGACTTCGGTACGGATGACCAAAGTGGCCATTTTTTTCTTAAACGGAAACTATCGATGATACGTGTAATTTTTTTTTAGGATGGAAGATTACAAGCTACTTATTATATATTCCAACTCTCCGACAGCTACGGTGGTGCAAACTTGGTGGCTGACAGGGGTTAAGTTGCCAAAAATTAAAAAAAAAACAAATCACAACTGAGAAATTGACTACTGCTTTCTCATTATATAAGAAATCATGTGTGAAAATCTCTGACAGCTACGTTGGTGCATAAGGCAGTAAAATGGGATTTTATAGACGCGCCCCCGAGACTCGCGCCATTCACATTTATCATATGCATACGTATTTTATCGATAAAAACTCGTACAAATTCAATTTTTTATCTGAAAATTAACATTTTTATGTTTATTAATGGAATAATTAACTTACCCCATTTTTGTTGAATTGAATTATATATTTCATTATAATTAATTTCACTTGCGAATACTTAGCTATAGTCTATTCAACCAACTTATGCCTCTAACAGATTAACATAATTCGCTGAAAAACTTTGTTTGCAGTGAAAGGCACGGTAAACTGCACTGGATTTTGGTAAATATATTTAATTTTAGCAAACTGTTAAAGATTAAGAAAGAACACCAGTGCAGTTTACCGTGTTTTTCACTTCAACAGAGGTTTTCTGCGAATTCCGTTTAATCGTTTAGAGACATAAGTTGGTTGAATGAGCTATACCCAAGAAGGAAATATTATTTATGATTTCACAGTTAATTTAATACATAGGTGAAAAATAATGTTATATTTGTAGTTATTTTATGAGAAATTTTTCTTCGATTTAAATTAATAAAAAGTAAAACATAAAAAATAAAATAAAAAATGTAGTATAAAATTACCCAATAAACATAAAAATGTTAATTTTCAGATAAAAAATTGAATTTGTACGAGTTTTTATCGATAAAATACGTATGCATATGATAAACGTGAATGGCGCGAGGCTCGGGGGCGCGTCTATAAAATCCCATTTTACTGCCTTATGCACCAACGTAGCTGTCGGAGATTTTCACACATGATTTATTATATAATGAGAAAGCAGTAGTCAATTTCTCCGACATATCAGTTGTGATTTGTTTTTTTTTTAATTTTTGGCAACTTCACCCCTGTCAGCCAACAAGTTTGCACCACCGTAGCTGTCGGAGAGTTGGAATATATAATAAGTAGCTTAAAATCTTCCATCCTAAAAAAAAATCACACATATCATCGATAGTTTGCGTTTAAGAAAAAAATGGCCACTTTGGTCATCCGTACCTAAGTCCTGCACCACTGAAAGTGTCGGAGAGCTCGGATATGTAATCCTGTTTAGTAATACAATGAGTTTTAATCGAGTTTGTCCATATCAAAGATCAAAGAGTTTTTCGGCTCCAGCTCTCCTACTATTACGTTATTTGAAGGAATACAGATTTGAATTTTTGCACAGTCTTACATACAAAAATTCGCATTTTCTGGACATATTCCTAGAATTTCTTTTTTTTTTTTATTTTGGTGGGATTGCTGCGAACCTCCACTAAATTGTTTTAAATTTAAATTACATACATCCTTTGAGATAAAAAGTTAAAATTCATTAGTCAGTACATTAAGTCCCCGTAAAAGTTTCCTCTGATTCATTGTTAGCCAAAAAAAGCGTGTTTTACATGAAATTAATTCTCTTTGCTTTCCCATATCCATGTCCTTTTCCTCTAATAATTTCCAGCTAACGAGGTTTGTTTATGCAACTTTTACCGCTGGCATAGACTGAAATAATTAAAATTAAAAAGGTTGAAATAACAGTTTTGGCTATTTTTTTTTTAAATTTTGGCACAGCCTATCGTTTTATATGTCTCAAATATCTCTTTGTACCAAATTTCACCTCCTCTATAAAAAACCAATACAGATATTAAGTCAGGTTAAAAATTTCGAAAACCAAAATTTTTTTTGAGATATACATATAAGTTATAGGTTCAATGTTCAGGAAATAAATCCGCTGACTTTGTAATATTAATATAACATAATTTCTAGGTAGCTAGACGCAACTAAGCTGATTTGGCATTTTTACTTTATTCATTTTGTTACATTTGATAATTAGTCTAGTTTTCGTCTTAGAAATTGTCGGTTCTCTATTTTTTGTAAATCATTGAATAAATAATTTTTTTAAAAAACACTTGCAAAGTCTTTGAATTTAAGTTATACAGGGTGCGCCAATTATTTCCACTCGATCTCTAGCACCGAAACTAAAAGAGATATCAACAAGATTTTTTGTAGGGGTAGACAGTGTCACTCGGACTACAATTTTAAAATATTTTGATATATACAGGGTGGCTAATTTTTGTGGAATGAAAATTAACTTGGTTTTTTTAAATTGAACACCCTGTATACGATTATGTCTTCTGATTCTACTTAATATTAGATTTACGGTAGTTTTTTGTATTTGTAAATCCGACGCGGCGTTGACAAGTTATTCCTATTTTAAGCAGATTTAATGAAAAAACAGCACTTCAGAAATATTACCACAAAAACCACATTTTTTAAAAAAATGCTCAAAAAAGCTACTATGATGTAAATGAAACATGCACCTATCACAATAATCACACAACATCTTCACCTGTTGCACAGGGTGTTTGCCGATGGCGTGCCAATAGTCTAGTTTTCAAATGGCAATAACTTAATGTTTTCAAATGGGACACCCTGTATATTTTTCTTCAGTTAGAAGCTCTCCCTAATACGCATTAAAAAAATATAGGGTTTTGCACATCTAACTTTACTATTTACTTTAATAATTGACGTTAAGTGACAACCAACATATTTTACACAATTTTTAATAAGTACAAAATTTTACAAAGTTTAATCGTAAGAAAACTACAATAGTGAAAGTTAAAATTTATAGTAGGTGTTCAAAATGTCTTCCATTTTCATTTATACATTTTCTTGCCCTTTTTTTCATTGATTTACGCACATCTCTTAGCATTGCAGGGGTCACCTGTCTAAATGCTGCAGTAATTCTTTCTTTCATATTTTCTTTTGTGGTAACCTCTTCTTTGTAAACAATATTTTTAATAAAACCCCACAAGAAAAAATCGCAAGGTGTAAGGCAAGGCGATCTAGTAGGCCAATTTATAGGTCCTCCCCTTCCTATCCAACGATCCTGAAATTCCCTATTTAACCAATTGCGAACATCTAATAGGTAATGTGGTGTGGCACCATCTAATTGAAACCATATTCCGTTGCGATAATTTTGAGGCACATTTTGCAATAGGTTGCGAAAATCATGTTCAAATAAATCTAAAAATATAGCTCCATTTACAGTCCCATCAAAGAAATAGGGACCAATTACATAATCACCTATTATTCCCGCCCACGCATTCAAAGACCATCAATACTGTGATGTGGTTCTAAATAAATGTTCATTGTGGTCCGAATAATAATGGAAGTTGTGTCTATTTACACAACCGTTCTTATTAAACGTGGCTTCGTCGGAGAATAAAACTTTGTTTAAAAAGTTACGCTCTGTATTTATCTTGTTTATTAACCATCTACAGTATTCCACTCTACGCGCGAAATCACGTGGTAACAATTCTTCTTGATGAAGCTAGATATGATAGGGGTGATATTTATTCTTTTTTATTATGCGTCTAATTGTGGTATTGGAAATATCTAACTGATTGCTTAATTGCCTTGTGCTTATATTGGGATCTTCAACTATACTGATCATTACCTTATATTCGTTGTCAATAGTAACAGCTGTAGTTTCACGTGAATGTGTTTCGTGTTTCATACTTGACGGTTCCTGTTCTATCAAATCTATTCTTTAAATTCTCAAAAGTATCCTTTTGTGGATGACGTCTTTCTGGGTATCTTTGACGATAGACCCTACTAGCAAGAAACGCATTTTTTTGACATTCACCCAGTATCCATATCATATCAATATTTTCTTGAACACTATAATTCTTATTAAAATCCATTTTTTATACACAATACCGATTAAATATAGTAGACGTGATACAATACAAAATTTTATGTTGACAATTAATGCCATAACAAAATATACCTACTGTCATTTTCATAGGTAACTTGATTTCTTATTAAAAATTGTGTAAAATATGTTGTTTGTCACTTAACGTCAATTATTAAAGTAAATAGTAAAGTTAGATGTGCAAAACCCTATATTTTTTTAATGCGTATTAGGGAGAGCTTCTAACTGAAGAAAAATATATAGGGTGTCCCATTTGAAAAAATTAAGTTATTGCCATTGGAAAACTAGACTATTGGCACGCCATCGGCAAACACCCTGTGCAACAGGTGAAGATGTTGTGTGATTAATGTGATAGGTGCATGTTTCATTTACATCATAGTAGCTTTTTTGAGCATTTTTTTAAAAAATGTGGTTTTTGTGGTAATATTTCTGAAGTGCTGTTTTTTCATTAAATCTGCTTAAAATAGGAATAACTTGTCAACGCCGCGTCGGATTTACAAATACAAAAAACTACCGTAAATCTAATATTAAGTAGAATCAGAAGACATAATCGTATATAGGGTGTTCAATTTAAAAAAACCAAATTAATTTTCATTCCACAAAAATTAGCCACCCTGTATACATCAAAATATTTTAAAATTGTAGTTCGAGTGACACTGTCTACCCCTACAAAAAATCTTGTTGATATCTCTTTTAGTTTCGGTGCTAGAGATCGAGTGGAAATAATTGGCGCACCCTGTATGTAACCTTTAATTTACTGAAACTAAAAACGTGACTATAATTCCTGCATCTTTGCGATAAAAAGTCTAGTTTCAACACTCTCCTTTAACATTTGTTGTAAATTCATCCAGAATTCATCCTTTTGCTTCGTACACTTTTTTTTTTCAGTATAGAAACCTTCTGGGAATCGAATATAAAAATAAATAGAGACGTTTCAGTGACCACTTTAATGTAGAGAAAACGGTTTTGTTGGATATGGAAAAGGGATGTACTCGCTCACGCCAGTTTATCTTTTAATTTTATTTGCTGGGAGTTCGTGAGTTTCTGCAAATATGCGGTGGTTTCAGGCTTTCAGGCAGCGGCGTACATTTGGTATATTTATTTATTTTACGGATATACTATTTTACAAAAAAAGTTACAATATGTATGAGGAAATATAAATATAAATATCAAACAGGCATTATAAGCATTAGTATTAACAAATGTAAAAAAGAAACAATCTGTTTAATTTTCAGATAATTAAACATGTAAACTCATATTCGTTCAACCGGCAACGCCGCACCAAAATACATTTGCGAACGGCGTTCAAACCAGGAAGCGGTTTCATCAAAAGATAATTTTTTTTACTCTTAGTTCACAATAAATATCACGCCATAAATCTAACCGTCTCGTCTAGACAATAGAAAAAATTTTACATGCTTGTTTACGCGGCTCACGCTAAAGAATCTTTCGAGAAGGTGTTGCGCAATCCGGAAGGGATAAATCTGAAACCGACAAAACTTCGTCGAGATTAAAACAGTGCGTTCTTAACTGCGAATCAGGTTAGACCCTCCGTTGACACCAGCTCAACGTAAAAATATTTCATCTTCACAGTGGTACTTTGCTGCGTATCAGGCGGTCCACTTTATTGTTCACTTTATATTTTCAAAATCAAAACTCAGTGCTTCGAGAATTTAAACAGTGCGTCTCTAACTGCGAATCAGGTTAGACCCTCCGTTGACACCAGCTCAACGTAAAAATATTTTGTTTATCACAGTGGTACTTAGCTGCAATCAGGCGGTACACTTTATTGTTCACTTTATATTTTCAAAATCAAAACTCAGTGCTTCGAGAATTTAAACAGTGTGTCTCTGGCTGCGAATCAGGCTAGGACCCTCCAGTGTCTAATTATCACTCACGCAGAACACACGCAAAAATAATATTTTCTGAATAATGTGATAATTTCTTTTAATTAATTATAATACTTTGTTCATGATTACTAGTTTAATGTAATCTTTGTTACGTTGTTGTTTTATTCATTTATTTATTTAACAAGTTTAATAAATGGTTAAATAAAAGTGTTCATTGTTTTTGTTGGATGAAGTTGAGAAGACAAACCTACTACAGTACACATATCTTCAATCTAAAAAATACAGTCCATTTTACGAATACACCGATGCGGTTTAAAAAGGCGGTAACACATTGTTGGCCGTCCTGGGAAACTGGCACAACATAGGGTTTATTCCAGAACCCTCAACACAATCCTAAGAAAAAAAGAATAGTTAAAAATGTATGTTTCTAATCTGGTGTTTAAAAGCTTATGAAGAAAGCATTGTGCTAATTCTGTTCTGCGATGATCAAGAGAATTCCAGTTAAGCCTTAATAAAACATTGTTATACTTGATACTTCCACCAGAAGTGCCCATCTTATATGCAGCAAATTTTAAAAATTTTAGTTGAACGCTTTCAATTAAGTCCTTTGGCGATAGGGATTCCATAAGATCCAATTATATTCAACGTCAGATCTAACCAGTTAACAATATAATAGTTTTATTGAATCGATTGAAAAATGATTGGATGATCTCATGATAAAACCCAACATGTTCAATGACTTGGAATCAAATGTAACACCAAGATCTTTTATAGTATCAACTTTATGAAGTTGATGGTTATTTAATGTATAATTAAATTAAACAGGATTGTAATTTCTATGAAAATTAAGTAGATTTATTTTATTTACACCATCTAGCAAGGATATCTATATCAAATTGGAGCAGTCTGGCATCCTCGATTGTTTTAATAGCCATATAGAATTTAAAACTGTCTGCAAAAATAGACTATAACCTCAGCTACGTCGTTTATAAATATATTAAATAGTAAAGGACCTAAATGTGACCCTTGTGGTACACCTGAAGATACCGATATCGCAGATGATACGGAGCTCCCTTATCTTAGATACTGGGTACGTCCTTTGAGATAACTGTCCAGCCATGAAAGCATTGAGCCTATA
Organism: Crepidodera aurea; assembly: GCA_949320105.2. Classification (NCBI taxonomy): domain Eukaryota; kingdom Metazoa; phylum Arthropoda; class Insecta; order Coleoptera; family Chrysomelidae; genus Crepidodera; species Crepidodera aurea. Next base: position 25,981,821 of record OX439477.1, read on the forward strand.
CCTATCGACTTAAATTTAGCTAACAAGAGTACATAGTTAACCCGATCAAACGCTTTAGTAAAATCAGTATATATTGCATCAACTTGAGAGCGCTGCTCAAAAACATCAATTATAAAGTACCAAATTTGTAGTTGTAGGTTTACCGGGCATAAATCCATGTTGTTCACTATTAATGATAGATTTAGTGTCCCATGACAATTTTTTTGAAACAATAACTTTGGAATTTCCGACGAATTTCTTGGGCGTAACTGCTCTGAACATAAACAAAGTTTTCTAAAATACTGCTTATATTAATATTTACTTCCTGTGTATGAGCATGGTGCGGTTCGATAAAACCATTTTGTTGGCAAAATGTCAGCCCCAAACTTCAAACGTTTGCCTACAGATTCTTATGGTGGCAGAATTGATGAGCTAGATTTATCCCAAATTTCAAATTTCTATATCACATTGATGCATTTCAAACCTCTAATTTCGACACTTTTATAGCGATATATACTGATCATACATATTCTCTTGAACATTTCAAAGTGCATTGATTCCTCTTATACTAAGTAACTATCGAATGAAACCTCCAACTTTCATCAAAGTTTGTAGCAGCTCCAAGTAACAGAAGCCTCAAAATTAACACAACTCTTGAATCTTGAAATATCTCCAGACTCGCAGACTTCTAATATCAATTAATATCATTCTTGTCCGACTAGCTTTTACTTTGACCGCAAGATATCAAACATCGTCATTACAAAATTAATAATACGTCTGGCTGATGACCCTTTTGAAGCAGCTTCTATTCAAATCTCAAGTTTCAAACTCTTTGATACTGCGGTCTTGCGTTCTGTTATTTATTCTGGAAGCATTAATATGCGCGCATTCAACTAAGAATTTGATATATTACAAGTTGGTCGCATACTTAGAGAGATGCAGGGGGATTTGGGGATGGCGAGATCGATATCGTTTAGAGAAAGGATGATGGCAAAAACAAAACTTTTATCGGTTTTTAACTTTACTGCAATTAAACCAAGTGTTTCACTTATCAAATTACAATTTTTTTATCAATATTTTTACTATGAAACAATACTGTTGCTTTGTTCCCTTCAAATTGTGGACATTTTCTAAAACTTAAAAATGGGGAAAACAAATTAGGCTCAACTTGGCTTGTATATTTGATTCCTGATTTTTTTTACGATTTTCCTCCTATTTTTCTGTGGAATCTCATCTACTTCTCGTTGATACACGGTTCTATAATGCATTTTAAATATGATCATTAATACAAATAATAAACATGTCAATCACGTTCGAAAAATGGTCTAGAGATGAAAAAGTAGGTAATGAAGATGGAAAGGACAAACATCTCAAAAAGATGCGTAGGCGGTGAGGAATGACAGTTATTTCGCTAATGTCACTTTTCACTTTTATTCCTCAGAAAGGTCGGAAGATAAATTTCCGCTCGATTTGTGCCTGTTCAAATATTATTCTCGTCTGTCGTGAGTGGGCAGTATCCTTCACCATCCTGAAAACCAGTTGCTTTTATGCATCTAAATTTTATTATATAAAGTAATTTTGAATTAGTTTTTCCCTATTAAAATGATTACAATTTTAATTTTAAAATTTTGTTTTACTGTCCACCCTGTAATTTCTATAATATCTCTTTGTATTTATTTATTTGTCTATAAAAGTTTGAGAACCCCTTAGAGATTACAGGTTCCGACACTCAGATGGCGCTGCAATTTGGATAAAAAATGGCGACCAGTGTGACGCGCTGCTATCTTGAAAAAGGGGCGTGGCCTACAATACTATTGAGATAGGAAATTTTCCCAGGCTCTAGGAAGGCAATTCCTATTATCAAAGGGCTGTAGGGAAACGGAATGATGAATGAATGTAAATGTTGGAATGATCTGACGTCTCCAGGTATAGAAGATACTCGTAAAGTGATTGGAGAAGCAAAAATAAGTGCCTATGATGCAGAAAATGAAAGTTTGCCGATGGTGGGTGTTTTTTTCAATATACTGATGTTCATTCCGACTCTTATTAAAATAAAATTTTCTTCTAAATTTATTCGAAATTGGTTAATCTATGCAGCGTGAACTCTGCCAGAGATGGAGCGCAACTACTTAGCATTTAAATTGATTCAAAAAATACTCGAAAGAAACTATTAATCGGTTTTCAATTATACTATAGGAAATCTAATGAATTTACTTATCGAGTTTTTTTTTAATAGACAAAACCATTAGTATCAATTAGTAATCAATTTGAAAATTTAAAGATAGGATGTAAAAATAGGATGAAGATACCAAAAAATAAAGAACCAAAAATAAGAATATATTTTTTAATCCATACAAATCGATCTTTGTGACTACCAGCTAAAGAAACTCAATTAACGATCCATAGAACTCTCAGTGGAGATAATACAATATGTTTACCCCGCAATTCCTAAATTATATAAGGTAGGGATCAACGTCTCTCCTATTGAAAATCTATAATTGCCTTTAAGACCCTACTAATTCAAACAAAATGTCGGAAATCACGTCGAAACGTTTTCTTGAAGACATAATTTTAATATTTTGTTTCATTTTTTACTGTCCAGTTGTCAATATTTGTATATTGACGTTGTTGTGTTCCAGGCTCAATATTATCACCCCTCGTTTTTCATTTTTACCCTCATGATAGAATGTTTTTAATGCAGAAATAATGGTTAAAGGATCCATTAAAAAATTTGATTGAAAGGTACATCACGTGTTAGCGATTTTTTGTATGTTCACCTCACAAATACGAGTTCAATACAATGATTGATTGTGGGAGAAAATCCTGCTGCGTCATTATTGCTACCTGAGGAAAATTAAAAAAAAAACGAAAAATTGCAACAATTAATTGCAGATACTGTTACAAAAAAAACGAACCAGGATAATTTCTTGATGGAATTTTTATGCGATATTTTGGATCATCAATCATAAATATTATTTTTTTTTTTTTTTTCGAAAAGTACAAGGGTCATTTTTTAATTAATAATGACTACTTATAAATTAAAAAAAGTCTACTTCGAAAGAAAACCAGCGGCGTACCACGTTTTCTTTTAAAAAATTGTAATCACTTGATCATACAAACGCCACTGGTGTAAGCGGAAAAATTTGGCTTAGCCAAAAAACTGCACAGTTATGCCATTCTAAAGCCATAACGTTCAGCAAAATTCGTTCAAATTTAAACGCGTTTTTGAGATAATTAAGAAAACATTAAAAAAAAAATTTTTTCTAACATCCTGTATCTTCAAGAAGAAACCTTTGCGGACCTACGTTCATATAACAATTTTATCTTTAAAATATCCCAAGAATCTACCCGTTAAATTAGTAAACACCCTGTATATTCATACGAATAGATAGGAAATAATTTATAAGTCAACGAAATTTTGCAGAGAGAGCCTCAAAACAAATTTTTATACAACTTAATTCTAATAATATCAACAATTTCTGGACATATTCCTAGAATTTATTTTTTTTTTAATTTTGGTGGGATCGCTGCGAACCTTCACCAAATTTTTAAAGACTTCAGATGAAGACGCCTCCATATTTTCGTTATTTGAAGGGATACAGATTTGAATTTTTGCGCAGTCATACAAACAAAAATTCGCATTTTCTGAACATATTCCTAGAATTTTTTTTAAATTTTGGTGGGATCCCAAATTTTTAAACATTTTTTTTTTATAAATATGTTTCTCACTCATCATTTTATAGTCTCTCTCGCAAGCTCGCTCAGCCTTAAAACGATTCGTTCAATAAAGCCCTTGTTTATGTACTTGTAATATTATTATTAATTTTTGGCACCTTTTTAAAACTCGGAGTCATTAAACTTACATTAGACAATGCTTCTATTCGAGGGTTAAATTGTTAACAAATAAAGCAAGATAAAAAACGCTAAATATCCTTTCTCCACTCTTTAGTATGACTAATGAATTCTGTGATGTTTTAACAAGGCTGCTTTTTACGGGATTTAATCAAGAATCTAATCTCGTTGAAAAGTGAAGTAGATTGTTGTTTATTGGCCTAGGAGTGCGCGAATCTCTTCGATTTATCTGGTAATTGATAGTAAGAGGGCAGGAAACCGTTCCAAGGGGCGTGAACGGAATTGTCTACAAGAAACTCATCGGTGCTTGTGGTTACTGATTGCGTTTGCTGTGTTTGTAAACTCCTTATCGATTCCCTACGTTTAGAATGATGACTTGTTATATCCGTTTCATTTATTTTTTTATCTTGAGTTTTGCTACATTTACGTCACGACCAAAAACGGCAACGTCGCAAACGGAGTTGTAAAGTTTTATTTCAATTAGTGATATGTGTGTACAAACTTCAGTTTACGTGACGTAGGTACATTCATAATAAGCAGTAGGAAAAAAGGTTTGCGATGAATGGCGACAAACAGGTCGATTTGCATTACATTAGGAGAGGTGTCTACAGACGTCATATCATAAACGATCACTATGATGCATTCGAAAAACCATGAGTAAGAGCGAAGGTTTCTGATCAGTTAAAAACAGTTTAATTGTGGTGAAATAAGTTTCCCATTTTCCCTAAATTTTCAAAAGCTATTTATTGATTTGTTAATTATACTCGCGATCGCATTTATTTATTCCCATTACTTATATCTAAATCATTATTTTTTAAGCACCAATATGAACTGATTTAACAGGTTTTTTTAGAAACTTGTAAAATTCGACGTTTCAAAAAAATCATCTTACCTTTCTGCGGCCACAGCAGAGCATGTTGCGCGTGCGTGACCGACCGGAAGTGATCTTCGAGCGTGCTAATTTCCGCCACTGCATACCAGATCAGCTCTGGGTTGTCTCTCTGAAAAAAACAAAATAAATATATAAAAAAATGTTTATTTACTGACGAATCGGATGACAAAAACTATAACTGGTAATTTTACAAAAACCTACAGCGCCTACAACGTTCAGAATGTTCCGGGATGTGTCTTTTTTATGGCCATTCGGGCAGCGCATTTCGGTGCTTCGGGGGAAAAATATTATGTCTTACACAGTGCCGGATCTAGGAATTTTCTAGGGGGCAAGATTTAATGGTGTGCCAAATATAATTTATTGAAATAAAAACACATATATTTTTACTTAACAATACTATAACATAGAAGTATACAGGGTGACCCAGGGGTACGTGCATGCTCCATAACTTTTTTTCTATCCAAGCTATCGGTTTGATTTTTTTTTAAAAATATTTCTATTTATATACAGGATATCCCAAATAAGATACACAACTAAGTTCTGGTTTTTTAAATGGCAACCCCGCATTTTTGTTACATTTTTAGATTCGCCATTAAATTGTCGATATAACGAACCCGGGTTTCTTAGACTTACCTGCAATAGTTTTTGACTTATGTCAATTTATGTGTCAAAATAGCGTCGTGCAGAGATCCACAAAAAAGTTCAGAACTTCAGAACTGTTCAAGATAACTTAATCAACTTTTTTCCAGTCGATTCCTTAAGCTTCAGCGCATCTTCTGAGTTGTAGGCGAATTCGGAGTCGACGTTCTACCGCCTACTACGATTTTTTGAAAATTACAAATTACAAATAGCAATAACTCGACTTTTTCAAATGCATCACCCTATATATATCATTGCATGGCATTTTTTAAAAGCTTTTTGCTGATATAGGGTTTGTTGGGTCTATTTTGTAAAATTTGCGAGATTTATTGGAAAATAAGAAATGTTGACGGTTTATTCGAGAAAAAAAAAAGGAATCGAGTAGGCCGCTGTCTTAAAATTTGACACATCCATATACTTTCAATAATTGTATGCGTCTAAATAAAAAAAAAGGAATCGAGTAGGCCGCTGTCTTAAAAATTGACACATCCATATACTTTCAATAATTGTATGCGTCTAAATAAAAAAAAAAGGAATCGAGTAGGCCGCTGTCTTAAAATTTGACACATCCATATACTTTCAATAATTGTACGCATCTAATTATTAATCATGAGTTTTACTCGCGAGGAATTAGTGAATATCGTCTACTGTATTTGCGAAGCTGACAGAAATCCTTTATTAGCAAGCAGAATCTACCTGCAAAAATATCCAGAAGCAAGAACTCCACGGGTGTCTTCATTCCTAAAGTTGAGAGAACGGTTTGAACTCACTGGTATTGTATCTTATACCAAAAAGGAAATTGTTTTTTGACAATGTGCTGCATGGTGAAAGGTATTTACAGTTTCTTCGCGAACATCTTCCCAATATTTAAGAAGTGGATTTGAATACCAGAGGGACAATGTGGTTTCAACACAATGGTGCTTCAGTGCATAACCATAGGATGGTGCGAAAATTTTTAGATAATTCCTACCCTAATCGTTGGATAGGGAGAGGTACTATTCCTTGGCCCGCGCGATCTCCAGACCTTACTTCTATAGATTTTTTTCTTTGGGGGTACGTGAAGGAAACTGTTTTCAGAGATCGTCCAATAACTGCAGATGATATGAAAAACAGGATCACGGAAGCCTTCCGTTCAGTTGATGGAGCAATGCTTGCTAGAGTTCGGGACTCATTTACTAGAAGTCTAGCAGTTTGCGTGGAACATGATGGTGACCTATTCGAGCATTTGTTATAAATCAAAAATATTTATATTGTATCCTATTAATCATTCTTTCATGTTCTTGTAAATATTATAAAAATTGTTTACTTTGTAATGTATTTTTGTTTCTATTACAATTTCCTTTTGTTGAAACATATTCTTTTCAAAATTATATGAATGTGTCAATCAGTGGCCTACTCGATTCTTTTTTTCTTTTAATTAGACGCGTACAATTATTGAAAGTATATGGATGTGTCAAATTTTAAGACAGCGGCCTACTCGATTCCTTTTTTTTTCTCGAATAAACCGTCAACATTTCTTATTTTGCAATAAATCTCGCAAATTTTACAAAATAGACCCAACAAACCCTATATCAGCAAAAAGCTCTTAGAAAATGCCATGCAATGATGTAATAAAATATAGGGTGATGCATTTGAAAAAGTCGAGTTAATGCTATTTGTAATTTGTAATTTTCAAAAAATCGTAGTAGGCGGTAGAACGTCGACTCCGAATTCGCCTACAACTCAGAAGATGCGCTGAAGCTTAAGGAATCCACTGGAAAAAAGTTGATTAAGTTATCTTGAACAGTTCTGAAGTTCTGAATTTTTTTGTGGATCTCTGCACGACGCTATTTGACACATAAGTCAAAAACTATTGCAGGTAAGTCTAAGAAACCCGGGTGCGTTATATCGACAATTTAATGGCGAATCTAAAAATGTAACAAAAATGCGGGGTTGCCATTTAAAAAACCAGAACTTAGTTTTGTATCTTATTTGGGACATCCTGTATATAAATAGAAATATTTTAAAAAAAAAATCCAACCGATAGCTTGGATAGAAAAAAAGTTATTGAGCATGCACGTAACCCTGGGTCACCCTGTATGTATTCAAAAAAAATTATAGCGACTAAAAACAAAACTCACTAAAACCTACCACTATCCTCTTGCCCAAGCAATGATGGTCTTGGCAGCTAATCTTTCCTTAATGTTTATAAAATGTGTTATGTGCAAGTATTTTTACAAAATTATTTTTCTTGATTTTCTTTCAGAAAATAAGTTAATGGCTTCTTCGTAATTTCTTGACTTTCTATAGTCATTGTTGATCTGAGATAGTTTTTTATGCAGACATTTGGCAAAGCGTCAGTTAAATCTCTTTCTTGGATTATGTTTAGAATATCAAGTTGACTCTTTTCTTCAAAATTAAGTGTTGAATTCTGTAACTGGTCACGAAGAACTAGGATTTCAGTAGGGAACTCATCTTCACTTATATATTCGCGATATTTACTAATTAAGTTTGCAGTACAAGTTTTCAATTTATTGTTATTTAAGCTTTTCAAATCTTTACAATTTAGAAGAAAAAATGTTGTTGAGTGCACATTCTATATTTCAACTGGATTAGTATTACATCGATTACTTCCTTCATACTGTGGTAAAAACTTTCTTCTACAGAGAAACTTCTTCCTTCATCTTGCGCCCTTTCCCCAGGCATTATTTTCCTTTTTGGGATTCTGCGAGTTTCCATAGGTGGCTCTACTTCAATTTTTTGCGCTATTTCTCTACCAGTCTTTAGCCATTCAGTTGTTTATTTCTCAGCCTTTCCAACATTTGTATTGTTTCTGACACTATTATATTATGTTTCTGTATTTCCTTGTTAACTCTGTTAATTTCTTTTAAGATATTTGCCCAAGCAATCAAATACGAAACAAGTCGGAAATCTCTCAAAATACGAATGAAACTTGAGGCATCAGATTGTGCCGCCCGGGGCAATTGCCCCCTTTGCCGCCCCCCCCTCAATCCGGGACTGGCCTTACATGTCTAAAATACGTCAGTTGTTTCCGGCGTATATATTTTTTAAATCGTATAAAAAGACTTCAAACAAAATCTGTGCGTCAAATTCAAAAGCACACTCTCATTGAACGCTGTATTTCATTTCAGCTTTATGATGTTTCTCTGCACGACACAAAACGGTAAATAATTAGAGGGGCATATTATTTATTATATCACTAGAAGCGCACAATCTAGATGATTGATGCTTTGCCTACTAAAGAGAGCAGTACATTGTTGATTAAAACAAAACAGTGGACAAGCTTGTTCTTTGTTCAATTAATCCAGGGATTTATGATGGAGCACGAACTCGTTTGTCACTTTTTCCTCTTTCTCTCTCTCTAGTTTTTTTAGCTGGACATAAACTGATTATTCTTGAAATTTTTGCACTGCAAACGATCTAATTCAAAACGTTTTTAAATCTTTCATATTTTTTTACCTATTTCTAATGTAACGTCATTCAACCATATACAGGGCCGACCAGAGGGGGGGGGCAAAATCCCCGGGGCCCGGGCCCCAAAGGGGCCCTACCGCCGGCCCTATTTTTACGGTTATTATGCAAACAAAAAATTTCCCTTTTATAAAAGAGCCTCAATGAATGAAATAAATGTAGTTTTAGTATATTTTTCAGTTAATCAATTCGATTGGAAAATATATTCTGGGGTTTCTTTTCAGTTAACCTTTGACTTTTGTAAGTTTACACAAAAAATCCATTAAATAAGTAGATTTTCTTCAACTAAATTTTCTATTAATAAAAAATATTCGAGAATCTAAACTATTGCAACATAAGCAAGCGCCATATTCATCTATCATGTGTTCAATGCCCAATTTTAGTATAGTTCCCGGAGATTTGTTTTCTATTTTAAATGAAAATTTTTCATTTCCGGGAAAAAATCTAATTATGTTGACGGACAAATATCAAAATCAATATCAATACTTTAGAAAACAATAAAACAAAAAACGAATAATAAAACCGGCGGGAAGTTTAAATTTGACGTGTTGTTCGAATGGTTTTCAATTAACCTGGATGTTTTGACATTTGTAACTCCTTGTTCTCTAATTTTTTTTACCCATGCGTGAACTAACATTGCTGATGGCGCATCACAAAAACGCCGCTGAGCAACTGTGTACGAATCGTTGACTTTAAAATAAGCCTCAACCATGTAAGCACGTTGCGAACTCATCCACTGTTCCATGGATAACTGAAATCCGCACGTGTCTACTATACGCTCGACGTAATATTTTCATGGAATTTCTAACAGGGTCAGCCTAAGGTAAGTTTAAAACCGAAAATCTACTTTGGGACACCCTTAATTATATATTGTACATGTATTTGAAAACGAAATTAAAATGTTTACCTGCTTATAGGGGGTTTTAATTTAGTTCCTTCCTTAATAAAAATGGTATAACAGTACGTCCAGTCATGGGCGGAGTTACGGGGGGGCAACTTTTTTATTTAGAAATAATGTTATCACTTAATTACTGATCCCATCCCAGTTGGAGCTAGGCTAGGCTGCAAATAGATGACTTCCAAGAAAGGAAGCAGAAGCGGGATGAGGCAGCTGCAAAACAGTATAACAGTGCAACTGGTGAAAAGTAGCTTAAAATTGCGTTTTGAAGCTTCAAATTGTCAAAAATTTTCCGGGGGAGGACCCCCCGCTTCACTGGGGGATTTTCCAGACCGCCCGGTACGTATGCCTCCCTAACATACAAGCCCTATATAACTCCGCCCATGCGTCCAGTGCTTCTGTTTATAAATTATAAAATTTTTCCAATTTTCTGTTGAATTGGTGTGGGGAGGGGCCCGATGAGACTTTATCCCCGGGGCCCTGCTCAGCTCTGGGCGGCCCTGACCATATACTAATATACAGAGTGTCCCAGAATTATACGTAGTGCCTAGAACGAATCTAAATAACATTAGTAAGTAGTTACCTGCAATTTTTTATTGGGTATTTTTTCAAAATTTTTATTATGGTACATGGGATATTCCAATAATAATACACTACTTAAATTCCCAACAATTGTTTATTAAATTAACAACTAACTCAATTAAAAGTACAAATGAAACTGGCTTGGATCAAGCAAGAATGTTTAACGGTAAACTGTATTTCCCAAAAACCAATACAAAAAATCGGATGTGGCCATGCACATGACTTTACCATACTTAAACGGCCCTAAGGGCTCATAATCCAATTACTCGTACATATTTAAGGCAGGCCATGCCTGGCAAGAGCGTACAATTGTCTCCATGAAACAAAACACTTCTACTTTAACTCGCTTATAATACAAAATTTGAAAAAAGTTTTTAAACAAAATTTAATATTTAATATTAATTTAATATTTTTACATAAACTTAATAGAAACGATAATAATTGCGAAAATCTGAAAATTCTCAAGAGTAAACCCCCACTTCCGGTTGTCCGATTTTGCCCAAAATCTAATCAGCTCAAAAAGGGTTCTACACAGAGAAAAATTAAAATCTATATTTAAGAAAAGCTTTGTACTCGGAAGATTATACTTCTTTAAAGTAAAGCACAGTTTGCGGCAAATAATATTTCTCGATACAATAAGAAAATAAATGTTGAATCAAATGTAGTTTTAATCTTGTATTTTAAGATTTAAAATAATTAATCTGAAACTAAATTATTTCATCCAATTGTAGAATTGTTAACAAATCCAAGAATGCTTTTAAGTTTGTTGTAAATATAATTTGCTCTTAAAACTAACCAATGCGTACTTGATCCAATGGTTTAGGACTCAATTCAATTTTATAATGGTATTAAATTCAAATGGAACTAATATTATCTTAAGCATTAAAATTTCAGAGCAAGAATTAAAAATTCGAATCAAAAATCTATGTACTTCACATAAGACTAGTGAGAATAAACTCATCAGCATCACGCGTTCAATGTCCCAACAAGATCCAGTTCGAGACAGTTCTTTGTTCTTTCCTATTAGTGCAGATTGCATTGTATTTTTGAGAGAAATTAGTGAAATTGAAATAGAAGAATTATTAACTTCTTGGGACCTAGTTGAGCTAATACCGATATTGAAATGTAAGTAAATTGAGTTCACTTACTTGTAGATAGGTAAATACAATTATTTGAGAAAACACCTTACTTGTTCTACTTTAACTTGTTGGTTATACCTACCTAATGCTTTGCAATAAATAAAATGTCTTATTATTTTTTAAGCACATGAAATAAATCTTGAGAACATCTTCAAACTGGATGAGGCGTTAATTAAAGAATTTATCCAAATTATAGGCCAGAGGATTAAATTTTTACAAAAGTGGAAAGAATTAAAAGAGTTATCAAGCTTACCAGTGGTAATATTCAACCAAAATCAATATATTTTATAGCTAGTATTAACATTTTTTGAAACAAACTTAGTTGTATTAGATTTAAGAACAACGTATCATTGAATGTAATTTATATTAAACTTGAACCATTAAAATATATCTTGTTATAAGATAATAGTTTCTTGAATGAAAATAAAGCGTATTTAAAGAAGATTTAAGTGTATTTCATTTAAGATTAGAATATACTGCAATTGAATGTCAGATAGTCTTAAATTAAATGGAGATATTTTAGTTAAGGCAACTTGATTTTAATCTTGAAGCAAAATTAATTCTCAATTATTGAACAAGCATTACTATAATCTTAAATTAAGACTAGTACTACTTGCGGCTATTTAAACACAACAAACCATTGAAATAAGACCATTCATCTGGAATATAGTACACCTTTTCTTCTGTGTAAGAACACTTCGATACATAAAATGTGTGTAAAAAAATTGAATTTGTAACCCTAAATAAACCTCTGTCACTAATCTTTGGTTATCTTCGATTTTAGACTTCAAAACTTAAATTTAATTTTTTTATTAAAATCGAGTTTAAAATTTGGCTTTTGAAACTAAACATTTGTCATACGAAGTTGATTTTGATATTTTTTAATAAATTTTTTTAATTTTTCTGTTGATTTTGGAATAAAATCAAAAACCTAGGGTAGAGTATATTACAGCCAAAATTTTCCCAGCAACAGTATAAAAAATATTTAACAACAAACACTCGTTTTTCATCCCTAAAATTTGAAAGCTCCAACTTTTAACAATGGCTTTAATTCTGTCAAGGTATTGTTCGCGCCTTTTTTTCTGTCCCTTTTGTAAAATCCCCTTATTGTTTCGATCGGTATAATAGGTGTTACTTACGTTCGCGTGCTTTAACTGTTTTGTTGCTTTTTTGCGATAACGTGAGTAATTAGATACTGGATGTTTTATTTAGCCTAGGGAGAAGTCCAAACAGTAATAATACGTTTATTCATCGAGAAATTACATCGATCGGATCGCTGAAAAATTTGTTTAAAGTTAAATCAGTCAAACCTTATTTTTCCATCTCTTACTTAGCCATACAATTCTCTTCTTTATGTATAATATCGAGCTTAATATCCTTTAAAATAATTTTATTAGAGCTACATGTATAAATAATTTATTTATCGCATTAATAATAATAATAATAATATTTATTGATCCTTGAAGACATTATACAAATGTATAGGACAGGTCCAGTGGCGGCGCCACGGGGGGGCAAAGGGGGGCAGTATGCCCCCCCCCGCCCTTTACAAAATGTCGTTTTTAGCGCCCCCTTCGATTTTATAACTGGTGATGTAATTGCTGAATACCAGTCTTTTAGTTTATTATTTAGAGAACTTAAAGATAATAATAATAAAATGCCTTTATTTAGTATTGTGATATACAATACAGTAAACAATTTATAGAGGCGAAGTCTAGCTTAGCTACTCCACTTAACCCCGTCATAGAATATATTATACAATAAGAAAATTTGGTTTATGCAGAATAAATTTTGTATAAGAAACGATTGACAATGTCAAAATTACCGAGAAAAAATGATTGGGCCATTTTTGAGGGAAAAAGTGAGTTTTACAGGATATAAATGGACCTAGAATCTAAAAACTAAAAAAAAAATTAAAATTTGGTTTACGCAGAATGAATTTTGTACAAAAAACGATTGACAATGCCATAATTACCGAAAAATAATGTTTGGGCCATTTTTGGGGGGAAAAGAACGTTTTTAGGATATAAATGGACGTAGAATCTACAAAAAAAAACAAAAAAATTAAAATTTGGTTTACGCAGAATGAATTTTGTATAAGACACGATTGGCAATGTCAAAATTACCAAAACAAAATGTTTGGGCCATTTTTGAAGGAAAAAGTGAGTTTTTTAGAATATAAATGGACTTAGAATCTACAAAAAAATTAAAAAAAATGAAAATTTGGTTTACGCAGAATGAATTTTGTATAAGACACGATTGGCAATGTCAAAATTACCGAAAAAAAAATGTTTGGGTCATTTTTGAAGGAAAAAGTGAGTTTTTTAGAATATAAATGGACTTAGAATCTACAAAAAAATTAAAAAAAATGAAAATTTGGTTTACGCAGAATGAATTTTGTATAAGACACGATTGGCAATGTCAAAATTACCGAAACAAAATGTTTGGGCCATTTTTGACTGAAAAATACATTCATAATCGCATGTAATGGTAAAGAATTTTTTATTTTATTAATAACATAGTAGGAGGTATTTAATTTTTTACTTAAATTGTTAATATGATGGTCCCATTTTAAATTGTTATCTATATATAGACCTAAAAATTTTACGGTATTAGTTGATTTTAAAACCATGCCATTATAGGATAAATTTAAGGGGTAATTACTTGGATGGTTACTAAAATAAATACATTCAGTTTTATTAACATTAACCATCAGACCATTAATGTGACACCAATCAATAAATTCGATCAACTCATCAATCGATTTAGCTGAGACACCTATAGATGTGTCATCAGCAAACAAGGTCAACATAGTAGCATCAATATGCTGAGGCAAATCGTTAATAAAAAGTAAAAACAAAAGAGGTCCTAAAACCGAACCCTGAGGTACACCTAGATCTATCGGATAACTGTCAGATCTACAATTCTTGACCCTAACCATCATAGATCGATCCGAGATAAAACTACGAAGCCAATCTAAAAATATGCCTCTAAAACCGACGTTATATAATTTATTTTCAATGAACTTAAAATTAAGACGATCGAATGCCCGTGAGAGATCGAAACATAATCCAGCAACATGCCGCCTCTCGTCCAAAGATTTGTAGATGAATTCAGTAAACTTATAGGCAGCTGTTTGGGTTGATCTGTCATTTCTGAAGCCATGCTGGCTCTGGCATTGATTCTGCCTTTTAAAACTCTCTTTAAGCTTTCCGCAAATCTTACACTCTTTGGCTTCAAAATATTTTCCTTTCGTTGTTAAGAATGTATACAATTCTTCACAGTTCCAGTCTCTTTCTCGCTGGTTCTTATCCGGTGTTCGTTTTCTTGGAAGTCAATGTCCATCCAGTTCACGTACTTTGTTTTATGTTCGTTCATCCCAAATCCCATCTTTAACATTACTTTCTCTTACCTTTTTATAATTTTTACTTTACAATATTAGTTACGATAAAGGCGTTCTTATAGCTAGAGATTTGGTAGCTTTTTATAGATCTCTAGCTCGATACAATAGTATATTGTATGTACAACAAGCGCGAAATAATACGCATTGATGGTTGTAAATTTTTGTTATTGACAGCAGTGCTAATTTTATTTAATATTTCCATTTTATTTTCAGCGAATCATTTCTGTATGATTCGGCAACCATCCACCGCCTGCATCTAGAAAAATGGTATGTACGCATTTTCCTATTTTTTCTTTGACTTTTGAGATAGTAAATTTATACAGGCTATTAAATGTTTCACTTGTACCTTCACTACTACTATCCATATTTTAAGTAGTAATACCACAACTGATTGAATTTTATTAGACTCTTTCACAAACAAAGTAAAAGGTAAAAAATCTAAAATTCGCCAGAATTAGAGGAAATTAGAGAAATTAATAAAGTTTAATAAACAGGAAACATTCTTCTCATTTTTAAATGATTATTTATATTTGACGTTTAACTGTCTGAGGCCAATCAAAGTCAAGAGTCAAGTTTGGTGTTATCGATAATCCGAACTTCTGGAGCTCCTGATTGGTCCATTTGAAAAGTGCGTGAAATAGTCGACAGTAATATCCCAAGACCTGGACAAATAGCCGACTATTTTTATTGCCTCTAAATTTCGAGTTTATTTTAGGATCAATTTGTCGAGACTTGGCATTAATAATCTGAATAACTCTTGAGAGCTTTAGCTCGAGGGAGTTATTCTTTGATTATTAATGCCAAAATTGTCGAGACAAATTGTAAAATATACGAGAAATTTAGTAGCAATAAAAATAGTAGCTAATTTGTCAAGGTCGCGTTATATTTAATAAGATTATTTCCCGAGTCAAAAAAAATTCTGTACGTACGTATAAATACCGTCCTTCAGGTGAATATTGAAGACGATGATCAAATAGCCGACTATTTACCACCAAGGTGAATAGTCGCTTTATTTTGTTTTGATTGGCTGCGTCAAATCAGTTTCCAAGCACGTGATTGGTTAAAAATTGATATTTGACAGGCAAGGGAAATAATCAATTTAATTCGTGCAAACTTATTGAATTTATTGCATTTAAGAACTGTCAGTTGCTGTCAGTGTAGTTTTATCAAAACCATCTAGACGCTATTATTTCCATACACATAATTCGTTGAATATATGAAAGTGTTTTCAGTGATTTAGACTTTTCGCCATCACTTATTGGTCAACGAGATAAAGTAATCAGCTTTGCCAATGAAACTGAAGCTGAGTTATCTATATTTACATGTCTTGTGCGTTATGAGAGCCTGAAGTTTTTCATATGCATGTTATTATCGACTTTGGCTTTGACTCATCAAATCGAGCCAATATTTTCGGTAGAACCGACCGCATCTTTAAATATTTTATATGAAATTTCACTCCCTTAAAAAAGTAAAATTGTTCAACTCAAAAAGAAGGCGGAATAAAATTATGGAGCAACTTCAAAAACTGCAAAATTCAATTTCTCTTAACAGAAAACGATTACAAATTGAATTATCGTACAATAGATTAAAGAAACACCCTGTATAAATTTGCATTTTGGTTAGAAATGAATTTGTGAAGGGAAATATTCGTTCATCCTTCCCATCTACTCACTTATCGTCATATATATATAATGATAACCATAAATCAATAAAATCCCGTACACACTCCACTACAGTTCACCGCCTCCTACGATAAATCCTAATTTTGAAGCATCATTTCAAAAATGTTACGCATATAATTAAAAAATGCTCACCTGTATACATTCATAATCACCTATTTTTAAATAATTTAGTAAAAAATTTCCCGTATCCGAGTCCGAGCCGAATCCGTTGCATCTTTACAAAAATTTGATCAACGAAAACCGTAGTAGTAGATTTTACACACAATCAATATTTCCAGTCAGGTCTCGAAACGTAGCCCACTCCAGTTACTAGGAAAATACTTGAGATATATAACCCAATTTCGATTTTGATTCGTTAATAGCCCCTCTCGTTATCGGTAATTGTCACTGCACCGTAGATAATACAGAACCAATTTACCACTAGGGCTCGATTCTTAAAAGAAAATGGCGTGAATAACCCCGAGGTGATGCTACGGAAACCGGGTAACTAGATTTCTAACTCGTGGACGGGTTTAACCAAGCTCACTAACACCGCTGACTCTTTAATCGACATCTAATTATTTAATTATTAAGTGAAATACGATTGAAAATGTCTCGTTTAAGTTTGAGGCAACCCCGTTGGCTTTTCTTGACACGGCCCCCTCCCTGCACGAGGTCTGGCGAGTGTGCACGACGCGCTAGGGAAAAATCGAGGAAATTCGCGGGTCATGCGCGGATGTGAAAGGGCTGGAGGAGGTCGCCGGTAAGGGTTTCCTTTTAGGAAAACGGGAGAGGTCGACTGGAAGAGACGGCTACTAGGATGTTTCTTCTCATAGGCGTACAGGGCGATCCCAAGTTTTAACTTCCAAGTGTTACAAATTATAAACTTCAAGTTGACTAATTTTAAAATGTTGGGGATGTAAATACAACGATGTTATATAACGAAAAATTTTAAATTCCGCTTTAACTCCTCGTCAATCGAAAACTAGTAAAGGTATTAAAATTATGTCGTATAGAAAATAATTTTACATATCTTTTCTACAAAACTGCTACAAAGTATATAAACTTCCAAGTTTACGAGTTTTAAAATAGAGAGGATATAAAGACAACCTCTCAAGATATTAATTAAAACTTGGTTCAGCAGCAGAACAATTTTTTTAAACTTGTCAACCAATTTTTATATTAAATAAATAAAAATTATATACAGGGTGTTTCATAGTTAAACCACGACATACGTTAACTGTAAATAAAGGGTACTTAGATGATTCCAAATAACCTTGGTTACGCCTTTAATAACCGAGATACAGGGTGTTTCATCCATTTCGGCCAATATTTTGATAAGCCGTAACTTTAGAACCACCCTGTAGATTCTCTCATACTTGGTACAGGTATAGTGTGTTAATAGTCCAATCCTATAGTGTAAGAACTACAATTAAAATCCAAATCCGGATTAAGAAGAATTTGTAAACTTTGAAAATCCCCAAAACAACACCCTGTGTATCAGATTTTTTAAAATTGGGATGGATATTTGAAAAGAACAGAAAAAAATGAGTTAAAGTGAAAATTTTTTCAAGAGCACATCCCATTCTACTATTGGATTTTTAACATCAAATGAATTTTTTTTCATTTTCACAAGCAGTAACTTTCGAAATACCTAGTAGATTTCTTTGATATGTCACTTCAATAGCTAAGTGGGGTCAAAAGAGTACAGCATTGCGTCTCTCTCGGTTATATGTCCTTATATTATTATTGCTTTCCTTTTTACTCTTGTAGATTTCGGCCTATACCAAAGAAATATTTTGTCCGAATCTGTATAACCACGGATAAAGTTCAAAGTAATACTCACATTGCCAAATTTTATATGTATCTCTGGCAAACTTAATAATTGGCAACGTTGGAGTTTATTTGGAACTTTATCCAGTATCCAGTAGATGACAACTGACAACAGACGTAATAACTTTTTAAATAATAAATATAAACAAATCGTAAAATGGAAGAAAATCGCCCTAAACAACTAAGATACCGCAGAGGGAATTATACTCGCGAACAAAGACTTGTAGCTGCGGTGTGGTACCATGAAAGACTCTATACTGGTTTGTCCTATGATCAATTAGCGTTCAATTTTGAGGTTAGATTTAAAAATAAATGTCCAAATTACACCACCCTCAAAGATTGGGAAACACGATTGTTTAGAAGAGACTTTCTAGCTGACAAAAAGGCACGTAAACCCAAGACTACTTTGAGAAGATTAATGTACGTGCCGTATGTTAAAGATTCCTTCTTAAAATTCCCAAATTTATCAAGAACTAGCCGAGCCCAATTACTGGGAATACCTGTGGGCATTTTACAAAATATTTTAAAGCATGATTTAACCCCTAGTGATGTGAAATTATTAAAAAGTAAAAAAGAAGTAGAAAAAAACAGTGATAGTAGTCCAAATAGCAGTAAACAAGTTTTAAACGGAAGTGATTCAAAGGAAAGAAGATCAGAAATGAAAAATTTGGAAGAGAATCCAGACAGTACTTTACATGATATTGATTTTGTAGATATAAATAATATAGATAAAATTGAAAAATAGTATTTTTTAGGTTATTTAAGTATTTACTTGTTAATATTTCAACAAGATCTGATTTGATACATGTAGGGATTTAATATGGTCCTTTCATAAACTTGCCATCTGTTTACAATTTGTAACTTCATTCAACTTTGTTACTTCCGTGAACATATTACAGAAAACTATACAAAATAATAAATCGATCGGCAGTAGTTTTGACTAGGTGCAAATAGATGGTGCGTTTCATTTTTCTGATATCTATTTTTAAAATATATTGATAATTTACTTTGAGTTATATTTTTCTTTAATAGCCAAGTGGGGTCAACAGAGGGGAGTGCAGCTTGCGTCTCACTCGGTTATATGTCCTTATATTATTATTGCTTTCCTTTTTACTCTTGTAGATTTCGGCCTATACCAAAGAAATATTTTGTCCGAATCTGTATAACCACAGATAAAGTTCCAAGTAATACTCACATTGCCAAATTTTATATGTATCTCTGGCAAACTTAATAATTGGCAACGTTGGAGTTTCTTTGGAACTTTATCCAGTATCCAGTAGATGACAACAGACGTAATAACTTTTTAAGTAATAAATATAAACAAATCGTAAAATGGAAGAAAATCGCCCTAAACAACTAAGATACCGCATAGGGAATTATACTCGCGAACAAAGACTTGTAGCTGCGGTGTGGTACCATGAAAGACTCTATACTGGTTTGTCCTATGATCAATTAGCGTTCAATTTTGAGGTTAGATTTAAAAATAAATGTCCAAATTACACCACCCTTAAAGATTGGGAAACACGATTGTTTAGAAGAGACTTTCTAACTGACAAAAAGGCACATAAACACAATACTACTTTGAGAAGATTAATTTACGTGCCTTATGTTAAAGATTCCTTCTTAAAATTCCCAAATTTATCAATAACTAGCAGAGCCCAATTACTGGGAATACATGTGGGCATTTTACAAAATATTTTAAAGCATGATTTAACCCCTAGTGATGTGAAATTATTAAAAAGTAAAAAAGAAGTAGAAAAAAACAGTGATAGTAGTCCAAATGACAGTAAACAAGTTTTAAACGGAAGTGATTCAAAGGAAAGAAGATCAGAAATGAAAAATTTGGAAGAGAATCCAGACAGTACTTTACTTGATATTGATTTTGTAGATATAAATAATATAGTTAAAATTGAAAAATAGTATTTTTTAGGTTATTTAAGTATTTACTTGTTAATATTTCAACAAGATCTGATTTGATACATGTAGGGATTTAATATGGTCCTTTCATAAACTTGCCATCTGTTTACAATTTGTAACTTCATTCAACTTTGTTACTTCCGTGAACATATTACAGAAAACTATACAAAATAATAAATCGATCGGCAGTAGTTTTGACTAGGTGCAAATAGATGGTGCGTTTGATTTTTCTGATATCTATTTTTAAAATATATTGATAATTTACTTTGAGTTATATTTTTCGTTAATAGCCAAGTGGGGTCAACAGAGGGGAGTGCAGCTTGCGTCTCTCTCGGTTATATGTCCTTATATTATTATTGCTTTCCTTTTTACTCTTGTAGATTTCGGCCTATACCAAAGAAATATTTTGTCCGAATCTGTATAACCACGGATAAAGTTCCAAGTAATACTCACATTGCCAAATTTTATATGTATCTCTGGCAAACTTAATAGTTGGCAACGTTGGAGTTTCTTTGGAACTTTATCCAGTGCTTTAGATGACAATAGACATAATAACTTTTTAAATATAAACAAATCGTAAAATGGAAGAAAATCGCCCTAATCAACTAAGATACCGCATAGGGAATTATACTCGTGAACAAAAACTTGTAGCTACGGTTTGGTACCATGAAAGACTCTATACTGGTTTGTCCTTTGATCAATTAGCGTTCAATTTTGAGGTTAGATTTAAAAATAAATGTCCAAATTACAGCACCCTCAAATATTGGGAAAAACGATTGTTTAGAGGAGAATTTCTAGCTGACAACAAGGCACGTAAACCCAAGACTACTTTGAGAAGATTAATGTACGTGCCGTATGTTAAAGATTCCTTCTCAAAATTCCCAAATTTATCAAGAACTAGCCGAGCCCAATTACTGGGAATACCTGTGGGCACTTTACAAAATATTCTAAAGCATGATTTAACCCCTAGTGATGTGAAATTATTAAAAAGTAAAAAAGAAGTAGAAAAAACCAGTGATAGTAGTCCAAATAACAGTAAACATGATTCAAATGAAAGAAGTTCACAAATGAAAAATTTGGAAGAGAATCCAGACAGTACATTACATGATATTGATTTTGTAGATATAAATAATATAGTTAAAATTGAAAAATAGTATTTTTTAGGTTATTTATTTACTTGTTAATATTTCAACAAGATGGGATTTGATCTGTTACTTCGGTGAACATATTACAGAAAACTATACAAAATAATAAATCGAGCAGCAGTAGTTTTGACTAGCTGCAAATAGATGGTGCGTTTGATTGTTCTGATATCTATTTTTAAAATATATATTGATAATTTACTTTGAGGTATATTTTTCTTTAATGTAATTATTTTGTTGATGTTTAACACGATCCTGATTGCTTTTAATTGTCAGATTTTATGATAATTTTCATTGAAATCTGTTAAAAGAAAATAAATATTGCATATCATTTTGTGATCTCAGAAAAAAAGTTTAATAAATTATTTTGAAAACTGGGAGTTTTAACTAAATTGAACTTTTAGAAGGCGAATATGGCAACTTTTTCTAACTTTAATTAAATTTACCTTGCAGCTCCTTCACGTTCGATCCTTAGACGTTCGTCTTGTTCTGTGTTGAAACTTCAGTTTCACTTAATTTCTGTATTCCATGTAAGATGGAAAAGTAAACAACATGGCGTCAGAGTTGTCAGAAGATGATTTTTCGGATTATTCCCAATTTTCGGTGGCATGGGATGAACACTTTAGTGAAAAAAGCGATAACATTGATATTCCAATACCTCAACCAGAAAAGACTACTAATTTAGTGCATAATGTAATAAATAGACAGGTAAATGCATTCCTAACCTCAATGTTTATTTTGTCAAATAAATATATTTCTTGTATTTTTCAGTTATATGGTAGATTCACGCGAAATCCTAGAGCAAAGACTGAAAGGATATTTAATAATATCCATCCGAAATGTAGATTCGCTTTGAGTTCATTAATAAAAGACCCGGATTCTTTGTAAGTAAATAAATATCTCGTAGGGATTTACAGTGAACGTAAAATTATTTTAGTAACCATATTTTTATGGGGTTTACGATGTGTGGACAGTATTTCGTCAGTTACACAGAGAGAATGTGCGAAGATTTGGGTCCATTAAGTTTCACCTCTTATGAATACGAATTATATTTGTGGAGGTTTGTTCCAGGACAAAGACTACAGTTTATATCTAAACACAAAATATTTAAACATTTAAAAGGCTCCGATGTTCTTGACAAAGTCAAATTCATGCAATTTCCCAGAGATTTGTATAAACTTGTCTGTTATGGATTAACGTAAGGTTTAAAAAAAAGTCTTTTTAAATTGTTGCTAATTTTTTTTATCTCATTTTTAGAGCTACTAATCCCGATTTGATACACATTACGATATTGACTTTACCTGCCCCCAAAAATTGCAGGCATTGTTGTAAAATGTTTTTGGCTGCAGATGGTAAGTACAAAATACATTTTTTGTTGTAGAATTTTCGGTATTATCGGTAGTAATTTTTTATTTATTTTCAAATTAAATTGTATAACTTTAAACAAATAAATTATCTTTTGCAGAATCCGTCAATCAAGGTTGGTGTATCAAACACGGCTTCATAGTCCATTACATGTTTTCCATGTCCCAACCAACGCCCGCATTCGATCCGAACATTTCCCTCGCTTACCCGAACCATTTAGTCATAAATACCGGCCATCATATATACATTTTAAACGTTTCGACATCCGAACCACCCCAATTAACGATATCGTTACTTAATAATCTACCAAAAGACGAAGACAAATTAATAACGAACACTCCCACTCATACTTTTAACGATACTTTAAGCGAAGTATCCGAATCGCCGAGCGAACACTTCGGTTCGAGTAGCGTCGTAGATGCCATATTGGAAGATTTCAGTGAGTATGATTTAGAGTCTAACGAATGTAATAAACCGTTTCACGAGCTGAATATCAGTTGCGAACCGTTAAACGTAACCGGTAAAAGTTATCATAACACTTTGGTACAAAACATCGTCGATCCTAGAGTTAAGCGCTTACAAACCGGCAGTAAAGATTATCTTTTTTCGGTACCGCAAAGTTCCGGAGCGCAGAAAACTTTGGAGAAATCCAAAATCGATAAAAAAACGGCGGAGAAAGCTTACGAGTTTATCGAAGAAAACGAAAAGTACGAGAAAATCAGTTCGTTCAGGAAGAAACGCTTGGCCGAAAAGAAATACGAGTTTTCCGAAGATAACAGCGAAAATATAGTACCGTTTAATTCGCTGAGGCGCGATCGTAGGTACCTGTATAAATCGCAAAATCGCTGTATCCGCTCACCGGATTTCAACTCGCTATTTCTCAGCCCGAGATCGAGCGGCATTCGATCACCCATGCAATCGCCTAAATCTCGTAACGGACAATTTTCTCCGAGCGGCGCGCGCAACCTTTACTGCCCCTCCTTACGCAACTCCTCCCCCCACCATTCCAAGTCCCCGATAAGCCCGAAAGAGAGCGCTAGGAAGTTTTACGTGTACTCTCCTAGTTTGGATAGCGATTGTTCTGATAGCGATTCGAGATTGATTATGAGGACGTCGAATCAGGGTTCGTGTGATAGTAGATTTAGTAATAATACAGGACTGTTAATTGTAGACCCCAAAGTTGACTCGCCCAAATGGATAAAGAGGGTCGTTAGGAGGTATTCGAATGGGGATTATGAGAATAGCAGTTTAGTATCGGGTCAAAGTAGAGGTAAGTTTTTTAATTTAACAAATAAAATTTTTACGTCTTTAAATACGGGCATTAAATATTAAAATATTTTTTGTTTCTGTCACTTCCCCCCTTACTGGTGCTCCATAGAGTAGTATGGATTGTGTAACTCCATAAAGCATTAGTCTCTTATAACCGTTTGGCCCACCCATATGTGGCATTATGCGCATAAACATTGCTGTTCTTACTTCAGCCTTTCTTGTGATTTCTTTGACATGTTCTCCAAATTGAAGGCGTTCGTCCAATACAATTCCAAGATACTTGACCCCCCCGTTTGCATGGTCTGATATTAGTGTCTTTTGTTACAGTTTATTCTGGGGGGAAACTTGTGTCTCTCGTAGATTAAAACGATTACTTTGCCAACAAAACGTTTATTAATATTTTATTAAACGACAAGAACACAACCTTAATTTTTAGCTTATAGGCGCCAACAACTTACACACAAATGTCTAATTGTCTTATATTCCAATCTTTTTCTAATGCAATGGATAAGAGTAATCTTATTGTAGATAATCTTGCAACAGGTGCATAGACTGGTTCAAAAAGATTCTCCTCCTTTAACTGAAATCCTTTTGCTACTACTCTCGCTTTTTTCGTTCCATCTTCCTTTGTTCTAAAAACCCATCTTGTTTGAATTGCAGTTTTCCCTTCTGGTAATTTTGCTTCAGTCCATGTATTCAGTTTTGTATGTGAATTTAATTCCTTATCAATAGCTTCCTTCCATTCTATGTCTTTAACTGCATCTTCATAGTTTAAAGGATCGCTTTCACTTGATGATATCAAGCAATAAGCTGTATAAATTTCGTATCCATTCAAATATTTTGGTGCATTTATTTTTCTTCCTCTATTTGTTTCATTTATCTTTGGTAAGCATTCTTCAATATTTTCTGAACTAGTGCTAGTACTTTCTAAATCGTCTTGCCTGTTTTCATCTATTTCATTTTCAACGTCATTAATTCCTCCTTTCAGATCATCTTTAATTTGTATTATTTTTCTGCTGTCTTCATATTTCATATTTTTCAATATCTCCTCATAATTTGTTTGTTTTTCATTGAATCTCACATCTCTTGAACATAATATCTCATTTTTCTCATAATTCCACAATCTATATCCTGCTCCAGTATATCCTACCATTATACATGGTTGTGCACGTTTTTCCAGTTTACTTTGTCTTGGTAGAATAACTGCCCAAGCTTGACTTCCAAAAACTCTTAACATCGATAAATCATTTTTCTTATACCATCTTTGAGCTGGGGTTTCACCCGTATTAGCTTCTGTTGGTGACCTGTTCAGTTCATAGGCTGAACATAGAATTGCTTCTCCCCATAGTTCTCTTGGTAAGTTTGTTTCTGCAAATTTTGTGCGTACTTTATCTAAAAGGCTTCTATTCATCCGTTCAGCTGTACCATTCTCTTGTGGAGTATATGGCAACGTATACTCGAGCTCAATACCTTTATTCCTGCAATAATGTTTAAAATGATTTGACACAAATTCCCCACCATTATCTACTCTAATTCTTTTAGTTTTTAGTCCCTGTTGTGTTTTAATTGTTTTTATAAAATCAATAATATTCTGCTCCCCTTCACTTTTTTGTTTTAATAGTTTAACAACCAAAAAATGAGAATAATCATCAATCAGAACTTGAAAGTATTTATAACCTTCAGGTGTGGGAGTCTCTATAGGACCAGCAATATCGGAATGAATCAACTCACCAATTTTTATAGTTTTCTTTTTACATTTATAAAAAGGTTTTCGCGTACTTTTTCCTTCAACACAAATATTACAAATATCGTTACTAAAAGGTAAACCTAATTGTTTTAAGCTATATCTATTTACGTGACCTAATCTTCTATGCCATATATTTTTGTCTAGACTTTCACCTGCTATATAATTATAATCATTTACATTTGTATAGTTGACATTTCCCTCAATGTTACTAGATTTTTCGTTTTTAAATTCTATGTTTAAGAAGAATAAATTATTATTAGAATTACAATGAAAACTTACATTACCTTTAGCTAAAATTGCTTGTTTTTTACCTGACCGATCATTATTAATCATTTTCTATTAATCATTTTCTATCAATTTCGAAACAGAAATTAAATTATGAGACATACCTTCAACTATCAAAGCTTGTATTTTTATTTCTTTTCCTTCACAATTTCCTTTAATAATACCTTGTTTCCTAGCATACAGAATTTCATTATCCTTTGCAGTACCAATTTTTATTTCTTCAAATTCTGTAATTTCTGACATATATTTCTCCAGTTCATCCATAACCATATGCTGTGTGCATCCTGAATCCAAAATAAACTTGTTAATGCCTCGTTTTGATCCCATAGAACTGCTCAGTGCAATGAATGCAATCTCGTCAGCCTTGTTTGCTTGTATACTTGATTGACCTTGAATGTTATTTTGGGTTGAGCCTTGACCTCTATTGCTTTGGTGGAAACCTCTATTATACCCTCTGCGGCCTCTAAAATTTCCTCTAACTGTACTCTGGCGACAATCTGCAATCTTATGGCCTCTTTTACCACACTTGTAACATGTATAGGGAACTGCTGTGAAAGACATTTCAGAATGTCCACCACTTGAACCACATTTTGTTTTTATTTTAATTTCTTCATCAAGAAGTCTTGATTTCACAAAGTCCATTGATACGTTATTTGCACTCATTGTTTCTATTGCTGTTATGACAGGTTCGAACTCTTCGTTTAAGGATAACAGAAGATGACATACTTTATCCTCATCCTCTAGTTTAGAACCTGCGCTTTCCAGGTCTCTTATTAATGTGTCAAAAATCAAGAAATGATCTTCCAACTTTTCATTTTTTTTGAGTTTTAAGGTTAGTAACTTCCTTTTTAGAGTTAATTTGGTGAATACGCTTTTTCTCTCAAACACATCCTGTAAAGCTTTCATCATCTCTTTTGAAGTATTTGAATCTTTTAACAAATCCAAGTGTTTGTCTGTAAGACATTGTACTATCACACTTTTTGCTTTTGAGTCTTTTACCCTAAATTCATTTTTCGTTTTATCCTCCATATAGTCATCTATTGTCTTTTCAAGTGTCTCGGATATTTGTTTTTCCTCTAATAACATTTTCACTCTGAACTTCCAGTTGTTAAAATTGCTCGAGGATGTTAATTGAGGTAGGTGTATCACGGTAGACGCCATCTTATTAATTATTCTTAAGTTTTTTTTTTGCTTTCCTTAACTGTAATTTTATTCTTCTGGGCCCATAACCTGTTACAGTTTATTCTGGGGGGAAACTTGTGTCTCTCGTAGATTAAAACGATTACTTTGCCAACAAAACGTTTATTAATATTTTATTAAACGACAAGAACACAACCTTAATTTTTAGCTTATAGGCGCCAACAACTTACACATGTTCATTCAATTCTTAAGCTAGGTTTACAACTCTTCTTCTTATTTAAATGACTTTAATCAAAATAGTTATATTTACAACATCTTTAAGTCTGATCCCTTGAGCACAATTAGTTCTGTTTTATGTTCCGCGATTTCTAGATTGTGTTTCTCCATCCACCTACAGATGTTGCTAAGCGCGTCATTAGAGAGTTATTGCAACCTCTTTTTGGCCGATCTTTTAATAAAAGATCCCTTATTTTGACATGCGCAGTGAACAGTTCCTTAAGTTTTGCTTTTATTAAAATACAGGCGTCCTGTATTTAATTTAAATACAGGACAGGTTACCTTTAATTAAAGAAACTTTATTTTGACTTATGAAGGGCGGTTCTGCCAACTTAATGAAATTCAAACTGTTAAAAATCAACAGGCACCAAATAAAATAAAAAAAAACTTGTAAGTATAGAGCAGGGCCATCAATAATTTGTAAAATAAAAAAAATTCTTAGCACTATGTGGATGGTCGGAAAATTTAGGGTAAATTAAAAAAAATCAAGTGACAGAGTAAAAGTTCCAGAAGGGGTGTGGGGGTACGTAAATATATGCTTTTATTTGTGGCCACTGGATTAAAACCACTTAGTTGTTAAAAAAGTTAAGTTAGTTGTTAAGAAAGCCGAAACGTCAATAAAAAAACTTTTTTACAACTAAGTGGTTTTAATCCAGTGGAAAGAGAGAGAAATTAAAATACAAACCACTATGAGCTTCCGAAATGAATGTATATTTCTGCCACAAATCGTATATCAAACCCTAAAAGTTTTTTAACAACTAAGTGGTTTTAATCCAGTGGAAAGAGAGAGAGAAATTAGAAATATACATATCCTATCGCAAAAAGTAGTAGATAATTAACCAAGCAAAAAATACAAATTATCTACGAAGAAGCGGCTTGGACTATCTCAAAGAAAAAATGAGAAAGAGATGGCATTGGAACAGAAAAGGTTAAACAATGAAGGAAGAAAAGTAGGTGTGGCAGAACAGAATGTTGTCCTAGCAGAGAAAAAGTTTCGTTTGGAGTCCGAACAGCAAGAAAAAGTGTTCGATAATCAGACAGTCATTAATAAATTACTAGAAATAGTTCAAAAGCATATTGTATATATTTTTCATTCACAATAAATATATGTACATATATAAGTAATACATACTTTTTGTTAAGATATTTAGATATTTACGGGCCCATTTAAGATATAAATTACAATTTTAAATTATAATTAAGATACAAAGACAATATATATGTGTAAGTATAAATCAAAAAATTGATATAACAAAAGATATAATAATAAATTATTAGTAGTAGTCTTCCTGGTCATTAGATGGTCTGCATATATTAGGTCGAACTGTACCATCAATAAATTCCAGTTTGGGACAGCTGCTCCCATGTTGGTTATCGATTTGCAAAATTTGCAGTTATTGTAATAATGTGGCATAGTGCCGTCATCACTGTAAAGTCACATTTGAAATATTTAAAAAAAAATTCATTTTGCAAGTTACCTACCATTCACATTGTTCCTGGTGTTAGTGATAATGTGCTGTGGAATCAGCAAAGCATTTCTCAATCGCGGTATATCGTCACTATGAAAACGAAAATTCCGCGGGTTCTATTACATTATTTTCCTCACTAGCTTCAACGGCAAAACCAATTATGTTGTGTAGAAGTAAGTTTTCGATTTCTTCGTTATTAACATCCGCTAGAATAGCTATTTCCAATTGTTCCTCCAGGTTGTTTATTATTAAGTTACAAAATATTGTAGGTTAGAAATACGATTCATGTCATTGTCAGAATAAAAGACTGTCAAAATAAAGTATGCCGATGAGGAACGTTGCAATAACTCTCATAAACCAATCGTGACATTTCGTAATACAGGATACTTTATTACAGGATCCTTTAATAAAGTTGGCCTTTGCAATAACTCTCTATTTACCACAAATTGTATGTCTTCTATAATTTCGGCCTCACAGTACACGCCCAGATCGTCAGCATATGCAATTTTGTTAGTTTGGTTAGGTCTAAATTCCACAATGTGGGTCCTATGACTGACCCTTGTGGTACCCCTTGACTGACCTCCATTGTACCTGGAAACGGGAATGAAATATTTTTTACTTACAAACTCACAACGAACTGTGATTATATTGAAAAACAAACTCCTGTTCGGCGAAAAACTGTTTCCGAAGTTAAAAATGTTTTAGATGACTTTAATATCCCGATAGAAATTCCTCTGTTGGTACAGAATCTCACCGAGCAACAGTTGGACGTGGTGCCAGATTTTAAAGTAGATCAAATCACTGAACTTCAATTGATCGTTACTCAAAGATCTTTCGATTGCGAACAGTTCGTTCAACGTAGGGCTCAGAAACTTTGTTTGGAGGCTCGGTTAGATTTTATGCATTGCGAAGATTACGACATTAAAATTATACATGTAAGTAAGAAATTATGTGGAAAACTTTTAATTGTATGCGAAAGACCGATTTTTTTTTTATTTTCACAAGGTCTCAGAAAGTTGTAAGTATTTTTTTTTAATGTACGACTTTGCAAGTACCAATAAATATATCAAATTTGAATTTTTGCGTCCAGAGTTTGAGAAAAAAGTTTTAAATTTTTGTGTTATAAGTTTAGGAAAATATATTTTTTCTGAGACATTTTATCATTTAAAAAAAATCGTAGGTAACTTGACTTTTTGCATTCTATGTTTGGCATGGTATCAGAAAATTCTTGGTTACTTAAAAAAGAAAAATTTCGCATAATTTTCTCAAAATGTTTATACAAAAAAAAACTATTTAAACAGATATAACCGTTTTTTAGATTTGTCCAATACAGGGCCATATAATTTGCCATGCCATAATAAAAATAGGCGCTAAAAAAGGTCCCCATTGTGTATTGGAACAGTATTGCGCTAATTTTTTGTTTACTTGGAGCATCGAAAACGATGCCTTCGATGTCATTGATCACAAGGAACCTTCCAAATTGTTACCAGTCAATGTGCCGCTTGAATTTCCAGAATACGATATTCCTAGGTCAGTAAATATAAATTAAAAAACAATAAATAAAATTAATACGTTCACTATTTATTTGGACAACTAAATTTCTATTTTTTATAAAAGAAAAATATTTTATTTTTGTTTTTTTTTCCTTATTCAATATTCAAGACTTTTTTGTTAGCTCAAATGTATTTTTAAACTTAGACAAATATTTAATCTTTTTATTTAAACAATTATTACATTTTTTTATTTTACTTGCTTAAATAAAAAGTATGAAAATAAATAGTGAACAAATTATTAATTATTTCTCGTTCGCTTTAAACTTTCTTTTTTTTTTTTTTTTTTTTCGTTGACTCAATTTAGATGTAAGGAAGTTCTCGTTATGGACTACAGTTACGCGTCATCGAAAACCACCCTCAGGGATTACAACAACTACTACGAAATTTGCTTAGAACCTGCTAACACGGCCATAAGGTCGCACGTATTTATCATTCAAGGATTTTCCAGCGATAGCGATTAAAACTTTGAATTTCTACTATTTTTAGAAGCAAAATTTCTTTATCTGACATGTTCACTAAGAAACTTATCAGACTGATATTAACTACCCCGAAGACGCGGCAGTTTTTACGTTACTCTTCAACTCATTTTATAATAATAATAAATATTAACGTTTGACAAGTGCCGGACGTCAATTGTCAGATGTGATGTTTGACAAATGTATGTCATTTGTGTGAGTTGACGTTTACAAATGTCGAAAACGTAGACGTTTGACAGTAGCGGATGGTCAAACTGCTTCGTCTTCAATTTCTAGTTCGTTTCAAAGCTAATTTATATCACTTGACAAATAAGCAGGCTCGTTTTTCTTCACAATCGTCCAGGACTGCGAAGAAGTGATATTTCTCGTTTGATTAATCGATAACTCGACGTTAATTTATTTTATTTTTTTTTAATAGTTTCATTTTTTTATTGACTCGAAAGCATAATACGTGAAGTATAATTAATTTAAGATATAGTAATAAGTTGAACTGTGATTTTACCATTGTGAAGTTTTAAAATAAAGAAAATTTTAATTCACCAGTTTTATTAATTCAACAAAAATACATACACTTGACGTCTGTGTCACTTGTCATGTACTAATGACAGCGGTCGTCTGAAATGTCATTTAACTGACATCCGTGGGCCTCGTGCAGATGCGCGCGCATCGCCATTTTTCCTACACAATCCATTTTTTCAAAAAATAATAAATAATACAACGTGTACGTTAAAACAACTTTATTGAAAGTTGAATGAAGTGATTTGCCATAATATTCATAGATAAAATTAGTGAGTTTATATGATAATAATGATTGTTTTCGTAATTCAATTTTTAATAACATAACCTCATCTCTGCAATAACATGGAACAAATACTGGTAATTATTAAATTTACTATTTGTAATATATATTTTAACAGTCAATCGTTATTCTAAATCCGTTTAATTACAAATTTCACGTAAAACGAGTGGTAAAACCTTATATTTAGAGTCCGGCCTCAAAAAGTTTTAAAAATACGCCACTTGTTTCGCAGTTGTTCCACAGTGTTACCCCCACTTAGTAGTAGCAAAGATTCTTGTGTCATGACTTGTTTCCCATAAATTCTGCCAGAACGCGCAATTTTCATTTCATTAATTCATACAAATTTAATGTTAAAAAAACAAATCACTATTTGTATATTTTGTCCTCTTTCTAGCAAGTAAAATAAATTCTAAACAACCCCTGTAGAATTAAAAAAAAACATGTCAACTAGTGTTCTTTGATAAAACCCTAACCATCAAACGCGAGGGAGCTCGGGCCCTTTCAATAACCATGCAGCGTTACCAAGACCTCATTTTATACGGTAACGCTAAAAACCTTCCTAATACTATCAAAAATAGTATAGGCCTAGTGCAGATGCGCGCGCATCGCATTTTTTGAGGCCGCTTTTTATATTTTAGGCGAACTGCGAAACGAAATTTTTTCAAAAAATAATAAATAAAACGTTAAAATAACTTTGTTGAAAGTTGAATGAAGTGATTTGCCATAATATTCATGCATAAAAGTAGTAAGTTTACATCATAATATTTTCTTAATTTTTAGTTTTTAATAACATAACCTCATTTCAGTTGTATTTTTAGAGAAATAATACAATATTCACGTAAAAAAAAATATGTGAATAGAACAATATTAAATTTACTATTTGATATAGATATTTTAACAGTCAATGGTTATTCTAAATCCGTTTAATTACAAATTTCACGTAAAACCTTGTTAAGTTAATGGAGAGCGGCCTCAAAAAGTTTTCAAAATACGTCACCTGTTTCGCTGGTGTTCCACAGTGTTACCCCCACTTAGTAGTATGCACGAGGCCTATATTGGTAGCAATGAATGTTGACATTAAGGTCAATGTCTGTAATAAGTGTTTCATGTTTTCATGTACAATGTAGACAGGTCCGTGCGCAGGATTCATTAAAAAAAATCGAAGGAACTCTAGTTTGTCCATCGCAAAGAAAAGTTTTTTCTAATATTTCAAGTAAAGATACAGAAATTTTCGTCTCGAGGGGGGGTTCCAACCCCCAAAACTGTAAAAATAATCGAAGTCAAATTGGTATTAGAATTATTAGTGTATATAGAAGGGTATTTCCGTGACATCCTATATATTTGAACTTTTTTAAAAATTTGACGTATTTTTTCGCAGTAAATTATTTTGTCAACAGTCAAAAAGTTGTCAACATTGTTTATTTTCCCGAAAAACTAAAATGAGTTCAGATTCGAATAGTTCCCACATGGGCAATAGTCTCGTGAAGATTTTCTTTAGAATATTTTCCGTTGAAAAACCCAAGTTTGACACGGTAAAACTGAAGAGTAATAATAGAATATATGTTAAGAAGACGATACATATGAAACCAGATCCCCAAGATTATTGGGAATTTCAAACTGACGGGGTTTTTAAGAATTGTAAACAAAAGGAGATTTATAATGATGTTGTAGGTGATTTATTAGATAAGTAAGTGAATCACTGAATTTTGACTGTTTCAAAAAAAATATTCCAACATATGTTCTCTGTATTCAGAATATTAACGATTTACAGATAGAGAAAACCAACGTCAGAGTTAAAAAAACTCAAATTTCGATTTTGTCGCCTCTTTGTTTCATAACCATTTAAGATTTTTACTTATATTCTAGCTAGGAAAAAAAGTAACTGGCACAATTTTATCTTTAAGTGAACGAAAAAAAATTTTACCTGGCAACGCCGCAGATTTTTGACGTGTGATGTCACTGCATCGCTAAAATAAATGCGCTCTTGTTCTTTACTTTACATGGCGCCCAAAATATTAAATATCTGCAGTTGTTAGTTTTGAATGGCATAACAAAAATCAAAATTTCTACATTCTCTCTGTCTTATTTCAAAACTTGTAACAAACAAAGACAAGAATATGAGATAAATTGTCAATTTTGCTCTCGAACCGGCGTAGTCACACTACTCAAATATTATTACTATTTTTAGATTAGAAAATGGTCAAAATGCAATTATTATCAGTTTCGGAAAAACTGGCACCGGAAAATCAACAACAATAGCAGGATTAGAATATTCTAAAGAAGTAAAATTTCTCATTTTTTCTTAGCAAATATTTTTAACCAGCTTATTTTAAAGTATATTTTATTTTGCTGATACAACTTTTTTCATATCCTTCAAGGATTACGGCATTGGACCTAGGATAATAAAGAATTTGCTCGAAATGAAAAAATCTTTAGAACAAAACAAAAGAATGTGTATAAAGATGTCGTACGCTGAATTTGCGTATGAAGGTGTTTTTGATCTGTTTCAAAAATACCCGAATCGCGTGGAAAACCTTTGGAAATTGTTGAACAAACTTGTAAAAGTCAAAGTTCATAGTGAACTACAAGCGTTGGAGGAATTGTATGCAGGTACCTTCTTAAAGTCTAATACGGGTTAGCATATCTAGATTTTATTTGTCACAAAAAAGTTATATGTAGTATACCACAATATAGTATAGTCGAACCCAGTGCTTTATGAGAATGAAAAAAAGATATAAAAGCAGCAAAGGATACCGGCAATAGAACAAATGCTGATGCATCTGGACATAAAAATAAAATAATATTTTCGCTATTAGGACCACTGTGCAAAGATTCAATAACCAACTTAACTGGAGATCCTAATAGGGGTAAATAGCGTAAAATGCCTATATTGGTTAACTTTCTTTAATATGAATTTACATTTTAATTTCTATAACTGGTTTGTGTTAACTATTTGTCTGCCTAAAATATTAGGCTAATCCCCATGTGCCAGTTATAGTTTGACGTAACTTTAAAATAACTGTATGGTCATTATTTATCTTTATTCTACTAGAATACAAATTTTCAGAAGATATGATCTGTCATATCTTCTGTCTCATATTAGGACCACTGTGCAAAGATTCAATAACCAACTTAACTGGAGATCCTAATAGGGGTAAATGGCGTAAAATGCCTATATTGGTTAACTTTCTTTAATATGAATTTACATTTTAATTTCTATAACTGGTTTGTGTTAACTATTTGTCTGCCTAAAATATTAGGCTAATTCCCATGTGCCAGTTATAGTTTGACGTAACTTTAAAATAACTGTATGGTCATTATTTATCTTTATTCTACTAGAATACAAATTTTCAGAAGATATGATCTGTCATATCTTTTGTCTCATAAAGAATGCAGCAACTTTTTGCGAAATTATGTTGATATTATTTATTTTTAATAAGCTGTAGTATTCTAACAACACTCTAGACAACCCAAATTGTATTGCTACTACTCCACGGAATATCGGCCGCGACAGCTATTGAATTTGTATTTGATAGAATTAACTTTTAAATGGTTTGATGAAACTTTTTTTTCGACAAATAAAAACTAGATATTTTACGTGATATTTTCTTCCATAGGCGAAGGCAGGAAAGATACAAAAAGGGTAAAACAATACACATCCCATTTGTATTCAAGTATTTTAACTTTATACGTAACTATAAAAGATATGGATTATAGTTACCCACGACAAATTACTAGTAAGGTATTGTATAACTTTTAAAAAGTATATTTCAGGTATCCAAGCATTCATTTTTAGGGTTTATGATAAAACTTGTATACAAGATATATTATTAAATTTAGATTTTGGAATCTTTCTGCACACATTTCTTCCGAAATCTAAAATTTTGACACTTGACAACTGACGCAGGAATACAAATTCAACCATGTCAAAATCCTATAATTTTGAATTTGACAGCTCGTTGATTAAAAACTCGTCACAATTTGAAAATGTTACGTATTAGATATGAATGATTGCATATCTGAAATTGTGCATTTTCTTTTACTTCTGTGTCAACATCAGCATCGATTACCATATGATCATTATAGCCTCGTGCTCTGTGTAGGCTTTGTTACTGTTTCCCAGCGCCACTTTAAGAATAGCAGTGAATGGTCGAGTGAGGAATCACACCTGGTATATGAGAATCAATTTCTAAATTTGTAATTAATTAAATATCGGAAATTGTGTATTAAAATATTTTTTAAACCCGTTACTCATTTCTATAAAGTGACGACCAAAAATAAATATCTTTTGTTAGATACATTTGGTTGATATGGCAGGTGCAGACACTGCAGGATCTTTATCCTCATTTTTTAAATCGAGCAAACAAGTAGGACTCGCAAACTTGAACAAAACGTATATGGAACAATTCTTTCTGGCGTTGTGTCAACGCGATAGGAATATGATTAGCATTAAAAAAAGGAGTAACCCTTTGATGGAATTTTTGGGTAAAGATATTCGGACTCAAAGTGCTCTAAGGTAAGGAAATAGCATTTGATATAACATAGAAAGCGAAGAAAACAAAAATATCTTTTACGCAAGCAACAAATCAAAGTTACTTCACGATACAAGTCGGTAAAATCCAAGTAAAATACTTCCTCTCCTTGACAGTTGACATGCAGTTGCCGACCGTGAATTACCGTCTTATGTCGATTTAATCTTCCATCGTTTTATTTTAGGGTTATAGGACATATTACAACATCAAAAGAGGACTGCACCCTAACCACGTCGATGTTAAAATTTGGTCAAATAGTTAGAGGATACACCCCGGAGGTGGTCAATTTAGGGCATGAAATTTGCCCAGAGTATAAACTTAAATATTTACAGGTAGATAAATTAATTTGTTATATCTTATAAGCTGGTTGAAAGAAAATGTGCTACGATATCAAAAAACAGTAAATTTTTAAAATACTTCAAAATTGATTTCGATGACATCAAAGTACGCCAAATGGTGTTCGGATATCACGTGACTTTAAGAAATATTATTTAAAATTTTAAATGCTGATATATATTTCTACCGAAATATATTTTATGGGAGTAAACAAATTGCACAAATGAAAAGAAAAATAGTCTAATCTCCCAGGAATTGGACATTGAACGTCAACGTTGCCACAACGTCTGGACTTCAAACAACTACTCCTTGGGCTATATGCCCCAACAGGTATTGAATTATAGAAGTCCCGACGTTGGTTGGAACCTGAGATATCAGGACATTAAACCAACAACTTTGATTTTGTTATTAAAGGAGCCCGTCAGACTTTCATTAGAGATTGAAAGTCGAGCTTGTCTACGCCATACTGAAGAGGCACAATAATGCCGAAACTAGTCTATGGTTGACGGGCTCCTTTAATAACAAAATCAAAGTTGTTGGTTTAATGTCCTGATATCTCAGGTTCCAACCAACGTCGGGACTTCTATAATTCAATACCTGTTGGGGCATATAGCCCAAGGAGGAGTTGTTTGAAGTCCAGACGTTGTGGCAACGTTGACATTCAATGTCACAATTCCTGGGAGATTAGACTATTTTTCTTTTCATTTGTGCAATTTGTTTACTCCCATAAAATATATTTCGGTAGAAATATATATCAGCATTTAAAACATTCACAGGTCGCTGCTTTTTGCTAACTTTGAGTTTGTTATTATTGTGATAGATGGCGCTGTGCTTTCTCAGTTCTTTATACATTTGCTAACACAACTGTATTCTATAGGAACTGGGCTAGTCGGATCCACTGTCAGACTTTCATTAGAGATTGAAAGTCGAGCTTGTCTACGCCATACTGAAGAGGCACAATAATGCCGAAACTAGTCGATGGGCTCCTTTAATAACAAAATCAAAGTTGTTGGTTTAATGTCCTGATATCTCAGGTTCCAACCAACGTCGGGACTTCTATAATTCAATACCTGTTGGGGCATATAGTCCAAGGAGTAGTTGTTTGAAGTCCAGACGTTGTGGCAACGTTGACGTTCAATGTCCAATTCCTGGAAGATTAGACTATTTTTCTTTTCATTTGTGCAATTATTTAAAATTTCAATTTGATATTCGCCCTTACTTTAAAGGCACATTTGTGGATAGAGGCGAGAGGTAAATACCGGAAGACTTCAGAAAAGCTGCTTGCTTATCATTTATTTCTATTGTCAACTGAATAAACACGAAAACACTAAAATCAAATACTATTTAAACTTAAAGTTCTGGAGAAAATAACTGTTAAAGGTTGGCAACACTTTACGCCGTTTTGCCGCACATTTTTATCTTTGATTTAACGGTAAAAATTCTACCTGGCAACGCCGCAGTTTTTTGACGTGGCCTTTTGCTAAAATAAATTCTATAGTATCGTTAAGTGATGTTTTTCGATTTTTAAATTGGTTTACAACTGGAACTTTTCTCGAAAATAAATAAATTCTATTCTAATTTTGAACTGTTTTTTTAATTTCACCCCTTCTGCTCATGAACCTTAGTATTTAATATGGGATTATGTTTATCCAAAAAATATAATATCTCAAAACATAAATCTACAAAATTTCAACAACTATTCGCAATTTCTTAATAGCCTTTGTAAAATATTATGGTACGACTATGTTTCAGGCAAAATTCGCAACCCATTTCGAACAGATCTTTCACATGGACAAATGTTCATGCAAAATGTTGCTTTATTTTTTTTTTTTCAGAACAAATTAGAAAAGATGGAAAAAGAACGAATCCAAAATTCTGTTCTCTTCAACCAAAATCTGAACCAAGATATGAACTGTGAGAGAATGGAACATCTCAACAAACTTATCAAGGACTATCTAAGAAATCAAATAAGCGAGATTCAGATCATGACAGTGGCTGACGCTTCCACGATCTTCAAGCTATTCAAGGAGATGCTGGATCAAGTGGAAATCGAAAAAAGTAACATAAAAGATAATCTCGTCAGCACTGACGTATTCCTGCAAAGAAAAAGATCTTTTGTAAGGATATTTTAATTTTACTGCCACGCTGCAATTCGTGTTTTTAGAAATCCACAAATATTTTTATGACATTTTTCACATATATCACTCTTTTTTTTTAGAAAGATCGGTCTTTTACTTCGGGTAAGCATAAGAGCGTTACTGACAGACAAACATCGGCGCAATCCTTACCTATGGATGGAAAAATTCGTTTATCCAAAAAAGAAATGGAATCGTGTAAGTATAAAGTATCAACCCTTTCCCAATAAACGCAACATAACCGCACCGAAATTTCGCAAAAAGTCATAAAATATTATACCTAAGCCTTGAACCATTAGAACAGATCAACTGTGGTACGTTGTAAGTCTAGTAAGTATTTAATACTTATTTGAGCTGCTAGTTTCTAGCGATGGCACATAAACTTAAAACGGTAGGTAATTGGGTTGGGATATGATGTTCAAACTTTACCTTTTTTGTATTGTCATCGTGATTATTAAGCTAAAATATTAGCATCCCACTTTAAAAAATTTGTTTATACCAAAACGAGGTCTCAAAGTCGCGACTGGCCGAACGCCTACAGAATGCGGTATCTCAATACGTGACGTCACTACTGCCTACACTCGCGCTCGTCAAATGCAATCTTCTTCGGATATAATTAGAGTTACGATTCTGTTTTGTGGGTTCTTCAATAAAACTGATTAGCTTTATTAAGTAACTTTATTAACTTTCCAAGTAAACGTGGTAATACAACAATGCTTGTTCACCTCAAGTTGTCGGCCATTGCCCATCTCCCGGAAGTGCGGAAGTGACACGTCTGACACCTGTCAGTGATAGTGTGTTCGAACGTATCTTAAGATGTTAAGATACGTTCGATATCTTATTATATATAACAGATTCACTCTGAAAAAGAGGTAGAATTCTACGTTCCATCAAAAATGGGCAGTAGTGACGTCACGCCCTCGAACCAAGGTCACCAGTGCGTTGGGCCGGAGCGTTTTTTAAACCGTTGTAAAATTAAAGTTGGTAACGAGACTCGGGGTGTAAAACAAGGGTATTTTGTTCTCGAGGTCATCCATATTGAAATTTCCAGCGATAAACAAAGATGTTTCCAAGATCAGAAAATCGAAATCAAGAATCAGCGAAACTCAACGCCGACACTCTACGACAAGGCGTCGCTCAATAACGAGCAATGTTAGCGATGAACA
The DNA here is from genome assembly GCA_949320105.2 of Crepidodera aurea. Lineage (NCBI taxonomy): Eukaryota > Metazoa > Arthropoda > Insecta > Coleoptera > Chrysomelidae > Crepidodera > Crepidodera aurea. Next base: position 26,021,777 of record OX439477.1, read on the forward strand.
CGTGATGACAGAACGTAGTTTTCTACCTGATATTATTCCTGAGAACACGGAGGCCTGGAACGATTATTCTAAACAGAGTCACTATTATACATTCGCGGAACAATACAACGAAAACGAAAATAATATTTTGGAATTGTATACCGAATACTTGAGAGTATTTGAGCAATTCAATAAATTTAAGAATCAAATGGAAGCTATGAAACATGAGATGTTAGAAGTAAGGTTAATTCTTCTTTTTTACAGATCTTTGATCCATCCTCTTTTTATAATCCTTATACTTTTATTTCTGCCAAATCATAAGCGAGATTTGATAACTTTACAAGGCAAAAATTCCCAATTTGCATTGGGGGTTGCAAAGCAGAGCCTGTGAAAATAATTTGGAAAAATGTACTATGTTAATTACATCTGGCAACGCCGTCAAAGAGGTTATGATGCGCGCGAATTTTCGCCCATCTCCAAACAGAGTTACTGAAAGCATGCTTCTGTCTCTTTTGCTTTTACGCGGCGTTGCCAAATATAAATACTACAGTATTCAAATCACACAGAGCACATATTTGACTATTTTGTGTCTTATTTATGCAGCTTTTTTTCCTGAAGGATTTTTAATTTATTTTAGGCGAAGGTTCTGATGAAATTTAAAGAAAATTCTGTCGACGTGGACCAATATACCGAAACAATCTTAAACGAGGCAGAATGTTTGTGCAACGATAAATTGGAAAGGGCGAAAAAAGCGATGCTTGCAGAACAGGAAGCCCTTTTGAGATGTTTATCGGAATTGAAGAGTTTCCTGAATAATCGCAAGGATTTGAGAAGAAAATTGAACGAAGATTTTGAACATTTTTGCAAAACGAAATTCAATATGCCCATACCTCAACTTGATAGCTTGTCTGGAATGGAATTCGTAAGTTTTTAAGAGTAACAACTAGAAAATTAGTATATAAAAATCAGCATAAAATAAAGTATTTTTAAGTGCATGATCCGCCTTTTAAATGTTCCTCAAGTTGAAAAACGACGTACGCTTGAATCTAATTTTTATTTGTATATAGGACAAATAGAGAGACTAATATTAATTAGAATTAACGAACATTTAAATTGTAAAATTGGGAGAATCCTGACGTACGTTTCATGTAGGTATGAAAAACTGAAAACTACTTCAATTTTCATTTAAAAAAAATTTAATTTATGATAGATTAGATTGTAAAAAAATTTCTAGGTTACTGAATCCAAGCAAATTACAAAGGAAGAGGCATGTCAGCGGGAAACCGAAGAAAAGATTCAAACCGACCAGGAGAAGAAAGAAATTCAAGCACATTTATTAGATATCATGGTGCAAGAAAAGAAAAAGCTCCAAAAATCGAAATACTTTAGCAAACCGTTTGTACTTCTTCCAATGCCATGCTGCAAGCGAGACTCATCCTGTTATTGAAAATCTAAAATCAACTACTTTTAATTTTACCGCACAGCTTAAATGTACATTCTAAATTATTAAAAAGCTATTTCATTCATTTAGTTTTTAAATACTTACCAACGACATTATGTGAGACAGAGACAGTGTGTGTGTGAGAGAAAAAAAGAGTAATAATGGTTATAAATATAAAAATTAAGAAATAAGTAAACACACAAGATATTTTTGTCAAAGATTAAGTGAGTTAGAAGATTATAAAACAAAGAACCAAGCACCAAATTTTAAAATTCGCGTTCTATTAGAGGAACATACTCTAATATATGCCTAATGTTGGAACGCACCTTTTTAGACGTTGTTCTGCAATGTGTCAATTCTGTCAAATGTACTTTTTGAAACTGACGTAGCGAAATTCAGTTAGGTTATGTTTTTGTGCCAAGTTTTCCTATTTGTAAATAATAAAAATGTTTGAATTAACAGATACTCAAAGTGAGTAATTGAACGTAGAATAATTTCATTTTTTGATATTTTATTTTTTTTACAGAAATCGGTGTGGGGTTATCAACGTTTGGCATCTTTTTTATCTTTTTAGGTATCCTACTTCTACTAGATAGAAGCTTGTTAGCTCTAGGAAATGTAAGATTTTGTTGTTTTGATTATTTATGTATTAAAATGTTTATTTTTAGATATTGTTCATATCAGGATTGGTGGCTATAATAGGAAGACAAAGAACTTTTTTGTTTTTCTTTCAAAGGCACAAATTGAAAAGATCCCTGGCATTTTTTGGGGGAATAATACTAGTATTATTAAAATGGCCTCTCATAGGCATGTTACTTGAACTCTACGGGTTCTTTTTATTGTTTAGGTATGCTTAATTTATCTTTTATAACTAAAATATTCGTGATGTTGTATAAATTCTCTTCTACAATTTTTTTTATTTTTAGTGATTTTTTCCCTGTTGCCATTAATTTTTTAAGAAGGATACCGATCCTTGGAACACTTTTGAATTTTCCTGGAATAAGTGCAGTAAGTAAAAATTAGTGAAAACATACTCTATGAAGTGGCATTAGGAAATTGAATTTTGCCCAGTTTTGTTTGGAAGAAAATATGTTCCTTTATTTTCAGATAATTGATAAGGTAACAGGAGATGCAAATAGGACCAGGGTGTGACTCACAAGAAAACCTATAATCTATTTATTTTAGCAAATTTTTCATGTATTTTCGAAATATTCCATTTATATACCATATAAAAACCCTCACATTTCTGAAGTTTCATTTTTATTTATTCTCCTATATTAAAGTAAGTTACATTAGTGTTGATATCAATTAATTAATTTGAAAAATGTACAGGTTGTTCCATTATAGATAACCAAGTTATCGACAACTCGAGCAATTTGTGATAGTTCATAATCGTCGTGAAACATTTTGTTAATTTTAAATACCTGTGTTTCTAAAACACTATTGTTTATCCATAGTACAACAAAAATAATCCAAAAAAGGGGTAGAGCAATGTTAATTTCTAGAGATGTGACACTGCTTCTTTTGGAACAGGTTCTTACAAATATTTCTTGGAACAGTCACCGAAAATCGGTATTCAGAATTTTTATGTTGCTGGCTGATGGTGGCCGCGCCGCTTTTTTATATTTTAGGCGAACTGCGAAACGAAATTTTTTCAAAAAATAATAAATAAAACGTTAAAATAACTTTGTTGAAAGTTGAATGAAGTCAACTGGAACAGATTATACCTGTTATTAAGTTACGGTTGTTCCACCCATCCCTATTAATTTCTAATTCTTTCGTTTTATGGCCTCCACCAACTTGGGTATTTAGCCTTTGATTCTTCTTTTCCATTTATGTAACACAATTTGAGGTTATATTTAGTACTAGTTACAACGTTAAAATAATATTGTGAAAACCTACAAACCTTTTCTTTACGTAAAACAATGGCTTCGTCTGGAGACAAGAGAGAAAAAGTAAGTTTAAAAAAAAATCCATACAAAATGACTAAGTTCTTTTTTTTAGACCAATCAAACAGTCGATCAAAAAGAGAAAAAACGAAAAGAATCAATCCTAGATCTTTCGAAGTACCTCGAAAAAACGATTCGAGTAAAATTCGCAGGCGGTAGAGAAGCCAGCGGCGTCCTAAAGGGTTACGATCCGTTGTTGAATCTCGTCTTAGATAATACCTCGGAATATTTGAGGGATCCTGATGATCCATACAAACTCGTGGAAGATACCAGACAACTGGGACTTGTAGTTTGCAGGGGTACTAGCGTGGTACTGATTTGTCCGATGGACGGGATGGAATCCATACAGAATCCTTTCATTTCTCAAGATTAGTGTACTATATTAAGTATTTTTTGAAAACTTATTATTTTTATGTTTAGGTTTAAGTTTGGTATAAAAGGTGAAAAAAACCTTCTTTTTTATTTCTGAAATATTTCAATAATCGAGAAAACTAGTAAGAACGAAAAAAACTGTTTTTAGCGTTTGTCTCGATAATTTTGAGGTTATGCTAAAAATGATCAATACAAAAGTTTTACATTTTTTAATTATCTACAACTTTTTTCGATAGGATGCATATTTCATCCACAAATCGTAAAAACCAATATCCAACCCTCTGAAACGTATATTTACCTACTCTCCCCCCCCCCCCCCCCTACGGAATTTTTATTATCGTCTTGATTTTTCTTAATTTACTTATAATTTTCCCTAAATTTTCCGACCATCCACATACTGCTAAAAATATTTTTGGTTTCAAAAATGATTGGCCCTGGTCTAATAAATTCAATTTATAAATTCCCATTACGACGTTTCTAGTTTAAATATTTTGAAAAACAACATAGACTACAAAATATTGACTAAAACTAAAATAAATTAAAATGTTATTAAAAGAAATTGTTTTTAATTTCGAATGGGGTTCATAAACAATATACTTATCGCTAAATGAAATATTGTATTTAGTCTGTTATTTAACTTTTTCTAATCAAAGGTTAAGATCAGGTTGGTTTTGTGATTTTAATATAATTGAATCATAATAATCTAACCTCACGATTATTTTTTTCTAATTAAAACGTAGCAAACCAGTAAGGAATTTAATATATTCGACATCCTAAGACCGGTTTTTACCTTTCGGCTTCGTCAATTAGGCTTTTCGAATCCAATAAATAAAATTCCAAACTCGCACAAGTCATTAATCCCTTAAAGGGATACGAAGAAGAGAGTGACATCTTGACTAGAATCAGTCAAATAAAAACTTTGCAACACACAATGCAAATTGAGTGTATGCAAAACCCAATACATTGGGAATCGTTGCTTTGTAAAGTGTCAAAACTCTCTTTGACCATCTATGAATTTTAATTAAAACGTATTATTTGTTTATTGGTAAAAAAAATAAATATGAAGGAAAATTTCTACTGATTATCTTATTTTGGTTTTTCAATCCAAAAAACACGAATTAATGTTCAATAAAATAGAAAATATATCCTACCCCTAGCCTGGAAAGTGAAAGACTATAATATTAATAAAATTAACAAGAAATTTTTTTTAGTTAATCCAAAATGTAAAATTTTATTAAAAATCGAATGAAAATGGTTCAAAAGTTCCATCATTTTTTTTGGAGAAAGTTATAGACCATTTTCTGAAGCCATGACACAATTTATTTATTTTTATAACGCTCACACAGTGGCGGATCTAGAGACAATCTCGGGGGGGGGGGGTTAGGGGGGGGGGGGCATCGTCGTCTAACATGCACCATTTTTTTGTTTACTTGCTCTAATTTTAATGTTTTGCTCCCCCCCCGTCTGGATCTGCCACTGCGCTCACAAGAATTTTTTTGAGTTAATTCAAATATCCCACTAGATGTAAAATTTTATGAAAAGTCGAAAGTGCCAAAGTGCCATGATTTTTTAAATATGAATAAAGGAATTAACACACCTTTTAACTACCGGCTATTTAAAATCACAGATTTTGTTTGAGTAGCCTGTGGTGTAAAACTCCCATAAAATTTTGATTTATTACCCCGTGTCGATCGCGATTTCAGTATAATACCACATTTTCTTATTTTACATCATTTTTTCCAATTTTTTGGTTAGGGGGGGCTACATGCATTTTTTTTTGTGTTTTGCGGTATATAAATCGTTCACGGGCTTCCAGTCACGTAGCCAAAAATAAAAATAGACGATGTTTTTATCACGTTTACGATAACTTTTGATCTGTGAACTCATTTAACCCATTTCTATGTCTTTTAATGTATTATCTTCTTATGTAAATAAGAACATTCTCACAGTCGATTTGAATCATATCGATCGACAGCAACTTATTGAAAAATTTTGACTGTTTTTGTACGGTTTTTTAAGAATTACAAGAGAATATCTGATCTGTATGTTCATTAAACTCACCAAAGCATTTGTGAATCTGGATGCCTATTTCGCATGTAAGTATAATTTTTATAAAAGTTTTAAAAAATCTACTATTTTATACATAATTTTAGTTTGTACTTGTGGAGAAATTTCCAAAATGGCGTCAGTCCATCAAGGGGCATTTGCAGCCAAGAAAATGAGGGAACGAGAACAAAAAATTCAAGGTAAATCAAGTATCCCAGGAGGCTGGGTTACAGTGTTAAATTTCACCCCATATGTCAGTAACATCCTTTGCACAATTTTAATGTTATGGTCTGTCAAGTGTCAATATCTTAGTTATTATTTCCCGTTAAATATATATCTAACGCGAATTGGGGCACTGTAAGGGCTAAACAAGCTCAAGGGAGGTCTACTGAGGTTTGCTTCGTCGTTACCTTTCAATTTCATCAACTAATTCCAAAGATATTGCCTTGTAGAAACAAATCATTTTAATTCGACCGCGGCTGATTATGCGCATGCGCGGTAGACGCTCGATAATCGAAGGGGTAGTTGAAAGCAGAATCGATAAACCTTTGCGATATCGATTTCTTACTTCCTTCTTCCTAACAAATCCGCGGCGCACGGATGATATCAATATTTTTGAGTATCGATTCTGCCTTCGTCTACGGCGCATGCGCATGAGCATCCGCGAATGATTTGTTTCTAAAAGGCAATATCTTTGGAATTAGTTGATGAAATTGAAAAGTAACGACGAAGCAAACCTCACTTGAGGGAAATAACCGCTGAAATCGTTTTTTTTGCGATTGCAAGGGAGCAAACGTTAAAACTAAGGAAGCATTCCTTTTGTCGTTAGCTTTTTCAAATGAGCCCTCTCCCGTTAAGATCCGTTAAAGTTGGCCTGTGAGTTCAGTGAAGTAGTATAACGGGGGTTGAATTAATTTTGCAACACAGTCAACGCTATCGATATTAAGAAAGCATCTATATCGATACTTTATTATTAAATATCGATATATGTATATAACTAAGAACAAAACTGATTTTATTATATTTTTTAGCAAGTTTAAATCCGATGCAATATAACACCAAGTTCATGGATAGCATTTGGGGTCAATACAATAGATATTCTGTTCACAATTTAAAGAAAATTATGAACGAGAGTGTCCAAGACTGCCTCGTTTCGCCAGCTGAGTAAGTAATGTTAAAAATCATTCAAATTCTTACTAAATTTTGTATCTAAATTTCTAACATCATGTGCAACTTGTTTATTATTAATTATTGTTTATTATTTCGTAGGAAATTCATTCCTAAAAAGAATGAAAAACTATTCTCAGCTGACATTGGATCTTCTAGTCCATTTGTGTCGAAACGTATTTACAACTGACTGGACAAGAAAGACTGCGTCATAGATTAAGATTCTCAGAATGAAATAAAAAAATTTCCAAACAAAAATATGTAAATGTTAAATAAAGAAACTTTATTATCTTTTGCATTATTAGAATGTGTTATTAGTGCTCATTTTCTTCGTAATTAATTTTGCGGGAAATAAAAATTAGGTAAATAGGAAAAAAAAATCAATACAAAAATTCGTTTTGATTTTTCTTGAGGGTTGAAAATTAAAAATAAATTCGACAGTATACTGCGCTCTTTATTTATTAATAATTTACAATTATATTAAAGAAACATTAAGCTACATACGGGTTTTGTATAATGTTGACAACAATCAAAACGGTCAAATCTGACCTACTGAAAACTTTTAGAAGACCAGCTTCTAAAAATGTAACTTTCAAAAAATTAGCTATATATTTTCGTTCCATTCAATTTGTAAGAAAATAATGCATTCATGATTTTTAACTTAAAACAACAGTTTTCTCTCTTGGTTCATCTTTTATCTCCTTCGCGCACAGGGTGAAATAAAATTCCAAAAATTAATAAAATACTTAACGAATTTTTTTATAGACGGCTTACCCTGTGTGCTGTAATTTTTATTTCAAAATCGTCGAGATACTGACAAGCCAAGTATTACTTTATCAGAAAAGTTAAAATTCCCAATCCAAAGAATTACTTACAGGGTGTAGCAAAACTTTGCGCCTTTTCTTCCATTATGAGAAAAAAAAATCTGAAACAAAACTATTTTTGCTACACCCTGTACGATCAAAATAAAAGAGAATAGTTCCAAAATGGAGAAGCTATAGCGGAGTATCGTATGTTTAAAATACACAATTTGAACATCATCTAACACTTTACCACTCGACAAAAAATATATCGTAATAATTAGTAATTAAAAATTCGGTTATACCGGATGTCCCACAAATTATGTTAAAATTTGCGAGACAACGGGTATAACCTAGTGATATGTTTAACATGGACATTAAAATATCCCTATCAATTAAACTACTATGTATAATGAACCTACACAGGATGTTGGCAGAATACAGGGATAGTCAATTATGTGTAAATTTATAATTTATTATTGTATATAAAGTTTAATAAATTTTGAATTTCTGCAACATCCTGTTTACACATACTTGTCCAAATCAAATTGATACTAATCTACCTGTGAGGTAGCGAAAAAAAAGCGATGTACAGTGTGTCCAAGGAAGATAAGCTTTTCAGAAAATACGATTTTTTACTTTTAAGAATGGTTTTATCCAAGTAGCGTGAAAAACATTTATAAAATCTTTATTGAACACAATGTAAATATACTTTTTGATTGGGTGTGCCTTACAGACAAAAATTGCCTAAAGTTTCAGTCTATTTGTTTAAAAAATAAGACGAAACAATTTTCAGACAAAAATGCAATTTTTTTTTCATAAAACTCCATTAAAAAACGAAACAGTATAAGAAGGCCTTCGTCATTCCGATCCTTAGACTAGGTATAAATATATAAGAAAGAGGATAATTTCAAAATGCTGGAGGAAAAAAACGTATACAGATTGTATCAAAAAAAATAAATAAGAATAATTATGAGGTTTTCTAAAAAACGAGACAGATTAAATTTTTTTTATAGGGTTTTTTCAACAGAAATTATTTCTTGGCAAACTTTTGAATTGAATTTTAAAAGCTATTTTGCACAATTAGACCAGAGCCAAACCGATTTTTACCTACCCCCACCCACCTTCCAGAACTTTTACTCAGTCGTCTTGATTTTTCTTAGTCTAAATTTCTGTTAGATACTTTAATTGTTTTATTGAAGTATTTTTTAAACATCCTGTAAATAAATTCTTGATTTGATCTGGATTCAAAAACGCCTAGTGTACTTGAAGAAAAAATCCTTTTAAAACCGCTTACATTGGAGACGTTTTTGGTTTAAATCAATTTTGGCAATACTTTTGGACAACGCTGTATAAGAATTATAAGTATGATTTTTATTTTTGATCCGCGTAACGATTTCTCCTCCAAAAATCCTTAATAATGTTTTTTTTACACCAACATTGCCTATTTAATGCATAGCATAATATATAATAAATATAAAAGGTAGGATTTTTAAGATTATCGTACAATATATTTACAAAAAAATAAAATATTTACAATTATTAATAAAAACAATACGGGAAATAGCTGCACTGTCATCCTATTGGATGAAACTTTTGACCAGAAATAATCTTAAATTATATAAATAACGCCGAAAACGCTGTACAGAAATACCCAAAATCAAAATTTATTTTATTTTACAGAATTACCTCAGATCAAAAATTTAAACCAATGGCAGATATAAGTACAGAGCGTCCAATAAACAACACAGAATTATCAGTACACTCTGTATATATATACTTGTTTTCTCGTTTCATTTGAAGGATACATAGCAATTCGGTCCATTCTGTATATTTTATTTTAATTTTTTTTACGAGGAACCGTATCGAGGTAGTATTAGAACTTATTCTCACACCCTGTAGAACACTGATGTTTTCAAAATACAATGTGTCGTAATTATTTCGATAGGAAAGTAGGTTATTTTTTTAAAAAAATCGGTATTTACATTCGTCTGGTAATTATGACGCCTCACCTAATTCAGTTTTTAAACACATATTATAGGTTATGTTAACACTAACAAACTGTGTTATAAGGTTTAATTAAAGTTCAATTAAACTTAAATGGTTACAGAACGTCGATTAATGTAGTAACTTAAGTAACTATAAAGGAGTTTCTAAAAGTAGACATGTTTTGCTGAAAGTTTGATTAAATTATTGTGTTTAATTATAAAATCGAGAAAAAACACTTAAAAACCCACGATTTCAATGTAAACAAAATCAACATAAATAGTTTCCGGTAGTCACCGACGTGGCGCCGGCATCTTAAGCCGAGAAGCGTTACTACCAAAAAATGCTCGAAATAAGTACTAAAGTTACCAAAATTTTGAGAAGTTGGCCATACTGCTGGTGACAGTTCTTGACACTTGACGTAAATGTGTGAATTTTGTGCTTGTATTCAATTCGCGCGTTTTCTGATTTACGGCGTTTATTTAAAAGAACTATTCCCACAACTGTAAAGCAAATGCGCCATCAAGCATCAGTAAGTCGCCCCAGAGCGCCACGGCAAATTATAATAATAGCCGTCCCTCCCCCGCACAAGCTGCAGTGCTTCTGGGGTTCACTCGTAAGGGAGTGAATTGCAGGGCGAATATTATTATTATTATTTCTATAATTTATCAATTTAAGTTCCTAGTGTTCTCGGGTAGATTTAATTTAAACGTAATTATGTTATTTCTACAAAAATTTTTTTTTTTAAATTAAAATTAAGTTACTGTTATTAAGTGTCTAAAATGTGTTTTAAAAGTATCAAGAGTGGAGAAATCTGCAACATAACCCCAAATGTTTTAATTTGTGTTTTTTTTTCGTGAGAAAGACAAAATATGCACATAAGTTTTATTTTGCAAAAAAAAATAATTTAATGGGAAAACCGAGGAAATAGAAGAAATTTTAAGATTTCAAATGTTTCAGTCATGTAAGTAAGTATCTCTTAACAGCATATTAATTCGAGTGGGTATACCTTATTTATTTTAGCGAGGCAGTGACGCAATTTCTAATTATTTCTATTGTCAACGGAATAAATACGATTTAAACTTAACGTGCAGCGGAAATTAACTGTTAAAGATTGACAACACTTTACGAGGTTGCCGTTGTGATATATCGAAAATACTTGATTTATTAAACTACACTCGTTTGTAGGTTATATTTTAAGATTTTTCCGTTTCATTTTTTGTGTATTCAGTTTTCTTTAAAATTTACAAGAAATAGTAATTTTCATTACCAAACAGTTATTTTCATAATTAATTGTGTCGTTCAGTGTGAGGTGAAAATTCAAAAACATTTAAAATAGCTAAACCATTACCCAGGCAAAGTCAAGAAATGATAACAGCTCTGTTAACCTATTTTCAACGAGAATGTGAAAATGGAGGGCCTCTACTTCCCTATACAACCCTTAAATTAAATAGCTTGAACATTAGAAGTTTTAGCATAAGTACCTACTATAAATTTTAATTCCCATGTTCTCATGCTATAATTATCACGCAAAACATCTCACACATCACAAATTGGCTACCTACTCACTTAGGAGTAGTTACAAATTTTATCTTTAAGTGAACGGAAAAAAATTATATCTGGCAACGCCGCAGATTTTTGACGTGTGACGTCACTGCATCGCTAAAATAAATAACCTATATCTTGTAATCATTTGACACTTTCTTAATGAACAACCTACTAGACCTTAGTATAAATATCATTTTTTACGACACACTGTACATTGTTAGTTAACTAATGTATATTTTTTTAGTTTTAGTTTCATTAAAAAAACATGGTAATAAATACATTAACCTAATTTTAATAATAATAAACTAATATTTAACTTTTTTTTCTACAAACTGGTTACTCGCCTATATGAAAATACGATATAAAAACTTCATAAAATTTTAATAAAAAAATCAACCAACATTTGTACAAGTTTGAACCTTAAAAAAATAAAATACACCACTCACTTTATTCTATATTTACAAAAACGGGAAAATAAAAGAAAACGTGCGATTTTAGTTTAATTTACTAAAGAAAATTTGCTTATCTAAGTTAATTTGTAACAATTTAAAAAATAATTTCTAAAAAAAGTTGCCCAAACAGCTTTAGCTAATTCGTACTTCTAAAAAAAGGCTGTAATTTGTCGAAAAACCAACAAAAACAGCACAAGTGTTAATATTTTTTCAACTCGTTAAATAAAACGGCGAGAAAATATTTACCACTTTGTATATATTTATATAATACATTTGTTTAAACATTACTAACTACAGCAAACTGAGTTATTAATATTATGAGTTAAAAAAACAAAAACGTATTTCGTATCAAACACTGTCAATCTCTTATTTTCCTCCAAGTGGGGTTTCAAAAACAAATTTTAGATAAATATGCATCAACTTTACGCACGTTCTTTTTTTTTAACTGAAATGTCACATCTTGTCAACTGTCAATTTCCTAACCGACGCGTGATGATGTCTAGCCGTCACTCGTCAAAAACTTCCGGCAGTTATATTTGACATTAGCAGTTCAATTGTTAAACGATTAAAAATAAATGCATATTTACTGACCACAAAAAAAAAATTAACCTAATTCTTAACTTTTGCATTACTATTGCCTAAACTTTGGTTATTGTTATTACTTTGTTGTTTCAAGTCCTCGCTTTTAACAAAATCAATCTCGGCGTAAATAAAGGTCGGAGTTTCCCCCGTCCCCGTCGTATTCGGTTCACCGGAACCCGAAGGTCCCTTCGTACTTCTGGGACTCCGGCTCTCTTCCTCCTGCGCTGTCAGATCCAAACTGGCGTAATGCAATTTATTTTCCGGTTTCTCATCTTTGTTCGTCTTAATTTCGACACTGTCTGAGTTTACCGATCCCGGTCTAGAATTAACCAGAGTCGAGGAGCTGGACCATAGTTCGCTCGATGTAGAGCTCGGTCGCGATGACGCACTACGCGAAGTATCTGAGGATACGGAAGCCGGGCGGGATTTGTCCGAACTACAACGCGCTAAAGGTGCCGATACGGTTTTAATTCCGCTTCCCGAATCACTGTTCACCGAATTCGGCCGGGAGATTTTAGCAGCCGGCGATACGCACTGACTGTTCGACGGAGGATTCAGTTCGGCATAATCGGAGGTGTCCATCGAGTCTGGAATATAAATAAAAAAAACCCTGAAAATATTGTAGATGAAATTTTCTTACGAATGACAGAAAGAATTCAGCGTGGGTACCTTCTAATTACATCTCAAAATTTTGATTTTCTGTCGGACGGAAGACTAAACGCCAATTAGGGTCGGTACCTTTTAATTAAAATTTAAATGTTCAGTCGGACGGAAAACTAAATGCCAATTAGCGTCGGTACCTTTTAATTAAAATTTAGGAAAGCGTCTATTCATACTCTGTCACAATTCGTCTGCTATGCTTGTACATGCATGATAATTTTTGATAGTTCGGTCAGGTAAGGTTAGGTTTAATAAAATGTAACAGATCAATAATTTACAGGGTAAGGCCAGATAAGGTTAGGTTTAATAAAATGTAACATATCAATAATTTATAGGGTAAGATCAGATAAGGGTAGGTAAGGTAAAATACCTTTATATTTTTAATTTATGTACAGTTTTTAGTGTGGAAAATGAAAACAATGCATTTTATTATAGTCTATTTTTATGTATGAGAGAGTATTAAAATAATAAAGCGTTCGTAATCCATAGGCGTACCACTTCTTTTAGTAGACAGTTAAAATATTTTGTGAAGTTATACCTCAAGTATTTTCGTATGAAATAACCTTTGTATAAATATAATAAATATATCGGGTGTACACTTATATTTTCACCTAATTAACCTGCTTATAACTTCTAAACAGCTGAAGGTAAAAAAGTGCAATTTTTTCTAAAATATTTTATTTTTCCACAAGGTATGTTAAGAACATTGTGTCAAACGGGTTATGTAGGTATAAGGGTTTAAACTTTGACTTTTAAACAACGTTACGTTCATAAATAATAATTTTAATATAAAAACTACTTCTTACCTACAAATCCAAATCAGAAGATGAACTGTCGCAACCAATATTTACAATGAGTGGCTCGATCATTTCATCAGTAATATTGTCCAACTTCCACATTTTCTCTTCTTTAATCGTATGATTTACTGCCTTTTCCCAGTTTTCAGGCTTCACATTATTTACAGCCTCCAAAAACAACTGTTTAACATCACTCATTTTAAAAGAATTATTTTTTCTTGAAACTTCTCCCTTTATCTGTGCCCATATCAGTTCAATCGGGTTTGGTTTGGTTGTAGGCATTTTTTCTGTAAGTCTCGAGTGATAACTTGCATTATCCATTACTATTATACAATTCTGAGGAAGAAGATCTATCATTTGTTCGAACCACTCTTTAAAGACATTAGCATTCATGTCCTCATGGTAGTCACCGGTACGAGTAGATTCAAAAGTCAATAACAAAACCGTTTGAACTACCGATGTGTACTATTATCAGTCTGCGCCCCTTTCCTGATGGTGGATTTAAACCAGTAGATAAATTATTTAAAAAAGCCTGTCTTCGACTTGTAACAGTTTCATCTTGCCAAAATTTATTTGGTGTATGTCCCTCGTTGATCCATGTTTCATCTAAATAAAATATATTTCTTCTTTGGTTTCTCATTTCTTTTATAGTCCTTAGGTAATTTCTTCTACATACTACAATATCGCTTCTTTCTATTAAAATAGACTTTCTGGAATGCTTTTTCCATAGAAAACTTATTTCTTTTAAACGTTTCCATAGTGTGCTTCGACTCATTTCAGGGTAATCCTTATCATCTCGAACCGTGGCAAGAACTTTGTCTACTGTCGGAAATTCTTTTTCCTTCGAAGTCTTTCTTTCAAATGATTTTCTATTTGAAATTTTGGTTTTCCTGGAGCTTTACGTGCTGTTTGAAACTCGCCACATTTCTCTTCTTTAACAACTCTGTAAATCGTGGATTTCCCAACACCAAGCGTACTACTAACTAATTCCACTGTGTCATCAACACTTTTACATAAATGTTTGTCTATTAATGTTTTTTCATTAACTGTTAAAGGACCGATTTTTTGTCGTTTACGCGGTACTTCCAAATTTTCCATGATCACACTAGAATTCACAATAGACTGCACACTGCACCTTGCATGTTGCAACTAAACCTGGACCTCCTTACTAAATGGAAAACCTACAATCGCATTTTCGGTGAAATTTGTTGGTAAGGGATTTATCTACTTATAATTCGATTACTGTAAGAAATTCTTGGAATTAAAATAAAACAAAATTGGCAAATAGGTACTTATTGAAAATAATCTTAAGATACGGCTATGTTATCTTTAATACACAGGGCTTTTGGCCTGTCCAAACCTTTTTCTATTGTTCTGTACAGCTTATGGTTATAAAAGACCCAAAACTTTTATTAGCTCAGGTACATTTATGACAATTTTAGAAATGCTGTTTTATTACTCTCTCATACATAAAAATAGACTATAATATTAAATGATAAAATAATTCGCAAAGTTATAGTGCTTTATAGGGATTATTCTTAGTTACAGTATTTACAAACAAAATAATCACCGTTACAGAGGTCGCTGGTTGTCGAGAACGAATTGTGACGGAGTATGAATAGGCGCTTGTAAAATTTAGATGTTCAGTAGGACGGAAGACTGAATTCAACTAATGTATCGTGAGTTTCTTATTGCGTTGTTGAAATGGACCTTTCTGCCCATCAGGCTTGTTTAATCTGAATAAACGAACCTTTACAGTTTCCTTTTTGTCGAGAATATATTCCTTGTAAGTTAAAACAAACGTCACAAAAAAAACGACTTACCTTCTAGTCGTTTATCATCAACCGGCGACGACATGGAATCTTCCTTGATCGGTTGGAAGCACATCGATTGGCTCTCCTTGATTCCGATCAAAGAAAGATGTCCGATCAAAGGCGACGTATCCAAACTTCCGCTCCTTCCCATACCTTCTCCTCCTACTCTAGAACCGGGTTGCATCACCGCGTAGTCGCTAGAGGGCGTTTCCTTCTTCCTGTCGAATCTTTCGCTCCTGTCTAATCTCTCGCTCCTGTCGACTGCAGGGGAATAGTTCACGTAATCGGAATTTTCTTTGTCCTTTTCTTTGTCATGTCTGTTCACTTCGAAATCCATGACGGCGTAATCGTCTGACGATACGATCTTGTTGTTCTTGTATATCGTACTCAAAATTGAAGGAGGGATCTTCATGGTAGGCGTATCCGTTTTGGTGGCCTTGAGAGGAGAGCTGGGACTGTTTAAACTCATCGGAAAAATAGTGCTAGAGCTGCTAGGAGTCGTAACGCTGGAGCTGGAGCTATCTCTCGAGTCTTTTCTCGATCTTTGACGCGGCAAGCTCGAGTATGGCGAGGTCGTCGACCATGAGGATAGCGGCAAGTGCATTTTCGGGGGTGTTCCGGTAGATGATTTTCTTCCCAAAAGAGAAGAGATGGATATCGGGCTCGACGAATGCTTGGTAACCTGCGAGGTGGTAGTGGGATGAATCAAAATGGGTTGCGACATAACCTTCGAATTCTTCGTTGGCTTCTTCTTAGGCCCAACCGACATATTCAAGTAGTCCTCGTTGACGGTGACGCTTTGATTCCCATCCAAACTTCCTTGTCTCTGATGTTTCTTGCCGACGGTCATCTCCACGTAACCTTCCGGGGTTTTGGGTTGTTCGGACGGTGAAAAATTCATCGACAGGTAATCGGCGTTGCGTGGAGACGAGGAAGTAGATTGCTGAGAGCTGAAGGAGGAGCCGCGTTCGGAACGACGCGAGTTGGCCGACATGTCGAAGTAGTCGTTGCTCCAGGCGGGTGATGTCGACGGCTTAACCTTATTTTTTCTATAAAAAAAAAAACAGTTTTATCAATATAGTCGAGGAGTCAGATTTAGAGTCTTATACCTCGAATCCATATCCATATAGTTGTTGTTTATCGGCAGTCTGTATTGTCTGTTGATGTCCACAAAAGAAGTGTATTCTTCAGGTCTCGAAGAGGGTGAACTGCCGCTCATATCCATGTAGGAAGAACCCGACATGTCGACATAAGGCGACACTTCTGATTTTTTCGGTGCAATTTCAACACCTGGTTTCATTTCAACGTAGCCGTTGTTAGTTGTGGTACCAGTTGTATTAGTACCTAAAATAATAGAACATTCTCTAATATAACTTCTGTTATATGTTGTTAGTGGAATGACTTTGAGATCAATCAATTTATTTTCACGACTTACCCGCGGTATTATTATTGAGACCGTTATTAGAAAAATCCATTTCCATCAGATCGTCCATGGGATCAATGGAGCTGTGCGAGCTGTGGCTTCGCGAATTGCTCAATATTGGGGCGCTAATGGACTTCAAACTAGGGTGTTGCTGATGAGAAAGAATTCTACTGGGACCCTTTTTGGTCTTAGAACCGACGCTGAAAGCTCGAACTCGGGCGCTATCTGAGGATAAGACGGAAAAATTGGCTAAAATGCGATCCTATGTCTCATAAAATATTTCTGATAGTTTTACATTATTTAGAGTGTTTATTCAAAGTAAAAAATAATTTACAAGAAATTTTAAAAATACATAAGTTGAACAACATTGAGGGAAAAAATTACTATAGGCAGAGCCTGTGCGTGAGTAATGCAATAATAATACTAATTAATTAAAACTTACATACTAATATAAAATATATATAAAAAGAAAAATTTTTTTTATAAAAAGTATAATTGAAAATGACAAAATAGAATTTCTTTAGTAAAAAAAGGTAAAAGATGGGCTAAACAACTGGTACAATGGATTCAAGTATGCTGTGAATTGTCTCTCTTGAATTTTCAAGAATAAATTTTTTTAATTTGTGTTTGAAATGTTCTATTTTATTTGATTTTTTGATAAAATCTGGGAGAGTATTATAAATTTTTGGAACCATATATGTAGCACTTTTTTTTCCAGTTGATTTTTTTGTTTTTTCTATTACAAACGTTTTAAGTTTATTTCTTGTGTTATATTTGAGCTCGATTTTAGTTTTGTATTGGTGTATACTTGTGAAATAATAATACAATTGTTGCAAATCCATTACTGAGGCTTCGTGGTACAATTTATCAGAAGAATAGATATAGTTTTTTCTCATCATAGTTTTTAATATTTTTTTCTGAGCTGTTTCCAATATTTTTAAAGTGGTTTTTCCGGCGTTTCCCCAGGCTACTATGCCATGCATAAGATGGGACTGTACTAGAGACATATAAATAGTTTTTAATGATTTAAAATCAAGTATATCCCGCAGTACTTTAAATCTATGGATTAAAAATTGAATTTTTTTAATAACATATTTAATATGTTTATCCCATCTTAGATGGTTATCTAAAACAATGCCTAAGTACTTAAATTCATTCACAGATCTTATACATTTAATACATCTAAAGCATCAAAAGTTGGTTTACTTCGCACATCAATATAAATAGGTAGAAACGACGTTTTTGCATAGTTAATTGTGAGTAACTTCGAATTAAACCAATTTTGAATGAGCGCTAAGTCGTTTTTAATGAATCCCAGTCATCATGCTCATAAAAGATACAGGTGTCATCAGCATAGGCTATAATATCTCCTGCTGTGGGTAAAAAGAACAAATTATTCATGTAAATGTTAAAGAGTATTGGTCCAAGGATTGAACCTTGTGGAACTCCATATGTAATTTCTTTGCTTTCACTCTTTTCACCATTAACTTGAACAATTTGTTTTCGATTGGTAAGATACGTTCTGAACATTTCATACGCCGCACCTCTGACACCTATGTCTTCTAATGTTTTTAACAATAAAGGATGGCTGACTGTATCAAACGCCTTTTACAGATCTATAAAAACACTTAAGGCCATTTTATTGTTGTCCATGGTACCAAACATTTTTGAGGTTAAATGTAAAATTGCATTTTGAGTGGACATATTTGACCGAAATCCATATTTGTTATTATTATTCATATTTGTTTAAAAAGGAACTCAGTCTTGCATTTAAGATTTTTTCAAAAATTTTTGCCAACGACGAAATTAGTGAAATAGGTCTATAATGTATGACATCTAGAGGATCGCCGGTTTTATAGATAGGAATCACAAGTGAGGTTTTCAGTGATGAAGGAAAATATCCTTTTACTAAACATTTATTTATAATATGCGTTAAAGGCTGTGCAATATACGGACCTATACATTTTTTTTATTAGAAATTGAGTAATCGTGTGGGGAAAAAAATAAATACGCCATTTTTGTTGTCTATTTGTGTAATTTGTAAAATCCTTATTAGAGTTTGAAAAAACCATCCGCCCCTCACTAAGTACGCATTTGCTCAGGATGTTTTGTATTTAAAATGGCCACATTAGTGGCGGCGAAAATTTTGAATTTCAACAAACTTATCCAGTGCGACTCAAAAAGTCTGCACCATATGGGGAAAGTTTTATTATTCATTTGACAGAAAATTTTATTCTTGATAAAAGTTGGTGCATTGCGTAAAACTGCTATTGCAAGCGTCAAACTTCTAAATGGTATACAGGGGCGGGCAAAAAATAGGAATATTGACCAAGCGTAATGTACCCTTATTTATGACAATATCAAAAAAATTTATTTAGGAAAGTTGTTTAGAATTAAAAATAACACTGATATTTAAAATCACAGCCTCCTACGCAAAAAATCCATTTTTTATGTTTTTAGTCTAGCTAAAAATATCATTTCGGATGCACTTTAGGGGCCTTCCTTCAATTACTATAATACATTTTGGTAAAAAAAATTGTTTTCTTCGTTATTTTTGCACCATTCTCGTCTTTTTTTATAATTTTTATGATTTTTGGTTTTTTCTTGGTGCAAAGTTGAAATTTCACCCTGTAGACATGTACATAAAAACTACTATTATGATTTAATTGAAAAAAATGATACCCAAAAGTTTTTAGTACCAAAATGTAAATAACATTCACTTATTTACGTCAAAAAAATATTTTTAAATTTAACGGTGTAAAACAAAACCTAGCTAAAATTAACTAAACAAAATGAAGCTTTGAAAATTAAAATAAAAAAAATAGAAAATAAAAATTACGATTCAACAACTAAAGAACAAAGTGTCCAAATTCTTAATTTGTTTTCTTTTTTCACATAAGTATATTCATATACAATAGTTTTAACTACCATTTAAGATTTTTTCAAAAATTTTTGCCAACGACGAAATTAGTGAAATAGGTCTATAATTTATGACATCCAGAGGATCGCTGGTTTTATAGATAGGAGTCACAAGTGAGGTTTTCAGTGATGAAGGAAAATATCCTTTTACTAAACATTTATTTATAATATGCGTTAAAGGCTGTGCAATATACGGACCTATACATTTTTTTTATTAGAAATTGAGTAATCGTGTGGGGAAAAAAATAAATACGCCATTTTTGTTGTCTATTTGTGTAATTTGTAAAATCCTTATTAGAGTTTGAAAAAACCATCCGCCCCTCACTAAGTACGCATTTGCTCAGGATGTTTTGTATTTAAAATGGCCACATTAGTGGCGGCGAAAATTTTGAATTTCAACAAACTTATACAGTGCGACTCAAAAAGTCTGCACCATATGGGGAAAATTTTATTATTCATTTGACAGAAAATTTTATTCTTGATAAAAGTTGGTGCATTGCGTAAAACTGCTATTGCAAGCGTCAAACTTCTAAATGGTATACAGGGGCGGGCAAAAATAGGAATATTGACCAAGTGTAATGTACCCTTATTTATGACAATATCAAAAAAATTTATTTAGGAAAGTTGTTTAGAATTAAAAAAAACACTGATATTTAAAATCACAGCCTCCTACGCAAAAAATCCATTTTTTATGTTTTTAGTCTAGCTAAAAATATCATTTCGGATGCACTTTAGGGGCCTTCCTTCAATTACTATAATACATTTTGGTAAAAAAAATTGTTTTCTTCGTTATTTTTGCACCATTCTCGTCCTTTTTTTAAAAATTTTTTTGATTTTTGGTTTTTTCTTGGTGCAAAGTTGAAATTTCACCCTGTAGACATGTACATAAAAACTACTATTATGATTTAATTGAAAAAAATGATACCCAAAAGTTTTTAGTACCAAAATGTAAATAACATTCACTTATTTACGTCAAAAAAATATTTTTAAATTTAACGGTGTAAAACAAAACCTAGCTAAAATTAACTAAACAAAATGAAGCTTTGAAAATTAAAATAAAAAAAATAGAAAATAAAAATTACGATTCAACAACTAAAGAACAAAGTGTCCAAATTCTTAATTTGTTTTCTTTTTTCACATAAGTATATTCATATACAATAGTTTTAACTACCATTTAAGATTTTTTCAAAAATTTTTGCCAACGACGAAATTAGTGAAATAGGTCTATAATTTATGACATCCAGAGGATCGCTGGTTTTATAGATAGGAGTCACAAGTGAGGTTTTCAGTGATGAAGGAAAATATCCTTTTACTAAACATTTATTTATAATATGCGTTAAAGGCTGTGCAATATACGGACCTATACATTTTTTTTATTAGAAATTGAGTAATCGTGTGGGGAGAAAAATAAATACGCCATTTTTGTTGTCTATTTGTGTAATTTGTAAAATCCTTATTAGAGTTTGAAAAAACCATCCGCCCCTCACTAAGTACGCATTTGCTCAGGATGTTTTGTATTTAAAATGGCCACATTAGTGGCGGCGAAAATTTTGAATTTCCACAAACTTATACAGTGCGACTCAAAAAGTCTGCACCATATGGGGAAAATTTTATTATTCATTTGACAGAAAATTTTATTCTTGATAAAAGTTGGTGCATTGCGTAAAACTGCTATTGCAAGCGTCAAACTTCTAAATGGTATACAGGGGCGGGCAAAAAATAGGAATATTGACCAAGCGTAATGTACCCTTATTTATGACAATATCAAAAAAATTTATTTAGGAAAGTTGTTTAGAATTAAAAATAACACTGATATTTAAAATCACAGCCTCCTACGCAAAAAATCCATTTTTTATGTTTTTAGTTTTAGATGAAGGAAAATATCCTTTTACTAAACATTTATTTATAATATACGTTAAAGGCTGTGCAATATACGGACCTATACATTTTAGAATCTCACTTGTTATCCCATCTAGTCCGGGTGATTTTTTATTTTTTAATTCAGAAATAATTTTTTTTACTTCCAATGGTGAAGTAGGGGAAAGGAATAGAGAGTTACAATGACTATACTTGTTTTTTGGCGCAACAAAATTCAAATCAGGTCTTATTTTAGAAGCAAGTTTTTGGCCCATTGTACTATAATGTTCATTACAATAGGAATATTATTGTGTACCTTATGGACACGTTAGAACTGTTACAAATCGTAATGCTTTGGAACCTTAACGGTGAAACGTCTTCAAGATTAGTAGAGCTGTTCTAATTTGCGTGCTCAAAAATATTAAATATAAAAAACGACGCCACGATCGTCATAATACATATTACGCTTAAAAATGTCAATGTGAAAAACATAAAACGTAGATAAACAACCGATAAAACAAAACTTAATTGGATTTTTTTAAATTAGGAAATTATATGCAACTTTGTAGTTATCTGGTATTTTTTTCAACTAATCTAATTATTAAACACATTGAATTACGGAAGGTAATTCACATTGTTTAAAAAAATACTCGCATTCCAAGAATTAGAACGACAGAAATAAACAGCTATTAGTATTAATTAGAAAATTGATAATTATTATAATGAAGTCACTTTTATTTATTTATTTAAAAAACTTACGCGTTTTCTCCTCTAATGTTGAAAAAACAAAAAAATCACAATGAGTCATGTCTGGGCTATAAGCTGGACGCTTTAGTAATATCACTTTTGTGATTATAAAAAAAACTCAATAATATACCTGACAATTCGACGTGTTTCTTCCCCTTGAAAGTCTCCGGTTTAGATCCGAAGGAATAAGCCCTGGTGGGTCGGGTACCATCATCCTCGGATGCGAGGTACGACGAAACTTTGTCCAATGGATAGTCAGAAAAGCGGATGTCGGTACTAGGGGTACCGGATACGACGCTGCTAACGCTGGCGGTAGGAGAATGAGTCGCATGGCGACAACGAGGCGACATATCCACGTATCCGTCATCAGAGCTGTGGGGAGCCATGGGGACGTAGCTGTCATACATGCCTATGGAAAAGGGTTTATCATTTGGAACAAGTAATAAAAAATAAATATTTATAAGTGAAAAGCTAACGGAAAATCTTCCTAGAATGGAATTAAATTCCAAGGGAGCATACAGAAATAAATTCCTGTACACCAGGGCCCCGATGTTTGAAATGTATGAGTACAACTCGTCTGCGAGAATGTACCACGTGACCATCTCGAAATCGGTCAACGTTGCCAAATTTAAATTTAGACAGTTCAACAAAATGTAGAGCAAAACATATATTTTAGTTCACTTGAAACCTTCGTACAAGAAGAAATAGAAGAAGTGATTAAGACAGACAGCCAAATTATTGGATTCCGACCAATTATAAGCTCTTTAGATCCGTTATGGAAATATTAATTCAAAATATAAAACTTTTTTCAGAAAAATTAGTTTATACATTTTCAATTTATAATTTTATCCAGAGCTCATTTGTTAATTATCTAATGGTATATGTCTACGTAACTGCCTATCCTTAAAAATCAAATAACTCACTTATTTTTCATCTAAACTTCAACATTATACATTTTCGTAAAGGGAAAGAGTTCACCTTTCAGATAGTATAAAAATATATAGGGTGTGTCGTTAATAAAATCGACGTTATTTGCATTTTAAAAAGACCGCTTTTTTAAAACACCCTATATAAGATTTTACTAAATAAACATTTATACTGAAAAAACTTTATATAAAAAAAGAAACTGTTCAGTGAAAACCGCACCTTCCTATCGTTTCTGAGTTCCGAGATATTTGCAGTTAAAATGGGTCAGAAACTTCTGGGACACCCGGTATTTCAAAAATAAAGGTAATTTATTCCTGAGTAAATTTCATATTTTTTGGCAAATCTCGTATACGACTGAAAAAATTTGATATGAGATAGTTGCATTTTAGGTTTTTAAATAAAAAACTGTTATAAAAGTCTTTTTAATATAATAATAATATAAGAGTATTTTTTTGTATGAACTTTCGGTTACCTGTTTTGATATCTGAAATTTCATCAGAATTGATCATAAAAGTATATTACAGGAAATCTTTGAATATGTTGGCAATAAAGTTACATTCAAATCTGTTTAGGATTATAATAAATAGGACCTTTTGAAATTTGTTTTAGGGTAAATCGGCATTAGTCTAGGCTTAATATGGCTTATCTGTATACACGGAAATTAGTATAATAAAAATAGTCCTGGTTTCCCCTACTTTAAGGTAAAGAAATCTGTAAATTCTCTTTTCCAATAAATATTTTATTTATTCCTAAAACAAATAGTGTTTAGTGAAGTTCGCAGCCAATATAAATATATTTTTTTGTGTTTACCAATATTTTTCCAGTTTTGTAGATTCAGTCTGGTAAGTTTTAATATATTTTTTATTTGGTGTTTGTTTTTCAAATAGAACTTTTTCATTTTATAGATTTTATTAATTTTAAATATTAATTAATATTTTCAAACAACAATAAGCAAATCAGCAAAATAAACAGCTAATGATTGAAACGAGTCCTAACGAAATATACACAAACACTCCAAACAGAAAACTATAAATCACATACCAAACTATTAATATCAAAGATATAGGTTATAATTAAATTAAATTTGACAGTCTCGACACTTAACCAGCGTTGCCAAACTGCGGGGAATCTCAAGATTATTGGGGATTGGCATTATGCGGGGAAAATGCGGGGATTTTGAAATCTCATCGTTAAACAATATAATAAATAATCAGCAGGAATTAAAATAAAAAACAGTTCAGATTGGGCATAGAACTCAAGACCATTTGCACAGCAGCAAATCATTTGTCCATTGTACCTACTTTTGTTATAATAAATCATATTATAATCGGGTAAGTTCGTTTATCTCCGCGCGGTGCGAACGCGAACACATAGAGAGAACCTTTCTGTGATTCCCTTAGTTTTAGACGCTTCTAATTTGCTAGCTTTGCTTTAGATAAGTTAATTTTGTATTCTGTCGCGAAATAACGATACGATTTTGTGCAAATATGGATAAATGGTTAATAAAAGGTCAAAAAAAAGAAGATAATCCTAAGGTAAGGTATTTAACCTATTGAGGGGAATCAGCAGATTTTTGTCCCCAAATTTTGGGAATTTGACTTGGGATATTGGGTAATATGATAAGTTGGCATCGGCAACACTGCACTTAACGCCTTCACGGCACTATTGCGCATGTTTCCTCTCTTACTAAACTCAACTCTACTGGCACAACCCAGTAGAGCACTTCTATGCGAACTTGTAGATGATTTCTCTTGGTTTCAAACATACCGATTTTGTGACGCTGAGAGAGTGAGGAGTGATCACGTGGTACATTCTCGCACACGAATTGAAAATTTATAAACTAACTTTTTCGATTGAAAATTAGGCTTGTTCTTAATTTAAATTCGTATAAATTTGAAAATTAAATATTTTGCTTTGAAAAAATTACTACTTTAATGCACAAAAAAGAACGTTTTCACCAGAGGTTTCATAAAAAAATTATTTTTGCAAGAGATAAAAATTAAAAACGAAAAACATGGTTTTATCGTATTTGTATTTTATCTTCTAAAGACTGATGTTTTAAAACAAATTGTTAATGATGTTTATTAGTACATCAAGAAACGGTAATTTTTTTATATTTTCAATTTCAATTATAATTTTAATGTTATAACTTGTCTACTTTTTCTCATAAGATTAAGAGACTTATTTATCGACAGCAACATTTGGAAATTTCTTTTTTGTGTCTTAAATAACCTGTAATTTTGCCAAGACAAAACATTGAATTTTCGATTTTATATTAAAAAAAATATAATTATTATACTTTTTTTAAACAATATATATTGTTAATTATTAATTATTATTTAATTAAATTATTAATTATTATAAACTAACTTTTTTTTCGATTGAAAATTAGGCTTTTTCTTCGTATAACTGAAAAATAGATATTTTGCTTTGAAAAATTGTCATTTTAATTTTTGATAATTTTTCTAAAAAATGTTTTGTATTTTTAATAAAAGAATTAATATTTCCATAACGGATCTAAAGAGCTTATAATTGGTCTGAATCCAATAATTTGGCTGTCTGTCTTAATCACTTCTTCTATTTCTTGTTTTGTTCTACTTTTTGTTGAACTGTCTAAATTTAAATTTGGCAACGTTGACCGATTTCGAGATGGTCACGTGGTACATTCTCGCAGACGAGTTGTACTCACATATTTCAAACATCGGGGCCCAGGGGTGAAAACTACTGAAGGGCATCAGTACGGAATACTGGAGACGCGGGTTCGGTTCCCGCCTGAGGCAGACATATTTCTGTATGCTCCCTTGGAATAAATATTTATATTTGAATACATAAAACAATTTATAATAAAAATAGCGGCGCATGGATGAGACATCATCAAAAACTGAATCAAAGTGTTATATTTGATGTATATTCTAAAATTAAATATTTTTTACTATTAAAGCTTAAAATTACATTATTTTTTTTTATATATTTTATATGCAAACTTGATGTTTTCATGTATGAACCAAACGACATTTTTTTCTCAGAAAAATGTTGATATTTGTTTTTCAAATGATTTAGCTTTCCTATTTATAAATAGAAATCGTAGAAATTGTCAGTACCTATCAATAAATATTGCCATCCAGGAAAAAAACATTTCCTATAAATATTTTAATCAAATGATAAATAATTATTTTATATCTTGCAGAGAATGATTGAATATTAAATAGTAAAACACTAGCTTGCAGAAAAACGTTTTTAATACGCATTAACATTAAACATTATGACATTTTTCGTAGCCAAGAAAATAGCATTACAAAAGAAAAACTCAGTTCCCAATGAATCTCAAAAGTTCACACTGAATCTTATAAAAATATACTTTGTAGAAATGCAATAATGTTGAAAACAATATTTCTAGTAAAATATAAACGCGATCAAAAATTAAATACAAAAAATTTGATAAAATTAATATTTTTTTTTTTGCTAATTTTGCAATAACAAATTGTTGTCGTCAAAAATTATGATAAAAATCAGATAGTGTTTAAAAAGTTTGCTATTTTTTTTCCTCCCAGTTACTGGAGTGGGCGATGATCTGATAATATTTTGAATTTGTCTACCTAACAAATAACGTCGAAAATATTTTGTTCTTTATCTATTTCAAAGTCCAAGGAGCGATTATACAAATAAACCCACTACTGAGATTGACAAAAATGAGGAGTGGTACAAATAAACCCTTAACTAAGATTGAGGTTAGAGATATGGCTGACCTATACAATCAAATCAAAATTTTTAAGGATTTTTCTTGCCACAAGGAAAAGTATGCCTTCGAGATTGCTCGGGCGCCAGATTATTTAATGTCGTTTATTCCACAACCCTTAGAAACGGCGTTTTAGGGGCACAGGTTGCTTCAGATGGAGATACGAAATCTCTTGTTGATCTCAGAGGTAAAGAGGTAAGGTCTGCGAATATAAACCAGAAATAACGTTGACACTATTTACAATAAAATTGTTTCTTTTATATTTCGAAGCCCAACCCTCAAAACCCTGAACAAAAAAAAGGTAATATGTTAAAATAAACGTTCGATTTAGCTCTAGTCTAGGCTGAGGGCGGTTACTTATTTAAAAGAAAAAGAAAAACTTACCGCAAGGACTTTCCGGACAATCCTCTTCGGCTATAGCCTCGTCCGGGGTGAGCGGGTTACCATTGTACCTCCCCGAGTCGGGACATTCTATGCACACCATGTCATTTTCATCGGTCAAGCTGTAAGAAGAACCAGCCGAATCCGTGGAGCAACCGACGCTCGGGGGACTTATAGGGCTCCCCGTGGGGGGACTGTGGGATATATCCCTGCCGTGAGAACGGTTCGGGGCTAGTTGATACGGCCTCCAAGTTGGGAGGGGGTGGGTACCTTCGCTGGTGGTGCGCGGCCTCGATGGCATGCTGTCGCACCTCTCCCGACCTATAATAGATTTGTAGCATGTTCTAAATTTTTTCTTAATAACGCTTTTTTATAATTAAAATGCAGCCCTGAATTTTATTATAGAAAAATATTTTTCTTCTGTAAAATATACTAAAATTAGAAATAATGCAGGCAGCCAATCGTTAAAAAATAAATCTTACACACACCGAAAAAAATTATTATCAATCGGGATTAAATGTCACAGCTTGGAATATTTCATATAAAATTTAATCACATATCGTATTATACATCAAATTCATGCACACAATTATTTTTTTTAAATAAATACCTCAGTAAATAAATATTTAAAAATATAAGATAGAGGAATATTCACAAAACGTACAAATAAAAAATAATAAAATAAATAAAAAAACATAAAAGCACACAAAAGCAAACATAAAGCACATAAAGTAATGAAAATTAAATTAATCTATACAAAAGCATTCATAAAGTGTCAGTTTTTCGATATTGAGTTAATAAAAACGTGGTGGAAAAATATCCGTTAATTGAAATTTTAAGAGAAACAATTTGGAATTTTATTCGCATCCCGAGACCATGGTTTCTTCCGCTTGGCTGTTTCATCTGGACATCAGTATTTTTTTTTATGGAATAAAACAGCTCAAAGTCTAGTATAGTTTCGGCTACAATTTGTAAATGTTTTTCTAGGCCTGAAGATGGCTGTTTGTAGCCGAAACTAGTAGCCTAAACTTTAATTTTCATCGTTAATAATTATATGTGGTACCGACTTTGAGCTGTTCTATTCTATAAAGCTTTTTGACGACATTTGAAAAAATGTATAACTTATCCTACTTTAGAAAATTTTATATTTTGAGGAGATGTGGAGTGAAATATTTTATTATTATTCAAAATAATAAGTCAGTACAACATGAGTCTGGTGTATGGTCTGGGTCTCTACAGACTAAACTTATATTCATTATCCAAATTTTAATGATGCAAAATTTCAAATATTGTGAGCATTATATTAAAATAGAATTTTCACAAACATATATTGCAAATATATACAATATTCCAAACACCTTGGTTAACAGACATTTACAAAAAATTAATAGTTAATAATCAAAAACAAATATTTACAAAATTGTCCTTACTCGTTTAATGTTTTTGTTTTTTCTTGTTGATATTTCATTTATATTATTACTTATTATGTATTTCTATTTAAAAATAGTAAATTCCACAACCGCTAGTCGAATTTTAATTTCCTGCGGAATTTTCTTAATAGTCTGCGGAATTCTCTGCGGATATATCTCTTAATACCATGCGGAATTATCAGAAATTATCTACTATTGAGTTATTACATGTCAAATTAACCAACAAAAAATAAATTTTGGAATTTGATGTCATGTATTTCGTTTTTTATTGGGATATTTGTGTGTAAATTTCCTCTTTTTCCTGTTGATATTAGTTTTCTAAGCATAAATTCCGAAACTTCTGCTCCAATTATCACTTTCGGCGGAATTTTCTTAATACTACGCGGAATTTTCTCAACACTACGCGGAATTTTCTTAATACTATGCGGAATTTTCTTAATACTATGCGGAATTTTCTTAATACTATGCGGAATTCTCGGATAATGTCTACAAAACCTGCAACGGATATTTAGCCACTTAGTTTACAATAAAATAAAATGTAATATGTAACATGGACTTTTTCGGATGCTTTTATAAGATCAAAAAAAAGTAGTGTGAAACGAAGAAAGGCAGAAATTAAAATGAAAAGAGGATAAAGATATAGATATACATACACTTGGTATTCTGATTTGATCTGGTCTTATTGACATTTGCCGTGGTCGTAGTGTTCGTGGCTCGCGTAGAGGGATGAAAGGGGGCGTAATTGTCGGTAGTAGTAATACTATAGTTGGTGGTTGTGTTGGTGATGGTTGTGGTAATGGGAATTGGTGCGACCGTAGGTGGCGGATGATCTGTGAGGGGTAATGACTGGGTGCGTTGGTGATTGATTGTTGTTCCCGGACTACTAGACACAATCCCACCTGTTGCGAGAAAATACAATGTTTTTACTTTCCCGCTACACATACAGTTTGGAATTAAATTAAACAATTTGACAATAGATTTTTTTTTTAATTATTTGTTTTAAGTGATTTTTTGAAATAAATTGTATTAAGAGTTCTACGTCAAGTTTTTACCTATTTAATAATTTAATTCGATGATTTGATACATTTTCCCATAATGACATGTAAGGACAAAAACTGTAAATGCAAAAAACAGTGACGCAGCTTCACCAATTTAAAAATTAAAACTATAACAATAAGGGATAAGCATGGTCTCCGGTTGGACTAACTTTTGAGGGGTTGAACTTCATGCTCTTTTTTACTACAATTTTTTGTTGTCGCTTTTCTACCCTTTTTAGCGCTATTCCGTCTCTTTCCTTGCTTTTCGACCATTCATTAACGCCTTTCGACCGTTCGTTGACACCTTTCGAGCTTTTGTTGGCGCCTTCCAATATTTAATTGACGCCTTCGGATATTTAATTGACGCCTTCCAATATTTCATTGACGCCTTCCAATATTTCATTGACGACTTCCAATATTTAATTGACGCCTTCCAATATTTAATTGACGCCTTCCAATGTTTAATTGACGCCTTCCAATATTTAATTGACGCATTCCAATATTTAATTGACGCCTTCCAATATTTAATTGACGCCTTCCAATATTTAATTGACGCCTTCCAATATTTAATTGACGCCTTTTCAACCTTGTCTTGACTTTTTAAATGGGTTTACGGACTTTTTCTTATACCTCGAAGTCAAAATCGCCATGCTTATCCTGCTAAACCATTTCTCAACGATTCTACCAAGTTTTATCCAAATAAAAAAAAAATGTAGCTACGCCACTGTTAAAAAAAGTACGATTAGGGCAGACTAAACTACAGGTTAAACAGCGTGTGACGTTTGTTGTTATTCGAGATAATTTTCGATTGTACCTAGGCAATAAAAAATATTTTTCCTTTGTTTTGTAACATTAAAAAAATATTTTACTTACGTCAATGTACGCGTTTTATTTACTATGTTATAAATTAAATAATAAAACAAATTTAATTGTTAATTCTCGTCCACCGAAACCATAAAAAAAAATATTACCATTTATTCGTTAAGCCAGTTCTTACCTTGATTGGCAATGGTGGTGGTACTGAAAACGTGAGTTGTCGTTTTGGGTACCCCCGAAACGACCTGTTTTCTGAAAGTGTTATTCATCGGTTTCGAAGATTCCGTTGCCGAAGAAGATCTTCCACGCATTTCGTCATGCTTACTATTGGTTGACATTGCACTAGAGAAATAAATTAATGAATTTGTTCAATTATTCCTGTATTTTAAAATATTAACTTACTGAAATATAGTGGTATGAATATTTTGAGCAATAGTAGTATCTTCGGATTCCATCCATAGTTCACCGGCTCCTAGAAGACTGGATCTTCCAATCTAGAAAAAAAAAACGCACGGACTTAAATCCGGACATCGCGTCGGCCAAACTAAAGTAAAAAAAAATGGGAACGAGAAATAGTAAAAATAGAAAAAACGACGTACCTCTAGAAAGAAGTAATTTTTCAAACTGCCACAACTCCTGATGTTTGACAGATTTAGGTTAATGATAGAATTGTTGCAGTCTTTTTTGACCAAGCATAACGTTTTGTCTGTAAGACACAACCGGTAGTTGCCGGTTCTTCCCGTTCCCAGGCCTCTGTTAAGGATGGTGACTTGCCATACGTGTTCTGAAAAAAAAAAATTATCATCAAGGTTGTATTTAATTAATTTTAAAATTGTTTATTGCACTTTTCGTTCACTTTGTATATAGTAAGTAAAGTAGAAACAGGAGATATAGGATCGCAAAGATAAGTTCACCGCACCGTGAAATGAATTTGGTCGCGTAGCCGGTCCATTATTCGATTATCACTTAGCGATCGCACATGTTTTTATTTTTTTTAATTTTTATACTCTTTCCACTCTGCCTCCCGACCATCACAATTTTTTGTCCGGATTTTAGAAATTGGAGATAAGCAATTTTTTATTGATATTTACAAAAATATTGAATGCTAATGAAATACTTCTTTGGCAGGTATGTAAAAATTCTAAAAATTCTAAAAATAGATAAGATTTTGACGCAAATAGTAAAATATTTGCTTTTTTATTTATATTCACAAATTTTCCATTCATGAAGCATTTACAACTGGTTCATAATAACAACATATATGAGTGAAAAAATACTTGTCGTCAAATAATTGATAAGATTTCAAATAATCCACGTGTGATGTGTTTCGCAATGACTTCCAACGTCAACATTGTGACGACAGAGACATTGTTACCTTTAAGGAATTAAATGCTTTGTTAAAAATAACGGCTATTTTTATTACTCTGAAAATAATTGATTCAATTGAAATATTATTATAGTGAAATCGCGATCGACACCGAGTTGACAACCCTGTTGACAGCTCTCATCTGTCACCTGTCCCTTGTCATTCAAAATTTTCCCGCGCTCAATTTTTGACATATTTTACTTTATGCGCTAGTGAAAAAAAGTTCAACTTTACGCACTCCGTAGCATGCGTAAAGTACAGTGCCGGCGCCACGGGGGGCAAAGGGGGGCAGTATGCGCCCCCCGCCCTTTACAAAATGTCGTTTTTAGCGCCCCCTTCGATTTTATAACTGGTGATGCAATTGCTGAATACCAGTCTTTTAGTTTATTATTTAGAGAACTTAAAGATAATAATAATAAAATGCCTTTATTTAGTATTGTGATATACAAATACAGTAAACAATTTAAAGAGGCGAAGTCTAGCTTGGCTACTCCACTTAACCCCGTCATACAATATATACAATAAGAAAATTTGGTTTACGCAGAATGAATTTTGTATAAGAAACGATTGACAATGCCAAAATTACTGAAAAAAAATGTTTGGGCCATTTTTGGGGGACAAAGGACGTTTTTAGGATATAAATGGACGTAGAATCTACAAAAAAACTCAAGAAAAATTAAAATTTGGTTTACGCAGAATGAATTTTGTATAAGACACGATTGGCAATGTCAAAATTACCGAAAAAAAAAATGTTTTTGGGCCATTTTTGAAGGAAAATGTGAGTTTTTTAGAATATAAATGGACCAAGAATCTACAAAAAAAATTCAAAAAAATTAAAATTTGGTTTAATCAGAATGAATTTTGTATAAGAAACGATTGGCAATGCCAAAATTACCGTAACAAAATGTTTGGGCCATTTTTGGGGGAAAAGTGAGTTTTTTTAGAATATAAATAGACTTAGAATCTACAAAAAAAAATTCAAACAAATTAAAATTTGGTTTACGCATGATGAATTTTGTATAAGACACGATTGGCAATGTCAAAATGACCGAAAAAAAAAATGTTTGGGCCATTTTTGAAGGAAAAAGTGAGTTTTTTAGGATGTAAATGGACCTAGAATCTACAAAAAACATTCTAAAAAATTAAAATTTGGTTTACGCAGAATGAATTTTGTATAAGACACGATTGGCAATGTCAAAATTACCGAAAAAAAATGTTTTTGGGCCATTTTTGAAGGAAAAAGTGAGTTTTTTAGAATAGAAATGGACCTAGAATCTACAAAAAAAATTCAAAAAAATTAAAATTAGGTTTAATCAGAATGAATTTTGTATAAGAAACGATTGGCAATATCAAAATTACTGAAAAAAAATGTTTGGGCCATTTTTAAAGGAAAAAGTGAGTTTCTTAGGATATAAATGGACCAAGAATCTATAAAAAAAATTCAAAAAAATTAAAATTTGGTTTACGCAGATATAAGAAATATCCTCTCATTGCTTAGATTTTTCTGGACGAGTTTAAAAATATTACTACTGTAAATAATAACATATATATTCTATTATTTAATTTTTTTTATGACAGTATTACTTTAAATACATATGCCCCCCCCCCCGCCCTTCATTTCTAGAACCGCCACTGGTAAAGTACCGACTTTACGCACGGTAATAGAAAAAATAATTTTCTCAGATATGGAAAATGGAATGATTCTGTTTGTGAAACAAATCTTTATAGTATATATTTCCTATTTTTCTGTTATTGTTGATCTGGAAATTTGACCTACCAAAAACTATCAGATATCTGGATATACAGTAGAGAGGATCGATTTCACAAATACTGCAAGTTTCATCAAAATAGAGAAAAGATATTTTTATATCAGCCGTGGGCGCAAAATCTAAATAAACCTCGACGTATGCAACTTCGGCGATATTTATTTTTATTTATTTTTTTTCCAGAGTCTAGACGGTGTGACACTTTGCTCGAAAATAAACATGGAAATTCCCTATTTCGATATTTATGTCGCGCATTAGCCAGACGGTTTGGCAAGGAGGGGTCGGGAGAGTACCGCGTTTCAGTTTTTTTGGGTTAAATGTGTTTGAACGTTACTATACCAGGGCCAATCATTTTTGACACAAAAAATTCTTAGAGGTCGGAAAATTATAAGTAAATTAAGAACACTGAGTAAAAGTTCCGGATATTGATTTTTTTAGAATTTGTGGCTGAAATATGCATCCTATCAAAAAAAGGGTAATGTAAAAGTTGTAGATAATTAAAAAATCTAAAACTTTTGCTTTGATCATTTTTCAACATAACCTCAAAATTATCGAAAAAATCGCTAAGAACCGTTTTTTTTTTTAAGAAACTTGGTGTATTTTAAAAACGCCAGATTCAAAACAAAAGTAACGGTCGCATCTCTACACCCGTTCCTCAAAAAGATGCGACGCATCTAAACGTCTAGCCTGTCGCGTCTCGCAAGGGCGCGCGTGAAGATGCGAAAAAGAACAACAGAAGAAGCGGCAACGGTGCTCCGACGAGCGATTAACGTCAAGGCCGTCTCGAAATACGACGCTACTTCCAGACGACGCAGACGTCCGATCCAACTAGTCATAGTCGGCGGCGCGTCCTCGTTTGTTTTGTTGACCCCCCGTCACCCTCCCCGCGCGCCCAACGCGCAATGAACCGACCGCGACGCGATCCCCTTTCGAGATGACCCGATCGGGCAACGTTGCCAATGCGACGGAAGGGTTTCAAGGAAATCGAAAAAAAAAAAATAGAGATTCTACGTAGCGGAAATGATCACTTGACCTTTTACAGTTGTAGAGAAGATGATGAAAAAGAATTACGCAATGTTGAGATATAAGTTTCAGGGACATGCTTTAAAAAAATGCTACATAAATTTATGTTAAATAACCTAAGTCTGGCCATATTGGTGGCCATCCCAAATGGTTTCCCTCTTCTGTTCACCTGTAATGGCAACACAGTCTGATTT
Source organism: Crepidodera aurea (assembly GCA_949320105.2). Taxonomy (NCBI): domain Eukaryota; kingdom Metazoa; phylum Arthropoda; class Insecta; order Coleoptera; family Chrysomelidae; genus Crepidodera; species Crepidodera aurea. The sequence continues at coordinate 26,056,992 of OX439477.1, forward strand.
TGAAACTATGTGGATATTTATTGATTTATTTTAAAATATGAAAGGTTTTCAGTAAACAAATCAACAGCATTTTCCCTGTTAATTTCGCATTTTTCGAGTACAAAAATAAAAACTAAGGACTTTCGACAAGCCTCAACAGAAACTGTTTCACTGATTGAACAATTTGGTAAATTTTTTTCACCTATATGATACGACAAATAACATAGAGACACTAAATAAAAAATATGAGGAAGACGCGGAAGCTAACAAATATTTGGAGAAAATGATTCTTAGGGAAAAGAGTCCCACTCCACCCGTTGTGAGTCTTCCTCTTCACTTTTACCGATCGATTCTTTATCCTTCTTCTGTGCTTTTTCCTCCAAAAGCCCTTTCTTTCTCATTACTGCTTCAGATTTGTTCTGCGTCCATATTCTACAAGCAATTTTTATTTATCGTTAGTTTCATGTGCATAATTTTTATTCCCCTTCATAATACTTATTTCTTCATCTTCATCAAGATATTTTAAACAACAGAAGATTATTTGTCGGCATTATCAAGTAATCTTCTGTTTTTTCAATCACCATATATTTAGCACCCTGTAGATTTATTTCTACATCATATTCTTTCTTGGACTTGAGCTATACTCTATCCAAATCGGATAGGCCAGCGTTTGTTGATTTATCAGCGCGTGATCAAATTGGAAATATTCTTCCTATTGGTCAAATACTCCCTTTAATTTTTGCCCCGAACTTCTGGAACACCCTGTACATTGGTATATTTATTTACGTGTGCCAAATATCAATTAGATGTTTCCATTTAACAGAGTAAAGAGAAAGGGGACTTTAGACGGGGCCACACCAGATGCTATTTGTTTTTTTTTTTCTATCGAAAATCCATCTGCCGTTATCCCATTGCAGTAGCATTTCGGCGACTCCCAACTCTAGTTTTTCGAAGCAACGCCCACTTTGTAATAAATACTATGGGTCGTTTGGCGCGCTTCTACTTTTTCTTGTATGTGTATTTATGCACACACAGAGCCATCCATAAGGACCGGAACTTCATATACCAGTCATCTTTCGGCACACAATAGACCGTCTACAGGGTCGTTCACCCATACTGTCTGTCGAGTAACAGACAAGGGGGAATTTTTAGGGAAGTGCCTCTGTTGCCCTCGAACGTCGGTGTTTCGTTATTGCCAACGGTCTGGCTGCAGGTTCTCTCTGAAGAATGTATTTATTTAAATGATTTGCTCTATAATGGGTCGGGGCCCTACCGAGGGTATTCTTTAAGAGTGTTCTATACCCATCAGCTCTGTCAATTTCATACATAAAAAATAATTATTTTTTAAATAGTTTTGAAAAATATTAAGTATGAAAGTTGTAGATTATGAAAAAATCTTCAACTTTTGAAAGCTCACCTTTTAACATAACCAAAACTGTCGAGAAAAATTCGAAAAATCGTATTTTTCTTTTTATTTCCGAGAAAATAATGTACTTTTGATCACGCTGAACACAAAGTAGGAGGGACATACGAACCTTTCCAAACGAATTCGAAATGTACGTCTTGTAAGCAATTTTTAAAGGAGGACCGTCGAGATTTTAAAGCAATGATGTTCAATTTTAGAAAACACTACTTACTTTTTTCAAAAATGGTAAATACAAAAGTTGTTCAGTTGCAAATGAAGAACGGCGGATGATAACTTATATACGTATATGACTTTTTTTATATTTTTTTTTATGATATTTCTTTTATGTATATAAAAAAAGTCATCCGCCAATCTACGATGCATAATAAGCTCGGATACAGAAAATATTTTTTTTGTTGAGTATTAAGCCCGCAATTTTAACATTAGCATTTCCAATATGGCGGAAGGTGTAGAACCCCCTTAAGCAGGCCCGGAACCTTCCGGGGGGTCCGGAAAATTTTTGAAATAATGTCTTTATTACCTTTTAGTTATTTATTTGTATATGTGATTTTTTGCGTTTGGCGCCCCCCCCCCCCCCTTGTATCCGGGCCTGCCCTTAAGACCTATTTGTAGATTTGTATATCGTAACTGCGTAACCAATTTTTGTTTTAGCTCAAAATAAAAAACCTGTGAACATACGTTTAAAATATTTACCATGCTTTATGAATCGCCTTGTATTAAATTGATTAATGTTATTTGAAGTAAACTCAATAATTGTTTTCGTAGGAAGACCATCCTCACAAACATGGCATGAAATCTGTCATTTCTTTTATTTGTCATTGATAATATCGTTAAAAAGATTTAACGCTATAACATTTAGTATTTTCCCATGCCGAAAAAAACAAGATTATAATTGTTTATTGTTATTATTTACATATTTTCATTATCATATTATTTAAATAACGAATAATTTTGATAAATTTTTATATTATTTAAAAACTGATTATGTCCAAAGCAATATTATTCTGTTTGTCATGTCGATGAAGAAAAATACCATTTTCGTATATGAGAATTGAGGAAAAAATTTATATACAGTATGTCTGAAAAAGTTGGCAACAAATGGAAAACATTTTTAATATTAATTTTTCAAAAAAAAAAAAGAATTAATAAAAAGTTCTGCATTACATATAAATCAAGAATAAATTTTTAAAAATATTTAATGGTGCACAGAGAAAGTTAAAAATATTGATTTATGCTGAAGAGTAAATTGCTTCTAAATTTAGACACAGAACAAAATTATGTCCAATTCAGATTCAAGGCCTCCCAAATAATTAATTAATAAATTTAAAGTAAAAAAAATTAAATAATTTAGCATTTGTTGGATTATTTATTGCATAAAACAAATCAAAAATATAAATAAATGCACTTACTGATTATATCGCTCATCTTCTCATGGAAAATTTGTAAAAACTTTTACTCTGTAGCAAGAATTCTCAATAATAAATACCTAATTAGAATCCTTCAATTTCAAAATGCAACATTAACATCAAACAGAGTAAAAAGTGTATCAAATCAGTAAGTGCATTTATTTTATGCAATAAATAATCCAACAAATGCTGAAATTTTTTTACTTTAAATTTATTAATTAATTATTAGAAGGCCGTGAAACTTGGACATAATTTTTCATTTCTATCATTTTCAAATGGCTTTTGATTTGCATTTAAATTGAAATTATATATTTTTCTTTTCAGATAAAAAAATCTAATTAAACGAAACCACGTACGTCTATGAAGTTATAATTTTCCTGTTTGGTGACATGACATGTATTTTGTGAACTCAATTAGCCAACGTCTGGTCTAGACGCCCACTGTTAACTGCCAACTGCCACTAGATGCTCCGACACGACGAGCGTCGCGACGCTTCCCATAAAATATAGGTCGGCTCGAATCGAGTTTGGACTTTGGCGCGCGCGATATTTTATCTTCATTTCCATTTCGATTTTCATCAGGACCAAACTTTTCCTTGGTGAAATAACAATCAGAAAATTTGTTTTTGAATAAAAATTAGAAAGTGATTTTTTCATCGATAGTTTTGATAGCAAATTTTTGTTTAAAATAATAGGGGAATATTACAATATGTTTGGTTTTTAAAATGTGTACCGTTGAAATAATACGAGACTCAATAAAAGGCTGACAACACTGTACTTGCAATGACAGTTCATTGTAAGACTGCATTACAATTTAGATTAATTAACATTAATTTCAAAAGTTTTGAAACTTCGATGGTACGTTAGTGCATTAATGAAAACAAACTATAAATTTTGCAGAAGTCTGCGATGAACGGAACATTTTTAGTTAAAAGGTGTGTCAAAATTAAGAATTTTGCCTGTGCCGCCCGGTTTTGTTGGACATAACAATAGACTATCCTTATTTTAATCCCTTTTAAGACACTGATGAGCGCACGGTTGGGTAGATTAGGGTGTATTTGTTTGTATTATTTTTTTTTGTTACTATTTTAAACTTAAATAATTGTGGGCCAAATTTTGAACGAGTGTGGCAGATAATTAAAAAAAAATAAAAACCTACGAAAAAAAATATAAACGCGGTGACGACAACATTAACGGGCTGAAATCTTTTTGGTCGAATAATAATAATAAGTGGCCGCCTATCCGAATATCCAAGGCGAATTAATGACGATGTTTACGAGCGAACTTCGTAAACAACTCGATATTTTACTTATTACTCATTAAAATAAAATTGTTTTTGTTTTTTTAGCGATGCATTCTGGTTGTCAAAGTCAACACCGTGCGATGGATGCAATGATAACGGTCTCGAAAACAAGGCGAATATTTTAAAAATAATACTTGCGTAGCTCCCTATGAAAAAATTATAACAAATATATATATATATATATATCGTTGCTATTTTCTGTCACATTATATTACGTAAAAATGTGTTCCCCTGCATACAGAAATAATTTCAGAGAGGCAAAAATTTCAAGTTGAGCAAAGAAATTATTTTTATCAGTGTGTATCTATAAATTATAGATTGAATTCATACAAACAACCCAATTTATGACGTATACAATAATTTCGCAAATCCTACAAATTAAATTCGAATCATGCGAAATCGAATATACAAATAAAACATTTACATCTCTCAGTGGCGTAGCCAGGAATTTTTTTCGGAGTGGGCCCACCATTTCTCGTCGATAATACTTTTTTCAGCAGGTATGGGGTAAATATTGTTATGGTGTAAAAATTGAGACAAGATTATGGAACGTGTATTTTAGGGGAATTGAAATAAAAAAATTATCTAAAGGAGACTTTGTCATTATCATAGATAGAGAAATCTTAGAATTATCATTATTATAACAATATACAGGGTGACCCAGTGTTAAACCGTCGAATATATAAATACTTTTTTCAGCAGGGATGAGGCAAATATACAGGGCGACCCAGGCTTAAACGGTCAAATATATAAATACTTTTTTCAGCGGGAATGGGGCAAATATACAGGGTGACCCAAGCTTAAACGCTCAAATATATAAATACTTTTTAGCAGGGATGGGGTAAAAATGCAGGAAGACCCAGGGTCAAACCGTCAAATATATAAATACTTTTTAAGCAGGGATGGGGCAAATATACAGGGTAATAATCTGAGGTTGATGGATAAAAGTTGGAAGAACTGACAAGAAAAAAACTTGAGAAGAAAAAGGAATTTTTGAAAAATTTATAAAATAGCAACTATTAAATAAATATAAAGACATAGTAAAGAAAGGAGAAAGAATAAAAATATCAAAGAGAGGTCTGTATGAGTTTGTAGAATTTTACTGGTGAAAAGTCAACAAATGATATAATTTTGCAACGTTAGAAGTTTAATAGAATATTATAATAGTTGATCGTAGAAAATTAAAATAGAAAGGAAATTGGGAAAGGTGTGAGAAGTAAAAAATTGGAAAGAGTCAAAGGAGACCTTCGAGTATTATCGAAGTCAGAATATACAAGTAGCAAAAAGATAAGTGATTTAATAATAGTTGTTTTGTTGATCGATTGTAGTTATTCACTACGCCACTGATATCTCTGTACAGGGTGTCCCAAATTGGTGTGTTTTGCAGGGTATCTCGTAAACTAGAAGAGATAGAAGAAAAGCAGTTAAGATGTTATGACTTCTTTTTTTGTTAAAGTAACGATACCCTAATTAAATCTTTAGTAACTCCCTGCAGTTAGAAGATACAGGGCGATTATTGAAAACTGTCGGAAACTACAATACATAACTTCTTAATTAAGAAAAATATAAAAAAACGTTATAAAAACTTTTGATAGACATAATATTAAAGAGTTCAGTGGCGCACAGATTATTTTTTTTAGGGGGCTCACTAAGGAAATATAATGCAAACTTATGTTTTTTAAATGGGACACCCTGTATATTTTGACGTTTTTCGTTTCCTTTTTTAATTCTCATTCACATGATATGACATATTATATATCTATTTTCAATGGTTGGAGCTACAGTGCAAATAAACCATTTATGGATGTTATCAGGTGAAACACCCTTAAAAAATTGAACACTCAGTAACGAAATTTAACATTTTATTATAAGGATACTGATGTGTGACAATTTTATTTATCAAAATTATAATTAATAAAAAATAAAACCAGATTAAAAAAAGAAAAACAATAAACTTATGAAACAACAAGAAACATTGTAACAACTAATCTACCTATAACTAATTTTATTAGAATGTGAAAATTACATTAAATGTTCAAAATGTCCTCAGTTTTGTTTTGTTTTGTTATATATTGACACCTTTTTCTTACTGATCTTACACAATTGAGTATGTGCACTGGCTTTATTTTTCTAAATATTTTGTAATAAATCTTCCCTACTCTCGAAGTTAGTCTTGTAAATATTATTTTATGATTTTATTTTTAATAATGCTGAATTGGTTGGAGATTATTTAAACGAAAAACTTTTTAATCGATGAAAACGGAGAGCATTTTGAACATTTAATGTAATTTTTACATTCTAATAAAATTACTTATAGGTAGATTAGTTGTTACAATGTTTCTTGTTGTTTCATAAGTTTATTGTTTTTATTTTTTTAATCAATTATAATTTTGATAAATAAAATTGTCACACATCAGTATCCTTATAATAAAATGTTAAATTTCGTTACTGAGTGTTCAATTTTTTAAGGGTGTTTCACTTGATAACATCCATAAATGGTTTATTTACACTGTAGCTCCAACCATTGAAAATAGATATATAATATGTCATATCAGGTGAATGAGAATTAAAAAAGGAAACGAAAAACGTCAAAATATACAGGGTGTCCCATTTAAAAAAACATAAGTTTGCATTATATTTCCTTAGTGCGCCTCCTAAAAAAAATAATCTGTGCGCCACTGAACTCTTTAATATTATATCTATCAAAAGTTTTTATAACGTTTTTTTATATTTTTCTTAATTAAGAAGTTATAGTACCTTGTAGTTTTCGACAGTTTTCAATAATCGCCCTGTATCTTCCAACTGCAGGGAGTTACTAAAGATTTAATTAGGCTATCGTTACTTTAACAAAAAAAGAAGTCATAACATCTTAACTGCTTTTCTTCTATCTCTTCTAGTTTACGAGATACCCTGCAAAACACACCAATTTGGGACACCCTGTACAGCAACAATATTCAACCGAATCCTAGTCGTTTTCGTACCGAAAAGTTTGCTCAATATTTTTAACAATTGATGCGTTTTTAATTTATGAGTTCATAACAAAAAATATCGATATTAATTTAACCCTGTTGGCATCCCCGCAAATCCGACGATGGACATGACAGACATTGTTTTTGTTTTAGCGTTTAACAAAGAAATTAATCATTTCTGGAATAATTCCTAGAAATGTCAACAAAATAAAGTAACGTGAGATTGATTAAAATGTTTGTTTTCTTATTTGTAGAATAAGTTCATAAAAATAAAGGCATATGTTTTTGTGGTCTGTCATTCTCAGAGATTTAGTCATAACATTGCAGATGGGGAAAATTTCTTTGAAAACTTACAGAGATGATTTTCTGAACTTTCCCCACTCGATAAAAAAGACTTTTGTACCTGTTGTAAATAACAGAACCATCACACACGTGGAAAATAGTTTTTATATCAGCTGTTTTTATCTAAAATTAACCCAATGATTCACAACCATCAATGAATAACCTTGTTTTCATAAACACTCGAGATTTTCGTATATGCGTTTTTTTTTGTTGTTTACAAATCGGTACTTCAAAATAGAGAAATCGTATAAAGCGCAACTGCTATTAAAGACTAATTAAATGATTTGGTAAATCTATTTCTACAACATTCTTTACAGCATTCCGATAATTGTTTTGTTTTGAATTTGTAATATGTAGACAAAAGAGACAAAAAGGAATTTTTTCAAACTCTGTAAAGGTTGAATTGGATAAATTTTGATTAAGGGCGATATTTTCATAGAACGGCTTCCAAAAATATATATATACAGGGTGTTTCATAGTTAAACCGACATACGTTAACAGTAAATAGAAGGAATTTAGGTGATTCCACAGGGTGGTTCTAAAGTTACGGCCTAAATGGATGAAACACCCCGTATCTCGGTTATTAAAGGCGTTAGACCCATTAACCAAGGTTATTTGGAATCACCTAAGTACCCTCTATTTACAGTTAACGTATGTCGGTTTAACTATGAAACACCCTGTATAAGTTCGATCAAGAAAAAAACCTGGAGAAGCCCTAATTTTTTGGCTAATAAAAGCCTATTTTGTTCTTTAAATCTTCTTATTTCAACGACGTCTCCAAGTGAGGGGCAGTAGGGGAATTGCCCCCCATAAAAAGTTCGGCAACGAGAGGATATTTCTCATATCTCATTTATATCCTAAAAAACTCATTTTTCCGCCACAAATGGCCCAAACATTTTTTTTTTCGGTAATTTTGACAGTGCCAATCGTTTCTAATACAAAATTCATTCTGCGTAAACAAAATTTTATTTTTTTTGTAGATTCTCGCTCAAAAATTTGGTTTACAAAGAATGAATTTTATATAAGAAACGATTGGCAATGTCAAAATTACCGAAAAAAATGTTTGAGTCATTTTTAGGCGAAAAACTGAGTTTTTAGGATATAAATGGACCTTTAATGTACAAGAAAAATTCAAAAAAATTAAAATTTGGTTTACGCAGATATAAGAAATATCCTCTCATTGCCGGAGTTTGGGGGGGGGGGGGGTCCCTACTGCAACCCCCCTCCCCCGAGCCGCCGTTGATTTAAAATCGGTTTGGCCCTGGTCTATAATCTCGCGATGCAAAAGTACAAATAACATGTATAACCGTCTCGTTCGACAACATTACAAGTCCCAATCTCATTGCCAAATAGTTTTTGAGTTAGCAAACGTTAACGGGCTACAATCGCAATGTTTCAAAAATTCTTGAAACATCCGGTAGATCGATTACCAAATACATAACGAAAGTAAACAAAATATTTTTCCGCGAAATTACGGCTGGGCGACGGACGACGAGCCATCATGGTTTCTCTGCTGGTCGGTTATTTTATTATTGTCGAAGCGTGGGGTTTTCCTAGGACCCCGAAATAGATACCGACCAACAACTATGACGTAACGCGTCGCTAAAGAGGAAATAAGAAATAAAATTTTAAATATATCGTGGTAACCGATATCGCATTATGGCTATTTTCCTCAACAAGATTTATTTTTGAGAAAATATCGAGTTCGAAATTTAATTTAATTTATTCCACATCCCAAGACCGGTTTTTTCCTTTTGGCTTCATCAGTTGGACCTTCAAATCGATTAAATAATGTTATGTTTTATTTTTTCCATACGTTTCTCTATTAAATTAATCTCTTTACTATTACTGATTACATTTCTTTCAATTCTTTTAATTTCTTTTTCTGTTTGTTTTGTCTTTGTTTCTTGTACTGTTCTATTACCTCCTGACTTCTATTTACTTCTTCGAATTTATTTTCTATTTTCTTAGCCATTTTTTCTATACTATCTATCTTCCATGTTCTTCCATACTTTTCATCATTTTTTGTCTTGTTGTCTTCCTTCCCCTAGCCTTCTTAATTACATTAAGACCATCATTATTCCATCATTCTCTTTTTCTTTCTTTTCTTCAATATCAATTGTCTGTTGTTCTTTATCTTCAGTTTCTTCTTGATCTCCTGTAAGTCATGTACTTGAATTTTCCATATTCTCTTCAATAATTGCTTCCATATCTCCTTGTCCTTCTTCCCATTCTTCTTGTCTTTCTAATCCTATTCTCTTTGTATGTCCTAAGATCCATTTTATTGCTTATAGAAATTTTATTTAATTTATTTATTATACAATTTTATTTTAATTTTCCCTTTATTTTAATCATTACTATGTTGTCATTGTTTTAATTTTGAGGCTCCACGTTGGCAAGCGACAATTGATATTGAAGAAAAGAAAGAAGAAGATAATGATGGAATGATGGTCTTAATGGAATTAAGAAGACTAGGGGAAGGAAGACAACAAGACAAAGAAGATTTAAAACAAATGATGAAAAGTATGGAAGAAAATATTTAAGAAAACATGGCTAAGAAAATAGGAAATAAATTCGAAGAAGTAAATAGAAGACAGGAGGTAATAGAACATAAGATCACAGTACAAGAAACAAAGACAGAACAAACAGAAAAATAAATTGAAAGAAATAGTAAAGAGATTAATTTGATAGAGAAACGTATGGAAGAAATAAAACATAACAATAAATAAATAAATGCCAAACTCTTGCGGGCTTACTACCAATTTTTAAAGGAGATATGACCATGTTTCCCAAATAATTAAGGGTCAGTTCGAACTCTGTTTTTTTAAGTAAAGTGGCGAAAAGAATATAATTTTTTTGGGAAAGGGTTTCATACGTCAGAAAACTATATTATCTTTTCTCTACGTCATGCGACACATTCTTTATATAAAAAAAAATACTTTAAATACTCTGTTATTGAATTACGTAACCCAATCGTATATTTTTCTATATTATTCTGAATAAATATAAATACAATTAAAATCTAATGCCGACCTAGGCATATAGAAAGGTGGTTGTGTAACTGTTTTATAAGTTTCTATAAAAAAAATTGTTTTGATCGAGTCACGCATTGTCATCATTATCGGTTCTCCTTTTACATTTGACATTTCAAATATTCGGAGACTTGTTTTGATCGCTTTGTTTGCTTCGTGATTTTCCATGTTGTATTTGCGTAGACAGAGAAAAAAAACTTATCTGCCCAGAGAATTCATCGTCAACGAATGGTTTTAGTTCTTATATTAAAATTTTCCTAAAGTATAAAATAAACTGTGGGAAAATTAGACAAGGGCGGAGATTTGGGGGAGGGGGCAACGTCGTCGGCTGTTAGGGGTTATTAGAAGTTTAATGTTTTGGGTTTGTTGATATAAATGGACCTAGAATCTACAAAAAAAAAATTAAAATTTGGTTTACGCAGAATGATTTTGTATAGATTCTAGGTCCATTTATATCCTAAAAAACTAACTTTTTTCCCCAAAAATTACCCAAACATTTTTTTTCGGTAATTTTGACATTGCCAATCGTTTCATATACAAAATTCATTCTGCATAAACCAAATTTTAATTTTTTTGAATTTTTTTTTAAATTCTAGGTCCATTTATATCCTAAAAAACTCACTTTTTTCCCCAAAAATGGCCCAAACATTGAGTTACGGTAATTTTTGGCATTGCCAATCGTTTCTTATACAAAATTAATTCTGCTTAAACCAAATTTTAATTTTTTTGTAGATTCTAGGTCTATTTATACCCTAAAAAACTCAAAATCAAAAATGGCCCAAACTTTTTTTTGGGTAATTTTGACATTGCCATTCGTTTCATATACAAAATTCATTCTGCGTAAACCAAATTTTAATTTTTTTGAATTTTTTTTGTAGATTCTAGGTCCATTTATACCTTAAAAAACTAACTTTTTCCCTCAAAAATGGCCCAAACATTTTTTATCGGTAATTTTGAAATTGCCAATAGTTCCTTATACAAAATTCATTCTGCTTAAACCAAATTTTAATTGTTTTGAATTTTTTTGTAGATTCTAGGTCCATTTATACCCAAAAAACTTACTTTTTCTCTCAAAAAATAACTCAAACTTTTTTTTCGGTAATTTTGACATTGCCATTCGTTTCATATACAAAATTCATTCTGCGTAAACCAAATTTTAATTTTTTTGAATTTTTTTTGTAGATTTTAGGTCCATTTATACCTTAAAAAACTAACTTTTTCCCTCAAAAATGGCCCAAACATTTTTTATCGGTAATTTTGAGATTGCCAATAGTTCCTTATACAAAATTCATTCTGCTTAAACCAAATTTTAATTGTTTTGAATTTTTTTTGTAGATTCTAGGTCCATTTATACCCAAAAAACTTACTTTTTCTCTCAAAAAATAGCTCAAACTTTTTTTTCGGTAATTTTGACATTGCCAATCGTTTCTTACAAGGGCAGCTCCATCCCAGAGATTTCGGGGGGGGGGATACCGTCGTCGGCTGTTAGGGTTATATATATAAAAGTTTAATATTTTGGGTTTGTTGAGAAATATCCTCTCATTGCCTTGGAGCCGCCGTTGCATTATTTAACCCCCAAAAGGTATATTTACTTAACCCCACCACCCCTTAAATTTACCCTAAATCCGACCACCCACATACTGCTAAGAATTTTCAACGAATTCGGGTATTTAAAATATTGTATTCAATCAACAGATCTAAGAATTCTAAAATTTCCAAATATCGATTTCTATTATTTGGTGGGTATCTTTACTAAGAACATTATTTTCCCAGAAGTAGATCTACACATCATAAAAGCGTTTATCTATTTCTACCTGCATTTGTTGTGAAGTGTTAATATTTTACTACATGGATGTACTGGTTCTATGAAGTGGGAAAAAAATAAATTCGTAATATTCCGAGAACTCGTCGCACCGAGGCGCCAACACTTGAATAAACACCATCAGAAAAATATTTATTTCGGTACTTGTTATCCTTTACCCACGTCGGTTTTGAGATATGCGGAAAATATTCTAGTGATCTATTGAGATGATTCTTCAAACGAGCGTGTACCGAAATGCCTATTTAAAAAAATATTTGTCGATATTTGATATTATTAAATTTTTTTTAATGGTTCCACTTTTGAACCCATGAAAAAATGCTGTGAATATCTTTTTTTAAAAATGTCCACGAATTTCATGGATTCAAAAGTACCCCAAATGGAACCATTTAAGCCAAGTTTGGTGTCTTGACCTCCATTTCGTTGAATATACTAAATTTATTTCATACATAAAAATTTAATTTTTCCATACTCTGTTTAAGAAAGTTATGAACGATTTTCGGGTCAATTCAAAATTTTTCTTGATCCCTACATGAATCAGCACTTAGTTATGCATTTTTTGAAAAAAAAGTTAATTAAAAATGTATTAACAATATTTACGCAAAACATTAAAACCAATCAATCAGAAAGAATGCGGGTTACAATAAACAAGCGTGTACCCACGTACTACTAGGTATGTAACGAAATTAACGAAAACAAATTTAGCTAAGTACCTATATAGTCCAGTCAAATTAGAAAAACATTACCAATAAGCAGTATTTTGTGAGTGTAAATATAGGGGTACTTGTTTTTGTCCCAAAATCTAATGAATTATTTGAATTTACGCTAAAATCAAAAGCAGTATTTATCGTAAATTAATTCAGCAATGACACGATGCGTATTTTTCGATATATTTTTAGTAACTGACAGAACTAGGTACTGAAGAAGCTTCAAAATATACAAAAAATAAACCTGCCGATTATTAGCTAACTAAGAACTTGGGTATTATGCTTCTTAAGCATTAAGTAAAGCCTCTATGTTCCTCTTTTATTTTATTTATTTTTATATTCACGGAACAAATTGGTCGTTATCTGAATTCGATCTGTGTGTGTGTGTCTAAAATTCTGACTTCAGATTTTGATAGAGCATCAAAAAGTAAGCTTGGTATGACCCTCCGTACCTCTTCGGGAACACCTTCAAAATGGGGTCCAAAATATGAAAATTTTTAAGTTTAAAATGACATTGAATTTAAGGTAGATACCTAGTGAATAACGATTTTGGTAAAAGTGAGTAGACTGAGGCTGTGTTGATTAGAATGAGAACTGTCAATCTAAAATGTTATTAATAGAAATTAAAGAGCATTCTCATTGGTTCATGTTCTATTCTTATCCTGAGTGTTTCTTTTTCTTTTCTCTCCTACATGTAAGTACAATTGAAAATTTTTGTTTGTAAGAATACCAATAAATAAATAAATAAATTTGACCGTACTAGAGTACCTATAAACATTTGACGTAAACATCGCTAGTAATCGGCGGTGACGTGTACATGTCACTCTGTATCAAAACAATAAATCTTTTCGCAATGTTTTTAACCTGAGTCAGTACCTACTACGTACCTACATAATGTAAATTGTTTTAAATTGTTCCCCTTTATTACTATTTTGAAATTTTTATTGACGCAAGTGGGTATATTACCTACGTTGATAGTAAAGTTATCAAAATCGTTGACACTATTAAAACATTTTATGTCGCTTTCGTAGGAATAAATATTAAAAAAAAACGGTTGATTATATCGTCAACGTTTAAAAGTAGAATGAAATAATTTCAGGGCTGTTCTAGCCACATTGCGCAAAAATATAGAATTTAATATTTATTTTTCGCACCTTCTGGTATAGTTTGATGATGATAATAAACTTCATTTATTGTTGTGGTTTAAAAAAAAGGCAAAATTATGGGAACGAACTAAAAAAAAATATGTAAAAGGGTGATTTAAGAAAAAAATTGAAAGATGGTTTATGACATGTTTGTTTTTGGTTTGTTGGATGTTGATTAGATTTTAAAATGGCAGATATTAATTTAACAATAAAGAATATTAAAAAGTATAAAAATTTAAAACAAATGGCGCCCAACGTGGGGCTAAAATTGAGTTAACCCAAAAAATGGAGGAAACAAATAGTGAAGATCGATTAATGGAAATTTTTATCAATATCGGGGGAGATGTGAATAGAAAATTAGATGAAAGCCAAGAATGAACAGGAAATTAGACAAGAGTCTAGAACAAGTAGAAAAAATTAAGAAGGAACAAGAGCAGGAGGAGCAAATATGCACAATATACAAAATATACAAGAAAACATAAAAGGACAAGAAAAAAATTAAGAGAAGAAATTCAAGAAAATCGTGTTAGCATTAGACAGGACCTAGAGAATGAATTGGAAGAGAAGATATGTCGATTAGTGGATAAAATAGATGAAAATTTAAAAAGGAGAAGTAGAGGAGAAATTGGTAGATTTTCAAAAAGGAATAGAAGAAGTGAAATTGCAAACAAAAGCTAATGAGGAAGGTTTAGAAGGATTTAAGGTAAAGGTCGATGGATAACTTAAGATGTGATGTGAAATTATGGAGGAGAAAAATAGAATATGTCAGAGGAATGTGGAGGTTATGGACATATATGCAAACAAGGAAATTACAGAAATAAAGAATAAGGTGCAGGTGGAAATAGAGGAAAATTTATCTAAGGGGGATAGGCAAACCATTTTCACAGGGTTAAATAATTTACAGGACATGGGTATTAAATTTGATGGAAATTTAAATACAAATATAATTAAAATAAACTTTCATAAATGGAAAATAAAATAATAATTAAAATATTTCGGGGGAAAACAGATTGAAAGATAATCCTTAGGATAAAAAAAAATATTTTTAAATTATTTTCATTAATATAATTAATTAATTATAACGTGAAAATACTTTAGAGGAAATTGTTATGGTTAAAAAAAAAAGACAAAGTTATGGGAAGTGGATTTTAAACGAATTAAAAAAATATGTAAAAGGAGGGTTAAGAAAAATATTGAAAGATGGTTGTTATGATGTTTGTTTTTGGTTTGTTGGATGTTGATTAGATTTTAAAATGTCAGATATTAATTGAAAATAAAGAATATTAAAAAGTAATAAAAATTTAAAAAGTATCATGTACATTTTGCACAAATAAATGTTAAATTATTTACAGTTCATCAATCATTTTTGAAACAAAAAAATCATCCTATCGAAAAAAGTTGTAGATAATTAAAAAATCTAAAACTTTTGTATTGGTCATTTTTTAACAAAATTATCCAGAAAATCGCTAAAAACCGTTTTTTTATTTTTATGTTCATATAATAGCATTAAATTTGACTATTTTTTTATTTACGTCTATTCTTAAACGAGGTTAGTTTCATACTTGTTTTCGTAAATATTACAAATAACGAGGCAAACAAGCAGCCACTTATCTTTTCAACAATAATATAAGCTGTCACCTTTGGCAGAGCTTATAATAATAATCGTCAAAAATAAAATATATTGCATGTTATTTAAGATTTAAAAAATATAAATTATACAGAGTACTCGATTAACTTTTTGCAGAGTGCGATATGAATATTTTGAAAATTGAAATTTTCAAAAGAGTATCAAAACAAAAAATAGTGAGAGCGTTTTTGAAGAAAAAATGTATAACTGTCATATTTCATTCTCTTCAAATTGCAAGACCATCAAAAGAAAAGTTGTGTCGTAGAAATAATAAAAACTTTAATCTTTTATTAGAAATTTTGTTACTTATACTGTTTTCTTTAAGAAAAATTCACTTCTTAAATTTAATATTACAAAAATACGCTGCATTATTTAAAAAAAGCATTAAATCCGGTTCTGTGATTAATGGATACGAATTAAACCAATCATTACCTGGACTAATATTGAAAAATATAAAAATAACAATTTGTTGTCATCTGATATAGCACAAAGTAGACGAAAAATGGTTAATAACGCACAATTGGAACAATTAAAAGAAAGCCAAAAATGTATATATTTTTTTACGCAAATATTTGGCGAGAAAGCGAAATATGAATAAAATTACCAAACGTTGGTTTAGGAGTCTCCCCGTCGACCGCCTCTTCGCCATGCTGTAGAGACAAAAGTGCCTTCAACCATGACTCGAGTTCTTCTTCGGAATCCAAAACTACGCAAAAACAGTCATCCTTCGTATAAAGTGCAATGACATGCTTGTGTTTGGTATCGTGTCTCTTGTTTATGTTGAAGCAGGTCTTCAATGGAATGCTCCTTTTTGGCGCCTGACCTGCGTTGAATTTTTTCTCGGAATCGTAATACTCCAACCTAGCAGAAGATTCTTGAGTTTCGGCCCTAAGGACGAACCACTTTTTTCGCGAGGTTTTCAGTTTTTTCAGCAAGCCTGTACGGAGAACATCGCCTCCGCCACGCTGCGAATTGATACTCTTAAGGGACATATTATCTCATAATAATAATAACACTAGTAGTAATTATTCCGTATAACATGCTTCAAGGGCACACTTTAAACTTTCTTTATGCGCAATACTGGGACACTAGCAGTTTTATAGGTCAACGAAAGGTGTTTGTTTGGGGAAAAAGCGTAAAACGTCGCGTTTAGATTCCAGACACCCCCAAACAAACCAACGTTTCTAGGTCTCTTTAACGCGCACTTTGCTCGAAGCACGTTTAAACGCCACTTACGCAACGAGATACGTTTAAATTCACTTTACCGTAATGGACCAACACTGGACTAACACTCACAAACGCAAATTTGTTCTAATTGATAAGTATTTTGGTACTAAAAAGCTAACAACCCTCATGTGGTCATGTGTCCGTGTTGTAGATTGCAGACGTCTGCTGTCTGGTGTTGCCGTTGCACTAGATATAAGAGTACAAAATACTTTTCCTCTCCTTTCTCTTTCTAATTCGTACGTTCCTCGCTACTTTTTTCTCTATCCGAATTTCGTTGCTAAGGAAGCTGACAAGCACAACTTGTAAACAATGTTTGCGCATGTGCTAATTCGTAGTATTCAATAACGATACGTAGTTGGGCGATCTTACTTCCAGGTCCGACTATACCGCGGCATGCGTTACAGGTCGTTAAACTCTAAAACGCCTCAATGATTTACGAAGTAGCAAAATGTTTAAAGGTATATGGAATTCACTCATTTTGAGTTAAAAAATCAAACTATTGTAAATCTAATTGTTACGATGAAAGCTAAGTTTTCTTTTGGACAAAAATTTTTGTTTCAGATTCACAAAATACAAAAACCCGTGGTTGATGTATAATCTTCTAGTTACAAAAGTTTTATTTAGATCTGACAACCTCGACTCAAAATGTCAATCATGTTACCATTGTCATTTTAATCATGTCAAAATTAAGAGTATCGTTAAACTTTGCTATCAGATTGCTTAAAGCACAAATACTTCCTTATAGATTAAAATTCCAACAATTGTATCTAATTCCATTTGTTAAGTCGTTCAAATTATTCTCGATTTTTCAAAACGAGAGCGGCGACCACCATCGATTTAGTAAATTATGGATACCAAGAATAACCAAGACATATATCCCAAACCTTATAACCCAGGCTGATAAACTACATGAAGATCAAAAGTATTTAGAGGCATATGAATTACTAGATAGTATGCGAACGTCTAAAGAGCCAAAGGTTCTATGGAGGATAGCTAGAGCTTTGTATGACTTGAGTTCTAACGAAAATCTCAGTAACAAAGTCAAAATTAGGTTGATCTCTGAGGCGCAAGTGTTGTTACGGGTGGCTCTAACATCTGGTTAGTATCAGCTGATCTCTATAACTTGGCGTAAAAACCAATAATGATTTTAGGCGGAGTTGAAAACTCAGACGTTCACAAATGGATGGCAATCATACTAGATGAACATTACAGTTTAATGAATCTTGAAAACCGCGTAAAATTTTCTACAGTAGTACAGTACCATTTAAAAAAGGCCTGCGAATTGAACCCCCAAGACTATAGCGCCCACTACATGCTGGGAAGATGGTACTATCAAATGTCTCGACTTAGCTGGTTTCAGAGAATAATCGCCAAGTATTTTATTGCTAGTGAACCACCAAAATGCGATTACGAACAGGCTTACAAGTATGTATTGAAATTGCCTACTCGTTATTTTAGCAATGGAAATATTATAAAATATTTTTAAAAAGAAATGACAAAATCGTTCTTTTTGGCTTAAAATACATAAGTGTAGTCTTTTCATAACAAAATTAGTTGCACGTCACCAATGACCTCACAATAATTGATAAGTACTACCACCTACAGAATATTTAACAAGAAAACAATTCATGTGAAATTGATTTTAAATGTCACAAATGCACTTGAATATTCATTAAATTTAAATGTATATTTCCTTAATATTAATACTCAAAAGATCTTACTTCACAGTAAATATTACTGCGTATTGGACTCATTGTTTTTTAAGGTTGGTGTAATTGCTTTATGAATTACCTACATCGTTGCCACTATTATTTTTTATGTGTCATTAAGTGAGGTTACGTTGATATCGTATTACTATTTTATTTAAATATTGTTCCCGTGAATTTTGTACTTAGTTCAGCGTCTTACAGCAGCCCTAGATTTGAATATTGTCACTGTTAGTTCTATTTCACAAGTAATAAAACGTAATCAGGGTTTGAACTCTCCTCAAAAAAAGACAATTACTAATACAATAATGTTAGATAAAAGTAGTATTAGGGATGTTATTTGTGATATTTAAATACTTATTAGCAAAAAAACGCAAGTATTATTCTAAAGATTTGGCAACGCTGTGCATCCAGCACGTAATATAATTTATGACGTGCAACTATTTTTGTTGTTGAAAAGGCTATACCTTGATTATACACATTCGGACAAAATATTTCTTTGGTATATGCCGAAATCTACAAGATTAAAAAGCAAAGCAATAATAATAGCCGAGAAAGATGCAATGCTGTAATCCCCTCTGTTGATCCCACTTAGCTATTGAAGTGACGGAGTCACGGACACAAGCGGAAGGGAACGATTCGTTATCGATGCGATAAGTGAGGAGAAATTGTAAGGCTGTCTCAACATTTAACAAGCTTTCCTTTATGCTCTCGCTAAATCGTAATACCACTATTATTTTTTGTCCGAATGTGTATGTGTACAATTTTTTTTTTGCGGATGACTTTTCAAATCCCCACCATTTTGTTTTAAACTAGTTTCATTTCGTTGTTACTTACCCAACATTTTTTTTACTATTATTCTTAAATGCTCTGGAAAAAAAGGGAAAGAAGATCGTTCAAGGTTCATACAGTGTCTGGTCTTTGGGTATAATTCTATTTATGTTGATGCGAAACAAGTGCAGTAGCACTTACCGCTAATCATTATTGATTGTGTTAAGTATTTTTTAGGTACTTATCACGTGCCGAAGAACTTCAACCAAGAACAATGGTTTCGAATTTATACTTTCTCGGCAATACCTGCATCAATATCGGGCAATATTTTAAAGCAAAATACTATTTGAACTTGTTTCTTAGTTTAAAGCCTCACAACGAAACCGACAAACGTTTCATCATCAAAGCCAAGGATATGATAAGAAAACTGGACAGATATGATTTGTCCAGGAATAACGTTTTGTTCTATGTTCCTCTCGTTCTTAATGATTACTGACCCTCGCCACAGGTAGATATGGGAAAGGTTTTTAACACCATGAATCCCATTCCGAGTCTGACGTTGAAGGTCGAATGTCTGAAGAAAAAGAATCTAACACCACTATTGTGTAAGTCTTGTTTGGTAGTAGTGATAGATTGAGAGGAATATTGCGGAGGACATTCACCCTCTGTCAATCCTTTTTAAGGTTTAATGGAAATGTTATTTTTTTTGCCCTGTATCGTTAGTTACTTAATTGGAAGGAAATAAAAGTCAAAATACTGTTTTATGCATTTTATTTTTATTATTTCAAAATTACAGATTAAAAAAAGCGAGATTTAGACTTTATTACTTTAAATCCTGTTTTTTTAATATCTGCTTGATGTGTAAAAACATTTTTTTTACCTCTAAATGTACCACTGAAAATGTAGAATAAAAATGTTGAATCGCCATTTGAAATATCTGGAATCTGAAACACCTAATTCATTACCTTTGTAGCAAAGTCAACCAACCATATTTAAAGTCTTCAGATGGGTTTTGTAGTTACCAAAAGAAACGTCTTCTACATATACGTCGAACTCAATCTCTATAAAGTAAAATTTCGAACGTGCAAAAAAAGTTATTCCCTCTTAATTCGGCTCGCTACTTTGATCCTTAACTTCAAAAAATGTTTTTTAGTATTTTTTTCTGAGCTAATTTTTAATAATCAATCCATTCTACAGGCCGATATCGGTTACGTTAAAAATACCGCTAGTTGTGTGCCATTTAAGATTAACTTTTTTTATGCTTTCGGAATTTTACTATTTATCAGACGTTTCTATTAAATGTGAATAAGTGAATTCTCGTAAGTGCTCTCACGTAAAAGGACCCCGCATCATTCTTATGGAAACGGGAGCACCGTCAATCGAAATCTAGTCATACGATAGGATTGGACACTAATGATCAGGACAAAAATTCAGACAATTTGACGGTGCTTCCGTTTCCATAAGAATGGTGAGGGGCCCTTTATATGATCAAATAAACGCAAAAGTAAAAAACATTATTTTTCGGTTAATCGCGGATAGAAATAATCTAAAACATAATTAAAAACGTTAATTACGAAAAAAGGAGATTTTTTTCAAACTTCAATCATTCTGATTGCCGGTAGATGTCAGCACGTTTACGTACAGTTTGAAATGTATTTATTCGATTCCGTTTGCTCGACTGACGAAGCCAAGAGACAGAAATCGGTCTTGGGGGCGTCGAATCGAACATATTAAATTCCATACATACTAATGTTTATTTATATTTTAGCGCACTACGATCTCATAAACGCAGTGTATAGTCTGAGAAGTATTTATTTTCAGTTAAAAAAAAATAAGAGAAAAAGGT
Organism: Crepidodera aurea; assembly: GCA_949320105.2. Lineage (NCBI taxonomy): Eukaryota > Metazoa > Arthropoda > Insecta > Coleoptera > Chrysomelidae > Crepidodera > Crepidodera aurea. Next base: position 26,078,296 of record OX439477.1, read on the forward strand.
TTTTTAATATACTTACTTGACAAGCCGTCAAACACCAACACATCTGACTTCTGCTTTCGCAAGTCCCATTTTACTGTGCATATTTAAAGGGTGTTTCAAAATTTGGTTGACAAATATTATCAAGTGACACAAAAAGATCCACGTCCGAAATAAAAACATAAAATTGAAATTCTAGTCGCGTTCACAATTTTCAAAAAAAAAAAAAAAAAAAAAAACTTAAGACCACTTTAACACGTTCGCTGCCCCAATCATTTCGTAGCTACAACTTCAGAAGTATCGCGTTTTTTAAGATAAAATTGAAAAAAATAAAATAAAAATTGATTGAAATCTATTTTCGGACGTGGGTTGTTGAAATGAATAATTTAACGCGACAGATCAATCAAATTTATCTCACCCTATGCCTACAACAAAACGGGTCTCCAAGTTCCGAAATATTACTCGACATTTCTATTTATATTAAATACTTATTGAGCGCTAAAGACGACGATATTCTTCTGATTTATGGGAAATCCTTAGTATCAAACATATTACGCCGCAAGGCGTCGTTTATGTTCATAATTTGAAACGCCTTACGGCGTTTTAGCATAATTTAGCGAGACGTCTCATATAATTTTTTTAATATAGAATTAAAAAGTTTACTCTGTGGAACTGTTTTCTTTTTACAAATCCAAAAACAAATAGTGAAATTGCCTTATAACACTTCAGAACTTAGTCCCGCCCTGTGCGGTATAAATACCTGAATGAAAAATGTGAAGATTTGTAAGACGCAAAACTGGATGTCTAAAATAATAATAAAAAAATTGCACCCCCCCCCCCCCCCCCCATCAAAAAATTATTTATGCACAAATAGTAAAGTACGAACAAAGTTTTTATAATGAAATAATTTAAGAAAAAAAAACTTGACATATGTGAATCATTTTAAAAACACTACTTTCGCCCATTGAATATTGTTTTAGTTCCCATTTTAATTTCTAACATCCAGTTTTGGCATAATAAAGCTTTTCTTTACCCAATTTCATGATTATTTACCCATTGATTTTCTACCCCTTTTACGAGTTGTGCAATTTTTTTAAGGAAGATGTCACTACCTCTACAGTTTAGTCCTAAGAGTTTCGAATAGTATATTCTGTAACAAGGTTGGAATGAGAATTCGACACGAGTGTCGCATTTTCATTCCAACAGAGTAACAGACTGTACTTTCTCCACGGCCACAGAAAGTAGAAATTAAATATAGTAAAATGAAACCTCAATCTCTCAACATTGTGTAGTACTTTTATATTCAAGCTTAGATTTTTGCGTTATCAAATTTTGAGTTATATTATCGGCATATTTTTCTATTTCTAGAGGAGTATTTTCAAATTCTACATCTGAATCGTTTCATTTTCTTCTCCCTTTTAATAAATTAAAAGTTTTTACAAACCAATATTAAGACCACGTCAACAAATACTGACAGTTAATTTGACATTCACGGCAAACCTTATTTTTGTAAACAATTACGGAATACAGATTCTATCTCTAGTGATAGAATGTAATACATATAAAATACATAAGAGACAAATGTTTCAGAATTTTCTTTCAATCTCAAGAGCGAGAATGTTTCTTTTCTGTTATTATAAGTGGTTTTAGAATAACTACATTCAGTAGTGGCCGTGGAGAAAAAGTATTAAATATTTTCTATGGTTACCACGGAATTTTTTTATATCGGTTCCAAATTTAAATGTCCAGAATCGGCCCAAGAGATACAACATAGTAGCCTGCTCGGATACCCGGATGTAAATCAGTTTGATTTTTTTCTCCGGGACCAATTGAAGGTTATAAAACGCACGGAGTGGTTAAAAAAATATTTTTTTCTGAAAGTCTAAAACTCGAAATGTGATTTTACTTAGATTTAACGAATATTTTGTGTATATACCAACGTGCGGACATTTAGCCACTGCGTCAAATTAATTACTAACGCGGGAAGGACATCAACCTTACACGGGCGTTCTGTTTATTTGCAATTTTTTTTCTCAAATAGTAAATTTACTTTTTTAAAGACTGCACTGCACCTGCACACCTTTTCGGGGTCTGGCAGCACAGCAGCAGCTTTCTAGCTCTATCTCTCTCTCACACACGGCACCGCCCGCAACAATCTGCTAAGCCGCTAGGCCGCATTACCGCTACCCGCAACAACTCGTACACTCTCGTTTGGCAGCCATAACACCAAAACAGCAACTCTGCCAGCCGCAGCCTGCTGTGCATATAAAATTCGTTAGTAACATTCAAACTTTTCGTCGGATTGTTTTGGGTTATAGTTCAAGCGACGGCTGCAATTTGCTTACGCGAAAAATTAATCTCGTTTGTAGTGAAAATGTAAAAAAAATCGCACCATTTTCCATGTCGGTTTTAATTTGGAGAATAATTACATCATGCATTTAGTCATAATTCGAACCATTCAGCATAAAAAGAATGTTTTACTATATTACGCATTCACTACAAACACGATTTATCGTGTGCCCAATAGCATATGCAAACTTGCAGTCGTCGTTGTCTTAATTTAGACCAATCAGAAGACGTTTCAAAATTGGATTAAGCATCCTTGTAAGGCGGGCTGACGAGTGAAATTAGAAGTTATAGTACAAGAAGTACATCGTTTTGAAGTTTTTTATTACTAGTGGCCTTCGAGGTCTCCGGACTTGACCCCTCTTGACTTTTTTATGGAGTTTAGGTCATTTAAAAAAATGGGCACACCCCATCGCGTGCCCACTAATTCTTGAAAAGGTAAAAGTGTAAAGGTCTCTATAATCCGTATGCCCAACTCATACCCGTTTGAAAAATATACCTGATTTAAATCTAAGAACTAATAAATTCGTAGATTTAAATGCATGAGAATCATTTCATAGTTCCTTTTATAATTCATATCCTTCATTATTTGTTTTTGTTGACGTTTTACTAAAAATTATATAAAATGTCAAAGTGTAGACTGTCATAAAATTGTAAAAAATTCGTCTTGTAGAAAAAAAAAAAAAACATTTTCTAATTTGCAATATCTTAATTATTAAGAATTAAAACCCTTGGGCACGAGTTGGTCAGTTGGTTTTCTACCTGGTATTCGGTCGAGTACGAGTTGGTCAGTAATTTTTAGGAGGAGGTAGAGACGAGCACGAGTTGGGAATTGCTAGGTTCACAAAAATGAGCCGTCTGACACGTACAAGAAAATCGGATTTTCTGAAGTGAAAAAGTGGTTTTAGTCTGAGTTACCTAAGTAAATGTACATTTTGAATGTAAAATTTTCAATAACATCTGCTCTTTGTATGAAACGTCTTTAGATTGATCTAGAAGGCTGTGTGCTATATCAGTGCAATAAAAAAAGCAGAATTTTCAGTGCAAAGACTTATTGTTGCTGTAAAAAAACAATTTTTTTATTAACCCTCTCACTGCCAGCAACGCGGCTAGCGCGTTGTGTTATGGTTGTACTGTTGCTCATCTGGCAACAATAGCACAGACTGTTTGTGTGAAGGCACACAGTAGACAGTCAGTATTGTTATTGTTGCCAGATGAATATTACGACCATAAAGTGAATGGGGGCACATGGGGATTGACCTAATATTTTATCCGGCAGTCAAAGGGTTAAACTCCAAATTTTTTTTCCCATTGAACGATTGAGTGTTTAGTCTCCAGTTAAAACTTTGCACTTTCATTTCTGCCCTTTATTGTGTTGTGAAATAACAACGACCTGTATGAAAGTGAAAATGTCTTAATATTCGTAAATGACTGGCAGATCTTTTGTAAACATTAAAAAATAAATGTTTTTTGCTCGAGGTTAGAATTTTGTTTACATACTAAAAATAATTTTAAAAAACTGTTCATTTACTATGTATTTATGAAGATAACTTACATATTTATTCAGTTAAATACAAGTAAATATTTTTACTTATTCCTGTTATCAAATCAAAAAAACAGAAATGAATTTTTTTTATATATAAAAAGAATCAGAATACACTACACTTACAGAATTTTGTTTACATTTTTTTTGTTGTAAAAACCCAGGATACAGTAAAAACTCTTAAACTAAGTATGAATATGAATACAATTAAATCTCATTTTTTTTGTTGTCAAAAAACCCCAATTTTGATTACCCACAATCCTAAAACACTGGATGCTTACATATTTTTTTAAATTATTTTACATCTAACACATTTCGAAGGAAGAATTTTTTCTCAAAAAAATCATACAGAATAAAAAAAGGTTGCTTAGGTCATAGGTGGTAATTTTTGTATAAATACCTTAAGAGAGCAGGCGCCTACTTAACTGCACTGCACCCTCACCCTCTGCTACACCTGCAAAAATGGACCAGTTGAAATAAAGATGCTGGAAATTAAAATAAAAAATATATATACCTAAGACCTAGACCTAGAACGAGACTTGCTGTTTGATTTAGAACGGTCTTTATCTTCCTTCGATGCCGACCTGGATCGTCCTCTTGAGCTTTTGCTGTCCGAACGAGAACGGCTTCTGCTGAAAGATCTGCGTCTTGATCTGGAACGGCTTCTTCTGCTGCCCCTACTGTTACAAACATTACTTTCTAGCCCAATATTTAATTATAATAGAAGTATAACCGCCAAATTTGTTCTAATAATAAATACCTGCGACGACGTCCACCGTATCTGCGATGGGGTGAAGTGGGCCTTCCGTAGCGTGCCATTTGTACGCGAAGCTCCCTCCCGTCTAACATTCTACCATCCATAGCGTCTAGTGCATCTTCGGCGTCCCTCTTATCATAAAATCTTGGAAAAGTACAAATTTGCAATACCTATACTGAATTAAAATAATTAAATATTTACCTTACGAAAGCGAAACCTCTGCTTTCTCTTGTAAATCGGTCCCTTGGAATATAAATATCCCCGACTTCGCCGCATCTTTCGAATACGCGTCTCAGATCGTCTGGTGTTGTCCGGTAGGTTAAATTATCGACTTTTAAAGAGACCATACCGTCAATACGAGGCGGCGGTCTGCCGTAGCTCATTTTGAATTTTTTTTGTTGCAATATTTATAAAAAATACCTTCTCAAGAAAAATTTACAACGAAAACCACTACCTCAATCCACAACACAACTCACTTTTAAAATGGCGGCCGGCGGAAAGAAAACGAAGGAAACGAATGGCAGTTGAGTAGAATCGAATTAATCGATTTCTGACAAACAATCGACTCACTTCATTGCATAAATATCATTCAAAAATCTTTAAATATCAGATATCAGACTAACAATTTTTAATTAATAAAAAGCAGTTATCAGCAAAATCCGCTAAAATTTATTTTTAAACTAAATTGTTTACAAATCCTTTTTGATAAAAATGTAAAAATTACGAATAGAAATAAATCGATTTTTAAAAATTAAAATTCGATTAGTTGCTTCCTAGTTAAAAAATAATCAACTAGATCCGGAGAAAAAGTGTATGCGAAAGAACAGTTTAGCCAATCTAATTTAACAGTTTCAAAATTGAAAACACTTTATTTGTAAATATTTTGCATGGATATATAAAGTTGTAATTAATTTATAGTTTCAAAGAAAATGATGGTTTTTGACGTTTGAATTTTTTAGGATTAGGTTATTTTAAAAACAGAAGAAAATTTCTCTTAAGTTTGTTATGTTTTCTAATAATTATTTTAATATTTAATCAGTGGTCTTTCTTATCCAATAAACCAAGTTTAGACCATACAGTGTGCTCTCAGTTGTAGGTTCAGAGCTTAATTTTGAGGTTATTTTAACTTAACTGCTTTAATACCAAAATAATTGCATAGAAAATGCAAAAGTATGAAGTGGTGACCATTAGTATTAGAAGCTGCTCTCACACTGCTGCATTCTCCGTGCGGTTAAATAGCAAAGTAGTAGTAGTAGTAGCTCAGGTAATAATAAAAAATAGGGCCAAAATAGTTCAAAGCTGTAGTAAAACAATTGCATAGAAAGTGCAAAAGTATGAAGTGGTGACCATTAGTATTGGAAGCTGCTCTCACACCTCTGTATGTGTAAGAGTGATTATCCATGTCATGAAAAATCAGTTTTCCTCGATTTTCTTGCATGATCTTAATTTTAGGATCAAATTCATTACTTTTAATTAACTATTGGGAAATGAAACAAGTTAAGTTTAAAATAAATATTTATTGTCATAACCTAAATTAATAATAACACTTTAAATCAGCGGTTCTCAAACTGTGACATGTATGTACCATTGGTGGCAAATTACAATATTTACACATATATTTTTCTATTTTTTCGCTCTAGCTTCGAACAATTTCGCGACGCATTGATTTTTTAATGGCGAAATGCTTTTATGGTGGTACATATATTTTTGTTTCATATTTATGTGGTACAAAATTTGAAAAGTTTGAGGACCTCTGCTTTAAATTAATGAAGCGGATCTTTGCGTTCATTTTGCAACACAGGTAGCGCAGAGGTTCTAATCTGAATCAAAACAAATGTAGGTATTATATATAGGTGAGTTTGTTTAGCTTACAGAACTGGTTCAGTGTGTCTGGCTCTGATAGATGCCAAAAAGAATGTAACAATTGCATGCAGAAATGCAATGGTATGTAGTGGCGACAATTAGTAATTGGAAGCTTTCCGGTTGGCTGGCAGCTGACAACTTTTGATAGAGGCCACAAAAAGAAAAGAAGACATAAACCGCTACGCAATAGGTAGGCAACCGCAAGTACCAACAAACGTAATGATGGTTGCCTATGGTCAGGAGACAACAAAGTGTTGAACATTGAAACTATTTTAAAAGCGTAGATACCTATAAAGATGTTTAATAGATATTTATATTACAAGTACATAAACAAGGGCTTTATTGAATGATGGAGTTTTATACTTACGGGATTATTAGCCGCACAAGTGCATTGATATTTGAATTCATCTAAAACTGTTTTCATATGAATGTGCTCTTCAGGAATAGCAGCTTTTTGTGGACCGATTGTCAACTATGATATATGATTTTTTATCTACTCGTCGAGCACTATAAGATGGACTATACGAAAATGTCGAATTCTTAAGATTTTGCGTTTTCGGAGTGTTTTTTGAAAATTTCAAATGCGTTTCTAAGGCACTTCCGATCGAGCTAGATCAAAAAATTTTACATTTTTGGAATCTACGCTTCAAGGACTGACTATAAGATGGCATAAAAAACAAACATACAAATTTTCCAACTTTGAAAGCCTTTTTGAGGCAAAAACAGACAACGAAATTTTTTCAAATTTTTCAATTTTACAATAGAAAGGGGGGTGCCGAGGACGATTTAGGTCATTTTTTGAACGCCTATTTCTCGACTATCCGAAGAGATAGCTCAAAAATCATGCATTCTATCCTTTCACGCCTTATTATTCTATAAAATATCAATTATTTTAAATTTAATTATCAATAGGTCTCTTCTCTCGTTCTGGTGAGTGATACTAAAAAAACTGGAAACAACTATGATTTTCAGAATTTAATTCTCCTCTTTATCAAAAGGAATTTCCATCTTCTTTGTTTTAATTTCACTTTTATTTAGACTCTCTTATAATTAATAACTTTAACAATCAAATTTTAATTTTTTTTTAATAATCTAATTTGTTTCAAATTTCCTTCAAAAAATTCCCCTTTTTTTCCTCTATTTCAAAAATGACAGACAAATGTCCACCCAAAAATCCTCCAGAAATCTACTACCCCTACCAATGATATAAATGATCACAAATTTTATTAGGACAAGCTAAATTATTAGCAACAAATAGTGTCATTAAATTTGGCCCTACTTTTTACACTACATAATTCCCCCCACAAATTTTTGAGTTTTGGGGCCCCGTTTATCTGTTGGTCCTAGAGCCCCCTCTGTCGAACTTGCGTCACTGTCCCTTGGACTGCTAAGTCATAACAACAAAATTTTGTAGTTTTTCACTATCTAGACACCCTTGACTGTCACTTGCAGGGTTGCCAATCAAAAAATCATGTTTTACCCAACTTCACAGCTGAAAATACCCGATTTTACCCGCTTGAAGTTTTAAAGCGCGCCACATTTGAAAGCAGGTAATCTTCATTTCGAAAATGATGAAAATGAGTGAGCACAATTTGTATATGGTATAATTTATTACATAAAAAACCAAACATAAAATAATTCTGAACAAACACAAACAAAATATATTCAGGTACAAATTATAATGAAAAACAAAGCTAATCCGGTATTCTCCAAATTTCCGATCCAATCATAGTATCAGCGATAGCGCTTCACATCATAGAATATTAGTCAATCGTATCAAAATGCCCGATTTTCACTCGAAATTTGTATACCCGCTTTTCGGGTAAAATACCCCCATATTGGCAACCCTGGTCACTTGCGTACTTTGACACAGAGACAATTGGACGCTGTTATGCATAAAGCATCCAATCCACAAGATATTGAATCTGAGATATTAATGGTTTTGCAAAATGTTATATAAAAAAATCAGGAGCGTAAAATTATCGAATATTAATTTTCTATAAGATAAATTAATTTTTGATGTATTAAACGTAATTAAACAATAGTCATTTACAAAAATGTGAAATACTGCAAAATCAATCCTAGTATTTTGGATCAGTTTTGCGGATTTCATTATATTTGAATTTGGAAAGTGGATTGGATAAGCAGTATATTTTTAATAAAACTAATGATAAAATGGATTGGGTATTTTTTGCAAAATAAAAATAGTTATTTTTTTGATAGTTTGGACGAGTTATCTTATATTTTAGATATTTGTGGATTGGATCGTTTATGCATAACAGCGTCCAATTTATATTCTCTCTGTTGTCAAGCTTTTTTCTTATCATGTCATCAGTCAAAAGTCAAAAAACCAGAGTCTAGCCATCACACCGGAGCATTCACGAAGATAACCGACCAGGTTCTTTATTTATTTGTTCCTAAAATAATAGTGAGAGTGGGAAGTTGCTAATAAATTACCAAAAAAGAAAAATCAAATAACCACTACATCCCCCCCATCGAAAGCGAAAAAACAATTTCGAGTAAAATAACTAGTGAAAATAATGTTTATTGGATTTACAATGGGGAAGACCCTAAAAATAAAAATCCCAATCTTTAATGTCATTTTTACATTCATTGATTGGTTATCATGTTCGGTTATCTTCGTGAGTGCTCTGGGTTGATGGTTAGACTCTGTTAATTAATAACTAAATGATTTATTAAAAGATGTCACTGTAGCGTAGGTAAAATTTTAGTTATTTAATAACAGAAATTTCTGTAACTGCTTTGTTTGCTTTATTAACATTTTGAGTTTAAAAATAAATACTAGATAGTTGTAATTGTTTTAAATACAAGTTTTTAGACGTAATTTAATAATTATCGACTCCTATAAAAATCAAATTAAAAGTGATTTGTTGACTGAAATTATAATAATAAAAATACAAGTAAACATTTTATGCTTTAGAATATTTTTTTAAGTTAACTAGTAATATTTAAAACATTAGATACGTAGAACGATTCTAATAAATTCTTTGAACACCGCTATTTAAAATCTCAAATTATACTTGTTGTAAATAATTGGGTAATTTGTAATAAGTGGTACCTTTCATGAAGTAAGATTCTGTGCTATATATTTAGCCGTTCTATATGTTTAGGTAGATTTCATGCGTTTTATAAATAATAATTTGAAATTTATACACATAAATATCAGTTTTTTTACTACATCTACTAAGATTACTACATCTACAGCGAAAACGGACAAATGGCGACCGAATTTCGGATTTTGTAAATTTTATTTTTCAATTTTCGCAATGGGGGAAATTTTTTATTCGCCAACGGATGAGGATTTTTTTTTCTATTTGATTTAAGCCTTACAAGAACTTGATCCGGCCCTATAGCTGATTGTTGCCCTCCGAGCGTTATGATCTATATACGCACTTGGTGCATAAATAACTATTTTAATTAGGAAACTTCTCCTTTAAAAATCCAATCATACTTATTTTTTCTATAATAATATTAATTATTGATCGATTGACCGTCCATTAATTAGTAAAATAACGGGGTCGCGCACAAAGTTTAAATGTCGAAAATTATTCTTAAAAGTTTTTAAATATATAATGGATTCGTTTCTAGTTAAATAATTAAAAAAATTAAATGCTTTATAAATTTCTCACTGTAATTTATAAAAAAGTGTATATATAATTTATTAAAATGATTATATATTTAAAAGATTTGTCACAGAGGCCTTTTAGGCCCTGAGCTTGATTATTTTCTTTGTTCTTGATCTTCTATATATGTCCCAACCATTTTGAAGTCTCCTCGTTCGTTCTTCTTTCACAATGTTTTGTTCTTCAAATAACTCATATACCTCCTTGTTGTTCTTCTTTCATAAGCATCTTCTACCTATTTCTTTCAATATATCTTCTTCTGAGTTTTTGGTCTTAAGATAATTTTATATGATCTTATATTTCCTCTTCTTGATATTTGTTCACTTCGTAATTTATGATTAGCTTTGACTTATAATTTATTAATATAATTAAAATCCTTTAAATTATAAATTTTGAAGGTCGTTTTATTAAAATAATAATAGCAAACAAAACACAAGGTGTTTGATATGCTACTGCTTAGAATCCCATTAAAATTAATTCGCCATTCTATATGCAAGAGCTTGACGTTGACCCCGATAGCGGAGACTATGTCAACGAACAAATTTTTTTTTTTTTGAAACAGTCAGAAAAATCCACGACTTTTTTGTAACAAAGAAAACTGACGTTTCCCATCTCCCAAACTACAATAAATGTTCGCAAAACATTCAAGTACCTAGATAAATTTTTTGTCATTTTAACTTCAAAAAATCGTCCATAATTGTTTTGAAAAAGCAGATGCGGCTTCGGGAATAGTTTCTTATGCAATTTTTCATATACATATTTATAATATTAAGTTATATAGCATATGCTCTAAGCCCAATAACTATATGTACTAAGCAAGTTCCTATTTTCTATTTATTTATGCATTTATTTCTTTCGGAATAAATAAATAAAATACTAGATTAAATTCCACATAAAGGGACGACTCAAAAAGTGAAGGATGTTAGTGATGTAATCTCGTTTCAAATTTTGTTCTAAATAATGCAATATGTAACAATTCGAATTAAATTTATTTCGCTCCTACTGTGCATTTTGTATATACCGCTGCTTCCAGAGACGGATTTATGCAATAACAGGTAAGCGTGTTTGAGACTCGTTGACTTGGATTTTTTTCTGATTGTTTAAAACCAGCCCTTAGGTCATTTTATTTTCTAATTCCAGAAGAGCCAATAAAAACATACTCTTTTAATTTGTATTATGACGAAAATATTTAGTATATTCCTTCATGAATTAACAAAAAAAAATTATTCATTTCTATAGTTCATAGTGGCTTGTTACTTCAGATACTCTTCCCTTTGAATTATTTCTTCAATTTTTAAAATTTTAAAACTTCCTAATTATTTTAACCTAGATTAACCTATGCATGTTATAAAAGAGTGTAAAATCAATATAGTCATAATATTAATACTTGTTCACGTGATTGCATACGTATCAATTTTTTGATTTTGTATCTTTATGATAAATCAATGTTTTCCTTAATCGATAATTGACCGGAAAAGCAATTGGTTTTTCGAATAATCATTTAGATAAGAATCATAATCTAAATTCCAACGGAAATCAAAATTTTTTTGATGCATACGTCAACGAAAATTCCACAAATTTCATCTGCCGGTAATAAATAATATTTTTAAGTGGTAACTCAGAATTAACGATATTTTAGTAGACTTTCATAATTAGTTTTTAATTATAGAGTGATTGTTGGTTTTCTTAAATCACTTATTATTTTTTTGGATAGTTTGTTTCTGTAAATTTCTATGGTAATGAGCTTGTTATCGCTACAATAAAGGATTTGTAGTAGAGCGTAAAAATAGCGCTTTTGTTAAAAGGAATATTTTTTAATATTTTAACAGTGTGTGCGAGAAACCGTAATTGATTTATTAATAAAACATAATGTTTCGTTTTGTAAAAATTGCCACCAGTTGAGCATTGGTTGCTTTGTAAAGTTGTCAAAACAATGGTCCAGAAAAAAGCTTCCAACTATTTTTGGAATTATTCTGCGAATTTACAACTAATTTTAATCGAATTTTGAATAGAAGCCTTATGGATATTCGGCAACTTTATTATTTTAATGTTATGCTATACTCCTATAAAAATAAATCAAGAAAATAATTATGTAACAATCAATAGAGCACATAAAACAATTGGAACAATATACTAACCTCTGTGCTAAATTCTTTAATAACTTACCTGATCTTTATAAAACCTATTTTCTAATTATAAACAATCTAAACATGTTTAAAAAATATTTTAAGTCATACTTATTTCAAATAAACAGGCACATCATCCATTAACTTATTGAGTCACCTTAAATAAATATAGAGAAAATATACTGATCTTTCTTGCTTTCTTTTAACTAAATTTATGTATCTAATAGAAAAATGTATAAATATCTTATTCCACAGCAATATTTTATTAGGGTAGATTTGGTCCTGTCGCCATATTTTGGTCCCAATAACCTGCCCTTAGCATATGTCTCAATAGTTATGAATCACCGTTATATAGGGCGAGTCAAAACTCCCAATGATTGATGTCTCCTTTTTTTCGTTAGAAACATTGATATTTGATAAAAAATAACAAAATAAGGTTGTGAAGATACTTTTTCGAAATAAAAATTTTATAAGACGAAGTTATTTCAAATTTTGATCTAAAAAAGTAAGTATATGGTACCTAAATGAATTTATATGTGTGAGGTTTTTTTTATCAGCATTTGTTATAATAAAAATCAATTAAAAAAGTTAATATGTTACGTTTTTGAGAGGTCGTATGAAATTTCAAATAATAAATTACATATTTTTTGAAAATAATTAATAATTTTATTAAATTAAAAACATAATTTTATAAATATATCACAACAGATATGTGAGATTTAGGAAAATATTTTGTATTTTTTAATAAAGATTATTTTAAAAGTCATCTTTCTATCTTCGAATTTTACAACGAATCTATAAGCGATTTTTTACAACTCATAAAATTAAAAACAAAAGAAAATTTCACATTTGTTTATGAAATATCTAAGTAATTAAAAACAATGAAAAATATTTGGGGTTAAAGCCTGTTCATGACCCTGACAAATGGCAAGGTTATTTAAGCCAAATATAAGACATATACTTAGCTATATATTTAAGAGGGGCCTTGCCACTGCCGACCTCGTTTTCAGTTGGCAATACTGAATATGCATAAAAATTTGACGATTTTTTGGAGAGTTAATCTCGAGAACGGAATTTTTGTTTGTGGAAATATTTATACCCGTTATAGCTTATACCTTGGAATAGGACATCTCCTTTTTTGAGTCAATTTTAAGGATTAATAAAAAAGATATCAGCCATTTAGTGGAGGTGTGTTTTTGACAGTTTTGACAATTTGTGATCACCAATTTTAACGTGAAAAGGAGATGTCCTAAATGAAGGATACAGAATTAATTTCCGAGAATACCAATTCGCAAAACTTTATAATTTTTGAGATTAACTCTCCAGAAAAAAAAAATTTATGTAAGTTGCCTATATCCCAGTAAGATTTTCTCTTTCCATAGTTCAGGCGTTTTCCGCCTCACACTTTGAGACAGTGGCGCTTTTTGGTTTTATTTTGAACGATGTATGCAACCAGTTTTACGAATACGAATAAAGAAAATTTAGATGTTTAGAACTGACATTTTAGGTTATGTTGGCTAATTTATTATTTATTCGTGTGTTTTGCAATTTTTTTTTGATGAGTAAATTAGTATTAATTAAAACCAGTTCTTCAGTTTAAAGTATTTCAATTAATGCCGTATACCTCATGTAGGGCATGTTTCACTTTAAAATTGGTGATCAAAAGCACACCTTCCACTAAATGATTAATATGTTTATTATTCTTTAAAATTTGTTGAAAAATGGAGATGTCCTATTCCAAGGTGTAAGCTATAACGGGTAAAAATATTTCCACGAACAAAAATTCCATTCTCGAGAGGCTGTTCAAAAAATCTTCAATTTTTATGCATATTCGAAGGAAGTCGTCAGTGTTAAAAATTAGTGATATGGAGAATGTGCAATTCAACTATAACAGTTTTTTGTGATTTTTATTCGTGCATTCAAAATAGTGTCTGCATAGTTGGGAATCACAGACATTTGCAGAAATTAATATTTACAGTATGTCTCACATATTAACCCGTCCATGGGACTCTTGATGTAGGTTTGTTACACATTTTATTTGATATTATGTCTTTTGTCCATTGCTAAAAAGCAATGCAGTTTTTTCATAGTGTATTGTTTTGTTTTTGTTTTAGTGAATAACTGTAATTAGGTACTTTTAAATAAAGAAATAATTATTAATTATTCAATTTATTTTCTTACAAAAATGATTTTATAATATTTAATGATTTACAATAAAGTTAACATTAAAGAAATGAGTTTACGATTAATACATGCAAGCATATTAGAACTAAGAATCTGAAATAAATTTATGATTAATAAATGCAAGTATTCTATTTGAATGTACTTACTAAGGGTCACAATTACAACACACCAATGTTGCCGTAATGCCCGCAACCTCTAAATTATCAATGACTAAAAAGCTTTTTTAAAATAAATGTACATATTATATTTTCCATTTAAAATATTTTGGAATGTAATATAAAAACGCTTTTCATATAAATTCATATCGTATATTGATAATAAAGAAATATCTAGGTAGGTATTTTCGACACTGTTCTAATGCTGCGGTAAATAAATAAAGTATAAAGTTTAGTATGGATACTAAATACGTGTCACTGGTTTTTTGGGTAAAATTTTAAAGTAGGTTTATTGTTGTATATTATTCTTATATGAAAAATCACACTGAATACAATGGTGACATTAAAAAATTTATAAATAGCCGTCTCCATTATTAAAAGCGATCGTTTGTGAGCATTTTAATTTTTCAACCCTATTTTTTGGACTTTTGAACGAAAATGGTGACACGGACAAAAAAAATTTCAAGGGATGAAACATGAACAATTTATCATAACCCATGGTTTAAGACTTGCAGCGATTTTTTATCTGTAACCGTTCAATTGTTATATACAAATTAATGCTCCAACATTAACAATTTTTTTTATAAAAGGACTTGCAGATAATTTATTGTGGTTACAATGTTGCATTTTGTTCATAGAACGCAGTTTTTTGTGTCGATAACTCATGTATTCTGCAATTGTTTAAACAAATAGATATTGATAAAAACATTTTGCGTTTGGGGCCGCCAATTATTTATTAATTCATTTTTTAAAAAAATTCTTGCTTCACCTTAAAGATTATACATTTATATAATTCTCAATTTTCGTATGAATCCATTGATGTTTAAATATTTTTTTTATGTTAGAAATATTATTTTCCGAGCTCCATTCCTATCTGATGTATTTAATGAGATTAGTCGCGTGGCAGCGCTATTCATATTAAAATAAACGGATTTATACGAAAATAATTGAAAATTAATTAAATTAATAAAATATAAACTCTATTTTAATGCTAGAAAAAAAATAGTAAACAAAAAAAATGAAATTTCCTAAAAATAAAAAATAAAATTTCTGTCGAGGCTGAAGCAGGTATCGAACTCATGACAAATGGATTATTAGCGCTCTCTGCGACAAGACCAATCGTGAAAATAAAGAAAATTTATTCTCTCAGATTCCTTAGATATCCCAAATAATATATTATATTTTAATACTAGCAGCGCCACCTAGGATACAGGAGATTCACTGAAGTCTTAAGATATCTATCTCTCTTCATTATTGCAGAAAGACAGTGATAAAAGATAAAGATAAAAATGGGGATTTTTGGTGTTTGTAGTTTGGCATACCTATCGCGATGCCCCTCTTAATGAAAGCATCATAAAAATAAACTGTATAATAAAAAAGAATTATACGAAAAACCAACAATAACAAACATTGTGTCAGTATTTCCGCTTATTCTATATTCATAATTTTTCCCAAATATTTCCCATTTGATTGATGTTTGTTAATAATTTTCTACCGTCATCGGAACATTTCCAAAAGTAGTACGGACTTGTAATTACCCTTTTTTACCAAACATTAGGGGAACGTGGGGGAATATCGACTACTTAAGAAAATATTATAATTCCTTGCATGAATATACTACAAAAATGTATAGATTTCTAGCAAATAAAGAGGCTATATCAAATTTATCGAAAGTACCATATTTTTTGATAAATCAGGTTAACCAAAAATCAAAAAGAATCGGGTAAAATCGACCAATCTAGTCGATATTACCCAAATTGTGACGCTTAACCTTAAAGGCCCCCATACACGATCAAGTTTGTCAAGCAAGTTTGAGGTTCCTGCGAACCCACCCACTATACATTCAAGTTTGTCAAACTTAGTAGACAAGAAACAAATTCTTATTAAAAGCAAGGAATATATCAAAATGGTACAAGCAATGGTTACTCAAAAGAGCACAGTATACACACTTAAATCTATTAGCCTCAACACTGGCATAATTTTATAGATCTATTGTGGTTATCACTTGTATCCCCGAAAAGTGATGGGAAATTAACTACAAGTTTAACAGTTTGGTTTGATGGAACCACACACCGTCAAACTTAACTGACAAGCCTTCTCACCAACAACTACTTTTCACGCAAAAACAGAAAAGTATCAAACTCATAATCAAGCCATCAAACTCACACACTTCAATCACACACGCTCCAACTAATTTGTCAAGCTGGCTTGACAATCCTAGTTTGTCAAACTTGTTTGATCGTGTATGGGGGCCTGTTTATTTGAGAGATAAAGAAGTTATTTGGGAGATAAAGGTATTTTGTTTGGGGATACAGACAGCTTATTTCTTATTTGAGGGATAAAGACATTATTGGAAGCATAAAGGTATTTTATTTCAGAGTTAGAGATCATTTGAGGGTAAAGGTGTTTTGTTTGGGGATAAAGACAGATTATTTCAGAGATAGAGATCATTTGAGGGTTAGAGGTGTTTTGTTTGGGGATAAAGACAGTTTATTTCAGAGATAGAGATCATTTGAGGGATAGAGGTATTTTGCTTAGGGATAAAGACAGTTTATTTGACAGATAAAGAGATTATTTGAGGGATAAAGACATTATTTGAAGGATAAAGTTCGCTATTTGGACTCGACGGGGGATTCTTCGAGAGGAATTTTGAAGTGGAGAGATATGGCGCGATATTACCCCGCGGTCGATATTCCCCCACGCTCCCCTACGAGCTACAATTTTCATAACAACTTTTTTTTCAAAAAAATTAATAATTTCATAAAAAATTGTGAAAAATTAAATCGGTTACCCATTCCATAAAAAAAGGCCTCGTTTAAAAAGGCTAACTCGAAAAATTTATTATTTAAACAATTCCCAAGTGCGAACAAACTTCTAAAAAAGCACGTGGAGTTTAGGTTAGGTCAAGTCGGCTAGAGCAAGGAGTGGGGATGATTTATAAAAGTTTCCTCAGTTGAACAATTTAAATCTTGGTTAGCACGGCGCGAACTTACTGTACCGAATAGATCGAACTCTTGAAGGATACTCAACTGGTAGTTTACCATCAAGTTTTTACTTTCATTATTTCGCGCTGAACGCGATTTTTGACTACAGACTTATTATAAGAGTTGGTTTAAGTGTGATTTTTGTGACTGTGATAAATAATACTAGAATATAAGGTGAGTCTAGGCATTTAATTTTATCTTATCTCAAAAGTGTATTTACAATAATATTGTTGGTATTTGGAAATCGTTTTATCCTATATTTTGCTTAATAAATTTGGATATGGGGCTTAAAGTTAAATTTTTGTTCTGAAAATTTGGCTAAATTCATTGTTTGGGTAAAAAATAAGAATTTTTGATAATTTGAGTAAATACGTCTTATACGCGATATTAAATTTTTATGACAATTTTCTTATTAAATTTCAACGTTTTACGTACAAAAATTTAACCCCAAAATGTTAACCGTTTTCGAGATATTTACATTTTTATGTTGTACTGCGTGTTTCTAAATATTTGAATGTTGTAAATGCGTCCATTTTTTTAATATTACGTTTTAGCTTATTCCTAACTTTTTGGCGCCATTTTTGAAGGTATAAAGCACAATAATAAACAAAGAAAAACCATCTCCAATAAAATTGTTACTAGTGGCCTTTTACCTGCTGTATCCAGAAGTTATTCAAAAGTTATCTAAATAATATATACCAGCAAGAATGAATGACGTACTTAGCGGTGATTGTGGGGTACCACAAGGATCTGTTCTTGGTCCCATTATATTTAATATTTATATTAATAGACTATTTTCGGAAACAATTTAGGAAACAGTAGGAATAAACTGGAATTATTTGAAAATAAAACCAGAAACTGAGTTTTCTATTATTTAAAATGTTTTTTCTGAAAATTCTCATGAATATTTTTATTAAAAACAGTAATTTAATTCCCCGATGTTGTTTCTTTGACATTTGGTTTATTATTAAAAATAAGGAAGGTTAACGTTTAGTTATTTAAAAAAAAGGCGGTTAGATAGTATTTTGTACGAAATATGACCAGTTTTCCTAACCACAAATTCGCGGTCTGAATCTTTTAAACCTTTATCACTGTCTATATATGATTATTAAAGTAGATGTACCATCAATGTGCCTTCCATTTATTGAAAAAAATATCTTTATAAGTGTAGTGACAATTAAAATAAAATTTATAAATTGAAACTTTAAGATCGAATATTAAATATGTTGTATCTGCTTTAAAAGAAACGAAATAATTGATCATTTTGAGTTTTACCTCAGTCGAAGATAAAAAAATATTGCCCCATTGTTTTGTTTATTTATAATTGTACTAATAATAAATTTGATTGATTTATTTCTCATAAATATTGTGTCGGTAGATAAAAATATATGCCTTAACAAGTTTGGGAATTTTTTAATATGTTTATTTCGATTAATATGCGGTATTTTTCTTTTTAAAAAACAATTATACCCTATAATTTTCTAATAAAATTATTATAGGAAGTATGTGTCGAAACATGAATAAAATGTTCGTTAATTATAGGTCCCTACGTATTTAGAAGAATTTTAGCCCCAGGCGATTATTAGAACATTTATTTTTTCTAAAGGTAAAATATTATTATCAATAACAACTGTTATTATTTTAGTAATAAATCTTAGATGAATATGAATATGACATCGAATATTTTTAATTGGTTTTTGAATAAACAAACTAACAATGAGTAGGTGGAGGAAACAAATTTTCTCTCCTGGGGCATCATATAATGGAGAAAGTGGGTCAAATGTTCCAATAGAGTCAATTAGGGAATTTTTTTAAAACTTAGCTACCTAAAAAAATAATTTTGTCTTTAAGAAAACGTTTAAACAACATTTTTACACATCTTTTATAATTTTATTTAGAAACCTTGCTGATTGAAAACCGACTGCGATATTACAAATCTTTCTTCATGAAAACGTTTCACCATGTTTCTTAAACAACTTTTCCAAAATTTGAAACTTTTGCATAATCCAGTCTTAAATTAGTGGGGATATAAATGCAACCAACCATGTCAAATCTCCATAAGAGTAAATATTGACTTTAAATCGTCGCGAATTAAAAACTAATTAAGATATTATCTATCTGTTGATGGGGGTGTAAGATCACATATATTTTCTACATCACCTAGTTTTTAATTGTTTTCCATCAAAAAAATCCGAGGCAAGTCATGTTTACTTATTGTTACTGATACATATAGAACATCTCATAACGGTTCAAATAATAAATAACAGAACCATTCCTTCCTGTTTAAAAAAGATCTTAAAATATTCTCAATGAATCAAAATTAATGACTATGAAAAATAAACTTGTTTCTACTTTGCGTACTAGAAATGATTTAAAAGTAAAGGTGGAAGAAAATAATTCTCCTGCTGTCATAAATTCAGCAAGATTTTTGGAGTACAAAAAAAAATACCTTGTTATCAAGGATTTCTTGATCGTTGGTTATAAATAGCCTGAAAAATTACAGCACAGGTAAAAAATACTATTTTGGATAAAGTAAATTTTTCAGAACCTGTTTTAAATTTGTATTTATTATTAAAGCATTAAAAAAGAATTATATATATTACCATAGAATGTAGTAAAATTTTTACGAATATAATTATTTAAATAAAAATTTCACTTTTTATAACATAAAGATGTTTATTTTTTGTGCTTTACCTTGTCACACAGGGACGCTCCTGTTTTACCTGGTTATTAAAGAACCATGTTGTAAAATCTTTTTTGAAAATCCGGCTCGAAGGACCAATGGCCAAATCCTATAATTGATCTACCGTTCGTTTCGTGTATTCTTTGTGTGACCGTTACGTAGACGTATCATCGGTGTCGGCCAACTTCATAATAGACATTATATCTGCCTTATTTTCTTCGATCGACCGATTTGCGCTCTCTTGAAATATAATTTTAAATTCACATCGTATCATTTTATAATTAATGAGAAAAGAAATATTTGTTTAAAAAAAGATGATAACTATAAGAAAAATAAACCATCTTCCCATCAGACTTTTATCCAGACTTACACTCTATCCAAATCCGAGAGGCCAACGTAAACATTGGAGACACGCAGTGATCACGCCAAGCCGCAGAGTCTGGCAAAGTTTATATATAATATAAACTTTCGTGCAATTAAGCTCCCTCCTTATTGCATCTACTTTTCTACCTATATATAATTTGTTGTTGCTGTTTATTGATTTACATTCTGTTCTTTTAGTGTTAAGAATTGTGGATAGTAATTATTTTTAGTTTTTGAGTTAATATATTAAAAATGGATGTGTAAATCATTAAAACCACGAAGGGTGTGTTTTGTATAAAGGATATAGCTTTTGAATGAAAAAAAAACAAATAAAGATGGTTCGACTTTTTGGAATTGTATGAAAGAAAAAACTGTAAGATTTCGAGAAAATATTATTGTAGAGAACAACAGAATAATTAGAGAAACCGATCATATGTGTAATCATAACGTTGCAGCGACAGAAGTGAGAAATTGTGTCCTAATTGCAGAAGTAAATGTTCTTACAAAATTAATAAGAAATTTTATAATTTTATAAAACGTTATGGTATGAATTTAACATTAAATAAGGCAAGTAATTTATTTCTGAAGCTCATAGTGGTTTCATTGTTAGTTCAATTTCTCTTCTCATGGAATAAAAATATGTCAGCAATATAGGACACCGAAAAAGATGTTGAAATTGAAGATGTCAAAATCTGTTTCCATCATATTTTTGTGACGTTTCTGGGAATTATGTTACCTATAAACGTTTGAAGTCTTGATGTATTTGGACTCTTTTCTAAGATAAAGTGGAAATTGCGAAATGGATCATCGAAATAACCGCACAACTAGCTCAAAGATGGAATAATTAAGTTTTGATACGAAAGGGACCAGGAGAAATTGGACGATATATGGAGAAATATCTCTTATGAGTGGTTGGATTTTGATACTCTGATAAAAGAATTCGCTGACGTCCAAGCCATAGACGGTTCATTGACTTCATAAAACGTTAACGACGATATAGGAAGCTAGAAGTAGAAGATCGTTGCATTTCAGGTCGATGTTGATGCAGTAAGGAACCTGGGCTATTAGATTTTAGATTAGCCTATCAATCGTGTGAAGTATCAGGGGTATGAATATATTCAAAGATGCGATTTTACACTTTTTCTTTTATATTCAAGGAAGAATTTTGACATAAAACTAATTGTTTAAATTACAAACATTAAATATTACATTTTTAAAGCAACGTGAAAATATTTTTCAACTTGTGGTGTGAAATAAAATTTTCCCACAACTATTTCAGTAGGCTACTTTGTTACTTGGGTAATATCTTATGCAGAAATCGGAAATGCAGAAAATAGTGTATCAGTGTGTATAAAAAAATATACTCGTATTAAGATTCATTACAATTAAGACATAATGTAGAAGTGTTTTAATCTTTTAATAAATAAAGTACCAGATAAAGATATAATCTCTAAAATGCTATTTTCGAGCGGTAAAACCGCTTTAGGCTATTTTTTTCTCGCACTCTTCTAATCGATCTTTCGAACTGTATCTATTATTAAATGTGATAAATATTTCTAATCGACATTCTATCATATAGCACTTTCCATTTTCTTTAATAGTCGCAATGCGAACTAGTAAATTGACACACTTTTAACGCACTTGCAATTATTATAAAACAGGTTTTTAGTACCACTTGTTTGCACTGCTACGTACCGTGCCTACTCTGATAATATTATTGAATGCCACTGGCAGTATTGATTGATTTTGGTACTGAGGCGTGACCTTGGAAGATGTTATTTTTCTTGTTTTTCAATTTAGATTTGGCAGATTTTTGTAGTTTCGTTGAAAACTCAAGCGTGTTGCTAGATGCATGGGTCATAAATGGTACTTAAAAATTAATACAAAATAAATAAAAAATTGTGGTAAGTTCACACAATAATTTTTTTTAATGAAAAATAGGGAGAAGAGGAGGAAGAAAATTAGAAAAAATTTTACTTTACAGCACATTATTAATTTGAAAACTATAAATGTCTCAAAGGAGATTGGGGAGGGGGAGGGGGCAACGGCGTCGACTGTTAGGGTTATATATATAAAAGTTTAATATTTTGGGTTTGTTGATATAAATGGACCTAGAATCTACACAAAAAATTCAAAAAAAATTAAAATTTGGTTTACGCAGAATGAATTTTGTATAAGAAACGATTGGCAATGTCACAATTACCGAAAAAAATGTTTGGGCCATGTTTGAGGTAAAAAGTGAGTTTTTTAGGATATAAATGGACCTAGAATCTACAAAAAAAAATCAAAAAAATTAAAATTTGGTTTACGCAGAATGAATTTTGTCTAGAAAACGATTGGCAAAGTCAAAATAACCGAAAAAAATGTTTGGGCCATTTTTGAGGGAAAAAGTGAGTTTTTTAGGATATAAATGGACATGGAATCTACAAAAAAAATTCAAAAAAATTAAAATTTGTTTACACAGAATGAATTTTATATAAAAAACGATTGGCAATATCAAAATTACTGAAAAAAAAAATGTTTGAGGTAAAACGTGATTTTTTAGGATATAAATGGACCTAGAATCTGTAAAAACAATTAAAAAAAATTAAAATTTGGTTTACGCTGAATTAATTTTGTCTAGAAAACGATTGGCAATGCAAAATTTCCCGAAAATAAATTTGTGGGCCATTTTTGAGGGAAAAAGTGAGTTTTTAGGATAATGGACCTAGAGTCTACAAAAAAAAATCAAAAAAATTTGGTTTACGCAGATATGAGAAATATTCTCTCATTGCCGGACTTGGGGGAGGGGGGGGGGGAATTGCCCCTACTGACCCCCACTCCTTGGAGCCGTCGTTGAATGTCTTGTATTTGAAACCCTCAAAAAAGGAGAATTTTGGATCTAGAACTGATTGAGAATATCGAACATTTATGAAAAGAAAAAAATTTACGAAAAAAACCTTTAAAAAATAAGGAAAATCAACCAAAAGATGGAGTAAATCACGTCAGTTCATAAAAAAATGTTTTTTTTAGTTAAAAATATATTGATAATCTAATTTTAGATTTAAAAATAAAAAATGAAAAATTTGTTTTATGGAAAAATAAGGAGAATTATCGAAAATTGCGAAAAGCGTGGATAAATGATGCCAAAACATACAAGGAAAAATTTGTTGTTTAAAAATACATAGAAAAATTCATTTAATTACATTCTGAAGTCAATCCTGCATTTTAAAAAAAATTTAAACGTCACAAAAAATATAAAAATATGTAATAAAAAAATAGAAATTTGAAAATCTAGGGAAAACGGTAAAAAGAGATAAAAAAATTGTCAAAATTTAATACTTTTTTTTTAACAGAAGACATGAGGAAAATTGCGAATAAAAAATATGAAAAATATTGCGCCTTTCTTCAAAAATACAAAAAGAAATATATTCGACTATAATTTGATTTCAATCCATGATTTCAAGTCGAATTTGTATTAAATAAAAATTGCCACTCACCGTGATTAACGAATTTTAAATATTTTTCACTTGTTACCATATTTCGTAACTTTTTAGTATTAATAATCGATAGAACATTGAATAAACTTAAAAATTTCCAAATCGAATTGTTAATTTTCACGGTCACCATCACGAATTGACCTTTCCTGTTAAACAAAATGCCTAAAGATTGGGCTTAATGAGATAATTTATGGATTTTGGCACCTATTATATATTGTGACGTAACATCGGTAAAATTTTGAATAAACATTTGAATCGTTCCGCACCTTGTCAGATCTCTAGATGTATATTTAAAAATCTTTACAGAACTATTTCTTAAATATCTATCAAAGACATGACCTTTTTTCAATTGTCACAGGAGTTTACTTTTAATTTTCCCCGCTAGCCTTCATACTTTTCTTCTTGCAGAAAAAAATGTCGTTTATCTGAGTTCCTCAACTTAATGTTAATTTATTTAATTCTATTTACGTGGACTTAGAAAGATAAAATTAATTGCAAGAACATCAACATGCTAGGACAACTTTTGTAGCGACAAGTTGATTTAAAAATGAAGAAGACTTGATTAAAACGAAAAAAAAAAAGTAGTTTTATAGCACAGTAGCGTTCATAGAAATTTGTTGTTTGGTGTAGATAACTTTAAAACAACTTTAATTTAGAAAAAATAGAAAAATCTGCGCTATAAATGGCATTAAATCAGCACTTTTATCGTTATACGACATCGATTTTGTTTTTGGATTAAGTAATATTTGTCAGTCTCGCGTAATGTCAACAATCATTGGTGCTAATACATACAAAGTGTTTACACAACTCAAAATATCAGAAAATAAAAGTACTGTCTTAAAAAAATTATACACAACCAAAACGGGATATAATAACTAAAAAGTTGACGTTTGTTTTTTAGTGGCATCTGAATTTGTTTTCAAATCAATCAAAACTGTATATCTATCTGTGATTTTGTAATAATTGAATGTATCCACATTTTTAGAACGGACGACGTGATTATTTCTTTTTTTTGTAAATAATGATTGCTTGTCAGGTCCCAATTATTATTTTTATTCCGTAAATAGATATACGAATTTGTAAATTTACAATAAAAAGTACAAATTTATGAAGAATTTTGTAATTATTCTAACGGATTTTTTCTTTTTGTTTCAAGTAATATAATTTCTCGAAAGTTTTATTGACTTTAATTGGAATTTTTTATGATCGTCAAATGTTACTCATACGAATAATTTGACAGATACGGGGCCTTAATTATCTAGATTAAATTGTTACAGTTCAGAGGCGTTACAAAAAAATTGTGTCTATATTTTTTTAAATACCGAATTTAAAAGCCAAAGTTTGCATTTTTGGGAATTTGACATAATTTTTTTAAATCCCTACCAATTTAAAACTAATTTACGTAAAAAATTTTGAGTAAGTATGGAGAAAAATATTTTTTTGAAAACAGAATTTTATAGATTCAATTGGCGAGTAGTTTTTTGAAAATACTCGATGTATAAATTTTAAAAAGTTTGATTATTATATTTATAAAAGATGTTTTTTATATTTTCCTCTTGTTGGTTTGAATTTAGACTATCAAACACTAAGTAAGGAATTTTGCCATCAAAAACATGTAAAAAATCACATATACAATAAATTTGGAATCCAACATAGTTGACCATATTTATGTTGATGTCAGCAAGCACGAAATGTTTACATTTGTAATAATAGCTGCTATTTTTATTTAATAAAAGAAGTATCAGCCATATTACGCTGCCTTCTAAAACGTGTATATTTTTTATAGGTACTGAAAACATCAAAAGATATTATAACCTAATCAACAACGTGTAAATACATGTAATAATAACTTACGCCTTGAAATTTAACGAAATATTAAAAACAAAAGTGTCAAAAGTTCAAAGTCTTCAGCTACTTTTCTGTAGAAAACAATAATTATTATATTTAAAAATATAAAAGAAAAAATGATATATTTCGACTAAAATCGCTCTCGAAAACCTGAATCTGCATCATTCCGATTTACCTTTAACAGGTAGAAGTACAAAGATCATACTCATTAAACCAGAGGCTGCCCTTGAATCATTTCTTTTCGCGGTTCGCAATTCACGTGAAAAAAATTTTTAAGGTCGTTTACTCAGAATTGACAATTCTTACTACTGTCCGATTTCCATTCACTGGGTATATCTCTAAATATAATTTAACTGCATTAAAATGAAATTATACAGCGTGTTTCATTGAGAAACCGACATACGTTAACTGTCATACTGTCAATATCGAATATCGAGCTGATAATAGTCAATTTTCTACCCCTCAAAAAAGGTCATACATTTTGGAAACTCTGATATACAGATTTGGGAATTCAAGAACAAATTGATTATTTCAGAATAAATTGGCTTGTGTGAAGGCATTCTTGGAGATTGGATAGTAGATATGGTGCTATTTATTATATTTTTTTAAGAGAAACTCTGCCTCATTTTTTTAACAATAAGAAACAACTGGATAGAGGGAACTGAACACAATAAATGGCCTGCAGAAGAATTAATGCTGCTTCAAAAAATATTTGTGGAAGTTTCTCTCTCTTTTCTTATTTTTTTTTGTCACTCTAAGCAAGTAGCAAGTAAATAAAGCAGATTTTTAGACGATTGACGTCTGCGATTTCTTTTAATACTTGACAATTATTATGATTGTATCTTTCATCTTTCCGCTACAAAAGTTGTAATCTATTTTTTGACCTTGCGAAATCGTATTAGGAAGTCTAAACTGGTTTTTTACAACAATAATAACATCGCAAGACATGTATGCCACTCAATTTCGTACGGGGTTCAACAAACGTCTTTGGTGTAGAGATTTTTTTTGTATTTGAATGTTGCACATATTTGTGGCATATAATAAATAATCGTGTCTTCAAAATGTTACGAGGTTAAAGTTTATCAAAGAGAAGATAGATTAACAAGAAAAATCACTAAGATATACCTCTCGGATAAATGTCATTGTGATTAAAGAAAACGAAATGATGAATCCTTCACCTCCATATTCAAACTTTAAAAACAAACAAACTTTCTATTTGCGTATTCATTATACCTTCTAAACAAAAATTTGTTATTCTTTTTTTGATGGCAATCATCGAGAGCTAGATGAGAAGAAAAAATGCGTGTGTGACTTGGAGGGAAAATTGCACAATAGAATGACTAGTTGACATTTTTATTTCCAATTTTATGTTAAGGTCAATTTGAGCTCGCTATAAAAGACTGGTTTCTAATGCGTTTTGACCATAAATTAAATTATTTTTTTAAATGTGGAAATATTGTTGACGAGTCATTCTGAATAGCGTAGGTTTTGTAAAAAAAAAACAACAATTTAATCTTTAATGGTCTCTCCGAAAAATTTCAGCAAACCAATAGAGCAAAATAAGATTAAATGGTTATTTTTCGATTTTATTTTCGAAAAAATATTCATTTTTTTTAATGAGCACACATAAACATTTTTAGATGTGCTGCCATCTATGATGCAAATTGTGTATGCAACCCCAATACATCGGGAATTATTTGCTTTAAAAATTGTCAATACTCTCTTCTAATCATAGATGGCAGCACATCTAAAAATGTTATCTTATAGCGGATATAGCTATTGACTTGTACGAGTTTGGAATTTTATTTATTGGATTTGAAAAGCCTAACTGACGAAGCCGAAAGGCAGAAACCGGTCTTAGGATGTCGAATCTGATAAATTAAATTCCTTACTCGTTTTCTAACATAAACATTGTCAATTTCAATGCCACGCGTATGTTCCACTTGGCCTTTAATTATGAAATCGGTCATTTAAAACTATTTTGATTGATGTAATTTAAAAAAAAAATGCGACAAATTTGCCCACTTCGTCTAAATGCAACGCTGCGAAATCGAGTAATTGAAGATATTTATTTAAATAACATCAGCGGCGTACTTCGTACAACTTGAAGGGTGTCAAATTTAGAATTTTACTGCATTTTTGTAATTCCCCAGAAAAGTCTTAGTTATTTTTTTATTTTTCAAATTTTTTGAAAATTCCCAAAAATTTAAAAAAATTTCTTATAATTTTGGAAAGTCCCTCATATACAGAGTGTCCAATTAAGTCGTATACGACTAAAAAAAAATTGATATATGATGTTTGCAATTTAGGTTTTAGCCCATGCACAACTTTTTATCAAGAATAACTTTTTTCCTAAAACAAATAATAAAAAAGTTTTCCATATGGTGCCGACTTAATTGGACACACTGTATATACATTTCTACATATTTTTATATTCTTTATGCTTTTTATAAAATTCCCCACATTTAATTATTAATAGAAAGATCTTTTATGTACTTTTTAAAATATCGTAAAATAGTAGGCATTGATTAAAAAAATTTGGACACCTTAAAAAATGCAATCTGGAGATGTGCTGACATTTTGAAGTTATTTTAAATCAAGTTTTCTCTACTCCCCTTAAATTTTCGATTATTTTACCTTAATAGGGTTACGCTACTGGGTTTGCATTATTGGATTAGTGGAAATTATCGTTTATTTATTTAAATAAGAATACCTAACAAATAATTTAGTAAGATGTAATAACATTAATGCTTAGCACATCCATTTTCACTTGCGATATCATGTCACTTGAATTTACACGCTCTTTGTTTTCATACCTACAGCGTAGTTGTGACTTTTCACCATTGCCGTAACAGTAGTAAAATCCAAGGACTTTGCTCATCGTCCTTTTTGTTTTTCAATCGTATTTTATGTCTTTCCGAACTGATTCACCAGGAAATAAAGTTAGAGAAATTAAAATTCCAAATAAATATAATTTGTAAATTTTTCGTAAGTAATAGCATAATTTTTCCGAAGAAAATCGAAAAAACACGTTGCTAAGTAATATTTTAACCAGAAGCATGAGTGCTGGTGGCAACAAAAATCCATTTTGGGTCCTATACGCTATAATAATACATTATATATTATTAATTTAAGTGTACTATGACTAACATCAACGTTTTTCTTTTGAAATTGAAGGTTCATTTTACCTATAAATTAATATAAAAAAATGACACTTCCGTTATTGAAATTCTACGATAAAAAAAAAGTTATTATGAAGTTTATTATTATCAATTGCAGTAATTTAATAAGTAAAAGTGTAATTTACGGTAAAATTGTGCAATTGTTCTCAAGGTGTATAAATATATAACACTTATTAGTAATTACTTCTAATATAACAACTAAAAGTGTTTTATATTGGCTGTACAAATTAGTCGTATTGTACAGTCGGAAAATTTCACCCCTCAAACTTATGAGGCTCGATACGCCCCTGATGGCTACGGCTGTTATGAATGGTTGTTGTTTACAGTGATGAAAATGTCAAATGTCGAATTTTGTGTTACCAAGCAACATTTGCGAACTAATTGACCACTGCATAAAAATTGTAAAATTATGTTTTTGATTTGTTTAAATTTGCATTCAAGAATCAAATGCTTAACCTTGTAAATATATTCATAATCGATGCAAAACCTTTATATAATACCGTTACTATTGTTCTAAACAATTATACAAAATGGCATTGTACTGGTTTAGAAATACAGTGTTTTTTTGGACAGCTTTGTACATTTTTGCTTGATTTTTTTTTATTTTATAGATAAAGGATCCGCACATGCTTATAACTAAATGAGAAGTTCAGAAATTGTCCAGGAAAATATGAATTTTTTGGTCAAACATTGACAATATTCGAGTGGGTATAAAAAATTATAGTAGGCCTTATGACATATTTAAATATAGTTATAAGCATCGAGACAACCTTTCCCTATAAGCTCGTAAAGAAAATTTCAAAAAAAATATACCCTTACAAGTCCATTTTTACCGACCAGGATGTGGCGCCCCTACGGATTATTATTGAGATTACTCAAAGTTCGGTAAAGATAAAATACTTTCACTTATTTAAATGTTTACGAGGGGTAGACAGATGGGCGAAGAATTATAATTTCTCTGGAATATTAAATTATTAGTAAACCAGTAAGGAATTTTAATTTATTAGATTCGACATCCTAAGACCGGTTTCTGTCTTTCGACTTCGTCAGTTAGGCTTTTAGAATCCAATAAATAAAATTCCAAACTCGTACAAGTCAATAGCTATATCCGCTATAAGATAACATTTGTAGATGTGCTACCATCTATGGTAAGAAGAGAGTATTGACATTAAATTTTGACTGAATCTAGTCAAGATGTCACTCTCTTCTTTTTATCCCTTTCAGAGATTAATACAAAGTGAGTAAACCAGTAAGGAATTTTAATTTATCTACAAATGTTATCTTATAGCGGATATAGCTATTGACTTGTACGAGTTTGGAATTTTATTTATTGGATTCGAAAAGACTAACTGACGAAGTCGAAAGACAGAAACCGGTCTTAGGATGTCGAATCTAATAAATTAAAATTCCTTACTGGTTTACTCACTTTGTATTAATCTCTAAAAGGGATAAAAAGAAGAGAGTGACATCTTGACTAGATTCAGTCAAAATTTAATGTCAATACTCTCTTCTTACCATAGATGGTAGCACATCTAAAAATGTTATCTTATAGCGGATATAGCTATTGACTTGTACGAGTTTGGAATTTTATTTATTGGATTCGAAAAGACTAACTGACGAAGTCGAAAGACAGAAACCGGTCTTAGGATGTCGAATCTAATAAATTAAAATTCCTTACTGGTTTACTCACTTTGTATTAATCTCTGAAAGGGATAAAAAGAAGAGAGTGACATCTTGACTAGATTCAGTCAAAATTTAATGTCAATACTCTCTTCTTACCATAGATGGTAGCACATCTACAAATTAAATTATTAGTAAAAGCTCTTCTTTTTGGATATTAAAACCACTTTTTTAGATTAAGGCTCTGCTCCGCGGGTAAAAATTAAAAAATATCTTTATCAGAAATACATAATTTAAAAAATAATTTTTTAACACCACTTTTAAGTAATTAAAATTTATAAAATCGTTACGAACTTATAGCATGTAATTATTTTTGTAAATTAAATTTTGAAAAAAAAACTTTGATTTTGTAAATCAATTTATTTATTATATTTTTTTAAACGGGATACCCTGTATATTTTTACATTTTTATAGTCCTCTCAGCGAGCTGATTTCAACTTGATGTCTAATATGGATAATAAAGATCTACAGCAACCTGAAAGATCACATTTTTTGAGTCAAAAATCAGATGAGATTTCCAATTTCCAAAAATGCGATTTTTCAGGTGGCTGTAGATCCTTTATTCTCGTCGAGAGGAATATAAAAATGTAAAAATATACAGGGTATCCCATTTAAATATATATTATTTTTTTGTATCCCCTGAAATCTGCACGCTACTGTAGGTACATTTGATAGCATTTTAACAAAAAACATTTATAACCACTCAACTCTTATTTGAAACTTTTTTTCTATAGGCAATAATAACGATAATAAGGGGTGGGTAATTTATAATGAATAACCCTATACATTAAACATACGAGAAGCAAACAATAATCACTCGAAATATTTTTAATATAATTTTTTTCTTTAAAAAATTTAATAATTTAAAAATTAGGAAGTTTTCATATCTTACGTTACACAGAATTGATATTTGCATGAATGCGTTTTGTTGGATTCAAATATACATCATACAGAATTAAAATTTCCCCTGTGTTAGATATCGATTAGGTCAAAGTCGAAACCACGCCCACTAGCACTAAATTGTCTACCTCTCCTCTCACCGCTGGCCCCCTGCATGTGATTAGTAGATCTAATTATTTTAATTCGAGAAAAGTAGAAATTATTTCTGCGATAGTTTCATTTTTATAATTACCATTCTATGATTATGATGTCAAAATATATAGACAGAACGTCGGCTAAAGTTTTATTCCATACCAGTAATTTAAATTTCAACTCTATATTAATATTTAAATATATTTAAAAATTCACGAACCTACAATTTTTTTTTTATCGCATAATCATAATTATTTGATTAATGCCATAAAAGTGACATCAGAATGTTACGACGCTGAGGAGAATGAACCATAATTATTTAAATAAAATACAAGAATTCTTTTTTTTAAATATAAAAAATATTTATTTGATCGTCTTCGCGCCTAAAAACAAGTTTCATATAATGGGGATTTTATCCTCTAAAAATAATTATGCGGAGTTGGAATTTTTTTGACACGTTCTTCTTACATATATCCGGAAAAACCGAACGACGGGTATTTATTAATTTATTTTGGTTCCGCCTTGTAAGCGTTTGACGGCATTATACACCTTATTTGAAGAATGATAAATTAAAAAAAAATGCAAGCAAACAATGAGTCACATATGCCTGCAAGACGTCCATAAAACTAAGATTTTACGAGGTTGATTTGATAGGATGGTTAAATTTTCTAATAAATACGTTCTATACTGGGTGTTTATCTGGGAAATGTACCACCTTATGTATTTACACCAAGCCTACTACTGCCAGCAGTTTTAGATAAGATTTGTCCCTAAATAATTTGAACACATAATCACAATTTTTGTAAATTTTTTCTAAAGGTAAAGTAGGTACCTAATGGCAGCTTTCACACTTGGCAGCACGACAACGACACGACAAGGAGTAGGGATGAATTTACATTGAAAGCGATGTAGTGGCTTCGTCGATTTCAATGTAAATTCATCCCTACTCCATGTCGTGTCGTTGTCGTGCTGCCTAGTGTGAAAGTGCCCATTCTCTATGCAATCTCTAATGCTCCCGGCTTTCAGCCTGTCCGAACCTTTTTCTATTGTTCTGGGGTTCCCCTTTTGTTTATAGAATTTTTATTCTTACATAATAGAATTCATTGACTGATCGTCTGATAATGAACTTATTGTCTGTAGTCTGATCAAAATGTTATATAAAATATCTGAACTTGTCTCTTTAAAGTATATAAATACTTTGGCACTAGTAAATAAACATCAAGAATTAAATCTGCGAAACTAAATGCCATGCGATTGGATTACAACATTAGAAAGTTAATTTTTAACTGCAAATTTTATAAATTGCTTAGCGGCTAGTTATTAACCGTATACAGGTCATAATAAATAAATAAATAATATATAAGTGTGTAGGTATACTCTGACAGCAATGTCAAAATCATCTAGCGATTGAAAGCAAAAATAATATGATGGATGATTTTATAGGCTATTTCCCTCGTCTTAATTTCTAGCAATCACAAACGCGCAATTTTGAATTACAAATGGTTTCTAGATGAAAAAATTGTATGACAGCTCCTGTCAGCAGTTTTTTCGAGTTTACCCGCGGCAAATCTTGACAGCTGTTGTCACCAAAAATTACAACACCTTTAATAACAAGTAATTATACAAATTTTTCTGATTTTATTGTCAATAAATTTTGTAATATTCTTTTTAAACAGTGCTAGTCAGCTTATGTGTGACCCCCGTATTCATGTTTATTAAAATCGAACCATCAATGAAACTTGTTCCCATATCTGGGTCAATGTTTTTAAATTGTAATAATTAGTCCTTTATTAACAAAAAAGACCATCATAATACTTTTCCGGCAGACATAAGATTCGATCAAAATATTTGAATTATTACCTAAAACATATCCGGATTTGTAATTATTTGATGGCTCAAGATGTCAGAATTTTAGATAGAAAATTTTCTCAAAAAAAAATTATAAATTTGCGACAAAATTTGACGTACACATTCATGAATAATTCTTTTTTTTTTATTGCATTTTACAATCTACTCATAACAAATACAGAGTAATTAGTAAATCTGATATGGAAAGGTGACTTGGGCAGGTTCCATCCAGCGATGGATCTCTGGATTTTTATCTTTAGAGATCTTCTGGTCATAATCTTCTTAGTCGAGTTGATTGAAGAGTTCATTAATTAGCTGCTTACTATATTCAGTGGCACGGTTTCTGTATTTGTTGGCATTGGACCTAATCACTTCTGTTACATATGTGATGTTCTGATTTGAGACGTACCATGGAGCAGCAGATATAGTTCTTCCATTATCAATTGCAGAATATAAAAACTCGTTCTGAACCCTCACCGACAATTCTGTTTGATCTGCCACAGGCGCGCGTAGATACCTTATTTTATAAATTTATTATTTTTAAAAATATGTGATATGTGAGAAAGTATTATTATTATTTTTTTTTTTTTTTTTTTTTTTACTTCTGTGTCAACGGCATCGACTACTATGGCCATTAGCCTCGTGTTCTGTGTAGGCTTTGTTACTGTTTCCCAGCGCCACTTTAGGAACATCACTGTTAATTAGAACCCAACAGTGAATGGCCGAGTGAGGAATCACACCTGGTAAATAAAAATCTTTGTTACTGCTACTATTTGGTATCTTAAGGAGTTGCCGCGAGTGGTAGGATGCGTTGTCCATAACAATTACTGACTGTGGTGGTGGTAAAAACTGTTCATTAAACCACTTTTCAAATAATTCTGCTGTCAAAAAGCATTAGGCACGAAACCATCTTTGCTTCCAGCGTGTACTATTATAATGCGTTTCCCTTTAGAGCATGGCCCATTCAAACAGCAATTTTTACTATTGTCAACCCAACCGAAATTTACTACATCGTGACTGTCAAACCATGTTTCATCTAAATAAATTATGTGTCT
Source organism: Crepidodera aurea (assembly GCA_949320105.2). Classification (NCBI taxonomy): domain Eukaryota; kingdom Metazoa; phylum Arthropoda; class Insecta; order Coleoptera; family Chrysomelidae; genus Crepidodera; species Crepidodera aurea. The sequence continues at coordinate 26,113,044 of OX439477.1, forward strand.
ATTAGAACTTCTGTACTCTTTTATCTGACGCAAATAATCTTGTCGCCAGTGAACTATTCTTGACGATTCGGTGATTGCCATCCGTTTATTCAGTTTTTTGTGTTTAAAACCACATACTGACAAAACTTGACGCAATGTCTCTAAACTGGTATAATTGTATTCTGGATAATCTGCTAGCTTTTGCTGGATTACTTCCAATGTCGCAACCGTGTTCTCCTTATATAAACTATAAATTGTCCTACGTATAAAATCTTGAGTAGTTTTGTCAACTGATTTCAGTTTTTCTTTACATGTTTTTCGGTTCTGTGAATGATCCACAGTAACCCCTTTCATGACTACTCGATAAACGGAAAATTTATTTATTTTAGTTAATTCGGCAATTCTTATTATGATAGCATTATCAGATTGCTGAATATTTTCCTTTTTTAAACATTCGAATATATTTAAAATAACTTGTTGTGTTTGTATATCTAAATCTTTATTATTAAATATGTACCTGTCTTGAATCTCACTACACTCTGTAATTTCAATATCTCCATTCGCCCATGGTCTCCAGAACGCCATATTTATTTAAAGAAATTTCTAAATTAAACCCACCAACAAACTCGCGAGACTACCCCACTGATATGTTTCGGAACAAAAACGAGATGATTTATAGCTGTTGTGCCTTCGTAAACCTTCGGCCAATACCGTGCATTTAAGTTTACGATTCGATGTTTTCATTGGTAAACAACGAATATGATGGATTTTGACACACATCAATCAAGTCAACGTGGACTGACGGTTCGTTTGATATTTACCGCATTTTATAAGGGGAATAAACATTATTTTTTGTTTCTTAGCTTGGCATGAGTGCCGTGCGTATATATTAAATATTGATCACTCCTTACATAACTGTGTTCTGCAATTGATAATGGAAGAACTATACCTTCCTGAGTATTTTTGATTGGTATGCTTGGAGTATTTTTATATTACTTGGTTTACTGCATCCCCATAGGTCTCTCCCGTATGTTCAGATAGGTTTCAATATGGCTTTGTATATGATTATTTTCTCTCTCTTTCCACTGGATTAAAACCACTTACTTGTTAAAAAAGTTTTTTTATTGACGTTTCGGCTTTCCAGATCGAAAGCCGTTATCAAAATGACATAAAATAAATAAATTTACTAAAAACAGAACACTTGATAATCTTGCAAAAATATGACATCAACATAATATACATAGAATAAGATTTTGAGATTGAAGATGTCAAAATCTGTTTCAATCATATTTTTGTGACGTTTCTGGGAACGAATTTTTGAAACCAGATTTTTGAACCAGATAAAAACTTATGATACTATCCCGATATAGAGGGTATCCTTTTTGCAATTAACTCTTTTTGTAAATTTTTGAAATATCAACCGAACAATTAGAAACACATTCGTTATTATTTAAGCATATCAATGCTGCTTCTTTAACTTTGCGGTTATAATTATTCGGTTCTTTTAATAATCTAGTTGAAAAATTCCATTGTATTTTATGACCAGAATCCCATGCGTGTTCACATATTTTGGATTTTTCGAATTGTTTATTTTTAATGTACGATTGGTGTTCATTAAGTCTAATATGAAAAGGTCTAGATGTTTCTCCTATATAAAATTTATTACATTCGCATGGAATTTTGTAAATACAATTTTTTGTGTTTTGAATTTCATTAAAAGGTTTTGTATTTACTATTAAAGATTTTAATGTATTATTAGTTTGAAAAACTGTTTTTAAATTAAATTTATTGCCAATCCTTCTAATTTTTTCGGATAATTTTGGAATATAAGGGATTTTTACTATATTTGAAAGAATTATTGGGGGGTTTAAATTTTGATCTTTAGTTTTGATATCTCGGTAAAGTTCACGATTTATAAATTTACTTGGGTAGTTGTTCTTAATCAAGACAGATTTAACAAGTGATAATTCATTATTTAAGATATTGTCATTTGAACAAATTGTTTTTGCTCTATCGGAAAGAGATTTGACAATACCTCGTTTAACACAAATTGAGTGGTTTGAATTAAAATTTAGATATCTATTTGTATGTGTTTCTTTTCTAAAAACTGATGTATCAAAATAATTGTTGTTATTGTGTATTAGTACATCAAGAAACGGTAATTTTTTATTATTTTCAATTTCAATTGTAAATTTAATAGTAGGTTCCGAATTATTAATAGTATATAAAAATGTATCAATATTTTCCCTATCGTGTTGCCAAATTGCAAAGATATCATCTACATATCTAAACCAGACAGAAGGTCTTAAATTTTGTTTGTTTACAATTTCCATTTCAAAATTCTCCATGAAAATATCACACAATTTTGGTGATAAAGGAGAACCCATTGCCATGCCAAAATTTTGCTGATAAAAATCACTATTTAATTGAAAATATGTAGTTTTAATACATAGTTCCAATAATTCTAGAATTGCTGAGACGCTTAATTTAGTTCTATTTATTAATGTATTATCACTTGTCAACTTTTTTCTCACAAGATTAAGAGTTTTATCGACAGGAACATTTGGAAATAAACTGACTACATCAAAACTAACCATTATATCTGAATTTGTAATTTTGATTTTTGATAATTTTTCTAAAAAATGTTTTGAATTTTTGATAAAGGAATTAGTATTTCCTGATAACGGATCTATTATTTTAAGTAGAAATCTTGCTAAATATTGACAAGGTGAATTTATAGAACTTATTATTGGTCTTAATGGTATTTGTTGTTTATGAATTTTGGGTAAACCATAAAAATGTGGAGGTTTACTATAATGAGAAGTAAGAGATCTTCGTTCTTTATCACTTAGGAATTTTTTATTTTTATATAAAGTTTTGTAAATTTTGTTTTCAATACTAGTAGTTGGATCTTTATTTAATTTTGAATAGCTACCTACCGTTTTCAATAATTTCGTTAATTTTGTTATCATAATCTGTTTTGTTCATGACAACCTATATCGGGATAGTATCATAAGTTTTTATCTGGTTTTTTCTTATGATAATATTAATAAGAAAACTTCATTTATGACGAAGTATAAATTCTCTTATAATATGCAAATGCGCTATCCTTTCAAAAATTCGTTCCCAGAAACGTCACAAAAATATGATTGAAACAGATTTTGACATCTTCAATCTCAAAATCTTATTCTATGTATATTATGTCATATTTTTGCAAGATTATCAAGTGTTCTGTTTTTAGTAAATTTATTTATTTTATGTCATTTTGATAACGGCTTTCGATCTGGAAAGCCGAAACGTCAATAAAAAAACTTTTTTAACAACTAAGTGGTTTTAATCCAGTGGAAAGAGAGAGAAATTAAAATACAAACCACAATGAGCTTCCGAAATGAATTATGATTATTTTGTTTTCCATGGATCGTTGAGATCTTTTGTTTGGCGTCTTTTGGTTTGTATATGTGTCCTCCATGTTAGTTTCTGATCCAGGTGAAGACCAAGGTGTTGTAAATGTTATGTGGACAGATTTGGTTGGATTCACTTTAATTTTCCATTTTTCTAGCCAGTTTTGAAGTAGGTTAAGGTGGTTTTGTAGTTTCTCGTAGCTAGCAAATGTTGCAATTGTTGTGTCATTTGTTAGTGGTACGTCGGCTATGTATATTAGGTAGAGAATTGGCCCTAGGACACTACCTTGGGGGGGCCCTCCTCTTTTAGGTTGGTAAGAAAAGAACTCGTCGTCGATTTTGACTTCAAAGTAGCGTTCACTGAGATAGTTTCGTATTTAAAATCATTTTTTTATTTATCTTAACGTCCAAATTTTTTAGTATCCGCCTAAGGATTAATCGTTTTTACAACTGTACCAGCCACACATGTCACACATCTATAAATATCGTAAAAATTGCCCAATTTCCGAAAATACCTACAATATCTTTATGGTCATAATTATTATAATCTAAGTAATTTTTAAAACAGCTTTAACCTACTCATCGAAATGATATTGACCTCTAAAAAAAAATATGATTTTTGAATGTACCAAGACACCGAAGTTCTTTCGAAATCGTCATGCCCTAGAGTCATTATTTGTATTCATTATTTTTATTACTACGATGTGTTATTGGAATCCTGTTTGCGGTGGAAATTTTTCTTGAAATCTTGAAATCGGGTACCTTGATAAAAAAATTACATTATTTTGATTTTACGACAGACTAGAACTCAGGCCCCCAAATTCTAAGGTCCCTGAAACGTAAAAAAAATTGTTTCCACTGAAGAGTTGAGGACTAAACTTAACATTCATAAATGACAAAATATTTCTTGTTAGATTTAATTGTTCGTTAAAAGCATAATGGGGAAATAGCCAAGATTGAAACTAAACTAATACACTACTTGTGCCTGATTTTCATTTAAGTAAATTATTATATTTGTATCCTAGAGTTTTGTAGAAATTATCAACCAATTTACTAGAGTAAAAGGACTAAACTGTCAGTTGAATACATGTGCGCGACATGCAACGAATCCAGTAAAAAAAGCGTTTTATAAATTATTTACCAAAATATTAATTAAGAAAAGAAAAACAAATTTTGGTGAAAAATCTCAGCTTTTATAACACTCGCTTTTTATTTGATGTTCCTTAAACCAATTAAAAAAGTGTATTCCAATAAATTTAGTACCGTAAGTAGGATATCTCATTAAATGTAGGGGTAGGGGGGTGACTAAGTGTTTGCCCCAGGCTCTCAAATGTCTGGTGGCGGCCCTGCTAGAATTTACTTTTTTTTTACTTGAATAATGATTCAAGAAGTTTGACTATCAAAAGATATCAAATAAATTGTGTCCAAAAAATCAGGGTCGAAAAAATGCTGAAACTTTCTTCTTATCTTGTCTGTTGTAATTAATTAATCTTTGACGTCTTCTCAGAAGTTGTACAATACCTATATGTTGAAAATCTGAAGGTCTAAACGGAAAAGTTTACCGTATTTTGATGTCAATGGTAAATTATTTGTTATAAAAAACAACATTCTATTTCTAAAAAATTTATTTGCTATTGGACCAGGGCCAATCATTTTTGAAACAAACGAATTCTCAGCAGTATGTGCATGGTGGGAAAATTTAGGGTAAATTATAAGTAAATTAAGAGAAAAATCAAGACGACCGAGTAAAAGTTCCGGAAGCGGGGGTGGGCGTAGGTTTTGAGGATTGAATATTGGTTTTTTACGATTTGTGGCTGAACTATGCATCCTGTCGAAAAAAGTTTCATGTAAGAGTTGTAAATAATTAAAAAATCTAAAACTTAATAACCTCAAAATTATCGAGAAGAACGCTAAATGTTGGTTGTTTTATTTTTAATTTTTATCTCCCGAAACAAATAATTTTTTTATGAAACTTGTATTTAAATTTAAAAATATTTATATAAAAAATGTGGTGAGGCTGTAATGTCTTTTTTTTTAATATAACGTATAAATGAACACAAGTATGCGTCTATTTTTAGTTTCGACCTTTGTGCTCTGTTTCTTTATACAAATAAATTTCACTTTTTTATTATAATATAGCGTTATTAGTTTTACAGCCGTGCACAAGTTTTTTTTACCGGGTCATCATTGTTTATTGATATTTCATGTATTTCTTGATTTATACAGGGTGTTTTAGTGATAAAGTAAGGGTAGATAGATGCCATCGTCGTAGTTTTAAGTAAACCATATTGAGAGGGTCTTTGAATTTTCAAAACTAAGATTTAATGGTTGAATTTTTATTATTTCTCAAGTTGGGAACAAAATTTAATTTTTATAACCTAAAATTTCGAAAATATTTAAATTTAAATTGAAATTTTAAATGTTTGAATTGTTGGGGGGAGAATCAAAAACATTGAGTGTAAGCAAACGAGTTTTGACAAATTTACAATGCAATTCTCAACTTTTACAAAACGAAACATCATGTTTTATTAATAGCATCCTAAATCAATTTGTGGCTAAACGGTTAATATTTTGAAAATTTTGTTTATTCACGGATATGTGGGTTGATAAAGGCTACATTTTAAAATTATTTTGAAATATACAGGTTGTCCCAAAAAAGTGTGGCGTATCAAAGTTATATTATTTCTTATGGAAGACCCTATATTTTATTGCATTTATAGATTATACGTTAAAAATAATATCAACTTTCTTAAGTATTGCCTATACTTTATAGTTTTCGAGATATTTTGATATTTCTAAAAATGGAAGCACTTACAAGAAAACCAATAACTTCGAAACCTATGGAATCAGCCAAATCCATTTTTAACTGAAAAAATTAGACTAATAATTGAAAACAATAATGTATTTAGAGTTGTTTAAAATTATACAGGGCGTCCAAAATGAGGCGATTCTCTAATGATATATTCGTTCTTATTTTAAATAGGACACCCTGTATTTTATAATCCTATTATGTAGCAAATTCCATTACCTTTTAAAAATTATAAAGGTCTACTATGCCTAAATCTACTAATTTTGGAGTTATTTTTAATTTTGTTAAATTTGACATTATTTTTCCACCGTAATGCCTAAATATAACACCCTGTAAAGCTAGTTCGCCTCCTCGTGGTGCACCCTGGGTAACGCTAAATGAACTAGCAAACAACTGGCGGTCAGACAAACCAAGAAGGTTCTCCTGACCACACAAGAGACACAAACGAAAACAAAATCAATCACAGAAAAATGTCCTAGAACAGCCTACGAGGGGACATCCGAGGATTTCCTGATGGCGACGTCCAGATCAATTGCATATATAAACTCTTTAGATGTAAACTTAATGTGTCTTGTGCCATACGCTAAATAAATAAATAAACACCCTGTATTTGATCAGCTTAGACTATGATCCGAAAAAATTATCTTTGAAACTATGTGTTTGGTTTTGACATTATTAAAAATGTTTCGAGATGCTCGTAAACAAAAATATATCCATCTTTGAAAATCTGTTCTATACAGATTTTGATGTATCTCGAAGTATTTTTAATACTAATTTTCATTGACGTATGCATCAAAAAAAATTTGATTTCCGTTGGAATTCAGATTACGATTCTTATCTAAATGATTATCCGCAAAACCAATTGCTTTTCCGGGCAATTATCGATTAAGGAAAACATTGATTTATCATAAAGATACAAAATCAAAAATTTGATATGTATGCAATCACGTGAACAAGTATAATCAGTAGAATTTATAAATTTTAAACTTCTAAAATCTTAAATTAATGGGGTCGAGCTTCCAAATTGATTTTTATTAATCATATTTATTACAATAATAAACAAAAAAAAAATTTACATCCGAATTTGTAATAATGACTCGATGAGTGTCATAAATTATTTAAAAAACAAATCGTCGATTTCCCGTAGAAAGAGAAATAAACTTTAATTGTTGTTAATTAAAAAATGGAGAGAATGTTTTAAAAATTGTTAGTTTTCACTTTGTTATTCGCAACAATTTATATGATTATATCTTTCTGATAAATACGAATTGTTGAAAACAATTTTTAGTATAAGCGTTGAAAATAAATTAAATGATACTTTAATTTTATCGTAAATTTTTGATGAAATAAAAAAAAATTAGCCGATTATTTTTCTCATCATGTATTTGTAAACTAACCTGTTTTTATTCGTTTATTTCAAATCGCTTTAACACATATACCTAACTCACTTTAACACTCAACTTTTTATTTATTAAACATCAGTTTTTAAATACCTAAACACTTCAAATTAGCTAAATCAAAAAGACTTTCCATATCAGTCTATAAACACAGAAATCTTCTTCTTCTTAGCTTCTTTTATGGCTTTCATACAAGTGCATTCAGACATAAATCCGTTTAAAATTGACAAGTAATCAATTGGGCCCTGTACTTATATATTTGCCAGTTAAATTTAAAAAATGGAAGCGAATACAACTGTGTGAAATTGATAAAGAAAATATTGTGTGTAAACTGTCTTTTGCATAAATGACTATATTCTCTGTTTTAATACAAAATGAATCAAAAAATAATCTTTCCAAATAAATAAAATTTTTGTTTGCATACTCAAACGCCTTTATTTCAGGCAAAACCACTCATACAATCAGTTTGTTTTCGTAGTTTTTCCAAATAAAGCCGTTTTCGTGAAAACCAAAAATTTCATCGATTATTTTTTTCATCTGTCAAAACAGTCAGTTTTTGTGGTTTCAGCCAATAAGAGCTCAGGATCCTAACCAATCATTGTGTTTTATACTTATAAAACAGCTTCATCGTTTTTGTTTTTTGATTAAACTATGTTTACCTTTTTTTAAATGTCAAATGTAAACATTTAACAATTTTTATTATACTAAAATGTATTGCAAATCTATGTTAATAACCAAATTTCAAAATGTATTTGTAAACTAACCTGTTTTTATTAGTTTATTTCAAATCGCCTTTAACATTTTTACATACCTCACTTCAACACTAAACTTAAAATTAATTAAATTAAGAAAGACTTCATTTCATTCTTCTTCTTCGCTTTTATTTACGGCGCCGTTTCGCGGGGTAGCCCGTCAAAAAATCGCCTTGGTGGCCCTGTATGTAAAACTATAACAGCTCAGGTTTCAATTTAAATTGGTAAAGAAAATTTTCAATATTTGTGTGTAAAGTGTCTTTTGCATAAATGACTATGTTCTCTGTTTTTAATACAAAATGATTCAAAAAATAATCCTTTCAAATACGACTCGTCCTCTGAAATTTTATAGATTAAATTTTTGATCTTCATACTCAAACGCCTTTATTTTAGGCAAAACCACTCAAACAAATTGATTTAAGATAAAATCAGTTTGTTTTCGTGGTTTTTCCAAATAAAGCCGTTTTCGTGAAAACCAAAAATTTATACGATAAAATTTGGAGGACTCGTGGTATTACCTTTGATAAAATTTGGAGGATTCATGGTTATTACCTTCGAAAAAAATTTTAGTACAAAGAAGTTTGCGATAAAACTACATACATCGATAATTAATTTCATAATAGCTCGCCATTCATTACAAATATGTCTTTAACCTATACCAAGTTGACTATTAACAAATTGAATGTTTTTTTAATTAAATTCAAGGTTGTCCTTAATTAATATAATTCGATCTTGTTTCAGATACAAAAAAAATGGCTCAAATAGTTAAGTATATTGTTGATGGTTACCACGACCTTATGGACAATAAAAGTGGTAAGTAAACTCTTTAATTTAAAAAAATAATAATAAAAAAGCGTAAAACAAGTTTATTTTATTAACTTTCAAAAGTAAGCCATATAAGCTACGTAATTTGAACTGTCTGAGTGGTTCGGAAATTGTCCCACCTGCTGCATCTTCAAAATAAGGAAAAGTCGGGACAGTCTTGCATTCATCGAACCCATAAGGGTTAAATGGCAACAAGGAACGAGTGATCCGTCATATCAAACAAGTTGCTGCGCCAGTCGAAAGACAATAACCAGAAGAAAAGTATATTTGCACATCCAAAAGTGACAAGATTAATTTGACAAGCGAAAAACAACTCGCCCATAATATTCACCTGACGAACGTTTTGAGCAACAGATTTAGATTTGGTTGAAGAGTCAATTTTCGTGTTTATTATACGGTACGACCTAGACCTCCAAATTCAACTGACCAGTCGTATATAGAAACGCAAAAGGCGGGGTAATTATTTAATATTTCAAAATGTTTTTCAGAACGCTTGCTCAATATAACAAGATTTCGTCCTCCAATCAATGTTGTCGAGTTTTTAAGATCGAAGAAGGTCGTTATGCAAGGATGGTAGGAACTACGGTTTTTTTATGTCGTTCGGTATTATTTCAGTTAGTAATAAATCGAAATATCCTAGAAATGACAAAAGAAATCGGTTTGTTGCCAGTTGAAAAGTCAAGTCTACTTTCGTGAAAATGCATAAGTGATACAACAAAAATTAAACAAAATTTTATAGACTAAACTGAGTAGTTTCTAAGGATGACACTTTTCACTATCATCGGTTTGAAAATATTTTGAAAAAATGCAATTAAGATTGTACTTTTAAGAACACACTGTGTACAACCAACAAAGAAAATAAGGTTATTTATATAAAAATTCGTTTTTTATAATATCCAAAAATTCAACAAACTAAAATAAATTAAATGATAAATGTTAGACTTTTGTTTTGACTGCTGAAACATATCATCTGCAGGATGACAAAAAATCAAAAATATCACATATACCGAATTTTTGGAGAATATTTTTTTAACTCGATGTCAAACTAAAAAAATGTATCTTTTATATTTGAGTAAAATTTCGTTTTTGCACAATATTTCGGTGCTATCCTCGTATTTTCAAGTTTCTCATCTTCAAAGGTCAATAAAACCGTATATGAGGTATAAAGTTGATTTTCAAGTTCTATTTGCAATACCAGACAAAAAATTTTTTACACTCTTTATTCTCCTACTATGCTAAAATATCCTGCTGATAACTGATATTTAAATATTCCATAGGCGTTGCATTAAAATTCAACGAAAGGTGTTTTCAAAATAAATAAATCAACAGTAAATAGTGGAGAGAGCGAATATGCACTAACGCGTCAAAATATTGGCTTTCAAATATTGTTTTTTTTCTGGGTCCCATTAGATGACCAGTCAGGTATCTAGATTTAACCCCAATTGATTCCTTTGCATGGAGTTATGTTAAAAAGTTTATTCTTAACTAAAGTTTTTTATATAAAATTGAAATGATTATAGAACAATTCTTTTTTTTCAGATCCCAGAGTCAACGATTGGTTCCTTATGAGTTCCCCATTCTACACCTTGGGTATTTGTTTAGGTTATGTATATATCGTTAAAGTATTAGGTCCCAAAATAATGGAAAATAGAAAACCGTTCGAATTGAAGAGACTTTTAATTTTTTATAATCTATTCCAAGTGATATTCAGCACGTGGTTATTTTACGAGGTAAGACTATTATTATGGATATTTTGATAATAATAATAAAAAAAATTAAACAAATAAAAAACAAACAAAGACCGTTTATTACTAAAAAATCTCACTTTTGCCGCCAAAATCCGTCAAAAAAAATGTTTTTTCCCTCCTTTGTTCCTAATTTCAAAAGTTATGTTTTTTCGTTTACGATGATTATAATAAAAGAATTTGATTTCAAAATATAATTAAAAAAAGTAGAAAAATTGAATATCTATCAAGGAAAAAGCCGAATAAGTCGAAAAAAGCCGAAAAAAGCCGAAAAAACCCGAAAATAGCCGAATAAGTCGAAAAAAGCCGAAAAAATCCGAAAAAACCCGAAAATAGCCGAATAAGTCGAAAAAAGCCGAAATAAGCCGAAAATAGCCGAATAAGTCGAAAAAAGCCGAAAATAGCCGAAAAAGCCCATAAAAGATGAAAAAAGGCGAATAAGTCGAAAAAAGCCGAAAATAGCCGAATAAGTCGAAAAAAGCCGAATAAGTCGAAAAAGGCCGAATAAGTAAAAAAAAAGCCGAAAATAGCCGAATAAGTCGAAAAAAGCCGAATAACGTCGAATAAGTCGAAAAAAGCCGAAAAAGCCGAAAATAGCCGAATAAGTCGAAAAAAGCCTAGAAAAGCCGAAAAACGCCGAAAAAAGCCGAATAAGTCGAAAAAAGCCGAAAAAAAATAAAAAAAAATCAAAAAAAAAATAAAAAAAAAATTAAAAAATAAAGAAAAATAAAATTTAAAAAAATCCGAATAAGTCGAAAAAAGCCAAAAAGCTGAAAAAGCCGAAAAAAGCCGAGGAAAGCCGAAAATAGCCGAATAAGTCGAAAAAAGCCGAAAATAGCCGAATAAGTCGAAAAAAGCCGAAAAAAGCCGAAATAAGCCGAAAATAGCCGAATAAGTCGAAAAAAGCCGAATAAGTCAAAAAAAGCCGAAAAAAACCGAAAATAGCCGAATAAGTCGAAAAAAGCCTAGAAAAGCCGAAAAAAGCCGAATAAGTCGAAAAAAGCCGAAAATAGCCGAATAAGTCGAAAAAAGCCGAAAAAATCCGAAATAAGCCGAAAATAGCCGAATAAGTCGAAAAAAGCCGAATAAGTCAAAAAAGGCCGAAAAAAACCGAAAATAGCCGAATAAGTCGAAAAAAGCCTAGAAAAGCCGAAAAAAGCCGAATAAGTCGAAAAAAGCCGAATAAGTCGAAAAAAGCCGAAAAAAAATAAAAAAAAAATCAAAAAAAAAAATAAAAAAAAAATTAAAAAACAAAGAAAAATAAAATTTAAAAAAATCCGAATAAGTCGAAAAAAGCCGAAAAAAGCTGAAAAAGCCCAAAAAAGCCGAGAAAAGCCGAAAATAGCCGAATAAGTCGAAAATAGCCGAATAAGTCGAAAAAAGTCGAATAAGTCGAAATAAGCCGAAAAAAGCCGAAAAAAGCCGAAATAAGCCGAAAATAGCCGAATAAGTCGAAAAAAGCCGAATAAGTCAAAAAAAGCCGAAAAAAACCGAAAATAGCCGAATAAGTCGAAAAAAGCCTAGAAAAGCCGAAAAAAGCCGAATAAGTCGAAAAAAGCCGAAAAAAAATTAAAAAAAAATCAAAAAAAAAAATAAAAAAAAAATTAAAAAACAAAGAAAAATAAAATTTAAAAAAATCCGAATAAGTCGAAAAAAGCCGAAAAAAGCTGAAAAAAGCCGAGAAAAGCCGAATAAGTCGAAAATAGCCGAATAAGTCGAAAAAAGTCGAATAAGTCGAAAAAAGCCGAAAAAAGCCGAAATAAGCCGAAAATAGCCGAATAAGTCGAAAAAAGCCGAATAAGTCAAAAAAAGCCGAAAAAAGCCGAAATAAGCCGAAAAAGCCGAAAATAGCCGAATAAGTCGAAAAAAGCCGATTCGAATCCAGAAAATCGTCCTTATTAACTTTCTTAAAAAAAAACTTTATTATCTGCAGTTCCATTTTGACCCACGCTCGCATCTTTATGGTCAATACCCTATTCCAAATTTGTAAACAGATGGATTATTATTATTAATGATGTTTTTTGATACTAGAATTTCCCACAATTAAAGGCTATAAATAAATATAAAGATACAAAAAAACAACGATAAAAAATCTGTAATTTATTTTAAGCAGAAAAAAATATGCTCTCTTAAATTAACCAATAAACGAATATAATATTTCATATTTTTTTTTTTGCAGAGTTGTGTTGCGGGATGGATGACGCACTACAGTTATACATGTCAGCCTGTTGATTATTCAAGTACACCGTTAGCTATGCGGGTAAGTCGATTAATCAAAATTTATTAAAAATTAAACCTAAAATGTTTTAAAATGGAAGGAATTTGGCATATCGCGTACTTTTGTCACAATTTAATACCACTCTATACTGTATTTGAAAATCAAGAGAGAGTAAATTCCCAGAAATGTTTTGCAGTTATCAGTGTTAAAGGCAGTAAACCATAGACGTGCGTTTTCAAAATTAAATTAATATGGAAATAGAAATATTTAATTTGTTTTAGTTATTTATACCTAGATTACCAATTTTAGATAGATAAACATAATTCGTAAGTAGTAATTTAATTTGGGTAAAATGAAGAAAAAGTCAATATTATTTTAGGCATTTTGTTTTAGGCATATGTTTATTTACAAAATATGTATATAATATGTACAGATAATTACAATTATTTATAAATTAATATGAGGAGCTAAAAAAACAATTAAGTAGGTATATGAGAAAAAAAAAACCAACCGCAAGGATAAAATTTGACGAGCAACATGCAAAAAATACGACAATATTAAATCTTAAAAAATAAAAATCTAAAAATAAAATTAAAGTACATAAATTAATAATTTTAAAGTTATGGTTCCTCGCACTCTGTGTCAGAAGATTCACCATCTGATTCTAGAGAAATTACAATGGGCTCTATAGTAATATCAATTATGTTATCTAGCTCCCACATTTTTTTTTCTATTTCTGTAACGTGTCTAATACATTTTTGCCAATTTTCACTTGTTACTTCAGATATTGCCTTATTGAAGAGATTTTTAACATCTGATAATTTAAAAGTAGTGTTATTTCTGGCAACATAACCTTTAACTTGAGCCCATATTAATTCTATCGGATTCAGCTCACAATGGTAGGGTGGTAAACGAAGGATTTCAATTTCTCGTTTTTTGGCTATCTCCTCAATATTATATTTTTTATAATTTTGCTTATGTTTTTTAGCAATAGTTAACAATTCTGCCCTCAGCATTGTATTGTCAAAGGCTAAATTTTTCCATTTAGTGGTTGGTAAAGGTTCAAGTAATCTGGAGTGGTAACTTGCATTGTCCATTACAATAACCGATCCTTTTGGTATGAATTGAATCATCTGTTCAAAATATTCCTCAAACACGTCTCCATTCATTTCTTCGTGATAATCAACGGTTTTTTTTGATTCAAATAAGAGTAAATCATTCTCAAAAAAACCGTTTGTACTGCCTATATGACAAATAATTAATCTTTTACCTTTTCCTATAGGTTCCTTAAAACCAGTAGTATATCCTTCTAGAAAAGCTTGATGGGATGATTTTATATTTTTGTCTTTCCAAACTCTTCCTACATAATGTCCTTCATTAACCCATGTTTCATCTAAATAATAAATGTTTTTATTTTGAGCTTTAACTTGTTGTATTCTTCTGAGGTACTGTCTTCTCCAACATACAATTTCTTCAGAATCAATTAGCATTGAGTGTCTGCCCATTTTTTCAAATTTAAAGTTTAACTCATGTAACACTTTCCATAGTTTATCCCGGCTTAATGTGGGTAAATCAACATCATTCGTAATGGCTTGCAAAACTTTATCTAAAGTTGGTATTTGCTTGTTTATAAAAAATGAGTGAACAAGCTTACGAATAGCATTTTTAAAAAACTCGTCCACGTTGACTTTTAATAGTTTTGGTCTACCTGGTTTCGGCTTTGGTGAGGTTACTCCACCTGATTTTTCCTCCTTTAGAACTCTATATATTGTAGATTTTCCATATCCCATTGCCTTAGATGTTGTTTCAACTACACTGTCAATAGTGTTTGAGGGCTTTTGATAAAATAGTGGTACACATTCACTACAGCACTCTTTTCATTGAGCGATAAATGGTCTAGTTTTAATTTTTTCACTGGCGTATACTCACAAACTGCTTCCATTTTTAGTCACTACTATTTGTCACGTTTATCGAAAATCAAATAACTGCATTTCTAGAAACTATTTAAGTCAAAATATCTGTCATTAGAAGCTGTTGCCATTCGGAGGTCGTTAAATAACAATTATCCCTTTCTATTCTGGTTACGCCTATGACGCACGTTAATCCTCTTAGGCCTACTGTAGTAACAATGAAAGATCATAAAATAATGTGATAGTCCAAGAAATTTAATAAATTTTGTATTGAAATTAACAAAAACAATTTAGAATGCATTACAAATATTGAAGTTTTACCGCACGTACTGTACTATAGTTTTGCATACCGAATTACTTTTTATTCTGGGAATTTACTCTCTCTTGATTTTCAAATACAGTATAATCATCACCACAGTAGATACAGTAGTTCCACTTAGCGTCGGCACCTTTGATATTGGTGTCCAGCAGTTTCATTTTTTATATTCGCACTGGTATTGACACTATTGACAGTAATGACATTTCTCCCCGCCACGATCCCTAACAATGCTCACATATACACTGCTTGATATATCAATTATTGATATAAACTGCTCGCTAAAATTCAGTCTATGCAAACAAGGTTGGAAACATGGAAAAGTAGTAAAAATTAATTATGCAGTTTTCAATGAGGTAAAATTCATTTAATCGGATGCACCCGAGATAAAAAAAAATGTTTGGTGATTCTTACGTATTTTTGTCTCCTGAACACGAATTTAAAGTCAAAAAGCGGAGGTCTCGAATGCTTTTTGAGATATAGGCCCGAAAAGTATGAAAACTTGTTTCTAATCTCACGATTATCTTTATTGCCACACTTATATTAACTTCATCTATACGTTTATTAGTACAAATTTGAACCATTTCTAGTCGAGTTGAGATTTGGCATATATTTTTATATGATTATGGGTCGATGCTATTGAAACGTGGTTTAAAGGAGTTTTTGGGAATGGAGTTTCTGCCAAAATTCAATATGGCAAATACAAAATTGTGGTTGAGTTGTGTGCTTATATAGTTTGATTCTGTTTAAAAAAGTTAATACAGCCATTCTATATTCGTTGTTAAAAAAATGCAAGAGATTATTACGAAAATATTTAGTTTTCCCATTTCAGTTGACATTTCACATTCCTAATATATAAGAAAGAAATTTGTTGCATACAATGTACATAGTCAATACAATTTTTTTTAAGAAAACAAGAACCAAGAATGCATGACACCTCATAAAAACATAGATAGATAGATATTTATTAATATATGAATTGTTAAATTATCATAATTCGAGATGCTATTGTAGAATTGTCACAAAAATGATCAGTTTTCAATGAAATAAGTGGAACATACATAGGGATTAACGCCTCATTGATAAAAATTACTAAAACCAGAATTTGATGACATAAGAGACTACTTTATGAAATGTTTATAACACTTTTAATATATTACACAGTAGATTGGATGAAATTTTTTAAATCCGGCAACTATGGAAGGAGTGCCGGTCGTTCTTAAACTCGTCGTTTGCGCATTAGCCAGGAGTCGCAACACTCGCAACTCCTGGCTAATGCGCATTGAAAACTTATAACCAGAAATTGGTCGAAGTGGAATTACTGTATCTACTGTGTCATCACTGTCCAGGTGATTAATATTAAAAAACTCGAAATGGACTAGGGCCAGTCGTTTTTTAAACAAAAAAATTATTAACAGTATGTGGATGGTCGGAAAATTTACATTTACACACTGCTAAGAATTTTTCAAGAATTCGGGTATTTCAAATCGGTTTGGCACTAAAAGCGTCTCGACGCGATCAAAATTATGTCAACGATTAAACCGCTCGACAGATGAGTTAAAAAAATGGCGAAGGCGTCGCTCTGCAATACAGGGTGTTTCATAGTTAAACCAACGTACGTTAACTGTAAATAGGGGGAACTTAGGTGATTCCAAATAACCTTTGTTAATTGGTCTAACGTCTTTAATTACCGAGATACGGGGTGTTTCATCCATTTCGGCCAATATTTTGATAAGCCGTAACTTTAGAACCACCCTGTAGATTTCTTTCATACTTGGTACAGGTATAGTGTGTTAATATCCCAGTCCTATATTGTAAGAACACTTTAACTCATTTTTTTCCGTACTTTTCAAATATGCATCCCAATTTTAAAAAATCTGATATACAGGGTGTTGTTTTGGGGATTTTCAAATGTTGCAAATTCTTCTTAATCCGGATCTGGATTTTAATTGTAGTTCTTACACTATAGGATTGAGCTATTAACACACTATACCTGTACCAAGTATGAGAGAAATCTACGGGGTGGTTCTAAAGTTACGGCTTATCAAAATATTGGCCGAAATGAATGAAACACCCCGTATCTCGGTTATTAAAGACGTTAGACCCATTAACAAAGGTTATTCGGAATCACCTAAGTTCCCTCTAATTACAGTTAACGTATGTCGGTTTAACTATGAAACACCCTGTATAAAATGCATCGAATTTAATCATTTTTTAGCAAATGCTATAAAAAAAATAAAAACAACATTTATTAGTTCAGGTATATTTTTAAGATATAATGAAAATTTTGCATAAGAAACGAATCCAAAATTTTATTTAGGCATTTTAATTTTGATTTAATTTAATTTCAATTAATTTCCTACATCACTAGATTATGCCCCAAAAAAAAATCAAAATAAACTTGCACATTTATTGTACAGCCACGTCAAAGTCAAATATATAATCTAAACCGATGTACATCCTTAACGGTAAAAATAATAAAAATTTACTGTCAAAAAAATTATTTATGAATGAAAGATCTAAGATCTAAGTATTAGATAAAAATACCTGTTGTGAAATAAAACTGAATTATTACAAACGTTAACCTTTTAACCTTTACAGCCTGTTTTATTCTTAAATTATTTCGTACACCTGAGGAGATGTATCTTCATACAAAGGTCACATCAATAATGTCTGCAAATTGAGAAATTTTCGCGCTAAATTACAAAGCAGATTAACTAAATTTTAATTGGATTTATAAATGTCATTTTGATTGGTTTTCAATTGGCATAGTGGCCAATTTAAAATCACTTCATCTAGAAATGTAAAATTTGAAAATGTGGTTTAGAAAGGATAAAAAATAATTTTTTGAAGATCTGATTTTAATATCTTAATTAGTTCTCACTTGGCGAACTGTCACAGTCGAAATATATATTTGTAAGGCTTTGGCACACTTGGTTTCATTCCATTTTAAAACATCTTGAGGTAGAAGTTTGAAATTTACAAATTATGTAAACATACTTAGCTAATACTTAGATTAATTCTAGGGATATTCATCCAATGAAATGTTTTTTTATAATACGTTATTAACAACCAAATTTCCGACTATTAATTTTTTCTTCTAATTTATAAACAACATCTACCGATGACAATTTAATCTTTAAATACATTTTAAGTACTTTGTTTATAGATATTGTATAATTTTATTATGACAACTATTAATGACTCCTATTTCATCGTTTAATTATTTATTTGTTTTTCTTCATTTTTCAGATGGTCAGAGGTTGCTGGTGGTACTACATATCCAAGTTCACGGAATTTCTCGACACTGTAAGTGATATTACCGCAATTAAATTATTTAAAAAGTTTACTAATAAGGAAATGATTTATTTTATTTATTTTTCGATGCAATTAAGTTCTACCCTGTTTCTAAAAATAATTTATGATTTTTTCAATGGTCACTTAAGGTAATTAAGTAAATTGTTTTTATTTAACATCGCAATATATGATTTTAATTTACTATTATTTCGAGCTGCTAATGACACTTAATGAATAATTAATTATTTCTCAGCTAATGCATAAATTATTTATTTAATTCTGTTTTTCTAGATTTTCTTCGTTCTGCGTAAGAAAAACAACCACGTTTCTACCCTACACGTTATCCATCACGGAGTCATGCCAATGTCCGTATGGTTCGGTGTAAAATTCACTCCGGGAGGTCATTCCACTTTCTTTGGATTTTTAAATACGTTCGTCCACATCATCATGTACAGCTACTATCTTCTTGCCGCACTAGGACCCTCCTACCAAAAGTACCTTTGGTGGAAAAAGTATTTGACAGCCATCCAAATGGTAAGTTATTTACTAGATAGGCCAACGCGTTCGCCAGATTTGAACTTTTTTATGAATTTTTTTTTCTCTTATAGGTCCAATTCGTTTTGGTAATGGTACACGCCTTCCAACTTCTCTTCATCGACTGCAACTACCCCAAAGCCTTCGTCTGGTGGATCGGTATGCACGCCGTTATGTTCTATTTCCTGTTCTCCAACTTTTACAAAGAAACTTACAACAGGAATCAAGAAAGGAAAGCTGCAAGAGCGGCAAAAGAGGCGGTAAGCAAAATTTTCATTTTCTATAACGGGGTGACTAATTTCGCCCTGTGTATAACACACAACTTGTGTAAAATTTAATTAAATTGAACACATTTCTGGGCTGAAATAAAAAAATATGCAAACAAAGGGTTTAGCCAAGGGCCTACAACATTTTTAGACTCGCAAATCGTCGCTACAATTGCGGCCAATCGTTTACTATACAAAATTCATTCTGCCTAAATCAAATTTTAATGTTTTTGAATTTTTTTTCTAGATGCTAGGTCAATTTATATCCTAAAAAACTCACTTTTTCCCCAAAAATGGCCCAAACATTTTGTTACGGTAATTTTGGCATTGTCAATCGTTTCTTATACAAAACTCATTCTGCCTAAACCAAATTTAAATTTTTTTGTAGATGCTAGGTCCATTTATATCCTAAAAAACTCACTTTTCCCCCAAAAATGGCCCAAACATTTTGTTACGATAATATTGGCATTGCCAATCGTTTCTTATACAAAACTCATTCTGCCTAAACCAAATTTAAATTTTTTTGTAGATGCTAGGTCCATTTATATCCTAAAAAACACTTTTTCCCCCAAAAATGGCCCAAACATTTTGTTACGGTAATTTTAACATTGCTAATCGTTTCTTATACAAAATTCATTCTGCCTAAATCAAATTTCAATTTTTTTGAATTTTTTTTGTAGATGTTAGGTCCATTTATATCCTAAAAAACTCACTTTTCCCCTAAAATGGCCCAAACATTTTGTTACGGTAATTTTGGCATTGCCAATCGTTTCTTATACAAAACTCATTCTGCCTAAACCAAATTTAAATTTTTTTAATTTTTTTGTAGATGCTAGGTCCATTTATATCCTAAAAAACACACTTTTTCCCCCAAAAATGGCCCAAACATTTTGTTACGGTAATTTTAACATTGCCAATCGTTTCTTATACAAAATTCATTCTGCCTAAATCAAATTTCAATTTTTTTGAATTTTTTTTGTAGATTCTAGGTCCATTTATATCCTAAAAAACTCACTTTTCCACCAAAAATGGCCCAAACATTTTGTTACGGTAATTTTGGCATTGTCAATCGTTTCTCATACAAAACTCATTCAGCCTAAACCAAATTTAAATTTTTTTTAATTTTTTTGTAGATGCTAGGTCCATTTATATCCTAAAAAACTCACTTTTCCCCCAAAAATGGCCCAAACATTTTGTTACGGTAATTTTGGCATTGCCAATCGTTTTTTATACAAAACTCATTCTGCCTAAACCAAATTTAAATTTTTTTTGTAGATTCTAGGTCCATTTATATCCTAAAAAACTCACTTTTCCCCCAAAAATGGCCCAAACATTTTGTTACGGTAATTTTGGCATTGTCAATCGTTTCTCATACAAAACTCATTCAGCCTAAACCAAATTTAAATTTTTTTTAATTTTTTTGTAGATGCTAGGTCCATTTATATCCTAAAAAACTCACTTTTCCCCCAAAAATGGCCCAAACATTTTGTTACGGTAATTTTGGCATTGCCAATCGTTTTTTATACAAAACTCATTCTGCCTAAACCAAATTTAAATTTTTTTTAATTTTTTTGTAGATGCTAGGTCCATTTATATCCTAAAAAACACACTTTTTCCCCCAAAAATGGCCCAAACATTTTGTTACGGTAATTTTAACATTGCTAATCGTTTCTTATACAAAATTCATTCTGCCTAAATCAAATTTTAATGTTTTTGAATTTTTTTTCTAGATGCTAGGTCAATTTATATCCTAAAAAACTCACTTTTTCCCCAAAAATGGCCCAAACATTTTGTTACGATAATATTGGCATTGCCAATCGTTTCTTATACAAAACTCATTCTGCCTAAACCAAATTTAAATTTTTTTGTAGATGCTAGGTCCATTTATATCCTAAAAAACTCACTTTTCCCCCAAAAATGGCCCAAACATTTTGTTACGATAATATTGGCATTGCCAATCGTTTCTTATACAAAACTCATTCTGCCTAAACCAAATTTAAATTTTTTTGTAGATGCTAGGTCCATTTATATCCTAAAAAACACTTTTTCCCCCAAAAATGGCCCAAACATTTTGTTACGGTAATTTTAACATTGCTAATCGTTTCTTATACAAAATTCATTCTGCCTAAATCAAATTTCAATTTTTTTGAATTTTTTTTGTAGATGTTAGGTCCATTTATATCCTAAAAAACTCACTTTTCCCCTAAAATGGCCCAAACATTTTGTTACGGTAATTTTGGCATTGCCAATCGTTTCTTATACAAAACTCATTCTGCCTAAACCAAATTTAAATTTTTTTAATTTTTTTGTAGATGCTAGGTCCATTTATATCCTAAAAAACACACTTTTTCCCCCAAAAATGGCCCAAACATTTTGTTACGGTAATTTTAACATTGCCAATCGTTTCTTATACAAAATTCATTCTGCCTAAATCAAATTTCAATTTTTTTGAATTTTTTTTGTAGATTCTAGGTCCATTTATATCCTAAAAAACTCACTTTTCCACCAAAAATGGCCCAAACATTTTGTTACGGTAATTTTGGCATTGTCAATCGTTTCTCATACAAAACTCATTCAGCCTAAACCAAATTTAAATTTTTTTTAATTTTTTTGTAGATGCTAGGTCCATTTATATCCTAAAAAACTCACTTTTCCCCCAAAAATGGCCCAAACATTTTGTTACGGTAATTTTGGCATTGCCAATCGTTTTTTATACAAAACTCATTCTGCCTAAACCAAATTTAAATTTTTTTTGTAGATTCTAGGTCCATTTATATCCTAAAAAACTCACTTTTCCCCCAAAAATGGCCCAAACATTTTGTTACGGTAATTTTGGCATTGTCAATCGTTTCTCATACAAAACTCATTCAGCCTAAACCAAATTTAAATTTTTTTTAATTTTTTTGTAGATGCTAGGTCCATTTATATCCTAAAAAACTCACTTTTCCCCCAAAAATGGCCCAAACATTTTGTTACGGTAATTTTGGCATTGCCAATCGTTTTTTATACAAAACTCATTCTGCCTAAACCAAATTTAAATTTTTTTTAATTTTTTTGTAGATGCTAGGTCCATTTATATCCTAAAAAACACACTTTTTCCCCCAAAAATGGCCCAAACATTTTGTTACGGTAATTTTAACATTGCTAATCGTTTCTTATACAAAATTCATTCTGCCTAAATCAAATTTTAATGTTTTTGAATTTTTTTTCTAGATGCTAGGTCAATTTATATCCTAAAAAACTCACTTTTTCCCCAAAAATGGCCCAAACATTTTGTTACGATAATATTGGCATTGCCAATCGTTTCTTATACAAAACTCATTCTGCCTAAACCAAATTTAAATTTTTTTGTAGATGCTAGGTCCATTTATATCCTAAAAAACTCACTTTTCCCCCAAAAATGGCCCAAACATTTTGTTACGATAATATTGGCATTGCCAATCGTTTCTTATACAAAACTCATTCTGCCTAAACCAAATTTAAATTTTTTTGTAGATGCTAGGTCCATTTATATCCTAAAAAACACTTTTTCCCCCAAAAATGGCCCAAACATTTTGTTACGGTAATTTTAACATTGCTAATCGTTTCTTATACAAAATTCATTCTGCCTAAATCAAATTTCAATTTTTTTGAATTTTTTTTGTAGATGTTAGGTCCATTTATATCCTAAAAAACTCACTTTTCCCCTAAAATGGCCCAAACATTTTGTTACGGTAATTTTGGCATTGCCAATCGTTTCTTATACAAAACTCATTCTGCCTAAACCAAATTTAAATTTTTTTAATTTTTTTGTAGATGCTAGGTCCATTTATATCCTAAAAAACACACTTTTCCCCCAAAAATGGCCCAAACATTTTGTTACGGTAATTTTAACATTGCCAATCGTTTCTTATACAAAATTCATTCTGCCTAAATCAAATTTCAATTTTTTTGAATTTTTTTTGTAGATTCTAGGTCCATTTATATCCTAAAAAACTCACTTTTCCACCAAAAATGGCCCAAACATTTTGTTACGGTAATTTTGGCATTGTCAATCGTTTCTTATACAAAACTCATTCTGCCTAAACCAAATTTAAATTTTTTTTGTAGATTCTAGGTCCATTTATATCCTAAAAAACTCACTTTTCCCCCAAAAATGGCCCAAACATTTTGTTACGGTAATTTTGGCATTGTCAATCGTTTCTCATACAAAACTCATTCAGCCTAAACCAAATTTAAATTTTTTTTAATTTTTTTGTAGATGCTAGGTCCATTTATATCCTAAAAAACTCACTTTTCCCCCAAAAATGGCCCAAACATTTTGTTACGGTAATTTTGGCATTGCCAATCGTTTTTTATACAAAACTCATTCTGCCTAAACCAAATTTAAATTTTTTTTAATTTTTTTGTAGATGCTAGGTCCATTTATATCCTAAAAAACACACTTTTTCCCCCAAAAATGGCCCAAACATTTTGTTACGGTAATTTTAACATTGCTAATCGTTTCTTATACAAAATTCATTCTGCCTAAATCAAATTTTAATGTTTTTGAATTTTTTTTCTAGATGCTAGGTCAATTTATATCCTAAAAAACTCACTTTTTCCCCAAAAATGGCCCAAACATTTTGTTACGATAATATTGGCATTGCCAATCGTTTCTTATACAAAACTCATTCTGCCTAAACCAAATTTAAATTTTTTTGTAGATGCTAGGTCCATTTATATCCTAAAAAACTCACTTTTCCCCCAAAAATGGCCCAAACATTTTGTTACGATAATATTGGCATTGCCAATCGTTTCTTATACAAAACTCATTCTGCCTAAACCAAATTTAAATTTTTTTAATTTTTTTGTAGATGCTAGGTCCATTTATATCCTAAAAAACACACTTTTTCCCCCAAAAATGGCCCAAACATTTTGTTACGGTAATTTTGGCATTGTCAATCGTTTCTCATACAAAACTCATTCAGCCTAAACCAAATTTAAATTTTTTTTAATTTTTTTGTAGATGCTAGGTCCATTTATATCCTAAAAAACTCACTTTTCCCCCAAAAATGGCCCAAACATTTTGTTACGGTAATTTTGGCATTGCCAATCGTTTTTTATACAAAACTCATTCTGCCTAAACCAAATTTAAATTTTTTTTAATTTTTTTGTAGATGCTAGGTCCATTTATATCCTAAAAAACACACTTTTTCCCCCAAAAATGGCCCAAACATTTTGTTACGGTAATTTTAACATTGCTAATCGTTTCTTATACAAAATTCATTCTGCCTAAATCAAATTTTAATGTTTTTGAATTTTTTTTCTAGATGCTAGGTCAATTTATATCCTAAAAAACTCACTTTTTCCCCAAAAATGGCCCAAACATTTTGTTACGATAATATTGGCATTGCCAATCGTTTCTTATACAAAACTCATTCTGCCTAAACCAAATTTAAATTTTTTTGTAGATGCTAGGTCCATTTATATCCTAAAAAACTCACTTTTCCCCCAAAAATGGCCCAAACATTTTGTTACGATAATATTGGCATTGCCAATCGTTTCTTATACAAAACTCATTCTGCCTAAACCAAATTTAAATTTTTTTAATTTTTTTGTAGATGCTAGGTCCATTTATATCCTAAAAAACACACTTTTTCCCCCAAAAATGGCCCAAACATTTTGTTACGGTAATTTTGGCATTGTCAATCGTTTCTCATACAAAACTCATTCAGCCTAAACCAAATTTAAATTTTTTTTAATTTTTTTGTAGATGCTAGGTCCATTTATATCCTAAAAAACTCACTTTTCCCCCAAAAATGGCCCAAACATTTTGTTACGGTAATTTTGGCATTGCCAATCGTTTTTTATACAAAACTCATTCTGCCTAAACCAAATTTAAATTTTTTTTAATTTTTTTGTAGATGCTAGGTCCATTTATATCCTAAAAAACACACTTTTTCCCCCAAAAATGGCCCAAACATTTTGTTACGGTAATTTTAACATTGCTAATCGTTTCTTATACAAAATTCATTCTGCCTAAATCAAATTTTAATGTTTTTGAATTTTTTTTCTAGATGCTAGGTCAATTTATATCCTAAAAAACTCACTTTTTCCCCAAAAATGGCCCAAACATTTTGTTACGATAATATTGGCATTGCCAATCGTTTCTTATACAAAACTCATTCTGCCTAAACCAAATTTAAATTTTTTTAATTTTTTTGTAGATGCTAGGTCCATTTATATCCTAAAAAACACACTTTTTCCCCCAAAAATGGCCCAAACATTTTGTTACGGTAATTTTGGCATTGTCAATCGTTTCTCATACAAAACTCATTCAGCCTAAACCAAATTTAAATTTTTTTTAATTTTTTTGTAGATGCTAGGTCCATTTATATCCTAAAAAACTCACTTTTCCCCCAAAAATGGCCCAAACATTTTGTTACGGTAATTTTGGCATTGCCAATCGTTTTTTATACAAAACTCATTCTGCCTAAACCAAATTTAAATTTTTTTGTAGATGCTAGGTCCATTTATATCCTAAAAAACTCACTTTTCCCCCAAAAATGGCCCAAACATTTTGTTACGATAATATTGGCATTGCCAATCGTTTCTTATACAAAACTCATTCTGCCTAAACCAAATTTAAATTTTTTTAATTTTTTTGTAGATGCTAGGTCCATTTATATCCTAAAAAACACACTTTTTCCCCCAAAAATGGCCCAAACATTTTGTTACGGTAATTTTAACATTGCTAATCGTTTCTTATACAAAATTCATTCTGCCTAAATCAAATTTCAATTTTTTTGAATTTTTTTTGTAGATTCTAGGTCCATTTATATCCTAAAAAACTCACTTTTCCCCCAAAAATGGCCCAAACATTTTGTTACGGTAATTTTGGCATTGTCAATCGTTTCTTATACAAAACTCATTCTGCCTAAACCAAATTTAAATTTTTTTGTAGATGCTAGGTCCATTTATATCCTAAAAAACTCACTTTTCCCCCAAAAATGGCCCAAACATTTTGTTACGATAATATTGGCATTGCCAATCGTTTCTTATACAAAACTCATTCTGCCTAAACCAAATTTAAATTTTTTTGTAGATGCTAGGTCCATTTATATCCTAAAAAACACTTTTTCCCCCAAAAATGGCCCAAACATTTTGTTACGGTAATTTTAACATTGCTAATCGTTTCTTATACAAAATTCATTCTGCCTAAATCAAATTTCAATTTTTTTGAATTTTTTTTGTAGATGTTAGGTCCATTTATATCCTAAAAAACTCACTTTTCCCCTAAAATGGCCCAAACATTTTGTTACGGTAATTTTGGCATTGCCAATCGTTTCTTATACAAAACTCATTCTGCCTAAACCAAATTTAAATTTTTTTAATTTTTTTGTAGATGCTAGGTCCATTTATATCCTAAAAAACACACTTTTTCCCCCAAAAATGGCCCAAACATTTTGTTACGGTAATTTTAACATTGCCAATCGTTTCTTATACAAAATTCATTCTGCCTAAATCAAATTTCAATTTTTTTGAATTTTTTTTGTAGATTCTAGGTCCATTTATATCCTAAAAAACTCACTTTTCCACCAAAAATGGCCCAAACATTTTGTTACGGTAATTTTGGCATTGTCAATCGTTTCTTATACAAAACTCATTCTGCCTAAACCAAATTTAAATTTTTTTTGTAGATTCTAGGTCCATTTATATCCTAAAAAACTCACTTTTCCCCCAAAAATGGCCCAAACATTTTGTTACGGTAATTTTGGCATTGTCAATCGTTTCTCATACAAAACTCATTCAGCCTAAACCAAATTTAAATTTTTTTTAATTTTTTTGTAGATGCTAGGTCCATTTATATCCTAAAAAACTCACTTTTCCCCCAAAAATGGCCCAAACATTTTGTTACGGTAATTTTGGCATTGCCAATCGTTTTTTATACAAAACTCATTCTGCCTAAACCAAATTTAAATTTTTTTTAATTTTTTTGTAGATGCTAGGTCCATTTATATCCTAAAAAACACACTTTTTCCCCCAAAAATGGCCCAAACATTTTGTTACGGTAATTTTAACATTGCTAATCGTTTCTTATACAAAATTCATTCTGCCTAAATCAAATTTTAATGTTTTTGAATTTTTTTTCTAGATGCTAGGTCAATTTATATCCTAAAAAACTCACTTTTTCCCCAAAAATGGCCCAAACATTTTGTTACGATAATATTGGCATTGCCAATCGTTTCTTATACAAAACTCATTCTGCCTAAACCAAATTTAAATTTTTTTGTAGATGCTAGGTCCATTTATATCCTAAAAAACTCACTTTTCCCCCAAAAATGGCCCAAACATTTTGTTACGATAATATTGGCATTGCCAATCGTTTCTTATACAAAACTCATTCTGCCTAAACCAAATTTAAATTTTTTTGTAGATGCTAGGTCCATTTATATCCTAAAAAACACTTTTTCCCCCAAAAATGGCCCAAACATTTTGTTACGGTAATTTTAACATTGCTAATCGTTTCTTATACAAAATTCATTCTGCCTAAATCAAATT
Source organism: Crepidodera aurea (assembly GCA_949320105.2). Taxonomy (NCBI): domain Eukaryota; kingdom Metazoa; phylum Arthropoda; class Insecta; order Coleoptera; family Chrysomelidae; genus Crepidodera; species Crepidodera aurea. The sequence goes on from OX439477.1 coordinate 26,141,016, forward strand.
TCAATTTTTTTGAATTTTTTTTGTAGATGTTAGGTCCATTTATATCCTAAAAAACTCACTTTTCCCCTAAAATGGCCCAAACATTTTGTTACGGTAATTTTGGCATTGCCAATCGTTTCTTATACAAAACTCATTCTGCCTAAACCAAATTTAAATTTTTTTAATTTTTTTGTAGATGCTAGGTCCATTTATATCCTAAAAAACACACTTTTTCCCCCAAAAATGGCCCAAACATTTTGTTACGGTAATTTTAACATTGCTAATCGTTTCTTATACAAAATTCATTCTGCCTAAATCAAATTTTAATGTTTTTGAATTTTTTTTCTAGATGCTAGGTCAATTTATATCCTAAAAAACTCACTTTTTCCCCAAAAATGGCCCAAACATTTTGTTACGATAATATTGGCATTGCCAATCGTTTCTTATACAAAACTCATTCTGCCTAAACCAAATTTAAATTTTTTTGTAGATGCTAGGTCCATTTATATCCTAAAAAACTCACTTTTCCCCCAAAAATGGCCCAAACATTTTGTTACGATAATATTGGCATTGCCAATCGTTTCTTATACAAAACTCATTCTGCCTAAACCAAATTTAAATTTTTTTAATTTTTTTGTAGATGCTAGGTCCATTTATATCCTAAAAAACACACTTTTTCCCCCAAAAATGGCCCAAACATTTTGTTACGGTAATTTTGGCATTGTCAATCGTTTCTCATACAAAACTCATTCAGCCTAAACCAAATTTAAATTTTTTTTAATTTTTTTGTAGATGCTAGGTCCATTTATATCCTAAAAAACTCACTTTTCCCCCAAAAATGGCCCAAACATTTTGTTACGGTAATTTTGGCATTGCCAATCGTTTTTTATACAAAACTCATTCTGCCTAAACCAAATTTAAATTTTTTTTAATTTTTTTGTAGATGCTAGGTCCATTTATATCCTAAAAAACACACTTTTTCCCCCAAAAATGGCCCAAACATTTTGTTACGGTAATTTTAACATTGCTAATCGTTTCTTATACAAAATTCATTCTGCCTAAATCAAATTTTAATGTTTTTGAATTTTTTTTCTAGATGCTAGGTCAATTTATATCCTAAAAAACTCACTTTTTCCCCAAAAATGGCCCAAACATTTTGTTACGATAATATTGGCATTGCCAATCGTTTCTTATACAAAACTCATTCTGCCTAAACCAAATTTAAATTTTTTTGTAGATGCTAGGTCCATTTATATCCTAAAAAACACACTTTTTCCCCCAAAAATGGCCCAAACATTTTGTTACGGTAATTTTAACATTGCCAATCGTTTCTTATACAAAATTCATTCTGCCTAAATCAAATTTCAATTTTTTTGAATTTTTTTTGTAGATTCTAGGTCCATTTATATCCTAAAAAACTCACTTTTCCACCAAAAATGGCCCAAACATTTTGTTACGGTAATTTTGGCATTGTCAATCGTTTCTTATACAAAACTCATTCTGCCTAAACCAAATTTAAATTTTTTTTGTAGATTCTAGGTCCATTTATATCCTAAAAAACTCACTTTTCCCCCAAAAATGGCCCAAACATTTTGTTACGGTAATTTTGGCATTGTCAATCGTTTCTCATACAAAACTCATTCAGCCTAAACCAAATTTAAATTTTTTTTAATTTTTTTGTAGATGCTAGGTCCATTTATATCCTAAAAAACTCACTTTTCCCCCAAAAATGGCCCAAACATTTTGTTACGGTAATTTTGGCATTGCCAATCGTTTTTTATACAAAACTCATTCTGCCTAAACCAAATTTAAATTTTTTTTAATTTTTTTGTAGATGCTAGGTCCATTTATATCCTAAAAAACACACTTTTTCCCCCAAAAATGGCCCAAACATTTTGTTACGGTAATTTTAACATTGCTAATCGTTTCTTATACAAAATTCATTCTGCCTAAATCAAATTTTAATGTTTTTGAATTTTTTTTCTAGATGCTAGGTCAATTTATATCCTAAAAAACTCACTTTTTCCCCAAAAATGGCCCAAACATTTTGTTACGATAATATTGGCATTGCCAATCGTTTCTTATACAAAACTCATTCTGCCTAAACCAAATTTAAATTTTTTTGTAGATGCTAGGTCCATTTATATCCTAAAAAACTCACTTTTCCCCCAAAAATGGCCCAAACATTTTGTTACGATAATATTGGCATTGCCAATCGTTTCTTATACAAAACTCATTCTGCCTAAACCAAATTTAAATTTTTTTGTAGATGCTAGGTCCATTTATATCCTAAAAAACACTTTTTCCCCCAAAAATGGCCCAAACATTTTGTTACGGTAATTTTAACATTGCTAATCGTTTCTTATACAAAATTCATTCTGCCTAAATCAAATTTCAATTTTTTTGAATTTTTTTTGTAGATGTTAGGTCCATTTATATCCTAAAAAACTCACTTTTCCCCTAAAATGGCCCAAACATTTTGTTACGGTAATTTTGGCATTGCCAATCGTTTCTTATACAAAACTCATTCTGCCTAAACCAAATTTAAATTTTTTTAATTTTTTTGTAGATGCTAGGTCCATTTATATCCTAAAAAACACACTTTTTCCCCCAAAAATGGCCCAAACATTTTGTTACGGTAATTTTAACATTGCTAATCGTTTCTTATACAAAATTCATTCTGCCTAAATCAAATTTTAATGTTTTTGAATTTTTTTTCTAGATGCTAGGTCAATTTATATCCTAAAAAACTCACTTTTTCCCCAAAAATGGCCCAAACATTTTGTTACGATAATATTGGCATTGCCAATCGTTTCTTATACAAAACTCATTCTGCCTAAACCAAATTTAAATTTTTTTGTAGATGCTAGGTCCATTTATATCCTAAAAAACTCACTTTTCCCCCAAAAATGGCCCAAACATTTTGTTACGATAATATTGGCATTGCCAATCGTTTCTTATACAAAACTCATTCTGCCTAAACCAAATTTAAATTTTTTTAATTTTTTTGTAGATGCTAGGTCCATTTATATCCTAAAAAACACACTTTTTCCCCCAAAAATGGCCCAAACATTTTGTTACGGTAATTTTGGCATTGTCAATCGTTTCTCATACAAAACTCATTCAGCCTAAACCAAATTTAAATTTTTTTTAATTTTTTTGTAGATGCTAGGTCCATTTATATCCTAAAAAACTCACTTTTCCCCCAAAAATGGCCCAAACATTTTGTTACGGTAATTTTGGCATTGCCAATCGTTTTTTATACAAAACTCATTCTGCCTAAACCAAATTTAAATTTTTTTTAATTTTTTTGTAGATGCTAGGTCCATTTATATCCTAAAAAACACACTTTTTCCCCCAAAAATGGCCCAAACATTTTGTTACGGTAATTTTAACATTGCTAATCGTTTCTTATACAAAATTCATTCTGCCTAAATCAAATTTTAATGTTTTTGAATTTTTTTTCTAGATGCTAGGTCAATTTATATCCTAAAAAACTCACTTTTTCCCCAAAAATGGCCCAAACATTTTGTTACGATAATATTGGCATTGCCAATCGTTTCTTATACAAAACTCATTCTGCCTAAACCAAATTTAAATTTTTTTAATTTTTTTGTAGATGCTAGGTCCATTTATATCCTAAAAAACACACTTTTTCCCCCAAAAATGGCCCAAACATTTTGTTACGGTAATTTTAACATTGCCAATCGTTTCTTATACAAAATTCATTCTGCCTAAATCAAATTTCAATTTTTTTGAATTTTTTTTGTAGATTCTAGGTCCATTTATATCCTAAAAAACTCACTTTTCCACCAAAAATGGCCCAAACATTTTGTTACGGTAATTTTGGCATTGTCAATCGTTTCTTATACAAAACTCATTCTGCCTAAACCAAATTTAAATTTTTTTTGTAGATTCTAGGTCCATTTATATCCTAAAAAACTCACTTTTCCCCCAAAAATGGCCCAAACATTTTGTTACGGTAATTTTGGCATTGTCAATCGTTTCTCATACAAAACTCATTCAGCCTAAACCAAATTTAAATTTTTTTTAATTTTTTTGTAGATGCTAGGTCCATTTATATCCTAAAAAACTCACTTTTCCCCCAAAAATGGCCCAAACATTTTGTTACGGTAATTTTGGCATTGCCAATCGTTTTTTATACAAAACTCATTCTGCCTAAACCAAATTTAAATTTTTTTTAATTTTTTTGTAGATGCTAGGTCCATTTATATCCTAAAAAACACACTTTTTCCCCCAAAAATGGCCCAAACATTTTGTTACGGTAATTTTAACATTGCTAATCGTTTCTTATACAAAATTCATTCTGCCTAAATCAAATTTTAATGTTTTTGAATTTTTTTTCTAGATGCTAGGTCAATTTATATCCTAAAAAACTCACTTTTTCCCCAAAAATGGCCCAAACATTTTGTTACGATAATATTGGCATTGCCAATCGTTTCTTATACAAAACTCATTCTGCCTAAACCAAATTTAAATTTTTTTGTAGATGCTAGGTCCATTTATATCCTAAAAAACTCACTTTTCCCCCAAAAATGGCCCAAACATTTTGTTACGATAATATTGGCATTGCCAATCGTTTCTTATACAAAACTCATTCTGCCTAAACCAAATTTAAATTTTTTTGTAGATGCTAGGTCCATTTATATCCTAAAAAACACTTTTTCCCCCAAAAATGGCCCAAACATTTTGTTACGGTAATTTTAACATTGCTAATCGTTTCTTATACAAAATTCATTCTGCCTAAATCAAATTTCAATTTTTTTGAATTTTTTTTGTAGATGTTAGGTCCATTTATATCCTAAAAAACTCACTTTTCCCCTAAAATGGCCCAAACATTTTGTTACGGTAATTTTGGCATTGCCAATCGTTTCTTATACAAAACTCATTCTGCCTAAACCAAATTTAAATTTTTTTAATTTTTTTGTAGATGCTAGGTCCATTTATATCCTAAAAAACACACTTTTTCCCCCAAAAATGGCCCAAACATTTTGTTACGGTAATTTTAACATTGCTAATCGTTTCTTATACAAAATTCATTCTGCCTAAATCAAATTTTAATGTTTTTGAATTTTTTTTCTAGATGCTAGGTCAATTTATATCCTAAAAAACTCACTTTTTCCCCAAAAATGGCCCAAACATTTTGTTACGATAATATTGGCATTGCCAATCGTTTCTTATACAAAACTCATTCTGCCTAAACCAAATTTAAATTTTTTTGTAGATGCTAGGTCCATTTATATCCTAAAAAACTCACTTTTCCCCCAAAAATGGCCCAAACATTTTGTTACGATAATATTGGCATTGCCAATCGTTTCTTATACAAAACTCATTCTGCCTAAACCAAATTTAAATTTTTTTAATTTTTTTGTAGATGCTAGGTCCATTTATATCCTAAAAAACACACTTTTTCCCCCAAAAATGGCCCAAACATTTTGTTACGGTAATTTTGGCATTGTCAATCGTTTCTCATACAAAACTCATTCAGCCTAAACCAAATTTAAATTTTTTTTAATTTTTTTGTAGATGCTAGGTCCATTTATATCCTAAAAAACTCACTTTTCCCCCAAAAATGGCCCAAACATTTTGTTACGGTAATTTTGGCATTGCCAATCGTTTTTTATACAAAACTCATTCTGCCTAAACCAAATTTAAATTTTTTTTAATTTTTTTGTAGATGCTAGGTCCATTTATATCCTAAAAAACACACTTTTTCCCCCAAAAATGGCCCAAACATTTTGTTACGGTAATTTTAACATTGCTAATCGTTTCTTATACAAAATTCATTCTGCCTAAATCAAATTTTAATGTTTTTGAATTTTTTTTCTAGATGCTAGGTCAATTTATATCCTAAAAAACTCACTTTTTCCCCAAAAATGGCCCAAACATTTTGTTACGATAATATTGGCATTGCCAATCGTTTCTTATACAAAACTCATTCTGCCTAAACCAAATTTAAATTTTTTTGTAGATGCTAGGTCCATTTATATCCTAAAAAACACACTTTTTCCCCCAAAAATGGCCCAAACATTTTGTTACGGTAATTTTAACATTGCCAATCGTTTCTTATACAAAATTCATTCTGCCTAAATCAAATTTCAATTTTTTTGAATTTTTTTTGTAGATTCTAGGTCCATTTATATCCTAAAAAACTCACTTTTCCACCAAAAATGGCCCAAACATTTTGTTACGGTAATTTTGGCATTGTCAATCGTTTCTTATACAAAACTCATTCTGCCTAAACCAAATTTAAATTTTTTTTGTAGATTCTAGGTCCATTTATATCCTAAAAAACTCACTTTTCCCCCAAAAATGGCCCAAACATTTTGTTACGGTAATTTTGGCATTGTCAATCGTTTCTCATACAAAACTCATTCAGCCTAAACCAAATTTAAATTTTTTTTAATTTTTTTGTAGATGCTAGGTCCATTTATATCCTAAAAAACTCACTTTTCCCCCAAAAATGGCCCAAACATTTTGTTACGGTAATTTTGGCATTGCCAATCGTTTTTTATACAAAACTCATTCTGCCTAAACCAAATTTAAATTTTTTTTAATTTTTTTGTAGATGCTAGGTCCATTTATATCCTAAAAAACACACTTTTTCCCCCAAAAATGGCCCAAACATTTTGTTACGGTAATTTTAACATTGCTAATCGTTTCTTATACAAAATTCATTCTGCCTAAATCAAATTTTAATGTTTTTGAATTTTTTTTCTAGATGCTAGGTCAATTTATATCCTAAAAAACTCACTTTTTCCCCAAAAATGGCCCAAACATTTTGTTACGATAATATTGGCATTGCCAATCGTTTCTTATACAAAACTCATTCTGCCTAAACCAAATTTAAATTTTTTTGTAGATGCTAGGTCCATTTATATCCTAAAAAACTCACTTTTCCCCCAAAAATGGCCCAAACATTTTGTTACGATAATATTGGCATTGCCAATCGTTTCTTATACAAAACTCATTCTGCCTAAACCAAATTTAAATTTTTTTGTAGATGCTAGGTCCATTTATATCCTAAAAAACACTTTTTCCCCCAAAAATGGCCCAAACATTTTGTTACGGTAATTTTAACATTGCTAATCGTTTCTTATACAAAATTCATTCTGCCTAAATCAAATTTCAATTTTTTTGAATTTTTTTTGTAGATGTTAGGTCCATTTATATCCTAAAAAACTCACTTTTCCCCTAAAATGGCCCAAACATTTTGTTACGGTAATTTTGGCATTGCCAATCGTTTCTTATACAAAACTCATTCTGCCTAAACCAAATTTAAATTTTTTTAATTTTTTTGTAGATGCTAGGTCCATTTATATCCTAAAAAACACACTTTTTCCCCCAAAAATGGCCCAAACATTTTGTTACGGTAATTTTAACATTGCTAATCGTTTCTTATACAAAATTCATTCTGCCTAAATCAAATTTTAATGTTTTTGAATTTTTTTTCTAGATGCTAGGTCAATTTATATCCTAAAAAACTCACTTTTTCCCCAAAAATGGCCCAAACATTTTGTTACGATAATATTGGCATTGCCAATCGTTTCTTATACAAAACTCATTCTGCCTAAACCAAATTTAAATTTTTTTGTAGATGCTAGGTCCATTTATATCCTAAAAAACTCACTTTTCCCCCAAAAATGGCCCAAACATTTTGTTACGATAATATTGGCATTGCCAATCGTTTCTTATACAAAACTCATTCTGCCTAAACCAAATTTAAATTTTTTTAATTTTTTTGTAGATGCTAGGTCCATTTATATCCTAAAAAACACACTTTTTCCCCCAAAAATGGCCCAAACATTTTGTTACGGTAATTTTGGCATTGTCAATCGTTTCTCATACAAAACTCATTCAGCCTAAACCAAATTTAAATTTTTTTTAATTTTTTTGTAGATGCTAGGTCCATTTATATCCTAAAAAACTCACTTTTCCCCCAAAAATGGCCCAAACATTTTGTTACGGTAATTTTGGCATTGCCAATCGTTTTTTATACAAAACTCATTCTGCCTAAACCAAATTTAAATTTTTTTTAATTTTTTTGTAGATGCTAGGTCCATTTATATCCTAAAAAACACACTTTTTCCCCCAAAAATGGCCCAAACATTTTGTTACGGTAATTTTAACATTGCTAATCGTTTCTTATACAAAATTCATTCTGCCTAAATCAAATTTTAATGTTTTTGAATTTTTTTTCTAGATGCTAGGTCAATTTATATCCTAAAAAACTCACTTTTTCCCCAAAAATGGCCCAAACATTTTGTTACGATAATATTGGCATTGCCAATCGTTTCTTATACAAAACTCATTCTGCCTAAACCAAATTTAAATTTTTTTGTAGATGCTAGGTCCATTTATATCCTAAAAAACTCACTTTTCCCCCAAAAATGGCCCAAACATTTTGTTACGATAATATTGGCATTGCCAATCGTTTCTTATACAAAACTCATTCTGCCTAAACCAAATTTAAATTTTTTTAATTTTTTTGTAGATGCTAGGTCCATTTATATCCTAAAAAACACACTTTTTCCCCCAAAAATGGCCCAAACATTTTGTTACGGTAATTTTGGCATTGTCAATCGTTTCTCATACAAAACTCATTCAGCCTAAACCAAATTTAAATTTTTTTTAATTTTTTTGTAGATGCTAGGTCCATTTATATCCTAAAAAACTCACTTTTCCCCCAAAAATGGCCCAAACATTTTGTTACGGTAATTTTGGCATTGCCAATCGTTTTTTATACAAAACTCATTCTGCCTAAACCAAATTTAAATTTTTTTTAATTTTTTTGTAGATGCTAGGTCCATTTATATCCTAAAAAACACACTTTTTCCCCCAAAAATGGCCCAAACATTTTGTTACGGTAATTTTAACATTGCTAATCGTTTCTTATACAAAATTCATTCTGCCTAAATCAAATTTTAATGTTTTTGAATTTTTTTTCTAGATGCTAGGTCAATTTATATCCTAAAAAACTCACTTTTTCCCCAAAAATGGCCCAAACATTTTGTTACGATAATATTGGCATTGCCAATCGTTTCTTATACAAAACTCATTCTGCCTAAACCAAATTTAAATTTTTTTAATTTTTTTGTAGATGCTAGGTCCATTTATATCCTAAAAAACACACTTTTTCCCCCAAAAATGGCCCAAACATTTTGTTACGGTAATTTTGGCATTGTCAATCGTTTCTCATACAAAACTCATTCAGCCTAAACCAAATTTAAATTTTTTTTAATTTTTTTGTAGATGCTAGGTCCATTTATATCCTAAAAAACTCACTTTTCCCCCAAAAATGGCCCAAACATTTTGTTACGGTAATTTTGGCATTGCCAATCGTTTTTTATACAAAACTCATTCTGCCTAAACCAAATTTAAATTTTTTTGTAGATGCTAGGTCCATTTATATCCTAAAAAACTCACTTTTCCCCCAAAAATGGCCCAAACATTTTGTTACGATAATATTGGCATTGCCAATCGTTTCTTATACAAAACTCATTCTGCCTAAACCAAATTTAAATTTTTTTAATTTTTTTGTAGATGCTAGGTCCATTTATATCCTAAAAAACACACTTTTTCCCCCAAAAATGGCCCAAACATTTTGTTACGGTAATTTTAACATTGCTAATCGTTTCTTATACAAAATTCATTCTGCCTAAATCAAATTTCAATTTTTTTGAATTTTTTTTGTAGATTCTAGGTCCATTTATATCCTAAAAAACTCACTTTTCCCCCAAAAATGGCCCAAACATTTTGTTACGGTAATTTTGGCATTGTCAATCGTTTCTTATACAAAACTCATTCTGCCTAAACCAAATTTAAATTTTTTTGTAGATGCTAGGTCCATTTATATCCTAAAAAACTCACTTTTCCCCCAAAAATGGCCCAAACATTTTGTTACGATAATATTGGCATTGCCAATCGTTTCTTATACAAAACTCATTCTGCCTAAACCAAATTTAAATTTTTTTGTAGATGCTAGGTCCATTTATATCCTAAAAAACACTTTTTCCCCCAAAAATGGCCCAAACATTTTGTTACGGTAATTTTAACATTGCTAATCGTTTCTTATACAAAATTCATTCTGCCTAAATCAAATTTCAATTTTTTTGAATTTTTTTTGTAGATGTTAGGTCCATTTATATCCTAAAAAACTCACTTTTCCCCTAAAATGGCCCAAACATTTTGTTACGGTAATTTTGGCATTGCCAATCGTTTCTTATACAAAACTCATTCTGCCTAAACCAAATTTAAATTTTTTTAATTTTTTTGTAGATGCTAGGTCCATTTATATCCTAAAAAACACACTTTTTCCCCCAAAAATGGCCCAAACATTTTGTTACGGTAATTTTAACATTGCCAATCGTTTCTTATACAAAATTCATTCTGCCTAAATCAAATTTCAATTTTTTTGAATTTTTTTTGTAGATTCTAGGTCCATTTATATCCTAAAAAACTCACTTTTCCACCAAAAATGGCCCAAACATTTTGTTACGGTAATTTTGGCATTGTCAATCGTTTCTTATACAAAACTCATTCTGCCTAAACCAAATTTAAATTTTTTTTGTAGATTCTAGGTCCATTTATATCCTAAAAAACTCACTTTTCCCCCAAAAATGGCCCAAACATTTTGTTACGGTAATTTTGGCATTGTCAATCGTTTCTCATACAAAACTCATTCAGCCTAAACCAAATTTAAATTTTTTTTAATTTTTTTGTAGATGCTAGGTCCATTTATATCCTAAAAAACTCACTTTTCCCCCAAAAATGGCCCAAACATTTTGTTACGGTAATTTTGGCATTGCCAATCGTTTTTTATACAAAACTCATTCTGCCTAAACCAAATTTAAATTTTTTTTAATTTTTTTGTAGATGCTAGGTCCATTTATATCCTAAAAAACACACTTTTTCCCCCAAAAATGGCCCAAACATTTTGTTACGGTAATTTTAACATTGCTAATCGTTTCTTATACAAAATTCATTCTGCCTAAATCAAATTTTAATGTTTTTGAATTTTTTTTCTAGATGCTAGGTCAATTTATATCCTAAAAAACTCACTTTTTCCCCAAAAATGGCCCAAACATTTTGTTACGATAATATTGGCATTGCCAATCGTTTCTTATACAAAACTCATTCTGCCTAAACCAAATTTAAATTTTTTTGTAGATGCTAGGTCCATTTATATCCTAAAAAACTCACTTTTCCCCCAAAAATGGCCCAAACATTTTGTTACGATAATATTGGCATTGCCAATCGTTTCTTATACAAAACTCATTCTGCCTAAACCAAATTTAAATTTTTTTGTAGATGCTAGGTCCATTTATATCCTAAAAAACACTTTTTCCCCCAAAAATGGCCCAAACATTTTGTTACGGTAATTTTAACATTGCTAATCGTTTCTTATACAAAATTCATTCTGCCTAAATCAAATTTCAATTTTTTTGAATTTTTTTTGTAGATGTTAGGTCCATTTATATCCTAAAAAACTCACTTTTCCCCTAAAATGGCCCAAACATTTTGTTACGGTAATTTTGGCATTGCCAATCGTTTCTTATACAAAACTCATTCTGCCTAAACCAAATTTAAATTTTTTTAATTTTTTTGTAGATGCTAGGTCCATTTATATCCTAAAAAACACACTTTTCCCCCAAAAATGGCCCAAACATTTTGTTACGGTAATTTTAACATTGCCAATCGTTTCTTATACAAAATTCATTCTGCCTAAATCAAATTTCAATTTTTTTGAATTTTTTTTGTAGATTCTAGGTCCATTTATATCCTAAAAAACTCACTTTTCCACCAAAAATGGCCCAAACATTTTGTTACGGTAATTTTGGCATTGTCAATCGTTTCTTATACAAAACTCATTCTGCCTAAACCAAATTTAAATTTTTTTTGTAGATTCTAGGTCCATTTATATCCTAAAAAACTCACTTTTCCCCCAAAAATGGCCCAAACATTTTGTTACGGTAATTTTGGCATTGTCAATCGTTTCTCATACAAAACTCATTCAGCCTAAACCAAATTTAAATTTTTTTTAATTTTTTTGTAGATGCTAGGTCCATTTATATCCTAAAAAACTCACTTTTCCCCCAAAAATGGCCCAAACATTTTGTTACGGTAATTTTGGCATTGCCAATCGTTTTTTATACAAAACTCATTCTGCCTAAACCAAATTTAAATTTTTTTTAATTTTTTTGTAGATGCTAGGTCCATTTATATCCTAAAAAACACACTTTTTCCCCCAAAAATGGCCCAAACATTTTGTTACGGTAATTTTAACATTGCTAATCGTTTCTTATACAAAATTCATTCTGCCTAAATCAAATTTTAATGTTTTTGAATTTTTTTTCTAGATGCTAGGTCAATTTATATCCTAAAAAACTCACTTTTTCCCCAAAAATGGCCCAAACATTTTGTTACGATAATATTGGCATTGCCAATCGTTTCTTATACAAAACTCATTCTGCCTAAACCAAATTTAAATTTTTTTGTAGATGCTAGGTCCATTTATATCCTAAAAAACTCACTTTTCCCCCAAAAATGGCCCAAACATTTTGTTACGATAATATTGGCATTGCCAATCGTTTCTTATACAAAACTCATTCTGCCTAAACCAAATTTAAATTTTTTTGTAGATGCTAGGTCCATTTATATCCTAAAAAACACTTTTTCCCCCAAAAATGGCCCAAACATTTTGTTACGGTAATTTTAACATTGCTAATCGTTTCTTATACAAAATTCATTCTGCCTAAATCAAATTTCAATTTTTTTGAATTTTTTTTGTAGATGTTAGGTCCATTTATATCCTAAAAAACTCACTTTTCCCCTAAAATGGCCCAAACATTTTGTTACGGTAATTTTGGCATTGCCAATCGTTTCTTATACAAAACTCATTCTGCCTAAACCAAATTTAAATTTTTTTAATTTTTTTGTAGATGCTAGGTCCATTTATATCCTAAAAAACACACTTTTTCCCCCAAAAATGGCCCAAACATTTTGTTACGGTAATTTTAACATTGCCAATCGTTTCTTATACAAAATTCATTCTGCCTAAATCAAATTTCAATTTTTTTGAATTTTTTTTGTAGATTCTAGGTCCATTTATATCCTAAAAAACTCACTTTTCCACCAAAAATGGCCCAAACATTTTGTTACGGTAATTTTGGCATTGTCAATCGTTTCTTATACAAAACTCATTCTGCCTAAACCAAATTTAAATTTTTTTTGTAGATTCTAGGTCCATTTATATCCTAAAAAACTCACTTTTCCCCCAAAAATGGCCCAAACATTTTGTTACGGTAATTTTGGCATTGTCAATCGTTTCTCATACAAAACTCATTCAGCCTAAACCAAATTTAATTTTTTTTTAATTTTTTTGTAGATGCTAGGTCCATTTATATCCTAAAAAACTCACTTTTCCCCCAAAAATGGCCCAAACATTTTGTTACGGTAATTTTGGCATTGCCAATCGTTTTTTATACAAAACTCATTCTGCCTAAACCAAATTTAAATTTTTTTTAATTTTTTTGTAGATGCTAGGTCCATTTATATCCTAAAAAACACACTTTTTCCCCCAAAAATGGCCCAAACATTTTGTTACGGTAATTTTAACATTGCTAATCGTTTCTTATACAAAATTCATTCTGCCTAAATCAAATTTCAATTTTTTTGAATTTTTTTTGTAGATTCTAGGTCCATTTATATCCTAAAAAACTCACTTTTCCCCCAAAAATGGCCCAAACATTTTGTTACGGTAATTTTGGCATTGTCAATCGTTTCTTATACAAAACTCATTCTGCCTAAACCAAATTTAAATTTTTTTTAATTTTTTTGTAGATGCTAGGTCCATTTATATCCTAAAAAACACACTTTTTCCCCCAAAAATGGCCCAAACATTTTGTTACGGCAATTTTAACATTGCTAATCGTTTCTTATACAAAATTCATTCTGCCTAAATCAAATTTCAATTTTTTTTAATTTTTTTGTAGATGCTAGGTCCATTTATATCCTAAAAAACACACTTTTTCCCCCAAAAATGGCCCAAACATTTTGTTACGGTAATTTTAACATTGCTAATCGTTTCTTATACAAAATTCATTCTGCCTAAATCAAATTTCAATTTTTTTGAATTTTTTTTGTAGATTCTAGGTCCATTTATATCCTAAAAAACTCACTTTTCCCCCAAAAATGGCCCAAACATTTTGTTACGGTAATTTTGGCATTGTCAATCGTTTCTTATACAAAACTCATTCTGCCTAAACCAAATTTAAATTTTTTTTAATTTTTTTGTAGATGCTAGGTCCATTTATATCCTAAAAAACACACTTTTTCCCCCAAAAATGGCCCAAACATTTTGTTACGGCAATTTTAACATTGCTAATCGTTTCTTATACAAAATTCATTCTGCCTAAATCAAATTTCAATTTTTTTGAATTTTTTTTGTAGATTCTAGGTCCATTTATATCCTAAAAAACTCACTTTTCCCCCAAAAATGGCCCAAACATTTTGTTACGGTAATTTTGGCATTGTCAATCGTTTCTTATACAAAACTCATTCTGCCTAAACCAAATTTAAATTTTTTTGTAGATGCTAGGTCCATTTATATCCTAAAAAACACACTTTTTCCCCCAAAAATGGCCCAAACATTTTGTTACGGTAATTTTAACATTGCCAATCGTTTCTTATACAAAATTCATTCTGCCTAAATCAAATTTTAATGTTTTTGAATTTTTTTTCTAGATGCTAGGTCAATTTATATCCTAAAAAACTCACTTTTTCCCCAAAAATGGCCCAAACATTTTGTTACGGTAATTTTGGCATTGTCAATCGTTTCTTATACAAAACTCATTCTGCCTAAACCAAATTTAAATTTTTTTGTAGATGCTAGGTCCATTTATATCCTAAAAAACTCACTTTTCCCCCAAAAATGGCCCAAACATTTTGTTACGATAATATTGGCATTGCCAATCGTTTCTTATACAAAACTCATTCTGCCTAAACCAAATTTAAATTTTTTTGTAGATGCTAGGTCCATTTATATCCTAAAAAACACTTTTTCCCCCAAAAATGGCCCAAACATTTTGTTACGGTAATTTTAACATTGCTAATCGTTTCTTATACAAAATTCATTCTGCCTAAATCAAATTTCAATTTTTTTGAATTTTTTTTGTAGATGTTAGGTCCATTTATATCCTAAAAAACTCACTTTTCCCCTAAAATGGCCCAAACATTTTGTTACGGTAATTTTGGCATTGCCAATCGTTTCTTATACAAAACTCATTCTGCCTAAACCAAATTTAAATTTTTTTAATTTTTTTGTAGATGCTAGGTCCATTTATATCCTAAAAAACACACTTTTTCCCCCAAAAATGGCCCAAACATTTTGTTACGGTAATTTTAACATTGCCAATCGTTTCTTATACAAAATTCATTCTGCCTAAATCAAATTTCAATTTTTTTGAATTTTTTTTGTAGATTCTAGGTCCATTTATATCCTAAAAAACTCACTTTTCCACCAAAAATGGCCCAAACATTTTGTTACGGTAATTTTGGCATTGTCAATCGTTTCTTATACAAAACTCATTCTGCCTAAACCAAATTTAAATTTTTTTTGTAGATTCTAGGTCCATTTATATCCTAAAAAACTCACTTTTCCCCCAAAAATGGCCCAAACATTTTGTTACGGTAATTTTGGCATTGTCAATCGTTTCTCATACAAAACTCATTCAGCCTAAACCAAATTTAAATTTTTTTTAATTTTTTTGTAGATGCTAGGTCCATTTATATCCTAAAAAACTCACTTTTCCCCCAAAAATGGCCCAAACATTTTGTTACGGTAATTTTGGCATTGCCAATCGTTTTTTATACAAAACTCATTCTGCCTAAACCAAATTTAAATTTTTTTTAATTTTTTTGTAGATGCTAGGTCCATTTATATCCTAAAAAACACACTTTTTCCCCCAAAAATGGCCCAAACATTTTGTTACGGTAATTTTAACATTGCTAATCGTTTCTTATACAAAATTCATTCTGCCTAAATCAAATTTTAATGTTTTTGAATTTTTTTTCTAGATGCTAGGTCAATTTATATCCTAAAAAACTCACTTTTTCCCCAAAAATGGCCCAAACATTTTGTTACGATAATATTGGCATTGCCAATCGTTTCTTATACAAAACTCATTCTGCCTAAACCAAATTTAAATTTTTTTGTAGATGCTAGGTCCATTTATATCCTAAAAAACTCACTTTTCCCCCAAAAATGGCCCAAACATTTTGTTACGATAATATTGGCATTGCCAATCGTTTCTTATACAAAACTCATTCTGCCTAAACCAAATTTAAATTTTTTTGTAGATGCTAGGTCCATTTATATCCTAAAAAACACTTTTTCCCCCAAAAATGGCCCAAACATTTTGTTACGGTAATTTTAACATTGCTAATCGTTTCTTATACAAAATTCATTCTGCCTAAATCAAATTTCAATTTTTTTGAATTTTTTTTGTAGATGTTAGGTCCATTTATATCCTAAAAAACTCACTTTTCCCCTAAAATGGCCCAAACATTTTGTTACGGTAATTTTGGCATTGCCAATCGTTTCTTATACAAAACTCATTCTGCCTAAACCAAATTTAAATTTTTTTAATTTTTTTGTAGATGCTAGGTCCATTTATATCCTAAAAAACACACTTTTTCCCCCAAAAATGGCCCAAACATTTTGTTACGGTAATTTTAACATTGCCAATCGTTTCTTATACAAAATTCATTCTGCCTAAATCAAATTTCAATTTTTTTGAATTTTTTTTGTAGATTCTAGGTCCATTTATATCCTAAAAAACTCACTTTTCCACCAAAAATGGCCCAAACATTTTGTTACGGTAATTTTGGCATTGTCAATCGTTTCTTATACAAAACTCATTCTGCCTAAACCAAATTTAAATTTTTTTTGTAGATTCTAGGTCCATTTATATCCTAAAAAACTCACTTTTCCCCCAAAAATGGCCCAAACATTTTGTTACGGTAATTTTGGCATTGTCAATCGTTTCTCATACAAAACTCATTCAGCCTAAACCAAATTTAAATTTTTTTTAATTTTTTTGTAGATGCTAGGTCCATTTATATCCTAAAAAACTCACTTTTCCCCCAAAAATGGCCCAAACATTTTGTTACGGTAATTTTGGCATTGCCAATCGTTTTTTATACAAAACTCATTCTGCCTAAACCAAATTTAAATTTTTTTTAATTTTTTTGTAGATGCTAGGTCCATTTATATCCTAAAAAACACACTTTTTCCCCCAAAAATGGCCCAAACATTTTGTTACGGTAATTTTAACATTGCTAATCGTTTCTTATACAAAATTCATTCTGCCTAAATCAAATTTCAATTTTTTTGAATTTTTTTTGTAGATTCTAGGTCCATTTATATCCTAAAAAACTCACTTTTCCCCCAAAAATGGCCCAAACATTTTGTTACGGTAATTTTGGCATTGTCAATCGTTTCTTATACAAAACTCATTCTGCCTAAACCAAATTTAAATTTTTTTTAATTTTTTTGTAGATGCTAGGTCCATTTATATCCTAAAAAACACACTTTTTCCCCCAAAAATGGCCCAAACATTTTGTTACGGCAATTTTAACATTGCTAATCGTTTCTTATACAAAATTCATTCTGCCTAAATCAAATTTCAATTTTTTTTAATTTTTTTGTAGATGCTAGGTCCATTTATATCCTAAAAAACACACTTTTTCCCCCAAAAATGGCCCAAACATTTTGTTACGGTAATTTTAACATTGCTAATCGTTTCTTATACAAAATTCATTCTGCCTAAATCAAATTTCAATTTTTTTGAATTTTTTTTGTAGATTCTAGGTCCATTTATATCCTAAAAAACTCACTTTTCCCCCAAAAATGGCCCAAACATTTTGTTACGGTAATTTTGGCATTGTCAATCGTTTCTTATACAAAACTCATTCTGCCTAAACCAAATTTAAATTTTTTTTAATTTTTTTGTAGATGCTAGGTCCATTTATATCCTAAAAAACACACTTTTTCCCCCAAAAATGGCCCAAACATTTTGTTACGGCAATTTTAACATTGCTAATCGTTTCTTATACAAAATTCATTCTGCCTAAATCAAATTTCAATTTTTTTGAATTTTTTTTGTAGATTCTAGGTCCATTTATATCCTAAAAAACTCACTTTTCCCCCAAAAATGGCCCAAACATTTTGTTACGGTAATTTTGGCATTGTCAATCGTTTCTTATACAAAACTCATTCTGCCTAAACCAAATTTAAATTTTTTTGTAGATGCTAGGTCCATTTATATCCTAAAAAACACACTTTTTCCCCCAAAAATGGCCCAAACATTTTGTTACGGTAATTTTAACATTGCCAATCGTTTCTTATACAAAATTCATTCTGCCTAAATCAAATTTTAATGTTTTTGAATTTTTTTTCTAGATGCTAGGTCAATTTATATCCTAAAAAACTCACTTTTTCCCCAAAAATGGCCCAAACATTTTGTTACGGTAATTTTGGCATTGTCAATCGTTTCTTATACAAAACTCATTCTGCCTAAACCAAATTTAAATTTTTTTGTAGATGCTAGGTCCATTTATATCCTAAAAAACTCACTTTTCCCCCAAAAATGGCCCAAACATTTTGTTACGATAATATTGGCATTGCCAATCGTTTCTTATACAAAACTCATTCTGCCTAAACCAAATTTAAATTTTTTTGTAGATGCTAGGTCCATTTATATCCTAAAAAACACTTTTTCCCCCAAAAATGGCCCAAACATTTTGTTACGGTAATTTTAACATTGCTAATCGTTTCTTATACAAAATTCATTCTGCCTAAATCAAATTTCAATTTTTTTGAATTTTTTTTGTAGATGTTAGGTCCATTTATATCCTAAAAAACTCACTTTTCCCCTAAAATGGCCCAAACATTTTGTTACGGTAATTTTGGCATTGCCAATCGTTTCTTATACAAAACTCATTCTGCCTAAACCAAATTTAAATTTTTTTAATTTTTTTGTAGATGCTAGGTCCATTTATATCCTAAAAAACACACTTTTTCCCCCAAAAATGGCCCAAACATTTTGTTACGGTAATTTTAACATTGCCAATCGTTTCTTATACAAAATTCATTCTGCCTAAATCAAATTTCAATTTTTTTGAATTTTTTTTGTAGATTCTAGGTCCATTTATATCCTAAAAAACTCACTTTTCCACCAAAAATGGCCCAAACATTTTGTTACGGTAATTTTGGCATTGTCAATCGTTTCTTATACAAAACTCATTCTGCCTAAACCAAATTTAAATTTTTTTTGTAGATTCTAGGTCCATTTATATCCTAAAAAACTCACTTTTCCCCCAAAAATGGCCCAAACATTTTGTTACGGTAATTTTGGCATTGTCAATCGTTTCTCATACAAAACTCATTCAGCCTAAACCAAATTTAAATTTTTTTTAATTTTTTTGTAGATGCTAGGTCCATTTATATCCTAAAAAACTCACTTTTCCCCCAAAAATGGCCCAAACATTTTGTTACGGTAATTTTGGCATTGCCAATCGTTTTTTATACAAAACTCATTCTGCCTAAACCAAATTTAAATTTTTTTTAATTTTTTTGTAGATGCTAGGTCCATTTATATCCTAAAAAACACACTTTTTCCCCCAAAAATGGCCCAAACATTTTGTTACGGTAATTTTAACATTGCTAATCGTTTCTTATACAAAATTCATTCTGCCTAAATCAAATTTTAATGTTTTTGAATTTTTTTTCTAGATGCTAGGTCAATTTATATCCTAAAAAACTCACTTTTTCCCCAAAAATGGCCCAAACATTTTGTTACGATAATATTGGCATTGCCAATCGTTTCTTATACAAAACTCATTCTGCCTAAACCAAATTTAAATTTTTTTGTAGATGCTAGGTCCATTTATATCCTAAAAAACTCACTTTTCCCCCAAAAATGGCCCAAACATTTTGTTACGATAATATTGGCATTGCCAATCGTTTCTTATACAAAACTCATTCTGCCTAAACCAAATTTAAATTTTTTTGTAGATGCTAGGTCCATTTATATCCTAAAAAACACTTTTTCCCCCAAAAATGGCCCAAACATTTTGTTACGGTAATTTTAACATTGCTAATCGTTTCTTATACAAAATTCATTCTGCCTAAATCAAATTTCAATTTTTTTGAATTTTTTTTGTAGATGTTAGGTCCATTTATATCCTAAAAAACTCACTTTTCCCCTAAAATGGCCCAAACATTTTGTTACGGTAATTTTGGCATTGCCAATCGTTTCTTATACAAAACTCATTCTGCCTAAACCAAATTTAAATTTTTTTAATTTTTTTGTAGATGCTAGGTCCATTTATATCCTAAAAAACACACTTTTTCCCCCAAAAATGGCCCAAACATTTTGTTACGGTAATTTTAACATTGCCAATCGTTTCTTATACAAAATTCATTCTGCCTAAATCAAATTTCAATTTTTTTGAATTTTTTTTGTAGATTCTAGGTCCATTTATATCCTAAAAAACTCACTTTTCCACCAAAAATGGCCCAAACATTTTGTTACGGTAATTTTGGCATTGTCAATCGTTTCTTATACAAAACTCATTCTGCCTAAACCAAATTTAAATTTTTTTTGTAGATTCTAGGTCCATTTATATCCTAAAAAACTCACTTTTCCCCCAAAAATGGCCCAAACATTTTGTTACGGTAATTTTGGCATTGTCAATCGTTTCTCATACAAAACTCATTCAGCCTAAACCAAATTTAAATTTTTTTTAATTTTTTTGTAGATGCTAGGTCCATTTATATCCTAAAAAACTCACTTTTCCCCCAAAAATGGCCCAAACATTTTGTTACGGTAATTTTGGCATTGCCAATCGTTTTTTATACAAAACTCATTCTGCCTAAACCAAATTTAAATTTTTTTTAATTTTTTTGTAGATGCTAGGTCCATTTATATCCTAAAAAACACACTTTTTCCCCCAAAAATGGCCCAAACATTTTGTTACGGTAATTTTAACATTGCTAATCGTTTCTTATACAAAATTCATTCTGCCTAAATCAAATTTCAATTTTTTTGAATTTTTTTTGTAGATTCTAGGTCCATTTATATCCTAAAAAACTCACTTTTCCCCCAAAAATGGCCCAAACATTTTGTTACGGTAATTTTGGCATTGTCAATCGTTTCTTATACAAAACTCATTCTGCCTAAACCAAATTTAAATTTTTTTTAATTTTTTTGTAGATGCTAGGTCCATTTATATCCTAAAAAACACACTTTTTCCCCCAAAAATGGCCCAAACATTTTGTTACGGCAATTTTAACATTGCTAATCGTTTCTTATACAAAATTCATTCTGCCTAAATCAAATTTCAATTTTTTTTAATTTTTTTGTAGATGCTAGGTCCATTTATATCCTAAAAAACACACTTTTTCCCCCAAAAATGGCCCAAACATTTTGTTACGGTAATTTTAACATTGCTAATCGTTTCTTATACAAAATTCATTCTGCCTAAATCAAATTTCAATTTTTTTGAATTTTTTTTGTAGATTCTAGGTCCATTTATATCCTAAAAAACTCACTTTTCCCCCAAAAATGGCCCAAACATTTTGTTACGGTAATTTTGGCATTGTCAATCGTTTCTTATACAAAACTCATTCTGCCTAAACCAAATTTAAATTTTTTTTAATTTTTTTGTAGATGCTAGGTCCATTTATATCCTAAAAAACACACTTTTTCCCCCAAAAATGGCCCAAACATTTTGTTACGGCAATTTTAACATTGCTAATCGTTTCTTATACAAAATTCATTCTGCCTAAATCAAATTTCAATTTTTTTGAATTTTTTTTGTAGATTCTAGGTCCATTTATATCCTAAAAAACTCACTTTTCCCCCAAAAATGGCCCAAACATTTTGTTACGGTAATTTTGGCATTGTCAATCGTTTCTTATACAAAACTCATTCTGCCTAAACCAAATTTAAATTTTTTTTAATTTTTTTGTAGATGCTAGGTCCATTTATATCCTAAAAAACACACTTTTTCCCCCAAAAATGGCCCAAACATTTTGTTACGGCAATTTTAACATTGCTAATCGTTTCTTATACAAAATTCATTCTGCCTAAATCAAATTTCAATTTTTTTGAATTTTTTTTGTAGATTCTAGGTCCATTTATATCCTAAAAAACTCACTTTTCCCCCAAAAATGGCCCAAACATTTTGTTACGGTAATTTTGGCATTGTCAATCGTTTCTTATACAAAACTCATTCTGCCTAAACCAAATTTAAATTTTTTTGTAGATGCTAGGTCCATTTATATCCTAAAAAACACACTTTTTCCCCCAAAAATGGCCCAAACATTTTGTTACGGTAATTTTAACATTGCCAATCGTTTCTTATACAAAATTCATTCTGCCTAAATCAAATTTCAATTTTTTTGAATTTTTTTTGTAGATTCTAGGTCCATTTATATCCTAAAAAACTCACTTTTCCCCCAAAAATGGCCCAAACATTTTGTTACGGTAATTTTGGCATTGTCAATCGTTTCTTATACAAAACTCATTCTGCCTAAACCAAATTTAAATTTTTTTGTAGATGCTAGGTCCATTTATATCCTAAAAAACACACTTTTCCCCCCAAAAATGGTCCAAACATTTTGTTACGGTAATTTTAACATTGTCAATCGTTTCTTATACAAAATTCATTCTGCCTAAATCAAATTTCAATTTTTTTGAATTTTTTTTGTAGATTCTAGGTCCATTTATATCCTAAAAAACTCACTTTTCCCCCAAAAATGGCCCAAACATTTTGTTACGATAATATTGGCATTGCCAATCGTTTCTTATACAAAACTCATTCTGCCTAAACCAAATTTAAATTTTTTTGTAGATGCTAGGTCCATTTATATCCTAAAAAACTCACTTTTCCCCCAAAAATGGCCCAAACATTTTGTTACGATAATATTGGCATTGCCAATCGTTTCTTATACAAAACTCATTCTGCCTAAACCAAATTTAAATTTTTTTGTAGATGCTAGGTCCATTTATATCCTAAAAAACTCACTTTTCCCCCAAAAATGGCCCAAACATTTTGTTACGGTAATTTTGGCATTGCCAATCGTTTCTTTTACAAAACTCATTCTGCCTAAACCAAATTTAAATTTTTTTTAATTTTTTTGTAGATGCTAGGTCCATTTATATCCTAAAAAACACACTTTTTCCCCCAAAAATGGCCCAAACATTTTGTTACGGTAATTTTAACATTGCTAATCGTTTCTTATACAAAATTCATTCTGCCTAAATCAAATTTCAATTTTTTTGAATTTTTTTTGTAGATTCTAGGTCCATTTATATCCTAAAAAACTCACTTTTCCCCCAAAAATGGCCCAAACATTTTGTTACGGTAATTTTGGCATTGTCAATCGTTTCTTATACAAAACTCATTCTGCCTAAACCAAATTTAAATTTTTTTTAATTTTTTTGTAGATGCTAGGTCCATTTATATCCTAAAAAACACACTTTTTCCCCCAAAAATGGCCCAAACATTTTGTTACGGCAATTTTAACATTGCTAATCGTTTCTTATACAAAATTCATTCTGCCTAAATCAAATTTCAATTTTTTTGAATTTTTTTTGTAGATTCTAGGTCCATTTATATCCTAAAAAACTCACTTTTCCCCCAAAAATGGCCCAAACATTTTGTTACGGTAATTTTGGCATTGTCAATCGTTTCTTATACAAAACTCATTCTGCCTAAACCAAATTTAAATTTTTTTGTAGATGCTAGGTCCATTTATATCCTAAAAAACACACTTTTTCCCCCAAAAATGGCCCAAACATTTTGTTACGGTAATTTTAACATTGCCAATCGTTTCTTATACAAAATTCATTCTGCCTAAATCAAATTTCAATTTTTTTGAATTTTTTTTGTAGATTCTAGGTCCATTTATATCCTAAAAAACTCACTTTTCCCGCAAAAATGGCCCAAACATTTTGTTACGGTAATTTTGGCATTGTCAATCGTTTCTTATACAAAACTCATTCTGCCTAAACCAAATTTAAATTTTTTTGTAGATGCTAGGTCCATTTATATCCTAAAAAACACACTTTTCCCCCCAAAAATGGTCCAAACATTTTGTTACGGTAATTTTAACATTGTCAATCGTTTCTTATACAAAATTCATTCTGCCTAAATCAAATTTCAATTTTTTTGAATTTTTTTTGTAGATTCTAGGTCCATTTATATCCTAAAAAACTCACTTTTCCCCCAAAAATGGCCCAAACATTTTGTTACGATAATATTGGCATTGCCAATCGTTTCTTATACAAAACTCATTCTGCCTAAACCAAATTTAAATTTTTTTGTAGATGCTAGGTCCATTTATATCCTAAAAAACTCACTTTTCCCCCAAAAATGGCCCAAACATTTTGTTACGATAATATTGGCATTGCCAATCGTTTCTTATACAAAACTCATTCTGCCTAAACCAAATTTAAATTTTTTTGTAGATGCTAGGTCCATTTATATCCTAAAAAACACTTTTTCCCCCAAAAATGGCCCAAACATTTTGTTACGGTAATTTTAACATTGCTAATCGTTTCTTATACAAAATTCATTCTGCCTAAATCAAATTTCAATTTTTTTGAATTTTTTTTGTAGATGTTAGGTCCATTTATATCCTAAAAAACTCACTTTTCCCCTAAAATGGCCCAAACATTTTGTTACGGTAATTTTGGCATTGCCAATCGTTTCTTATACAAAACTCATTCTGCCTAAACCAAATTTAAATTTTTTTAATTTTTTTGTAGATGCTAGGTCCATTTATATCCTAAAAAACACACTTTTTCCCCCAAAAATGGCCCAAACATTTTGTTACGGTAATTTTAACATTGCCAATCGTTTCTTATACAAAATTCATTCTGCCTAAATCAAATTTCAATTTTTTTGAATTTTTTTTGTAGATTCTAGGTCCATTTATATCCTAAAAAACTCACTTTTCCACCAAAAATGGCCCAAACATTTTGTTACGGTAATTTTGGCATTGTCAATCGTTTCTTATACAAAACTCATTCTGCCTAAACCAAATTTAAATTTTTTTTGTAGATTCTAGGTCCATTTATATCCTAAAAAACTCACTTTTCCCCCAAAAATGGCCCAAACATTTTGTTACGGTAATTTTGGCATTGCCAATCGTTTTTTATACAAAACTCATTCTGCCTAAACCAAATTTAAATTTTTTTTAATTTTTTTGTAGATGCTAGGTCCATTTATATCCTAAAAAACACACTTTTTCCCCCAAAAATGGCCCAAACATTTTGTTACGGTAATTTTAACATTGCTAATCGTTTCTTATACAAAATTCATTCTGCCTAAATCAAATTTTAATGTTTTTGAATTTTTTTTCTAGATGCTAGGTCAATTTATATCCTAAAAAACTCACTTTTTCCCCAAAAATGGCCCAAACATTTTGTTACGATAATATTGGCATTGCCAATCGTTTCTTATACAAAACTCATTCTGCCTAAACCAAATTTAAATTTTTTTGTAGATGCTAGGTCCATTTATATCCTAAAAAACTCACTTTTCCCCCAAAAATGGCCCAAACATTTTGTTACGATAATATTGGCATTGCCAATCGTTTCTTATACAAAACTCATTCTGCCTAAACCAAATTTAAATTTTTTTGTAGACGCTAGGTCCATTTATATCCTAAAAAACACTTTTTCCCCCAAAAATGGCCCAAACATTTTGTTACGGTAATTTTAACATTGCTAATCGTTTCTTATACAAAATTCATTCTGCCTAAATCAAATTTCAATTTTTTTGAATTTTTTTTGTAGATGTTAGGTCCATTTATATCCTAAAAAACTCACTTTTCCCCTAAAATGGCCCAAACATTTTGTTACGGTAATTTTGGCATTGCCAATCGTTTCTTATACAAAACTCATTCTGCCTAAACCAAATTTAAATTTTTTTAATTATTTTGTAGATGCTAGGTCCATTTATATCCTAAAAAACACACTTTTTCCCCCAAAAATGGCCCAAACATTTTGTTACGGTAATTTTAACATTGCCAATCGTTTCTTATACAAAATTCATTCTGCCTAAATCAAATTTCAATTTTTTTGAATTTTTTTTGTAGATTCTAGGTCCATTTATATCCTAAAAAACTCACTTTTCCCCCAAAAATGGCCCAAACATTTTGTTACGGTAATTTTGGCATTGTCAATCGTTTCTTATACAAAACTCATTCTGCCTAAACCAAATTTAAATTTTTTTGTAGATGCTAGGTCCATTTATATCCTAAAAAACACACTTTTCCCCCCAAAAATGGTCCAAACATTTTGTTACGGTAATTTTAACATTGTCAATCGTTTCTTATACAAAATTCATTCTGCCTAAATCAAATTTCAATTTTTTTGAATTTTTTTTGTAGATTCTAGGTCCATTTATATCCTAAAAAACTCACTTTTCCCCCAAAAATGGCCCAAACATTTTGTTACGGTAATTTTGGCATTGCCAATCGTTTCTTTTACAAAACTCATTCTGCCTAAACCAAATTTAAATTTTTTTTAATTTTTTTGTAGATGCTAGGTCCATTTATATCCTAAAAAACACACTTTTTCCCCCAAAAATGGCCCAAACATTTTGTTACGGTAATTTTAACATTGCTAATCGTTTCTTATACAAAATTCATTCTGCCTAAATCAAATTTCAATTTTTTTGAATTTTTTTTGTAGATTCTAGGTCCATTTATATCCTAAAAAACTCACTTTTCCCCCAAAAATGGCCCAAACATTTTGTTACGGTAATTTTGGCATTGTCAATCGTTTCTTATACAAAACTCATTCTGCCTAAACCAAATTTAAATTTTTTTTAATTTTTTTGTAGATGCTAGGTCCATTTATATCCTAAAAAACACACTTTTTCCCCCAAAAATGGCCCAAACATTTTGTTACGGCAATTTTAACATTGCTAATCGTTTCTTATACAAAATTCATTCTGCCTAAATCAAATTTCAATTTTTTTGAATTTTTTTTGTAGATTCTAGGTCCATTTATATCCTAAAAAACTCACTTTTCCCCCAAAAATGGCCCAAACATTTTGTTACGGTAATTTTGGCATTGTCAATCGTTTCTTATACAAAACTCATTCTGCCTAAACCAAATTTAAATTTTTTTGTAGATGCTAGGTCCATTTATATCCTAAAAAACACACTTTTTCCCCCAAAAATGGCCCAAACATTTTGTTACGGTAATTTTAACATTGCCAATCGTTTCTTATACAAAATTCATTCTGCCTAAATCAAATTTCAATTTTTTTGAATTTTTTTTGTAGATTCTAGGTCCATTTATATCCTAAAAAACTCACTTTTCCCCCAAAAATGGCCCAAACATTTTGTTACGGTAATTTTGGCATTGTCAATCGTTTCTTATACAAAACTCATTCTGCCTAAACCAAATTTAAATTTTTTTGTAGATGCTAGGTCCATTTATATCCTAAAAAACACACTTTTCCCCCCAAAAATGGTCCAAACATTTTGTTACGGTAATTTTAACATTGTCAATCGTTTCTTATACAAAATTCATTCTGCCTAAATCAAATTTCAATTTTTTTGAATTTTTTTTGTAGATTCTAGGTCCATTTATATCCTAAAAAACTCACTTTTCCCCCAAAAATGGCCCAAACATTTTGTTACGGTAATTTTGGCATTGTCAATCGTTTCTTATACAAAACTCATTCTGCCTAAACCAAATTTAAATTTTTTTGTAGATGCTAGGTCCATTTATATCCTAAAAAACACACTTTTCCCCCCAAAAATGGTCCAAACATTTTGTTACGGTAATTTTAACATTGTCAATCGTTTCTTATACAAAATTCATTCTGCCTAAATCAAATTTCAATTTTTTTGAATTTTTTTTGTAGATTCTAGGTCCATTTATATCCTAAAAAACTCACTTTTCCCCCAAAAATGGCCCAAACATTTTGTTACGGTAATTTTGGCATTGCCAATCGTTTCTTTTACAAAACTCATTCTGCCTAAACCAAATTTAAATTTTTTTTAATTTTTTTGTAGATGCTAGGTCCATTTATATCCTAAAAAACACACTTTTTCCCCCAAAAATGGCCCAAACATTTTGTTACGGTAATTTTAACATTGCTAATCGTTTCTTATACAAAATTCATTCTGCCTAAATCAAATTTCAATTTTTTTGAATTTTTTTTGTAGATTCTAGGTCCATTTATATCCTAAAAAACTCACTTTTCCCCCAAAAATGGCCCAAACATTTTGTTACGGTAATTTTGGCATTGCCAATCGTTTCTTATACAAAACTCATTCTGCCTAAACCAAATTTTAATTTTTTGTAGATTCTAGGTCTATTTATATTCTAAAAAACTCACTTTTTCCCTCAAAAATGGCCCAAACATTTTTTTTTCGGTAATTTTGATATTGCCAATCGTATTTTTTTAATTTTTAACCAATTTAGAAAAGTCCAAGTCTCTCAATAATACCCAAACACAATAAGAATATCACACTGCGTCATAAGCCGAATTGCACCTCCTCTTAGCAACGGCGTAGCTTCCTTAAAAGGGGCATCGCGACAGGTATGCCAAACTACAAACACCAAAAATCCCCATCTTTATCTTTATCTTTTATCACTGTCTTTCTGCAATAATGAAGAGAGATAGATATCTTAAGACTTCAGTGAATCTCCTGTATGCTAGGTGGCGCTGCTAGTATTAAAATATAATATATTATTTGGGATATCTAAGGAATCTGAGAGAATAAATTTTCTTTATTTTCACGATTAGTCTTGTCGCAGAGAGCGCTAATAATCCATTTGTCATGAGTTCGATACCTGCTTCCGCCACTACAGAAATTTTATTTTTTATTTTTAGGAAATTTAATTTTTTTTGTTTACTATTTTTTTTCTAGCATCAAAATAGATTTTATATTTTATTAATTTAATTAATTTTCAATTATTTTCGTATAAATCCGTTTATTTTAATATGAATAGCGCTGCCACGCGACTAATCTCATTAAATACATCAGATAGGAATGGAGCTCGGAAAATAAAACTAAAATAAAAACATAAAAAAAATATTTAAACATCAATGGATTCATACGAAAATTGAGAATTATATAAATGTATAATCTTTAAGGTGAAGCAAGAATTTTTTTAAAAAATAAATTAATAAATAATTGGCGGCCCCAAACGCAAAATGTTTTTATCAATATCTATTTGTTTAAACAAAAAACTGCGTTCTATGAACAAAATGCAACATTGTAACCACAATAAATTATCTGCAAGTCCTTTTATAAAAAAAAATTGTTAATGTTGGAGCATTAATTTGTATATAACAATTGAACGGTTACAGATAAAAAATCGCTGCAAGTCTTAAACCATGGGTTATGATAAATTGTTCATGTTTCATCCCTTGAAATTTTTTTTGTCCATTTTCGTTAAAAAGTCCAAAAAATAGGGTTGAAAAATTAAAATGCTCACAAACGATCGCTTTTAACAATGAAGACGGCTATTTATAAATTTTTTAATGTCACCATTGTATTCAGTGTGATTTTTCCTATAAGAATAATATACAACAATAAACCTACTTTAAAATTTCACCCAAAAAGCCAGTGACACGTATTTAGTATCCATACTAAACTTTATACTTTATTTATTTACCGCAGCATCAGAACAGTGTCGAAAATACCTACCTAGATATTTCTTTATTATCAATATACGATATGAATTTATATGAAAAGCGTTTTTATATTACATTCCAAAATATTTTAAATGGAAAATATAATATGTACATTTATCTTAAAAAAGTGAAATTTTAAGGAATAATAAACATATTAATCATTTAGTGGAAGGTGTGCTTTTGACAATTTGTGATCACCAATTTTAAACTGAAACATCTCCTACATGAGGTATACGGCATTAATTGAAATACTTTAAACTGAAGAACTGGTTTTAGTTAATACTAATTTACTCATTAAAAAAAATTGCAAAACACACGAATAAATTAGCCAACATAACCTAAAATGTCAGTTCTAAACATCTAAACTTTCTTTCTTCGTAACTTCGTATTCGTAAAACTGGTTGCATACATCGTTCAAAATAAAACCAAAAAGCGCCACTGTCTCAAAGTGTCAGGCGGAAAACGCCTGAACTATGGAAAGAGAAAATCTTACTGGGATATAGGCAACTTACATAAATTTTTTTTTTTTTGGAGAGTTAATCTCAAAAATTATAAAGTTTTGCGAATTGGTATTCTCGGAAATTAATTCTGTATACTTCATTTAGGACATCTCCTTTTCACGTTAAAATTGGTGATCACAAATTGTCAAAACTGTCAAAAACACACCTCCACTAAATGGCTGATATCTTTTTTATTAATTCTTAAAATTGACTCAAAAAAGGAGATGTCCTATTCCAAGGTATAAGCTATAACGGGTATAAATATTTCCACAAACAAAAATTCCGTTCTCGAGATTAGGGAGGTTTTAAGCCACCTATTTCAACACCAATATACTTTAAACGTTATACATCGCATGCGCAATGGCGCTAAAATAAGGGAAACTTTATTAACTGATATTGTTTTACGTTATTAGAGGTGAAATAAGGTTCCCTTAATAACGGATATTGATTTCGCCATGGTGCCGCCTGTAGAACATTTATATTTAAGTTTTATCGTGAACTCCAAAGTCTATGATAAATACATGTGAAATTTAGAAGATTTGAGTAAGTCTATAGTTTTCACCATTCTTACCACTTTTTTTCTTAAATATGAAATGAAAACATTTCATAAAATTAAGTGTTATGGCAACATAGGATATGGACATTGAAGAGATGTCACAATAAGTCTTTTACCTAACCTATCTTTTGTAGTATTTGTTTCATTCTGGCTTCATTTAAAAACGATTTAAGGCAGTTAAAATAAAAAAAAAATCGTAAATGATTATTTAAACTATCACAAAGTGAGGGTTATCATTTATAAGGTTATAAATGTTTCTGGCATCTGTCACGTAAATAACGGAAGAGTGGGATGGCTTAAAAACTCATTTTCGAAATACGTTATTAACGTTCTGTGTTTACTTTAATAGCGGATAAAGGGATATAACGTATGACGCTCAAGTTGTGGCTTAAAACCTCTCTATTAACTCTCCAAAAAATCGTCAAATTTTTATGCATATTCAGTATTGCCAACTGAAAACGAGGTCGGCAGTGGCAAGGCCCCTCTTAACAACCCCACGTGCAGCTATGACGCGGTATGAGGTGTGATATTCTTATCTTGTTCGGGTTCTACCTACAAGTTGTATACACATATCCAGTTAGTCCCTTTTTTAAAAAAAATTGAATCTTTAACACCCTGTAACTTTTCATTCAATATTTTTTTTTTTTTGCAGGCTCTAAACGGCAAACCACAAAATGGCGTTCACAACAATGGCGTCGAGAAAAACGGATCGAAGAACATTGGAATCTGTTTCACGAGCCAGACCGCCCTCTATGAGCATAGTAACGGTGTCGATGGTGTCAAACCGGTGTCAAATGGTTACACATCGGAAGAAACTAAAAATTTGAGAAACAGAGCTTTCGTTCCGAACGGAAATTAGGATTTAAAAATTAGAAAATATGTATGATTTTCATTGTCATCATCACAATTATACAGGGTGTTCCGAATGTGTAGTAACGTATTTGGATATTCATAAATTTAATGTTTTTTTAGACAGTTGACATAGACGTATTGAAAAAACATTACTTTAATAAAAAAAATTAATTTTTGTTATTAAAAGTTAATATTGATGGCACCCGCATATTAAAAAAAAGTACAATCAACAATCCTTCTGTAATTAGAAGACAAAGAAAAAATCAATTTACTGATAAAATGTTTTTAAAGTTGACTTTTGTAAATATGTTAAAATGTATTTTGTAAAAAATAAACCAATTATTAAGAATAATATGAAGCTTATTAGTTTGCTGTATTATTTCCAAAATTATTATTTAATTGCTCAATATCTCAATGATTTGTAATATATTTTATAAAAGCTTATTTTTTAACTTAAGAAACAATTTTTAGAATTTTTAGACCTAAGTACTTTTTTGTATAAAACTAATAATTTTTTAAAACTTCAAGAAAGTCTTTTACCCAACAATCATAATAATCTTTGAAGTTTCGATATATGTTTACGTATCAGTGTTTTTGTTTGGGTTGCTTTAAGAAACGAAGACTGCAAAAAAATTGTTATGTTTTAATTTATGTGATTTATACAGTATGTCTCAGTAAGTTGGAACCATATGGGAAACTTTTTTATTATTCATTTTAGGAAAAAAAATTATTCTTTATAAAAAGTTGTGCATGGTCTAAAACCTAAAATGCAAGCATCAGATATAAAATTTTATCAGTCTTATACGAGATTTGTCGAAAAATATGAATTTTGCTCAAGAGTAAAGTGCCTTTATTTTTGAAATATGGAAAAAAAGTTATTAAAAAAATTTGTTTCTAATGACATTTTACGTAAACATAGCGATTTTGAAGAAGATATTCCAACTTTAAGAAAATTTATTTTGAACATTTTTTTGATACACCCCCGTAACTGATAATTTTGAATTCTTCATCATTTGGTTAATATTGTTCGATGGTGTGGTTAGTATGTTCCTTTATTATCGATTTAAAAAAAAATATTCTCAAATTTTTCAATGAATTCAAAATTGTCAGATACGGGGGTGTATCAAAAAATGTTAAAAATGAAAATTTTCTTAAAGTTGGAATATCTCGTTCAAAATCGGTATGTTGACGTAACTTCAAAAATAAAGGTACTTTTCTCTCGAGCAAAATTCATATTTTTTGACAAACCAAGAATAATTTTTTTCCTAAAATTGATAATAAAAAAGTTTCCAACTTACTGAGACACACTGTATATCATTTTCCTTATTAAAACTAAATATTTCTCTCTCAACTAGTAAATAACGTAAATTACATAAAACAAAAAACTCTTTCGTTGAGACCGGACCTGGTAAAACTATCCATCTATTTAGTCCTTTTAAATATAGTGAAAAATGTGTAGATAGTAGCAAATCTCATATATATAGCTCGTAAATCAATGAATATTACGTTAATTATAACCAAATTGTATTATTTAGAAATAATAAAGGTGCTTCCATCTCTCGAAGATGTTGCCAAGCTGTAGAAAACTATAGTATCGAACATTTATTAAAAGATGGCGCAATAGTTCATTACCACTTTGGAACACTTAATTGCTGTCGAACGTTATTATTATTTTGGTTACGGAATTTAAAAGAATAAATTTCTTTTTTGAATCGTCATATTAAATAAAAAAAACTTACTATATCTGCGACTTACAGCCAGTTTCATAATCAGACTTTAAAAGTAAAATTCGGCTTTAAAAAATGTTGGTGTTTCACTTGAAAGCCACTTAAAGTTAAAAGGCCGATATCCAGACTTTAATCAACTTAAAGTGCTAATTTTTATGGACAGTTTAGCATCTTTTCGTGCTACTATATGAGGGTATATGATGTTTTGTTTTTTTTTATTTTTCGTTATATTTTGTGGGCTTTATTATTTATCGAATTAGTTTTAGTTGATAATTTTGAATAGCGTAACACTAAGTTAATATGGATAGTAATGTATTTATTTTTTACCTTCAAAAAAATTATTGTTATTTGTACTTGTACGTGTGTTTGTTGAATAAACGTTATTTTCATTATATATTTGTTTTTCTTTTCTTTATTATTGATATGATAAGTTTATCTCTTTGTTTTTAAAAAACGCTATTAAATGTATGCATACTTTTTAACCAATAAATACGATTTTGATATTAATTTTGTGACCCCTTGAGGACCATTGCTATTTATTTCTTGTTTTTTCAAAACTACTCACTTTTTCCCGCCAAAATCCATCAATAAATTATTTCACCAATCGTATTTTCTGTTTTAATTTCGCCAGTGTTTTCTAGTAGATTTTAATGTTTTTTCAGCTCAATGAATTTTTGAATTTTTCAAATATTAATATTAATATTTAATAAAAAAAAACTCAAATTTGTTGTTCAATCATTTGTTTTAAAAAAAATACACTTGTTCCCACCCTAAAGTGAGTTTTTTAGGATATAAAAGGACCTAGAATCTACAAAAAAATTAAAAAAAAATAAAATTTGGTTTACGCAGAATGAATTTTGAATAAGAAACGATTAGCAATGTCAAAATGACCGAAAAAAGATGTTTGGGCCATTTTTGAGGGAAAAAGAGATTTTTTTAGGATATAAATGGACCTAGAATCTACAAAAAAATTCAAAAAATTAAAATTTGGTTTACGCAGAATGAATTTTGTATAAGAAACGATTGGCAATGCCAAAAATTACCGTAACTCAATGTTTGGGCCATTTTTGGGGAAAAAAGTGAGTTTTTAGGATATAAATGGACTTAGCATCTGCAAAAAAATTCAAAAAAATTAAAATTTGGTTTACGCAGAATGAATTTTGTATAAGAAACGATTGGCAATGCCAAAATTACCGTAACTCAATGTTTGGGCCATTTTTGGGGAAAAAAGTGAGTTTTTTAGGATATAAATGGACCTAGAATCTACAAAAAAATTTAATAAATTAAAATTTGGTTTACGCAGAATGAATTTTGTATAAGAAACGATTGGCAATGCCAAAATTACCGTAACTCAATGTTTGGGCCATTTTTGGGGAAAAAAGTGAGTTTTTAGGATATAAATGGACTTAGCATCTACAAAAAAATTCAAAAAAATTAAAATTTGGTTTACGCAGAATGAATTTTGTATAAGAAACGATTGGCAATGCCAAAATTACCGTAACTCAATGTTTGGGCCATTTTTGGGGAAAAAAGTGAGTTTTTAGGATATAAATGGACTTAGCATCTACAAAAAAATTCAAAAAAATTTAAATTTGGTTTACGCAGAATGAATTTTGTATAAGAAACGATTGGCAATGCCAAAATTACCGTAACTCAATGTTTGGGCCATTTTTGGGGGAAAAAGTGAGTTTTTAGGATATAAATGGACTTAGCATCTACAAAAAAATTCAAAAAAATTAAAATTTGGTTTAAGAAACGATTGGCAATGCCAAAATTACCGTAACTCAATGTTTGGGCCATTTTTGGGGAAAAAAGTGAGTTTTTTAGGATATAAATGGACTTAGCATCTACAAAAAAAATTCAAAAAAATTAAAATTTGGTTTACGCAGAATGAATTTTGACTAAGAAACGATTGGCAATGTCAAAATGACCGAAAAAAAATGTTTGGGCCATTTTTGAGGGAAAAAGTGAGTTTTTTATGATATAAATGGGCCTAGCATCTACAAAAAAAATTCAAAAAAATTAAAATTTGGTTTACGCAGAATGAATTTTGTATAAGAAACGATTGGCAATGCCAAAATTACCGTAACTCAATGTTTGGGCCATTTTTGGGGAAATAAGTGAGTTTTTTAGGATATAAATGGACTTAGCATCTACAAAAAAAATTCAAAAAAATTAAAATTTGGTTTACGCAGAATGAATTTTGACTAAGAAACGATTGGCAATGTCAAAATGACCGAAAAAAAATGTTTGGGCCATTTTTGAGGGAAAAAGTGAGTTTTTTATGATATAAATGGGCCTAGCATCTACAAAAAAAATTCAAAAAAATTAAAATTTGGTTTACGCAGAATGAATTTTGTATAAGAAACGTTTGAGAATGCCAAAATTACCGAAAAAAATGTTTGGGCCATTTTTGAGGGAAAAAGTGAGTTTTACAGGATATAAAGGGACCTAGAATCTACAAAAAAAAATCCAAAAAATTAAAATTTGGTTTACGCAGAATGAATTTTGTCTAAAAAACGATTGGCAATGCCAAAATTACTGAAAAAAATGTTTGGACCGTTTTTGAGGGAAAAAGTGAGTTTTACAGGATATAAATGGACCTAGAATCTACAAAAAAAATCCAAAAAATCAAAATTTGGTTTACGCAGAATGAATTTTGTATAAGAAACGTTTGAGAATGCCAAAATTACCGAAAAAAAATGTTTGGGCCATTTTTGAGGGAAAAAGTGAGTTTTTTATGATATAAATGGACCTAGCATCTACAAAAAAAATTCAAAAAAATTAAAATTTGGTTTACGCAGAATGAATTTTGTATAAGAAACGATTGGCAATGTCAAAATAACCAAAAATAAATGTTTGGGCCATTTTTGAGGGAAAAGGTGAGTTTTTTATGATATAAGTGGACCTAGCATCTACAAAAAAAATTCAAAAAAAATTAAAATTTGGTTTACGCAGAATGAATTTTGTATAAGAAACGATTGGCAATGTCAAAATGACCAAAAAGAAATGTTTGGGCCATTTTTGAGGGAAAAAGTGAGTTTTACAGGATATAAATGGACCTAGAATCTACAAAAAAAAATCCAAAAAATTAAAATTTGGTTTACGCAGAATGAATTTTGTATAAGAAACGTTTGAGAATGCCAAAATTACCGAAAAAAAATGTTTGGGCCATTTTTGAGGGAAAAAGTGAGTTTTTTATGATATAAATGGACCTAGCATCTACAAAAAAAAATTCAAAAAAATTAAAATTTGGTTTACGCAGAATGAATTTTGTATAAGAAACGATTGGCAATGTCAAAATGACCAAAAATAAATGTTTGGGCCATTTTTGAGGGAAAAAGTGAGTTTTTTATGATATAAGTGGACCTAGCATCTACAAAAAAAATTAAAAAAAAATTAAAATTTGGTTTACGCAGAATGAATTTTGTATAAGAAACGATTGGCAATGTCAAAATGACCAAAAAGAAATGTTTGGGCCATTTTTGAGGGAAAAAGTGAGTTTTTTAGGATATAAATGGACCTAGAATCTACAAAAAAAATCCAAAAAATTAAAATTTGGTTTACGCCGAATGAATTTTGTATAAGAAAATTACTTTTTGTTTTATGCAAATGTAATTAATAGCTTAAAACGCATGTTTTGACGATTTTGAGAACATTTTCAATAGCATTTACAATTACTGGAAAAAATAATTACGTCGAACGAAATTTGGTAAATTTTTAGAAAATTGATGTATTTTGGTAAAATATACCTCATTAAATATAACGGAAGTTGTAATGGGAGATTTGAAAAACTGGAATTTTTAAAATAAATTAATTACTCAACATTTAAATAATTTGTTGCGATTAGATATACTGTATATCCTGTCTAATTCCATCAAAAATGGTTTTTTAACGATTTTTTAATACAAGAAAAAAATTTTTTCTTAGATGAACTCGTTTATTATAACTTGGAAAAAAAAAAAAAAAATTAAAATCAAGAAATTCTACTACATCCAAGTGCACAGGACACTGGCGGGTACAGAGACGAGCTCGGGAGGGGGTTTCGTCTAACACGCACTTGCTCTGGATCCGCCACTGGCAAATAATAACTCTAACTTTGATGTTCGGAATCAGCGAAAAATTGTATTAATATTTTTTGTTCACCCCTAAAATGTGTTTTCTTAAATAAAAAAAAAAATGTTTTTACCCGCTTTAGGAGGGAAAGCGGTTAATATAAATATTGTGCATTTTGTTAGATTTAAAATGAAAAATTATTTGTCCAATTCGACCAATTTTATGGCATCCTCCTTTTATCGCACTTGTTTTTGTTTTCCCGATCATGTCAATTGCTGTGTCACCTGTAAACAAAATAAATCAACAATAGTGCATATTATACCAGCTATACTGATAAAAATGTAGAAAATGAAAAAACAAACACGAGTTTCTAACAACAATAAGTCATTGTTACAAATTTTTATAAGACACGAATTTTTCATTAGAAAAATGAAACTCGCCTTGTTATTGCACTTCGAATTTTAGACAAAAATATGTTTTGGAAACTAACAGGGCCGGAATCAAGTTTTATAAAATGACACTTCGGTCCGTGGCTCTAGAATAGTGGAGGTATAGGGATAGAAATAAAATACTTGAGCTTGGGATATTTTTTTAAGTATGTGATGCAAACGTTTATTTTCGCGTTCGTCACATCTTCTTCATGTTTATTCGTTTTTTTTTTAATTGTGCCTTTTATTAATATTATTAATTACTCTTATATCGAATCTTTGATCACACACTTCTTATTTGCAAATATTCTAGTCTAAAAAGTGCCCTAAAAATCATTGCTGAATCCAATGAAATCCAATTATATCACTTATCCCAAAAACTTTAAAATCTACATAAACATATCATCGCAACAACAACAACAATTCATCGCTGTCGGGCCTATGAGGTGGTCTCCTAGGAGAAAATCTGTCTGTATCAGGTGGCCTAAAGGGATCAAACCTAGCTCCAGGAGGCAGAGCCCCAGGTGGCAACCCGGCTGGTATATCACCAAATGCTCCCCCAAACGAAGGTCCCGGAGGTTGGAAAAGCATCCCTCCACCTACTGGTCCGGGTAATCTCAAAGGTCCCATTCCTCCTAGAGGGCCTAAATCACTTCTTCCATAATCTGCCGGCAATAAATTCGGAAATGGTACAAAATCTTTTTGACCACTCGCATTTGGCACCATTGATGGATCATCTGGAACATTAGCTTTCCTTTGAGGGTCAGTTTGAACAGAAGTTTCTTTAGATTTTTTCGATAGTATTACTTTATCGATCAACTGTACTTTTATTTGTTCCACAATGTTCTGATTATTTGGAATCATTTCATATAGCATACCTGATCGCTGTACAACCATAAGCGGATTTAGTTGTACAAAAGATACCGTTCCTTCATCGATTCTAATCAAATTTACCATTTAAATTATACAATTTTTCTTTGTAGACGTACCTTAGGGCGTAACGTTCGTTCCAGTTTTTTGGTAAAGCTTCAGATTTAGGTTCATCTCCATCTAAGACTTTTGATTCCCCCAAACCAATGCATTTAAAATCGTTTGAAACCAAAACAAGATGGGTTAAACATATTAAAATGTCATGATCGTTTTCGATATCTCCTTCAACAATTTTATACAGCAAATCCCAACCAAATAGAGTAGTCATTTTGAATTATTATGCATTTTTAATACTGGAATTTCAAAAGATCGTATGTTCCTAATGTCTATTGTAAAAAATATAATTGTTCTAGGAGAATATTTCTACGACTTTCTACATGTTTAAATTTTAAAAGCAACTATGAAAAAATCCATAATATCAACTTTGCTACCTAAAGTCGCCTGTCATTAGTTTATTTACTGTTTGTTCGTACGCCAATGATTTTAATATTTTTTTTATTGTTAGTTGTAGAAAAGGTGTAACGTAGTATGATTTACTAAATAAATTTCTTTGTTATTTATATTATTAAATCTAACCAATCACTTTATTTTTATTATTTATTATCTTTTGTGCTTGTGAAAGTGTTTATTTTGGAGGATACGGATTTAGATTAT
Source organism: Crepidodera aurea (assembly GCA_949320105.2). Taxonomy (NCBI): domain Eukaryota; kingdom Metazoa; phylum Arthropoda; class Insecta; order Coleoptera; family Chrysomelidae; genus Crepidodera; species Crepidodera aurea. The sequence continues at coordinate 26,180,458 of OX439477.1, forward strand.
TTAACGTAAAGAGTGAAAGTTTGTACAATAATTGCGATTTTGTCTGTTAAATTAAAAAAAAAATGATTACGTTCCGATTTATTACTTGGCGGTTCAAATACAATAATACACAGGGTGTATATAAGTGCAGGAACAGGTGTCATATATTTTTTTTCGTAGAAAATTTCAAATTATGACTAAAAATGCATCTGTATTGAGTAAATTACTCGATCCGTATTCATTTTGTTTAAAATTCTGACATTTACATTTACGTTAATTGTTTAGCAGTTCAATGTTCAATTATTTAAATTTATTTCAAACCGGGTTCCAATAATATACATAATTGTATTAATTTAGAAACAAATTGACATCATTAAGTATCAATTCCGGTTAAAAAAAATAATTTGTACGGTGTAAATTACTTTTTACAAGAAAATTAAAAAAGTGTTAAAGCATTTCTCCGAACATACGAAGTAACATCTTGATCAGAATCGATAAAAAAAATTTGCAACCCCCAATGCAAATTGAATATTTAGAGAATTGTATTCATTTAAATATTTTAACCAGTAACATCGCCTACAGCGGAGTGAAATTCGACGAAAATATTCTGAAACTGGATGTAAGAGCCAAGTCATTTTTTTTTAATTTTTTCGATTTTATACATAAATAGAAGCTTGTAAAAAATTAAAATTTGGTTTACGCAGAATGAATTTTGTATAACAAACGTTTGAGAATGCCAAAATTACCGAAAAAAATGTTTGGGCCATTTTTGAGGGAAAAAGTGAGTTTTACAGGATATAAATGGACCTAGAATCTACAAAAAAAAATCCAAAAAATTAAAATTTTGTTTACGCAGAATGAATTTTGTCTAAAAAACGATTGGCAATGCCAAAATTACTTAAAAAAAATGTTTGGACCGTTTTTGAGGGAAAAAGTGAGTTTTACAGGATATAAATGGACCTAGAATCTACAAAAAAAATCCAAAAAATTAAAATTTGGTTTACGCAGAATGAATTTTGTATAAAAAACGTTTGAGAATGCCAAAATTACCGAAAAAAATGTTTGGGCCATTTTTGAGGGAAAAAGTGAGTTTTACAGGATATAAATGGACCTAGAATCTACCAAAAAAAATCCAAAAAATTAAAATTTGGTTTACGCAGAATGAATTTTGTCTAAAAAACGATTGGCAATGCCAAAATTACTGAAAAAAAAATGTTTGGACCGTTTTTGAGGGAAAAAGTGAGTTTTACAGGATATAAATGGACCTAGAATGTACAAAAAAAATCCAAAAAATTAAAATTTGGTTTACGCAGAATGAATTTTGTATAAAAAACGTTTTAGAATGCCAAAATTACCGAAAAAAATGTTTGGGCCATTTTTGAGGGAAAAAGTGAGTTTTACAGGATATAAATGGACCTAGAATCTACAAAAAAAATCCAAAAAATTAAAATTTGGTTTACGCAGAATGAATTTTGTATAAAAAACGTTTTAGAATGCCAAAATTACCGAAAAAAATGTTTGGGCCATTTTTGAGGGAAAAAGTGAGTTTTACAGGATATAAATGGACCTAGAATCTACAAAAAAAAAATCCAAAAAATTAAAATTTGGTTTACGCAGAATGAATTTTGTCTAAAAAACGATTGGCAATGCCAAAATTACTGAAAAAAAAATGTTTGGACCGTTTTTGAGGGAAAAAGTGAGTTTTACAGGATATAAATGGACCTAGAATCTACAAAAAAAATCCAAAAAATTAAAATTTGGTTTACGCAGAATGAATTTTGTATAAAAAACGTTTGAGAATGCCAAAATTACCGAAAAAAATGTTTGGGCCATTTTTGAGGGAAAAAGTGAGTTTTACAGGATATAAATGGACCTAGAATCTACAAAAAAAAAATCCAAAAAATTAAAATTTGGTTTACGCAGAATGAATTTTGTCTAAAAAACGATTGGCAATGCCAAAATTACTGAACAAAAAATGTTTGGACCGTTTTTGAGGGAAAAAGTGAGTTTTACAGGATATAAATGGACCTAGAATCTACAAAAAAAATCCAAAAAATTAAAATTTGGTTTACGCAGAATGAATTTTGTATAAGAAACGTTTGAGAATGCCCAAATTACCGAAAAAAAATGTTTGGGCCATTTTTGAGGGAAAAAGTGAGTTTTTTATGATATAAATGGACCTAGCATCTACAAAAAAAATTCAAAAAAATTAAAATTTGGTTTACGTAGAATGAATTTTGTATAAGAAACGATTGGCAATGTCAAAGTAACCAAAAATAAATGTTTGGGCCATTTTTGAGGGAAAAAGTGAGTTTTTTATGATATAAATGGACCTAGCATCTACAAAAAAAATTCAAAAAAATTAAAATTTGGTTTACGCAGAATGAATTTTGTATAAGAAACGATTGGCAATGTCAAAATAACCAAAAATAAATGTTTGGGCCATTTTTGAGGGAAAAAGTGAGTTTTTTATGATATAAATGGACCTAGCATCTACAAAAAAAATTCAAAAAAATTAAAATTTGGTTTACGCAGAATGAATTTTGTATAAGAAACGATTGGCAATACCAAAATTACCGAAAAAAAATGTTTGGGCCATTTTTGGGCGAAAAAGTGAGTTTTTTAGGATATAAATGGACCTAGAATCTACAAAAAAATTAAAATTTGGATTACGCCGAATGAATTTTGTATAAGATAATTACTTTTTGTTTTATGCAAATGTAATTAATAGCTTAAAACGCATGTTTTGACTATTTTAAGAACATTTTCAATAGCATTTACAATTACTGGAAAAAATAATTACGTCGAACGAAATTTGGTAAATTTTTAGAAAATTGATGTATTTTGGTAAAATATACCTCATTAAATATAACGGAAGTTGTAATGGGAGATTTGAAAAACTGGAATTCAAATACAATAATACACAGGGTGTATATAAGTGCATTTTTTTTTAATTTTTTCGACTTTATACATAAATAGAAGCTTGTAAAAAATTTGTCAATAAATTTGGGCTGGAGCAAAAACGGCATTTTTGGTATTTTTCGAGTGGATTGCTTCGCTATTTTTTAAATATCTCCGGCTCTAAGAGTCGTGGAAAAATAAAAAAAAAATTAAAATGACTGTGATGAAGTAGAGTATCGATCCGTGTAGTAGGGTTTTTTAAAAAATACATCCTAACCTCAAAAAACGAATTCGCGCACATTATTTTTTTTTTGCTAAATTGGCAGTAAATAACCAAAGAATCCTTGAATTTTCTTAAAAATTGGAGAAAATATGTATTTTTAAGTCGGGAAGACATGGTAAAAATTAAAAAAAAAATGTACCTATTTGTCCACCCAAAATCGGCATTTTTCGAAAAAAATTGAATTGGCCACCTTCTTTGGAAAAACAGTAGTAGAGAAAAAATTTTTATCTTAAAAAGAAGAATTTTGTCTTCCCGACATAAAAATACATATTTTCTCCAATTTTTAAGAAAATTCGAGGATTCTTTGGTTATTTATTGCTCCAACCCAAATTTATTGACAAATTTTTTACAAGCTTCTCTTTATGTATAAAATCGATAAAATTAAAAAAATTAAAAAAGTCTAGCACTAAATGCATCAGGCAAATGTTAATGACCATCATTTTTTACATGCATGATTGATTTAAATTTAGATATAGTTCGCCTATCAATTTTATCAACGACAAAATATTCCGATTATATTTTGCTATCAAAATTATTTACTTCCCATTTCGATAGGGTATAGAAGTTTGGCGCATTTTTGAAAATTTTTAAATATTTTCTTGTACGACCATTACTATATTTGTAATAAAGATTTGTGTAAATAGTGGCATTGTTAGACTTAAAAACGAACTCGTATGATTTTTTTAAAGTTCGCACTGTCAAAATATCACAGTTTTCTGGGATTTTCTAAAAAATATAACGACTCATTTTAATTTTTAGATTAAATTAAAATAAACTTCATGACCCTAATCTCATGATTGCGTTCTAGTTGCTGATTACATTTTGAAATTAAGATTAAAAAATTACTCAAGGAAAATTAGAGGAAACATTTTTTAATCTTATAGTTTACAGATTATACTAACGCTTCCTTTTGGAAAAATTTTAAGGAAAAATTCAAAAATAGATATTTAGTATTTAATGGCTTAGAATAATCTTTTGTCAAAAATTTCCTCTCTTCTAAATTAAAAAAAAAACCTGAATTTTTATTTAATCTAAAAATTGGTCATACTTACTCATGAAAACCATTTTAAACAATAAATACATACACAAAAATTCTAAATTAGGAAATGAACTAAAATTTGGGGGCCACAAAAAACCCAGGAACGGCCCTGCTCCTACCCTACCATTAGATTAGTTTGCAGCATTTTTTGTGTAACCCTCAAATAAGGGTTTTTGAATCGTTTATTTTTTTCCACCAAAAACCAGTTCTTTCTGGAACTATGCTTTATGAGTACCTAATTACTTCCACATCCGATAAATTCCTTTAACATATATTTCCGCGCTTGCCATTTTTGACAACAGGTGACTCTCTCAGTTCACTTCCCCAACTGCAGCAGCTACATCGTAGTCTGGTGGCAAACGGCCACTTAAGGTTTAGCAAATATTGAAACACAGTTTTTTTATTTCTTAATCATCATCAGATTCAACTTCATGAAATTATATTTTTTAGCTCTTTTTTTAACCATTTAAAATTTATTCTAGTTATACTTCACATAACAATTATTTGACAAGCATCTGTCATCTGTAAAATAAACAGTGTAAAATAATAATTACTATATAGTCGGTTTTAAATGTGTAATGTCTGAGTAAACTTGAGGTTAAGTAGAGCAGCTCTAGCTAGACTTTATTTATTATTATTATTATTATTATAAATTTAGTTTAACGATTTGACTCCTACTGGCGTGTAATTCGTATGTGAAGCTTATTGGTAAATAATGATAAATCTCTCAGAGGTCAGGTTCACTCATTGTTATATCTCTATGAAGGAGAGGTTGAAAAATAACTGCCAATTGTCTAGTATACAACTTGACGATATCAAGACTCGACCGACTATTCATGGGGGCGTGGTTTTACGGATGCTTTTGGATGGTGAACGTGGTCAACATAGTCCAAGTTGATCTTTCAATATTTTTAAGTTCGATGGTTAATCATTTTACAACTTCAAATGTGTATAATACCATAAATAACTATTATAAAACAATTAATTATTATTTCTTTCATCTCCTGGCCTTCCTAGGAAAGTGGCAGCAAAATTATGCCTTAAGGTCTCAGACTATATAAAAAAAATCGAGCGTTAGAAGTTCGTGCTTGAATCGGCTTTTTCCGCTAAAATCCGACCGCGTATATATAACTGCTTTTCCCAATTCGCCCAAATGAAACCCTAGATATCGAATAGAGTGAGGCAAGCGATTTGTCATAGGCGTCTTGACCGAATTTTAACATATACGTAAACTCAGAGTGAGGCACGCCTATAAAAAAAAACCTAAAACGATGTGTTCAAAGTAGTGATAATTTCGAAAAGTTATTTGAACTCAATGGTTATCGGTTTTAATCAAGTGGACAAATTATCCTTTACCGGGAGATCCTTTTTTTCAATATTGATAACCTTTTGCCGGTCGCATTCTTAAATTGGGGATTATTTTGTGTCCTGTGGACTTACTGTGACTGGCTTTTAATTTATTTTAGGGTAAGTAATTTGAAACGTTTTAGAAATAGGTTAAAAACTTCCCATCTAAGCCGATCCTATGACACCTAACAACTTAAATATTTTTTTATGATTCACGTTACTTCTATCTTTCGATAAGGATTTAAATTGGATTAGTTTGAAATAGTTTTAAAGTATCCATCATGGATATACATATAATTATGAATAAAATTTAGTAACTTTAATTGTTGCCGATTGTTTATGCTTTTTTAGATAAGAATGTTAAGTGGTGCTGCAAATTTTTGTGTACTAATTGACAATTCGAGTTTAAAATATGTTTTTTTAGAGTCAAACTTGAGGAGAAATGTGGAAACATAACCTAACTTTTTTTAGTTATTTTGAATTGTAGGTATATTCGGGAAATAAATAATAAGGTTCACAATTTAGATTTTCTATTTCTCTTTTTATATGGAATAAAATCACTTATTTTCTTGGAAAAGTTTTTTTTTCCAAGAAAATAAGTGGTTTTATTCCATATAAAACGAGAAATTGAACTAGCAAACCACTATGAGCTTCCGAAATGAATTAGATTTTCTATTTTCAAAACCATTTATTTACTATGTTTTAAAACGTTTATATCTATTAATCGTCAAGCTCTTTGCGACTTTTTTTAAATTTCTCATTTGATTTATTGTGTTATTTTTTAAAATACTGATTTTTGATTGATTGACTAAAAGGACATTTTTCGAAATTGTACAAAATGTATTTTGAAAGTTGCAATGTTTATATATTTGGTTTGAATTGACAGATAATTTTGCATCTAAATATTAAGAAAAAAGTATTTTTACCTGGAATAAACTGCCTCCCAAGTTCGCAAGTTAACTATTTAATTTGTAAAATCAATATAAATGTACACCTTTTCTATTACACAAATTTAATTTATCAATAATTTATAAAACTATTTTTTTAGTGTTAACATTTGTATCAACAAATCAAATGAAACAATTAAATTAGTTGAGTGCATTTAAGCGACTTAAAAATAGTAATTAAAAATGGTATCTAATTAGTGATTTATCTACCTTGAAATATATTTCTATATACGCGCTGTCTTATATTTTATACAGTGTCAGGGATATTACTAATATGGAAAAAAGTTGTAAAAATAAATAAATGATAATGTTAGAGAACAATTGAGTTTTAAGCCAGATTTAAGCTCTTCCAGCTTTCAATTTTATTTCCCGAGTCAAAATAGGCTCTAATAAATTATGTAACAGTTTTTAAAGTATTGAAAATGTTATATTTTTGTATCTATGGATAATTGGGACACCTATAGTCAGTCTATTTGAAAATGCATGATAGCAGAATTTTTTATGGGATAAATATTTTACAAAAAACGGAGGAAGAATTTACTAGTTTCTGAAAATTGGAAAATATAAAATAGGAAATTAAAAAAAATTGTAAAATCGTAAAATACTTTTCCCTCTCGCCCACTTTTGGAAAATTTCAAATCGACGTAACTTGGGAAATAAGCGTTTTTTTCAAAAAAATTATCAGGAATAAAAAGTTTTTATTTATGGTTAAAAAATATTTTTGTGCGTTTTGACTAGTTAATAAATTATTGAAAATTTTTCTAAAAATATATTTTTTAATTAGTCCATTCTGTACCGTTTGTTACTTGTAATTTTATTTTCCTCTCTGGGTATGTTATTTTTTTTAATCTTTTATTTATTTAATTCAATAATGTTGAACATTCTGTAGATAATATAAAGTACATGATTGTTGCATTTCCAACGATGATTTTACGTCATTAAACTTGTTGGAAAAACTGGAATGTAATACATCAGATTTCGGTGTTTTTTCCTGTGTTAAATGTACAAAAATTACTACCACGTAAATTGTAAATAACAGAAATTTATTAATTTGATTAAAAAGAGCGTCCAGTGCCGTACTAGGATCGGTTGTACCAAAGCAAGTTTATAAGTTCATTATTATAATAATGTATCCATATAAGAATAACTTTTAATGCATACGTAAATAAAAATATTTTGATGCAATATTTTATTCATAACGGTCCTGGAATTTAACCAATTTTCAAGTTTAATTAAAGTCTAACATCGGTTATTTCGATATCGATACAAGACAAACGTATTAATGTTGTTGTTAATGATTATTGCTCGTGGTGCAGATTTCGTATAAAATAAATTACATCTTAACGTCTCTATTTAGTCTGTTGGTTTTTGTTTTGAATACTCCGTGTATTTTCGTGTTTATTTTTACAAAAAATTGAGGTAAGGAAGATACTTTTATTATTATTTAGTTGAAGTAGAAATACGGAAATAATCCTCATGTTTTGGATGGTCTAAAGAATATCAGGGTGGGTTTTCAACTTCTAATTCAAGGTTCCCATATACCCTACCAAAGTCAGGGAATTTTGCATTTTTCGGCAGAAGTCAGGGAATTCAACCAGTGTATATGGAAAACCAAATGGCTGCACAGAATACCACATCAGTTGATTTAAGATAAAAAACAAATTAAGCCAGCCCTATTACAAATAGTACAAATATGCACATTGGTTATATGTAACTCACAAATTAGTTTTCTTTATCATTTTGTGTCATTATATGCATTATTTTCATTTCATAAACACGAGTTTTTCATTTATTTATTTGTATTACTCCATAAAAGGAGGCTTCTTCTCCTGAAAAAAGTTTGTGCATAGTCTGGAAAAACCTGGAAAAGTCAGGGAAAATTTTGTCGCTTCCATTGTGGGAACCCTGTAATTGCGCGGCGTCACCTCGAAAAATGCACTTTTTGTTGCAATTTTTCGATTTTTAGTTATAATATCTCAAGTTGAATATATTGAATTAAAGAAATAAAATTATTTTAATTTTAATAATTTACAGAGTTAACTTTGAATTATTATTTGACTTCCCACACTAATGGCGCACCCTATATATTTTTTCGAAATTTATATGAGGGTAAAACACCGTCAAAAAATTACAATTACTAATCATATATCTCAATGTCAGCTTTAAATATCAAAAGAACTTTAAATATGCCCATTCTAACATCATTCCCTACTTAATTTTCATATTTTTCAAAAACATTTTGGTTTCATTGTAGAAAAAAATCTAAATTTGTTCTATCTGATAACTTATTTCTTAAAAATTCTAAATATCCTTCTATGGAATAAGTTTTTTTATGAGTTTATGATTGTGATCTTGACCTGGTTGTAATAATGAGGATTTTCAGAGTAATTCTAGATAAAAATTGCAAGGTAAGTGTACGAGAAAATGACCATAATTATTATACTTACATCAGTTTAATAATCCATTGTAATAACAGATTTAAATTATTATTCGTAAAAGTGCTACCGTCTATTAGTAAAAATTTTAAATGAACCTTATGAGTTTTGACCTAATAAAAAACAATTAGCTGGGTTATTTTACCTCCCGACGCCTTTAGGGCTATAAAAATCCCTAAGAACGATCCTGTTTCCGCACTAAATTTCCGTTGTACGTTACTAAGATTCGTTCCATTTCTAATTTTTTTATTAAATTTGTAGTACGACTCGGTAACCTTGAAAAGATCGATTTGCAGAACTAGTAACACTTTTGGCGCAAAGTGAAAGTTTTTAGGAGAATGTTCCACTGTTATTACAACATTTCTGCACAATATTACGTTGACGTCTTCATTCTCAAAATGCAATAACAGCTGATGAATAATTCCTCAAATAGCCATTCATCATTAAAAATAGGTCAATTTTTTTTGCCGAATATATTTCTCAACAAAAATTTTTGTATTTGAATTTTTGTATACGATTATTGTTTCATAGAATATGCGCTATACAATTATGACAATGGTATTTGAAAATTTTAATTTGGTTTGTTAATTTTGGATAAAGTTTATTACACGTGCCGATTCTATTCCTCATAACAGATAATTAAGGAAAAGGGAATTTAAAAAAAAATACAATCAGTAACGCAAAGAAAATCATGTAAATAAATGTACCTACACATACTATATACAGTGTGTCCAAAATGCAACCATCAGACATTAAATTTTTGTAGTCGTATACGAGGTATGTCAAAAAATATGAATTTTGCTCAAGAGAAAAGTACCTTCATTTTTGAAGTATGAAAAAAATAGTTATTAAAAAAACTTGTTTATAATGACATTTTACGTCAACATACCAATTTTTAACAAGATATTCCGACTTTGACAAAATTTTCATTTTTAATATTTTTTGATACACCCCCGTAACTGACAATTTTGAATTCATTGGAAAAGCTTAAAAGGAACGAAAAGACAAGAATTACATTCCAATTTTTGTTAATATTGTTCGATGGTGTGGTTAGTATGAGTTGACAACAAATAAAAAATTACGGGGTATATCAAAAAATGTTACAAATGAAAATTTTCTTAAAATTGGAATATCTTCTTCAAAATCGGTATGTTGTCGTAAAATGTCATTAGAAACAAGTTTTTTTAATAACTTTTTTTCATATTTCAAAAATAAAGGTAATTTATTCTTGAGCAAAATTCATATTTTTTGACAAACCTCGTATACGACTATAAAAAATTGATATCTGATAGTTGCACTTTAGGTTTTAGACCATGCACGACTTTTTATCAAGATATAATTAGAAACTACCTACATCTAACCATTTCATCATATTTCAGATTGCTTAGTGTAAATTATAATAATTTAACTTCTATTTTTTATATTAAGCGTTGTAAATCAAAGATGCAATACTGCCATTGATTATTATCATCTGATAAAAATTCTTAAAAATGAAATGGTGTCACCCGAATTAGTCAATAAATTAACGTTTAAGAATGAATAAATATTAACCTTGACAGACTCTTCAAATTATTTCGTAATATCCTTCTGTAAATTCTTCTGGGCTTTGACATCGCAAGTAAACAAAATAAATGTTCTCGAAAAAACGTATTGATGGGGGAAAGAACGAAAATGTGTGAAGAGAAAAAAGAAATAAAAAATTATAAACTGTAGCCTGTTATAGACAAGCTTTTGTTACTTAATATATTTGTTTATATTAAAATTTGGTGACTAATAACTAAAATTAAATATTTGAGAGTCTTAGTGGAGAACGTGATAATAAATTTGATTGTTATTTTAATAAATGTTTATTTATATGTGTAAAAATTAAATATTATTGTTTACATTTTAAATTGAATGCCACCATGACCTTCAATTATAAAAATAAATAAAAATTTAATTAGCGTTTTTTAATACAAAATCACAAAATGTCGTCAAAGTCAAAATTGCTTTATTGTTGAAGAATAATTGCATTCTCATAAACAAAGCTGTACAATAGTTATCTAACAAAAAAACAAAGTTTAAAAGTCATAAAAGTTATACAAAAAATAATTTGTGTTCCCCAAAAGCATATAGCATATCGCAGATGAGATTCTATCAACGAAAAGTATACACTCCTTGCAATCGATACATCTAAATTGTATGTAACAGTTCTTATTGCAAAACATCCAGAGGAAAGCTTATTTCACAAAGTATTAACATGTACCTCGAATTTTAATTCACCACTGAATGAAACAATATTTGTTTTTGATATATTAAAGGACACATAATTTGAATTACACCATTCTTTAATCTTAATACCATCGTTGGTAATCAAATTATACAACTTTTCTCACTCTCCCAAAGTATCATCTGCAAATATGGCGAAAAATCCATTAATATTGACATTAATATAGATTAAAAATAAAACCGGTCCCAAAACGAACCCTTGTAGAACCCCACAGTGGACAGTAGAAGGCGATGACATTTGCTTATTGGAAGAAACCCTTTGTACTCTATTCTCCAAGTAAGACTGAAACCACTTCATCTTTCTAGCTAGCTCAACAATATTCTGTGATTCACACAGTCAAAGGCTTTGGAAAAATCACAAAATACTGCAGCAGCTACCCTGTTATCATTTAAATCTAAATATAACTTTTCTAGAACAGAAAACATAGCAGCAGTAGTATTTTTTCCAGATCGAAACCCAAACTGGGATCTAGTTATCACTTCATGTTTTTTAAGAAAATCTAGCATCCTCTTCTTAGCCAATTTTTCGATAATTTTGCCAAAGTAGGTATTAAAGAAATTGAGCGATAATTAGAAGGACAATTATGATCCTCACCCTTGTAGATAGGTATAACATTGGCTATTTTTGGAATATCACTGAAAGAACCTTTCAAAAATTAATGATTAATTGCTTCTGCTAAAACATTTAAAGCAGGCTCTAGAAGATGTGAAAGAATATTAACTGATATTTCATCCCATCCTGATGAATTCTTTTTTGTGATAGATGAAAAGATATCCTTAATTTCTACAACATCAGTTGATATAAAATAAAATGAATCTTTAATATTTAGATTACTTAAATAAGACAAAGCATGATTTAAAGGAGTTATTTGAGTGGAGAGATTAGGGCCAACAGAGCAATAAAAATTGTTAATGTAACCAAGGGTTTAGACCTTTTGCCCCTTAATTCATTTATTATTTTCCAGGTCTCCTTTAGTCTATTTTTTGCCTCATTTATTCTTTTTTTTTGGCATGCTTAAGACTATAGAAAAATCATGTTTTTTTGATGATAAAGTATTGCCAGATTTTTTTTTAAATTAAATTATTTAAGTTTCAACGGATTCTTTCGTCATAGATTATAAAATAAAAACGCTATAATTTGATTATATAAATTTTTTTAAGAATAATTTGATATTTAAACCATGTTGACAAACCAATTTTAAGTCCGTAAGTCGAAAATTGGCATTTTATTTATGGTTGGTTATATATACCGTGGAATAAGATGCTAATTTAATCAATTTCTTATATTTATATCGTCTATAGACTGAAGAAGGGAATTTACTTTAAAAATTGCAGATTTCTGTTTTATCCAACAACGAACAACTACTTCTCTGCCTACCTGTCCCGTGTATAAACCCGACTATATGGAAATAATCCATATATTTGATTCTGTTAGAAAGGCTTGTTAATTCTACATCGATTTCGGCATCAGTGTGCCTCTTCAGTAGAAAGTAAATAGTTGACATGAAGTGTCAAATCCGCGTAAGAAGATGAGAATGGTGCTGAAACCGATCTAGAAATGACAAAACCATTTTTTTTTCTATCTTTGGTGGAGCTAACAACTGGCCTGCAAGGTCACTAGACTTGATTGCTAATTTTTGTATACAAATCATCTTATATCGCTTTTACCATTCGATTAAAAAAAATACCACAATCACAAGAGAGAAAGTGTGATTTTTATATGCAGCTGATCTATTATTATTTTTACGTAACGGTCAGATGTGTTTTGATTCGCTTTTTACTATGAACGTTTTTACGGTATTTGATTTTAAAACAGAATAATTGTATCAGAGTTAATATGGTTCCTAAGTATGCATAATTTGGAATGGGATATCGTTTGATTTATACCTTGACCTGATTTTCTAAGTTATTCTGAACGTTTGATTAAGGATTATTCCTGAAATAACTTCCGTACGTGAAATGTGTGAATATAAAAAATTAAATAACGAAAATTAAAAGAAAAATTGTAAAAACTTTGTCAGGAATTCGGGTATTTAAAATCGTTTTGGCCCTGATGGTCTATTAATACAAATTTATGTTGAAGAACTAATCTCACATTTATTTAAATTACTGTACATTTTATACGACTCAAATTTGTATACTTTTTAAACATTTATAATTGCAAAAAATTCACGTCTTATCTCTAAAATGGTTCTTAATAAGCTTGTCATTATTTTTAATAGTCTGAAGCTGTTACAAGGTTGAAATGCAAATTTTTTTACATGCAAAAGGTAGAAGTTGATGTGATCGGTTTACCAATTTGGGGCCTGATTTTTGGACAACGGATATTTTGTGTTATTTTATCACTATAGCAATTATCAAAAATTTGAATAAAATACGCTAAAATTTCAATCTTGTTTGATTTGTTTTTAATTTGAAATGGGGGAGAGAGGGCCAAATGAATGCCGACGTGGAGTGGGGAGGGTAAAAAGAGGAATTTAAAAAACATACTTCTGGCTTGATCAAAAATCCGCCTTAACACTGTTCTTAAAGCAAATTTTCTACATACAGATCTTCGTAAATTTCAAAAAATTAAATAAATGAAAATAGGAGCCCCACCACGGTTATTAAAATCAAATATACCAAACTATAAACTTGGGAAACTGTGAAGATATCGATGGACATTTTTTCAAAAATGTTACAATTTTACTTCGGAATAATCTTTGGGACCATTTTCAATCAATTTCTCATCAAATTTTATGTCTAATGAGATGTATTATTTTTTAATTAAACAAATGAATCTTAAAAAAATAAAAAGTCGTACATTATTTTCGAATTTTCAAGTACTTCTTCTTCGTGTACTGTCAGACTGTACGTATTTCAATCTTAGGAAAAATTGAACGATTTTCTACGAGAAAAATTATCATTATAAATGTTTAATTAATTTGTGCAATTTATAATTTAGGACTAATGATATGTGACAATAATTACTTTGGTAATTAACAGTAACTAACCTGAGATACTGTACATTAGTTTATGGGGAACTTACACTGGAAACAATTGTTATTTCAATCTACAAAAATTTGTTTTAATCAATGAAATATATTTTTTGTATATATCAAAAAAAAACCATTACTTCCTGCCAGACATATTTTTAATATAAGCTTATAAATAAACCAAGTATTTTTATTATATATTGCACTTTTTTAGAATCACTCTGTAATAAATAACTAAACAGTTCTAGGGAATTAAGCCAATCATTTGAACTAATTATTCGTTGGTCTTTATCAAGTGACGCTAATGGCAGCTAAATATATATTATTAACTATACATATAATGAATGTTTTTATTTGGTTCTAGATACATCACCATGGCTCATCTAGTTACCAGCGTGGCAGAAAAATATCACGACATTTTCGATAAACAAAGTGGTAAGTACAATTTTTATTAGTGCTCTTTTGTATCCTTTCGCGAATATACAGGGTGTTTCATAGTTAAACCGACATACGTTAACTGTAAATAGAGGGTACTTAGGTGATTCCAAATAACCTTAGTTAATGGGTCTAACGCCTTTAATAACCGAGATACGGGGTGTTTCATCCATTTCGGCCAATATTTTGATAAGCCGTAACTTTAGAACCGCCCTGTAGATTTCTCTCGTACTTGGTACAGGTCTAGTGTGTTAATAGCCCAATGCTATAGTGTAAGAACTACAATTAAAATCCAGATCCGGATTAAGAATAATTTGCAAAATTTGAAAATCCCCAAAACAACACCCTGTATATCAGATTTTTTAAAATTGGGATCGATATTTGAAAAGAACGGAAAAAAGTGAGTTAAAGTGAAAAAATTTTTAAGTGCACATCCCAGTCTACTACTGGAGTTTTAACGTCAAATTACATCAAATGCATTTTTTTCATTATCACAAGCAGTAACTTTCGAAATAGATTTCTTTCATATTTGGTACAGGTATCATTTTTTAGTAGCCCAATCGTATAATGTAAGGACTATACTACAGTTAAAATCCAGATACGGATTAAGAAAAATTTGTAAAATTTGAAAATCCCCATCGCAACACGCTGTACATAAGATATTTTTTAAATTGGATCAGACATTCGAAAAGAATGGAAAAAACTGAGATATTCTGACATTTTTATAAATGCACATTACTAAACTTTTAAAGTAAATTCAATTAATGCAATACATACATACATTTTCATAAGCCATAACTTTGGAAGCACCCTGTAGATTTCTTTCATATTTGGTACAGGTAGATTATTTAAATAGCCCAATCGTACAATGCAAGAACTAAAGTTAAAATCCAGATCCGGATTAAGAAAAATTTGTAAAAGTTGGTAATCTCTAAAATAGCATCCTGTATATATTTTTTTAAATGTAATCTGATACATATTAAAAAAAAGAAAAAAAAAGGCAAAAGATGTGTTATTATATATATTTAAAATATTTTTATAGGTGCACAAGAGCGTTCTACAAACAAAAAATACAGATTTAATTTTTCGGAATCCCAATTCTGGATACAAAACTCATTAAACTATCAAGTAAGCTTCGGCAATAACACATCTTTTTTCTTTTCTTTTTTAGTAATTTATTTTTATTTTTATTATGATAATTTCGCTTCGTCTATAAAATTTTTGTAATTTTTCTATGACAATAAAGCATATTCTCTCTCTCTCTCTCTCTCTCTCAAATAGGTATCCGATTACATTTTAAAGAATCTGATATACAGGGTGCTATTTTAGAGATTATCAACTTTTACAAATTTTTCTTAATCCGGATCTGATTTTTAACTTTAGTTCTTATATTGTACGATTGGGCTATTTAAGCAATCTACCTGTACCAAATATGAAAGAAATCTACAGGGTGTTTTCAAAGTTATGGCTTATGAAAATGACAATATGTATTGTATTAATTGAATTTACTTAATCCGTATCTGGATTTTAACTGTAGTATAGTCCTTACATTATACGATTGGGCTACTAAAAAATGATACCTGTACCAAATATGAAAGAAATCTACCGGGTATTTCGAAAGTTACTGCTTCTGAAAATGAAAAAAATGCATTTGATGTAATTTGACGTTAAAACTCCAGTAGTAGACTGGGATGTGCACTTAAAAAATTTTTTCACTTTAACTCACTTTTTTCCGTTCTTTTCAAATATCGATCCCAATTTTAAAAAATCTGATATACAGGGTGTTGTTTTGGGGTTTTTCAAATTTTGCAAATTCTTCTTAATCCGGATCTGGATTTTAATTGTAGTTCTTACACTATAGGATTGGGCTATTAACACACTATACCTGTACAAAGTATGAGAGAAATCTACAGGGTGGTTCTATTAACCAAGGTTATTTGGAATCACCTAAGTTCCCTCTATTTACAGTTAATGTATGTCGGTTTAACTATGAAACACCCTGTATAAATCCACCAAATTTTAAGCATCTAGAGTGGTTTAAAAATTTTGAGGGTATAAAGGTAACGATGTGAAATCCCCAAAAACCAAATTTCGACTCTCTATGTAGCCCATCAGTTGTCAGAGAGTTTGACCTCGCACAAAATGTGATATCGATGTAACTTGGTCAAATTTTCTATGAGAAAACAAAAAAAAAATTAAAAAGTAGTGGCTTCCTAAGAAAGCCTCCTCTTTAAAATATAATTTTTAGTAAAATTTTCCGCTCTTTCACGTGGTGCTATTTGTTTTTCGAGATATAATGGAAAACCATATTTTCTAAATTGTGAAGTTAGCATACACTTTAGAGCAGCAACAAAGATTTTTTTATCGTTTTCTACACCCTTTCAAGTACCTACTGTTTAATTTTCAGACAATTAAACATGTAAACTCATATTCATTCAACCGGCAACACCGCACTAGGATGCATTTGCAAAACAGCGCTCAAACACGAGACATCGACAAATAGTTTTTTTAGTCTTTTTTCCCATTACGCTACGATTAACACGTAGGCCAATATTTACCGCGTAGAATCTATAACGGATTTTTTAAGTTTACGCTACTATAGTCACGTCCGCCCTGAAATTTATGATGACGTAATTTGAGTTAATCCTTGTCTTTTCAAGCGGGAGAGAGAGACAGCATAAAAAACTTACAATCTTTCTAGAAGTAATCGTGCGACCCGGGAAGGGATAAAAATTTGAAGCGAAGAGCTTCGAGACTTTTTAAATCAGTGCACAGCGACGTTCCGGGGCAACAAGGCCTCGTCAAACCAGTGGGACTTAGCTGCAATCAAGCGGTCCACTTTATTGTTCATTCTATATTCAAATCAAAACTCAGTGCTTCGAGAATTTAAACAGTGTCTATTCATCACTCATGCAGAACACATGCAAAAAATATTTTCTGACTGATGCGGTCTTTTTAGTTTTTTACTTATGTGCTAGTTTTTGTTAAGCACATAAGGTACTTAATACTTTGTTCATTGATTACTAGTTTAATGTAATCCTTTGTTACGTTGTTGTGTTATTCATTTATTTATTTAACATTTTAATAAATAGTTAAATAAAAGTGTTCATTGTTTTTGTCGAATGGAGTTGAGAAGATAAACATACAGTACACCCATAACCAATATAAAAACTACAGTCCATTTAGAACTACGATGCAGTTTAAAAAGGCGATAACACATTGTTGGTCGTCCTGGGAAACTGGCACAACATAGGGTTTATTCCAGAACCCTCAACACCTACTTAAGTGCCAAGTTTCATCGATATCACATTTTCTGCGAGCTTTTGATCAATATCCTTCCCTCGCAACTGGGCTAATGATTATTTTGCTGAACCTTAAAAAATACGATGATTTTCAACGCATTAAATAGATTAAATAACATTGACTATCCCGTTTTTTAAATTGTGAATATTTTGAGCTACATTTTAGTGCCCAAGGCGTAATGTGGAATTTTTATGATAAAGATCAACAACAAAAATAGTTAATTATTTAATTAAAAAAAGTAACGAAACAACGAGTAATTCATTAAATACCAAGCCTGCTTGGTGTGTAGCATTAGACGCAAATTCTTCATTTAATAATTGTTTTCTATTTTTTTTTTCCATTTAACTGAATCTCTGTGGTTTATTTATTCGTTAATTAATTTTTAACTCGGTTAAAACGCTACTTTAATTGACGATCTAACAAAATAAAATCACTTTTTTGCAACGGTACGTAAAAAATTTCAGTGAAAGTATATAGTTTTTGGTGAAATTTGCTGAATTCGGCAAGCCTAGTCCGACAAAAAAGCGTTTTACGAATTTGTATCACAAATAACTATTATCGATTGGTGATAAAAATACAGTAACATTCATTTTGGTTGTGAAAGTCAGTCTAGATAAATAAATTATATGTGTGTTTATTGAGACCAAGAAGCAAATCATTGGGTCGAACTACCAAGAAGATTCGATTAGTAAATATTAAAAAAAAAAACAAACACTGGAAAGTGTCAAAATCGTTTGTAAATATTAGCGTATATTAACATCCTAACATGCTCGAGTTATAGTCTATTTTTATGTATGAGAGTGTATTAAAATAATAAAGCGTTCGTAATCCATAGGCGTACCACTTCTTTTAGTAGACAGTTAAAATATTTTGTGAAGTTATACCTCGAGTATTTTCGTATGAAATAACCTTTGTATAAATATAATAAATATATCGGGTGTACACTTATATTTTCACCTAATTAACCTGCTTATAACTTCTAAGCAGCTGAAGGTAAAAAAGTGCAATTTTTTCTAAAATATTTTATTTTTCCACAAGGTATGTTAAGAACATTGTGTCAAACGGGTTATTTAGGTATAAGGGTTTAAACTTTGACTTTTAAACAACGTTACGTTTATAAATAATAATTTTAATATAAAAACTACTTCTTACCTACAAATCCAAATCAGAAGATGAACTGTCGCAACCAATATTTACAATGAGTGGCTCGATCATTTCATCAGTAATATTGTCCAACTTCCGCATTTTCTCTTCTTCTTTAATCGTATGATTTACTGCCTTTTCCCAGTTTTCCGGCTTCACATTATTTACAGCCTCCGAAAACAACTGTTTAACATCACTCATTTTAAAAGAATTATTTTTTCTTGAAACTTCTCCCTTTATCTGTGCCCATATCAGTTCAATCGGGTTTACTTTGCAATGATATGGTGGTGATCTAACCACCGTCATCCCACGATTTTTTGCAATTTCATCAATTTCATATTTTTTTAATTTCTCTTTATGAAGGGAACACAAATGATACAGTTCTCTTCTCACAGAACCGGGATGGAACTTAATATTCTTTGAATTTAGCCAATTCTGTAAATCTTTTTTTAACCACTTGGTTGTGGGCATTTTTTCTGTAAGTCTCGAGTGATAACTTGCATTATCCATTACTATTATACAGTTCTGAGGAAGAAGATCTATCATTTGTTCGAACCACTCTTTAAAGACATCAGCATTCATGTCCTCATGGTAGTCACCGGTACGAGTAGATTCAAAAGTCAATAAACCACCTTTAACAAAACCGTTTGAACTACCGATGTGTACTATTATCAGTCTGCGCCCCTTTCCTGATGGTGGATTTAAACCAGTAGATAAATTATTTAAAAAAGCCTGTCTTCGACTTGTAACAGTTTCATCTTGCCAAAATTTATTTGGTGTATGTCCCTCGTTGATCCATGTTTCATCTAAATAAAATATATTTCTTCTTTGGTTTCTCATTTCTTTTATAGTCCTTAGGTAATTTCTTCTCCATACTACAATATCGCTTCTTTCTATTAAAATAGACTTTCTGGAATGCTTTTTCCATAGAAA
Organism: Crepidodera aurea; assembly: GCA_949320105.2. NCBI lineage: Eukaryota > Metazoa > Arthropoda > Insecta > Coleoptera > Chrysomelidae > Crepidodera > Crepidodera aurea. The sequence continues at coordinate 26,200,446 of OX439477.1, forward strand.
ACCTATTTCTTTTAAAAGTTTCCATAGTGTGCTTCGACTCATTTCAGGGTAATCCTTATCATCTCGAACCGTGGCAAGAACTTTGTCTACTGTCGGAAATTCTTTTCTAAAGAAGAACGCATGTACTTTCCTTCGAAGTCTTTCTTTCAAATGATTTTCTATTTGAAATTTTGGTTTTCCTGGAGCTTTACGTGCTGTTTGAAACTCGCCACATTTCTCTTCTTTAACAACTCTGTAAATCGTAGATTTCCCAACACCAAGCGTACTACTAACTAATTCCACTGTGTCATCAACACTTTTACATAAATGTTTGTCTGTAAATGATTTAAAACAATTAAATATTAATGTTTTTTCATTAACTGTTAAAGGACCGATTTTTTGTCGTTTACGCGGTACTTCCAAATTTTCCATGATCACACTAGAATTCACAATAGACTGCACACTGCACCTTGCATGTTGCAACTAAACGACATTTAGTAAGCTGTCAAGAATACACAACTGGACCTCCTTACTAAATGGAAAACCTACAATCGCATTTTCGGTGAAATTTGTTGGTACTTATAATTCGATTACTGTAAGAAATTCTTGGAATTAAAATAAAACAAAATTGGCAAATAGGTACTTATTGAAAATAATCTTAAGATACGGCTATGTTATCTTTAATACACAGGGCTTTTGGCCTGTCCAAACCTTTTTCTATTGTTCTGTACAGCTTATGGTTATAAAAGACCAATAAAAGACCCAAAACTTGTATTAGCTCAGGTACATTTATGACAATTTTAGGAAATATTTAGATTATTCCGTAAAAATATTTAAAATGACCGTACTAAGTTTTGCATTAGAAATGCTGTTTTATTACTCTCTCATACATAAAATAGACTATAATTCGTGAGAGCTAAACAGGCCAAACTGTGCATACTAACAATTTGTCTCAAAGTGATGCTAGTTCAGTCTTTTTTATTTTCCTCTTTCTTGATTTCGATGATGTCCTTTGTGGTTTTTATTGTATATTTTGCGAAATTCTGAAATTGCACGTCAAGGTTTATTGGTGCCCCTAGCGAACTTACTGTTGGTCGGGTCATTTTTTATCATAATCGATAATTGAAAATTCAAAATTAAAATAAACATTTTGACTAATTTTGTATTTTTTTTAATTTTTGCCAAAACAAGGTTCTAAAATATGTTTTCTTAAATAAAACAAAATTTATTTTTTTGCTCGTTTTTTCAAGGGGTTAATCACCTTTTGCGCTTCTTTTTATGGGCCACCCTGTGGGCCGTGCCGATTTTTCGATAGCTATCGACTTAAAATTTAAATTGCGAACTAGATCCGTTGAAAAGATTTCAATTTCTTCGATTACTAGGTCTCCAATTGTACGTGATGGTATTCTTGCAGGAAATAACTGTCCAAATGCAAATAGCTTTATTATTGGGTACGTTGTTAGATATACCTCTTGACTACATTTTTCTAATATTAATAAATGTTTAGAAATGAGATTTAAAAATGTTTTATTGGGATTTTTATTTTAATTAAACAAATTTTCCACATTGAACGTGCATCGTAAGTACTTTCGTATGTCATGGGAATTGTTTGAATTTTTAATTACACATTAAGTTGATTTACTATTTATATATTTTTTAAAAACCTACAAAACACTTTTGTAAACAAAATTCTCATCCCATGATTCATTGTTTTTATAATTCAAATGGATGTCATTTTATTACAATAAAGAAAGTTCACGCAATATTTGCAAATTATTTTCATCTTTTATCTTTGTTACTCTCTGTTCCTTCGTACCTACATGTTAATTCAACTTGTAGTTAAAAAGTCCAAAAACGAACCACTTATTATATGACTTCATAAAAAGAAACAGATAGATTAAAGTCCGGGGATCTTGCAGGCTCATTTTCGTGTATACAGTTATTTTGTAGCCCAAATCTTTGCTGCTCTAAAGTGTATGCACAATTTCGAAAATTTGGTTTTTCCATTATATCTCGAAAAGAAAATAAAAATTTCTAAAACCTAGCAGCACCACCAGAAATTATAACTTCCGGTCAAATTTTCTATGAGAAAACAAAAAAAAATTAAAAATTAATGGCTTCCTGAGAAAGCTTAGAGTCTCCTCTTTAAAATGCTTTCTTTGTTTTTTCTTTGGGTACATTTTAGGCAAAGATACTTTAGTTTTTCCGAACTTTTAATAATTTTTTATAGTAATATTAAAATAAATTATAATATAATTTTTAGTAAAATTTTCCGCTCTTTCACGTGGTGCTATTAGTTTTTCGATTTTTTTTTCGAGATATGGAAAAACCAAATTTTCGATTTTATTTTGGAAATTGTGAAGTTAGCCTACACTTTAGAGCAGAAAATATTTTTTTATCGTTTTCTACCCCCTTTCAAGTACTTAAATGCCAAGTTTCATCGATATCACATCTTGTGCGAGCTTTTGGTCAATATCTTTCTCTGGCAATTGGGCTATTGGGAGAAACTTAAATCTAAAAACTGGCGTACGTTTCTGTCAAAATAATGAGGAGCGTCATTTAGTAGATACCGCATCCATTTGAAATTATTTGAAGCTGACTTAGCTCAATAGTACAGTAGCGTTGTATCAATTTTTAAAAATTATTATCTTCTTTAATCACGGGTGTTTTTTCTCCATTCTAGGAGAATGCAGCTACTGGCTTGTTGTAAACAATTTTAGGTATAGTTCGTTTACAAATACACCGTTTGAGTTAGTGATTTAATAATTTATTTTACCTAACAATAGAATTACCGAAACTCCCCGTTAGTACAATAAACCACATAATAAATGGCAGTGTTGGATTGTTTTAGTTGTATTTTTCTTTAAGAGATTAAATTTTTTTACACAAAAAAAGAATATAGAAAGTTGTACACAATCCTTACAAGTATGCAAAATTTCACGTTTCACGTCAGGTCATCCAGGGGGGATGTGGGGATGCAGTCCCCCTTTAGGTCACGTTTTTTGATATATTTCATAGCCACCCCACCTAATGGGTGGAAGACAGCCTCTCCTTGAAAATCGGCTGGATCCGCCCATGATTAATACAGAAGGGGATGTAAAAATAAACGATATAACGGTTAGTAAACCAGTAAGGAATTTTAATTTCTTAGATTCGACATCCTAAGACCGGTTTCTGTCTTTCGACTTCATCAGTTAGGCTTTTCGAATCCAATAAATAAAATTCCAAACTCGTACAAGTCAATAGCTATATCCGCTATAAGATAACATTTTTAGATGTGCTACCATCTATGGTAAGAAGAGAGTATTGACATTAAATTTTGACTGAATCTAGTCAAGATGTCACTCTCTTCTTTTTTATCCCTTTCAGAGATTAATACAAAGTGAGTAAACCAGTAAGGAATTTTATAGCGGATATAGCTATTGACTTGTACGAGTTTGGAATTTTATTTATTGGATTCGAAAAGCCTAACTGATGAAGTCGAAAGACAGAAACCGGTCTTAGGATGTCGAATCTAATAAATTAAAATTCCTTACTGGTTTACTCACTTTGTATTAATCTCTGAAAGGGATAAAAAAGAAGAGAGTGACATCTTGACTAGATTCAGTCAAAATTTAATGTCAATACTCTCTTCTTACCATAGATGGTAGCACATCTAAAGATATAACGGTTGTCTCAAATATTCATTGTTTCTTAAAAAAAATCATTATCGGCCAGATATAGTTTTATATTTCAAGTAAAAATACACATTTTGTTGCATATTTCCGTTTATTTAAAGGAATTTGTCATTTTATGTATAAAAGCGAATTGTTATCTGGAATGCGGCCAATCGGTAGCGCCATAACAAAATGTTTAGACGTTTCGGTCACCATTTTAACATTCCGATCAGAGCCATTAATTTTGATATCGAGTTGAAAGCTTATCGTTAATTCTTTGACAGCTCGTATAATGGGGGATTTATTTTATTTTATTTTTTCTTTTGTTTCAGATCCCAGAGTAAATGGATGGTGGATGATGTCTAGTCCGATTCCAACTTTAATAATTTGTATATTCTACGCGTATTTTTCCAAAGTTTTAGGTCCTCGGTTGATGGAAAATAGAAAACCGCTGGATCTTAGGAATGTTTTAATAATCTACAATTTAGTACAAACTATTTTTAGCTCTTGGATATTTTACGAAGTAATTATTTTATTTATTTATTAGACCCCCTATTATTTTTTTGTTTGAGAGAGACAGAGAGGTATCACCCTCCTAAAAAAATAATTATTTAGTAGAATCCAATCCAATTTTCGATTATTGATTCTTCTTATGTGAACTACTAAATTTTTAATGTTCAGTTAATAGAACAAGTGTTTTTTTATAAAATATTACTGACGTAATTTCCCAAGTAATTCCAAATAAGAACTTTTATTCCAGAGATACAGGGTGTCGAAATTAAGCATATTGTCAAAGCAAAATTAAAAAAATTTTATAGACTAACCGATTAGGCTCACATCGTTTTCAATGAAAACTTTAGAGAGGCTATGTGAAAGATATATAAGAGATGTAGCGATAATACAAAACCCACTACATCCGAATCAACAGGAAAGTCTACTGATTCAGCTATCCATAATGCTATAAATCACGCCTATAAGAAGGCCTGCCCCCTCAAGCGGGTCGAACTCAACGGTAGAACCACCTCCTGGTGGTGCCAAGAGTTGGATCAGCTCAGGAAGATGGCAAGGACATCTTTTAATAAGGCAAAAAATACCAAACTTGAAGAGGACTGGGACACATATAGGTCTCACCTCAGAGAGTACAAAAAAGTCGTCAGACAAAAACAAAGAGAAGCTTGGAAGAACTACTGTGAGGAAATCGAAGATTTTCCTCAAGCAGCTAGACTCCAAAAAGCTCTCTCTAAAGACCCTTATCGCCATATCGGTACACTAACCAAAGAGGATGGCACTAGAACTGCCAACCTCAAGGAAAGTCTTGAACTACTAATGTCAACACACTTCCCTGACTCCAGAACCACTAATCTGGCAATCTGGGAGGAAGAGAAGCAACAAAACCTCACAGAAGATGACTGGAGAATAGCAGACCAGATCGTCGATGAGGACAAATTAAGGTGGGCCATCTCGAGCTTCTCCCCTTTTAAATCACCAGGAACTGACGGCATTTATCCAGCCCTACTTCAGTGGGGCCTGGATGCATTAATGCCGCACCTGGTAGGAATCCTCAGATCCTCCCTGGCACTGAGGTATATTCCAAAAAGCTGGAGAGAAGTCAAGGTTGTCTTTATACCAAAACCAGGAAGATTGGATTACTCCATTCCAAAAGCATATCGACCGATTAGCCTCACATCGTTTTCAATGAAAACTTTAGAGAGGCTATGTGAAAGATATATAAGAGATGTAGCGATAATACAAAACCCACTACATCCGAATCAACATGCGTACACCCCAGGAAAGTCTACTGATTCAGCCCTCCACCTTGTGGCCGGTTAAATCGAAAGATCGCTGGACTCAAAAGAGTCCACCTTGGGTGTATTCATAGACATTGAAGGTGCGTTCGACAAAACCACCTTTCCCAAAATAGCAAATGCCTTAGCTAATAGAAATATCCCCAACACAATAAATGGATGGATATATAACATGCTCTCAAAGAGAGCAATAAAAATCAGTGTAGATGATGTTACCATAAGAGGCATGGTTGTAAAAGGTTGTCCACAGGGAGGGGTGCTCTCACCACTACTGTGGAACATGGTCCTAGACACCTTAGTCAATCGCCTCAACGATGACAGTTTCTACACTATAGCTTACGCAGACGACCTAGTGATTCTGCAAACAGGAAGATTTGAAGGAATACTCTGTGCTAGAATGCAAGAGGCCCTCAATATCATAGAACAGTGGTGCAAAGACCACTCACTGTCAATAAACCCAAAAAAGACAGAGATGGTTCTTTTCACGAATAAAAGGAAGCTTGCAAACATCGAGGCCCCAAAGCTCCTAAATACTAAATTGAACTTTTCTGCAGAGGTGAAATATTTGAGGGTCACCTTTGACAGCAAGTTAACATGGAACTCTCACCTAGAAAACAGAGTCAAAAGAGCATACATATCTTATGAACAGTGCCGTAGAACCATTGGCCGCACCTGGGGAATGTCACCCAAGGTTACGGCCTGGATCTACACTGCAATCATAAGACCTATGCTAACGTACGGTGCGATTGCCTGGGGAGTCAAAACTAGCCAGCAGACAGTCGTACGCAAATTGGATCAAATCCAAAGAATAGCATGCCTCAACATACCGGGGGTCATGAGAACCACACCAACTAGAGCAATGGAGGTGATCCTTGGTCTCACCCCCCTTGATATATTTATTAAGGAGGCTGTAGTGATGACCATGACACGGCTACGCTCTACAGGTATACAACCTGACGTAGGATCTGGTCAGTCGAGGTGTAACTTGTGGCATGAGGTCCTTGGAGAGGTCCCACTGCTACAAGCCAACACAGATTCGATTGCACCAAGATATGCCTTTTACAGACCCTACAGGGTAATAACAAAAAACGTACAAGAGGCTACATTGGCAGCAGGTACCTTGTGCATCTACACCGATGGGTCTAAAACAAATGAGGGGTCAGGCTGTGGAATTTATTCCAGATCCCTGAACCTCAATATAAAATGGGCAATGGGTTCTAATGCCAGTGTAGCTCAAACAGAGCTCACTGCTATCTCAATCGCCGCAAAAGAGACTACCAGTAGGAACATTACTGGTAATAATATTTACATCCTCACGGACAGCAGACAGGCACTACTAGCTCTGGATAGACCACGGATTACATCAGGTCTAGTACTAGAATGTCACCAGGCCCTGATCGAAGCTTGCAACAACAACGTGGTCACGTTAGCTTGGATCAAAGGTCATGGAAAATCAAAAGGCAACCGTGCAGCTGACTCTCTAGCTAAGAAAGCAGCCTCCCAAAAACTTTTGGGACCTGGCACTTTCATAAGCTTATCGGCATCAGCTGTGGCTGACCTACTGAAGAAACACTCCCTTGACAAGTTTAAGGGTAGATGGGACGACGAAACAGGTTGCAAGCTAGCCAAGGAACTATTACAGTATCCAAAAAATACATGACTATGAACAGACAGAACCTGCGCACAGCCACAGGTATCCTGACTGGCCACTGTCATCTACGAAAACACCTACAGGATGGGGTTATCTGACACTCCACTGTGTAGAGGATGTGAACAGGAAGGCGAGACTGTCGAACACATTCTTTGCGAATGCCCGACACTCTCACAAATGAGACATTTTCTTTTCGGCGAGCGGTGGCTAACACATGCCAACATGAGGGAGCTACCTTCAGGCGACGTCATCGCCTACTTTAAACAAGTAGGCTGGCTGACGAGCTAGAAGGAAGGCTCAACCTCAGAAGGACGCACAATGGGCCAAATGTGGCCTACGTGCTGTGGGGTGACCCACCCTTCTAGATTTACAGATACAGATAGACTAAGCGAATTTAAAACTAATCATAATAAAAATAAATTACTAGTTACTATTATTATTAGTTTTAAATTCGCTTTGTATATAAAATTTTTGTAATTTTTCTTTGACAATAAAGCATATTCTCTCTCTCTCTCTAAAAACTACTTATAACATCTTAATACTTTTTTATAAAATTTGCTAAACATTTCAATTAATTTTATTTTTTAAACAATTCGTTTATTTTTTCAGTACTTGATGAGTGGTTGGTGGGGTAGCTATAGTTTTAGGTGTCAACCAGTAGATTATTCGAATAATGCAGTGGCGTTAAGGGTAAGTTTCGATTTTTTTAATATAAGTAAAGATATATTAATTCAAATCAATTTTTATGTGTTTTCCTAAATAAAAAAATATTGATTTTTTCTCGCCGGTTTCTTTTCAAAAGATGTATGTGTTAAGCGGTTAAAAATTATCAACTTATACAGTGTCATCCCCAAAGTACGCACCATATGGGAAACTTTTTTATTAAAGGTTTTTCGACAAAAAGTTATTCCTGATAAAAGTTTGTGCATCTCCTAAAACTAAACATGCACCAACAAAATATCGTGAAACACTCGTTATATACGAGGAGCCTTCAAAAATTTGATTTTGAGATAAGAGTAAAGAAAAATCTCGAGAAATGTAATTTAGAAAAGTTGTTCAGGAATAAAAAATACATCCAGATTTGAAGTCATGGCCAGATAAGTGAAGTTTTATTTTTTGACACTGTACATGACTGGAAATTCAAAATTATTTTCATATTTCCGTACACCCCATAAAACGGTGTAATATGATAGTGTTTCACTTGTTGTCCTACCCCTAATAGGTTTATAACAAAGGAAGAGTGAGAAATTAGGTCAAGGCATTTAAATAGGTCGATATACCACAGAATCGCACCAAAAATTTCCGCAACCTTTTACAGTAAATTAAAATTAAATTGATGAAAACTTTGACTTAACTAAAAAAAATATTTAATGGTTCGATGTTGTTAAAATTTTATTTTAACTGAAAAATACAGTTAGACCAGGGCCAAACCGAGTTTCAATACACGAATTCATGGAAAATTTTCCGAAATTAGACGAAAATATTCTGAAAATGGATGTAAGACCAAATTTTTTCGCGCACATTTTTTTTTTACTCAATTAGCAATAGATAACCAAAGAATCCTCGAATTTTCTTAAAAATTGGAGAAAATATGTATTTTTATGTGGTAAAAATTAAAAAAAAAAAAAAGTATTTCTCCAGCCAAAATCGGCATTTTTCGAAAAAAATTTAATTGGCCGCCATTTTTGGAAAAACAATAGTAGAGATAAAAATTTTATCTTAAAACGAAGGATTTTGTGTGTATTTTTGTCTAAGAAAATCCAACATTTTATTTCTTTATTTAAAGTGCTCAATTTAGGGAATAATAAAAAAATAAAAATTCGATTTTCATTTTTTTCCAATTTTTTATCGCGATATTTATGCTTGTTTCTCTTAGAAAAACTGTATTTTAGTCCAAAAAATGTTTAAAAAAATAAAAAAAAATATTTCAGGTTCTAAAGTAAGATTTTTGTGAGGGAACAAATCAATATAATATATAAAAAAATATAAGGATTTTTTTGTTTCAAAATTGATAAATAAATTAAATATTCCATTGAGTAAAACGATCTTTTTCTAAATAAATGTGCATTTTTCTGGGTAAAAAAATCTCTAAATATTTTCAATTTGGTATAAAAAATCCAGACAGTTGGATGCCTTTGTCTGTCCACCCGCTACAAATCCATTATTTATGCATACATGCAGCAAATAACGTTGTTTTTATTTCAGATGGTGAGGACGTGCTGGTGGTACTATTTCTCGAAATTCACGGAATTTTTCGATACGTTGTTTTTCATTTTGAGGAAGAAAAACAGCCACGTATCAACTCTCCACGTCATCCATCATGGTTGCATGCCATTTTCAGTATGGATGGGTTTAAAGTTTGCACCAGGTGAGTGAGAATATTTGGAGAGAAAAAAAACATTGATCCGGTTTTTTCTCATTTCTTTGCTAAATTTTTATCGCAGTTAATCAAAAAAAAGTTTCATTATCCATAAAGAAAAGTATATAAACGAGGCAAGTGATGATTTTTTTTAACTTCTATTTGGATTTTGATAATAATGTAGTCACTAATAATCGAATTTATTTTGACAAAAAATAATGGATAAATAAAATTTTTATATATTATATGACCCCTTGGCCAAAATCGCCCAGTCATACATTTCTTTTTTAAACTTTAGAATTTATAAATAATATATAGGATTTTTTTTAATTCTATTTTCAGGTGGTCACAGTACTTTCTTTGCTCTGCTTAACGCTTTTGTTCACATTATCATGTATTTCTATTACATGGTGACCGCCATGGGTCCTAAATACCAAAGATACATCTGGTGGAAAAAGTACCTGACAACTTTGCAAATGGTAAGTAATATATACAGTGTGTGTTCTACTTTTGAGCCCCACGTTGGGCGCCATTTGAGATGGTTAACTAAAACAGTGTTTTTTTTAGTTTTTATTTTCAAATTAACACTTTGACATCTCTCAATACTAAAAATCAACAACTATTAAGTATTTTTTTAAGTTATCTTTACATAATTTTTTTAAATAAGCAAATTTCTACTCTAAACACAAACTACAAAATTTTTTATCATAATATTCCTAAAATTTCTTCACAATTTCCCCTAAACTGTATTCACGTATTATAAATACTTTGTAATACTGAATATAATTTTATTTTATCTATTGCTAGTTCCCTTTTTGAATGTAATTTTTTTTTATTTCACTCTTCCATCTGTGAAAACATTTCTCCATATTTTTTCTTCTTTTCCTATGGTTACTTCCACTCATCATTGATGGTACTCTTTGTAATCCTCCTGCATTTATTTCCGAATTTCTAAATCTCTCCAATACTTGGTTTTCAATCCTATTAACTTCTTTAGTATTAAATTTTATCTTATCCAGCATCTCACTTTGTTCAATTTGCATATCCCTCTTCATATTTTGATATTCACTTCCTGTATTCCTTTCTCACGTCTTCTATATTAGATTCTATTTTTCCCTTTAATATCTTACATTTTTCTTTGATTTCCTTTCTTGTTTCTAAATTTTCTTCCTCTGCAATAACAATATTTGTTATTAACCCTTCCTTGATATTATCATTATCTCCTTCTCCATTTGTCCCATTCTTTTATCCTGTTCCATTATTTTCTGTTCTGTCAATTTCTGTTTGTTTTCAAATGTCTTCTCTATTCTATCAATTCCTTTTTGTAGCGTATACGTGTTTTGTTTTTGATTTTGGTCCATTTTGTTCATTCAAACATTTTAACCATATCATTTCCTTCTTCTTTTCTTTGTCCTTGCTCTCCTCCTGCTAGTGTGTCAATCGATATTACCTCTTGTCTGTGTTCTTCCAGTATTTCCGAGATTTCTTCCTGTCTCAGATTTTCCTTCTTTTCTCTTATAATAACAAAAGTTTCTGGATCTTCACTTTCCAATGTTAGACTTGCGTATAATCTTTCTATTAGATCTTTTTTTAGTCACTCTACATCTTGTCCTCTTCTTCTTAACTCTTCTTTCAATTCTGCAACCTTTAAATCGTATAATCTCTTTCCTGTTTCTTCGTCCATTTTTGTTACTGTTAGTTTTCAATTTAAATAAGTAATTTGTGTGGTTTCTACTTTTGAAGCCCCACGTTGGGCGCCATTTGAGATTATTATAAATTTTTTTTTCAAATTATAGGTGCAATTCGTTGCGATCTTTACTCACCAATTCCAATTGTTATTCACCGAATGCAACTACCCCAAAGGATTTATGGTATGGATCGCTCTCCACGGCGTTATGTTCCTTTTCTTGTTCTCCGACTTTTATAAAGTCAAATATACCGGCAAGAAGGCTGTGAAAAGTAGGGAAAACAATGGAGCTTGCATGGTAAGTAATAAAAAAGCGAATCGGGAAACTTTTTTTTTTTTTTTTTTTCTAATAACAATTATTTTTTTTATAGCCCCTCCTGGACGACGAAAAACACAAAAATTCGCACAGTAACGGCACCCTCAACAATACTTACGTTAAGAGCGAATTTTCAGATTCGTACGAAGCCTGTTATTCGAACGGTAGCACCAAAGGCTTCGTTACACAATCAATACCAAAACACAACAATAAAAAAATAGAATAAAAAAATCTAAACATTTAGGGGTTATATTTATAATTTACGTCGAGCGGTGTGATGCGAAGGCGTAAGTGTGCCACTGACAATTGACAAGGGACGTTTATAATGACAGCTGTCACTAGAAGTGACGTTTTGTCCAAGAAATTCAGTAAAACAGTCAATAAACGATAATCTGGTGTTGCGATCACGGTATTCTTTGCATTTGATCGGTACTATTTAGACAAATGTCAACTTACAGCAACTGACAACTGGCATAAATATCGTTTAATGTCAATTGTCGCATAATCGGACGATTATATTTCCGGTGACACATTTATAGCTTCGTTATTAAAGCCGGATTTACACGATGCTAAAGTTTTAACGTTTGCGCTTCGATTGCTTATTGTACATTGCACGGCAAAAGTGGTGAAATTTACATAAAAAACATCTAATATTTCTAGAATTCTATTTTTTGATACCCCCCATTACACTCCATCCAATAGGCTGTGGTATTAAATTTAAGATAACAAAGAAGAAAAAATTGCAACCAAAAATTCAGTTGACGTAACTTGTCCAAAACAGTCTGTGATATCAAACTTAGAGGCTAAAATAATAAAAAACTAAACTAATCATGGACTATTAAAGGAAATCTGACGATGAACCTCTCTTTGGTAATGGACAAGGTCAATTTTGAAGGTCGAGGATGACGCGTGCTCCGAAACCGGCTTAATACAACTACTAATCGAAATGTTATTTCGTTAAAAAGTAATAGAGGATTGTGTGGATCGAAAAATCGAGTTACGATAAGAAATAATGAGTAAATCAAATTGAATTGATAATTTCTTTAAACTTGTTGCGCAATGTACGATGTTATTTTTATCGCGTAAAATTAAGCGCGAAAAAGTTGTATCTGTGTAAATCGAGCTTTATTTCTTAATTTTTTTTTTCTGATTTTGTGTAATTATTTTCAAAATTTTTATCTTGGGATAGATTTTTGTGAGTCGTCGTATTTTTGGTTGTCGTTTGCAAGACGATTATTTTAACTAAAATAAAAAACAAAAAAGTAACAATTGCTTATTGAAATGTACTTTACGTCGTTTTGCAAACTTCACTGATTTGATGAAAGGGTCCATTTTAATAAAGTCTCAAACGCTTTTTTTCTAAATAAAAAAAACTAATTTTACGATCAACAACCATTAGTGCCTGGATGGATGCTATAAGATTAATAAAAACAACACAAGAAATGTTCAAAATAAATCGCTTTTGGTGGAAAATAAATGCGCTAGATTTACTTTGACAGTTAACATGATGTTTGCTGCAACAAACCGTTTGCGACATATATCAGCTATCAGATACGTCATATGTCAGCCATCAGATACTTCATATGTCAGCTATCAGATACGTCATATGTCAGCTGTCAGTTCTTTTTTAAAGGTTATTTGTGCATGGCGTGAATTTTTTTGTTGAAATTTTCGTGAAAACGAGCATTCGAGGGCGGAAATCGATTTTTTATTTTTAGTCATTAAATTTGTATAAGATTGATATGAGCTTGAAACATCTAACTGTCGAAGTGGATGTTTTCCGCTAAAATTCTAGAATTTTGAGCTAATTCGTTGCTTTTGTGAAGTATAACAGGTTGAAAATTGTTGCACAAATTTTTGTTGTGTTGCCATTTCTTTGTTTTTTTTTGTACTTACATAAATCATCGGTTTGAAACGGTGAGTGTGGGAGCGGGGACGGGGCATGGCTTTATTATGGCAACGGTAATAGGTAGTGATATTAAAAAAACTTCATACTTTTTTTAAATATTAACTTATTTCATTTTTTACAGTATCTTTCTGAAGTTTCTTTCCCCCTTCTTTATTTGTTGAATAAATAATTTGGCACACATAAAGTTGACGAGTGACACCTCATTTGACAGATCTATTCCACCTATTTAATTTTGTTTTTCGATTTACAAATTTAAATTCCAGGGGACAATAAACTTTGGACAGTTGCTGTATATTTTTTTATCTCCAATAAACTGTTTTACAAAGTGTGACGTATAAAAAAAATCTTGTACCGTCAAATTAAAAGGTAACATAAAAAGCGTGGAAAATTGCAAAATAAAAACGTCAACAAAAACCAATACATTAATTTCTTTCTTCAAAAAAAATTTTTTTTGCACCTTTTGTTAGTTTTTTCTTATTATCATTATTCGGTTTCTCTTTAGATGCATCAGTCTCTAATTTATCTCTCTAAATGTTCTGTTTCAACATCTTTGTCTTCAGATGTGACTTTAGGACTTTCATCTGCTGCTTGGGCGGCAGTCTTTTTTTTATTAGCGGTCTTCTTTTTTGCTTTTGGTTCTTTGGTTTTGTTAGTACTCCTTGTGTTAATATTTTTACTGATACCATCTTTACCTGTTCCATTAGCAACATCTTCCTCGCCCACTGATTCTTCTTCTTCAACTTGTCTTTTTGCAAGTTTTTTCTTGGGTGAAGATTTTAAAACTTCTTCATTTTTTCTTTTTGTTGGTAATTTTTCAGGTGCTTTAAATTGTAGAGGTTTACCTATGGCATCTCCTGAGTCCAAACCAGATAAGAAAATTTTCCTAATGTTTTTATAATCTGGGATTGAGTTGTGGTTTAAAGTAGACAAATAATTTAAAAAGTCTACAATTGCACCTGGTGGAGATCTTTTATTGAAACATGCTTGGATAAATTGGAAAATACTAGACATGTGTTCTTCTTTTGATGTACTTTATTTCGATCATTACATTTTTTTTCTCTAGCCATTGAATTAAGTTATAACCTAACGCTTCCAAGTGACCTCTTCTTGTTTGAACTCCATCATAAATATTCTATAGTACCATCATGAGCTTTTTTAGGGTTAGGTTTGAATTCAACATCTTCACAGCATTTTACTGCTAATCCAAAATCAATTAAGTAAACCTGTTTATTCTCAGTTTCTTTAGTTGTACCCATTAAAATATTCGCACCTTTAATATCTGCATGCACGTAACCTTTACTATGAATATATTTCAAAACATCTAGAATTGCTATTTTGAATACTGTAGTGGCAGGAAAGTGCTTTTCATGTTCAAGAAAAATTTTCCATAAATCTATTCCATATTTTTCGATAAAGCGATATTTTTGACCGTTAAATTCATGAGATCCTGATCCTAGATATATTGACATTCCAAGAGTTTTTAAGCCTTTTTGATTTTTAAAAGATTCAACATCATCCTGTTTTCCACATTTTATATATAAATGCATTTCGACAAATAACGGTCCATTAACGTGGGGTTCTATTTTTAAGACATGGATATTTAGTTTCTCCAGGACAGCATCTTGGGCTGAATATATTTCACCAAAACCACCTTGACCAATGGAAGGTCCAAGTTTCCACTTTTTTTTGCAACATCTTCAAGAATTTCTCCTTTTGGTAAAGGTTCTGCAAGTTTGTAACCATTTGCTGCTTTCTTTCTTGATTTTGGGGGCATCTTTACCTAGATAAAAAGTTATAAAAAAACTAATAGTGAACGAGAAAAACAGTTTTTTTTTGTTTTTCAAAGTATGGGCTAAAAGAATAAATAATTTTAACCAACCAGTACTACCACTACCACATGAATATTTTTATTACACAATACATTAATAATTTTGAGGCCTGCTAGATGCCCAGACTTAACGCCAGTAGAATTTTTAACGGTTTTACCCCCAAATAAAATATGTACAAGAGGTTTTCCACGCTCTTTTGTGTCGCCTTGTATAATTTAGTAAAGTAATTTGTCGATAACGGCCGAGGCTCTGTTCTAAAATTTTTCTATAGACTCCTTTTTATTATGCTTATTTTACTACGGTAGTCTAAAAAAATTTGTAAATATTTGTTGAGTAAGTTTATTTAGGTTATAAAATTGTATTTTTGTATATAAAAATAAAATGCTACATTTTATTCCTTTGTATTTTTTTTTCCTATTATCCAGCATGCAGGAGTGACGCTTATCACTCGATGTTTAATTCTTCCATGTTTAGGTTGAAAGCTTTTAGGGATGAAATTATATTTTAAATATAAATTTTACAAGCATAGTTTATAAATATTGATGATTTAACTTATATTTTTACAAATACCTGAAGTAGATATTAACTCGCTTATTTTAAACGGTACTTAATATTTTTTATTTCATTTTTTAATACCCCATAAAAGTGAATTTAGCCTCACAAACTGAAAATGGGTAATTTTCAAATTATTTTAATTTTTTAAGTGTACCTGGATCTTAATTTTTGCTATAATTACTCAAAAAACACTTCTTTTAACTTGATTTTTATTGTTCTGGCAGAACTATACAATTTTCAATAATTTAATATCATCATCTTATGCGATCGCCTCCGTATTCTTCGTTGATCTTCCTCACAAAATCCGCAGCAGCCTCACTGTACTGAGGCATGTATTCAGTGAACCATCCTGAGGAAAATTGTATCACGATTAATGCTGTTCCTATAAGTACAATAAATGGCCACAAAATGGAAAATAGAAATTGTATGGCTCTCGTTATGACTATCCAGCCTCCGATAAAGCACAAGAACCCCGCAATTGCCATTTGAGTGTCCTGATTTGACATTACTTCGTTAATACTTTTTGCCAGAGAATCCATTTTTGTGGTGTGCGATATTTTTTATGTATACTGAAATATTTTTTTTATTTATATATAAAATTTTAATGTGAAATAGGTCATTCCGTCATCGCTCTGTCAGTGTAACAATTTTTGATAAATCTACTGGGCGTACACGCATACTAAACTGTCATTTCTATTAAAGAAAACCAATAAAACCATGTTTTTGAAAACTACCCGTCAAAAACAGATATCGAAATTTCCTATACTCTTGAGGCAGAGGCACTCCTTCCTCCACGCGGCAAAATCTAATACATACAAATTTTGGACATATTTTTTGCATTTCATCCAAAGTATTGTAACAGAACAGAAAATGTCCGTACTTGATTCATAACTACCTCTTATAATACATAAATAATATACAAAGTGTTCTTACAGTAATAAATCATGAGAGATATAAAATCGGTTGTCTTCGGCAAAAATTTGACAAAAACAGGGCAAAAATTTGAAGGGTTTACAAAAATTTTGTAAATTATTTGTGAAAATCGGGGTTTCATTTGTCCTCAAATTATGTATAAAATAATTCTTATAAATCACTTACTAGTTGGTTTAACTGCTACGTTTTGGGGCGATTTTAATTCAAGTACGGCATTACCCTTATCCATTTACCATAACATATAAAAGGATGAAAATTGATACTAACTGTACGAAATTCGTGATGGTTATCCAGGCCACAAAAAAACAGAAAAACGCTATAATATAAAGCTGTGTATCTTCATCTGATAATGTGTCTATAAGTCTTTGCATTTCTTGTGGACATCGTACTCTTAATTTACACCATATTAATTCAAATTTCAAAAACTGATCGAAATTAACGTCATCCAACGGTTTTCTTCTTATCTTTTTTTCAATGGATGTCTTACTAGTACATCCGCCAGCACATTTGGTTGACAGACATTATCTAGAAAAATATACAAGTTGGCAACAATAATTAACCATTTTAGGATTTTATTTCTTTAAGCTGGTACTATACATGTCAATTGTTATTGTTTTCCTTCTGCTCCAGATTTTTATTGGTGAAAGAAATACTTAGATTAAAAATTATGGAATATAATATATTTTCATCGTTCAATATAAATTTTATACATTCAAATAATTAAAAAACTATATGCACATTACATTTATATATTAAAAGAGTAGTTTATAAAATTATTCAAAAAAGTCACATTCACCAAAAAACAAAATGTTTGTTCCGTTTTTATTGAATTAAATAAAATTTATTTAAAAAACTAAGTGAATGTCAATGAACCGTACACGTTCATCTATTTAAAGGATATATTTAGTGCAACATTGTTTTATTTCCTTTAAAACTTATCTAATTTGCAGTTTCACAAGCATCTATCCAATCATTATAAACGTCTACAGGTTCCGATAAGAAGTTTATAGTAGTTTGGAAATCTTCCAAACAAACTCGACACGTTATTCTAGCTGTACTTCGTCCTTTATCCCTAAAAATAATACAACAATATGTATAGAAACACCTTTAACCATTTAAGAAATTACACTTACATTTTTACATCACAAGACTTCTCGTGATTACAAAATGGGCAGTTAAATAATATGTCCAGAGGTTCGATGGCTTTTCTTTTTGGTGGGGGCTTCCTTTTTGACTTTCTGCGACCCATTTTTATTTAATAAACTATAAAATTGTTATTACCCTCTTGTGCTCTGTATTTACTTCCAAACATATATGTCAAATGTCAAACTTCTGTCAGTGTTAAAAAATTAGTGACATCTACTTGGTAGTAATTTGGTCTAATATTTCAACGAAGTAGTTCAAAAGGTCATAAACTTAAAAACTCATGGAGGATATAACCTCAATTTTTGTTGGTATTTGCAGGATGTTATAGTATGATTTTTAATATATTTTATAATTGACTTAAGTAATTATCACTCAATTCTAAGAAAATAAAAAGCCTTTTGTGACACGAATAGGTTGTGTTCTTAAAACAATTAGAGGATGAGCTTCCTTCAAGAATTTCAAGCTGTTGTTTTGGCAGCTGGCAAAGGTTCTAGAATATCAGAAATAACTACAGGAAAACCGAAATGTTTATTACCGATAGGACCGAAACCTTTAGTTTGGTACCCTTTGTACAAATTACAAAAATCTGGATTTCAGGGTATGTTTATTAAGTTATGTCACTTTGCATCAGCATCAATATTTAAAATTCTTTTAGAGGTAATATTGGTCGTTTTGGAAAATCAAAAAGCAGAAATTCAATCAACTTTGGAAAAAAGTGATCTAGATATTAAGATAGACTATGTTACAATTGGTGACAATGGAGATTTGGGCACTGCAGATAGTTTAAGACTAATTCACGATAAATTAAAATCAGATGTTTTAGTTCTGTCGTGCGATTTTATTAGTGATGTTAGTTTGAAAGGGCTTTTAGATATTTTTAGGGCAAACAATGCTTCGTTTGCTTCTCTGCTAATTCATCCACAAAATAGTGATACTGCTGTTGTCGTTCCAGGACCCAAATCAAAACACAAACCAGGTAAGTAAATGAAAACTTTTCTCTACAGTTATTTAAAATAAAGAGACAACCTTAATAAACAAAAAAATGTACCAGGAAAATAGTAAATTGATCACTTATTTTAATAATTGAATATTTAAAAATGTGAATTTCAAAACACTAATTAATGGGTTTTGCTAATTATCATATCAGTACATTATTATTAATTGTAGGAAAAAAGATATTCTTCATAAAAAGTTCTGAATGATTTTTTTCAGTCGTATGACGAGGTTTGTTTTATTTCAGAAAGAGATCTTATCGGTATCGACGAACAAACCAATAGACTAGTGTTTTTAGCTTCAGCAAGCGACTTTGAAGAAAAATTCACTCTACCTTTATCTCTCCTGAATAAACATACAAAAATAAAAATGTTCAGCAATCTAATAGACTCTCACGTGTACGTATTAAAGAATTGGATAATCAAATACCTAAAAACCGATGATAATTTTACATCTTTAAAAGGTGAATTGTTACCGCATATCGTCAAAAAACAATTAGCGAAACCACCTCAACCTACAAATACGAATCAATCGATTTTGACTATGAAAGATCCCGGAGATATATTCGCCTTGGCCAGCGAGGACGATTTGGAGTCGGCTATCAGAGAATTATCGAGTTTTAATGATCATTCCGGAGATCTGAGAGAGGCCTATCACGGGGACATTATCAGGTGTTACGCTTATGTTGCTCCAAAAGGAACTTTTGGGGTCAGAGTTAACACCTTGCCTGCGTATTGGTCGACCAATGCGAAGGTAAGTATTAAGGTTTAAATTTGATCCAAAAAAAATTGTTTATTTATTGTAGATTATCGATAATTGGAGTAAAGTGACGTATGCGCAGGAAATCACTCTTAAATCTCCAAAATCTATAATTTCTTCTACTCAAGTAGACGACAAATGCATAATATGGGAAAACGCAAAGTTAAACGAAAAAACGTCTTTCAAAAATGCAATTATCGGCGCAAATACCGAAGTCAAAAGTTACAGTCGAGTGTTTAATAGCATCATTATGAATAACGTCACCATTCATGAAAAGTGAGTAATAGTATATTACGTAACGAGTGTGGAAAGTGACCAATTACGTAACGAGTGTAAGAAATGCACTTTCCAACGAGTTATGTACACTATTTTTCCTGCGACCCCAACATTTTTAATATTCTAATTTTTTTTTTTTGGGGCAGCAACTTTAAGCAGGTAATTTTAGCCTGCCACCAATATTTCAGGTGGAGTTAATTACATAAAAAATTCATCACTTTCTATTTTCACTTCTAATTATTCATTGACAGCATTTTGACAGACGCTGAGCGTGAAAGTAAAATATATCACACGACCGTGTGATATTGCTTCTTCTTTTTAACTTTAACGGGACTCGTATGATATTTGTCACTTTCGAAGTGTCAAAACAATTCGGAAATTGCCATTTTCATAGGTGGTCGTAGGAAAAAACATATTCAGAACTTTGTTGCCATAGTTACTGAAAATACTGAAGTTTTAAGAGCTTTATATAGATAAACACGTTTAAAAGTGAGGAGGAGTCCATCTGATCTTTCCCGCAAGCAAATACCGTTACTCAAGGGAACTTCGGCGATTTAAAGGCCTTCCAATAGGAATTTGAGTAACGGTATTTGCTTGCGGCAAAGATCAGATGGTTAGATGCTCCTTACAGGTTAATTTTTTTTAGGGTGGCCCTAGAAAATTGCATAGTTTGCGATAATGCTGTCATAGAACAAGGTTGTAAAATAAAAGGTTGTTTAATAGGTAGTAATCACGTGGTTCCTGAAAATTCTGAACACATAAACGAAGTTCTTACTGAATCGGACCGATTGATGGAATTTTGAATGTACACATTTTGTATATACTATGAAAATAAAGATAAAAAAATTGTTATTCGATTTTTTTTAAATGCTCCAAAATACCTTAAAAAAGTAACAAATTGATTTATTAAAAACGCAAGGATCATGAGATCAAATCACTTTCTGATTTTTAATTAATTAAAAATGTAGAAATTGATCAAATCTTATAAATCTGAGCTTTGGCCCGTTATTGTATGAATTTGTCTCTCTCTGTCACGTATAGTCTTGGACTTTTTAATTGAGTTGTTATTGGCAGTGGCGGATACATATAGGGGGCGCGCGCCCTCCCCTTGGCGTATAAAATTCATCATTTACGGAAGAGAACCACAATTCTTGTGTATGTCAGTTTAAATAAAACTTCCTTAAACTTTGCATGTGATTTGATTATTTTTTTATTACGATAAAAGTAAAATTATGATAAAAATGAACCAAAATATTTTACTGGGAGTAATCAAACTGCTTGTCTGCTTCTTACTGATGAGGCACAATAATGCCGAAACCGGTTTAAGAATGACAGGCTCTTTTAGTAACCAAATCAAAGTTGTTGGTTTAAGTCCCGAAACGATTCGGGTCCCAACCGCGTCTGGACTTCTGTAATTCAATACCTGTTGGGGCATACAGCCCAAGGAGTAGTTGTTTGAGGTCCAGACGTCAGTGCAGTGTGTGACATTTTCTAATGTCGTAATTCTTGGGAGCTGTGATTTTAACTTAAGATATCTGTAGCGCCCTCTCCTTGAGTTTTTTTTGTATCCGCCACTGGTTATTGGTGCAGTGCCGGCGTTTTACGGGTTTAATTTTATTAAATTATTATTTCTATTTTTTCAATACCCCTTTTCCATTCCAGTGGTAGGGTGAAAGATGAATGAACGAAATGAAATGAAAATGTTCAATTTGTAATTGAAAATTGAACAGAAATCGATTTTTCCCGTCTGAAATTCTAAAAAGAACACGAGGCAGTTGATGCCATTTACTAAAAAGGTCGTGATTTTTCTTAATTTACCCTAAATTATCCGACCACACACTGCTAAAATTTTTTTTGTTTCAAAAATGATTGGTCCTGGTCTATTTCTGATATTAGATAGATGTCAAATCCTATTCCCGAAAAAAACTTCCTTGTATAAAAAATCGCCCAACTCCGGATGTAATCATAAACAAATCCTGCTAACCGTAAAACTTCCATCTCGTTCATGCAATTTTTTTTCCAAACCCTTTTCAACTTCCGTCCAAAGTTTCTAAACCCGCGCAGTCAGAAAATTGAATTGAAATAAATGGTTTCGAATGAAAAAAATTCATCAAGCTGATTGTGCTTCAAGATATTTAAAAAAAATAATATTTTCTTCGTCGTGGATTATTTGTTTGGTTACTATACAGGGTGTTACATAAAAGGAATGGTCAATATTTTAATTATAGGTTCGGGACCTCGAAATATTAATATTTTACTAAATAACTCTGTGTCAGGGTGTTGAAGATAAAATTTATCCATTGTTTTTAGCACACTTAAAAAGAACATCACTGCTCCTTTTTATGCTATTTATCAGCGAACCCCCACTCTTGTCAATTTT
Source organism: Crepidodera aurea (assembly GCA_949320105.2). Lineage (NCBI taxonomy): Eukaryota > Metazoa > Arthropoda > Insecta > Coleoptera > Chrysomelidae > Crepidodera > Crepidodera aurea. Next base: position 26,222,679 of record OX439477.1, read on the forward strand.
CCAATTTTTTCAATTTGAAACAGTTTGTTCGTTTCTTTCATTATCTTCGTCCTGTTCTCTCCTACAATTTATTTTTCTTTTTATTGTCTAACCCTTGGCCAAATACAAAAGCTCCTAATACTAAATTTTCATATTAAATGTTTTCAGTTTAAAATGTTACATTACAATTTTCTTATTTTTAAAATATATTCTAATTATTTAAATAATTATATTATACAGGGTAACGCCACCTACCTCATATTCAACAAACCATACGTATTCAATAGTTCTGATTACAGATTACTTTATCATCTTATTAATTCATTTTGTTTCACCCACATTAAATATAACCATTTCCTATTGGTCAAAATATTCTATGACGTCTCATTTGTATAAAAACTTTGTCGATTGAGATAAAATTTTATTCCTTTGTTTAACCAGCTATTTTTAAAATGTCTCTGTGTTAGTTTAATTTTTAATTTGTATGTAAATATCCCTATGACTGTTTTTAAAAAAAGCTTTAAATTTTATAAAATTTTTATAAATTTATATTTATATATTGGGACCTGTATAATTCGTTCCTTATTTTTGATTTATGTAATGACATGTTGTTGGTGGTTCTCCTGTTGTGATTCCTACGTGGAAAAGTTATGGTGAGTTTTGCTTTTTTGAAATAAAATTAAATTAAATTATAAATTAAAAATAAAAATAAATTCCTTAAAATAATGTAACGTAACAAATTTGTTTTTTAACACCATAATTTTTCCACGCAGGGCCTGATGATGGCGATTTAATCGCCGAAACCGGTCGCACCTTCAATAAATATAACTTGTGAGATAAAAAGGACTTTTTCTTCCATACCTTCAATAAAATTTATTTCTCGTTTTTTTTGCAATAATTTCTTTATTATTTAATATATTGACTTGAAATTTGGTATGGTTATATTTTTAAGTTAGTAAATCATAAGCGTGTTATCAATTTTGAGATTAGATAAAGAGGGCGCCACCTACGCTCTACTGGATGAAGATAAGTATCAATTTTTTTTTATTCCTGGTCTTTTTTGAATTTTTAGTCTTTATGATACACCCTGTAAATTTGAACAAAAAAGGTATACTTGTTTTAATAGCATAAATTCAGCTCATTTCGAGATATTTGCATTTAAAATATTCCAGCCACCCTATCTATTTAATTTACTTTAACATATTCAGGGCCGGTTTAAGGCGTACGCGAAGGATGCGGGCGCTGCGGCCAGGGGGCGCCACAGCTTGAATTTCTGAATGTAATGAAATTTTACAATGTAGGAAAGTCCTAACTGATTTTGAAGTTCTTAATTCTAAAAAGTTAAAACTAGAATGTACCTACATTGAAGTGAAGTGCAACATTTACTTTTACTTAAAATTTTTCACAAACAGGAATAAAAATAATTGATACTTATCTTCATCCAGTAGTGGCGCCCTGTTTATCTAATCTCAAACTTGATAACACGCTTATGATTTACTAACTTAAAAATATAACCATACCAAATTTCAAGTCAATATATTAAATAATAAAGAAATTATTGCAAGATAACATTTGACACGCAGTTATTTAGTAAAATATTAATATTTCGAGGTCCTGTACCTATGATTAAAATATTGACCATTCCTTATGATACACCCAGTGGCGGCGCCACGGGGGTCAAAGGGGGGCAGTATGCCCCCCCCCCCCCGCCCTTTACAAAATGTCATTTTTAGCGCCCCCTTCGATTTTATGGTGATGTAATTGCTGAATACCAGTCTTTTAGTTTATTATTTAGAGAACTTAAAGATAATAATAATAAAATGCCTTTATTTAGTATTGTGATATACAATACAGTAAACAATTTATAGAGGCGAAGTCTAGCTTAGCTACTCCACTTAACCCCGTCATAGAATATATTATACAATAAGAAAATTTGGTTTATGCAGAATAAATTTTGTATAAGAAACGATTGACAATGTCAAAATTACCGAGAAAAAATGATTGGGCCATTTTTGAGGGAAAAAGTGAGTTTTACAGGATATAAATGGACCTAGAATCTAAAAACTAAAAAAAAAAATTAAAATTTGGTTTACGCAGAATGAATTTTGTACAAGAAACGATTGACAATGCCAAAATTACCGAAAAATAATGTTTGGGCCATTTTTGGGGGGAAAAGAACGTTTTTAGGATATAAATGGACGTAGAATCTACAAAAAAAAAAAAAAAATTAAAATTTGGTTTACGCAGAATGAATTTTGTATAAGACACGATTGGCAATGTCAAAATTATCAAAACAAAATGTTTGGGCCATTTTTGAAGGAAAAAGTGAGTTGTTTAGGATATAAATGGACCTAGAATCTACAAAAAAAATTCTAAAAAATTAAAATTTGGTTTATGCAGAATGAATTTTGTATAAGAAACGATTGGCAATGTCAAAATTACCGAAAAAAAAGTGTTTGGGCCTTTTTTGAAGGAAAAAGTGAGTTGTTTAGGATATAAATGGACCTAGAATCTACAAAAAAAATTCTAAAAAATTAAAATTTGGTTTATGCAGAATGAATTTTGTATAAGAAACGATTGGCAATGTCAAAATTACCGAAAAAAAAATGTTTGGGCCATTTTTGAAGGAAAAAGTGAGTTTTTTAGAATATAAATGGACTTAGAATCTACAAAAAAATTAAAATTTGGTTTACGCAGAATGAATTTTGTATAAGACACGATTGGCAATGTCAAAAATACCGACAAGAAAAATGTTTGGGCCATTTTTGAATGAAAAAGGGAGTTTTTTAGGATATAAATGGACCTAGAATCTACAAAAAAAATTCTAAAAAATTAGCGAAGTCTAGCTTAGCTACTCCACTTAACCCCGTCATAGAATATATTATACAATAAGAAAATTTGGTTTATGCAGAATAAATTTTGTATAAGAAACGATTGACAATGTCAAAATTACCGAGAAAAAATGATTGGGCCATTTTTGAGGGAAAAAGTGAGTTTTACAGGATATAAATGGACCTAGAATCTAAAAACTAAAAAAAAAAATTAAAATTTGGTTTACGCAGAATGAATTTTGTACAAGAAACGATTGACAATGCCAAAATTACCGAAAAATAATGTTTGGGCCATTTTTGGGGGGAAAAGAACGTTTTTAGGATATAAATGGACGTAGAATCTACAAAAAAAAAAACAAAAAAATTAAAATTTGGTTTACGCAGAATGAATTTTGTATAAGACACGATTGGCAATGTCAAAATTATCAAAACAAAATGTTTGGGCCATTTTTGAAGGAAAAAGTGAGTTGTTTAGGATATAAATGGACCTAGAATCTACAAAAAAAATTCTAAAAAATTAAAATTTGGTTTATGCAGAATGAATTTTGTATAAGAAACGATTGGCAATGTCAAAATTACCGAAAAAAAAGTGTTTGGGCCTTTTTTGAAGGAAAAAGTGAGTTGTTTAGGATATAAATGGACCTAGAATCTACAAAAAAAATTCTAAAAAATTAAAATTTGGTTTATGCAGAATGAATTTTGTATAAGAAACGATTGGCAATGTCAAAATTACCGAAAAAAAAATGTTTGGGCCATTTTTGAAGGAAAAAGTGAGTTTTTTAGAATATAAATGGACTTAGAATCTACAAAAAAATTAAAATTTGGTTTACGCAGAATGAATTTTGTATAAGACACGATTGGCAATGTCAAAAATACCGACAAGAAAAATGTTTGGGCCATTTTTGAATGAAAAAGGGAGTTTTTTAGGATATAAATGGACCTAGAATCTACAAAAAAAATTCTAAAAAATTAGCGAAGTCTAGCTTAGCTACTCCACTTAACCCCGTCATAGAATATATTATACAATAAGAAAATTTGGTTTATGCAGAATAAATTTTGTATAAGAAACGATTGACAATGTCAAAATTACCGAGAAAAAATGATTGGGCCATTTTTGAGGGAAAAAGTGAGTTTTACAGGATATAAATGGACCTAGAATCTAAAAACTAAAAAAAAAAATTAAAATTTGGTTTACGCAGAATGAATTTTGTACAAGAAACGATTGACAATGCCAAAATTACCGAAAAATAATGTTTGGGCCATTTTTGGGGGGAAAAGAACGTTTTTAGGATATAAATGGACGTAGAATCTACAAAAAAAAAAACAAAAAAATTAAAATTTGGTTTACGCAGAATGAATTTTGTATAAGACACGATTGGCAATGTCAAAATTATCAAAACAAAATGTTTGGGCCATTTTTGAAGGAAAAAGTGAGTTGTTTAGGATATAAATGGACCTAGAATCTACAAAAAAAATTCTAAAAAATTAAAATTTGGTTTATGCAGAATGAATTTTGTATAAGAAACGATTGGCAATGTCAAAATTACCGAAAAAAAAATGTTTGGGCCATTTTTGAAGGAAAAAGTGAGTTTTTTAGAATATAAATGGACTTAGAATCTACAAAAAAATTAAAATTTGGTTTACGCAGAATGAATTTTGTATAAGACACGATTGGCAATGTCAAAATTACCGAAACAAAATGTTTGGGCCATTTTTGAATGAAAAAGGGAGTTTTTTAGGATATAAATGGACCTAGAATCTACAAAAAAAATTCTAAAAAATTAAAATTTGGTTTATGCAGAATGAATTTTGTATAAGAAACGATTGGCACTGTCAAAATTACCGAAAAAAAATGTTTGGGCCATTTTTGAGGGACCTAGAATCTACAAAAAAATTATCTAAACCAAATTTGAAAAAAAAATTCAAATTTATAAGAAATATCCTCTCATTGCTTAGATTTTTCTGTAGTTCTGGAGGAGTTTAAAAATATTACTACTGAAAATAACATATATATTCTATTATTTTTTTTATGATAAATACAGTATTACTTTAAATACATATGCCCCCCCCGCCCTTAATTTCTAGAACCGCCACTGGATACACCCTGTATATCTGACAATATTTTTAATATTTTGGAATGTTCTTTTAGTATCATCACAGAATGGTTTTTATTTTTTGTTTTTATTTAATACAAGAACCAAAGAATTGAAAAAGTTATCATACATTTTGTTTAATAAATTTTCTGAGATTACAAAAATTATATGATAGTTACGACACGAGATAAAGTAACTGTTAGTAAACGACAGAATATTACACCACCTAGTGTTAAATAATTTTAAAAAAATGACAAAGTATCCTAAGAGTTTTCGCAAAGTTGAATAGTAGATCTCCATTTCCACGACGCACCACCCAAAACTGCCAAATTCCGCGCCACTCGCGACTTCAGTTCAACTTCGACACGCGCTGCGGAAGCAACTCCCGAGTCAGAGACGGCATCAGCCCAAATCGACGCAACTCGAATTTGGTAGAAGCTCGAGAAATTTATTTGGAAATTTTTCCAAAATGGGTTTCAATTCGGTTATTTACGCCACATTTTTCGTGAGTTTCGCAGCAGGTGTTATGGCTTTGCAGTGTTATCAATGCGGGATGTATAACGATGGAGTTGGCTCTATAACTCCTTGTCTGAATGAAACTCACATGAAGTTGATCGACTGTCCGAGAAGTGAACACAAATTTTGTATTGTAAGTTTTAAAAAATTTGCAATTATTTTTTTTAATAGACTTTTTCAAAATTTTTTTGGTAGGATTTTACTTTTTTAAATCTTCGCGTCGAAAACTATAAAATGGCTTCAAAAGAGACATCGAAGTTTGCCGTATTTTGGAGGCGCTTCCCTTGAAGTTAAATTATAATATTCAGACGAATATTTTTATAGTTATTAACCTACAGTTTTAAAACTCTATTATATAATTATAAATATATTCCATATTTCGGTACCCACCCTGTAAATTAATTTTAAGCAAACGGTCTCTCCTCAGCATTGCAGTGCAACGGCCATATTTTTAGTGCTCGTGTTAGAATTTTTAATCAAACATATAATTTGATGCCGGTGCTTGTTTAACAAGATATTCTTTGTTCAATAAGAGCAAAAATCCTCGCGGGAAATTCTCTGAGATTGGCTGCGTTTTTGTTTTATGGAAAATTGGCAATAATCTTTGAAAAATTTCAGGTCGTTTTTCCGGTTATCGCCCGTTAAAAAATCTAATTCCTTAATAGCCGTCCCTCCTCCGCACAAGCTGCAGAGCTTCTGGGGTTCACTCGTAAGGGAGTGAATTGCAGGGCGTACATTATTATTTTTTTTTTTTTTTTTTTTTACTTCTGTGTCAACAGCATCGACTACTATGGCCATTAGCCTCGTGTTCTGTGTAGGCTTTGTTACTGTTTCCCAGCGCCACTTTAGGAACAGCACTGTTAATTAGAACCCAACAGTGAATGGTCGAGTGAGGAATCACACCTGGTATATGAAAATAAATTTCTAAATTTTTAATTAATTAAAAATCAGAAAAAGATTTCTGCCTTTGGTGTGATTCGAACCCACAACGCTTGGATTATGAGTCCAGTGCTCTACCGCTGAGCCACCCACCCCCCTATATTATTATTATTATTATTAATATTAAACAAGAAGTGAAAGAACTTTCCTCGTTTTGTATACAGAAATCTGAGGTTCGTCTATTATTTTTTATGGTTTTCCCCCCCTATAACCTTACTAGTAAACGCCAGATATTAAAACCACTACTTCTCTTATCTTGAAGAGATTCTACTTCTTTAGAGGCCTCCCATTTCAATATTCTTATTATGGAAGGAATTTAGGAGAGTGGAGGATAAAGTCGTGGGTAATACTTACTGATGAATTTTGTCTAAAAAACGATTGGCAATGTCAAAATTACCGAAAAAAAATGTTTTGGCCATTTTTGGGGGGGAAAAGTGAGTTTTTTAGAATCTACAAAAAAAATTCAAAAAAATTAAAATTTGGTTTACGCAGATGAATTTTGCCTAAAACACGATTGGCAATGTCAAAATTACCGAAAAAAAATGTTTGGGCCATTTTTGAGGGAAAAAATGAGTTTTTTAGAATATAAATGGACCTAAAATCTACAAAAAAATTCAAAAAAATTAAAATTTGATTTAAGCAGAATGATTTTTGTATAAGAAACGATTGGCAATGCCAAAATTACCGACAAAAAAATGTTTGGGCTATTTTTGGGGGAAAAAGTGAGTTTTTTAGAATATAAATGGTTCTAGAATCTACAAAAAAAATTCAAAAAAATTAAAATTTGGTTTACGCAGATGAATTTCGCCTAAAACACGATTGGCAATGTCAAAATTACCGAAAAAAAAAGTTTGGGCCATTTTTGAGGGAAAAAATGAGTTTTTTAAAATATAAATGGACCTAGAATCTACAAAAAAATTCAAAAAAATTAAAATTTGATTTAAGCAGAATGATTTTTGTATAAGAAACGATTGGCAATGCCAAAATTACCGACAAAAAAATGTTTGGGCTATTTTTGGGGGAAAAAGTGAGTTTTTTAGAATATAAATGGTTCTAGAATCTACAAAAAAAATTCAAAAAAATTAAAATTTGGTTTACGCAGATGAATTTCGCCTAAAACACGATTGGCAATGTCAAAATTACCGAAAAAAAAAGTTTGGGCCATTTTTGAGGGAAAAAATGAGTTTTTTAAAATATAAATGGACCTAGAATCTACAAAAAAATTCAAAAAAATTAAAATTTGATTTAAGCAGAATGATTTTTGTATAAGAAACGATTGGCAATGCCAAAATTACCGACAAAAAAATGTTTGGGCTATTTTTGGGGGAAAAAGTGAGTTTTTTAGAATATAAATGGTTCTAGAATCTACAAAAAAAATTCAAAAAAATTAAAATTTGGTTTACGCAGATGAATTTCGCCTAAAACACGATTGGCAATGTCAAAATTACCGAAAAAAAAAGTTTGGGCCATTTTTGAGGGAAAAAATGAGTTTTTTAAAATATAAATGAACCTAGAATCTACAAAAAAATTCAAAAAAATTAAAATTTGATTTAAGCAGAATGATTTTTGTATAAGAAACGATTGGCAATGCCAAAATTACCGACAAAAAAATGTTTGGGCTATTTTTGGGGGAAAAAGTGAGTTTTTTAGAATATAAATGGTTCTAGAATCTACAAAAAAAATTCAAAAAAATTAAAATTTGGTTTACGCAGATGAATTTCGCCTAAAACACGATTGGCAATGTCAAAATTACCGAAAAAAAAAGTTTGGGCCATTTTTGAGGGAAAAAATGAGTTTTTTAAAATATAAATGGACCTAGAATCTACAAAAAAATTCAAAAAAATTAAAATTTGATTTAAGCAGAATGATTTTTGTATAAGAAACGATTGGCAATGCCAAAATTACCGACAAAAAAATGTTTGGGCTATTTTTGGGGGAAAAAGTGAGTTTTTTAGAATATAAATGGTTCTAGAATCTACAAAAAAAATTCAAAAAAATTAAAATTTGGTTTACGCAGATGAATTTCGCCTAAAACACGATTGGCAATGTCAAAATTACCGAAAAAAAAAGTTTGGGCCATTTTTGAGGGAAAAAATGAGTTTTTTAAAATATAAATGGACCTAGAATCTACAAAAAAATTCAAAAAAATTAAAATTTGATTTAAGCAGAATGATTTTTGTATAAGAAACGATTGGCAATGCCAAAATTACCGACAAAAAAATGTTTGGGCTATTTTTGGGGGAAAAAGTGAGTTTTTTAGAATATAAATGGTTCTAGAATCTACAAAAAAAATTCAAAAAAATTAAAATTTGGTTTACGCAGATGAATTTCGCCTAAAACACGATTGGCAATGTCAAAATTACCGAAAAAAAAAGTTTGGGCCATTTTTGAGGGAAAAAATGAGTTTTTTAAAATATAAATGGACCTAGAATCTACAAAAAAATTCAAAAAAATTAAAATTTGATTTAAGCAGAATGATTTTTGTATAAGAAACGATTGGCAATGCCAAAATTACCGACAAAAAAATGTTTGGGCTGTTTTTGGGGGAAAAAGTGAGTTTTTTAGAATATAAATGGTTCTAGAATCTACAAAAAAAATTCAAAAAAATTAAAATTTGGTTTACGCAGATGAATTTCGCCTAAAACACGATTGGCAATGTCAAAATTACCGAAAAAAAAAGTTTGGGCCATTTTTGAGGGAAAAAATGAGTTTTTTAAAATATAAATGGACCTAGAATCTACAAAAAAATTCAAAAAAATTAAAATTTGATTTAAGCAGAATGATTTTTGTATAAGAAACGATTGGCAATGCCAAAATTACCGACTAAAAAATGTTTGGGCCATTTTTGGGGGGAAAAGTGAGTTTTTTTAGGATACAAGTGTAGATTCTACAAAAAAAATAAAATTTGGTTTACGCAGATATGATTGGTTACCTGATCATATGAGCAGATTTTGTTTGAATTATCCAAATGAAAAATAAGTCGCGAAGTAAATTCTCGTAACAAATTAGTTTTTTGATATAGAATTTTCAATTTTTCGTATGGATTTTCGTTAACGTTTATATTATTTATTTTTTCCCTTTGGCCAGTGACGCAACTAATAAATAGGTTGATGTAAAATTCAATTTTGTGTAATTAAAATTAAATATATGCAAATGAATCGCTTTGACACGGGCAGGTAATTTGTTACAAATATTAATAAATGTAAAATTAAACTATAGAATAATATGTATTTAATTTAGATAAAACGTTTGCTATATTATTGTATATAATATTGAATATTTATTTTAACATTTACAAAGGGGATGTTATAAAATAATAAAAAAAAATATGCAAATTCTCGTAAAAAAATTGTACTCTCCATTTTCCATATCATTTTTACTTTTATCGTTCCTTTGTAAGTGGAGCTGCGGTAGTATTGAATATATTGGAAGATTTTTGTTTTATGATTTTATCTAGCAATTTTAGACCAGTATTCCAAAATTTTTCTGCCTTATCGTCTTCTGTAACTATCCTTCTATTAAAACAGTATCTTACACGTACGGAACCATCTTTATCAGTTGATAGATCTGGTGCTTCTAGGGAATATACTACACACCTGGGAACGATAAAGAAATTAATTTGTACTGTAACTCAAACTCTTTTTTTATTTATATTTTTAATATATAACCGAGATATAGGCTAAGGCTCTTTTGGTAACGCTACTGCGCATGATTTTTGTTTACGTATTTAATCTGTATACCCCATACGTTCCTATGCCGTTTTCCCCGTTCAAATTGGACCAATAATAACCGAGATATAGGCTAAGGCTCTTTTGGTACTATCCCTCTGTGCACTCGCGCCACCTTGCGCCTTGAGCCGTTGAGTTACAACCCGCTTAGTTTTCATTGAGTCAGAATACGCCAAGTTTTAAATGATTTACAATCCGCCTAGCTACTAATGTGCCAAACGCTTATTCGGGTCACAAAATATAAAAAAACGGAGCGTATAGAGTATAAATAGATAATAAAGAGAGAGGGACTCAAGATGGATCCTTGCGGCGCACTATATTTAAGCTGTAGGTTAAAATTAATAGAATTTCAAGACAGGCCAACATAATTGAGGATATAAGAGTGTCAAACGCGTTGCTAAAATCTAACAATATCAGAATCGTGGCCACTATATCTTAGATGGAAGGTGAGGGTAACGAGAGGTATTTTCAGAAATTTAACAGTTTGCGCTCGCAATCCTAAAACGGATTGAAATAATTGATCATATAGCGACTTACCTGAAGATTATATTCAGCTTGTCTAAATGCAATCCCAGAAAGTTAACATTCTGGCTAATTTGACATGGAATTTCTTGTATTTTGTCATTGTTGCGATGAGGTTCGTCAACCAGATCATCAATACAATTATATGACGTTACGTTTAGACAAATTAAAGTTTTATTTTTCGATTTAGATTTGTAGATATCGAAACATTCTGAATTTTCACCGTATCCTGCGTAAAGAATTGTATCGTTCCTATTTGTGATAATTCCCAGGGTATTATTACGAGTTTTTAAATGTTCGAAACAATAAACTTTGTAAAAATTTTCTCCTGTGTAATAAATTTTAACGCAGGTGCCTTCTCTTGTGGTGGTGTAGTGAAATATGGCTGAAATCGAATTAAATATAGCAATACGATATTTTAAGAATTATTTGATGTCAAAATATTTAAAAATATAGCAGGGACTTACATTTTTGATTATCAACGGCATTTTCATCTTCCAAATCTTGACAAAAACAAACATGTACTATACAAAACAGTATAAAAATCGAAAATTCGTATATTTTCATCTTCAATTTCATAAACCAAATAATAGTTGAGTAGAAAATTAATTTTCAGATACGTTTCGGTACATCTGCCAGTATAAACTATTTTGAGATGAGCTATTTTAAAATACCCCGCATACAGTGTACGTCAAAATTATTATACTCTGTTTGAAATTTATTGATAGCAAAATTTTTATGACTAAGAAGATAAACCCCAATATAACATCATAAATCAGTGGCGGATAATTTCTAAAATAAAATGTTTAGCATTATTTGTTCCAAAATTAAATCTTGGGTTTTCTTCCTAAAATTTTTAAAAATACCAATTTATTTCAATTGTTGATTGATTGATTGATTGATTAAGACGATGTACCTGACTGAGGTTTTTTAAAAGCCTCAATATATCGTTATGTTCAGGTGAAGAGGTTTGTTACCTTTATCAGGCTGAGTAGCCTTTTCACCAGATTTTCTTTTGGAAAGTCTTCCTGTGGAATTACCGGCCCCAGTAGGTTATACCTCCGGTGCGTGAGTGCCAGGCACTCTAGTATGATATGTGAGGCTGTTTCGTCCTCCTCATTGCATAGTCTACATATGGGTTCATCTTGAAAGACGCCCATTTTATGTAGGTGTTCCCTAAGGTGACAATGTCCGGTTATTAGTCCCGTGACATGCCTTATTTGATTTCTGCTTAGATTCAGAATATCACCTGTCAGTACTTTTGATGGCGCTTTAACCATTAACCATTAATCATCTAAGTGTTACCTTATTTTGGTTGGCCAGAACGAGCAGGGTTTGTAGGCAGTTCCAGACCAATTTTGATCTGATTTTGTTACATGATAGGACCTGTAGGGCAGCTTGACTGTCAGAGAAAATGAGGATTCTTTTCCCTCTATGCCCCCTGTCAATATTCTCCCTCAAACAAAGCTCTATAGCATGTACTTCTGCTTGAAATACTGATGCGTAATTCCCCAGTGTACTGTAGTAGGTTTGTCTTCTCAACTTCATCCAACAAAAACAATGAACACTTTTATTTAACCATTTATTAAACTTGTTAAATAAATAAATGAATAAAACAACAACGTAACAAAGGATTACCTTAAACTAGTAATCATGAACAAAGTATTATAATTAATTAAAAGAAATGATCACATCATTCAGAAAATATTATTTTTGCGTGTGTTCTGCGTGAGTGATAATTAGACACTGGAGGGTCCTAGCCTGATTCGCAGCCAGAGACACACTGACTTGCCGTACTAAGAGGCATTATGAAAAATGAATTTATTTACGAGGTTTTCTGTAACCCCGGAGTATGCGCTCATAATGAGGGCTCGAAACACACTGTGATAAACGAAATATTTTTACGTTGAGCTGGTGTTAACGGAGGGTCTAACCTGATTCGCAGTTAGAGACGCACTGACTTGCCGTACTAAGAGGCATTATGAAAAATGAATTTATTTACGAGGTTTTCTGTAACCTCGGAGTATGCGCTCATAATGAGGGCTCGAAACACACTGAGTTTAAATTGAATTGGACTGCTTGATACGCAGCTAAGTCCCACTAACTTGCCGTACTAAGAGGCATTATGAAAAATGAATTTATTGACGAGGTTTTCTGTAACCCCGGAGTATGCGCTCATGATGAGGGCTCGATGCAAACTGAGTTTAAAATCGGCGAAGTTTATCGGTTTCAGATTTATCCCTTCCCGATTGCGCAACACCTTCTCGAAAGATTCTTTAGCGTGAACCGCGTAAACAAGCATGTAAAATTTTTTCTATTGTCTAGACGAGACGGTTAGAATTATGGCGTGATATTATTGTGAAATAGAGTAAAAAAATTATCTTTTGATGAAACCGCTTCCTGGTTTGAACGCCGTTCGCAAATGTATTTTGGTGCGGCGTTGCCGGTTGAACGAATATGAGTTTACATGTTTAATTATCTGAAAATTAAACAACCCATCAGTATACCAAACTAATGTTCCTTCCCGAAAGTTGTTTGTTTCTTCACCTTCCCAACTCAGCTGAACGCTGAAGGGCTTTGTGAAGTTGTTTTTTGGTGCCATTTCGTTACTTCTCATCTCCATCAACGAGTTTGTGATGATTTTTGTGATTCTACTGTGTCCTTGTTCGTAAGGATCCCATTCTCGCCTCCGCTCTGATATAAATATCAAGTGGTTTAGTATGATTTCCATTGCTGCTGTTGGAGTGCTCCTCATGGCACCTGTAATGCAAATGCAGGCTAAACGCTGGAGTTTAGCAAGCTCCAGTATCGCCTTCCTTTGTATTACTTTAGGCCACCACACTAAGGAGCCATAGGTTAACATGGGTCTTACCACTGCAGTATGGCACAAATATCTAATATGAAATTAAAGGGCAATTTAACCGTGCATATGAAAACTTTAGGGTTAAATGTACATGACGCTCTTGTACATGAACATTTCAATAAATAGTATAGTTTCTAAGTGTTCACATATGACTGGAATTGGAGAAGCAACCATTTATAGACTTTTGAAGCAACGAAAGGATGGAAATATTACAGTAGCACCTAGACGGTACTATGAAACAACTGATCCGAAGAAAAGTGCATTCGTTTTATTTACAAAAAAAGATACCTACTTGGTATAAACTTTTAGTGGACATTAATGGAGACGAAACTTTCCCAAACGTTAAAACTTTACATGAATTAGACTTCGTTTGGGAGAAGAACTATAGAAAATCTGTGCTCATGGAGAAAGATGAAATTATTTGTTGGAGGAGGCAATATTTAAGGAAAATTAGAAAATTAAGAAGAGAAGACAACAATATTTTTTATTTAGATGAAACATGGATAAATGAAGGACATTTTGTAAAAAAAGTTTGGCAAGATAAACAGGTTAATTTGCTCGTCAGGCATTTGTAGAAGGTTTGTCTACTGGCTTAAAATTTTATATATATTGGAGGAGATAAAGGATTTGTTGATAGAGGCTTGTTAGAATTTGTTTCAAATTCTACGAAAGACTATGATAGATTTATTACCGACCAATTCCGTTACCTAACACTAAATGGAAAAAGCAAGAACTCTCCGATTGGCTAATAACCAAAGAAATAGTGGCAGAAGAGGGATTACTCAAAAAAGAGCTATTGCAGTTATGTAAACAACATTCACCAAAATTTAAGAAGTATAGATGAAATAGCAAAAGAACATGGAGTTAAAGTGTTGAGGTTACCACCTTATCACTGTGAACTTAACCCCATTGAACTAATCTGGGCTCAAATGAAGGGATATATCGCGAGAAACAATACAACATTTAAACTTCAAAATGTTCGTCAACTATTATGTGACTCCATATCAAAAATTTCACCGGACAATTGGCAAAACGCTATAAGACATGTCATAGCAGAGGAAGAGAAATTCTGCAAACTTGATATGTTAATAGAGGAAACAATAGAACCAATTATTATTTCTCTGGGTAGTGAGGAAACTGATGATGATGGCTCCTTAGCCGGAGAAAACGACTTACTTATTTAGGTATGTAACTATATATTTATATTAATTATAATAAGTTTATGTGACGCTAGTACCTGAAATTCAAACAAACAAATTTATATGGAATCACCCCGTATTTCTAAAAACGAAATATGAGTGTTTTATGAGAAAATATTTTTTGGCAAAGATTTTTTTTAGTATGTATATCATATAAATTTGGTTGTGTGCGTATATTTATTATTAAATTTTAAGGAAATGTCATAACGTAATATCTATAGTCCAGGAAAGTTAGACGAAAATAGGGCCGAACTGCGGAATTGGACAAAGAAGGCTCGATTTTGATGGGACAAAGTGCGTTCTCTTCGTAATTGAATGTACATCAAAGTCTATAACGACTTATGCTCCGCTAATTTGTTTATTTATCGAGAATCGATTATTATTAACAAAATATCGTTAGGGGGGGCCGATTTTGACGCGGTAAAGCTCATTTTCCTTGTTATTTTTTGTACTTTAACTGTAAGAGACCTCTCCCAGCCCCCCCCCCCCCCACTCCCTCGAACCCCGCTGATCTTCATTGGTTTTTGTTCCGCCTGTTATAAACGACAAATCGTGATATCTGCTGTCTAGAGTAGATCTAGCAATTGTACTGGCCACCTGTGGCCGGAACTAGGAACTTTTGTTTTTGCACTTTGTAAACAGTAAACACGGCGAACGTAGTATAGAGATCATTGAAGTTTATTTAGAATTTTTGTGGTCAATTTTTAGTTAGTGGTCAATTTTCAAGATGAATTGTGTTGATTCTGGTCAACATTGTGTTATTTGTGGCAAGGACGTGCCTGTTCTCAGTGTAGTGCGCGAAAAAGGGAAGCAAAAATTAAGACTAACCTCAATCGAGCGAAACGACGAAAAAATTACGGTTATGAATAAATGTGCTCAAATATATGTTCACGCTGATTGCCGTCGAAATTACACGCATCCACTCAATATCAAATCCGCAAAAAAAAACGGTCCCCGATATCTAAGAAAAATATCCTGATCCCAGTGCCAATGACTCAAGATCCAGCCCCCCAGGATATTCTTAGGATTTTATTTTGCAATTGCCAGAAAGGTTGTGCCCCATCATCAGCATGTAGTTGTCGGAAGAGCGGGTTGTCCTGTACAGAAGTATGTACTGGATGTCATGGAGCAAGTTGTCTCAATGTCACGTCCAGGATTCACGATGATGAAACTCCAGCACAGGATTTTAATTCTCAAGAATCAGCTGAAGATTATACAGAACATGAATCATTATGAATAAATGTTACCAACTTTTCTTTGATTAAAAATTTAATTCAAAAATTCTAAGTCCCAGTTACAGATTGCACGTATATTTATGCCACAATGAATAATTAGGATAAATGAACGGATGGAGATCATTCGGGCCTTAACGGTTTTGAAATACCCCAAATGCCGATCAAAGTGACTCTTATTCCATTAAAATCAGACCTTTGTAGTACAGGTCACAGCCGCCAGCCTTTATTTGTATGTACTAGTTGATTAGGATGTACTAATTGATGACTGGACTAAGTGGTTTTAGATGACCTTGATATTCAAGCACCAGAAGAGCGGCAATTACCAAATCCCACCTTTCAGTGTGAATGCCCAATTTAGCCATATCGATCGAATAAAAGTCAACAAACAAGTGAAGATCGGGGGTAGTGTTCTAAAGGTAAAGTACAACTAATGGGAAGAAAAATGAGCCTTACCGCATCAAAATTGGCCTTTCCTACTCCTTGCAATAGCCGAAATACGCTAATTTGTTCATAACAATTGATTATCAATGAATAAACAAATTAGCGGTGCATGAGACGAGGGGCAGGGGGAGGGGGTCCCTTACAGTTAAAGTACAAAAAATAACAACGAAAATGAGCTTTACCGCATCAAAATCGGACCCTCCTAACCTAAAACGCTAATTTGTTAATAATAATCGATTATCAATAAATAAACAAATTAGCGGAGCATAAGTCGTTATAGACTTTGATGTACATTCAATTACGAAGAGAACGCACTTTGTCCCATCAAAATCGAGCCTTCTTTGTCCAATTCCGCAGTGAAATGCTAACTTTCCTGGACTACTAGTAGGTATACTATTTTTATAAAAATAAATGTGGGTACTTAATATTGATAGTTTATTATTTCTTATATTAAAGTAGTTTCGTGTTTCTCGCCACTGAGGTATAGAATTATTGGTTAATCTCTTAGGGTTTGCTTATTTACATTTTATGATGTATTGTATTCGAGATTTTTCGGGGTGGTCATACTAAAATCTAGTGAAAATTCAGATAAGAAGGTATCAACATTTACTTTTTTCTGCATTGAACAATCCGGTATAAAGACCTTTGCCATAAAAACTGTGCTATCATGCCTGCATTTTCAAACGGAGTATAGTCTGGCTGTTTTTTTTTATACCCAAACCGCGATATGTCTACAATCCGTAACAAAAAAATAGATAATCCACTCTTTACATTTTTACTTTCCTCCTTATTTTATCACCTTGTATACAGGGTGTCCCATTAAGAATGGGACATAGAACAACCGCAGATTCTCCAATTCAAAATAAAACGATTAAGCGAAATATGCTTAGATAAAATGTTACTCGTTTCCGAAATACGGGGTGTTGAAGTTGAAAACTGAAAAGTTATTAATGGCCATAATTTTTTTAATACACCCTATAATTTTACTTAAATCGGCACACTTGTTATTTATCATAAAATGCACCTAACAGTAAAAAAACAGTTCAGTACGCTCTACCAGTGGCGTACGGCAGGAGTAAGTAATGCTTGTACCCCTTCTAAATGTTACGCCGCTGTCTAAATTTTAATTTTGACTATAATTTTAATTTTTTTGATATTTTCTAAGTCAATAATGTACACTTGTTAGTTTGTTGTAAAGTCATTGTTTTTCGAGATATTCGCAGTTAAAGATAGATAGACATGTACTTTTTATTTGTATTATTATTAATAATATTCATTTTTACAATTAATGAGATTCGCGACCAAACAGCTTTATTCTATTTTTTTTTTATTTTTTGTTCTGATTTGTAATGTTAAGTTCCTAATAGGCACGTTGCGATTGTGAGAATATTTATTTTTATAATTGAAAATTTTGACAGTAGGCTTTGATTTATAATGAAGTTCTGTCACTGTCAGTTAAACATTTTCGTAGTAACTATCTGTTGCCGATAAGTGATTATTGTTATTAATAACTGTAGTATTATTGTAAAATGTCACGTCATAACGAATTTTCCAATTTAGAAATGAGGGACATGGTTTGTATTTATGCCGAGAATAATTTTAATGGTAGAGCTGCTACTAGGCGATATTCAGAATTGTATCCAAATAGACAACAACCAGGACACAAAATTTTCAAATGTCTGTATGACAGGTTGGGTGAAAAGGGTGTATTTCGACCAAAACTTGAAACAGGACATGTCTATCTATCTTTAACTGTGAATATCTCGAAAAACAATGACTTTACAACAAACTAACAAGTGTACATTATTGACTTAGAAAATATCAAAAAAATTAAAATTATAGTCAAAATTAAAATTTAGACAGCGGCGTAACATTTAGAAGGGGTACAAGCATTACTTACTCCTGCCGTACGCCACTGGTAGAGCGTACTGAACTGTTTTTTTTACTGTTAGGTGCATTTTATGATATTTAACAAGTGTGCCGATTTGAGTAAAATTATACGGTGTATTAAAAAAATTATGGCCATTAATAATTTTTCAGTTTTCAACTTCAACACCCCGTATTTCGGAAACGAGTAACATTTTATCTAAGCATATTTCGCTTAATCGTTTTATTTTGAATTAAAGAATCTGCGGTTGTTCTATGTCCCATTCTTAATGGGACACCCTGTATATCCTACAAAAATAATTTATATGTGATACCTGATATTCGAAATGAACTTTTTCCGGTACAACAACAATTATTTAGCATTGTTTATTTTTGACCAGTAGGTATACTATTGTAACAAGCAGGAATTATATGAAGGTCACAAGGTGTGCCCCACTTCTTGACCTAAACAACGTCTATCTTGGATTAAAATTATTATTTTATCTTACTCTTGAAAACGTGCAATAGTTTATAATGATTCATTTGGAATGCAAACATTTAAGTTTCGTTTTATTATGTTTGGGAACAGTGACAACAAGTGAGTTATCTAAATTTGTATTTGCATATTTTAAAATATAATATTTTTCTTTTAGGGTTGATAGAAAACGGAAAATGCGTCAAAGTTTTCTATACTCAAGACGACTATTTCAGAATCCAGTGCTTTGATACGAACGCAAATATTTTATCTTTCACAACAGATAAAAATGATTTGGTTCAACATTACAATTCTTCGGCCTCGTCCGATTGTTTTATCATCAAAAATATTATAAACAACCAGGAAGTACCAGCGTGTACGAGTTATGTGGAAGATATTTGTTTTAAGGAAAATGAGAAGTCTCTATTTTGGAAGAACGTTTTTAAGGAAACCGATAAAATACCATGTAAAATATTCCCCAATGGGACATTTTATGAAGGAATGACTACTGGAAATTTGACTGTTTTAATAGACACAGTTTTGCTACATAGTTATCATATTATTTTTATTCCTGACCGGACGCCAGAAAGAGAATGACAACGGGATAATTGTTATAAATAAAATTGATAGAGAGTAAACAAACAGTATTATCATTCCTTTTCTATATATCTTCTGAGGGTCATAATTTTAATTTTTAATAGTAAAAATTCTCAGGGTTTTTAGATAAAAGGTCAAAGCAAGTTTGTTCTAAATTTTAGTTGTCTAGTGTATACAGGGTGGTCGCAATAAAATTAAAATTTAAATAAAATAAATTATGGCTACTTTTCAAATAATTTGCCGAGAGTTTTTATTTCAAAGTAAGCCTTAATTTGGCTCCAATTAAATTGAAATTAAAGAAATATCAAAATCCTTGAAGTCAGTACCAGTGGCGGTTCTAGAAATTAAGGGCGGGGGGGCATATGTATTTAAAGTAATACTGTATTTATCATAAAAAAAAATATATATGTTATTATTTTCAGTAGTAATATTTTTACTCGTCCAGAACGATAGAAAAATCTAAGCAATGAGAGGATATTTCTTATATCTGCGTAAACCAAATTTTAATTTTTTTTCAAATTTGGTTTAGATAATTTTTTTTGTAGATTCTAGGTCCATTTATATCCTAAAAAACTCACTTTTTCCTTTAAAAATGGCCCAAACATTTTTTTTTTCGGTAATTTTGACATTGCCAATCGTTTCTTATATAAAATTCATTCTGTGTAAACCAAATTTTAACTTTTTTGTAGAGTCTAGGTCCATTTATACCCTAAAAAACTCACGTTTTCTCTTAAAAATTGTCCAAAATTTTTTTTCGGTAATTTTAACTTTGCCAATCGTTTCTTATACAAAATTCATTCTGCGTAAACCAAATTTTAATTTTTTTGAATTTTTTTTGTAGATTCTAGGTCCAATTATATTCTAAAAAACTCACTTTTTCCTTCAAAAATGGCCTAAACATTTTTTTTCGGTAATTTTGACATTGCCAATCGTTTCTTATACAAAATTCATTCTGCGTAAACCAAATTTTAATTTTTTTGAATTTTTTTTGTAGATTCTAGGTCCAATTATATTCTAAAAAACTCACTTTTTCCTTCAAAAATGGCCCAAACATTTTTTTTCGGTAATTTTGGCATTGTCAATCATTTCTTATACAAAATTCATTCTGCGTAATCCAAATTTTAATTTTTTTGTTTTTTTAGTTTTTAGATTCTAGGTCAATTTATATCCTGTAAAACTCACTTTTTCCCTTAAAAATGGCCCAATCATTTTTTCTCGGTAATTTTGACATTGCCAATCGTTTCCCGTATAATATATTCTATGACGGGGTTAAGTGGAGTAGCTAAGCTAGACTTCGCCTCTTTAAATTGTTTACTGTATTGTATATCACAATACTAAATAAAGGCATTTTATTATTATTATCTTTAGGTTCTCTAAATAATAAATTAAAAGACTGGTATTCAGCAATTACATCACCAGTTATAAAATCGAAGGGGGCGCTAAAAACGACATTTTGTAAAGGGCGAGGGGGCATACTGCCCCCCTTTGCCCCCCCGTGGCGCCGCCACTGGTTAGTACCTCATAAAAT
The DNA here is from genome assembly GCA_949320105.2 of Crepidodera aurea. NCBI lineage: Eukaryota > Metazoa > Arthropoda > Insecta > Coleoptera > Chrysomelidae > Crepidodera > Crepidodera aurea. The sequence goes on from OX439477.1 coordinate 26,243,491, forward strand.
ATAATATAAAATTATATTCACAAATTGCACAGCGTCTGAATCGAAAACAAATACTCCTGGGGGTAAAGCCCCCAGCAGGAATTAAATTACAACGTTCCAGACGCGTGTCTGAAGCTATTCTAGACAATCCAACCCTTTGATTTTGTTATTCAAGGAGCCTGATATTCTCAGACTGGTTTCGGCATTGTTGTGCCTCATCAGTAAGAACTAGACGGCTCGACATTGTATGTCTAAGCAATGTCTTAATAAAATTTTGTTTTTTTCAAAAAATGTGTGCTTTAAAGGGGTGAATATTTAAAAAACGGAAAACAGCTTTTATTTTTTTTAAATTTTATTCACCCACTGATTAAAAGCAACAAATTATAATTTATTTATTCTCTGTCAGGATTTCGGTTACCGATATTAATTAAATATCTAAGATGTGGATTTAATTTTGACAACAGAATGACAAAATCTTCAGTTTTTATTCCAGAATAAGATGATTCGCTTTCAGTTTTCGTGCACGGTTCTTCCCCGCTTTCTTGAGTAAGCATGTTCAAATCTTTTTCGTTTTCTTTGACACAATTCGTTTTTAATATTTGTTCGCAGAGTCTCTCTGTTTTACCGGATCCCAATTCGGTCACTATGAAGCAATCTGTGCCATCATTTATAGACTGGATTGTCTGATTCTTGTCGGTAGTAATTTTCAAAATATTGTCGATCGTTTGAAAGCAGTGAATTTTGTAGTAGTTGTCCTGGGTATGGAAAACTTTTACGCATTTGCCTTGATTGACCACGACTGCAAATTTTGTTAATATACTACAAATTTATGTATATTTCAGTACATTACCTGAATCAACCGTTAAAACAAAAGAAGTTACACAAATAATTAAATAAATATAGTTCATTTTTGTTCACTTTAAAAATGATTATTGTAGCAATAATCAATATTTCGTGGAGTTGTATTTTTCGTTAAAGATGATGACAAACAGTTAAAGGTTATCTTTCTATTAACACAAAAATTGTATCCTATCGATGTTTTCCTATCATAAATCATATACTTGTATACAGAACGCGCCAAAAGTAAGGAATACATTAATTTTTGCAGTTTAAATGCATTGCTTGCGCTTTTTGTCTCTTCCGGCATTATTTTCCTCGTTTAAAAGGTAATTACATCCTCTACTTCTATCTCGAACATTTTTTCAAGGGCTCAAAGCGCCTCCTCTATTTAAGTAAACAATTGAAGTATACATGCCCCTCAAGAAAGCTTTATATTTCCTTCCTCCACCCTGAGCGTCAAAAACTAAATTACTTAATATTCATAGAGTTTTTTGCTTTAAAATTAAGTACCTGGTCGAAATGAAAATAGTCAGCGGACGTCAAAACCACTTTATTTTCGCATCAACTATTTCTTCTGTACAGGACCGGTCTAGAAAAACATATATGGGAAATACGTTCTTAACTTTCTTGGATTTTTTTTTATTTTAACGTCTTTAAATGTTTCAAATGGTATCTGGGATATTTCGATAAATTTTGATCAAACATTGTCAGCCCAAATGATTTTATGCAGTTGAGAATGCTCTTCTAGATGTCAACTGTCAACTTCCCTTGAAAAACGTCAATTTGTGCAAAGTAAAATGACAACACAACTCATATTAACAACACATATCAATGAATCGAGATGAAATCTAGCATGCGGACACTGTCACTACTGACAGTTCTCATTTCTCATTAAAATAAAGTCAAATTTATTGCAAAATTTTAAAAAAGCACTGTTACACGATGATAGAAGATGAATTTAACTGTACTCCTCCAGAAATACTTGAAAGGGCCTCCCAAATCACGCAAAATCTTTTACCATTAATTTCCAAAGAGAGGTATGAAAGTTCTTATGAAACATTCATAAAATGGAAAAATGAACGAAACCTAAACTCGTTATCAGAGAATGTTCTGCTTGTTTATTTTGAAGAATTAGCGCAAAAATATAAATCTTCGACATTGTGGTCGCACTATTCTATGTTGAAAACATCTGGTCGTTTTAAATAAGATTTGCTTTACTTAACAATAAATAGGTACCAATAAAAATATATATATATGATAATAAAGTCGCAGCCGTAGGAAAAGTATAGTGTGTAACTCGTGTGAATATCTGTTATTTGATGATGACAAAGATTATATGTTAGATAATATATAGACACAGAATCGTAAGAGCCACAATAAATATAAATACACACTTGGAAAGAAAAAAGCAAATCGATAAAGCTGTTCGTCCAACAGGGATTCAGCTAAAAGACAAAATGGAAGAATACAATGCCCAAATTAACAAAAAACTAGAACCAACTGAAGATCTGAGAAATATGGATATAAATGAGTTATCGGGAAAAATCACTAGCAGCATACAAGTAGCAGCGAAGAAAATATATTACATTCTTGCAGTAGTTTTTGGAACACCTATTTCATTTTCAATTTGACGCAGAGAAGATTCATGATGTGCTTGGATATATCCCAACGTATTTACCTCTCTTTCTTCATGATTCTTTTCGTACTTACGCCGTGGTTTCACAAAACATCCATACTCGATTAAATTTGAATCGAGTTTTTTAAAAATTCTCTTGTAAGGTTGCCTTCTTTCTGGATATCGTTGAAAATATAATTCAGACGCATCACTAACATTCTTTTGACATTCATTATATGCCACGTGCATATCATATTTTTCATAATTTTCAAAAGTCATGTTGTTGACAAGACTGCACGTCGTAAAATTAATTCTGACAGGTAACACAGGTTTTGTTTTATTTTCCATGGTAAGCCTACTTGATGAAATGAACATTCTTATAAGATATAACAATCATGTCAATTGAGGTAAACAAACTAAAATATACAACATATCGGGTTATTATAATTAGAAATAAGTAGCAGCGAAGAAAATATATTACATGGCAGCAAAAACTAATACGAAACTCAGCCACAGCACAAATGCACTCCTAAAAGAACGCAGAAAAATGGACAAAGACTCAATAGGATACCGAGAATTAGACAAACGATTAAAGAAAGCGATTAAAAAAGATCATACAAGAAGCCATCGAAGACAATATGAACATGAAAGTTCTCCGATCAAAAACAACAAAGGGAAAGTCGCTTATATACAAAATTAAGAACCAACAAGGACAAGTTGTGACAGAGAGGGAACAGATCACATCCACTATCCAGCATTTCAATCAGGAAGAATACAAATCAACAAAAAACTAGAACCAACTGAAGATCTGAGAAATATGGGTATAAATGAATTATAGGGAAAAATCACTAGCAGCATACAAGTAGCAGCGAAGAAAACATGTTACATGCGTGTGAAAAGTGCTATTTTCAAAACTTGTTGCACAATGTACTAGTTCCTAACCCGTGCGAAAAGTAGTTTTCCCGCATGGCGAAAGTGACGCGACAACATAACTTTGCGCACTGATTAGGAAAACTACTATATTTTTGGTATTTCTCAGTCCGGTCCTTATTACATACATGATGTAATTTTCGCGGTGAAAAATCGATAGCATTTCCTTTGGCCGGAAGATATTTTCAATGTATGACGAAATTATAAATTAAATGCTGCAATAATTTCTCATTTAGAGGCTTTCCAATTCCCAATCACATGCATATCCGATTTGCAACGGCCTTCACCTTCAAAATATCTATTTTTACTTTCCCGCTGCTCGTTATAGTCCAGGCAATAATTTTTATTTTTCTGGTTGTGAACTTCCAAGAAAGATAATACAGTGGGTTGGTAGATGAAGCAGTTTGTAGCAAAAAACTATTCTTTTGTAAATTTCTAATAAATTCGAGCTGTTTTATTCCAAAATAGCTGTAAGTTTCCCCGTAGTAACAGCTCATGAACTTTCATTCATTTTTATTTACATTATTGATATAAAGTTTTTAAATAAAAATTTATAAAATAAATATTGTTTACCAATATGAAAAAAAATCAAGTAAATCATAAAATATTTGTCTATTTTAAATAAAAACAAGCAGAATATATTTTTTTAAATTTGCTTTCTATTCACGTCTGGGATATCTATTTGGAATATCGAAAATAAAATTCGGAGTAATTTCTGCCCTTTCCTCAGCATCCTCATCATCATCCGACAGTATCATACATCTTAAAACCAAATTTAATGTACCACTTTTAATCCCATTCGCCGTTATTCCATCGGTCACATTACAAGGACGTTTTTTTTCAGTTATACCTATTTTAAAATCTTCTTCTATACAATTCTGGAACATTATACCCAGACAACGAGTAGATTTATTCGATGCTTTATAGACATCAAAACAATTAGAAGGATATTTATTTATATCGTTATAAATAATGGTGTCGTTTTTTTCTGTGGTAATTTTTAACGAATTTGATGACTTGTTAAAACAGTAGATTGTGTAAAAATTTTCTCCTGTATAGAAAATGTTAACGCAGGTGCCTTCCTTTATAGGAATGTCTTCACAAAGAGCTAAAATAAAAAAAAAAACAAAAATTCCTTTAAAATTATTTCTACGTTTTTTTTTAAATGAAAAGTGGCAATAAATGAAAGATACTTACGCGGAATACAAAATTGCCAGTACCAACTTTATTTTGTCATTACTGTTTGTTTAAAATATGCAGGGAGTTTGGCACGGCTGTCAGGAAGGGCGGGGAACTTTCAAAAAAATGTCGCATCAAACTGACTATGGGAGGTTGTTTCTGGACCCGTGGGCAATCAATTGCCACCACCCGTGAACTCGAAACTGTTCCTTTTTTCAAAATGTGGCCAAAAAACTGTTTTTATTCACTCCTACCAGCAGATCTCGTGTTTCAAGTGATTTTCATACTCTTTTATGCCCAGATTTGCATAAAATATTAGCATAAAATATATTACAAGTATCCATTGTCCTTCGGCACTCACCCAGTCACCAAATGAAATGAACCCGACAAGGGATCAAGCGGGTGTGAGGGACCTTACTCCCTCGTTGCGTAATGTAGTATTCGTTGCTTTCTATGAAATTGTCGGGAAATAAATTTTATCAGGTGGAGTGAATTCCAAGTTGGATAATTAATTCAGAAACATTTTCATTGAGTAGATCACCTTTTGTTCTTATAGTACACAAAATACGAAAAAAAAATTTTAATGTGCAAATGAGAAAAGAATTCGTGGATAATGATGGTCTTGGATTGTGGTCCGAACAAGCGGGTGAATCAATTCATCGGGAGTTCCTAAAATTCTGGGATCGACATAAAATCAACTGTTTGGAAGATTCTAGATATATAACGCGGTTATGCAAAGCAGTTGTCGAGTTTTCATCAACACATATATAGAAAATTGACTGCTTCTATACAAAGGATTGAAGTAAAATCTAGTTTTTGTACTGAAGATTTTTGTGTATTTTTTCAATCGAATTTTGGGTTAAAAAGTCATTATTAATTTTCTCATGCTCACTTCCCCTTCCGGCATTTCTTGTAGTATGAAAATTTGTCATTTAACCAATAAATATTTCTTTTCAAATTAATCATCAGACTTCGAATTTATTAAACCCTAATAAAATTTACTTCCTGGCACCTCATAGAAAGCAATGCATCCTACATTACGCAACGAGGGCGTAAAGTACCTCACAACCGCTTGATCCCTTGTCGGGTTCATTTCATTTGGTGACTGGGTGAGTGCCGAAGGACAATGGATATTTGTAATATATTTTATGCTAATATTTTATGCAAATCTGGGCATAAAAGAGTATGAAAATCACTTGAAACACGAGATCTGCTGGTAGGAGTGAATAAAAACAGTTTTTTGGCCACATTTTGAAAAAAGGAACAGTTTCGATTTCACGGGTGGCGGCAATTGATTGCCCACGGGTCCAGAAACAACCTACCATAGTCAGTTTGCTGCGACATTTTTTTGAAAGTTCCCCGCCCTTCCTGACAGCCGTGTTGGTAGAGGTTAGCCAAACACCCTGCAAATATTGTTATGGCGTAAAAATTGGGACAAAATTATGGGAAGTGTATTGTAAAATGAAGTAAAAAAAATTATGTGAAAAGGACTTTAAAAAAATGTCTTGAAGTAAGAAAAATCATAGAATTTTCATTTTTATAACAAATGGCGCCCAACGTGGGGCTAAAATTGAGTTAAGTAGAGGAGAAATTGCTAGATTTTCAAAAAGGAATAGAAGAAGTGAAATTGCTAGATTTTCAAAAAGGAATAGAAGAAGTGAAATTGCAAACAAAAGCTAACGAGGAAGGTTTAGAAGGATTTAAGGTAAAGGTCGATGGAGAACTTAAGAAAGACGATATGTGAATTTATGGATGAGAAAAATAGGATATGTCAGAGGAATGTTGAGGTTATGGACCAAGGGCGGATTTAGCTTTTTTTATGGGAGGGGTAAAACTTACCAAGAAGTCCAAGAAAGTTAGTAAATTTTTTTTGTAATATCGAGCAGAAACTAGTGACTGATCAGATCGCCGAAATATCATGTAATCATTGGAATGATCGTTTTTTCAATATTTGACCCGAAAAAATGACTCAGGACACAGGACTAAAAATTACTGGACAATTGTAGATAAACATATGTTACGTTTTTCTGCAAAAGCATTTTTTTTCAAATACCACAGTCTAGATGGTGCTAAAAAAATGGCGTAAAAAAAAATTAAAAAAACTTATTTTGTCCATAACTTTTTTTCTGCTTAAGTTAAATGATTCTGGATGCTCTTAAAATGTTCCCAATGTTGTTCTCTCATTAAGATGTTATATACATTTTTTTGTGGAAATTATATTTTTTCAGATATTTACGCTAGAACAGCGGTTCTCAAACTTTTCAAATTTTGTACCACATAAATATAAAACAAAAATATATGTACCACCATAAAAGCATTTCGCCGTTAAAAATCAATGTGTCGCGAAATTGTTCCAAGTTTTTGGAAAAGTCGTCATTTCAATATTAAAGCTAGAGCCGTTAAAGTCAAAAACTTGAAGAAAAATATATTTGTTTCTGAAAACAAAATGTTAAATATTAAATTGTACCACTAAAACATTGTAATGTACCACCAGTGGTACATGTACCACAGTTTGAGAAGCCCTGCGCTAGAACGATCCAGTTTCTTTAAACACCCATTTTTCAATTGCCAGATCTTCCTTCGTATTAATTGTAGAAAAATAAAAAAAAAATAATTTTAATTGTTAGCTCAAGGCCATAAAATTAGATCATATCAATTTTTACGTAATAATATCAGATTTTCGGTTATATTTAAAAAACTTTTAGAAATGCACGATTTTTATGGTAAACCTCGTAATTTTCTACGCCTTATACCTCGGGAGGGTTTTTATTTTCATGAAAAATTGTATTTAACATTAATTCATTAACAAAGGATAATTTATCGATTGCGCAAGTTTATTTTCTTTTTTACTTCACTTTTTGATGAAAAAATCGCCACTATAGAAAGTTTTCTACTTCTGAACTAAATACCTTTCCTAACAATTTGCAAAAAATTTCAAGTCGATCTGTTTCTGCTCAATGATTTTACTTCATTTCTTGGACTAAAGACAACATGTTTGTACTTAGGAATGGTTAAAATAAAAAAAACACTTTTAGACTGCTACTATTAAAAGTCTAGTAAAATAAGGAAACTGCATACATTTTTTTTTATCGCGTTATAAGAAGCACCACTTTGTTTATTATGTAAAACACTTTTGTGTGTATTATGTTTTATAAAATTTTTTTTATAAATCATAATCATGGGGGGGGGGGTAATTATCCCCAGTACCCCCCCGTAAATCCGCCCTTGTTATGGACAGATATGTAAACAAGGAAATTACAGAAATAAACAATAAACGTCGGTATTAAATTTGATCGGAATTTAAATACAAATAAAATTAAAATAAACTTTCATAAATGGAAAATAAAATAACAATAATTAAAATATTTCGGGGGAAAACAGATTGAGAGATAAATCTTAGGATAAAAAAAAGTATTTTTAAATAATTTTCACTAATATAATTAATTAATTATAACGTGAAAATAATTTGGGGGAAATTGTTATGGTGTAAAAATTGGGACAAAATTATGGGAAGTGTATTTTAAAATAAAGTAAAAAAAAATTATGTGAAAAGGACTTCAAAAAAAATGTGTTGGTTGTTATGGCATGTTCGTATTTGTTTTGTTTTGAGATGAGAGAGATTTTTGAAATGTCAAATGTGAAAAATAATAAAGGAATTTAAAAAGCAAGAAAAATCATAGAATTTTCATTTTTATAACAATATATAAATAACTTGTAAATGTCATCATTAGCTAATGTTTACGTGTCAAGCTTATAGAATGAGAAAAATTTAAAATTGCTCATATTTGAATCTATTCTCAAAATCCTGTTTTATAGCTACCACGTATTATTAAATAAATAAACTTACTAATTTCATTCTTACACTTAACTAGCACAAAACAGAAAACCGTGCCAATAACGCACAATAAAAAATTTACTTCTTTCATTTTAGGTTAAAATTGTGAATCTAACCAAGTTTGAATAAATATAACATTTAACTTTGACTTTGACATTTGACCTGAATGGAAAATAAATTCTATGAATTTATAAGAAATATTAACTGCGTATCTGTGTCTTTTAAATATTAACAGCAACATAAATATTTTGTAGTTATTTCAAAAAAATAAAATGCTGCAATTAAAATAAAGATGCATCAGATATGCCCTAAACAACTCAAATCATTTATTTCTCGTTTCATTTGATATGCACGGTTTATCAAAAAATGTCATGAGTTCGTTGTTTGTTATCATTTTTAAATTCTCTCTGTTACGTTGAATTAGAATTCGCTGGAATGGAAGAAAATAACCAGTAAATGAAAAATGAAAAAGAATCACCAAGGAATATATAAATATATTTTTATTCATTACATACATTAAATAATGGAGTTGAGTGGTGGGAATTCATCATTTTTTTTAGTTTTAATATAACATGCGATATACATATACCAAAGTAGTTTCAAGCACTGTATGTCCTATTTTTTTTTAGAGAAATAATTGTTGGATTTATGGGCTTAAAAAACAGCGGACAAAATTAACAGGGTTTAGAAAAAAAGCAGCATAAAAGCTGCAATTAATTTCCATTGTCTTTTCTTATTGCCGCAAACTTTTAGGAAGAAAAGGGTTTGATAAAAGTTTGGTCATGTCGTATACGGGGGTCAAACTGAAACAACTCGTCATTTGAAAACCAATCAGGATATTTAAATCAGGTCTTTAAGAAAACAATATCTGGTATCTACTTGAACTACTGATAGGGAGATAAATAAAAAGTTAATTGGCGATTGGCTTGAAAGTAGGCGGGAAAATTAAAAAAGTTGTCAGTGTTAATTTTCAATTGGCTGCAGCTGTTGTTGAAGTTTATCAACTGCTTGTCACAGAACTCAGTTAAATGGATTAAAAGTTGCCTAGTTTCTGGGGATTTCACCCTTTTAGGGCAACATCTACTGACGCTTGATCTTCGCGAATTGTCACGGTGGACAGGCCCCGTTTCCGGGACGGGCAACAGCAGCGTGTAGGGCACACGTCCCGTCAACAGAAGATCGCTGAGCTCACTCTATTTATCACTATATAAGAAAAACTCTATGTTCAATTGATTTTATTATTTATTGATCTGCAGTGAAGGAAAATTATAGGTCTGATATTCATACTTGGGTAAAAACCTCCACAAAAACCTGTGACCAGACTCTCGACGTGTGGCAGATATTGATATCATATTTTTTCAAAAATTTTACATTACAATTTGCTCTTGGAAAATACAAAGTCACAATCAACCTTAAAATGTACTATGAAAATAGAGAATTTTAAATGTCTCTTTAAAGTTTCTTGTAAAATAAAAAATTGAAATCTATGTTAATAGTAAACGTGTACAAACATTCATTCTTTTTCTCTCTCTCTCTCTCTCTCTATGATAATGAAAACTTAAATATTAAAACTGTCCGCATAATAAAATAGTAGCCGTAAGGAGTAGTCTCACACTATCGGGGAAGGGAAGAACCTTTACCCGAGGTGCATAAAGCATTTTCACCCGCCAAAAAAAAAAGATTAGCTTTAGGTTAGGTTAGATCTTTGTAATAAATAAAAAAAAGTAGGTACGATACGTGTGACATTTTGACATTTGTTACATTCTGACAGGTGTCATATTTTGACATTTGTTACATTCTGACAGGTGTCATATTTTAACATTTGTTCATTTTGACAGTTGTTAAATTCTGACACGTATCACGTATCACACGTAACAGTTGTCACGTTTTTACAGGTGTCCATTTTAACAGTGTTACTCAACGTTCCTATAAATATTTACCTAAACCCATGATTTCTGAAATTGAATTGGCAACGTTGTATTTTCAACTTTGAATTTATGAGATGGCTGTCATTTGACAAGCAAATTTTTTATGTCCGTCAAATGAACCTTTCCTTTTTTATCTAAAGCGGCAAATTTAAAATTGAATTCTTTCAGATTAAAACGCCAGAAATTAAATAAAGTCAAATCTTTTCACTACTGTACTATACAGAAGAAAGGAGTGCAGTATTTAATTTGCAGAACGTAGTACAGATTCAAGAGGTAGAAATTTTATTTTTACCTCATCCTTCAATGCTTATTTGTAGTTAAAATTTAAATTTTAATACATCTGATCGGCCTAATATAGTTTTTGTCTAGTTAAACCTGTTCTTTTGACAGATAAGTCAGACTTTATTTATTCATAGCCGTATCGTATGTATTTTAATTGATTCAGAATTTTGTATTAATATACATTTCAAAATGGCTTCATTCTAAAAATATTATCAGTCCTCCTAAATCCTTGAAGGCAGAATTATTAGTAATAGCAAGGCAACATAAAAACAAATTCAAAAAATATATTATAGATGAGATGGCCAGAGAAAAAGGAATTAGAATTCTCAGATTGCCTCCTTACCACGCAAAGTTAAATCCCATTGAACTGATCTGGTCACAATTATTAAAAGGTTATGTTTCTCAAAACAATAAAACATTTAAATTTCCTGATGTACGAAATTTGTTTTTGAAGGCAGTTTCAGATGTAAATAGAGAACATTGGGGAAAATGCATTGGTCATGTTAAAAATGTGTAAAATTCATTTAGGAAAGTGGATATATCAATGGATAATTTAATAGAACCGATAATAATAAACCTCAGAAAAGACAATTATAGTGATACCAGTAGTTTTAGTGAAGACAGTGACTTTTAAAGATAGTTCTTGAACTAACTTTTTTTTTAATCTTTGAGTTTAGGTAAGTACTGAAGCGTTACTTTTAATGCCAAGAGATTAAAAAAAGTTTAATCCCAACATATAATCCTCCTTGTTATTTATTGGTTAAATTTAATTCGTTCAATGTTAAAGTGTCAAATGCATAAAGTTTATTTTTATTTTTTGTAAATAATATAACTTCAAAATTTAATCTACGAAGTGCGTATATATATTTTATACGCTGTGACCTTATTTATATTATAGAAACTTATTTCGCAAAGTACGCCTATGGAATGTGACGTTATATCCCCACTTTTACTGTACTCATCTATCCTTTATAGTATATATTACTATAGAAACAAGTTATTATTATGTGCCGTTGCTAGGAAATAAAACTAAAAGCTTAACTTTTCTTGTAAATATCTCGGAAGATCGAATTTTCACAGACATGAGACCTACATTTTTTGCCGATTTAGATAGGAATTAGTCTACCCTCAAAGTTTCATTGAATTCTGACGAGTGGATTTCGAGATCCTCTGGACACACATACATACAAACCTTGCTCGTTTAATAGTATTTGATTTCTACACTTTTTCTGCACATCTTTTCCAAATTTCAAACGTTTACATTAAATAGATTTACAATTGGTGGGGATATAATCCCAAATCGTAAATTTTGACACCTCGCTACTTGATTGTTTGATTAAAAAAATTGGTCTAAAAAATGTGGCTAAAGTCATAATCTTTACCAGCTCTCGAACTATAAATAAAGTTCGATAAATGAGACCATGATGAATCCACACGAAATTTTTAGTAACCGTATACATCGAATTGGTAAAAATTGGACCTTTGCCAGTACGGCCATAATGTACAGAAAACAATTGAAATTCCGCTAGCAAAAACAAAAGCCATGGAGCGGGAGCGTATCCCCTCGGTCACATCTATTTAAATGGATGTGTCACGTTTGGAATGCTCTTGCATATGAAAGCAGACTCCATCCATTGGAGATTCGGAAAAGCTTTGAAGACTATATATCTCCATTAAGAGACACGATACATTTTAAAATATTATGGTGGTTTCAAAGAATGATAGTTCGGAAATTCTCAATCCCGGGATCATTATTTAAGGTCGCTGGATAATGCAAAAAATCCTAAAAAAAAATAGTTTCCTTAGAAAAAGAAACAGATTTATCAGATGCGGAAGTTTTATTTTGTTTGGCAGGACAAAGGATATATCCGAGGATCGGATGAAGTTGAAAACAAACAAAATTCCTACGTGAACATTTGACTATTCCAAATATTATGGAAAACCACTTTAAGTAAACAAGGTAAATAGATTTTCTGTTATTCTGTCTGGGTCAGATACAAAGCCAATCGATCGATTTTTTTATGCTATTTATTTAATTCCTTAAATGGAAACGTTTCGGGATATTTCAGGCGGACACGGTGAGTTTTTTCGATCTGCTGTTATTTTTATAAAATCAACTTTTGACTTAGTTGACGGATCACTCGATATAGCAGCAAATTCTTTAGATTTGGGGGAAAAGTAGAAAACATACCATATTGTTGGAAAACTAATAACACAATACCAAATTTAACGCAAGGAAATATTAATGTAACCTCAAACAAACTTAACAGTTAATTTTGGGTGTAGTCACCAGGAGTTGATTAGGGTTTCTCGTGTATCTACAGGGTAAACAGAGTAAATAATTGACACGCATAGTGGCTGTTGCTGATAACACTTCGTAAATACGTAACCCTTTGTGAAAGGGGATTATTTAGGTTGATTCAAGTGGTGCAGTTTAATTAAAGAAAGGAAGAAAATAAAAAATCTGGGTACGTTAGGCTTTTACGCATCTTTTATAATAAATGTACGCAAAATTTCACGTTTCTAGATTATTCTGCTACTTCAGAAAAGGCCGCAAAGGCAAAAATTAGACTTATATATACATTGTGATGCTTTGTATCAATTTTTATGGATTCTGACAGGATCATTATTCGATGTTTTAACGCAGTCAACAATAAAAAACTTTTTTCTCATACGTGTGAAAATTCCAAAAGTTTTTACATAGAACAAGCTCGTTATCGAACTCGTCAATATATCCCATACGCTACCAAAGTTTTAGGGGAAACAGTTCATATTCCAATTTCGATTCCCGTAGGAATTTAATAACTACGTGACTCCGGAAAACTGCGAACGAAATCAAACGGGAAAGATACACAAGCAAGGGAATTGTTACTTAAATTTGTGTCGGAGTTTTTCACGAAAGTTTATTTTTGGGACAATCCTAAAACTTCTTCTTCAAATTTTAACAAGCACATGGTTAGAATCTCGTGGATATTATATGTACTGAACTGATTAAATAATTATGAACAGAAAACTAGTTTGTGCAAGTTTTCTTTAGTGCTCTAAAATTTTATTTTCTTGTAAAACAAGTTTGTATGTATTTTCGTAAAAAGAAAACAAATATATCACAATTTTTCTAACTACTTATTCCAAAGTCATTTTTATCGGCCATTCTGATATTCAGGAAATTTTGGTGACCTGAAAACTTATTAATTTTATTCGAGGTACACTTGAAGAATAGGGGAGTAGATAATAAATGGGTACAGTTAGAGGGAGCCGCGATAAAAAGCATGGGAAAGGTAATATGGAGCCGTGATAAGCCCAAGGTCATATGGAGCCGCAATAAAAACCATGGGAAAGGTTGTATGGAGCCGTGATAGGCCCAAGGTCATATGGAGCCGCGATAAAAACCATGAGAAAGGTCATATGGAGCCGTGATAAGCCCAAGGTCATATGGAGCCGCGATAAAAACCATGGGAAAGGTCATATGGAGCCGTGATAAGCCCAAGGTCATAAGGAGCCGCGATAAAAACAATGGGAAAGGTCATATGGAACCGTGATAAGCCCAAGTACATATGGAGCCGCGATAAAAACCATGAGAAAGGTCATATGGAGCCGTGATAAGCCCAAGGTCATATGGAGCCGCAATAAAAACCATGGGAAAGGTCGTATGGAGCCGTTGATAAGAAAAGACCGTTAGATAAGAGAAAGGCGTTAGATAAGAAAAAGCCGTTAGATAAGAAAAGACCGTTAGATAAGAAAAAAAGCCGTTAGATAAGGAAAAAGTCAGATAAGAAAAAAGTCGTAAAAAAACCGTTAGATAATAAAAAGCCGATAGATAAGAGAAAACCGTTAGTCTCCCCACCACCATCTATGTTCTTAAAAGCGGGGAGCGATCTAAGTAGAGCTCAGATTAAAGTATTTAAAAGCTGAAAATATGATGTGTTTTAGGGTGAACGTCGGTTTTACTTAAATGCAACATATGGAGCAAAATTTAAATCACGTGATAAGCCAACTGCCTCAAATATAGTATTAGATGACTTTTTTCTTATCTAACGACTTTTTCCTTATCTAACGGCTTTTTTTTATTATCTAACGGTATTTTCTTATCTAACAGTCTTTTCTTATCACGGCTCCATATGACCTTTCCCATGGTTTTTATCGCGGCTCCATATGACCTTGGGCCTATCACGGCTCCATATGACCTTTCCCATGGTTTTTATCGCGGCTCCATCTAACTGTACTCATTTATTATCTACTTAGGGGCGGAGTAGCCTTATAACTAGTCTCGAACTTTTTGACAAATCGTTAGGTAAGTGTTTATTTGATGCTATTTTAGCTTTCAAAATTATTCGTTGAGAATATACTAAGCGGACACCTTGTAAAAACGTTTTAAGTTTTATTTGAAAACTACGAATGCATCAATTCAAATATATATAACTTTTGCATTTCGTTTTAGGGAGACATTCTAGAGACATGAATATGATGCTCCAATTCTTTTGAATGCCCTCAAAAGAACTTGGGAAAGTAATGGGACGTTTTGGTACGAAAAACATGAATAAACTAGTACAGTGTATTCTTTTTAAAACTTAAATGATATCAAATAACGTTATAAAGAGATTTTTGGTCAGTGGTAATTCTAAAATTGGACCGTGGGCCAACATTTTATCCTATTTAAACAAGCAAAAACTTCGTGTATTTAATATTTGAATATTTATTGAAAAAACTTAATAACGCAGGTAATTGAAAAATAGAAAATATTCCGTATGACAATTTAAGTTTCAAAGTTTTTGCCAAGAACGTACCAATTTTTTACAAGCTTCACACAATTTTATTTTTTAAATTTTCTAATGGTTATAAATTTTTTTTATCCAAACATTCAACTCAGTAGATGCGTAATTTCATGAGAAATCAAACGATAGTGGCTTTAAAATCTTTTTTTTAAAAGAACGTTTTTCTGAACTCGTGACATAAAAAAATCTCTTGACCTCTGCGGACTAGCTCATTATTCGCGTCTTTCGCTGTTCTATTTCGCCACAAAACAATTTCGAAAACACTTTCCAGGAGATTACGGGAGACAATCCTATAATGAACATATTGTGCTGTGGCTTGTCTGAACTGTGTGCCAAAACAACATATTTTCTGCGGAATATAGTGGTTATTACTTCAGAAGTTACGCCGGCGACATGTGTCCCAAATAATACTAATTTCATGAAAATGGGGTTGCGAGAGAAACTAACGGACTTTGGTTTTCTCTAGGATTTGTTTCTAACGGACGAAAAAAAAAAATTGCGGGGTGCGTGTTTTTTTTTGTTTTAATTAAGTGGTTATTTTACCTTTTTTACTGGAAATTTTCCAAAATTACAATACAATCATATATAAAATAATTCCAATAAGACTACATGTTTCAAATTTAAAACTCTAATAGTTTAATCGTAAGTAATATCATAAAATCGAAAAAACACGTTGCTAAGTAATATTTTAACAAGATTCGGATTTTTGCACCTGAACGAATGCATTTTGTTTAAAAAAATATTACTTTGCATTGTGTTTTTTCGATTTTTTTCACAGGAAAAATTAGATGCCCGAATGGTATTTGACAAGATTATTTCATGAGTAACAGATTATTCTGCATACACATAGCTTACAAAACATACTACCTATTATATATTATTTTAATTTATTAAGGCCTTTTTATTTTTTTTACTCTTTATTCACAACAAATATTTACCTATCTCAGGGTATTTGGGGAGTTCATAAAATATCTGACATTTTTAAAATTCAAAATTTATTTACTAATTGACAAACCTCTATCCCTAACTACTGTCAAACAAAAAACTCCTTATTACACTATAAAAAAACTATAACCTAACTTACACACTACATAACCCCCCCCCCCCCCAACATTTTAAACAGTAAAAATATTTTTAAATGTTATTGAACATTATTTTTTTTTTTTCATTTTTACTTTCTTACTTTTTAGTTTCTTTACTGTTTTTGTTTTCTTCCTTCTTCTAATTTTTTTTGTTTGGTATCCTATTATTTTATATTTACAACTTTTTTTAATTTTAGGTTTGTACGCCCCCAGCGACGATTACCTAAATTTTGTACATTTCTTTTTTCAATTACTTTATTTGTTATTGCATGTATCTTTGCTTTATCACATTTCTCTTCTTCTTTTTCTCCTTTCTCTTCTCCTTCTTCTTCTTCTTCGTAAATTGTAAATAATTTTGTTTTCTTTACCATTACGTTTCTTTTATGACTCACATATTGTTCTGTTTTTAGATTTCCATCATTTTTCTTTAAATTTTCTTCTAATTGCTTTAAAGCTACTTTACACTCTTCTTTGTTTTCTTGTATGTCCTTCTTATTTTCCTAAATATCTTTTTTTAATTCTTCCTGATTTTTATCTACTCTATTAGCCACTGCATTAATAGCAAATTCTACTTCTTCTTTAATTTCTTCTATTTTTTTATCTATTTCCTTTTCCTGTTTCTCTAATCTCACTTCAACTCTTTCAAATTCTCTTCTTATTAAAATTATCATCTCCTCATTATTTCTTTTGGTAAAATTTTACTATTGGGGCTCAGCCCCAATTTTGATGAGATATTTTTTTTAGACTAATTTGGGGTCGCTGATCACGAATCTGCAATCAGTTGCTTGCGGTCTCATTAAACAAAAAAGTTATGAATTTTTTAAGTGAAATAAATTGTCAACTTTTCTTTAATACTTACCAGAAAAATATGTATATAAGTAGGTTTATATAAATATATATTAAAACCAAAGGACTTAAGATACAAGATAGGTCAAGTTTGGTTAGATTAATGATGTACACAGTAATATTTCAGCTAAATATACTAAATTATAAAAGATAACCTAAAAATTCATACAGCAATTTGACGTACTGACATTTGGCAATACTAGGGTCACTTGAGTTGCGATTAGCGTAAACTCTCGCTGTGGCTAGCGTCCCGTCCTTCCGGGACTCAATTTTTTTTCTCGTCTGTGATGAACGCATCTGTATTGCGTATTACTTGAAATTAATAGAATCTGGCTTATTCAGACGACAATTAGTTATTTCTCAATAAACAACATTGGTTATCAGGATTCCTCAATGTTAAATTTTTCCAAGAATTTTTTTGTATGGAGATATCCGACCTGTCCCAAAATCAATAGGCGTCATCCTTGTATCATTTCAATGGTCTCAACCCGATCGGTTCCATACGTATTTTTTCGCGTTTTTCAGGCCAAGTAACGATGAATGGACGCAAAAAAATATATTTTTTTGACTTTTTTTTTGCACGATTTGAAAAATAACCAATATCCAATGGACGTCTGAATAAACCAGAATTTAACAGATCAGGTAAGATCAGATAAGATAAGGTCAGGTGTGATCAGATTAACGATGTACAAAATAATAAGGTCAGATAAGAGATAAGGTCAGGTGTGCTCATATTAATGATGTACAAAATAATATAAGGTCAGGTAAGAGATAAGTTCAGGTGGGCTCATATTAATGAGGTACAAAATAATATGAGGCCAGGTAAATGATAAGTTCAGGTGTGCTCATATTAATGAGGTACAAAATAATATGAGGTCAGGTAAGAGATAAGTTTAAGTGTTCTCATATTAATGATGTACAAAATAATATGAGGTCAGGTAAAAGATAAGTTCAGGTGTGCTCATATTAATGAGGTACAAATTAATATGAGGTCAGGTAAAAGATAAGTTTAGGTGTGCTCATATTAATGAGGTACAAAATAATATGAGGTCAGGTAAATGATAGGTTCAGGTGTGCTCATATTAATGAGGTACAAATTAATATGAGGTCAGGTAAGAGATAAGTACAGGTGTTCTCATATTAATGAGGTACAAATTAATATGAGGTCAGGTAAAAGATAAGTTTAGGTGTGCTCATATTAATGAGGTACAAAATAATATGAGGTCCGGTAAATGATAGGTTCAGGTGTGCTCATATTAATGAGGTACAAATTAATATGAGGTCAGGTAAGAGATAAGTACAGGTGTTCTCATATTAATGAGGTACAAAATAATGAGGTCAGGTAAGAGATAAGGTCAGGTGTGCTCATATTAATGAGGTACAAAATGATATGAGGTCAGGTAAAAGATAAGTTCAGGTGTGCTCAGATTAATGATGTGCAAAATAATGAGGTCAGGTAAAAGATAAGTTCAGGTGTGCTCATATTAATGAGGTACAAAGTAATATTTCAAGTAAATATATTTATTATGTTACGCAATACGCATGCGTTTATTAGACGGGAAAAAATTGGAGTTCCGAGGGACGGGACCCTAGCCACAGCGAATAATATGACACGAGTTTACGTTCTGACCGCTATTCAGGTGACCATTTTACTTTAAAAAAACTCATAACTTTGTTGTTTGATGAGACCGCAGGAAACTGATTGCAGATTCGTGATCAGCGACCCAAAATTAGTCTAAAAAAAATACCCCATCAAAATTGGGGCTGAGCCCCAATAGTAAAATTTTTCCTTTCTTTTGAATTGATTTTCCATCTCCATTCTATCCTTTTCTAGATTTCTTTCTATGTTATTCTCCATCTTTTCTTGATTTCTGTTCATAGTAATTAACATTTGCATAATTGGATCTGATCTTCTTCCATCCATCTTTTTGTTTCCACTTCTTAACTACATTTTTTTTTACAAGTTTTTATTATTTTCTTTTACATAAAGGCCCCACGTTGGTTGGCGACATATATTTTAATTATTAAGAAGGCCTTTTTATATTTTTAACTTTTATTCAAAACAAATATCAGGGTATTTGGTGAGTTCATAAAATATCTGACATTTTTTTTAATTAAAAAACATTGACAACCTTTTATCCCTAACTACTGTCAAACAAAAAACTCCTTATTACACTATAAAAAAAACTATAACCTAACTTACACACTACAATATGCATACATAATAAATATGTAGGTATTTTTTTTTTTTTTTTTTTACTTCAGTGTCAACGGCATCGACTACTATGGCCATTAGCCTCGTGTTCTGTGTAGGCTTTGTTACTGTTTCCCAGCGCCACTTTAGGAACAGCACTGTTAATTAGAACCCAACAGTGAATGGTCGAGTGGGGAATCACACCTGGTATATGAAAATCAATTTCTAAATTTTTAATTAACTAAAAATCAGAAAATGATTTCTGCCGTCGGTGGGATTCGAACCCACAACCCTTGGATTATGAGTCCAGTGCTCTACCACTGAGCCACCCACTCCCAATATGTAGGTATTAATATGAAAACTGAAAAACAGGTAATTTATTTAATCACAAAATACTACAAACTTAATTATTTATGGTACAATTAAAATATAAATTGCAATTTTGGTACACAGTAGGAGTATTGTTTGAAATCTTTGTTAACTCATTGATAAAGTAAGGGTGTAGGTAAATCATTAATGTTGTTGATGGGTCCAGCTGTAGAAGCTCGAGGAGTGGCTGCAGGATCTTCTGTGATGTTGGAATAATGCTCATTATCCATTTGCAGATAAGGCTTAATTGAGTTGGCTGAACTGTGGCCAGTAATTTCAATTAATTGTTGTTCACCCACCCCTCCTTTAGCCATAATTACTTATTATTAAAGGTATTGTAATTTTTGGTGACAACAGCTGTCAAGATTTGCCGCGGGTAAACTCGAAAAAACTGCTGACAGGAGCTGTCATACAGTTTTTTCATCTAGAAACCATTTGTAATTCAAAATTGCGCGTTTGTGATGGAAATTAAGACGAAGGAAATAGTCTTGTGAATTGTATTTTCACTCGGCTATATTTTTCCAACAAACTAGATATACTTCCGTCTAGGCGATTTATTTATTCAAGATTAGGGTTTGGAAACCAATTTCCACCTTCACTCAGACTACTATGCAGTAAAGACATTGAGTTGTATCTAAAGAATTTATTTGATAGGATCGGATTTTAAATTTGTTTTTGAAAATATACAATATTGTTCGTAACAATATAAAAGAGAATTTTTTTGCGTTAAATTATTTTATAGTCCAGTAAATGAAGGACTGAAAAGATCGAAAGCTGGGAATAAGTCGGGCATGTGTTCCCACATAGCGCAATTTGTAGGTCATCGCAGGTGTTTTAACATGAGAAAATCCTTAACGCATTGTGGTCAAGGGGAGGGGCTGAAAATGGGCCCCAAAACCTGGAAAATGGGTTTCCCGCTAATATCTGGCTAAATATGCCAATTAAAGAATTTTTGTTCAGACAAAAAATGGAGATCAGCTCATTCTCTACAAAAATGGCCCTTATCATTTTCTTCAAAAATTCAATAGTTTTCGAGATAATGGCACTCAAAAGTCCCCTCATTTCAGCTGCTGCTCTACCTTCAGGAATTCCGCTTTCTATGAATTGTTCAATATCTCGGGAAAAGAATTAATATTTTTCGATGATTCAAAGTTCATCGGAATGGGAAAACCCGTAGCTACAATTCCATGTGACTTGAAGTCAGTTCGTATTTACCAAAAATATTTAAAAAAAGTGGTCAAAGTTTTTTTCAACAATATTTAAAGGCTGCTTCATTAATTTATTCATATTTTCTTTAAAAATAGTCATTTGTTCTAATTTTGCCTTGATAATGGGACCTTAGGGGGTCTTGAATGACCTCAGAAATTTACTTTCATCTAATTATTAATCCTCAAGAAATAAAGAGCGGGGAACAAGAAATGGATAAACAAAAAAAGGCCGGTTTTGACTCGTGTGACCAATTTTCCTCATTTCTCGAAAATTATTAGACTCTATTAAAAATAAAAAAATATATTCGAAAAGTAGACCATCTAAGCTTTGAAATGATGTGCATTGGAAATCAATATAACAGATCATAAGATTATAATTCGCGCTTGTTCCGAAGATTCTCTGGAACTCCGAAATCGTCTAAAATATACAAATAAACAAATCAATTGTATATTAGAACGCCAGAAAAGTATTGCAAAAAAGTTTCTGAGGTCATTCAAGACCCCCTAAGGTCCCATTATTAAGGCAAAATTAAAATAAATGACTATTTTTAAAGAAAATATGAATAAATTAATGAAGCAGCCTCTAAATATTGTTGAAAAAAACTTTGACCGCTTTTTTTAAATATTTTTGGTAAATACGAACTGACTTCAAGTCACATGGAATTGTAGCTACGGGTTTTCCCATTCCGATGAACTTTGAATCATCGAAAAATATTAATTTTTTTCCGAGATATTGAACAATTCGTCCGCCCGGTTACGCGTTAATTCATAGAAAGCGGAATTCCTGAAGGTAGAGCAGCAGCTGAAATGAGGGGACTTTTGAGTGCCATTATCTCGAAAACTATTGAATTTTCGAAGAAAATGATAAGGGCCATTTTTGTAGAGAATGAGCTGATCTCCAGAAATTATAAATAGCGAGAATTATAAAAAAAATCACCTTTATTTTTCTAAAAATAGCAAAACGGGACACGCTGTGTAGTAAAAATAAATTGTAAGTTTTTCTAAACAGGCAAAAAATAAGAAATTTATCTTATATCAAATCAATTATTTTAATGTTAAATTTGTCGCAGTCCCAAATTTGTTTACTTTTGCGTAATAGTCCAGTAACTGAAGGGTCAAACCTGGGAATAAGTCTGGCATGAGTTCCCACATAGCGCATTTTGTAGGTCACCGCAGGTGTTTTAACATGAGAAAATCCTTAACGCGTTGTGGTCAAGGGGAGGGGCTGAACATGGGCCCCAAAACCTGGAAAATGGGTTTCCCGCTAATATCTGGCTAAATATGCCAATTACAAAAATGGCCCTTATCATTTTCTTCGAAAATTCAATAGTTTTCGAGATAATGGCACTCAAAAGTCCCCTCATTTCAGCTGCTGCTCTACCTTCAGGAATTCCGCTTTCTATGAATTAACGCGTAACCGGGCGGACGAATTGTTCAATATCTCGGAAAAAAATTAATATTTTTCGATGATTCAAAGTTCATCGGAATGGGAAAACCCGTAGCTACAATTCCATGTGACTTGAAGTCAGTTCGTATTTACCAAAAATATTTAAAAAAAGCGGTCAAAGTTTTTTTCAACAATATTTAGAGGCTGCTTCATTAATTTATTCATATTTTCTTTAAAAATAGTCATTTATTTTAATTTTGCCTTAATAATGGGACCTTAGGGGGTCTTGAATGACCTCAGAAACTTTTTTGCAATACTTTTCTGGCGTTCTAATATACAATTGATTTGTTTATTTGTATATTTTAGACGATTTCGGAGTTCCAGAGAATCTTCGGAACAAGCGCGAATTATAATCTTATGATCCGTTATATTGATTTCCAATGCACATCATTTCAAAGCTTAGATGGTCTACTTTTCGAATATATTTTTTTATTTTTAATAGAGTCTAATAATTTTCGAGAAATGAGGAAAATTGGTCACACGAGTCAAAACCGGCCTTTTTTTGTTTATCCATTTCTTGTTCCCCGCTCTTTATTTCTTGAGGATTAATAATTAGATGAAAGTAAATTTCTGAGGTCATTCAAGACCCCCTAAGGTCCCATTATCAAGGCAAAATTAGAACAAATGACTATTTTTAAAGAAAATATGAATAAATTAATGAAGCAGCCTTTAAATATTGTTGAAAAAAACTTTGACCACTTTTTTTAAATATTTTTGGTAAATACGAACTGACTTCAAGTCACATGGAATTGTAGCTACGGGTTTTCCCATTCCGATGAACTTTGAATCATCGAAAAATATTAATTCTTTTCCCGAGATATTGAACAATTCATAGAAAGCGGAATTCCTGAAGGTAGAGCAGCAGCTGAAATGAGGGGACTTTTGAGTGCCATTATCTCGAAAACTATTGAATTTTTGAAGAAAATGATAAGGGCCATTTTTGTAGAGAATGAGCTGATCTCCATTTTTTGTCTGAACAAAAATTCTTTAATTGGCATATTTAGCCAGATATTAGCGGGAAACCCATTTTCCAGGTTTTGGGGCCCATGTTCAGCCCCTCCCCTTGACCACAACGCGTTAAGGATTTTCTCATGTTAAAACACCTGCGGTGACCTACAAAATGCGCTATGTGGGAACTCATGCCAGACTTATTCCCATGTTTGACCCTTCAGTTACTGGACTATTACGCAAAAGTAAACAAATTTGGGACTGCGACAAATTTAACATTAAAATAATTGATTTGATATAAGATAAATTTCTTATTTTTTGCCTGTTTAGAAAAACTTACAATTTATTTTTACTACACAGCGTGTCCCGTTTTGCTATTTTTAGAAAAATAAAGGTGATTTTTTTTATAATTCTCGCTATTTATAATTTCTGTGTACGCCACTGTTTCTAGACATATTATCTGACTTGTTTCGAGTTGTGTAACAAAGCTCTTCCGTTTGTTTCAGAAATACATAAGTGAAGGATCTACAGTGAAGGATTGTGTCCCAAAATGTTCAGAGAGAGGTGAGTTTAATATTGCACAATTTTGTTAAAGGAGGAAACTATAAAGAACATTATAAATAACGTAGAAGGGGCAAAAAAACAGGTATTTGTTACATATCTCATTTTTGGACCGGTGAAATAATTTTAAAATTTTAAAAATTCAAGTCTGATATTAAAATTTAAATAAAACTATGACAAAGTTAAAATTTGGAATTAGTGGGTAATGAGCTGGATCAAAATATACAGGGTGTCCCAAGATTTTTTTTACAGGCTATAACTCAGGAACTAACGAATAGATTTTTTTGAAAATTGGGTAATCTTTTTGGGACCTACAGTAATTTCATCTGAGGTATACAGAGTATCTGTGACGTCATCACAGAAGCAGGGACGTCATCGCAATGAAAAAAATTAAATGGAAAGGGGTAATCAAACTTAGCTCAAATGAAAGGGTTTTTTATTTCAAATTCAACGGTGTATCACAATGAGGGTACCAAAGTAATAATTTTACCAAATTTTCAATTTAATGTTTATTTGCAACAATAACCAGTGATATTTAAAATGCCGCAATTATCATGTCCAAATTTGCTTCTGATTGGCCTATTTTTACTTTTAACTATTGAAAAAAAATTGAAAAATTGAAAAAAAAAATTGAAAATTTGGTAAAATTATTACAGTTGAATTTGAAATAGAGAGAGAGAGAGAGAGAGAGAGAGAGAGAGAGAGAGAGAGAGAGAGAGAGAGAGAGAGAGAGAGAGAGAGAGAGAGAGAGAGAGAGAGAGAATATATGCTTTATTGTCATAGAAAAATTACAAAAATTTTATAGACAAAGCGAAATTAATCATAATAAAAATAAAAATAAATTACTTGATAGTAACTAGATCTTTGTTTATGCTAGATTGTAATGTCTGTATATCAGAACTACTCCAGGTTACACTCGTGTCATCGGCAAATAAAGTAATGCTTCCACTTATTTTTAAGTCTGTGATATCGTTGATGAATAATAAAAATAAAATTGGACCTAACACTGAACCTTGAGGTACGCCACTGCTAATTGGCAGATTTGAAGAATCAGCACCATTAGCACGTACCTGCTGATTTCTATTTTCTAAGTAAGTTTTAAACCATTGCAAAGGAGAACCCCGTACGCCATAAATTTGTAGTTTCTTAATTAAGATTTCATGATTAACACAATCAAAGGCCTTTGCAAAGTCACAAAATACTGAAGTTGTGAAAAGTTTATCATTAAGTGATGTATATATTTCATTAAGAACGGAAAACATTGCGTCACTAGTGCATTTTTTAGGAAGGAAACCATATTGATGAGGTGTTATGATGTTTTGTTTGAAAAGAAAGGGCAGTAGGCGATTTTTCATTAGCCTTTCTATTATCTTCGATAAGGTAGGTAATAGAGCAATAGGTCTATAGTTACAAGTTTCGGTTTTGTCGCCGCCTTTATGAAGTGGGATTATTATAGCTGTTTTTAGACAGCTCGGAAAGATACCAGATTCGAAGGATTCATTAATCAGCGAAGTTAAAATGTTAATTACTACATCAGGTATATTTGAAAATATTTTAGTGGACAAGCCATCATTTCCACAGGAAGATTTATTTTGAATGCTGTTTATGGTTTGCACTAGTTCGTGCTTATCTACTGGCCCTAGGAAGAAACTATTAGTGACCCTTTTAGTAGGTAGGAGGAAGGAGAGAGCATCCTGGCCCGGAGCTATATTAGAGCTGATATTCTTACTTACATTAACAAAATAATTGTTTAGTTCATCAGGACTAGGATTAACAGTGTTTGAAGAACGGGTTTTATTTCTTAAGTCATTTATAATAGACCAGGTTTCTTTGGAAGAGTTTTTAGCTCTTGAGATGCGATTTTTATAATAGTTTTTCTTAGTAGATTTGATAATTTTCCGATACAGTATTCTGTAGTTGTTGATATAATTTAATATTAGGGGGTTATCTGAGAATTTTTTAATATACATAAGTGACCTCATATTTTTTGAAGAAATTTTTATTCCTTTAGTTGTCCAAGGTTTATGACGTTTAGTTTTAATGGGGCGAAGGGGAAATGCTGTATTGAAACACTTAATAATTTTATTTAGGAAGTCCAAGAATTTAGAGTTAATATCTTCAGAAAGACCATTCCAATTGGTAGCTAGACACAAGTTATAAAATTTTTCAAAATTACGCTGAGAGAAAATTCTACCCAACAGACTGACTTTTTTTGGGGCTGCGCGTGGTACCGCAAAATTGGCAAAAACTGCTTCATGGTCCGAAAGACCTGAGCTAATTACTTGGTGTTCAACATCAGCGGGTTTAAAATCGGAGACTACGTAATCTATAATTGTTGATGATGTTTTGGTGATTCTAGTTGGCGAATCTACGTGCATAGTGAGTCTGAATGATTCAAAAATATTTGTCAAGGACTTTTGAGTAGCACATACATTAGCAAAGTCAATATTTAAATCGCCGCATAAAATTTTCCTACTTTTTATAGGCAATGCGTCAAGTAAATTAAGAAGATTCTCGAGAAAAAAAAAATAAAAAACCCTTTCATTTGAGCTAAGTTTGATTACCCCTTTCCATTTAATTTTTTTCATTGCGATGACGTCCCTGCTTCTGTGATGACGTCACAGATACTCTGTATACCTCAGATGAAATTACTGTAGGTCCCAAAAAGATTACCCAATTTTCAAAAAAATCTATTCGTTAGTTCCTGAGTTATAGCCTGTAAAAAAAATCTTGGGACACCCTGTATAGGAAAACGTGAATGTCTGAGAAATTATACAATAAAATATCCGAGGGATGCGAAATTCATTACAAATTAGTCGTTATTTCCATTTACCTCCTTTTAATGTACCAATCTGAAACAACAAACAAGCTGTGTCTTTATTTGCCTCACGCGTCACACGAAAATTTTTCGTTAGGTGCTGAATGGGGGAATGGTTTAATTCCAAATAAGAATAATGGGCAATTTAAGTTAATTAGATTCATAACAATTTAATAAGAGTAACCTTGTTTCGCGAAGTTACGTATTTTTGAACAGGCCTGGCTTTTCCAACTTTTTTAAAATAAGAAAATAAGCATATCATAATATTAAGTCAGAAGGTTCTAAATTCTTGAACAAGTTTTCTTCCGAATTTACTAATGAAAATGTTTGCAATAAACGACGATAAGTAATTCTTTCGTGTTGTTTGTAATATTTGTTTTGTTTAGTAAAAATCCAATGCCTCTGATAACTCTCTTCATATTCAAAACAATGTTCGTAAATGGTAACTCACCAAAAAACTATTTGGGCTGAATTCGGACCTGTAAACACGGCTACTTTATATTCGAAATACTAGACTGTGACGTTTTTGATTAAGTTTGGGATACGAAACAAGGTAAGCAATAATTTATTTTAAGATGTGAGCGAAAGCTCGCGAAATACATCAGACTGATGTCTCATAAAAAATATATGACCAACCGGGGATTAAATTTTAATTTTTCGGCCTTAAAATGGAACGGTTATATACGGAGATGCCGAAAGAAAATTTTTTATCTGAGGAGTGAAAGAATTTGATGTGAATAAAAAATAATTTCGTTATAGATGTCTCACTGTATTTTTTGAATATGTTTAAATTCATAAAAAAACTAAGAGTTTTATATAGAAACATTTAAAATTTGTCTTTATCAAATGCAGTTATTGCCATTATGCCTCTTAACCTAATAAAGGAAACCATACACTACAACATTCGAATATTAAGTATGAATAATGATAAAATAAATCACATTTTAAAATAAAATGTTGTTTTTATAGCCAATTTAAGACATTTTCTTTAGGGGTATCCAAAAGGCAATAATTTATTTCCAGAAATATAACCAGTGAAACAGTACATGCGAATTTTATTTGACAAGTAGAAAAATTTTAAATTCCTCGAGAGCGATAATTTTAACCTACCCTTTGATTTATTTTAGATGAGAAAAGTGTAAAAATGGAGGAAAACTGAGGCGGCGATGGCGTGAGGATGAAATGTCGATTGGGCGTTTACTTATCGTGTTACAAATTGCACCAGATTTTCTTGAGTGATAGGGATATCGATTGTGAGATTTTGTTTTTCGAGGGTTTGTCGATTTTTATCTGATCTGTTCTACAAGTATTACGTAATTTAGATTCGAACGATAAAGGATCAGTAACACAACTTTGAAAAAGGATGTTTTGATTTTCACTCCAAAATATAAAAATTTAGCCTTATATGGAGTGTTGTAATATTTTAACTTTGCCAGTTTCTCCTGTCTCTCCCGACTATATAATATATAACCTACGAGGGTTTCAGCAACGAATGTGGTGCTTATTTTACGGACAGGGGTAAGGATGATTTACTGGACCTGTAAAAACCTCCCTATTTCCATATATTCTGTTAGTTATTTTATCAGTTTTGTCAGTTTATCTCCACTTACAATGTAAGCGGTTGTTTAAGATGTTTTACGGACGAAATTCAGTGGCGTATTATGATAATTTTCTGTACTTTAGCATTCGAGCTCTCCACATAGACCCTTTATCATCGAAGAAATCAAACGAACTACCAACTAATCTTTAAAACATTGGTCCGACGAAATACTTGGCTTGTCTGGAGGGTACATAATTTCCCTAACAAATAATATGTAGGTAGGGATATTTTACGCTCCAGAAACACTATTGTGAGAAATCTATCAAGAAAACTTAAACCTAAACTTATTAGAAACTGCTGGCTGCTTAGATTCTCCACATAATCATTTTTAAAAACTAACACGTAGAGAAATAAAAATGAATTCATCAAAAATCCATTATGAAATCTTTTGACTTTTTCCGTTGCACTTTCACGATTTTCTTCCGAAATTGCCTCAGAATAAAACAACTGCTGGCATATATCTTTTCAGTTGAATCGGTTTTAATGTTTTTGCTCAAACATGTTGTAGAATATTTTAATAAAATTATAATAGAGGGTAATTTTATTTTATAATATCGTATGTGGCACCGATAAATTCTATATAATGGTCTAACGGAGCGGTGGATCGATTGGACAAGCTTCGTGAAGGAAGCAGTTACAGATGAAAAGGAAAATTGTTCAATAGCTTTAAATCAAATTTTCTAAACAAAAAATAGCTAAAAAAAACATTATTGTGACTTGCTTTTGCCGAAAGTATATAAGTTTCCAAGATATCTGGCTTACTACGTTTAGAAAGGGGTAGTAACGACTTAATTCAGTTTTCAAATCTCCTCAGAATTAGTTTCTTACAGCTTTTAGGCAGCCAATAGCGTTATTTTCTTTTATTATTTTTAACTTCATGTCCTTATTATCTAACTAATAATCCTTGTATATTTTTTATTAGCCAGCAGTTGGCATTAACGTATATGCTGGTAAAGATCGACCAATCTAAATTTGCAATCACAGCCAACTAGGATATCCGCTTTACCACTTACAACTGCTGGCAATCTGCCGACAGGCGGCGGTGTGAAGCCGTTATCCGGATGTTGGAATCCAATAAACAAATGACTATATGCACTGCACGAAATAGTCGATAACATTCCATTATTCATTTGTTATTCCTGATCACCACCTAGTGCATCTCATCTTGTCTCCAACTGACGTTTATTTAGGTTCATATACGGGATGATCCGAATTTAATTTTTCTGTTTTAATAGTAGCGATCACCGAGTCGTTTTTCTATTAATTAATAACTTGATTGGTTTTCAACATGCGCGGTGTCATTATCAATTTATTTTTTAACGAATTAGCATGCTTGTTTTTATAACTCCACCAATTTAAAACTATTAGATGTAGAAATTTAAAATTTTAAAAAAAAGTAAACATGTTTATGTTGAAGATATTTAGAAATGTTTTATTTTTTTAAAATATTTAATGCCCATCCATGTAAGGTGGTTACAAGGTACACGGTAAACGTGTTTAATCTGTAAGCCTCGTATACAACAATGTCGTTTTCCCCGTTCAAATCGAACCAATAATAGCAGAGATATTAGCTAAGGACCTTTTGGTACCGTCACTGCGTATGATTTTTGTTTACATATTTAATCTATGCGTCTCGTGCATTACTATGCCGTTTTCTCCGTTCAAATCGGCCCAATATTAGCTAAGGCCCTTCTGTCACTGCGCATGTTTTTTGTTTACGTACTGTACCCACCTTGCGTCTAGTTTACATTGAGTTGAGTTAGATCCCTCGTTGCTTATCTACTGAAATGTTCTTTGAAACAGATAATAATAATAATAATATGGTCACCTTGTATTGATTGTGTCTGTTACATATACATATTCTAATGTAGGTGGATAGTCTCTGACATATGAAAATGCAGATGTAATATCTCATTAATATTCATTGATTATTTAGCTTAGTATTAACTGTAGTAGTAGTTAACTAGCAACTGATATTGTTGACTAGTTTGACTCACAATGAAAGCATTAAATAATATGTCTTGATCATGTATCTGCTGGCTATTCTAAAGATTAATTAAATCTAGATGCAGTGTAGCAAAAAGATAAAGGAAACAGGTCGTAAATGTAAAATTACTGTTCATCTTCACTATCACACTTCGATTACCTTATTTCGATTAAATGGAAATTGTTAGTGTTCTCATGACAGTTGTCTCAGACGTGTTTCTATAAAAAAGGTGAGTTATAGAGATATGCAAATATTATTTGAACGAGTACATGTTTCAAATAAAGTTTATTCAACGAAACTAAAACTAATATTCGTGTACGTGAATACTATAGTGACGTAGTAGCGAAATTTTTGTTTGTACTTTACGCTGTAAATCTGCAGTAAACATACAATGAAAGTCAAACAGTAAGTTGTCAAATGTTTATTCCGGAAATGGACAATTTGCTTTCACGGTTTCGTTTACGCTTGTACTGACTTGACACTCGAAAAGCTCGAATCGTTGAAAAGTTTTAGACGCTTTCAGTTCTCCGTTGTTGTTTTTGTAAGTTACATATGTTGCCAGAAAGATACACATCTGGACGGCGAGGATGGAATATGGTGTAGGAGATTAAATAACAATTTTTAAAGTTTTAAAATTTCTAGAAAAGATGTTTTCTTGAAGTTCGTATTTTAATAACTTGGTTGGATGTCAATAGACAGAATAAAACTCAATAAATAGCGTGTTGAAAACATATGTCCAACTTTACATTTTTTTGGCGATTCTTCTGGCTATTATATTCCTGCTACTATAAATTGTAGACTTGACCCCGTTTTCCAGGTTTGTCTCGAATATACCCTGGACTTTCATGCCTCAAACCGTTAAATATTTGAGCAGTCCTCCAGGTCGTTTGCTCCAGTTTTTGCCTACGGCTATAAACTTGTAGTCGAAATAATTCAATAACTTTAAAGGCATATGCTTTCGACAGGTAAAGTCCGATGCTCTTTTTTGTTTAAAAGGTCCTTCTGGTCAACTAACGAAAACAAACTAGTGCGGAAGAGGATGATAAACATCCAGGGTTACCTCCCACCCAAGCTACTACTTGCCAGACAGTTTTATTCTAAATGAATTAGAAATATTCACTTGTAATCTCCCAAGTGCTTCGAAATTTTTTTCGAGTCCCATAAATGTCGAGGGATAATTTTGAAAACATTCATGGACGAGAAAAAATTTCCGGGATTAATCCAAGCAAGTGGGGGATTCAGTAAGAAAATTTCACATCTTGCCCAACTGACCGATAGGATTATGTTGACCCTTTTTCAGCAACGGATTGTAGAAGGTATTTTTGCCCAACTGAATGGTCTCCATGGTAACGATACAAAATGAAAGCTTTTAATTGGTCGAAAATGTTAGGTGTGGAATTTTCTGTTATCTGACAGCTGTCAAGCCAGCGAAATTCAGGTTGTCGTCATAGCAACCTATCAAAATCAAGGCATCTGATTGGCGTATAAAAATTTTTTATTTTAGTAACTACACATTTTATGATTTTGATTTAATTCTGAAGTGTCAGTTTTCCATATATTTACGGATGCTTTTAACACCCGACATCTTTGCAAAATTTTCCTGTGTTCGATGCAGATCTCAATATATATGTTTTATGTGTTAGAAAAATATTGCATATTTGCAACATAGTTGGAGAGAGCTACATAAAACTGATTTATCCGTTGGTCGCTTTTATCTTAAATTGTATCCAAAAATTTATGATTCCACGTAAAAGCTCGATATTTTTTGATATCGGAATATACAGATACTTTAAACACAAAGTAAATCTAAAATAAATTTCTTGTTTTTTAAGAAATTTTTACCTTTTTATATCAATTGTGCGTTCGTGATCTAAAATAATTATATGCTCTGTTTAAAAATCATTTTAATTCGAATTTAACATCTCTATACATCAATAAAAACATTTTTTGCCAATTTAGAATGTTCCAAATAAAGAACACCGCCTTGTGCGAGTTTTAAATCTTCAGATCGTATATCTGATGGTGATGGGTTCGAAACTTTCCTCAGTATACTCTTGTCGAAACGATCGTTGTTTCCGATATAAATAAACGAAATATCGGCGTTTCTAAAAACTTCTTTTGACAGGTATCTTAAAGAGTTGTTTCTGAGATTTAAATTGTTTATTTTGGAATTTTCGAAAGCTCCATCTGCGATGTTTTGGAGATCGTTGAGATGCAGGTGAAGCCATTTTACTGATATTTCGGTAAATACATTTTTACTGATTGTTTTAAGATTGTTACTACCCAAGTCTAGTTCTCTCATTTCGGATATACCAAATGCTTCTAGATCGATTTCTGATATTTGATTTTCGTTGAGCCAGATCACTGAAATAATAGTGAAATTTTTATAAAACGAGTAAGGAATTTAATTTATCAGATTCGACATCCTAAGACCGGTTTCTGCCTTTCGGCTTCGTCAGTTAGGCCTTTCGAATCCAATAAATAAAATTCCAAACTCGTACAAGTCAATAGCTATATCCGCTATAAGATAAAATTTTTAGATGTGCTGCCATCTATGATTAGAAGAGAGTATTGACAATTACTAAAAACAAAAAATTCCCGGTGTATTGGGATTGCATACACAATTTGCATTGTGTGTTGCAAAGCTTTTATTTGACTGATTCTAGTCAAAATGTCACTCTCTTCTTTCGTATCCCTTTCAGAGATTAATACAAAGTTAGAAAACGAGTAAGGAATTTAATTTATCAGATTTGACATCCTAAGACCGGTTTCTGCCTTTCGGCTTCGTCAGTTAGGCCTTTCGAATCCAATAAATAAAATTCCAAACTCGTACAAGTCAATAGCTATATCCGCTATAAGATAAAATTTTTAGATGTGCTGCCATCTATGATTAGAAGAGAGTATTGACAATTACTAAAAACAAAAAATTCCCGGTGTATTGGGATTGCATACACAATTTGCATTGTGTGTTGCAAAGCTTTTATTTGACTGATTCTAGTCAAAATGTCACTCTCTTCTTTCGTATCCCTTTCAGAGATTAATACAAAGTTAGAAAACGAGTAAGGAATTTAATTTATCAGATTTGACATCCTAAGACCGGTTTCTGCCTTTCGGCTTCGTCAGTTAGGCCTTTCGAATCCAATAAATAAAATTCCAAACTCGTACAAGTCAATAGCTATATCCGCTATAAGATAAAATTTTTAGATGTGCTGCCATCTATGATTAGAAGAGAGTATTGACAATTACTAAAAACAAAAAATTCCCGGTGTATTGGGATTGCATACACAATTTGCTTTGTGTGTTGCAAAGCTTTTATTTGACTGATTCTAGTCAAAATGTCACTCTCTTCTTTCGTATCCCTTTCAGAGATTAATACAAAGTTAGAAAACGAGTAAGGAATTTAATTTATCAGATTCGACATCCTAAGACCGGTTTATGCCTTTCGGCTTCGTCAGTTAGGCTTTTCGAATCCAATAAATAAAATTCCAAACTCGTACAAGTCAATAGCTATATCCGCTATAAGATAAAATTTTTAGATGTGCTGCCATCTATGATTAGAAGAGAGTATTGACAATTACTAAAAACAAAAAATTCCCGGTGTATTGGGATTGCATACACAATTTGCATTGTGTGTTGCAAAGCTTTTATTTGACTGATTCTAGTCAAAATGTCACTCTCTTCTTTCGTATCCCTTTCAGAGATTAATTAATACAAAGTTAGAAAACGAGTAAGAGTAAGGAATTTAATTTATCAGATTCGACATCCTAAGACCGGTTTCTGCCTTTCGGCTTCGTCAGTTAGGCTTTTCGAATCCAATAAATAAAATTCCATTGACTTGTAAGAGTTTGGAATTTTATTTATTGGATTCGAGAAGCCCAACTGACGAAGCCGAAAGGCAGAAACCGGTCTTAGGATGTCGAATCTGATAAATTAAATTCCTTACTCGTTTTCTAAGTTTGTATTAATCTCTGAAAGGGATACGAAAGAAGAGAGTGACATTTTGACTAGAATCAGTCAAATAAAAGCTTTGCAACACACAATGCAAATTGTGTATGCAACCCCAATACACCGGGAATTTTTTGCTTTTAGTAATTGTCAATACTCTCTTCTAATCATAGATGGCAGCACATCTGAAAAGTGAAATTTTTATTATCATCACATATTTCCTACTTAGCGATATAGATTAAAACTGACCATTTAACATTGGAAGACCAAAAACTCCTTTGGTCACAATTTTCAGTTTGTTATCATTGAGATATAATTCGTTTAATTCGTTCAATCCTTGGAAGCATCCTGGTTCTAGATTGCTAATTGTATTGTGAGATAAATATAATTGTTTGAGATTTCTCAGGCCATTGAAAGTATTTGTTTCTATCGTTTTTAATTTGTTTCGCTGTAGCCATAAAATTTCTAAATTATTCAAACTTTCGAAAACTTCGGGTTCTATTTCATGGATATTGTTTACTCCTAAATTCAGCAGTCGAAGTTTCGATAAAGTGTCTGAAATAAAATCATCTAAATGTTCTACATTATTTACCAATAAACACATATTTACCAAAAATTCCGGATTGAAGCTTTTCAATTTTATTATCTTCCAATGTTAAAATAGACAAATTTTTCATATTTTTAAAAGCCTCAGTCTCGATTTTTTCTATATCATTCTCGCTCATATCTAATTCTTCCAATTTTGACATGTTTGAAAACACTCCAGTTTTGATCAATCTGATGTCATTTACGGCTAGGCTAATTTTTTTTAACATTTCCATGTCTGAAATTTTTTTTTATATTTATTTTG
Organism: Crepidodera aurea; assembly: GCA_949320105.2. Taxonomy (NCBI): domain Eukaryota; kingdom Metazoa; phylum Arthropoda; class Insecta; order Coleoptera; family Chrysomelidae; genus Crepidodera; species Crepidodera aurea. The sequence continues at coordinate 26,278,706 of OX439477.1, forward strand.
ACAATTCCACCTAATTTTATACAAAAAACCAATAAATACGTACCTTGAAAAGCTCCTTCTTCTAAATTTTTGATATTATTACTTTGCAAATTAAGCAGATATACGGGGGCAGAATAAAACATGCCTCGTTCCAATTCAGATAATTTAGTATTGGTAATTGTTAAGTACACCAATTTATCGATACCTTTAAATGCTCCATTTTCAATTTTTTCCAAATCACAGTCATCCAAAGTCAAATCGTGAAGACTCAAATCTGACAAGGAGTTTTCGTACAACACCGGTATCGACTGTCCCTTTATCTTTATAACATCGTAAGATTTATGAAACGCGTTTAAAACACTGGCTAAATTGTTAGTATTTAAAATTTGTTTAGATTCTAAAAACCTGTTTTTGTAATACAAAGATACTTCCACGTTTTTGAAAGTCGTTTTTTCTGTAACGACTTTAAAAATAGTTAAAGATAGTAAAAATAGTTTAAAAATAATCATATTAATTTCGTTTTAACGATTTCATGTACAAACACTGAATGATTAAATTGTTAATGACAACAACGTTCTTGAATTTTATTTTGATATAAGTATTAGAGATAACCTTTATGAACAGTCGTAAGTAGTATGATTTTAAAAATGTAGACTTTAACCTGGAAGAGCTTAAATTTTTTTAAAAGGTAAACGCCCACTTTTTAAAGAAAAATATCATTGTGGAAGAGAAAAAATAATACAAAAAAAACCAAACTGATCGGTATTTAAAAAAAATATTATCTAATTTTTGTATATGTTCTAGAAGGTAGTTTGGTCGCTTAGATGATAAATTTTATTACAAAATAGCAAAATAAGCACGAAGCCTCATAGTCTTATAAAAAACAAAAAGATGAGGATGAACATACAATCCTATTAAGCAGCCAAGTTGACTACGAAATAAGTGTATCTCACTGATTATTTCCCTTGCCTGTCAAATATCAATTTTTAACCAATCACGTGCTTGGAAACTGATTTGACGCAGCCAATCAAAACAAAATAAAGCGACTATTCACCTTTGTTAAAAAGTATTAACAATGAGTAGATTCGGGAGTAAAAATCTTCAAGAAATTGATAATATAATTAAATTAAACGTACCTGCCAAGACAGTAAAGAGCAAAACTAGTATAATTTATACGTACGTACAGAATTTTTTGTGACTCGGGAAATAATCTTATTAAATATAACGCGACCTTGACAAATTAGCTACTATTTTTATTTTATTTATTGCTAAAGAATAACTCCCTCGAGCTAAAGCTCTCGGGAGTTATTCAGATTATTAATGCCAAAATTAAGTCTCGACGAATTGATCCTAAAATAAACTCGAAATTTAGATACAATAAAAATAGTCGGCTATTTGTCAAGGTCTTGGGATATTACTGTCGACTATTTCACGCACTTGTAAAATGAACCAATCAGGAGCTCCAGTCAAGTTTGGCTTATCGATAATTCTGAACTTGACTCTTGATTCTGATTGGCCTATCAAGTTCGGTGTTTTCAGATTTACGAATGTGACAGTTAAACGTCAAATATAAATAACAACGCTAAAAATGAGCAACGCCTGTCGAGACACTAGCTGTTATATTAAAGGCTTCAACATGATAAAAATGAATGGTTCTGATTACAAGGAATGTGTCATAAAGACAATTAATCAAGCTCAAAGCATTCTATATAATAACTGTACCTTTATAATTATAATCGAGAAATATTTAAGTATGTTATGTTAGTACTGATTTAATTCAATATGTATTTTGTTCGATGTCACCGAATTTCAGATTTTTTACCTTTTACTTTGTTTGTGAAATAGTCTAATAAAATTCCACTCGTGATTGAATTTATCTCATAAGTCTGTCTCTTATTTCATAACTCAACAGAGTTGCTTGAAGAAAACACCACTCGTCCTGCGGACTCGTGGTGTTTTCAAGCAACTCAGTTTCGTTATGAAATGAATCGACAGACTTATCGCGAAAATTCAACAATGGCGGATTTAGCTTTTTTTATGGGGGGGGGGGTAAAACTTACCAAGTAGTCCAAGAAAGCTAGTAAATTTTTTTGTAATATCGAGCAGTAACTAGTAACTGATCAGATCGACTTAAATTTTTTTGCAAATTGCTAGTAAAGGTGTCCAGAAGTAGAAAACTTTCGTTAGTTGCGTTTTGAGTGGTGGCAGGTGGGGGTGTGAAAAAAAAGAAAAAAAAATTCGTAATTGATAAATTACCTTTTTTAATGTATTAATGTTCCCTCCCGAGTTATAGTGCGCAGAAAAATACGATATTCACCACAATATTCGTACATTTCTAAAAAAAAAATGTATTTTTTGCCCGTAACTTCTTAAATAATGTAGAATAATCCATTTTAAAGCTTAGGATATCGCCGAAATATCATGTTATGACAAACTTTTTCATTGGAATGACCGTTTTTTCAATATTTGACCCGAAAAAATGACATTGACGGTTATAAACGCAAAGATAAAAAAAATGGTAATTATTCGGAAGAACATTTGCTCAAAGCCTTGTCTCTTTAATTTTTTTTTTCAAAAATCAATACTTTTCACGGTATTGACCAAAAATTGAAAATGTCATAAAAAACAAAAATTTAGCTCAACTTTAACAGACCAAAACTTAAAAAATAATTATCCATAGGGCTAAAAATTACTAATTGTAAAAATTGTAAAAACATATGTTACGACTTTCTGCAAAAGGATTTTTTTGTCAAATACCACAGTCTAGATAGCGATAAAAAAATAGCGTAAAAAAATTGAAAAAACTTTATTTTGTCCATAACTTTTTTTCTGCTTATGTTAAACGGTTCTGGGTGCTCTTAAAATGTTCCCAATGTTGTTCTCTCATTAAGATGTTATATACATTTTTTTGTGGAAATTATATTTTTTCAGATATTTACGCTAGAACAGCGGTTCTCAAACTTTTCAAATTTTGTACCACATAAATATGAAACAAAAATATATGTACCACCATAAAAGCATTTCGCCGTTAAAAATCAATGTGTCGCGAAATTGTTCGAAGTTTTTGGAAAAGTCGTTATTTCAATATTAAAGCTAGAGCCGTTAAAGTCAAAAACTTGAAGAAAAATATATGTGTTTCTGAAAACAAAATGTTAAATGTTAAATTGTACCACTAAACATTGTAATGTACCACCAGCGGTACATGTACCACAGTTTGAGAACCCCTGCGCTAGAACGATCCAGTTTCTTAAAACACCCATTTTTCAATTGCCAGATCTTCCCTCGTATTAATCGTAGAAAAATAAAAAAAATTATTTTAATTGTTAGCTCAAGGCCATAAAATTAGTTCATATAAATTTTTACGTAATAATATCAGATTTTATTTTATTTTATTTATTTAAAAAACTAGAAATGTACGATTTTTATGGTGAAAATCGTAATTTTTACGCCCTATAACTCGGGATGGGTTTATTCTCATGAAAAATTTTATTTAACATTAATTCATTAACAAATAATAATTTATCGATTGCGCAAGTTTATTTTCTTTTTTCCCTCACTTTTTGATGAAAAAAACGCCACTATCGAAAGTTTTCTACTTCTGAACTAAACACCTTTCCTAACAATTTGCAATAAATTTCAAGTCGATCTGTTTAAAAAAAAAACTTTATTAATACTAAATTATAATCACAAGGAGACTAGGAAAGTACTTAGAAATGGTTAAAACAAAAAAAAACACTTTTAAAATGCTACTAGTAAAATAAGGAAGCTGCATTCATTTTTTTTAACGCGTTATAAGAAGCACCACTTTCTTTATGATGTAAAACAGTTTTGTGTGTATTATGTTTTATAAATTTTTTTATAAATTACAATCATGGGGGGGGGGTTTAATTACCCCCTGTACCCCACCCCCCGTAAATCCGCCCTTGAAATTCAATCACTTGTGGTATTACTGTTGAAAAGTTGTACTACTACTTGATATTTGACTTTAAGCTTGCGGCAAAAACTTAAGATCAAATATAAGTTAAGAAGTGTCATATCATCATCAGAGTTACTACGAGTTAACCTCCGATCATTTTGTTGATTATTATTATCCTGATTTACGTTATTATTAGCAGGATTATTGTAATATTGTCTATTGCCGTTGAAATTCCTATTATTATTATGATTGTTACTAAAATTTTTGGTTGTTTCTTCTTTGATTTTGATTGTTATTATTATAATAATTGCTAGTAATAGTATTTTGTTGATAGTTAAAATTTGCATTATTATAATTTCTAAATTTCTATTGTTATTATTTCTGTTTTTTTCGGACTCCTGAAGGATTGGTAAGATGTTCCTTGTTTAACTATAAAAAAAGTCCCTCATTTAATGGTCACTTTGAGTGTCAACGGTTGTTTTTCCAGCACAGATTGTTTGATACACTTTCCAATAAGCATACTTTTGTATCATCCACTTTTATTGGAAAGTGCTGTCTCCTTCTTTCCGATTGTTTTTCCAGAGCTGTGTCCCCGGTCAGTCTCGATTGTCGAGCTACTTTTATTGGAATATTTTGCCTTCTACGATTTAGACCTTATTTTTTTTAATTGTAATTCAATATTTGAAGTAAATAAGTATAAAAACATATGCAAGAAAATACATATCGGAATCGTTAAGTAATTTTTAATAGCAATATCTCTTTCCTTTTCTCAAATATTGTACAATTTAAAAATAATACTAAATTTTGTCTGAAAGAATATCAAAATTTCTTCCCAAAAATTCAGTCGGTTACGGTTTTTCCAAAAATATGACCTCTGATCAAACTATGACCAAATTTACTATTTTCAGATTAAAAAGCAACTATATAAGTGTCAAAAAAGGTAGCAAATAAAATCATTCCCTATATATATTATTTATGGGCCTATAAGGAGTTTTATATCCTTTGTGGGACTTTGAGTCTTCTAAACTTATTCTATTAACAAAAAAAATAGAGAAACAGGAGCAATCTATAAAGCAATTAATCTGATTTAATAGAGCACCTGATACTTGAAAGTATGCGAGTGTGTGTGTGTGTGTGTGATATAACCCAGATTGGAGGAACATCACTTAATCAGTGTCAAATTTGAGACAAACAAAATCCAAGTAAATCACCCCTACGAATAAGCAGCGGCGTACGAAATAGGTTAATGTTGAATCTAAAAATATTGTCTCAATAATAAAATCTAGGAAAACAAAAATTGAAAAAAATGTATAAAAAGTATAATTTTGTGCAGCCCCCACAGCCCCCCCCCCCTTTAGGTCAGGTTATGTGTTTCTTTTAATTTAAAGAAAGAACTCAAAATTACAAGAAGCAAAGAAACATAGAAAATAAAGTAAAGTAAATAATATAGCGCTATTGCTAAATTTTGGGGAAAGAAACATTATGTCCCCAACATTCAGTTTGCTGTGGGGAACATTTCAAGTCATAGTGCAGCTGTTTTTAGCAGTGAAGTTGCCCTGTGGCAAAACAAATGGTTAAATCAGCAACGAAAGACAAAAAATGAAGAAATTCCAGAAACAGGCATTGAAACTCTCATCAAGTGTGACAAAGAGGTTTATCCTGCAATACACAAACTAATGAAGATTTTTGCAACTCTGCCGGTTAGCACAGCTACTGCCGAGAGGTCCTTTTCAACCATTTGAAGGTTGAAGGGCAGACCGCATGCTAGTTGGTCATTTATGACCTTACAATATTTCTGGTTTTACTTTACAGACTGGTGAAACGTAACATGCAATGTAACACTTGATGAGTGCTCGGACCATGTTAATTATGTTACGTTTCTCCTGTAATATGCAATGTAACATTTGATAAGTGCTCGAACAATGTTACGTTTCTCCTGCAACGTACAATGTACATTTGATGAATGTTTGGACAATGTTACATTACATGTTACGTTTCTCCTGTAACCTTTGATGAGTACTCGGACCATGTTACGTTTCTTCTGTAACATACAATGTAACATTTGATGAGTGCTCGGATAATGTTACGTTTCACTTATCTGTAAGCATCTTAAAGTAAATGGAGCTATGAATATTTTTTATCGTTCCTAACCGATTTCACACCAGAATTTTAGGGATTTGAATAGTTCTTTTCGGAACGCCTCTGGTTGTGTGATCTTCGTCACAAGGGTAAAGGGATTGTTTGCAAAGCATCCGTGCCCTGTCCGGGACCAAATTAGCTATCTCGGCAATTCTGCGTAGAAAACTAACGTATTTGCATTTTCCATCTATTTTCGTTTTGATTTGGTGTCAAAAATTTAATGGGATAAACAGGATGATCCCGATGATGCTAAGTGCTACTCAAATCGTTTGATTTCTTGATATTTTATTTTAAAAAAAGTCGCTAATTATAAATTGCAAATCACTATAGTGACAAAAAACCACACACTGTGATTTATATTTTCATTTAGCGTCAAAGCAAAAAAGGAATTGGGCCGTTACTCCGAATATCGTAAATAAGTTTTTGTTGAGGGAAAAAGTTGATGGTGCCTATTTAGAGTTCAGAAGTTCAGCCTTGGAAAACCATTATTTTCGGGAAAGTTCGCTACGCATTGACGCTTTTTGTCGCATTACTCCAAAAAAAAACACAAATGTGTTTTTTAATAGAATAAACCAAAATAAATAAAATACTTATAAAATAAAATTTAATATCATTTTATATCCAAAATCACAGATTCGCTCGAACGATCAATATAATTGCCGTTCGATTTCGATTGAAAAAGATTCGAAACGTTATTGAAAGCTCTTTCGTTGATCCCGTCATTTTTCAAAACGGAAATATATGTCACTTTGACGTTGTCAAAAACGCCATGTTCGATTGATTTCAGTTTGTTTCCGTCCAGATCGATCGATCGGATGGTTGAATTTTCAAAAGCTCCATCTTCGATTTGATCGATTTTGTTGTCTTTTATGTTTAGATGGTCCATTTGCATGTTGGAAAAGGTACCGCGTTGGATTTTGGTTATTTCGTTTTGTTGGAGGTACAGCGTTTTGATTTGGGATGATTTCAGTGCCGATGGTTCTATTGCTTGTATTTTGTTATTGTTCAGTTTTAATTCTGAAAAATAAATAGAAAAAATTACAAAAAAATGCAAGTTAAAGGTTAAAAAATAAATACTTTCAAATATGGATCCGTTGAATACTCCTTCTGGGATATTATTAATCCTGTTGTAGCTTAAATCCAAATAAAGCATATTTAAACCATGTCGAACTGTTCCTTTTAAAGTAACAATTTCGTTATCAGTAACATTAACTTTTGCGATGCTTTTCAATCCATCCAGCATTTCTAAATCGAAAGTCTTCAGTTTGTTGTCGTGAAGCCATAACACTCTTAAACTATCCAAATTTTCTAAATATATATTTTCCAAACCATTCGTTTCCAATAGCAACACAACCAGCAATGGAAGATTTACTGAAATTAACGATACAATCTTTAACAGCTTGGTATTCCTGGAGGCTGTGGTAGAGTGTTAGATTTCACCCTGTATGTTACTAACAACTTTTGTATCATTTCCAATTTTTGCCAACAAACTTAATGTCAGTTCTATTCTACGTACAGGGTGTTTTAAGAAGAAATACGCATACTTTAAGGGTGGCTAGACAGATGTTAATGTTTTATTTTATGTCACATTTGATTTTATGGTGAATATATTTATCATAAAGTTTTATACAGGGTAATCCTTCGATGTCAGAACTTTGGCCCACCCTGTATAATAAGCCAGTATTTGATCCCTATCATAGTAGCTTTTCTCCTGTTGCCACATCTTCCATAAAAGTTTCTAGACGATGATTACCAAAAACTATCCATTGGTAATTTCGTACAATTTTTATTTTGGTTTTATAATTTTTTTTTATATTATTGTTTATAAATTATTTATTGATAACCTTTATGACGGCATTTAATTTGATTCGGCGAATTACTAAAATAAGCAACATTTTCAATTCAAATTATAAACAAATTTAAATTCTACAATTATTAAATCTGCAATTCTTAGTAATGAAAATAATCTGATTTATAATATTTATAAATTTACGATAGATAGGAGTTTACATTGTCTTTTACCTAATAATTAAAAATTGTACGTTTTTTTACCTAAATTACCTTTTTGGGTAGATTTTAACGTTATTACGATTTTTAATGCGGGATTTTAATTTGTTTGTTATAAAAAATTGGAAAAACTATTTAATTATTCATTATGTATGCAAAACTGAACCTTTCTAGATTATTTCGTTTCTTCAGAAGACTGTAGAAATACAAACAGACAATTATTTGATAAATACTTACCAAAAGAAGTAGATTCCACTTTTTTAATTTTATTATTATCCAAATCCACCCTATGCAACTTGGGAAGGTTTTCGAAAACTCCTTCTTCGATTATTTCTATTTTATTAAAATCCAATCTCACCGCTAGCAATTCATTCAAATCCTTAAAAGTCCCTTTTTCTAGTATTTGTATTTCGTTGATGCTTAGCACAACGTTCGTCAAATTTTTCATTCCATCGAACGATCCACTTTCTACGTTCTTGATATTGTTGTCATCTAGATAGAGTTTATTGATGTTTAGATCAGTAAAAACTCCTTTTCTTATAGATCCAAGTTTGTTTTCGCCTATAACAAGCGATTCTACTTTTTGTAGACCTTTAAAAGCTCCCGGATTAATTTCCTTCAAATCGGTACCGGATATTATTAATTGACAGAGGTTTATATCTTTGAAAGCCCCCTCGTATACGACAGGTAGTACCTGGTTTTCGATTTTAATTGTATCGTAAACATCGGTATTATATTTCGTTATGACTTGAAGGAGATCGTTCGAATTTATTAATACTTTCTCACTTTTATTTGGAGACTTTTTCGACGCCAGCGTAACTTGTACGTTTTTAAATGTAAGTTCATGTTGAGAAATTGTACCACTAAAACACAAGAAAACACTTAGACAAACGAGTGAATGTTTTAAAGAGATCATCGTCGTCACTGGTAGGTACTCGAGAAAAATCGCTTGAAAAAGCTTCTTGCCTTGTTTCACTTTCCACAGTATCTCACATCTTTCTGACCTTAAGGATCAGACGATATCACTTTTATTCAGTCTGCCGAATGAAACGTCAGAATATGTACAGGGTGTCTATTTTACTGGAGACCACTTTGTTGTCACCGCTATCTAGGAAAATCTTTATGTAGATAAAATTAGTGGGAAGCACTCAATAGTAAATAGATTTCTTCGTTTTAAGTAGAGATTTCGAAAATGTTTATTTTCTTTATCAAGACGAATAACATGAAATTCAGAAAAAATTACATACAAAACGAAACATCAGAGATTATAAAATGTATAAGTATAGATAAATTTATAAAAAATCAATTCAAGGAGAACGAGAAATTTATATGTTTTTTTAATGGATATGCGTATATTGTACTTAGGTCGCTATCTTTTTCTATTACATGTTCAGCAAGGCGACAAGATCTCACATTCCTTCTACAGTCCCTTTTATGAGATGTTATTCTATCTTTAAGCGTTCTACTTGTTTGACCAATGTATACTTCATCACAGCTGCTGCATGGGATTTTATAGATTATATTTGATTTATTTTTGACTGGTATAGGTGTTTTCAATTTAGAATGTATTTGTGAAATAGTTTTTAAATTGGTTTTAGCTATTTTAATGTTGTCTTCATTTTTGAACAAATGTATAAGTTTTGATGTCAAACCATGGTAAAGATTTAAAAACTGAAATTTGGTCAGTTTTTGGTGGATGGTTTGAATTTGAAACAGAAATAGAGGTACTAAATAGAATTTTTCGCCTACCATGTCCGAAAATGAATCATATCAACCCTAAAAATCAGACCGAAAGTAACATTTCCGGGCCTTGGACCCCAAAAATCAAAAAGAACATGATTTTCACTATCAACTCGCCTTTGACTTTGACATTTCACATACATTTTCATTAAACGTCAGTGTAGAATCAAGAGAATTAAACTTTAAAATAAAAATACGTTCTGATCAAGGGCGGATTTACGGGGGGGGATACTGGGGGTAATTACCCCCCCCCCCCATGATTATGATTTATAAAAAAAATTTTATAAAACATAATACACACAAAAGTGTTTTACATAATAAAGAAAGTGGTGCTTCTTATAACGCGATAAAAAAAAATGTATGTAGTTTCCTTATTTTACTAGACTTTTAATAGTAGCAGTCTAAAAGTGTTTTTTTTATTTTAACCATTCCTAAGTACTTTCCTAGTCTCTTTTTTTATAATTTAGTATTAATAAAGTTTTTTTTTAAACATGTTGTCTTTAGTCCAAGAAATGAAGTAAAATCATTGAGCAGAAACAGATCGACTTGAAATTTTTTGCAAATTGTTAGGAAAACTTTCGATAGTGGCGATTTTTTCATCAAAAACTGCAGTAAAAAAGAAAATAAACTTGCGCAATCGATAAATTATCCTTTGTTAATGAATTAATGTTAAATACAATTTTTCATGAAAATAAAAACCCTCCCGAGGTATAGGGCGTAGAAAATTACGAGGTTTACCATAAAAATCGTACATTTCTAAAAGTTTTTTAAATATAACCGAAAATCTGATATTATTACGTAAAAATTTATATGAACTAATTTTATGGCCTTGAGCTAACAATTAAAATAATTTTTTTTATTTTTCTACGATTAATACGAAGGAAGATTTGGCAATTGAAAAATGGGTGTTTTAAGAAACTGGATCGACCACTGGTGGTACATTACAATGTTTTAGTGGTACAATTTAACATTTACCATTTTGTTTTCAGAAACACATATATTTTTCTTCAAGTTTTTGACTTTAACGGCTCTAGCTTTAATATTGAAATGACGACTTTTCCAAAAACTTGGAACAATTTCGCGTACATATATTTTTGTTTTATATTTATGTGGTACAAAATTTGAAAAGTTTGAGAACCGCTGTTCTAGCGTAAATATCTGAAAAAATATAATTTCCACAAAAAAAATGTATATAACATCTTAATGAGAGAACAACATTGGGAACATTTTAAGAGCATCCAGAATCATTTAACTTAAGCAGAAAAAAAGTTATGGACAAAATAAGTTTTTTTAATTTTTTTTTACGCCATTTTTTTAGCACCATCTAGACTGTGGTATTTGAAAAAAAATCCTTTTGCAGAAAAACGTTACATATGTTTATCTACAATTGTCCAGTAATTTTTAGTCCTGTGTCCTGAGTCATTTTTTCAGGTCAAATATTGAAAAAACGGTCATTCCAATGAAAAAGTTTGTCATAACATGATATTTCGGCGATCTGATCAGTCACTAGTTTCTGCTCGATATTACAAAAAAATTTACTAACTTTCTTGGACTTCTTGGTAAGTTTTACCCCTCCCATAAAAAAAAGCTAAATCCGCCCTTGGTTCTGATTCTGCATACTTGTGATTATGTGAATTAGTGAAAATGAATAGTAATTCAGGCAGTGATGAAGAATTTACGAATACTCCACCAATACTTTTTTGGTAGACGAAAAACAGTTGTGTCACACATGCAGAAAACGCTTTAGCAGCCCTTAGCTATTAGCTGCCCTCGCTTCGCTTCGCTCGCTCATGCTAATAGCCTCGGGCTGCTAAAGCTCATTTTCTGCCCTTGTGACACAATATACTATTTATTCACTAAAAATTTTGGATATGAGTTTTCTAATAAAATGTTTTTAAGTTCTTTTAGACATCATCTCTCAAATATGGATGAGTGACTTTATCCACTCTGTTTTTAAAGTTATTAATTAAATTTATTTTGATTTTCATGGGATGGTTTGAATGAAAATTTAGGAACCGATTACTATTAATTTTTTGTACCATCTAGTAATGATTTTATTGTCGTTCGTTCTTATTAGTTTTAAATCCTGGAATGGAACAGAATTATCAGTTTCTTTTTCAACAGTAAACTGAATATTTGGATCGAAACTGTTAAAAATATTTAAAGTTTCATCGATACAGTTTCCCGGTACAGAGAGGATAAGATCATCTGCATATCTCTTGAGGAAAGGAATTTCGAATGTGATTTTATTTGTGCAATATTCTAGGAGTCCATCTAAAGTCTACAAAACGTAGTTATATTAAATTTTTATTTGCATTTTAGGTAAGTTGTAATGCTTTTATTTTTTTAGCATCTTCTCCTCTTTTACAATTTCGTGTGTATTTTTAATTATATCATCGAGAAATTTGTATTTATTTATTTTTTTGAGCATATTTAATATTAATTTAAAAACTAAATAAAACTGTTAATAAATTCTTTCAATTATATCGATATAAAAAAAAATTTCGTTTTCTGACTCCGAATGTCTAGATTTTTAATAATTAAATTAAACATTTAAAAAATAAAAAACAGTTTAGTCAGGAAAATTAGTATCATATTTTGAATTTGAGTTGGGACACCCCGTACGTTCATCACATATACATTAAGTGATCGACAATCGGCTACTATAAATATTTAGTAAGTTCAAAAAAATAATTTATTGATATTAGATTCAATAATACTTTTATCTCGTTGAAAAACCAATTATGATCATCGAATTTTTTGAGATTATGAAATATGAAAAATTTCACAATATTTCGTTCTTACTAATAAAAAAAAATTGTATATTTTTTTAAGTAAATAAATAAATACCAGTTTATAATTATTGATGTGATAAATTCATAAGTTCAATCTAAATGTTATGTCAACAAATTTTTTCTCTTCTTAGAATTACGAGAAAAATTGCGATGTTGATATTAATTTTAGTGGTACAACATCATTTTTCTTTTTTTTTGCAAAAAAACATTGAAGAAAAAAGTTTTTTTATAGAAATTTCATTTTATTTTATTCAAATTGTTAGTATTGAATATCGAGTATGGAATTTATTTGAATCTAGATCCCAAGACCTGCTTCTGCCATTCAGCTTCTTCAATTGGGCCTTCGAATTATTGCGCATACTTTTTCTCACAGCTTCATGTATCAGTTTACTCATAGATGATGATATTATGAAATTATTTCTATCTAAATTTATTTTCAGCTGTAGAATTTTTCGGATAACCCTCGTATGCAGAACGCAGTGATATTTTTTTTTGGAAAATTTCAATATTGAATATAAATGCGACGTTGAGGTTGGGTTGCCCAGGCGTACGTTGTTCAGGAAACTTTAAAATATGCATAAAGTGCCCCATATATGAAAAGTTTTATCCGCATAAGCGGTGTTTTATATTAATTTTCTTCCAAACATAATACCGCCATTAACAAGTTGACAAAGTTTAGGTAGAAATTTTGTTATTTTAATAATAAAAATAAAAAATTTACTTCATTACCATTATGCTAATACAAAGACCATAATGAAGAGCGAATATATACCAAATTTTTATAGATTCTTGAAAAAGTTTTAATTCTGAATAAATTTTGAAACAGTGAGCTAGTTTTTTTATTTTTTATTGTACCATGTGCGAATTATTTAATTTATCTTTCATGTACTCAATGCAAGTTGTCAAAACTCTGATAGATTAACATTTGCGTTCTTTTTTTTAAATTATAGTTTTTGAAAAAGAAAAACTGGAACTGAAAATGTTAACTTAAATACTGGTTAAACCCTGTATCTTTCGCTTTGCATAAACGTTAAAACAAATAGGGTTAAGATACTATACAGGGTGTCCCATTAAGAATGGGACATAGAACAACCGCAGATTCTCCAATTCAAAATAAAACGATTAAGCGAAATATGCTTAGATAAAATGTTACTCGTTTCCGAAATACGGGGTGTTGAAGTTGAAAACTGAAAAATTATTAATGGCCATAATTTTTTTAATACACTGTATAATTTTACTCAAATCGGCACACTTGTTAAATATCATAAAATGCACCTAACAGTAAAAAAAACAGTTCAGTACGCTCTACCAGTGGCGTACGGCAGGAGTAAGTAATGCTTGTACCCCTTCTAAATGTTACGCCGCTGTCTAAATTTTAATTTTGACTATAATTTTAATTTTTTTGATATTTTTTAAGTCAATAATGTACACTTGTTAGTTTGTTGTAAAGTCATTGTTTTTCGAGATATTCGCAGTTAAAGATAGATAGACATGTACTTTTTATTTGTATTATTATTAATAATATTCATTTTTACAATTAACAAGATTCGCGACCAAACAGCTTTATTCTATTTTTTTTTATTTTTTTGTTCTGATTTGTAATGTTAAGTTGCGATTATGAGAATATTTATTAATTTATAATTGAAAATTTTGACAGTAGGCTTTGATTTATAATAATAATAATAATAATAATATAATAATAACTGTAATATTATTGTAAAATACCACGTCATAACGAATTTTCCAATTTAGAAATGAGGGACATGGTTTGTATTTATGCCCAGAATAATTTTAATGGTAGAGCTGCTACTAGGCGATATTCGACAGTAATATCCCAAGACCTTGACAAATAGCCGACTATTTTTATTGTATCTAAATTTCGAGTTAATTTAGGATCAATTCGTCGAGACTTAATTTTGGCATTAATAATCTGAATAACTCCCGAGAGCTTTAGCTCGAGGGAGTTATTCTTCGATTATTAATGCCAAAATTGTCGAGACAAATTGTAAAATATACGAGAAATTTAATAGCAATAAAAATAGTAGCTAATTTGTCAAGGTCGCGTTATATTTAATAAGATTATTTCCCGAGTCACAAAAAATTCTGTACGTACGTATAAATTATACTAGTTTTGCTCTTTACTGTCTTGGCAGGTAAGTTTAATTTAATTATATTATCAATTTCTTGAAGATTTTTACTCCCGAATCTACTCATTGTTAATACTTTTTAACAAAATGTGTCAAATTTAATTCTGTAATAAACTTTAATGGCAAACTGTCAAAATTCAAATGACGCGCGCCTACTATGTTTGTCGTAAAATGGACGATATTACATAGAAAGGAATGAATGAATATATTTATAGTTTCAGAAAAAGTGCGAAATCAGTTGGATTTGTGTATTTGCTACTAAAGATCGATAATTTATTAACTATAAGCAATTTTATAATACCATTAGTATAGGTTTTATTTGAAAAATTTGAAATTACGGGCGGCTTCGTTATTGTTGGATACCGTCCTTCAGGTGAATATTGAGGACGATGATCAAATAGCCGAATATTTACCACCAAGGTGAATAGTCGCTTTATTTTGTTTTGATTGGCTGCGTCAAATCAGTTTCCAAGCACGTGATTGGTTAAAAATTGATATTTGACAGGCAAGGGAAATAATCAGAATTGTATCCAAATAGACAACAAGTACATGTCTATCTATCTTTAACTGCGAATATCTCGAAAAACAATGACTTTACAACAAACTAACAAGTGTACATTATTGACTTAGAAAATATCAAAAAAATTAAAATTATAGTCAAAATTAAAATTTAGACAGCGGCGTAACATTTAGAAGGGGTACAAGCATTACTTACTCCTGCCGTACGCCACTGGTAGAGCGTACTGAACTGTTTTTTTTACTGTTAGGTGCATTTTATGATATTTAACAAGTGTGCCGATTTGAGTAAAATTATACGGTGTATTAAAAAAATTATGGCCATTAATAATTTTTCAGTTTTCAACTTCAACACCCCGTATTTCGCAAACGAGTAACATTTTATCTAAGCATATTTCGCTTAATCGTTTTATTTTGAATTGGAGAATCTGCGGTTGTTCTATGTCCCATTCTTAATGGGACACCCTGTATATAGGAGCTTCAAATGCATTTTTGGGAACACTTCGTATAAAGCGAATTGACGCCTTCGATGAATCTAAAAAATAAGCAGGTAGAGAGATTTGTAGCACGAGAAAATCGGAGCGTCACGTCATGCAAATTTTAATTTCTTAAGTGCAGTTTACCGGATATAAATCCCGACTAACTATAATGGATAAAAACGTTTAGCATTATTGTGCCGAGCAAAGCAAATTTCAAAAGTGTTATGGAAAATCTCCATTTTATTGTTGGAAAACAATACTGAAAGTTAAAATTAGTAGATAACCGGATTTCAGATTCTGGCTTCTAGCCCCCGCTGCCGGATAGCAGTTTGTTATTCCTACATTTTGTTTATTTCCGCATTTGCTGCGACTAGGATGGTCTGTTTTTAGGAATGGTTACGGCTAAAGTAAATGGTTATTGAAACCTTGTCAAACAACTATAAATTTCAAAATAAACACGCTATATGATACGCATTATGCAACACTCTGTATACGTCTACCAATTTTTTTTATTTTTGATTATCTCTAAAGAAATATATCGAACCTTGTTGTTGAAGAAGATATGGTGAATTTTCGAGGGGTAAACCGCGAGGTGCATTTTGGTGTACAGACCTCGTCCATTAGTAGCCATTACTAGCCATTAGTATCCATTACTAACCATTAGGGAGCCATTACTAGCTAATACTGAGGAGCAATTATTAGCCATTAGTGTACAAAAATTTAACTCGCGGTTTACCCCTCGTGAATTTTATAAAATACAAGTTAGTAAGAGGCAACACATTTTTGACGGAGGATGTCGTACCGCACATTTACCAATGCAAAGATGGTAGAAACAAAAAACACAAAATTAATGTCTCTAGTCTTTTTGACAAACTCAAAACAATATAATAAATAAAAATATGCCGAAACTGGTCGCCGCCTAATTTTAATTTGTTCAATAAAGCTGTATTGACTTTGAGAAGTTTTATTTCATAAAAGTAAGGTTAGCTTTTATAAAATGTCACCGTCACAACACAGTCAGAAGTAAACAAACGTAAATGACAGCAGGTATACAGTGTCATTACGAAAGTACGCACCAAGGGTTTCACGACAAAAAGTTATTCTTGATAAAAGTTTGTGCATCCCCTAAAACTAAATAAGCACCAACAAAATATAGTAAAACACTCGTAATATACGAGGAGCCTTCAAAAATTTGAATTTGAGACGTGACTAAAGTACCCTTATTTTGAAAAATCTCGGGAAATATTATTTAGAAAAGTTGTTCAGCTTTAAAAAATTCATCTAGATTCATCTAAGTGAAGTTTTATTTTTTTACCCACTTTTTTTAAAATGGGGACTACGAAAAAAAAAAATTGGTAAAAAGATAAATAGACAACATCCTGTATACGACGGATTATTTATTATTAATTACACAACTATTGTGTTAACCACGGTCAATTTTTTTGAAGAGTAAAATAGTTTTAAACTTTTTGGTGCAAAGTTGTTTTTATTTTTTGTTAACACCGAAAATTGCTCAAAATTATACAGTATTGTAACAAGAACTTAATATTCAATAATATCAAATCATAAAAATCAAAATAAAATAAGTATTTCGGCACACTCATTGATTTTCTGGAGATTTACTTGTTTAAAGGGTAAAAAAATAAAACTTCATTTAGATGCCCATGACTTCAAATCTAGATGTATTTTTTAATGCTGAACGAGTTTTCTAAATAGCATTTCCCGAGATTTTTCAAAATAAGGGTACTTTACTCTTGTCTCAAAATAAAATTTTTGAAGGCTCCTCGTATATTACGAATGTTTTACTATATTTTGTTGGTGCATGTCTAGTTTTAGGGGATGCACAAACTTTTATTAAGAATAACTTTTTGTCGAGAAACCCTTAATAAAAAAGTTTCCCACATGGTGCGTACTTTCGTAATGACACTGTATAAGAACGTCACAGCAGATTCGGAAATATTCGGGTAGTGGTAGGATTATTCAAATTTGATTGATTTTTGAATGCTAGATAAAACGTAAATAATGATTTTTTAAATATTCCTGGTAATGTAACGGTTTCATTTTTCCCCAGATTCTAAATTATTTTTTGGATGCCCCTGGTATCAATCTTTTTTTTTTTTGACAGTACTGACTGACGTTAGGAATGGATGACAATTACTGACTGACGTTAGGAATGGATGACAATTCCTGACTGTTCTAGTTTATTATAATTTTGCGTTTTACTCCAATATATCCACCGTTTTAGTTTTAAAATGGTATTTAATTTTTGGTATGCGTTAATATTTAGATTTTATAGTAAAATTGTAAAACGAACGTTGACGACAAGTTCGTTTGTATTTTGATTTGGATCTTTTGGAAAGTCGGTAATGTAGATTTTATTTTCGAGTTGCTATTAGGTCACATGACTGATGATTTTATTATTTAGAAAACTTTATTTTGGATTTGGTCTACTGGAAATTAATTTGATTTAGATTTGGTACATAGAAGATTTTAGAAGTCAAACGGTTTGATAAATTTATTTTTTGTATTCTTTCGTCAATGTTTTGTTGAGTTGCGTTTTTGTAGTTTTCTTTTTATCGCCCTTAATCCATTCAGCATTGGTACCACAGCTAAATGAGAACGTTTCTGTTTAGTTAGTTGTTTTTGAACCATATTTTTTGTTTTTGAAATTGCCATTTGAACATTTTTATATCTAATCTACGCACTTTTGTATATATTTAATTATTTGTTTGGGATTTGTTTTAATAAATCGGTGATATATTGGAGTTTTGTCTTGTATTTACCCGTTTTGTTGATTTTCAGAGGTAAATTAGGTCAAATAAGCTAATTTAAATCAACTGGCGCCTCCCGAGCACTTAAAAAAAAAGTAAGTTTTCGATCAATATTATAAATTGGAACCACGACCGTCTCCACTACAGAGCTACGCCGATAGGCATAAGGTTGAGATCGACAACCCACCTTTATATGTAGCCCTATACTGTTTTATAGGCGTATAGGGTGTTACAGTAAATTATGGACCATCTATGCATAAATTATATTATAAGAAGGTAATTAGAAAATTATCTCTAGCGTATTGTAAATTTGAAAAATATTTATGTTCAAATGACCGATTTTTCGATAATTTTACAATATTTTTTAAAATCCCACCAAAAATCGTTCGAATTAAGAAAAAGGTTTGGAAAATGTCAAATCTATTTCTACATAATTTGTAATACTTTTCTCTCAACTGTAATTGGTCGATAATATCAGCCTTAACCATTCCCAAGAAAAACCAAAACGTGCATTAACAGCATATGCTCTATTGGCCCTATTTCGGCTCATTCGTAATGCCACAGCCTAAATTTTGCGGTCATTTATGGATAAAGCGACAATTTGGGACCGTTTTACAAGCTCGACGAAACACTTTGAAGCATGCAAATCAAAAGGATTATAATGAGAAATCCTTTTTCCCGCTTTTTTAAACTGTAACATCGTTAAATTGCACTTAAGAGTTTTTAATAGAAAACATGTTTGTTTTCACCACTAGTTTATAATATTATTAGTATTAGTTACACTTTGTAAAAATGTTCTCAATGATTTTTTAAAATTTTTTTCAATTTTTGATGTTTTTTGACTTCAGTACCCTATGGGCCTGATGATGGCAGTATTCCGAAACTAGTAGCCCCCTTATACATTTTAATAAACTTGTGGTACTGACATTGATGAGTTTTAATTAATATGATAAATATTAGTTTAATTTGTCAGTTTTGGCATTGTCAAAAGTAGTTAACATTATTCTATAAATCGAAATATTTTAACTTAACGATATGTGGACAACCCTTAGCGTAAAAAATGTATGTCGAGAGGTGATTTAACTTAAAATGTCACTTACGAAGCGAATTAATTTATAGAAGAGCTGGAGGAAGTTCTAGAAAACTTTCAACAATGAAGAATTTTAATAAAATTCAAGTATTTTGTTAGATGAACAATTCCAGCTAACATATTTCCAAATTTTAAATCATTTATAATGTTTCTGGAAAACGTGAACCTAAGAAGATGCTGTCCACACAATTTTGAATATATTTAAGTATTTTAAAGATTTTTATCAATACCAACTACATATCGATGACTCCTTGTATTTTGTTTTGCCTGTAGAAGAGATTATAATACTATTAATATCTCATTAATTGTTCAGTACCAGATCCAGACTGTCAACAATGTTACTAGAAAAGATAAATCGATCTTTATTATTAGTATTTGTAATAAATTATATTTTGGCTGTTAAAAGTGATTCGCCTAAAATAAGTTTTTTCTATAATGGTACTGAAGTAGCATCTGCAAATTTTTCTAATGTCCAGGGTAAGTATTTAATAATTTAATATTTTTTTGCAATTTTGTTTTAAGTAAATTTCAGAAGATCTAAATTCTTATTTTCAACAAAAAAGTATGTAGAAAATATATTTTCTCCACGACTATATAATAATGCACAAATTATTTTTACATATTTAGCTGAATAATGACATAAATTCTTCACACCAGTGAAGAATGAAAAAGAATTCACTCTCGTTAACCAATCACATTCTATGATTATCAGAAATCACGCTAAAATGAATAAATCAAATCGTCTCTTTTAAAACGTCAAATACCTAACTACGGAAATCGCTTCTGACAACGCGTCGTTTGAAACGTCAAAATAATCATATAATCATAATTTTACGTATATATAGAGAACAAAATGGACAACAGTAGCGATAGTGAAGAGTTAATATGTACGCCTCCCGAAATTAAACAAATTGCTCAATCATCCACAATGAATTTGCTACCGGAAAGATCAAAGCAAGCTATAAATTAGAGATATTATATTATTATATTATACGAGATATTACGGCTAACAAACGACACGGTGGCTGGAAAAGTACATCCGCAGCTGAGGGCTACGTGGATGATTCAATGACAAATAAAATGAACACTGCGAACAGACTAGCACTGCTAGTTTTAATCATAATTCAATACCAACCACGTTAAATATAAGCAATTGTAATAACTTCTACTAAAAATTGAGTTACCTATATCTATGTTCTTTAAATTTTCATAAATAAATGTGGTCGAAAGCTGGTAGAGATACTTGACTATTTCTCAATGAAAGATTTTTTTTATACATAGTCGCGGAGAAAGTATAGTCTTTTACTTATGTAAGTAAATAATTTACTTGGATGATTCATCCGCGTGAATAATAGCCATCATTCTACACTCGTTGAAGAATATACTATTATGTAATTTTTTTTATTCTCGCCTTCTGAAACGCCCTGTAGACAAAACATTTCATATAAATGATTTATGTATATTTTAAAGGAACAAATACTAGTAAATTCGATAGCGTGGAGATATCATCAGGTTATTTCAACGACAGTTTTTGGCCCTATTTACCAAAAATTGGAACATTAACAATTAAAAATTGCGAAAACGTTCTATCACTACCAGAAAATGCATTCGAGAATTCTAGCAATCTAAATAATTTGACAATAACCGAAACTAAACTATCAGAATTGAAAAATAAAAGTTTAGATGGATTATCCTTGACTTCATTGAATTTATATCGAAACAAAATTTCCAAAATCGAAATAGGAACTTTTGGAGGTCAACTGAAAATAAAAGAAATAAATTTGAAAACAAACGAGCTCGATGTGCTCGAAAAGGGGCTGTTTTATGATTTGCCCAATTTGGAAATAATAATATTATACGGAAATGGAATATCTCAAGTAGAAAATGGAGCTTTTAATGATCTTCCTGCCTTGAAGGTTTTGAATTTAGATGAAAATAAACTCCAAGAATGGAGAGATGAATATTTACGTAAGTATTTTTTTTTCTATGTATCTAATATAATCGCCTACTATTTGTTTATTTTTTAGAAAATATCCCAAACCTAAAAATCCTGCAGTTAGCACATAATGTTCTAAAATCAATCAATGAGAAAGCTTTTGAATCGCTATCATCATTAGAAAAAATTGATTTAACAGATAATAAAATCAATCGAATAAGTAGAGAATCGTTTGCTGGTTTGAAAAGTTTGAAAGAACTCTTCTTAGGCCTTAATGAAATTTCATCAATTGAAGCAGGTTTTTTGGAAACTACACCAAATTTGGAAACTTTACATTTAATGTACAATAAATTACGTCAAATCGAGACAGGGACTTTTGTCAATGCTAAATTAATAAGTAAGTACAACAACAAATATAAAATTCAGTTAAAATTTTAAAAATGCAAATCCATTGACGCTCCATGTGGATCAATATATCTCAAATAAATTTCAAACAACGTTGTTCAATTGTAACCTAGAAACACTGGCGGATCTAGAGAGTTTTTTAGGGGGGGGGGCATAATTTAATGGAAATTTGTAACCAAAGTGATTAAGTGATAAAATCCATAGGAATGAAATGATATATATATATACATATTTTTTTTATTTGAAACAACTGAAACCAGTGAACAATATAAACAATAATGTAAATAAGTTGGAACAAAATATGGCAAAACAAACAAAAACACAATTCGACAATTATTCTAGTAAATAATAAACTGAAACAAGAGAACAATAAAATAAAATAAAATAAAAATGTGACGAAACAAACAAAAACACAAATCCACAATTCTAATAATAAACTTCCAAAACTAAAACACCTTCAACAAAAACTAGAATTATTGTTTATAAAACAAAATCCATATTCCTTTGGCCACTGTTGGCAAATCTATCAATAACTAATTGTACATTGATCACAATGTCCGGATGGGCGTTAATAATGGCTAAGCCAGATAGCCTATCTTCTGACATAGTAGATCGGAGCCAACTTTTTATTCGCCTCAGCGAAGAAAAACTTCTTTCCGATGAGGCAACACTGATCGGAAGTGTAATGAAAATTTTTAAAAATGATGTTATCAAAGGAAACATTACTTTATCACAGTGAGCAAGGGCTCCTAAAGCCTCGTCAGGAATAGGAAGTTTTTCTTCGGTGGCTTTTACCCATTTCGCCTTCCACAACCTAAGTTCGCTTTTGAATTCTGTGAACAAAACCTTCAGATTTTGATTACGTGCCGTTGAATCCAGACAGGGCATTTCCTTAATTACCGTTGGTATTATAATGTTCAAATTGAACAATCTGGTTGTTTCAGCAGTGAATCTGGTCTCCAAATCTGTAATTATACTGTCGAGCAAGGGTATATATATAATCTGCCTATAGTATTGTTCCAGTGATTCGCAACTTGGATTTGGTCGATGTTTCATGATTCCAGTGGTTCTGGGTTTGCTCAAAGTTGCCCCCAGTTCATCTAGGGATTTTCCGATATTCATGAAACTATTTTTTAAAGCAGAAGCATAGTTTTGTGCCTTACTCGAAGAGTCTCTTTCTTCCCAAGACGGTATTATATCGAGTGATTCAATAATTTTTGGCAGAAATATTCGAAATTGCAGGACTGTGTCATGTCGCTCCACAGGGAATGAAGTTGGCCCTGAAGGATTTGTTTCAGGACATAATTTCTCTTGGAGGACGCGGTGAAAAATGAGACAACATCCTTCATTACTCCCAAAGCATTACGTACGGACTGTACAGAAGATGATTTAGAAAGGCTGAGATTCAATGTATGACTTAAACAGGGACAACGGACGGCCGATATGAAACTGTTTTCTCGAAATGAAAATGACGGTCCTGCCTCGCTTTGAATACTTTGAGTTGGTTGTTCAATTTTCTGATTTTTTTGAACTGGCAAAAAATAAGAATCAATCTTCCTTTTATTCATCTGAAAAATTAAACAGGCCAACTCAGTTCTCCAAATAAAATAGAAAGTTTCAATGTTTTTTCACCTTGACCAAAAAAACAAGCATAAAAATAACATTTTTAGTTGGAACTTGTTAAAATTGGGAATGTAGAAATTAGAAGAATTTACTTGAGCTATATATAATTTTGTTCATCCATGTGATTATAATTTGATACTGTTACTGTTACTGTTACTGTTACTCGGTAAAAATGTCAATGTTTCATATATCTAGGTACTCACCATTTTTTACGTTAAATTCAAACGACTCCTATGAAATTTAAAACCGATTTGGGATGTTTGAGTGTTTGAGAAAATATTCAATACAAAGCATAACTTTGGTTTGTATAACGTGTGTTTTCTTCTTGTTGAAACCAATCAAAGGTTTACTTACATGTCCAGACTCTAGGTGTTGGACCAATATCAACTATTCAGAACTCTAGGGGGGGGGGGGGGGGGGCATGGCCCCCATGCCCCCCCCCTCAGATCCGCCAATGCCTAGAAAAAGTGTTTTTATTTTTAGGTATCAAGTTGGAGCACAACAAAATATCTAACATAGACAGTGGATCTTTTGCTAATTTGACAGAATTAACATATTTAAATTTAATCGATAATAATATTTCTGATTTTAAAGACAAAGTGCTTGTTAATGCTCCAAAATTGAAAATAGTTCGATTAGAAGCTAATCCTATTTTATGGAGATGGGAAGAATTTTTTAATTTAGTATTTTTGTTTCCACAGTTGCTAAATGACAATGAATTGTATAAATTTTTAATAGAAATACATATTTTTTAATTTTTTATAATAATGTAAGTATTTTTAAAAAGGTGGAAATATAAAAACGAACATGTTAAATTCTTTTCTTTAAAAGTCCTGCCACTGGAAAACAAACGTCTCTAAGTTTGTAATGAAGTTAAGAGAAAATCGCCGATCGCTCCGTTATCTCAGACTTTCAGATAAAACTTTCGAATTTAACTGCTGCCAGATCCTTTTCCTGGTAAACAAAAGGGAACTATTCACTCTAATTTATGGCAGAATATTGTCTTTTGCGCAAAACGTACGAAAACAAGTATGAATGTTAATTGTTAAGCCAAACATTTGGAATACAAGTGTATAAAATATTCAAACGTAATACCACTAGAGCTCAAATTTAAGTTTGATGTAGATTATTTACTTTCATTGGAAATTTAACGAGATCTGTGTTGTCAAACATATCGAGTTAAATTGCCTATATGAAAGTAAATACGAGAAATCAAACTTACAAAAAATATCCTGCCCAAAATCTGAGCTCGAGCTGGTATTTGGTAACACAAATCCATGAATTTAAATATCCGATAGCAAACTACGATTTTTGAAGTTTCATATGACATTTTTTACATGAGTGGAATTGTCACTTTTAATACCACTAGAGCTTCAATTATTACTGGAAATTTTTTCGAGAACACGAATATTTTGAAAATTATCAGTAGTAATACCCCTAGGGCCTTGATAATACTGAGATAATTTTGTCATAGAGAATGCTGAAAGCGTGTTGCTTGATAATGGCCCGAGGCCGAAGGCCGAGGGCTATTATCCTTAAGCAACACGCTTGAAGGATTCTCTATGACAAAATTTTGAGGATTTATCAAGGCCCGAGGGGTATTCGATAAGATAATTTTTTACTTTGTAGATTTAAACATTTTTAAACTAGTTGTCAGTTTGACGTTTAATTAATTTTTAATCAAAAACTTGACTTGCTGAAAACACCAAACTGAAAACACCACATGTAGGGTGTTATCGCTGTAATCCATAGCTGATTGGATGAAATTTGACACATGACTCTAAATTAAGTAATTTGATTGGTTACAATAGTTAGTAAAAAATTATCAATAGTAATACCACAAGTGATTGAATTTTCGCGATAAGTCTGTCGATTCATTTCATAATGAAACTGAGTTGCTTAAAAACACCACGAGTCCGCAGTGTTGCTTGAAGAAAACACCACTCGTCCTGCGGACTCGTGGTGTTTTTAAGCAACTCAGTTTCATTATGAAATGAATCGACAGACTTATCGCGAAAAATCAATCACGAGTGGAATTTTATTAGACTATTTCACAAACAAAGTAAAAGGTCTCATTTTGACGTCTGTAGCTGTAATTATACAAAGTAAAAGGTCTCATTTTGACGTTTGTAGCTGTAATTATTTTTTTTCAAAATGTCAAATTTTGTTTTGCAATTCGTATCCATGGTTACGCCGTGAAAATACCACGCTGATAGACCAATCAGGATTGAAAGACAGCTGGTATTATCGCGATAATACCAGCTGTGATTGGTCAGATTTTGTGAAAATTCGAAGATGAGTGAAATAGTCTAAAAAATATTCGTCTGTTTGGAGTGATGACTGGTTCTTTAGAATGTCTGTAAATTTTGAGAAATTTACGATTACTTAGATTAAAAGGGTCTTGCCTTAAATGATGAAGCACTGTTCTTGGCGTTAAAAAGTCATCTGCCACTAGTTCCACAACATTATTTACTATAATTTGTTAAAGTTCCTCCAAATTAGCCATTTTATTAAAGAAATTGACCGTCTACGAAATATTATAAAAGAATTAAAAACCGTCCACAAAAAAATGTATACTATGTAGATTGTAGGTAATTATCAAACAAAATGGGAAAAGATGTACCCATTCACGTCCCAGAAAATGACAATACTAACCCTAACCAAATGCCAAGTGTTATTTCGCAAGTGAATTAAGTGATATATTTCAAAACTAGCCCCCCCCCGAACCTTATAGAATAAATTCGGCACAAATCGTACCGAAAGTAGCATTTTCGGGACGATTTTTTTCACTTTCGGAACGATTTCTTTACTTTCGGTATGATTCGTGTTACTTTCGGAACGATTTTAAATATCAGTAGGCGGTTTTGACAATAACATGAACTTGTATTTTATTCTGACAGCGCCTGTCATGTAACATTGGTGTGTGTTTTTTCGCTTTTCAAATCAAAAAAATGGAAATAAGTAGAGTAAAATTATTCCACATGAGATTAGTGAATCTGCTAAAGCGGATACTTATGAATTATTGCGTAAGTAATGTATTCATAAGAGTGATTGTTATATGTAATTGTCTAGATATATAAAGTTCATAAGTTATTATCCATGGATAACCTTTTTAACATACAAAACGGCTGCAGAAAAAATATTGTACGTAACACGATCCAAAAGTGATTTCACGGGACTCGCAGGATTTCCTACTCTTCCCGTAAAATATCACTTTCGGAACTTGTTACGTAAATTACTATTACCTATAAACGTCAAAAAATATCCAGTGTAATTTCATGCTCCTTCCCCCAAAGACAAAAATTTCGGAAATTTTTTTAGTTGCTATGGTAACGATACAAAATAAAGGCTTTTAATTGGTCGAAAATGTTAGTTGTGGAATTTTCATAAAGATTTAAATAAATTCATTTATGTACGATTGACCAATAAAACGCTGTTTATAGAACAGTTTTGCGTCAACAAAGTAGCACTTTATTTTACTAGTAAAATAAAGTAATTGTCAACGTCACTGACAAGTTGCAAGACAACTAATTTGACATGTTTAAAAAATAAACATCTACTTGTCATCGCAAATGCTGTCAGCCAAAATCGTATCAAATTTTTATTTTTTCAATTTATTATTATTTTTTAATTGCAATCGAACATAAAATCATGTATATAACGCGTACGTAAACAGGCTTTATGGACTCATAATTCTATAGCTATATTATTCAATTGACAACGTGTCAAAGTCGAATTTTATTTTTGAGCCTTTAAATTTTTTCTTGTTTCAAGTTCCATGGTTAACTAGTTCGAAGAATAACCCCGTAGGAAATTGTTATTCGAGTCATATTCGTCAGAGCCTGAAGAGCGAAAGGCAATTACTATTATGCTGAATGGTAGTCACGTGTCCTAAACACGGATGATATCTGAAAGTTTGGTTTCAGAAGGGAACGTAATTTATGGTGGCGCCATATTGGAATATGCCATTCGCTGATTGAATTTTAGTGCCAAAACTGATTGAATAGAATTACCGATAGTTGCGGCGGAGCAAACGTTTTTATATAGAGCGATTCAAAAATAAGCAATAAAAAAATACGTGAGAAAAAAGTGTTGCTGTATTTAGAAATGAATAATTCCAATTCCAGTTCTTAGGCCAGTAATTACAATAATTGCGGTAAATTTGCTCTTTTGGTATGTTGTTTGGGTCCAACTTGATAATATTTATGCAGATTTGTCTGAAATTTTCGCGCGCTGAGTAGTTGTTGAAAAACCACCATTTTCTTCTCTTTTTTAGTTTTGTACCAAAAAACCGACATTGGAAGGCTCTGACAACTGACAACTACTTTTTTAAAGTGTACAAAATTCCTGACAGTTTGAGCCCCAATTCAATTATCTAGGTCTAATAGGTCACATGATACGGTGTTCCCAATGTTCACTATTTTCCCAAAAATGTTGAAAAATTGGACCAAAATATCAAGTATAATGAGTTATCTCAGGAGAAATTAATGGGAGGTGAAGTTATAGCAAACTTTAATTATCTTTATTTAGGACCATAAGTCAGTTTTCCTCCACCTCATTCAATAGCGGTATTGATGGCCTTCCACCAGGCATGGTGCTTTTCCTACATGCATTCAGTGGGTGTGATACCACCTCTGCCCTTTTTGGGCAAGTAAAATTGTAATTTATTCGTGTCCTCAAACAAAACCCCAACCTAGTTCACCAGCTGGAAGTGTTCTTACAGCCAGATTCCCTTCCAGAGGAGATCGAGAGTGCAGGTATTTTTAATTGCTCTGTATGGTGGAAATGGCCAAGAAGCTCTCACCACTCTGCGCTATACACTATTTGTGAGGACCTCGGCGAGCAACAAAATAAATTTATTTCGACTTCCACCTACCAAAGTTCCACTCATTCAGGACCTACCACCAGATTCAGGAGTGGTTAGGGGCGCACAAGACCTCAACTGACTGGGGATGACATCAAACTGAACTGAAAACTTCTGAAAAGCCTCTCCTGCAAGTGCAAGAAAGGTTGTACTGGGTCTTGCTCTTACATGAAGGCTGGGATGAAATGCTCTACACTGTGCAAATACTGTAAGGGGAGTGAGTGCACGAATGTCCCACCAATCGAGGATGTAGAAGAAGGTGGAGACGACCGCGATGATGCTATTGAACACGTGTGTGACGACCCCGATGATGCTATTGGAGAAAAGTTTGATGTCTCTCCTGCACTTCAAGTGGGCATCAACGACATCAACGAAGAGGGAGATCCTCTCGTCGAAGTTGATATTGATACTCCTGGGCCCTCAAAGAAGACGCGTAGGTTAACTTAAGTCCAAAAGTGGTGATGAGCCTAATTACAGTTAATAATAAAAAGGTTTTTTTTTTAAATGATAGTTTTCAAGAATATTTTTTTATATTGTCTCTCTTTTCTTACTTAAATTTAATTTAGATTAGCAAAATTATTTTGTTACTAGATGATAAACACATAGAAAAGAATTCTAGCAATTTTATTATAACACTCGATTTTTAGGTTTCTTCTCTATCACACCTACGGACGCACCTTTAGTCTCAAAATGAAGGTAATTAAATTTGCTACAACTGCACCTCCCATTAATTTCCCCTCAGTTACCTCATTGTACCTGATATTTTGGTTTCCAATTTTTCAACATTTTGGGGAAAATAGTGAACATTGGACCTAGACAATTGAATTAGTGCTCAAACTGTCAGGAATTTTGTACACTTTAAAAAAGTAGTAGTGACCTTTGTCGTCAGAGCCTTCCAATGTCTGTTTTTTGGCGCCAAACTAAAAAAAGAGAAAAAAAATGGTGGTTTTTCAACAACTACTCAGCGTGCGAAAATTTCAGACCGCTGCAAATCTGAATAAATACCATCTAGGTGGACCCAAACAACATACCAAAAGAGCAAGTTTACCGCAATTATTGTAATTTCAGCGTTTTTATTTGTACGATATGACTGGCCTATCTTTCAATGTTTCAGAAAAATCTTCATCCGCACTATCCTGACCTTAATTGTTATCTTGTAATAAACTTATGAATCTGTTGCTTTAACAGGCATTCGAACAGGCACATTTTTCAGGTTTCGGTTTGCATGTGCAATTTGGTAAAGGACATGGCGACGGCGGACATGGAGAGGGACATGGAGAGCAACATGGATCGGGACACGTTCGACTTCCAATGCAAGGACGTGACAATCCACAACCGACGTAGCATGGCATTTGTTGTGCTGGACAATGACACGTACATTTCCTGCAAGCTCTGCAAGGATCTCCAAGCGAAATATTTTGAATTTTAATAGCTGTAGTTGATGTCGATTTATCTGCTTTTTTCTTACCCGTTTTTTTCTCCCTTTTCTTTTTCGGGAGATCTGGAAAACAGAATGGTATCGCTAGCTTTTCGGGACACGGACATGGGCAAGGTTTGCAGGGCCAACAAGGGAAGCAGGGGCTGAAACATGTATAACAGGGCGAACATGGTTGCTGGCAAGCCATGACTTATTTATTTACTTATTAATTTGGAGTAATGTTGAAATATTAGAAAAATGTATTGACAGAGAATGATATGTGACAGAAACAAAAAATTTAATATGTAAATAAACTGAAAGGTAGAGAGAGAGACAGATGAACATATGATACAAAGATCGTCAGCTAATAGACCAGGGACAAACCGATTTTAAATACCAGAATTCATAAAAAAATCATAGCAGTAGTGCGGATGGTCGGAAAATTTAGGGTAAATTATAAGTCAATTAAAAAAAATAAATTAGACAAATTAAAAGTTCCGGAAATTGGTTGGGGGTAGCTAAATATACAACTTGAAGGTTGGATATTTGTGAATTGTACTTTATGCAAAAATACTTGTTTTTTAAATTTAAACAAAATAAGAGCAACATAAAATAATGCAGATTTAGGTATAGTTTACATCAACTTTGACGTGTTAACAATATTTTTATGTCAAATGCGGTTTGTTCACTCAGCAACCAATAGTATATTTCATTAGGACTCCAGAAAATTTTGGACGTGTAATTAACGATATTTTTCGTTATATCTACCTGAAAACCAGATTAAGAAACATTTATTTTTAACAATTTGCGATTTCTAGAGAGCTGTCAATAATATATTATTTTATTTTGACATGTAAGTAGGCAGCTAATGACACTATATAGTTATATAGTTATTACTATTATAATGGAACAGCTTGTCTTCATTAGTATAGGAACAGGTATATCCGTGAGAAAGACAATTAGGTATTATGATGTGGGATCAAGGGATTCCGGTGATGTAAATCCACTTGTTGGTTTAATTGTCTTTGGCTAGATATAATGAAGGCATCCAGACGCTCAAAGCCTGTATTATATTCTATTCCTGGATAAAATTGCATTTAACACTTCGACTGGCATGGTTGTGTATATTTGAGTTTGTTTTTCTAATGTATATTTATTATAAAATACTTGATAGATCAATGGTTTTCAATTGGCAGTGTGTCGAAATAGATCTCAGACTAGGGATTTATCGCAATTTTGTTTTTAAAATTATTAAATGAGTCTATAGACGAAAGCTGTATTACTTTTTTAATTTATTTTATTTAGCTACATGCTGTATAATTCAGAAACTCTATTCCTAGTATGTTATATATATAAAGTTCAATTTTCAGGGTGACGAAGTAATGACCAGTGATAGGATCTTTTATTTCCGCCAACTGCACCTATCGCCAAAAGTAATTTCCCCTCTCAACTCTTTTTTCTTCTTCTTGAAATAGATCTGTATGTGTAAAAGATATTTCAAAAACAAGCAACGTGTCTTTAAATAAAAATACGGAGATATACAGGGTCTTATTAAATTTAATTTTACAAGACGGATATTGGCCAAAGGACCCCGCAGTTTTTGATAGGAAAATGGCTTTCGGTGAATTTCTCTCAAACTTCGGAAATTTATTCTTCATCCCATCCCGATCAAAAGTGTTTACGGGCCCAACTCAATCATATATACAGATTTCGAGCTAGCGCGAGTTTAAAATGATTAGGGGGAACTCGATATATGCGCATTTATCGGCAAGTTATACTGTATTTGAAAATCAAGAGAGAGTAAATTCCCAGAAATGTTTTGCAGTTATCAGTGTTAAAGGCAGTAAACCATAGACGTGCGTTTTCAAAATTAAATTAATATGGAAATAGAAATATTTAATTTGTTTTAGTTATTTATACCTAGATTACCAATTTTAGATAGATAAACATAATTTGTAAGTAGTAATTTAATTTGGGTAAAATGAAGAAAAAGTCAATATTATTTTAGGCATTTTGTTTTAGGCATATGTTTATTTACAAAATATGTATATAATATGTACAGATAATTACAATTATTTATAAATTAATATGAGGAGCTAAAAAAACAATTAAGTAGGTATATGAGAAAAAAAAAACCAACCGCAAGGATAAAATTTGACGAGCAACATGCAAAAAATACGACAATATTAAATCTTAAAAAATAAAAATCTAAAAATAAAATTAAAGTACATAAATTAATAATTTTAAAGTTATGGTTCCTCGCACTCTGTGTCAGAAGATTCATCATCTGATTCTAGAGAAATTACAATGGGCTCTATAGTAATATCAATTATGTTATCTAGCTCCCACATTTTTTTTTCTATTTCTATAACGTGTCTAATACATTTTTGCCAATTTTCACTTGTTACTTCAGATATTGCCTTATTGAAGAGATTTTTAACATCTGATAATTTAAAAGTAGTGTTATTTCTGGCAACATAACCTTTAACTTGAGCCCATATTAATTCTATCGGATTCAGCTCACAATGGTAGGGTGGTAAACGAAGGATTTCAATTTCTCGTTTTTTGGCTATCTCCTCAATATTATATTTTTTATAATTTTGCTTATGTTTTTTAGCAATAGTTAACAATTCTGCCCTCAGCATTGTATTGTCAAAGGCTAAATTTTTAGAAGATAACCATTTTGCAATTTCACCCTTTTTCCATTTAGTGGTTGGTAAAGGTTCAAGTAATCTGGAGTGGTAACTTGCATTGTCCATTACAATAACCGATCCTTTTGGTATGAATTGAATCATCTGTTCAAAATATTCCTCAAACACGTCTCCATTCATTTCTTCGTGATAATCAACGGTTTTTTTTTATTCAAATAAGAGTAAACCATTCTCAAAAAAACCGTTTGTACTGCCTATATGACAAATAATTAATCTTTTACCTTTTCCTATAGGTTCCTTAAAACCAGTAGTATATCCTTCTAGAAAAGCTTGATGGGATGATTTTATATTTTTGTCTTTCCAAACTCTTCCTACACAATGTCCTTCATTAACCCATGTTTCATCTAAATAATAAATGTTTTTATTTTGAGCTTTAACTTGTTGTATTCTTCTGAGGTACTGTCTTCTCCAACATACAATTTCTTCAGAATCAATTAGCATTGAGTGTCTGCCCATTTTTTCAAATTTAAAGTTTAACTCATGTAACACTTTCCATAGTTTATCCCGGCTTATTGTGGGTAAATCAACATCATTCGTAATGGCTTGCAAAACTTTATCTAAAGTTGGTATTTGCTTGTTTATAAAAAATGAGTGAACAAGCTTACGAATAGCATTTTTAAAAAACTCGTCCACGTTGACTTTTAATAGTTTTGGTCTACCTGGTTTCGGCTTTGGTGAGGTTACTCCACCTGATTTTTCCTCCTTTAGAACTCTATATATTGTAGATTTTCCATATCCCATTGCCTTAGATGTTGTTTCAACTACACTGTCAATAGTGTTTGAGGGATTTTGATGTTTAAAATAGTGGTACACATTCACTACAGCACTCTTTTCATTGAGCGATAAATGGTCTAGTTTTAATTTTTTCACTGGCGTATACTCACAAACTGCTTGCATTTTTAGCCACTACTATTTGTCACGTTTATCGAAAATCAAATAACTGCATTTCTAGAACCTATTTAAGTCAAAATATCTGTCATTAGAAGCTGTTGCCATTCGGAGGTCGTTAAATAACAATTATCCCTTTCTATTCTGGTTACGCCTATGACGCACGTTAATCCTCTTAGGCCTACTGTAGTAACAATGAAAGATCATAAAATAATGTGATAGTCCAAGAAATTTAATAAATTTTGTATTGAAATTAACAAAAACAATTTAGAATGCATTACAAATATTGAAGTTTTACCACACGTACTGTACTATAGTTTTGCATACCGAATTACTTTTTATTCTGGGAATTTACTCTCTCTTGATTTTCAAATACAGTATAGGCGTTCACCTCTTTACGTTTATGGTTTATATGATGGATATATGTCATACACACCCAGATACACACACACGCACACATTTAGCGTCTTTTAGAAGATTTTATTTTGATTTCTAAACTATTACTTAAGAATTTATTTTTTATTAACCATTACATTTTTCATTTTTCAACCACTTTTTTGTTACCATGACTATGTCTGACATGGGCGTTTCATTAACAGGGTTAAACACAGCCGGACGGACACCTTGAAATAAATACAAAACTAAATGTTCAATGGTCCTTTTTTGTTGATAATATAATCTCACCAGATTCAATTTCACAGTATATGTTCAACGCAGAATGCTGACATTTATTTTTCATATATGTGTAACTTTTTGAAGTTTGGGAGGGGGGCATGACGGGATAATGGGTGTGGGGTATGAAGGGATATAAGGGAACTATAAAAATGCCAATCCTCATAATCTACACAAAAAACTGCTAAAAAAAATACTAAACTTTCAGACAAAACGCAAAAGAACAATGATGAAGACACAATTATTTTACACATAAATACTTTTGTGAAATCACTAGAAGGTTGGATAGGTTGCCAGCTTTGTGAACATTGGAGTAACAATGTTTGTGCCGCCGGTGTGGATGATAAAGACGCCGAAGAAATGCACATTTGTTCGTTGTGAAAAAAATTAGCTTTCACAATCATACCCCATGGTACGGGGTAAGATGGTTTTTCACATGTTCCTTTTTAATAATTCATGTTAGAAAGATCTGTCAACAAGATTATTAGATTGAAGGTGGACCGCGAGTGATAGATGTCTAGATTATAGAACGTAGAGTTAAATACATGCTACTTTAATAGGGGCACTATGAAAATGAGCTGAAATAAGCATCGTTGTTATTTCGCTGATGGCAAGATGGTTTTTCGTATGTTCCTTTTTAATCCTTCATTTTAAACAAATATGGCTCCCAAAGACTACGCCAAATTGTAGTTAGATTAATAACACATGTGCTATAAATAAATAAGAATAATAAACATAATGATTATGCTGCATTTTTGCTCTATACGAGTCGTGGAACCCTCGTAGGAGTATAAAAGAGTAGGGTTTAGATGAGATAACGACAAGTGACGCTTGTGCTGCACATATTCATTGTTAAGCGTTCTCTTACAAAAAATATTTCTCCATTGAACATTTATTTAGTTTTTTAATTTATTTCAAGGTGACTGGCTGTGTTTAACCCTATTAATGAAACGCCCATGTCGGACATAGTCATGGTAACAAAAAAGTGGTTGAAAAATGAAAAATGTAATGTCAATAAAAAATAAATAGTTTAGAAATCAAAATAAAATCTTCTAAAAGACGCTAAATGTGTGCGTGTGTGTGTATCTGGGTGTGTATGACATATATCCATCATATAAACCATAAACGTAAAGAGGTGAACGCCTAACTTGCCGATAAATGCGCATATATCGAGTTCTCCCTAATCATTTTAAACTCGCGCTAGCTCGAAATCTGTATATATGATTGAGTTCGGCCCGTAAACACTTTTGATCGGGATGGGATGAAGAATAAATTTCCGAAGTTTGAGAGAAATCCACCGAAATCCATTTTCCTATCAAAAACTGCGGGGTCCTTTGTTTGAGATGTGTTAGTTTTTAAAAGCAAGATTTTTCTTTTTGTTATTTTTATGATACCCCGTACAACACGAAGTAATAGATTAAAAGAATTCACAGTGTTTTTCCAGTCTGCGTTTATTAATCCGATTCCAGATTTAAACGGTGTCCCATTTCCCAAGCAATTTTAGATAAAAGAGAAGCTATTAATAAATGCAAAATTCGGTTATACCATAACAGATAAATCTGGCGAGAAAGTCCAAAGTATCCGGTGGTTAATTTTAATCTCGAAATGCCTTTTAAATAATCATTTTATTAAAAATTTGTCTGGAAATAAAATAAAACAATCAATGGCAAGAAAATTACCGTGAAAAAAATGTGTCCTACATCTGTAAATGAAAACGACACCCAAGTTGTTAAAAATAATTCAGAAAATTGTTCTTGACTTTTTATACTCCCTTTGCATACTTAATTTTGAATTACTAAGTAAGCAGAACTAACTTGTCTTCGAGTTAAACTCACAGAGGAGATTTTATTGTCTCTCTCAACTTCATTTTCAACTTCGTATTACGCCACTCACAGGAATTGCAAAGATGATAGAATTCAAACATTTATGGAATAAAGAAGGTGCCGAGAAGGACCAGCGGCACCGTCGAATGAATTCAAAAGAAAATTGAAGTGCTCTGATTAGAGTTGATAGTAATAGATTTACCGCAGAATAAATAATATACTTCAAAGTAAACTTTGCAGAGGTTGTTTTAACAGCGAATTTCTAGAAAACATTTAGGCTGTTGACAGAAATGTACGTTTTTGTTTAGATTTGAAGGATGTATCATTATTGAAAAATCACGAAAAGTAAATTGCGGGTGACAAAAAACATAATTTATTATAAATATCTGGTCACCGAGCTTCGCTCTTAATATTCAAATCTACATTTTTAAGCAGCCCAATGAGTATATAATTTAAGTATATTTATAACATGACAAATTATTAATTAATTCGCGAAAATCACGGAGTGGGCGACATCTACTTGAACTACTGATAGGGAGATAAATAAAAAGTTGATTGGCGATTGGCTTGAAAGTAGGCGGGAAAATTAAAAAAGCTGTCAGTGTTAATTTTCAATTGGCTGCAGCTATTGTTGACGTTTATCAACTGCTTGTCACAGAGGTTAGTTAAATGCATTAAAGTTGCCTAGTTTCTGGGGATTTCACCCTTTTAGGGCAACTTCTACTGACGCTTGATCTTCGCGAATTGTCACGGTGGACAGGCCCCGTTTCCGGGACGTGCAACAGCAGCGTGTAGGGCACACGTCCCGTCAACAGAAGATCGCTCAGCTCACTCTATTTATCACTATATAAGAAAAACTCTATGTTCAATTGATTTTATTATTTTTTGATCTGCAGTGAAGGAAAATTATAGGTCTGATATTCATACTTGGGTAAAAACCTCCACAAAAACCTGTGACCAGACTCTCGAGGTGTGGCATATATTGATATCATATTTTTTCAAAAATTCTTTCTCTCTCTCTCTCTCTCTCTCTCTCTCTCTGATCATGAAAACTTAAATATTAAAACTGTCCGCATAATAAAATAGTAGCCGTAAGGGGTAGTCTCACACTATCGGGGAAGGGAAGACAGGTGTCCATTTTAACAGTGTTACTCAACGTTCCTATAAATATTTACCTAAACCCATGATTTCTGAAATTGAATTGGCAACGTTGTATTTTCAACTTTAAATTAATAAGATGGCTGTCATTTGACAAGCAAATTATTTATGTCCGTCAAATGAACCTTTCCTTTTTTATATAAAGCGACAAATTTAAAATTGAATTCTTTCTGATTAAAACGCCAGAAATTAAATAAAGTCAAACCTTTTTACTACTATACTATACAGAAGAAAGGAGTGCAGTATTTAATTTGCAGAACGTAGTACAGGTTCAAGAGGTAGAAATTTTATTTTTACCTCATCCTTCAATGCTTATTTGTAGTTAAAATTTAAATTTTAATACATCTGATCGGCCTAATATAGTTTTTGTCTAGATTCTTGTTTCCATGGTTTTTACTGTAATAAATTTGTTCTTTTGACAGATAAGTCAGACTTTATTTATTCATAGCCGTATCGTATGTATTTTAATTGATTCAGAATTTTATATTAATATATATTTCAAAATGGCTTCATTCTAAAAATATTATCAGTCCTCCTAAATCCTTGAAGGCAGAATTATTAGTAATAGCAAGGCAACATAAAAACAAATTCAAAAAATATATTATGGATGAGATGGCCAGAGAAAAAGGAATTAAAATTCTCAGATTTCCTCCGAACCACGCAGAGTTAAATTCCATTGAACTGATCTGGTCTCAATTATTAAAAGGTTATGTTTCTCAAAACAATAAAACATTTAAATTTCCTGATGTGCGAAATTTGTTTTTGAAGGCAGTTTCAGATGTAAATAGAGAACATTGGGGAAAATGCATTGATCATGTTTAAAAATGTGGAAAATTCATTTAGGAAAGTGGATATATCAATGGATAATTTAATAGAACCGATAATAATAAACATCAGAAAAGACAATTATAGTGATGCCAGTAGTTTTAGTGAAGACAGTGACTTTTAAAGATAGTTCTTGAACTAACTTTTATTTTAATCTTTGAGTTTAGGTAAGTACTGAAGCGTTACTTTTAATGCCAAGAGATTAAAAAAAGTTTAATCCCAACATATAATCCTCCTTGTTATTTATTGGTTAAATTTAATTCGTTCAATGTTAAAGTGTCGGATGCATAAAGTTTATTTTTATTTTTTGTAAATAATATAACTTCAAAATTTAATCTACGAAGTGCGTATATATATTTTATATGCTGTGACCTTATTTATATTATAGAAACTTATTTTGCAAAGTACGCCTATGGAATGTGACGTTATATCCCCACTTTTACTGAACTCATCTATCCTTTAAAGCTGATTTAGACGTATCCAGTAGCTGTCGACAGTCTCACTGTCACGCTTGCTAGGACACGCCCACTGCTGGAA
Source organism: Crepidodera aurea (assembly GCA_949320105.2). NCBI lineage: Eukaryota > Metazoa > Arthropoda > Insecta > Coleoptera > Chrysomelidae > Crepidodera > Crepidodera aurea. The sequence continues at coordinate 26,317,144 of OX439477.1, forward strand.
CTGATCGTTTACACGAGTCCAGTTTGTCGTGAATGTGTGCTTATGATCAGGTGCGTACGAAAATGAATGTGGGGTTCTTTAAAAGGAAATCTGTTAAGATAATGCCCTCGCTCTTATTACAGGAGCTTACAGATATGTTGGAGGAAGAATTATTAAATAAAAAAAGAATATGGGTCAGAAAATGGATCAACGATAGAAATATAACGGGAGGTTTTGCTTTGCTACAACAACGAAAACTAGAAGTTCCCTCTGAGTACAGGTTGGCGTTACGACGTACGTCAGAAAATTTGCTATTTGTTTTTATACGCATTACAACGCAGATTCCATAAACATTCGTGTTCTCTATAAAGTTGAACCAAGTTCAACGTTTCTAATTCGCTTCATTTTCGGGTCAATTTTTAAACGCCGCCACTGTTCACTCTATAAGGATGCGCCATGGACTGATTCGGGTGTTTGAGGGGACGCGGGTGAGGACTACTGTTGTCAAAAATAGACGGACTTTCTATTCGAGACAGCGCTGTACTGTCACAAAAAAGTGTTTACATGGAGCCAACTACTCGACAGCGCTGACGGACAGTGAGACTGTCGACAGCTACTGGATACGTCTAAATCAGCTATTATAGTATATATTACTATAGAAACAAGTTATTATTATGTGCCGTTGCTAGGAAATAAAACTAAAAGCTTAACTTTTCTTGTAAATATCTCGGAAGATCGAATTTTCACAGACATGAGACCTACATTTTTCGCCGATTTAGATAGGAATTAGTCTACCCTGAAAATTTCATTGAATTCTGACGAGTGGATTTCGAGATCCTCTGGACACACACACATACACACACACATACAAACCTTGCTCGTTTAATAGTATTTGATTGTTCGAAATCGAACATTTTTACCTACGCCCATGACGACAAAGGAAATAAAAATAACCAAACCGCACGCCTAAGTGCCCAGCATAGCAACAGTACAACACGCATAGTGAATCAAGGCCATCGCGCAGATAATCAACGCGGAAGTAACTCACCGACGAGATAAAACTTCAATGCTAAAAGCCGCCCTTGTCGGCAACCGCCTTTACATACATCGCGACACATTGGCGAGACTCCAAGTTGCCAAAGAGATAAAAAAAAAGGCACAACAAGAGCGCATTCTGGAAACACGCTCCGACTAAAAAGAGTGTGACAAATTTACTCTTGGATCGTTCAAGAACAACAAAGCGTTCAATTTTGACATTTAGCCCTTCTCGTTCAGAAACTTGAGTCAAATTAATCAGAGCGCTCTTTTTTACCCAGTTTGGACTGGGTAAAAAAAGAGTAAACTTGACAGAACGCAAAGTTCTCACAACAGTCACAACTCATAAGTCGTTTGCATATTGTTTGGTGGTTTGTTTTTTTTTGTTGGAGAAAGGCGTACAATTTACTATTTATAAAACATGGTAATTCTGTTAAAAAATACTATACAGTATAAGTACTCGCAGTGCTCCTACCCCACTAGAATAAAAATCTGATGTGTCCACATGAATTTTCTATAGAGAGAGGAGAAATTTCTATAAAGTTATCAAATACATCGTTTGTGTTTACAATATGAATTAAAGACAGGGCCATCGAGAGAAAATCTAGGCCCGGGCGGAATTACAGAAATTTTTTTTATAGAGAAAGCCAAGAAAATTAATAGCTAAACATTATATAAAAATAACTAAACAAAATATAGGATTAACACTTGCACTGCAGCAGCAATATCTGTTGTTATAATTAAAATTTACAATTTAATTGGTGTTTCTGTATGTGGAACCCAAAAGTATGTTTAATTTAAGCGAGACCATTATGTAACTAAATTTTCTTCAAATACAAAATTTAAATGTTCCATTTCAACAAAATTGAGACCACATTTTAGTGAGGAGATCGTTTTAAGACTACATAATACATAATACTTTGGTGTAAAATATTTAACCTAAAAAATTATTGTATTTTGACGTTTACCATCGTTGACATTTACTTTTGTCTTTTGTACCTGTTCAGAAATTTTGGGCAAATAATAATTACTCTAGACGAACCTGGACAAACGGTCTAAGAAAATTACTCTACTCTCGTGTAAATTCATCTGAACGCGCTCCAATAAAGCCGAAAATACATACCCGTGATTGGCCGCCGAAGGATCTCGCATATCGACAAGCGTCTCAAATAAATCAAAATTAAACCAGTAGAACTTCTATCTCCGTATGAACAGGTCGCAATCATTGGACTGTTTCATACGTAATAAATTCAGCAATTTTTAACTTATACAAATTGCATGATATTACATACATACCCATATTCACATTCAGTTATTTCTTGAGCAATTGCAAACACAGTTTTGAATTTTGTTATATTATATGTTTGTTAAAAAGTGTTTTTTACGAAGTTATCGTTAATATATAAAATTCAAGTAATCAGTGCATAATTTCGCTACAACCTCTATACAGTCCACTCAATTTCTCAGCTAACTTAAATCTACAATAAGTTGGGACAGGCCCATCTGCAGGGTGTGGCCTAATAAGTTTGGGTCTCTTCTTCCCAAAACAATAATAAAAAACGTATCTGTAGTAACTTATAACTAAATAGATAAAGTAATATCCATATTATTGCCAAAAAACCAAAAAATATTTCAATTTAAACATCCTGTATATCAAAATAAGATAATATTAGGAATGTATTATTTATTTATGAATTACACTGTTTAAACAGTATTTTTATTTTTTGTTTCCTTATACATATAATGTCAAAAAAAAATAGATTAGCTTTAGGTTAGGTTAGATCTTTGTAATAAATAAAAAAAAGTACGATACGTGTGACATTTTGACATTAGTTACATTCTGACAGGTGTCATATTTTGACATTTGTTCATTTTGAGATTTGTTCATTTTGACAGTTGTTACATTCTGACACGTATCACATTTTAACAGTTGTCACGCTTTTACAGGTGTCACATTTTGACAAGTGTCCATTTTAATAGTGTTACTCAACGTTCCTATAAATATTTACCTACGTTGTATTTTCAACTTTGAATTTATGAGATGGCTGTCATTTGACAAGCAAATTATTTATGTCCGTCAAATGAACATTTCCTTTTTTATATAAAGCGGCAAATTCAAAATTGAATTCTTTCAGATTGAAACGCCAGAAATTAAATAAAGTCAAACCTTTTTACTGCTATACTATACAGAAGAAAGGAGTGCAGTATTTAATTTGCAGAACGTAGTACAGGTTCAAGAGGTAGAAATTTTATTTTTACCTCATCCTTCAATGCTTATTTGTAGTTAAAATTTAAATTTTAATACATCTGATCGGCCTACTATAGTTTTTGTCTAGATTCTTGTTTCCATGGTTTTTACTGTAATAAATCTGTTCTTTTGACAGATAAGTCAGACTTTATTTATTCATAGCCGTATCGTATGTATTTTAATTGATTCAGAATTTTGTATTAATATATATTTCAAAATGGCTTCATTCTAAAATTATTATCAGTCCTCCTAAATCCTTGAAGGCAGAATTATTAGTAATAACAAGGCAACATAAAAACAAAATAGAGAACATTGGGGAAAATGCATTGATCATGTTAAAAATGTGGAAAATTCATTTAGGAAAGTGGATATATCAATGGATAATTTAGTAGAACCTATAATAATAAACCTCAGAAAAGACAATTATAGTGATACCAGTAGTTTTAGTGAAGACAGTGACTTTTAAAGATAGTTCTTGAACTAACTTTTTTTTTAATCTTTGAGTTTAGGTAAGTACTGAAGCGTTACTTTTAATGCCAAGAGATTAAAAAAAGTTTAATCCGAACATATAATCCTCCTTGTTATTTATTGGTTAAATTTAATTCGTTCAATGTTAAAGTGTCAGATGCATAAGGTTTATTTTTATTTTTTGTAAATAATATAACTTCAAAACTTATATCGCAAAGTACGCCTATGGAATGTGACGTTATATCCCCACTTTTACTGCTCTTCTCTCTCCTTTATAGTATATATTACTATAGAAACAAGTTATATTATCTCTGCCGTTGCTAGGAAATAAAACTAAAAGCTTAACTTTTCTTGTAAATATCTCGGAAGATCGAATTTTCACAGACATGAGACCTACATTTTCTGTCGATTTAGATAGGAATTAGTCTACCCTGAAAGTTTCATTGAATTCTGACGAGTGGATTTCGAGATCCTCTGGACACACACACACACACATACACACACACATACAAACCTTGCTCGTTTAATAGTATTTGATTTTGACGGCTTGTACGTACGCCTCTGGTAGACAGACTTACACTCGGACGAGATTAATCAACTTAAAGACACGTAACTTTGTAATGAGATAAAAACTTCTCTAAGTTGGTCGTTCCTCTTCTTAGTTTGCGGTTAATGCTTTGAGGTTTCTTCTGTTTTTCCAATTGAGATTACAGTTTAAAGTTCTCAAGTACAAATTGAGGGTATAATGTTCTACAATTTTCGTTGGATACAATGAAAAATAGGTCATAAACAAACGCAAACGTTAAAACTTTCGAAATTATGCTACCAGTACATAACGAAAGTGATATTTCTCTGTAGTTACAGCATTGTTAATTCGCGCCTAATTACATCGAATTTGAACTTATTTCCTAACCTTATTGTTTAATTTTCAGATAATTAAACATGTAAACTCATATTCGTTTACTAATTCAACCGGCAACGCCGCACCAAAATACGTTGGCGAGCGGCATCGAACCCGGAAGCGGTTTCATCAAAGATAATTTTTTGCTCTATTTTAATGATGGTATTAAGCCGTAAATTTAACCGTCGCGTCTAGACAATAGAAAAAATCTTACACTTGTTTACGCGGCTCACGATAAAGAATCTTTCTAGAACAATTACGCAATCGGGAAGGGATATATCTGAAACCGATGAACCTCGCCGATTTTAAATTCAGTGTGCGTCTAACTACGAACCAAGTTAGATCCCTCCGTTGACACCAGCTCAACGTTAAAATATTTCGTTTTACACAGTGGTACTTAGCTGCGTATCAGGCGGTCCATTTTATTTTTCATTTCATATTCAAATTTAACACACGCAAATTAATATTTTCTGAATGATGTGGTCATTTCTTTAAAGTAACTATAATACTTTGTTCACGATTACTAGTTTAATGTAATCTTTGTTACGTTGTTGTTTTTTTGTTCATTTATTTATTTAACAAGTCTAATAAATGGTTAAATAAAAGTGTCCATTGTTTTTGTTGGATGAAGTTGAGAAAGTAAACCTACTACAGCATATTTCTTCAACCTAAAAAGTACAGTCCACTTGAAATTCGAACTACGATGCAGTTTAAAAATGCGGTAACACATTGTTGGCCGTCCTGGGAAACTGGCACAACATAGGGCTTATTCCAGAGCCCTCAACACTTATTTTGAATTGGCAGTTCCTGAAAATTTTGGAACATCCTATACAATTAATATACATCGGTCGCAGTTACCCAAAATCAAATAACACATTTTGACGTCTAATATAAATAAACATGAATCTTTATGCAAAATTAGTTTATGTGATTTCGTTAAGCATAATTTTTAAACGAAATACAGCAGCTTTATATTCAAACCACAAAAACGTTATAAGTTTGACGGCTCACAATTTCGACGAACTGGTTTTAAAGAGCGACGAAGTTTGGCTAGTGGAATTCTACGCCCCATGGTGTGTATATTGCCAAAATTTTGCACAAGAGTACATTAAAGCGGCTGATGCTCTCAGAGGAATCATTAAAGTTGGTGCTATTGATGCGGATGTACATAAAGAACTACCAGGGAGGTATGGAATACGTGGTTTACCCACTATTAAAATTTTCGGACCTAACAAAATAGAACCGGAAGACTATGATGAAGCTAGAACCGCGAAACATCTCATTGAAGCTGGTATTAACGCCGCTAAGGCTCAAATACTCAACAGGCTTGGGGTGGAAGATAGAGATGCTTTTATGGAATCATCACATGGGCAGACCTCAGACGTAGTTGAACTTACCGATAGTAATTTTGATGAACTAGTTTTACAATCTGGTGATATGTGGATGGTGGAATTTTACGCTCATTGGTGTGGTCACTGCAAAGCTCTGGAACCCCACTGGGCTTCAGCTGCTAAAATTTTGAAAGGCAAAGTAAACTTCGGTAAGTTAGATGGTTCTGCTAACAAAAATAAAGCTACACAATACGATGTGACTGCATACCCAGCTGTTAAACTGTTTAGAACTGACAAAACAGAAACTCCCATAGATTACAATGGAGGTAGAAGAAAAAATGATATTGTAGAATGGTTAGAACAAAAACTAGTAGATGTTTCACCACCAGAAGTCTCTGAAATCTTAGATGAAAGGTCTTTAAGAGACTCGTGTGAGGATAAGGAAATATGTATATTAAGTTTCCTCCCTAGCATATTGGACTGTAATTCCAAATGCAGAAATGGGCATATCCGTTTACTTAAAACCATGGCTAATATGTTCAAAAAATACGACTGGAGTTGGGTGTGGTCGGAAGCTGACGTTCAACCGGATCTTCAAAAAGTTTTAACTGTAGACAAATACAATTTCCCCACCATGGTTGCCTCTAACTACAAACAAGGAATATACGCAGTTTTAGGTAAATCTTTTACAGATGATGGTATTTATGAATTTTTGAATAATTTAGCAAACGGAAAAGACCTCAATTATTTAAAGCAAGGTGATGGTGATATTCAAATTTATACTGTTAGTCCTTGGGACGGTACCGATGATATTTACCTAGAAGATCATCTGTACGATAAGGATGAATTGTAGAAAGTTTAATTTTTTTTGGTAAAGTTCAATATTTGGTGTCTGTTGTAGTTGATTAAAAAATAAAATGTGCCGAACACAAAAATGAAGTTATTTTAGTATCAAATACTATTAAACGAGCAAGGTTTGTATGTGTGTGTGTGTGTGTGTCCAGAGGATCTCGAAATCCACTCGTCAGAATTCAATGAAACTTTCAGGGTAGACTAATTCCTATCTAAATCGGCAAAAAATGTAGGTCTCATGTCTGCGAAAATTCGATCTTCCGAGATATTTACAAGAAAAGTTAAGCTTTTAGTTTTATTTCCTAGCAACGGCAACTTGTTTCTATAGTAATATACTATAAAGGAGAGAGGATATAACGTCACATTCCATAGGCGTACTTTGCAAAATAAGTTTCTATAATATAAATAAGGTCACAGCATATAAAATATATATACCCACTGTAATGAAGTTATTTTTCACAATTTAAATAATTTGAATAATTTCGAGATTCAATGAAAATTTATTTGAAATTAAATAAAACGTTCGATTTTTTTATTTGGATCACCCTATACATATTTTAAAATATTTCACGAGCTAACGCCGTTTAAAGATAGTATTGCGCGCGCCGCGAATCCGGTCGCTTTGGAAGGGATTTTTGCGTGGTAGGAATTCTTCAGAGCTTAGGTGAGAAATAATTTGAAATTAAGAATGAATTCTTTTCCTGCGATTCATTCTGAACAGTCGAACCGAAATCTAGTTAGCCGTTTTTCCGCCGTTTAAAAGTATTCCGAGGTATAAAATTCTTAGTATTGTTTTCCGTAATTTTTCATTTGATTTTGCCGTGTTAATAAGATAAATTAGAATCGCGTTAATTTTGATCTGAAATCACATCCGTTTATTTTAAAAGATAAGACGCCGCGTCGTGTACTGTTTACCTACGTTTTTTTTTGTATCGTTACGATTTTTTTTTATCGTTTTGTATCAATTGCTTTGCCGGTTATTTTAATTTGAGAATAATTTAGTTATTAGTAAAAGATTTCATTTTATTTATTACAAAGAGTTATTTAGATTTTAAAAATCAAAATACCGAATTGCGTGAGATTTTATTTTAGTTCTCGTTTTTATTTCTTGAATAATTTGGCTGAAATAGTTTGATCATTTTTCCGGTTTTATAATTTAGTTTATTTATAATTAAATTTTCATTCTCAGTGGCGTACCTGGTTTAATTTAATTTTAAATATCATTAATTTTCCGAATTAGTAAACGAGAATAGTTTATTCATTTTAGGGACCCGTAATTTCATTTTTAATTTTGTTAATTATTTTAATTTCCGAAAAATTAATTTAATTTTGGTTTCTTTTCGTGGCCGAATTTTAGGAGAGTTATTTAAGTTCTCAGTTTTTAATTTTATTTACGATTACATTTCTAATTTTGATAATTATCTTTTCCGCTAGATTAACCGAAATTGATTCATTTATTGATGGTTTTCTTGAGTTAGTTTGTTTTTAATTAAATCTCAGTTAGCTTTGGTTACCTTTTCACGTCCGAAATTAAATAGTAGTTACCGCATTAATTGTTCCGACTGTCGCGTAAGTAATTTAAAAGCATTGGGATCAGATCTTATCTTCGTGGTGGCTTCGGCAAAAACCCCCAGACAATATCTCCCCAATTGCAGAGTTAGTTCGCCGTGAAGTAGTAGCTTTGGGATCAGATCTTATCTTCGTGGTGGCTTCGGCAAAAACCCCCAGACAATATCTCCCCATAGCTAAGTTCGCTCGCCGGGTAATAATTTTCAACGCTTTGGCACGGTTAGGTTGTCGGTAAATAATTTAAAAGCATTGGGATCAGATCTTATCTTCGTGGTGGCTTCGGCAAAAACCCCCAGACAATATCTCCCCAATTGCAGAGTTAGTTCGACGTGTAGTTTCCGAAATCTTGGGACCAGATCTTATCTTCGTGGTGGCTTCGGCAAAAACCCCCAGACAATATCTACCTGAGTTTCGGCCGGCCTGTATTAGTATCACAGCTTCGGGACTGATCTTATCTTCGTGGTGGCTTCGGCAAAAACCCCCAGACAATATCAGATTCTGAATGCTTAGGTCCGTAAATTCAACCCCCGCGATTACCCTGTTTATTCCGTAAAATAAGAAAGCTAACTAACTCACCCGATTTAAGTTAAATCATTTAATAGTATTAATTTACGTTTCCGGTTAATTAGCATTTTTAGAAAGAGAGTCATAAAATAGTTGCCGATTTTAATTTCCGAATTTGACAAGTAGATTGCATAATTAATAAGGTTAGATAACTCTCCTGTTTTAATTTAAAGTAATAAAAGTAATTAAGAATAAATTTATTAACTTTCTTGTTAATTCTAGAACATAATAAATTTTGACAAACCCTGCCGATCTATTTCATAAATTAATTAGGCTAAATAACTCTTTCATAGTGATTTAGATATTTAATAGAAGTTATTTTGTTTTTCCGTTTGTTTCCGTAATTTGATAAATTTAATTAAAGTCTGATTGAGTCACTCCGTCACTACAGTCACTATAAAGCCGAATCGAACGTTTCTTTTAAACGTAGTATTTTTTTTGTTCAGGGTTAAATAGGGTTGGGCTTTGAAGTAGAACGAATTTTATTTTGTTACACTAGTTAAAAACAATATATGTGTCACGTTTATTTCCTGGTTTATATTCACCAACCTTACCTCTTTTCAGGGATATTAAAGGTATATAATAAAGTAAAAATAATTAAGTCTGAAGTCAACTAGACCCCTGGAGAATACCGTATCTCCATCTGAAGTTACCTGTGCCCCTAAGAGGCCGTTTCTAAGGGTTGTGGAGCATACCACATAAAAAAACTGGCGCTCGAGCAATCTCCGTACTAAAGCGTCATCTTGTAAGGCAATATTTTTCTTAGTGGCAAGAAAAAGCCTTAAACCACTTCGTAGATTTAATTTTGAAGTTATATTATTTACAAAAAATAAAAATAAACCTTATGCATCTGACACTTTAACATTGAACGAATTAAATTTAACCAATAAATAACAAGGAGGATTATATGTTGGGATTAAATTGTTTTTAATCTCTTGGCATTAAAAGTAACGCTTCAGTACTTACCTAAACTCAAAGATTAAAAAAAAAGTTAGTTCAAGAACTATCTATAAAAGTCACTGTCTTCACTAAAACTACTGGTATTACTATAATTGTCTTGTCTTTTCTGAGGTTTATTATTATAGGTTCTATTAAATTATCCATCGATAGTGGATATACTTTTCTAAATGAATTTTCCACCTTTTTAACATGATCAATGCATTTTCCCCAATGTTCTCTATTTACATCTGAAAATGCCTTTAAAAACAAATTTCGCACATCAGGAAATTTAAATGTTTTATTGTTTTGAGAAACATAACCTTTTAATAATTGTGACCAGATCAGTTCAATGGAATTTAACTCTGCGTGGTTCGGAGGAAATCTGAGAATTTTAATTCCTTTTTCTCTGGCCATCTCATCTATAATATATTTTTTGAATTTGTTTTTATGTTGCCTTGCTATTACTAATAATTCTGCCTTCAAGGATTTAGGAGGACTGATAATATTTTTAGAATGAAGCCATTTTGAAATATATATTAATCCAAAATTCTGAATCAATTAAAATACGTACGATACGGCTATGAATAAATAAAGTCTGACTTATCTGTCAAAAAACAGGTTTATCTAGACAAAAACTATATTAGGCCGATTAGATGTATTAAAATTTAAATTTTAACTACAAATAAGCATTGAAGAATGAGGTAAAAATAAAATGTCTACCTCTTGAACCTGTACTACGTTCTGCAAATTAAATACTGCACTCCTTTCTTCTGTATAGTATAGTAGTAAAAAAGTTTGACTTTATTTAATCTCTGGCGTTTAAATCTGAAAGAATTCAATTTTAAATTTGCCGCTTTTTATCCATAATGACCTACAAATTTTGACAACTACTGACACGCACATCTCTGGTTAAACGTTAAGAAAATGGGACCGGCTGGGATTTTCATGAAATTTTCGCAGATGCTATAAAACATGATAAAATCAATATACTTAGCAATAGAAATTTTTGCGCGGAAAAATATTTTTCACATTTTTTTATTCTACAAATGCCCAAGTAGCAATTTATAACCAGAATAAACCTGAAAAGTATAAAAAAGAAAAGGTTCATTTGACGGACATAAATAATTTGCTTGTCAAATGACAGCCATCTCATAAATTCAAAGTTGAAAATACAACGTTGCCAATTCAATTTCAGAAATCATGGGTTTAGGTAAATATTTATAGAAACGTTGAGTAACACTGTTAAAATGGACACTTGTCAAAATGTGACACCTGTCAAAACGTAACAACTGTTAAAATGTGATACGTGTCAGAATGTTACAACTGTCAAAATGAACAAATGTCAAAATATGACACCTGTCAGAATGTAACAAATGTCAAAATGTCACACGTATCGTACTTTTATTTATTTATTACACAGATCTAACCTAACCTAAAGCTAATCTTTTTTTTTTGGAGGGTGGAAATGCTTTATGCACATCGGGTAAAGGTTCTTCCCTTCCCCGATAGTGTGAGACTACCCCTTACGGTTACTCACTAAAACCACCCCACTGAAACCACTATGCCCTACACGCTGATGTTGCCCGTCCCGGAAACGGGGCCTGTCCGCCGTGACTATTCGCGAAGATCAAGCGTCAGTAGATGTTGCCCTAAAAGGGTGAAATCTCCAGAAACTAGGCAACTTTTAATGCATTTAACTAACTTCTGTGACAAGCAGTTGATAAACGTCAACAACACCTGCAGCAAACTGAAAATTAACACTGACAGCTTTTTTAATTTTCCCGCCTACTTTCAAGCCAATCGCCAATCAACTTTCTATTTATCTACCTTTCTGTAGTTCAAGTAGATGTCGCCCACTCCGTGATTTTCACGAATTAATTAATAATTTGTCAGGTTATAAATATACTTAAATTATATACTCATTGGACTGCTTAAAAATGTAGATTTGAATATTAAGAGCGAAGCTCGGTGACCAGATATTAAAATAATTAAATTATCACTGCATACAGGGTGATTCACGAAGAGAAGATTTAGAGGCTTAGACGCTTTTTTGTTCTTTGATAATATTTACGATTCTTGGAGACTGTTAACAAACATTTTGGATATTTTATTTCGTCGAATCTCAAATTAAATGAAAATTAAATTAAAACGAATAAAAGAAACTTCCTAATGCAGTTTTCATAAGATATTTTCCAAGAAAATCTTTATAAACTCGCAGCGGGAGAATGACTGGTATATAAAGTTCATTAATAACCTTCTCTTTGTTTCGGTAATGCAGGAGAGCTCGAAGAATGATGATTATTATTACGGCCTGAAAGACGGTTTCGAGGTTACATTTTCAAAATGGAGGTTTAGTCCATTCAGGAGTGTTCCTGTTCTAAGTATTGTTGTAACTTATTTCAACAAAAGGATTATTGTTAACAGATTTATTATGAAGCATTATAAATCGAGAAGTATATGGAAAACAAGTGGAAAGCTTAAAAAAATTTGCCTCTAAAATTGAGTCAATTTCAATGCCTTTTTTTTAATTTCGAATTTATAGACCAGGACCAATCATCTTTGAAACAATATGGATGGTCGGAAAATTTAGGGTAAATTATAAGTAAATTGAAAAAAATCAATTGGACAAATTAAAAGTTTCGGAAGGGAGGTGGGGGTAGCTAAATATACAACTTGAGGGTTGGATATTGGATATTTTACGATTTATGACTGAAATATGCATTCTACCGAAAAAAGCTTAATGTGACAGTTGTAGATAATTAAAAAATGCAAAACTTTTATATTAATCATTTTTCAACATAACCTCAACCTTATTGAGAAAATCGTTAAAAACTGTGTTTTTCGTTTTTAATTTTTATCTCCCGCAAAAATATTTTTTTTTTATGTAACTTGTTGAAACCGTTCTTCTTTCTGTTTTAAATAAGCTGTAATTTTTCAAAGCAAAATATTTCTCTAAGAAATTTTCAATTTTTTAACTTTATCAGTGCTCATTTTCTTCGTTGGAACCTCGACTTTAAGATGGTATGAAAAAATATATTGCTCATATTGAAAAATATCGTGAAAAATGCAGAAAACCCAAAAACGCCTTTTTTATAATCGATTTCTTAGTTAATCTAGACAATTTTTTATTTCTTATTGCAAATAAACATTGAAATTGATGAAAAAATATATTTTTTCTGATATAAATAGAACTAGAATCTTAAAAAAAATTCAGTACAATTCAAATTTGGTACAAAGAGATATTTTAGACATATACGATTATTGGAGGGTAATAATATATTTTTTAATTCATTTCGGAAGCTCATAGTGGTTTGTATTTTAATTTCTCTCTCTTTCCACTGGATTAAAACCACTTAGTTGTTAAAAAAGTTTTTTTATTGACGTTTCGGCTTTCCAGATCGAAAGCCGTTATCAAAATGACATAAAATAAATAAATTTACTAGAAACAGAACACTTGATAATCTTGCAAAAATATGACATCAACATAGTGTACATAGAATAAGATTTTGAGATTGAAGATGTCAAAATCTGTTTCAATCATATTTTTGTGACGTTTCTGGGAACGAATTTTTGAAAGGATAGCGCATTTGCATATTATAAGAGAATTTATACTTCGTCATAAATGAAGTTTTCTTATTAATATTATCATAAGAAAAAACCAGATAAAAACTTATGATACTATCCCGATATAGAGGGTATCCTTTTTGCAATTAACTCTTTTTGTAAAATAGGTATCCAAATTTTTGAAATATCAACCGAACAATTAGAAACACATTCGTTATTATTTAAGCATATCAATGCTGCTTCTTTAACTTTGCGGTTATAATTATTCGGTTCTTTTAATAATCTAGTTGAAGAATTCCATTGTATTTTATGACCAAAATCCCATGCATGTTCACATATTTTGGATTTTTCGAATTGTTTATTTTTAATGTACGATTGGTGTTCATTAAGTCTAATATGAAAAGGTCTAGATGTTTCTCCTATATAAAATTTATTACATTCGCATGGAATTTTGTAAATACAATTTTTTGTGTTTTGAATTTCATTAAAAGGTTTTGTATTTACTATTAAAGATTTTAATGTATTATTAGTTTGAAAAACTGTTTTTAAATTAAATTTATTGCCAATCCTTCTAATTTTTTCGGATAATTTTGGAATGTAAGGGATTTTTACTATATTTGAAAGAATTATTGGGGGGTTTAAATTTTGATCTTTAGTTTTGATGTCTCGGTAAAGTTCACGATTTATAAATTTACTTGGGTAGTTGTTCTTAATCAAGACAGATTTAACAAGTGATAATTCATTATTTAAGATATTGTCATTTGAACAAATTGTTTTTGCTCTATCGGAAAGAGATTTGACAATACCTCGTTTAACACAAATTGAGTGGTTTGAATTAAAATTTAGATATCTATTTGTATGTGTTTCTTTTCTAAAAACTGATGTATCAAAACAATTGTTGTTATTGTGTATTAGTACATCAAGAAACGGTAATTTTTTATTATTTTCAATTTCAATTGTAAATTTAATAGTAGGTTCCGAATTATTAATAGTATATAAAAATGTATCAATATTTTCCCTATCGTGTTGCCAAATTGCAAAGATATCATCTACATATCTAAACCAGACAGAAGGTCTTAAATTTTGTTTGTTTACAATTTCCATTTCAAAATTCTCCATGAAAATATCACACAATTTTGGTGATAAATATAAATGTAATAAATTTTATATAGGAGAAACATCTAGACCTTTTCATATTAGACTTAATGAACACCAATCGTACATTAAAAATAAACAATTCGAAAAATCCAAAATATGTGAACATGCATGGGATTTTGGTCATAAAATACAATGGAATTCTTCAACTAGATTATTAAAAGAACCGAATAATTATAACCGCAAAGTTAAAGAAGCAGCATTGATACGCTTAAATAATAACGAATGTGTTTCTAATTGTTCGGTTGATATTTCAAAAATTTGGATACCTATTTTACAAAAAGAGTTAATTGCAAAAAGGATACCCTCTATATCGGGATAGTATCATAAGTTTTTATCTGGTTTTTTCTTATGATAATATTAATAAGAAAACTTCATTTATGACGAAGTATAAATTCTCTTATAATATGCAAATGCGCTATCCTTTCAAAAATTCGTTCCCAGAAACGTCACAAAAATATGATTGAAACAGATTTTGACATCTTCAATCTCAAAATCTTATTCTATGTACACTATGTTGATGTCATATTTTTGCACGATTATCAAGTGTTCTGTTTCTAGTAAATTTATTTATTTTATGTCATTTTGATAACGGCTTTCGATCTGGAAAGCCGAACCGTCAATAAAAAAACTTTTTTAACAACTAAGTGGTTTTAATCCAGTGGAAAGAGAGAGAAATTAAAATACAAACCACAATGAGCTTCCGAAATGAAGAACTAGAATCTTAAAAAAAATTCAGTACAATTCAAATTTGGTACAAAGAGATATTTTAGACATATACGATTATTGGAGGGTAATAATATATTTTTTGTAACATGTATCTTTATTAATTTCCAAACAAGAAACTTCACTATATAAAAAAGAAATTCAAATCCTAAATTTCTAACTGTAATACGTGAAAATTAAAAAAAAAGTATCAGCTTAAAATACCTGCCAATTAGGTGTTTAACTCCAAATCTAACCTCATTTGTTTCGTATTTCTAATTACTCATACTTAATTACTTTCTACATAATTGCATGATTTTTTATGTTTTTTTGCTTGAAATAGATAAAAAATAAAAAAAGATTTAAGATTTTATGCAACTTTTAATACAGATACGTCACTGGGACGGTACTGATTTGTTTTACGGTAAACGATTAAAAAAGAAGAAACATAACAGACCAAGACCATCACCAGTTTCGAAAAACGAAGACGAAGAAGAAGAAGAATATAGAATAACGATTTTAAAGTCGGGAAAACACAAATACACTAACTTAGAAACAAAGAAAATACTATATACTAACTAAAAAATATTAATAAATCAAAAATAAATGCAAAATCAAAAACCCAAGCTTCAACAAAAATCAAAGAAATGACATTATTGACAGTGACATTTAACAATTTTAACTTTGATGTCGAGTGAATTCGTTGAACTTTCGATTCGGCTTATATCTAACTTCAGTTACGCAACCAGTGACGTAATTTCAACAATTGCGCAACATTCAAAAGGCACATTATAAAAATTAACAAATTGCTGGTAAAAATTATGTACGCAACTAAAATTAAAAAAACATATTGTGCTCTTATTTATTTATATAGTACTAGTTATTTATAAGGTTTTAAATAGAATCTGAAAATTAGTTAAACACCCAATTGCATTTAAACTAGCCAGCTTTTCAGACCTTCTTTTGTATCCAAAGCATACCCCAAAATGCATTTTCAGCACACACCACGGGGTCTGTATTGGTCGAACACTTTTGTAATTGTTCGCTGCCAACCTAATTTTAGAATTTGATTTTGTATGCCGAACTCGTAGTTTTAAGTCTTTTTTCTTGTATTTGGAAAGTAACTATTGGTTAGTTTTATTTTTACGAGTCTATCTATAAAACTTCTTCGTCTATTATGCCTCTAATCAAATTCGATAATAACAAGGAGATAATTGATAAATCGAAATAAAATATTTTAAAGAAAGGTGGCATATTAATCTTATTACAAATACAGAATTCCAATCGGAAACTTCCATAGGTAATATTTTTAATAATTAAAGAAAAAATACTATGTTGATCACAATTTATATTTTTTTGGTTAGTGGTATGTTCGTATAAATCAAAGACCTTACAACTGGTATATTTTTTGGGGTGTCAAGTGAAGATTAATTAATCCATTACATAAAATTTATTACTCAATTTTCACTGAACATTTTTTACAGCGCTATAATTTAAAAATGTATTTGCTTTTCTCTAACAGTATCTGCAGATAATAATGAGGTTAGTCATATTTTACGAATGAACGTACTTTCTAAATTTTGATTTCTAACGTTCACAAGATTTGCAAATCTACCTGGTACGTAATATATAAAATATTAAAATTAAAAACTCGATTTCTCCCGTCAAAAATCATCAAAGAAATTTTCATTTTCTCGGATTTTTCTGAAGGATTTTAATTTTCAATATCAATATAAAATCCTATCATACATTTTAGATATTTTCTTAAAAACTGGAAAGTTTCTTAATGATTAGAGAACATAAATTTTCAATCAAGATTCGCGAATTACAACTCTCAACTCCTATCCTCATTACCTTCTAATAAAAGTTTCTATCGGAATTGGAATGCGCTTCTTATTCAAACTACTTTTGTTCTGTGATCGGTGTTCGAATTTCCGTCGCGTTTTTCCACGATTTTTCCGCTTTTTTGTTCTTTTTTTTTTCGCGCTCTTGAGAAAGCTTCGGCTTTTCCTTTTTCGATGAACTCTTTTGCTAGGAGAAAAAGAACCGCAACGGAGGATTGCCGCATTAATTCATCTGCGAAATACGTGAGGATGAAATATCCTTTCATTTCTTTTGCAGCCCTCTGTAATTTTTAACAGCGGGATAAGATGTCATAATGTGTACCAATTTTCTCTGGCGCTCATACTTCTAGTGGTTCATTGTATTTTTTGTTTCAAATATTAACTGTGATATTTTTTGTCGCGTAAAAACAAACCTTAGACATTTATTTATTGCAGCGGTAATAATAAATTCATAAACAAACTTTTGCGTTCCTCTCTAAAAATGATTCTCAATAATTTGATTTCATAGGGTGGTTTGTTAATACCTTCGATGTGGCGAATAAATTCGGATAGGGCTCGATCGAAAAATGCTGAATAATTCATAGAGGCGTATCGTCGAAAAATCAAACAAAAACAACAAAAATAACCGTCACATAATCGAAATCTGCCAAATGGTATAAGTTGACTGGCACCCGTTTCGCGATTTAGAAAATATTTCTGTTAGGAATTAGAGTATGATTGGTCTACGCTAAAATAAACCACAGTGAGCAATTTCGTCTGTCACATTTCAAAACCTATTTTATATACGAGGATGAGAAAACGGTGTAAAATATTTTTAGGTTTCTGTTTGAAAGATCTTTGCTTTTTACTTACTTTTATTGATTTTAAAAGTCTCTCCGACTTTCAAAAAGTAAAGAAATATAAAAGAAACCAAACTCATTCAAAACCAGTTCATTAATTGGAAAATCCGATCTGATCGGAGTTTTCAGTTTTCCCTGTAGTACACCTCATTTAGCTGCCATTGTAGGGAAGACTCGAAATCACTAACCATTTCCTTCGAATTGAATTTCGCTCGAAACCCAACGAAATGACGAAACAATCCCTGTTGGCTAGGAGCGATTTTGGAATGATTCCTGGGAGATTATTGCTGCACTTGTGTACCTACGTTGGGAGGCAACTATAGATGTTACTTTGATAGGATAAAGCCAAAAATATCTACGATTATTTCCCTTGATTTATATAAACCAATGAAATGTCAAAATTTTTAAAATTCAGACCAATCGGAATCAATTATCAGCGACTATTTCTCTAGACCAAATATCAGCGACTATTTCCCTAGGGAAATAGTCACTTTGATACGTCACATAAAAATGCCTAATACTTCTGTCAGTTTTTGCTAAAGCAGTTCTGTCACAATTTGATAAATTATTGTTAAATGGAAAGATTCGGTGTTTTAGATAACAAATCTATAGAAAAAGCAGTCAAATCTTTGATACCTACGAATACGGTACGAAGTAAGAGTAGTAATTTAATTTTCGCGGGAAATAATCTTCCTAAATATAACTCAACCTTAATAAATTAGCGTCTATTTTTATTGTTGCTAAATTTTTCGTGTTTTTTGCAATTTGTTTCGGCATAATTTTGTCATTAATAATCAAAGATTAATGACCAAATTATGTCTCAACAAATTGATATCAAAAACACTCAAAATTTAGATCCAATAAAAATAGTCGACTATTTATCAAGTCAGTCAGTAGTTTTTTGCAGATTACCCGCGACAAAACTTGGCAGCTTTTGTCACCAAAAATTACAATACCTTTGATAACAAGTAATTATGGTCTCCTAGGATACCAGAAAATGACGTACACAATTTTTCTGATTTTATTGTCAATGCATTTTGTAATATTGTTTTTAAACAGTGCTAGTCAGCTTATGTAGTGAAAATGAATCGCTTTGGAAGTGACTCTATGAAATACGTCAATATGGAAACATTTTACGGAATTCTGCAAGGAAACTACAAATTTAGAGCAACTAAACCTAATCCTCAAAAGATTGGGCGTGGAATATGAAGAAAGAAAACGGTGAAAATTACAAAGAACTAGTTGTGAAGACAATGTGGAACACCGCTGCAAAAAAAATGCAAGAGATGTATTTTATAAAGTGGAAAATAATTTTTGATCCATTTAAAGATATTATCTTCAATTCTAGTATGGAAGCTCGTAATGCGAAACGAAGGAATTTGCGGATGTGCGCCAATAAAAGGAAATCGAGCTCTGTTTCATTGCAATTGGAAAAATACTACGCAATGGGTTTATTATGGGACGAAGACACTTCGGCGGGACTCCAGCGAAAATTTTACCATAACGCTTCAGTAGAACTTGCCTGGAGAGGTGGAAAAACATTCAATTGCAGAGTTCATTATTTTAAAGAGGAAGTGGATAATTTTGGGATTAAAACAGGTAGATAACATAGTTACATATTTTTTTAAATAACTGATTTTCAAAAATCCTACTTTTTAGGACCTTATCCGTTCTTTAATTTAAAAAAATACCTCGTTCCATGGTTCAACACACAATACAAAAAATATTCGGCCTTTTTCTGCACGTTAATCAACTCCAATGTTTACTCCCTAGTTTCAGAAAAAGTCTTCATGATTGACGTATTGACAAGTAATAGGAAAAGGCAGTGAACTGTTTACTGGATGAATGCGGAATGTGATGGGCATAAATATCGGATTCGGGAAAAGTGTTTATTTATAAAACCGTGTTAATAAATTAAATATATAGATTTTTAAAGGATTTCCAATCAAAATCATATTAAACAATTTATTAGTAGGGAAAAAAGTGTGGAAAAGATCGAAAAAAAGTGAAAAGGAATTTGTCTAACTAAAATATGCATCAAATATTAGTTTTAAAAGTGCAGATATACAGTAATGTAATTAACGAATTTTTAGAAAAATTTTTCTATTTTTTTTTACAACAAAACTGAAAATGCCAGCTCATTTTTATAAAGATAATATCTCACTATTCCTATACAATAACTCTGCACTTCTTTTATGAGAATATAAACTTTTTTGTCCCTCAAAAACACTGACACAAAAAAAATTAACGTCTATACTGTTTTTGATGAGTTTGTTGAAACGTGTATTGTTTCCCTAGTCGATTTGTTTATTTTATTATGAAAACCAGTCATCAATTTGTTTAATTCCGGAAGCCAATTAAACGGCACCCAAAATTATTAACAGACGCGTGATTCGTGCCGCCGTTTTCAGATTAATCACCAAATTTTTTCAGGAGCGCACGTACTTCAAAAAGGGGAAATTAAAATTTTAATTGGAGATAATTGGGCAACTTTTTGGCCTCTTCTAAAGATTACTTTATCACTTCCTTTCAGCTAGGTTTTAAATTAAAATGAATTACATAATAAAATAAATTTGGACCACCCCGTACATTAAAACGATACAATAAAGACTCTTTTGACATCCCCTCAATCTCTTTAGAGTTTTATAGCTAGATATTTAGGTTTGCAATAAATATTCTCCCCCATACTCAACGTTTCGGAATGCAATAAAGAGACTCCATTTGCAAATGGGCTATGATCCTGATCCTAGTGCTCTACATTTTGTACGCTCTTCAAAAGGACGATTTATATACATCTGTTATACGTCAAAAATCCCGCGTTGCAACTATAAAAATATAGCAAGCCGAGAAGCATGTACAGGGGGAGTAGTAAATTAATTCACAATATATATATATATATATATATATATATATATATATATATATATATATATATATATACGGTGTTTTATGATTAAACAATTATTTATATAAGACTGCTGTATACGCTTGTGATGTCTGACGTAATAACTCTATTATTACTGCAGTCCAATTTTCTTTGCTGCAAGATTTTATCAAAAAATTTGCAAGTAATTTGATAAGATCCGAACTTCATTGAATTTAGGTTTCAGAGGATGCTTCTAGGAATAATTAGATCAGATTAAAGTGCCTTTAAAAGAGTAAACCGTACACAAGGGCGTCGTTATTTTTTATTTCTAATGGTAAATATCAATGGATTTCACAATTGTGGGTTTAATAATCATTTATAATCATAAATACAGAGTGAAGTTATATAAAATTAGGGTATTGGCCAGTCAAAACTGGACAAGTATATTAAATTTGACGCATATATGAAAAAAATCCATATTGGTATAGTGTTACCCTCGTAACGGTTGAATCAGCATATTCTTAGACTCTATTTTCATCTTTTATTACCTCCGAAATCAATCATTTCAAAGCCCTTCCTTATCTCCCCAACTTTTTGTTGGTTTTTGGCTGTCACAATATTAGCAGAGGATTTCTTTTTACCAATTGCCACCGTATCGTGTGCTTCTTCAATTCTTTCGTTTGCCATTTCTTTTATGTCGCAAATATCTTTCAATAAAATCTTTTCATGGTTCTTTAAGTAGTTCACTACTTTTTTTCGTCAATTTTTATTCATACCTTTATTATACAGCAGCCAACACTGTCTGTAGAAAATGTATCGAATGAAATCTTGAGAGACGTTCTATTAAAACTTTCGTTAAAAGGGGTAAACTGCGTAAATCCGCCCCTGAGTCTATCATCTGTCATTTGTTTCGGGAAAAAGAATTCGTAGTGAAAAATAAAAAATTAAAACTAGGATGAATGAAAAACACTTCCAACGTCATCTTTGCTCATTCATCAACTTTTCCCATAAATTATCTAATCTTTACAGCAATTACGGCCACATTGCCGACCCCTGGTGTTAAAAATGAAAGAAACTTGATAAGTTTTCGCTTGTTTTCTTTTATTTTTCCGTCACTCTCTACCGGCTGTAAATTTATCAAGAGAAGAATAAAAATAATACTCTCGACTTTTGTCGCGCCCCATATAGGAGTATAGCGCGAAAGTAATTAATACAATCTGCATTGCTTAAGACTTCTATTGCATCGTGTCTCAAAGTTAACACAAACTTTTCGAATAATTTACATCGAAACAAGAGAGTTCTAACTTTCGACGTTCCAAAGGATCGACCGTCTTAAAATCTCACCCTCAATCACATAAATCCATTCCAGCACTACCCCTGCAAGGTGCTAATTACGTACTATTAATTAGCAAGTAGCCATTGAGTCTGCTGCTGTAATTGAGAAGGTGAGAAGGTTTAAAGATGTTTTATGTAGATCAGGTGTGCTAACAATTTAAAAATATAGCAAAAATAGCGTTACTAATGTAGGAGACGTTTCGCATTTAAGTTTGTACTCAGCAACCTGTGGTCAAACCATGATTTGATTTTTTTGAGATCTCTTTCAAATAGTATTTTAGGTCATACCAATTATTATCGCTTTCATCTGCAAAACTAGTGATTTTAGATTTTGTATCTAGAAGGAAGAGGTTATTTAAATATATATTAAATAATATAGGGCCCAACACTGTCCCCTGAGGTACTCCACATGTGATAGTTTGTTCTTGGCTTGTGGTGCTGCCAATTTTAACCTTTTGGTTTCTATCGGTTAGATAGCTTTTAAATAACTCATGTGGAATCCCTCTTATACCTATATTGTTAAAAGTTTCTAAGAGGATACAATGGTTAACACTGTCGAAGGCTTTGACTAGGTCTACAAACACTCCAATTGAAGGCATTGCTTTATTAAGACTATTGTAGATTCCTTCTGTTAATAAATTAATGGCATCCTGAGTTGATTTATTTTGTATAAATCCAAGTTGTAAGGGTGACAGTAATTTGTGTCTATCTAGAAACGAATTTAGTCTTCTCTGTATAACCTTCTCAAATTTTATTACAGAGATTGGTCGGTAGTTTGATTTTCCAATTTTTTCTCCTTGCTTGAAAATAAATTGTGGTGACTATTGCTAGTTTAAAAGCAGAAAGACAATATCCTTTTTGAAGTGATTTATTTATTAATTCTGCAATAGGTGTCGAAATGTAATCTCTAATTGTTTCTAGTGTTTGAAACACTCTCGATATATAAATAAG
Organism: Crepidodera aurea; assembly: GCA_949320105.2. Lineage (NCBI taxonomy): Eukaryota > Metazoa > Arthropoda > Insecta > Coleoptera > Chrysomelidae > Crepidodera > Crepidodera aurea. The sequence continues at coordinate 26,340,289 of OX439477.1, forward strand.
GTTTCAAAAAAAGCTCTAACGATTTGTATGTTTAAACCGGTGTTTTTATTTCTCTGTTAGATAAATTGTTGGCCAGTTATTATAATTGGGTTGTTATTTAAAAGTTACAGCCTTACTCGGAGAGCTCTCTGTAACAAATTGTTTCCGCCTTATAAAATTTTATTTCAAAGTACGAAAGAAAAATTAAACTCAAATCCTCTTAGCGGAATAAAGGATTTCGTTTGAGTGCAAGATTAGACCGCGTTATGTCTAGAAAATTATTATTTTAATTTTTAACCAGTCAGTCGTTTTCGAAACTAATCAAATATACAGAGCGATCCGAAGAATATGTCTTCGAACAGGTAATTGTATTAATTCTAGGGATCAGATGGTGTCTTTTAACATTCTAACAATAGAAATAAAGAGAGGGATAATTGTACATCTACTGTAGGGATGAATACAATGACTCGAATGCTGTAACATAAAGGAAAACAGAAAATGGAAAATGGCAGACCATTAATTTTGGTTATTGTGTATTAAATAAACCGTGTGAGGTTCGAGCTATTAGACGAAATGACGTAAACAAGTGTTGAGTTTCTGTGTGTTATTTTCTGAACCCTTATTTTAAAATCGTATTTCAGTGTCATTCATTACCAAAACTTTCAAAGAATTTAGGAAAAAGTTTGAAATTTAACAAATTTTTACAGTGTATTCCATCGAATTTAAGTAGAAACGCGTGAAAAGGTGAGCAAATTAATTTGCGGTGGAACGTCTTGAAACCATTTGCGCTGCTCTTCATTATGTCTGAGGGTTCCTTTTTATGGACCCTTAATGTTGTAATTTACAGAGTTTTAAAAACAAAAGGTTATTAAAGAGTGGTCCATACTTCATCCTTAACCATTTAGCTAAAATTTTGGAACGCCAAGGAATTTGCACAATATTTTTTTTCGGCGTTCAAACTTTCTACGAGGGCTAGAAGTTATAAAATAAAATTTAAAATTGTTTTTCATAAAGAGCCATCAAATTTCACATTCCAAATGAACAAATCATTCAAATCGGATACGTTGAATGTTTCAAAAATCCATTATAATTCAATTAAAATCGATTCGGAAACGTATTTTATATTTTATTAAAAATTGTTATTCATTCGTGACATTAAACTGATAAAATTTAATTGTTGAATACGCAGTAAAAAAGATTTATTATATTGAAAATGGGTGGTTTTTAAATTTAATTTTGTTTGAATGATTGTAAACGACAAATATACTGCTTGAAACAATTAACTGATGTTTTATATACTTTTTTAATTTTAACATTAACTCGAGGGGTTAAGAGCTCTTGTGAAAAGCAAATTTCACTTCTATCTTATGAAGATTTTCTACTGAGAACACTTGGCGATGGAATATTTCTCGATAGTTTTAAATTTCTGAAATGATGAGGCAGCACTATGCAAAGATATTTAAAAAAAAGGTGGGAAAGCATATTATTTAAAAACTACTTGATATTTATTAAAACAAATAGGAGTAAATTTTCATAGATTTAATACAGAATGGCGCGGATATTTTTTTTTGTGATTTTCCATTTAAAATTAACAAAATAAATACTTCTCGAAGGTTTACAAAAAAATCAAGGGGTCTCCACCTTAAGTTTTGTAATTATTAGTATTTCCTGAAAATTTCACAAAAATCAGACCAAAACTAAAGGCTTGGAATGATTTTAAAATTTTTCAAGGGGTTCGGTTTGCTCTTAAATAGATTTTGACACTATGGAGATTTTGGTTTAAATTTTTCGTCTTACTTTGACTTAATTTACGCTTTTTTGGGTTTCTTAGCGCACTTTTCAAATATAGTATAGATGTACAGTCGTCTTTTTCCAAAAACCAACTCGAAATTCAGTGGTTAACAAAAATTGTATACATTTTGATATGATTCGAGGGCAAAAATATTTTTTCTCCCATTTGTCATGAGCACCGGTTATAATAACAATGTTATTAAATATATTTAGTTTTGTAATTATTAGTATTTCCTGAAAATTTCACAAAAATCAGACTAAAACTAAAGGCTTAGAATGATTTTAAAATTTTTCAAACTCTTAATGTTTCGTTCAAACGATACTGTGATTTATTATCTGTAACATTGGTATACATTATATTAGCAAAGATTTCGGATACACCTCGTATAAGGTATTTTTTTTTTCAAAGATTAACGTAAAATATACGCAAGCTATAATTTCAAAACATTATTTATTCAACTTCAATTTTTCAAATTTGTGGCTCTGTCGTTTTCGATGTTTTTTTCCGCTAAATTTGCAGCTCATTTTCTATTCACCCCACGCTTAAAAGTTTGTTTCGCTGATACTCATTCATTATTAGAAGAAAAACAGTTTTTGGTGGTGATATAACGCTCTAGATATGTTGAAATTAAAATGGATTTGTTGGTGGAATAGGGGCTGTTATATAAAAATACTAAAAATAATATAATTGATTTCTATCCATTTTTTTTTATATATTTACTCTAAATTTTAAATTTCTAAATCAAGTAGGTCCATAATATAGTATATGAAATATGAAAAAGAAAATTTATGCATTTTGACGTGGACAAGAGAGAGCGATTTTCAACTTTCCTCTTTTACGATTTTATGTATCCTGAGTCGAATATAAATCAACTGCCAGAAATATTAATTATGAGCTGTAAAATATGTCCAATAAAATTGATAATCGATTACAATTCACAATTAACGTGAAAATTCCAAGAAACCCTTGACATTTGTTTGTCCATATCCAGTATTTTATGTTTTATCAATACATTTTTGTCCTGCCGTACGATTTTGGAATACGTAATATCCGGTCCAGAAGGAGTTCATTTTCTTTTTCTTTATTTTTACTACGTGTTTTTCTCCGAAAACTAAATTTACTGGTTCGAATGCGAGCAAGAAGATGGCCAGGTATGTTATATTTTGTATGTTTTGGCTGTGGCTTAAATTTCTCTCGCCGCTTTGAAAAAAAGGATGAATCCGGTTTTGATAATTTTATGGGAGAGAAAAAAATATGTCTTTATCAATAAAAATCTTTAGAAAGTCTACGGTCTTCTAAGAAATAGTTATTTATGAAAAAGTTATTAAAAAAATAGAAGATGAAGAAGCTGAAAACTATGAACAAAAAAAAATATTAGAAAACTATAAACGATAACTGTAAACATTCTGATAATCAAATAATTTGTTTCTGTAGTCTAATATTTAGTTGAACAGTTCGGTGTCATGAAGAATCCTGCAAAATCCTATTCATTTTTCTATAAGCTTAAAGTAGGTCTTTTTATTTATGTACTAAAACTTTTATCGAAATCGTTTTTTTTATCAACAATAGAAAAATTTCCGTGAAAATTATTATGGTTTTCAATGCATTTTTGTTCTCTTTTAAAGTAACAAAAAAGGTGTGAGATATACCAGATATAACCCATCACGCAGTATATCGTATTCATGTTATTGTTTAGATATTGTTATTTTATAACAAACCGACATGTACGGCAAGGTCGGGCGTCCATGAACGGCGAGTGAACTGTCTAAGTTCACTCGAGTATAAGGTCGATGCCTACTATATATACTGTATTTTTAGATAGATTAAGGAGACCTCAATTACACATTAGGGAGACATATCTCTAACATCCTAGATGTAAGACTAAATGATATATCCAGTAATTGTATTATTGTTGCGGGTTAATCCTGAATATAGTTATTGTTATCGTTAAGGTAGAGTTTGATTCCTCTCCCTTCACTAAACTACCCTACGACATTTACATGTCACATGGCGATCCTGCCAGTCCGTTAGTTTACATGTCAAAGGTGCAAAAAATCGTCTGGTACTTAAAACAAATAAAATTATAAATATTAAAAAGAATTTTCTAACCCTAGGCTGTAAAAAATGATTATACTGTATTTGAAAATCAAGAGAGAGTAAATTCCCAGAAATGTTTTGCAGTTATCAGTGTTAAAGGCAGAAAACCATAGACGTGCGTTTTCAAAATTAAATTAATATGGAAATAGAAATATTTAATTTGTTTTAGTTATTTATACCTAGATTACCAATTTTAGATAGATAAACATAATTCGTAAGTAGTAATTTAATTTGGGTAAAATGAAGAAAAAGTCAATATTATTTTAGGCATTTTGTTTTAGGCATATGTTTATTTACAAAATATGTATATAATATGTACAGATAATTACAATTATTTATAAATTAATATGAGGAGCTAAAAAAACAATTAAGTAGGTATATGAGAAAAAAAAAACCAACCGCAAGGATAAAATTTGACGAGCAACATGCAAAAAATACGACAATATTAAATCTTAAAAAATAAAAATCTAAAAATAAAATTAAAGTACATAAATTAATAATTTTAAAGTTATGGTTCCTCGCACTCTGTGTCAGAAGATTCACCATCTGATTCTAGAGAAATTACAATGGGCTCTATAGTAATATCAATTATGTTATCTAGCTCCCACATTTTTTTTTCTATTTCTGTAACGTGTCTAATACATTTTTGCCAATTTTCACTTGTTACTTCAGATATTGCCTTATTGAAGAGATTTTTAACATCTGATAATTTAAAAGTAGTGTTATTTCTGGCAACATAACCTTTAACTTGAGCCCATATTAATTCTATCGGATTCAGCTCACAATGGTAGGGTGGTAAACGAATGATTTCAATTTCTCGTTTTTTGGCTATCTCCTCAATATTATATTTTTTATAATTTTGCTTATGTTTTTTAGCAATAGTTAACAATTCTGCCCTCAGCATTGTATTGTCAAAGGCTAAATTTTTAGAAGATAACCATTTTGCAATTTCACCCTTTTTCCATTTAGTGGTTGGTAAAGGTTCAAGTAATCTGGAGTGGTAACTTGCATTGTCCATTACAATAACCGATCCTTTTGGTATGAATTGAATCATCTGTTCAAAATATTCCTCAAACACGTCTCCATTCATTTCTTCGTGATAATCAACGGTTTTTTTTGATTCAAATAAGAGTAAACCATTCTCAAAAAAACCGTTTGTACTGCCTATATGACAAATAATTAATCTTTTACCTTTTCCTATAGGTTCCTTAAAACCAGTAGTATATCCTTCTAGAAAAGCTTGATGGGATGATTTTATATTTTTGTCTTTCCAAACTCTTCCTACACAATGTCCTTCATTAACCCATGTTTCATCTAAATAATAAATGTTTTTATTTTGAGCTTTAACTTGTTGTATTCTTCTGAGGTACTGTCTTCTCCAACATACAATTTCTTCAGAATCAATTAGCATTGAGTGTCTGCCCATTTTTTCAAATTTAAAGTTTAACTCATGTAACACTTTCCATAGTTTATCCCGGCTTATTGTGGGTAAATCAACATCATTCGTAATGGCTTGCAAAACTTTATCTAAAGTTGGTATTTGCTTGTTTATAAAAAATGAGTGAACAAGCTTACGAATAGCATTTTTAAAAAACTCGTCCACGTTGACTTTTAATAGTTTTGGTCTACCTGGTTTCGGCTTTGGTGAGGTTACTCCACCTGATTTTTCCTCCTTTAGAACTCTATATATTGTAGATTTTCCATATCCCATTGCCTTAGATGTTGTTTCAACTACACTGTCAATAGTGTTTGAGGGATTTTGATGTTTAAAATAGTGGTACACATTCACTACAGCACTCTTTTCATTGAGCGATAAATGGTCTAGTTTTAATTTTTTCACTGGCGTATACTCACAAACTGCTTCCATTTTTAGTCACTACTATTTGTCACGTTTATCGAAAATCAAATAACTGCATTTCTAGAAACTATTTAAGTCAAAATATCTGTCATTAGAAGCTGTTGCCATTCGGAGGTCGTTAAATAACAATTATCCCTTTCTATTCTGGTTACGCCTATGACGCACGTTAATCCTCTTAGGCCTACTGTAGTAACAATGAAAGATCATAAAATAATGTGATAGTCCAAGAAATTTAATAAATTTTGTATTGAAATTAACAAAAACAATTTAGAATGCATTACAAATATTGAAGTTTTACCGCACGTACTGTACTATAGTTTTGCATACCGAATTACTTTTTATTCTGGGAATTTACTCTCTCTTGATTTTCAAATACAGTATAGATGTAAATTATTTAGAGGGAATTATTTTTTGTAATAAAATTATTGACGTCGGATACTCGCAGGACGCGCCCCACCGACTTCCTGCGATGGTTTCTTGTCCCGTTCAGGGAATTATTTCATCTAGAGTGCCTTGCACGTAATCTTCCGGTATCGAGAATACATCCGGACGGGCAATTGCACCGGAACGATTGCCATTTTGAAATAGAAATACAGAAATACAAATCTTCATCGTTCTAACTACTAAACTTTCGTGTTTACAATAAATTACAGTCCGTAAATCGAATCTAACCGTAACATCGACGTCATTTTTCATGGATATTACGATGATAAATGATCTTTTGTTGAAATTTCCCATTTTAAAAGGTAGATTTATAGCGAAAACCTAATATTGATCTTCGAGTATATCCTAAATAGAATGATTAAACGATTCATCTAACTGCTAAATTATCGTTCCCTTTTTTTGCAGTTTGTTTTTCATTCACGGATATTTAAATTCCAACCTGATATAAATTATTAAATTAACGAATTACCACTCTTAATAAAAAAATGGATCTATTACCATGTTTGCAGATGATGCTACAGTTCTATTTCCTGATAAAACTCAAACAAATGAAATTAATCTTAGTCTAAATAATATATCGGAATGGCTTGCTCAAAATTCATTACTGTGGAATCCTTTCAAAACAACTTATATTCAATTTCACTGTTATCAAACCAGACAAATAAGTTCTAAAGATATTAAGATTAATAATTCTAATATTATTGGCTCTGAATCTACTAAATTCTTGGGGGTGCATATAGATAGTACCCTTACATTCAGGGAACATTGTAACAACTTGTCTAAGATACTGAACACAAAATGTTTTCAAATAAGGACATTACGAGAGTGTGACATCTGGTGACATGTGCCATGTTACTGATGTCGTAGGGAAGTAAAACTCTTTGTAAAAACAACAATTATAATTTGGGGATTAACCCCTAATACTGGATACAAGACTTATAGGTATATCTAGTTATATCTCTATATCTATCTGATATCTAATCTATATCTAATCTAACGCCTACAATAATTTGGTATATATATATATACATGTATTGACCTCTATCAAGATCATCTACCTGGTCGTTCACATACAGTCAAGGATCGACCTTGTCGCACAAGTCGATGTCTTGATAACAAATACAATAGCAATAACCTAACATTAACATAACAATAATAATTATACACTATACGGGGTGCTCGATATACCTGTGGTATATCACAAGAGGTCTTGAATGTATCTGTTCTAATAACATTCTACCACGCCCAAGTACAGTCGAGGATCCGATATGACATAACCGTGTGGGGTGGTGTATAAATTTCCGATTAGTTTTAACCGCTTATCCCTTAACTCTAATCTATTTTTCTTTTCAGAAAATTGGCATTCCATGACGTACTGCTGCAACGAAAATGGCTGTAACTCAGCACCCACAACGAAGTCGCAGTCTATTTTTCTTCTCATCGTATCCAGCGTGCTGGTAGCCGCCCTAATCATGGACCACTGAGACCTGCATCGGGGATAGGGGTAAAACAAACAGGAATACACATCTTCGATAATACACGCATTTCGGAATGGTTATCAGAAAAAGGGAAAATATTTGGTTTCGTTTGTTTTGTTTCGATGAAATTACTAGTGATATAAGTTAAATACTCAAGAAATTGTATCTAGGTAAAAAGTGAGTTTTTTATAGTATTATCGAAAGGGTGTATTAGGGATATGATTGAAGTAATTAATTTTTTTGAATAAAAATATCTATACCTCAGAATAGCGACCTGTTAATATCTTTGTTTGCAACCATCAAATAAAAATATATTAACCTTTAATTATAATAATATTTTGTTATGATTTTGAGGGATAATTTTGAAGTAAATAAAAAAATATTTTAGTTATTTTATTATATACCGGGTGTATCAACGATGCGTGCGTGGAGGATAGCTGATTCTCTTTTTAAGATAGGAAAAAATGTTTCAAATAAAAGTTGTAGATAGCAATGAAAGCAACGTTCCAAAAATAACTACCAACATACAAGGTGTCCCATAAATGTGTGACTTATCAAAGTTATGTTTTTTTAAATGAAACACCCTATATATTTTCACAAGACTGAATTCCTTCGAAAAAGTGCTTCTTAAAAATATGGTTTATACCAGGTGGTTCTGAAGTTATGGTCACATTTATGTCCCAAAATGGGTTCATTCAACACCAAATATCTCAAAATCAGTAACTCGGAATAACAAAATTTTTTCACCAAATATCCTCGAATATGGTCTATTTTGATTTCATATTCATAAATTTACCGAATGGCACTATTCCCATACAGGGGCAACCAAAACTCGGGATCATTTTTTTTCTCAGCTATGCACAAATTGAGTCTATTTACCATGGCTCTTAGAACTTCAGTTAAAGTTCTTCTTGTAATAGAGCAAAAAACTTCTCGAATTCTATTCTTCATGTCTCCTGGTGTCGTTGGTTTCTCTTGATAGACCTCGCCTTTAACATAACCCCAGAGATAGAAATCTAGGGGCGTGAGGTCTGGGGACCTTGCTTCTTCCTATCCATTTATTTCGGCGCCGTCTGTTTAAAAACCTATTCACCTGATTGTGATGATATGGAGGCGCGCCAGCATGTTGATAATATAACCTGTATCTGGTCTCAATCGGTATATCCCACAACAAATTTGGTAAATCATCTCGAAGAAAATCTCTATAAACTTCTCCATTCAGAGGCTGATCAAAGAAATATGGCCCTATCACCTGACCCCCCCAAACATTTATCGACCATCTTTTTTGGTTATCAACTTGTCTAACCCAATGCGGATTTTCTGTGGAGTAGTAGTGGCAATTGTGTCTATTAACCATCCCATTACTTTTAAATGTAGACTCGTCACTAAACAAAACGTATTTAATAAAATTTGGTTCCTCGCGAATGAAATTCAATATATTTTCGCAATAGCGAACTCTGGTATCATAACCCCTTTCATACAGTTCTTGATGTAATTCAATTCGGTATGGATGAAGTTTATTTTTGATCAATATTCTGTTCACAGAAGTATGACTTAAATCCAGCTCTCTTGCAATTTCCCTCGAACTAACATAAGGATTCTCAACTGTTGAAAGCATTACCGTTAATTGATTTTCTTCATTTGTTGCAATCTTATTCACTACTTGCCTTTTCTTGTGCTTGACACTGCCTGTCTCTTCAAATCTTTCTTTAACCCTCCGAAAACTCGCTGGTCGTATAGATCTTGAATCAGGATATCGAACTGCATACATTCTACTAGCTAATAAACAATTTCTGTCACAGTTACCCAAAATGTAGATCATGTTTATCATTTCTTCGGTGGATAATTTCATTTTGAAACGAGAAAATATTAGATTTAAACTATAAATTCACTTCGATAATTAAGTGTCATGTTTGTTGACAGTTCCTGCAACATTCAAATGTTCCAAGGGTGATTTGATATAATTGATAAAATGATCTACATTCCGGATAGATGTTACAGAAACTGCTTTTAGCCAGTAGAATGTATGCAGTTCGATATGCGACTCGAGAGTTTTCGAAGGAGTGGTTTGTGGAAACAGAAAATGTGAAACACAAGAAGTGAGCAAAACGTGGAAGAAAAAAAATAAATTAATGGCAAACCAACGACGCTGAAGGAAAAATAGAATTCGACGAATTCTTCGCTCTACTACAAGATCAACTTTAACTGAAGTCGTAGATAGACTTAATTTATGCATAGCTCAAAACGGGAGATTGTTTGAACATCTACTGTGAAATGACGGTTTTTTTACATTTTTTTTAGATTATTTTGTTCCATGTTTATTCATCATTGAATAAAAAAATATCAGTATTGCTTTTATGACATTTTTGATACTTTCCTTAAGAATTAGATGCATTACCGGTGAAAATCAAGTAGGCAAACCCTACATTTTCTGAAGGCTCATAGTGTGGACTATTCTGGTATGACCTTATTTACAGGGTGTTCCATTTGAAAAAACTGAGAAAAAAATGATCCAGAGTTTTGGTTACCCCTGTATGGGAAAAGTGCCATTCGGTAAATTTATGAATATGAAATCAAAATAGACCATATTCGAGGATATTTGGTGAAAAAATTTTGTTATTCCGAGTTACTGATTTTGAGATATTTGGTGTTGAATGAACCCATTTTGGGACATAAATGTGACCATAACTTCAGAACCACCTGGTATAAACCATATTTTTAAGAAGCACTTTTTCGAAGGAATTCAGTCTTGTGAAAATATATAGGGTGTTTCATTTAAAAAAACATAACTTTGATAAGTCACACATTTATGGGACACCCTGTATGTTGGTAGTTATTTTTGGAACATAGCTTTCATTGCTATCTACTACTTTTATTTGAAACATTTTTCCTATCTTAAAAAGAGAATCAGCTATCCTCCACGCAAGCATCGTTGATACACCCGGTATGCTTTAAATTATTACTACCGATTCATTTCGAGTATAAAAAAATTCTTTTTATTCATAAAACTTTTAAATAATATTGTCACTGTTTTCGACAACACTGTTGAGTTTAATCATCACAGGTACTTTTAACATTATTCTAAAATCTTTTTTCAAAATTTTTAAATTTATATATTGCCCAAATTAAATAACCCTGATTCACTGGTCTATTAAATAACATAAATCATGTATGTGTCCCCATTCAGAGCTATAGGTATAATAATCGGCTTCATTTTTGACTTGTAATATAGACAGAAACAGCACAAAAAAAAATAAAATACAGATACATTTTCGAAAATGAAATCGAACACTGTTTTTCCAAAAAATAAATTGCTTCTTCATAATAATCGGAGGGTTTTTATGCAAAAGCATATTCCTCAATGATATTCTAAACAGTTTTCTATAATATAGTCTTCCTAGCACATTTTTGTCATCTCACATAAACACACGACCGATTAGCGATGTAAGTTTTTAAAATTTGAATACTCAACGAAGGTACACCAACAAATTTGTACGAAAAAAGTTTAATAAATCAAGAATTTAAAAAAAAATTGATAATTGGATGTAATTGAAAAACACGTATCTTGTAATTTCCTAAAATTGGGAAGTAGAAAATGGCTAAAAAAGCGCAAATTTAAAATTGGGAGACATTATTGAATATTTAAAGTTATTCAAAATTTAAAAAAAATACAAAAAATCACAGACTACTTTAAAAATCCATGAACATAAATTGTGCGATTGTTTATTTTTTTTAAGTAAATTTTAAACATTTTAGACCCTGGTAGATTCCTGCATTTCAATTACACCCCATATAAAACTGTATACAGTATGTCTCAGTAAATTGGAACCATATGGGAAACTTTATTATTATTTATTTTAGGAAAAAAGTTATTCCAACTTACTGAGACATACTGTAGAAATAAGGCTATTAAATATATGCACCTAAATCGTCTAAAAGCCTAAAACAGGTCATACAACATAATATTTATAATTTTTATGTATTTGTCATTTTTAAAAGATTATGCGATGTTGAAATATTATTTGTATAAAATAATTTATCACATATATAAAAAAAAAATAAAATGCTTTATCTAATTCTAGGAAATGAAAATCGCGACAGTTTATAGAAAACACACACACATACAATGGAACACAGCAACTATGAATTACATTGTCAGTTTTCCATTTTTTATACCGGGTGGCTCAAAGCAGATTTACAAAATTTAAATTTCCCTTCAGAAATGAAAATTGTAGATTAAAAAGATAGAAATTGCATAATCGCTGTGTCACTCTGTTTCAAATAACGGATTATTCACCGCAGAAAATACAGGGTGATTCCTATCGAAAACGTTCTGATTAGTGCAGTATTAATAATCTTAAGGAACACCCTGTATACAACTAGAAGTAAGCTTAATTTTAGGAATAATATTCTAAATAAAAACTTTCATCTTATATATATATAGTACGTTAATATATCTAAATATAGGGACCGCACGCCATCTCTGGCAATTCACGTAAGACTAGGATTTCTTTCCATAAACAGGGTGTAACTCTAAACAACTAAAAAAAAGTGTTACTGGTCATCTTGTTTTTTTATTTGGCAAAAGTCCTGTCTTACGTAAAAAATAGTGATAGTTGTTATTTTGTTAGACACGTTGATTCGATATTCAACTAGCTACATATTTTAAAAGTAGATAATATTTGCACGTAACTGCATAGGGAATAAATCCATAATTGAACTTTGTTTAGATGAATATTGACTCACCCTGTACACCTGCTCAACTATGTAGTCAATTTTTTGTTATAATAAATGTAATTATTACAAAAATACGATTATATCTCTTTTCAAGATTTAATTTGTTTATTACGTTAAAAAAACTCGACAAATAATTAACATTTATCAAAAAGATTAAAATGACAGCCGAAGTGGCATTTGACAGTATAAAACATATGTATTGAACACGAAAATCAGTCATCTTGTATTTTTATATCAGATAGTCCGAAATTAAGTTTCATGTGTGTTGAAAATTTAAAAAAAAATTAATAGTCATTCAAAAGTTACAAAATAGCGTCAAAAATGAATATATTCCGTATTTTTGGATTACCCTGTATATTTGGAGAGTTATTATAACAAAACGATGGACTTTGGAAATTTTTCTTTTCATATATTTGTAAAAAATGATATTTTTTGCAATGTGAAACGGAATTTAATAAATATATTAATAAATTTCACATAAAATATAATAAATAATATAGAAACTAGTAAATTGCACCAATAGTAGTCGAGAAAAAAAGCAATATTGAAATTGTGACAAAAAGCAATAATTTTTTCGAAATTAAATCTTAAGAGCATTTGGATTTTATTTCTTGAAACATTCTAATATATACCTACAGTTTTTGTCGCAATTTTTAAAGCTTTTATATCAGAAAAATATTATTTAAATTTATATCGTTATATTGAGATTCATATTAACTTGTAAATATTCATTAGAAATATTTTCAACAAAAAAAAGTGAATTGGCATTATACAGAGTGTCCCATAAGTTATTTTTTTAATAATCAATGAGTATACTGCTCCTTTTATAACCCATATTATTAATTGCTGTCTGGAGGTCGGTTATTTTCCAGATATTTGGAAATATGCGTTAATAAAACCTTTGCCTAAATCAAATAAACCTGAGTCCCTTAGTGATCTTCGCCCAATTAGCATTCTCCCAGCACTGTCTAAAATCTTAGAAAAAGTTATTTATCAACAAATATACGACTATGTATTTAATAATAACATAGTAACATATATACAGTCAGGCTTTCGAAAGGAGTTTAGTACAACGACACTACTTCTAGATTTAACCGATAATATACTTCGGTCATTAGATGAGGGAAAAGCTACATCAGTCATTCTGCTAGATTTTTCTAAAGCTTTTGACACTATCGATCATGCTCTTATGTGTGCTAAACTTAAACATTTTGGATTTGACGAAATTTCCCTACGATTTTTCAAATTTTATTTATCAAACCGTAATTATCGACAACAACTCATCCGATTTTACACCAGTCACTTCAGGGGTACCTCAAGGTTCTGTCCTTGGACCCCTTCTTTTCTCAATATATATCTCTGACCTTTATAAATCTTTGGATAGTTTAAAATTGCACTCATTTGCAGATGATACACAACTGTATTTTTCATTTGTACCTGAAACTGTAAATTTAGCATCTCAAATAATAAATCGGGATTTAGAAGCTATTTGTACCTACTCAAGTAATCATAACCTTAAACTAAATGCTAAAAAATGTAATTCTCTGCTATATTGTCCTCACACCTCCAAAGCCAGTGTTGAACAAAACTTAAAACTATTTATTAAAAATGAACCATTAAAAATTGTTAATAGTTGTAGAAATTTAGGAATAATTTATGACTGTAGCCTTCGATTTCAAGAGCATGTCACACTTTTAGTAAAAAAATCGTATCTAGTTCTACGTCAATTGTATAGAAGTCGGGGAATTTTAAACTTTACGTTACGAAAATTACTTTGTGAAACCATGGTGATGTCAATTCTTAATTATGGGCTTTTGGTTTTTTATCCTTGCTTAGATCAAGTCACTAAATTCCGATTACAAAAAATTCAAAATAATTGTTGCCGTTTTGTCTTTGGCATAAGAAAATATGACCATGTATCAAGTAAGCTAAAACAACTCGAATGGTTGAACATAAGTAACTTGTATAATTACCACCTTGCCTCTTTGATATACCGAATTATTTATTTGAGGAACAAATTAGTTTTTCGTGGAGAAGCTCATAGTCTGTCTCTGAGATATCCGCATAGTCTCATGTTACCACGATATAGGTTGTCAATTTTTAAAAGGTCATTTACTTATAATTCAGTTTTAGTTTTTAACAGTATTTCACATAGCCTAAGAGTTAATTCTCTGAGTTTTTTAAAACAAAATTATAAACAAATTCTACTACAGCGAGTAGTAGGGGTATGCGGATTCTGGCCCACTAGTGGTAGTTTTTCATCAAGGGGTAGTAAGGGGTATCTTCGTTGTTAGGGGTGCGATCTGAATGGGACAAACGGCATTGTAGAATAGAGGGGTTGAAGTTTAGATAGGTAAAGAAAAATCATGCGCAGAGACGTTTCTATTCCTCACACCAACTATATTACATTGCCGTTTGTCCGATTCAAATCGATACAATAACAACAAAGTTAAACGCTACGGCCCATCTGGCAACGTTTCTGCACATGATTTTCCTTTACGTACCTAATCTTCGCCCCATCTATATTACAATGCCGTCACGTTCAAATCGCATCACTAACAACGAAGTTAGACGTTACGGCCCATCTGGCAACCTTTTTGCGCATGATTTTTCTTTACGTACCTAATCTGCATCCCATCTATATTACAATGCAGTTTGTCACGTTCAAATCAGACCAATAACAACGAAGTTAGACTCTACGGTCCTTCTGGCAGCGTCTCTGCGCATGATTTTTCTTTACCTATCCAATCTTCAACCCCTCTATTCTACAATGCCGTTTGTCCCATTCAGATCGCACCCCTAACAACGAAGATAGGCTCTACCGCCCTTCTGGCAACGTCTCTGCGCATGATTTTTCTTTACCTATCTAAACTTCAACCCCTCTATTCTACAATGCCGTTTGTCCCATTCAGATCGCACCCCTAACAACGAAGATACCCCTTACTACCCCTTGATGAAAAACTACCACTGTGGGCCAGAATCCGCATACCCCTACTACTACAGCGTCAGTAATTTTGTTCATTTGTGATGTAAAATTTTAGTGAATATTTTAAATGTGTAATGTCTGAGTTTTACTAATTTTGTATTTTATTACCATCTGTGTAAACTTGAGGTTAAGTAGAGTAGCTCTAGCTAGACTTCGCCTCTTGTACCTACTCATTGTTTGTAATTTTACAGGCAAATAAAGGCAATTTATTATTATTATTATTATATTCGAGATAAAACTTCTACGATTAACTCGTAGTTAATTCGTATATTTATGGGACACCCGGTATAAATTAAAATAAATTGTTTTATTCGGATTAACCCTTACATTTATTCTCAATTATATTAAAATAAAGTAATAAAAAAATGATTTAGTATTTCTGCTTTAATGGGGGTCAAACAAATGCGGGTATAAAAATTGTATGAAAAAAATCTCTATTACCAGTGCCGTTCTATATTTTTTTATTTATTGGGTCAATTCCTATTCCTCACCAAGGGCGGCTCCAGCCCAGAGATTTGGGGGGGGGGGGGGGGCAACGTCGTCGGCTTTTAGGGTTATATAAATAAGTTTAATATTTTGGGTTTGTTGAGTAATATCCTCCCATTGCCGGACAATTGCCCCTACGCCCCCTCTTGGAGCCGCCGTTGTTCCATAGTCGTATAAAAGTTTTATTTTTTATGAGGATTTGAAAATAGCTATTCGATAATATTGGCCGTGTCTGTTTTAGAATCTGTACGCTTTGTTGTTAATTTAAAATCACGGAGCATATAGATTCTCGGACTGAGACTGTCAAAAACTACGACAGTTACGGTAGAAAAATTTTAAGGCAATTTTAACTTCTGGTTACTGAATTTTATCTCTCACCATAACGAATTTTTTCATTTTCAACCAGGGGCGTATCGAGTCATGCTGAAAATGCCGACTCGTCTACTCGTCAAGGAAAATTTGCCGACTGTACAAAACAGATTTATTTCATCTACACTGTCAGTTACTTTGGTGTGAAATTTTCTTACCGAATCTCCCACGATCCTCAGGTATGAATTTTTTTTAAAAAGTTCATGCTTTCGGAAATATTTCCGATAGTAATTCAAGCTCTAGGGAGATTACAAGTGAAAATTTCTGCCTGATGGATATGCAAACTGCAATACACGAAGTGTAATGTGGGTGAACTTTCAGTTACTCTCTACCATTTGTCGTTTAGCCAGAATTCACTGCCTGAATGATAGGCAAACACCAATACGAGAAGAGTTACTAACTAAAGCTATACCAAACAGCGTTGCCGATCTCTACGGAATTTCACAAAATATGTAGATTTTGTGACTTAATTCTGACTATTTAGATTATGCTTAATAATTGTTTTTATTTTTATATGGTATAATTTATATTTCACTTTATCACTTTTACATATTATTATCTATACAGAAACTATTTTTAAATAGTCGGAATAATAAGTGATTCTGTGGGGACTTCCCATCTTTGCATAAACTACTTTGATCTGGTGATAGGTGAATGGTGGATTTTGCGGACCCCGAGACTCTTTCTTCTTTGTTCTTCATACAGAAAAAAAATTAAATAAGTTTATGGTGGTATTTCCAGTTTATGAATCACTGGCAGCGATACGTGTTTATACCGATGATTATAAAAACATTTTACAAGGCTATAGTTTTCGTGAATTGATTGCAGAACCTTGACGTTTGACGTTATTTTTGGTTTATTATGGTTGAAGCAAGAAGTCTATTATAAGGTTAATAATAATAATAATAATATAGAATGCGATACAATATTTTTATATTTTATAGGATATTTGTATAACTTCTAAAAACTTATACCAAATAAAATCAATATAAACGACACAGAAAACGATTTAACACTCAAAATTGACTGAGATAAAATTAGTACAGATATGAATATAAATCCATCGTAAATCGAAAAAGGGGGAAATTGGGAAATTTTGGACGAAAAGGAAAAAAGAACAAAAAAATTATGACACAGTCGAAATGGATGAAAATTATTTTTGGGATGGATTTGCGAGAATAATTTGTAATTTTCTTTAGAGAGAATATACAAAATAGGTAAATTTTAATCTATAATTTACTGATAGACGTTGTAGTGTCTAATATCTAGATTTATTTTGCAGAAAAATGGCTTTAGAAATGAAAACAGAGACATATAAAAAATTAAAAGGAGCAGCAGGATCACAAGGAACTGATTATCAAATAAAATTACTTGAATACTTTATGCTGGAAGGCTTTCACAACAAATGCGAATTTTTGCTTTCGACTGAAAACGAAGAAGCTGGAATTTTCGATGACGTTGTTTATCAGACACCAGAAAGAATTATTTTGCTACAGGCAAAACACACTTGCAGAAATATTGGTTTTGATCAACTTTTTTCGTTAAAATCAGTTAAAGGTGATTTTAATTTGTATAAATATTTAAAAGTATTTCCAACAATTGTCAA
This sequence comes from Crepidodera aurea, assembly GCA_949320105.2. Taxonomy (NCBI): domain Eukaryota; kingdom Metazoa; phylum Arthropoda; class Insecta; order Coleoptera; family Chrysomelidae; genus Crepidodera; species Crepidodera aurea. The sequence goes on from OX439477.1 coordinate 26,358,121, forward strand.
AAATTTCGGTACTGAAAATATCCACGTTATTATTTGTACTAGTGGTAAATTTAATGAAGAAAAAATAAATTCGTCGTTAAATAAAGAAATTAAAACGGATGAATTAAAATATTTTAAATCGGAAACTATCAATTTATTGCCTTATATTTATAATGTAGAATGTCATTGTTTTGATTCAAATCAAGAACTTTTGGTTGCATATATTTCTAAAAATGTAACTGAAATTTCAAAAAAAGATATTAAATTGTTTTTAGATAAATTAGCACTAGTGTATGTATCTGATAAAGACTTGGATGTCGGAATAGAATCGTTAATCGAAAAAATAGATTTAACTGACGAAATTAATTTAAAACAAATTCGAAATAATATTTTTAATAAAATAAAAACGTGGTTTCAATCCGACAAAGGAATTTACATTACGAAAAAACACGCTTTGGCATATTTTTCCGAAATAATTAGTCAAAATTATATAAACCTGAAAATCAATTCTTTATTTTTATTAAAAGATGAATACGTTAAAAAGTTGGACAAGGACGATTATCCTGTTTCACAAAACAATTTCATTTTACTTAAGATACAAAATAAAGACACTTATGACCTTCACGAATTTAAAATCTACCAATTTTTAATAAATAATTTAATGTTTAAAAATAATGAGAGCGAAAAAGAGAAATTACGGGATCAAATGTTATTTGTAAATCCACAATTTTCGGAAAATGTTACCTCAAGTTTAATCAGATCCTTCGAAATGCCGGAATATATTTATTTAGTCCTACCGATTTTTGATCATCGCAAGTTTTACAAAATAAAAAATTTATTAAAAAATACGATCGATATTCAACAGAATAAACAGTATAAAAAAATAATTTTCGTTGTTGATACTCTAGAAGTAAAAAGTGAAATTAATCAGTTTTCTGGGAACATTAAAAATTTCGCGATAAATATTAAATTTAGCGATTTTTCCGAAACAACACAGAAACAAATTCTACAACAAACAATTAATTTCCAGGGAAATAAAATTCCTTTCCAAAAAATAATCGAAAACAAAAACGTAAACCTGGATCTGGATGAGGATACATTATTACAATTAATTATTAATACAAAAGAAATAGAAGTTAATAATCGGATTAGAACTGACGAAGAAATTCCGTATTATGTTAATAGACACTTTAAAAAAACTGACAGAATTCTAACCGAATTCAAATACGACGAAAAAGGTTTCACTGAACACATTTTAAATAATTGTGATAACAAATTTATCGTTATATTTGATTCACCCGGTATGGGAAAATCGACAATCCTACAAAAATTATATAATTTACTTCGTACAGAACCGTACTGGGTTATAAAAGTAAATTTGAATGATTGTACTAAAATTTTATGGAAACTTCGTAAGGAAAAGCGAGAAATATTTACGTTGAATGAATTTTTAAAGTTACTACAATTTCCCAACAAAACACAACTCGAAAGTAAAATTTTTAATATTTCTAAAAACGTCGTTTTATTATTAGATTCTTTAGATGAAATCTCACCGGATTATACAGATTTAATTTTAGATTCGTTCTCTTCTATAGCTAAAAATGATAATATTAGAAAAATCGTTATCACGTCCAGAACTCATATTGTAAATAATTTCGAAGAAAAAAATTTCAATTACGAGAAATATTGTTTAGTGCCATTTTCTGAAGAGGAAAGCGTTAATCTTCTTTGCATGTTTTGGGCGAAAAATAGGAAAAATTTAGACAAAATAAGAGAATTTGCGAACAGTCTAATAATCGAATTAAATAAAAAAACCAGTTGGGGCGAAATTAAATCTCTCATCGGAATTCCGTTACAAACCAAAATGATCGGCGATATTTTTGCGAAACATTGTAAAGATTTTTCGAAAAATCCTGAAACCACGTTAGAGTTACCCGAAGTTTTAAATTTAGGTTGGTTGTACGATGAGTTTGTTAAGCGAAAAAAAGAAATTTACGTTGAGGAAAAATGTAATACAGATGGAAATATAAATACAATGGAAGCAGTAGAAAATCAATTCATCGAAACGATTAACGAACACATAAAAGAGGCTTTAAAATTAGAATTTCCAGAAGATCAGAAATTTTTTAAGATACTCGCCACGCCTAGAAAATTCGAAGAAAAAATTTTCATCAAAATGGGCATTTTAATAAAATCGGGAGATAAAATTAATTTCATCCATAAGACGTTATCGGAATATTTCGTTACGCGATATATTTGCGAGTTGATATTAAATAATACAATTTCAAACGAATTATTGAAATATTTAATGGCGAGTTACTTAGTACACCGAAATATGTTTATAAAATATATGCTAGACGATAAATCTATACCCCAGCAATTTAAAAACCAGTTTTTCGATTTAATAGACGGGGTGGAAATTTGTCATTTGATACAAATCCAACCTGAATTTATTTTGTTTTTATTTACGAAATTCGGGTATACAAGATTATTTCAATTGGATTGTGTGGAAACGTTACACCAAACTGTCGGTTTTAAATATACAAATATTTTTTTAAAAAAATTAGAATTAATAGATAATTTTAGGAATCTTAGAGATCGAAACGGCAATTCACCGCTTCGTTTGGCATTAAAATATAATTCCAAGGAGGTAGTGGATGTGCTATTAAAAAAAGGACATCCTTGGAATATCTACGACAAATATGGGAGGACCCACTTACACTACGCGGCTCTATGGAACACAACCCTTGAGCCTTTAATAGACAAAGGACATCCCATCGATGTACCTGATTTAACGCATGGGAGAACTCCTTTACATTACGCCGTTGGGTGGGGGAAGACGGCAAACGTTATAGTTTTATTAGATAGAGGACATCCGATCGATGTTCGCGACAAAGAAGGGACAACGCCGTTACACGAAGCTGCTTTCGAAGGCAATACGACAATTATTCAACTTTTAATAGATAAAGGACATCCGATTGACGTGCGCAATAAAAAAGGAGCAACGCCGTTACACTATGCCGTTTACATAGGCAACAAAGAAATCGTTGAACTTTTAATCAAGAACGGACATCCCATTAACGTCCCCGACAAAAATGGGACGACGCCATTACACGACGCTGCTATTTATTGTAATAAACCAATTGTTGAACTTTTGATAAACAAAGGACATCCTATCGATATTCGTAATAATTATAACAGGACGTTATTACATTACGCCGTTTACGCGGGCAACAAGGAAACCGTTGAACTTCTAATAAACAAAGGACATCCTATTGATGTCAAAGATAAAAAAGGCAAAACGCCGTTGGACTATGCTGTTGAGCGACAATTAACTCACATTCAAGACTTATTAGAAAATGCAGGCGGTATAAGAAACGACCAAAAAACCCCGTCATGTATTATTGCTTAATGCAGGATAATAATACTGACTCTGGAAGGGTTGAAAGGGCACAAAATGGGTCTATACCACTAATCTTTAGGATAATTGTGATGATTCATTCCATCCATATATATCCTGTGTCACTGGGTGTACCATATCTGGGTGCCACACAGAGCTGGGTAAAGCACTTTTGGAAAGTGCTTCAATTACCAAGCACAAAGCACTTCAATCGAGTGCTTTAGAGTTGAACGGACCAAATACTTTTTATTTTAAAAGTGCTTTTGCTGTCAAGCACCAAGCATCAAATACTCAAAGTATTTGAAGCCCTTGAAACGTTAAAAATATTTGATAAAGCTCCAAGCTTAAAGCATTTTGAAAGTGCTTAAAGCCCTTTAAGAGTGCTTGAAGCCTTTTAAATGAGCTTTAAAAATCGTTTTAAAAAAATAGAAGAACTAATTTTAAGAAAACTAGTGATAGTAAAGCTATTTTTTTATTAAAAGAATAGGAATACAAAACAAGTAGGTAATTGTGGTCGCAGGCCGCACATGAATACTGTTACACAATAGACGCAATACTACTGTTATCGAGACGCAGATTTTTTTCCAAATGTTCAAGCTGAGACTTGTCTAAGAAAATAATTCGAGAACTTTTAAAGGTGCTTTAATTTCTGAAAAGGTTTGATTTCAATTACTTCAAATGTAATTGAAGCACTTTGAAAGCAATTGAAGCACTTAAAAGTAATTCAAGCACTTCCAGAATTCCCCGAAATGCTTAAAAGCCACAAGCATTTGTACAAAATGCTTTAATTACAAAGCACCAAATACTCTTTTCCAGAAGTAATTGAAGCACAGGGCTTGAAGCACCGAATGTGCTTCAAGCACTTTATTAAAGCACTTTCCAAAAGTGCTTTACCCAGCTCTGGTGCCACATTCCTAACACCTTCAGAAATTGTCATTAGAACCAGGCTCAAGTGCTGCTCGAGTTTTACACATACGAGGAAATAAAAAGGACTTACCAACGAAATACAAATAAAGCGAGTAAAATAATGATAAAAAATTTAAATCTCACAAAGTTAAAATTCCAGCGCAAAGAAATAATAATGGTAGAAAAATAATTTCCACAATCAAAGTTGAACAAAAATCATTTTGAGAATGAATCTGTGTATTTTATCTTTGATAACGAAATTAACAGCTATTTATGGATTACTTTAAACAATAATCTACAGGTCGATTAACAACGACCATATTATTTTAGTAACATAATTTTGTTTCATGTAAGATGAATTAATTACGTAAATAAATATTTGTTAAATGATTTATATTTATTGTTTGTTTATTTATGTTTATTTATAGGAAACACAAATACATCGGTATTGATACAAAATAAAATATAAAAAATACACAAAACAGTTTAAAAAAATTACTTTAATAATGTCAACTATATATTATTTTTTTCTATTTCTTTTTGTTAAAAATCTACTTGAATAACATTTTTTAAAATCGATAAAAAAAAACCGCAATAAAATATTTGGTACACCTCTGACTACAAGCGTCAGTTAATTTATCATGTGCAGACAAAATATGATCTTGTTCTACTCAACTTTCTGATTTGTCGTCCTTAAAACAATTCAATTAGGTGTTTAACTCTTAATCTAACCTCATTTGTTTTGTATTTCTAATTACTCATACTTAATTACTTTCTACATAATTGCATGTTTTTTTATGTTTTTTGCTTAAAATAGATAAAAAATAATAAGAAAAGATTTGAGATTTTATGCAACTTTTAATACAGATACGTCACTGGGACGGTACTGATTTGCTTTACGGTAAACGATTAAAAAAGAAGAAACATAACAGACCAAGACCATCACTAGTTTCGAAAAACGAAGACGAAGAAGAATATAGAATAACGATTTTAAAGTCGGTAAAACACAAATACACTAACTTAGAAACAAAGAAAATACTATATACTAACTAAAAAATATTAATAAATCAAAAATAAATGCAAAATCAAAAACCCACGCTTCAAGAAATATCAAAGAAATGACATTATTGACAGTGACATTTAACAATTTTAACTTTGATGTCGAGTGAATTCGTTGAACTTTCGATTCGGCTTATATCTAACTTCAGTTACGCAACCAGTGACGTAATTTCAACAATTGCGCAATATTCAAAAGGCACATTATAAAAATTAACAAATTGCTGGTAAAAATTATGTATGCAATTAAAATTAAAAAAACATATTGTGTTGTTATTTATTCATATAGTACTTGTTATTTATAAGGTTTTAAATAGAATCTGAAAATTAGTTAAACACCCAATTGCAGTAGTCAAACAGTATAAACGCTCCCTTTGACTAAACTTATCAATTATTATTATACTAAAATGTATTGAAAATCTATGTGAATACCCAAATTTCAAAATGTATTTGTAAACGAACCTGTTTATTCGTTTATTTCAAATCGCTTTAACACACACATAACTCACTTCAACAAACAACATCAGTTTTTGAATAGGTACGTCCTAAACACTTCAAATTACATTAAAACTGACTAATGTCGGTCTAAACGAATTAAGCCAAACGCAATCGCGCTTGCCTTGGTGGCCCTGTATTTAAATATATAACAGCTCAATATTTGACTTTTCAATTTAAAAATTGGAGGCGAATAGATTTAGATGAAACTGGATAAAGAAAATATTGAACATTTGTGTGTAAAGTGTCTTTTGTATAAATTACTATATTCTTTGTTTTTAATACAAAATAATTTCAAAAATAATCTTTCAAAATATCACTTGTGCTCTCAAATTTTATAGATTAAATTTGGAGGACTCGTGGTATTATCTTTGAAAAAATTTGGTCAAAATTGATGAATAACAAATTCTTTATATATAGTGGCAACTCCTGCCTGATATACCTGAGAAAGCTCAGTGGCGGCTCGCGGGCATTCAAGTAGATAGGACCAATAAACATAAGCACCGCAGTCAAACATTTTTGGAGTTTTAACAAAAACAAATCACTAAAAAGTCAACAAATATAAATTAAAGTAATTACTCACCAATATTTTTTGAAGTGAAAGTCCATTCTTCTCTTTTTGTCAGACAAAGTTTTCAATGAGTTCACTTCACTCACTTTCTTTAATCTTTAATAAAAATCTATATTAACCAGACATAAAGCATATCACGCATTGCAATGTCTACCGCACAGAATGTACGCGGAATATAATAGAGACCGACACTTCTGTGTTTTTTATGCAATTTGCAAAGTTTTATAAATGTCACTAGTAGAAATTACATTTGAAAATCGTTTTATAACTAAAAATTCCAATTTTGGTAGATGAGGAAATGAGGAAAAATAAAAGAAGAAAATCTTAAAAAGCCGGTCAGAGCTTTTCATTAAAATTTGAAGAGGAACACAAACCAAAATAAACAACAATTATACTAATAGAATATATTATAATTTGACACCAAATATGCGGCACGAACACAAAAAACTTTCACGATTGTTTTTTTGGAAACACCGAATTTTAACTCAAAACTGACATTTTGAGGTAATAGTCAGTGTTGCCACCCTGTTAACAATACATTACATAAGAAATGGCGATCAAAATTTCTTTTTGACTGACATCTAGCGAACATTGTAAATACTAATAAAAACCAATGTTTATGGCAATGCTCTGTTCTGTGAGCAGTGCCTATTATAACCTAAAAAATATGAAATGAAATGTCATAACAAACGCTAAGAAAATCAAAAAATTTGTAAAAAAATTACAAATAAAGATGCAGACGGGAAACATTCAAAATGATAGCGACATTCCTCACGAGTTGTGCGTGAAGCCACTCGCTCTAGTTGGAGTATCTGGTTTAGATATTTTAAATAATGCCGTGCACAAGTCAATATGGGAGACTTTCAGCAGCAACAGACGGATAGAAAGGGCTCCGGTATTATTTAAACTAGTTGGAAATGCTCAAGAATTTCCAATAATTAAACCAAGAAGAACTTCGTACGATTGGTACATCCCAAAAGGTATTTTGAAGAAGAATTGGATGACCAAGCATCTTTACGAAGTTCCTGCTGTTATTGTAATATTTTATGATCTAGATTGGAACGATCCTCAGTGGAGCGAGAAAATGATCGAATGTGCTTCTAGAGTACAGTCTATGAGGTACGATTTATTCATATTTATATTATTATGTTATAATATATTCCCTACTATTACAGAGCAGCTCTTGAAGGTAGAGGCACGAGACTAACAATAGTTCTTATTCAAAATTCACCTCCTCTTCCTCCAGGAGAAGATGCTCTTGCAGCTGAACGGGCTGTCGCTTTGTGCTCTAGCTGTGAAATAAATTCACAATCACTGTTTGTTTTACCTCATGGAGATCATTTACAAGTAAGGCCAAGTTATAAGTACATTTAGATTTTTTTTAATGTTTTTTTTGTGATGCTCTTAGGGTTATGCAGTTAGACTAGAAAACGCTTTTTATGAATATGCCCAAACATATTACCACAATGAAGCAAAAAACGTCAAGTCTCATAAAGAGCATCTAAATAATGCACATCAGTATCTTTTTGTTAGGCATCAATTTAAAATGGGGTTTTTGTACGAATTGAAGCAGGATGCTCACACTGCCCACAAGTAAGTTGAAACATTGCATTTTTAAACTTTTGGGGGTTGTTCATCAATGGTTTATATCTGAAAGTCTCTTTTTTGAATGTTCTGAGATAATATATTTAATTTTTTAGACATTATACTCATGCTTATAACAGTCTTTTGGAAATAAGGATTGTTGATACGAATGCATTAGAAATTAGAACAATAGCGGGATTTATTAATTACAAATTGTGTAGACTTTTGTTCTCCTTAAATTTACCAAGAGATGCTATATCGCAGTTTAAATCACATATAGACAGGTTCAAAAGTAGAATGGGTTTTCATCAACTGACATTTGAGCATTATGCCTGGTTATCCAAACAGTAAGTATTTCATATTTAAATAAGAGCAATTTTCATTTGATTCCTCATCCTCAAATTATCATACTTATGTTTAAAAATCAATCAACTTATCAGTCTTGGGAAAAACATTTCCTACACGTTATTTCAAAATTTCACACTTGTAGGTATTCCATTTTCGGTGATATTTTTGATGAGGCGGTAAAGCTGGGTCTTCCTGCCGTTCAAACTCAACATCCTGGTATGTACTACCATCAAGCTGCCCAATATTCCATTCAAAGGAAGAAATTTTCTCAAGAGCTTTGTTCGGTAAGTCGGAGCCAACACATTCACTATTGATAACGCGAGTATCTTAATAATTATAATTTATAGGACCATTTCAAAATAGTTTTGTTTTTTGTTGATAAATGTGAAGTATACAGAATATATTTTTTATTTTTTAATATTCTTTATTTCAATTAATATCTGACATTTCGTTTAAAATACACTTCCCATAATTTTGTCTCATTTTTTAACAATATTTATAAAGAAATTGGTACTTTCGAATTAATTTTTAACTTTTTTTAATAGTTATTTTTGAAGAAAAACTGTATTTTTTTTTTATTTTTTCTTTGGCACATACACACAAACAACTTGTAATGTTTATTAAAAATGAGCTTGTAAATAAAATATTTTTAGAATGTAATAGCATATCCGCAGCCGGATCCATTGCAAAGTATCAACCATATGGAATTTTATGGTCAGAGACCATGGCGGCCTGGTAAATTGACCGCGGAACCTCCGGATCCTCATTTGGAATCGAACGGGATTCAGGCGCTGCAATTTTTGGAGAAACAAACTCTCCATTCAGTAAGTGCACCCATAAAATCATCCGTAACTTTATTCAATTAACTTTTGGGGTATTCTTATAACATTTTCAGCATATACATCATAAAAATATCTTGCAAATTTTAGAATAATTCAAAATTGTTCGCCTTTTTCAGCTACAAAGTTGAATATTAATAAACATTTTTTTATTTAAACAAACAGAATTTGATAATTGCGTTATACGGTTTGGCTATTTCGCAATACAAAACCTACAGGTGTCCTAGAACAAGACGGCATTTAGTTTTGCAAATGGCAGACGAGTACTACGATTCTAAGGATTATGGGAAAGCCTTAACGTAAGTTTGATTATTTTTCAATAAAAATTTTTTTCTTCTATGAATTAAATATATTTCTTTATTATTTTTTAGTTTATATATGCACATGCTGTTGGACTTCCGCAACGAAAAATGGTGGGGTATACTCACCACTATTCTAGAAAAATCTATACTTTGTGCGTATTTAACAGCGAATTTGCAAGATTACGTTGCACTAGCCATAGAAATACTTGGATCCAATATTACAACGTCGCTAAATGAGAAAAGAAGAATATACGAAAATTTGATGCGAGTAATAAAAGTTAGTTTTAATTATTAAATCCAATCCGTTTGTCATCCTTCAGTATCGCTATTTGCTGTAACCACTGCTCGTTTCTGTCATTTGTCATTATTTAACCTGTCATTTGTCATTATTTATCCTGTCATTTGTCATTATTGATCCTATCATTTGTCATTATTTAGTCTGTCAACATTGTTTTAAGTTTCGCTTTGATCTGTCATCGGGACCTGGAGACCTATCATAGGTTACTTGATATAAATTAATTCCTCAAACTTTCAGGGGTTTAAACTGTACAGGATTTTTTATTTTAGAAACAAATACCTTTCGGAGATCCCAAATTGTCCCAAGACATTTTACAAAACGCAATAATTTTATGGCAACCCGTATTTTCTGAAAAAAGTTTAAATTTCTCACTGGACATGACCAACGTAACGGCGGGCATTTCGGTAAAAGCCAGATTTATGAAGAAAACCTACGAGGTCGATCAAAATGTAATTATCGAAATTTTTGTCAGGTAAGTTTTCTCGTTTCAGCCAATTTTTAATGCTAACGTAGTTTTTGTTTTGTAGATCTACTTGCCCTTTTCCATTGGCGCTGACAAAAATATCAGTTACTGTCAATGCTCAAAACCAGAGTAATGAATATACCGTGTCGTCTAATGCGGAGGAAAACGTTTCGTTTAATTTTCATAAAGACGAAGTCAAAAGATTTGTTATAGAATTTTTAGCCGATTCCAACGATATTAATAAAGATATTCAGGTAACATTTTCACAGTGATTGGGACCAAAAAATAATAAAAATTACGTCACAACAATAACAAATAACCCCCCATTGGACAGTGCATACAAAAATTTGATATTATAACACTGAACTTTGTAATGACATTTGACGTGAATAATTTTTTGACAGTTGTCGTTTGACGTTGACATTTTAACACCGAACTTAGTAATGATTTTTGAGATTTAAGATGTTTGATTTCTTAATGATCAGTCCCGTAAATATATTTCTGAGTAACTTTTCGGAAAGTTGTTAAGACTTAAAATAGATTTTTCAGTTCTACCTTTTTAGATGGAGTGGTACTAAATAATGTATGAAATTCTAAACTTTGTTATGACGTTTGACATTTGACGTTGGTAATCTCGACAATTGACTTTTACCGTCATAATATTGAACTTAGAATGACGTTTGACGTTTGCGATCGCTTATTTCCAGATCAGTTCCGTGAATATATTTCTGGGTAACCTTTCGGAATGTTGCCTGGATTTAAAATATCCACCTTCGTCGGAATCTAACGGGAACCATATAGAATTGTACCATTTTAAATATAATCCCGATAAACTGGATTTCGATAATATTCAATCGTTGTCTCAAGCCACGGTCGTGCCTAGAGAATCGAAATTACAAGTGGAATTTTTCCATCGCAGTCCTGCATTGTTGGGGGAATGGTACGAAATAAAAGTCGATGTAACCAATGAGGAGTTTTACGAAATTATAGATTTGAAAATCGAAGCTTGGATAGAGGAAGAAATTGCTAACGGTAAGTTTTTTTTTTACATTTATAATATTTTCTTCCACACTTTTCATCATTTTTCCCAAATCTTCTTTGTCTTGTTGTCTTAATTCCATTAAAACCTTCCTTGTTCCAACATTATCTTCCTTCACCTTTTGGGTTCACTCATTTTCGAACCCCACGTTGGGCGCCGATTGAGATTATATTGAAATTCTCAGATTTTTATACTCTGAATAATCTTTATTTTTTTAAAATTCATATCTGACATTTTATAAATCAATTTCCATAAACAAACCTCCCCTAACAACCATCGCCAATCTTTTTTTTAAGTCCTTTTCACATATTTTTTTTTTAATTCGTTTAACATACACATTTACTTGTTTTTACTTTGTATTTACAGTCGAACTATCCCTGCAACCATCGGACAAGCATAAAAAATTAAATTTAGTACTAAATAATCCTCCAGTTTTGCAATCTAAAGATAAAATCACGACGAATTTCTTCGTGAGATCAAACTTGATATGCAAGTGCAACATTCAAGTCAAACTGACGTACACGTTGAGCGGCGAAAAAAATATACTCAGTATAAAATCGGAGAAATTGGCTTTAGCCGTAATAGAACCATTCGAGGTTTCGACGAAATATTTATCTCTCCTTATGTCGGACATCGACAAGTTTTATATCGGCGAAGAATTTGGAATTATGAATTATATTAAATTCACGTCGCCATGGCCGATCGTTATAGAAGATACTTCGTTTGAATATGTAAGTATCAAAAAAATATCGACTTTTGACTTCTTCTTTTTTGTCTTTTGTCTTTTTCTGTCATAAACGTCAGTTATAAATAGACAGAAATTGAACTGTCAAGCTATTTGACGTTTGATTGAGTGGTACTTGTTTCCAAAGCTGCCTGTTTATGTTGTGCTGTTGTGTAATATTTGTCATTCGAGAATTTATTTAAATGTGACTTTTCACTACACAGATATTTCCCGTGAGCTCAGCAGAGACGAATCCCGATACTCAAATTGCCGGTAAAATATTTAACATGGAAGAAATCGCGGCAGAATTACGTTTGGCGACGTGCAATAAAATTAACGATCAGTTCGTCAACGTCGGGCACTACACCGTTAAATGGAAAAGGTACTTTATTTTGATATAAATACCGTTTTATGATTTTCTTAAAATATTTTTTATTATTAAGGGAAAACGGTCACAGTACGTCGACTACTTTGGCAGTCACCGGCCTGCCCTGCGATTGGACAGCCGTAGGTTTAAAAATGTTTGCACCCGCTCACGGTTTCGTCAGGACGCCTATGGTGATTGAATATCGCCTGGAAAATAGGTCCCAGGAGCTGATAAGGTTGGAACTATCCATGGAGGCGAGCGAGGCGTTTATGTTTTCTGGATGCAAACAGGTACAAAAAAAATAGGATCTTTTAGTGTTTTTAATAAAATTTTGAGAATTTTTTTACTCTCCAATTGTTTCTTAATTTAGATCAAATTTCTAAATTTCTCTCTGCCCTACGCATGACGCTTTATATCGAAAAATGCTCGGGCGCCAGATTATTTAATGTGGTTTACTCCGCAACCCTTAGAAGAGGCGTCTTAGAGGCACGTGTAGCTTCAGATGGAGAATAAATGTCTTTAAGTCATTATTGACAAGGAAAATTCTTAATTCCCGGTATATAAAATCCAAATTATTAAAGGCAGTGTAAATCAAAATGGAAGACACGGTGAAAATGAAATCGAAATAAAAAACGTTATCAGTAGATACCTAGGTTTTTTACTCGGACGGATTGGAATTCGATGTCGGCGGTTTAAAAGATTTTTATTTTGATGGCAAAAATAGAATGAATTCTTTTTTCAAAATTTTTGGTCACCAAATTTTCTTGTGTCTAAAAGTTTTCAGTGTCTCTCTTACCTCAATCGACGAGAAACCTTCAATATAACTTGAATCCTTTGATTGCCGGAAGCGTGACTTTACCTAAATTGAGTCTGATGGTATCGGAAAACACCGAAGAAGGTCCGCCGCCTGTTATCAAACAGGACCAACTAAATATGTTGACGGGAAGAATGTTACCCACTCATGTCTACGTCATGGTAAGTACCTCCAAATTAAATTCCTTCTTCTTTTTCACTTTTTAACCTACCTTTATATGTCGCAGCTCATGAATGCTATTTTAAGAGTCGTTTTTTCTTCCAGCCGCAAATTAAGGGCGAAGCAAAACGTCCTGATATACTGGGCTCTCCGGAAAATGTCTCAGTAAACGCTTAAATGCCAATTTTTTATCCTATTACAGCAACAAACATTATTCTCTTGATATCTTCGATAAAATACTTCAAATATATCATTAAATGAAGAATTTTAAATGGATTTCGCGAATATCAGAAATATTAGATGGCCTACAGGATCTCCAGATTTAATTTTTTAAGTGATATAATAAAAATAAAAGAGAAGTTCGGGGTTAATCTAATAAATTATTCGTATTAAAACAAATCGATGTTAAAAATGCTTATTTTTGGTGTAAATAATCACATAATACAACCATAAACTGTAAATATATTTTTTAGTGTAAAATATAGGAATAAAAATATGTTATATTAAAAAAAACGAATGTTATGTTTACTATCCGTCAGGTTTTCATAAAAGAGAAACCATAACGGCACCTTTAAAAGCTGTTTCAACTTTCTGAGATTTTTTTTTGCGAAGGTGAAGAAAACCCTTTATGGGCAGGTTATGAGCCTAAAATCTCAAGGCATACTTACTAAAAACACCCCCTGGTTGGGGCCCGTCTGACCGAAGCCTCCGGTGACCCTTAGACACTTAGGCATGTCGGCCCATTGTATCATTATTTCGGACTATTTAATTTTTTTATAGTAACGTATTTTTAGTTGAAGAATAATTGAAATAAAACGGTAAGTAAATGTGTATTTATTTTATTTTCAACAAATTTATTAAATCATCCTAAAACTATTTTACTAATATTCAAAATCACAGCACAATATGCAATTTTTAAGGCAAAAAAAATTGCAGATAATAAAGCTTGTGGCGTTTGTCACAATTATAAAAAAATATATATTTTTGTGTAATATTATTAAAAAAGTATATTTTTGTCTAATATTATTAAAAAAAATATATTTTTGTGTAATATTATTGAAAAAAAAAAAGAAAAATATATAGTAAAATTAATAGAAAACAAAATTGGATTTTTCATAAATAAATTAAACCATCATTTCAAACATCACAGTTAAACAACATGCATATTCAAAATATTTTAAAAAAAAACACGATTTTTTCCAATCATGGCGCGCGGGGGGATTTTTACGTGCAAATGCAACACTCTCAATTCTTAATAGGGGTGCTTATTTTAATTTTTTTCTTAAGACAAAGTGAAATTTTTTTCTGAATAACATCAATATAATATGACTTAACAGGCCAAGCTAAATTAAAAAGCAAAAATTTTTATTGGATTTGTAAAGAGAAACAAACCGAACATTCCTATTGCAATATCAGGAATCTAAGGCCCCTTTTTCATAAGCCTTACAGGATATTTTTCCAACTTATCGTTAAACTCGTCAATATTTTCAATAAAATACTCCGGATCATCCTTTTTGTGTTCTTCATTATTACCCAAGTAAATCAAAGAAATCGGTTTGCCGTACAATTTATCTTCCGTATTATTAATTTTTTCGTCTTGTACGTGTCCAAGAACTTGAAAGCTTATTTTCCTGTAGTTTTCTTTACCGCCATAATGGTTGTGGCGATCCCACCAGTTTTTAACTTCGTCCAAAGTGATTTCGTTAGCAATTTTAACCTCTCGTTTCATTCTGTCAAACATATAATCGTCGGTGGTGATCTCGTTCCAATTTCTGTCAACTTCTCCACCTAACTGGACGTCGACGCATTCTTTGGTTTTTATGTAATCCTCTTTAACGTGCTGAAAACCATCGACCGTAGTACCTTCTAATATCGTTCGTGAGTGGTTTATGAAATCTTCTATTCTAGTATCAACGTATTCGGTTGAAAATTTGTGCGCTTGCGTCGTAACCGCTACAACATAACCCAATATGCTTTGCGTTTCACGGGACGCGCAATATACGCTGTAACCGAGTTGTTCTTTGGTTCGAAGTATATCGAAAGCGGCTTCTTCTATTATCAACATTATAAGATCTATGATAACGCTATCCCTTACGCGGTACGGCCCTACTTGGTAGTAGTTTTCTATAACAGAATTGACATCTTCTTTATTGAAAGATTCCAAGTATATGCATTTCTCACCGATCGGCACTTTGTTTGCAATAACTTTCGGATAATCATCTTCCGGTAAAGGATCAAACTGTAAGGAGTCTATAAAAGAGTTTACGGTGTTGCGAGCTACTTCTTGTAGGACGTTTCCTTGTACTAGAACTTTGACGTACAACTCCTTTTTGTAACTGTCTATAAATTGCAAGATATCAGCGTAAGAAAGGTTTAGTAATTCGTTGTATTTTTCTAAATGACTCCAGTTACTTTTTATTAGTAGTTTTTCGTAGCTATCGTTGACTAAACAGTTCGGTGATCGTATAATATTGTACTCGTTTTTTAGAGTGTGTTCCTTTAACCCTAGAAACATCTTTTCGGTTATATAATCGCTCAAGTTCGTGATATACTTCGAGATGACTTCTATTAGCGCGGGCAGTTTTTCGTTGTAGCCATCAACTTGGATGGAAATTCCTTTATTGTAAAAAGAAATACAGTTTGATAATTTAGCGATGGTAGCCGGATAGACTTCTTCGTCCATGCAGAACGAAACTAAGGTCGTAAACAGCTCGGTTAGTACCACATTTTTGGGGGATTCATTAAAGATAGGAGTCATTAAAAAGAAGCAATAATGAGCTAGAGGTAACTTAAATTTCTGATCCTGTCTGTACCACAATTCGTACTTTTCTGTAGCAGCTATTTTTTGAGGGTACTCCGGATGATTGGGTTCTTCGGGTACTATTTTAAAATCTTTGGTTAGATACAGATTCGGAGGGGGTATTTCGAATTCTGGATATGGTTCTACGGATTCCCATTTGGTTTTTAAATCATCAGGTATTGGGACGTCTACATATTCAGCGCGGAACCATTTTTCTGTTTTGACAAATTTTAAACCGTCAGGTAGATTTTTGTTGGCTACTAAAATATTTACATTGCTCGGAACGAGATGTTCGACTATGGTTGAGATTTCGTCCGGATCGAATTCGTAGTGCAGCTTGGAACCTGTTAGGAAATGCTCCGATGGATATCTATGCATGGGTTCGTATAAATTTATGACGGTCCAAGCGGCTTCGTCTTCTGTAGCAAATTTGAAAGCCGTATCGTCAATTGCTTTTATATCTTGGTGTAGGTGCTCCTGAGGTCCCGATTTCCTTACTAAATTAATGTATGAAAAAATAGCTTCGATTATATCGAAGAGATGTTTAAACCCTTCCTCGGTAAGGGTTAGATGGCAAGAAAAAATACTGTATATCGAACGTTCATCACCCCAACTACCAAATGAAGTAGCCCATACGTGCTTCTTGAAATATGAAAGTAAACTTCCTTTACCCTCATATCCTAGCAAGAAAGCGCAGTAATATAGGCTTTTAGTTTTGTATCTGTAATAGAGAGATGGTACCGACCATTTGAGATCTAATTCTATCGTCTCGTCTATCGGTTTTATGTAGTAGATTCTGTTAAATTTTGGTGTGGCAAAAATGTCCATCCCTGTAGTAGCAAAATCCTCTTTAGGTATAGAATTATTGGGTACATTAGAAAAGTTTTCTAGTACTAAGTTTTGAAGATTTTCCATCGGCAAACGAGACAGTATAGCTAAAGTCATCCTATGCGCAGAATAATGTTTTTCTCTGAAAAAATTCACCGCTTGATGCAATTCATCGTCTTCGATATTATCCTTTAACGTTTTCAAATTACCATATCCGAAGCAATTTACGGGAGATTCCTCTTTGGCTAAGCTCGCGTAAAGCTGTTCTTTTCTTGGATAGTCCGAGACTGACGCCATCTGGAATTCCGAGTCAACGGCTTCTCTTTCGCGGGTCATCGCTTCTTTTTTAAGTAACGGTGCGATGAAAAATTGCGCGAACCTATCCAAAGATTCCTTTAAATGTTTTTCGAGGCAATCGAAGTAAAAGCAAGTCGTTTCTTCAGTTGTGAAAGCGTTGTAAGTACCACCGCGTTTCGAAATAAACGAACTAAAGTCGTTTTCCGTCGGGTATTTTTCGCTGCCCATGAATACCATGTGTTCTGAAAAATAATATACAGTCAGTGAGGAAATTTATAACTAAAACTTTAGAAAAAACAGAAATTCCCCTTTTTCTATTGGGATCTGACATATCTCCTGTAATTTTCCCATTCATTTGATGGGGATTACCTTGCAAACTCGACCTTGATAAACAGAAAGCCACTAAGTCCACATAGCTACTGTCACTTTCATTAAATTTTTCCCGCATTTAACCAAATGTCCAGTTTATAAAATGCGTTCAGCTTGTTTGAAATTTAGTTTTCTAGGGTCTGTTGTAGCCCTTTCCCAAATTTTGTCAATCGTAAGACTCATTTTTTATATTTAATAAGAGAGCCCCCATGTCAGATCCCAATACTCCCCCTCCCCTCACAAAAAAGAAAACTCTCAACCGTACCCAAAAAGTGTGCCATTCCTTGAATCTCCTTGGGGTCGCTATAACTGCCAACTCCGATACACAACATCGCAGCGGCCTTTTTTTCTTCAGACTCCTTTTTATTTTCCTCGTCACCAATTTCATTTTCGCTCTCCTGAGATATTTTGCCGGGGTTTGAGATAATGCAAGCGATTAAATCATTTTTTAACTTTATCACTTTGTAATCTTTTTTATCACTTTCACTTTTAATCGGTGTTGCTAACACTTCGAACACCGACTCATCCATTTTGTTCATTTATGATGTATATTCCTCGGTTGTTATCGAACTACTAGAAAAAATGGGAATCCTGGTTATAAAAATAAGAATATTCATGTGACCTTGAGGCGCGACTGGTGAACAAGTCTGAAAAATCGATAATTTGGGAGGAGTATCATTATATGTAGTCAAAGACGTAGATATTTGATTTTTCTGTAGGGATGAAATTTAGAAAATAGTCTCCATCTTTCACCCCCACTCCTACTCGGCCCCCTTCTCCTGGGAAAATAAAAAACGATCCTTTGTCCTGTCTCCAATACTGTTTTCCTGTGTGTGTATAAAACTTTATGCAACATGGACGAGGAACTCATTAAATCAGGCACCATTGCTGTAAATATACATTTTTACAGAACAAGGAAATAAACATTCTCTAGTAACATTCGCTCGAGCTGAGACGTACATTAATTTGCTGTGATCTACACGCACAGTCCCCTTGCAAGTCTATGGTTTTTTTATGACACCTGATCTAATTTTTGAGATGGTCATTGTTAAATCGAAGTATATATTGAAATATAAATGGAAATAAAATGTAAACACTAGCAAATTTCCAGTGATTCGTCACTTAACTTAAAAACTTTTATCATTTTTTCCTCGAAAAAACCAGCATTAATTATGTTTTGAATTGAGTTTACGTAATTTTGTAAAACAGAAAGGAAATCCCCTAATGGAATTTCCATTTTGGAATTACTTTCCTGTAACTGGTATTAAATAAAGACGTGTTCATTGGGATTTTTTTAATGAACCTTTTGACTGGTTACCAAATTGTACAAGAACAAATAGTAAGAGAAGATAGTTCATTTTGAACATTGTTTACACTTTACACCTACTTCTAACTTCACACCACTGCGTCTAAATATCATATCATAAATAATCATTAAGGGGAGAGTGAAGCAAGTAGAGGAAAGTTTATTACTGTTGGTTAAAAAAACTCAGTAAATCGATACACGCCCAATAATTTATTAGATAGGAGAAATTGTACCAAAGTATTGGCGAATAAATGATTAGAAAAATTTTCAAACTAAAAAATCTGTCAACTTCCACTAAGTAGGTTAGCAAAATTGAGGTTATGTTTCTTTTTGTCGGTGACAGTGATTTTGAAATGTAATCGTATGAAAAATCACCAAAAACGGATTTAAAAATGAACCTCAATACAGATGAAATATAGGTACTTCTTACAAAATTACATCAGCAAAATTTCGTATTCGCCTAAAATCAATTCTAGTCATAAAAATCTAGTTACATTAATTAGGTATACATTTCGTAACTTCACAATGGCTACTTCAGTACCAAAATTCGAAGTCTTGCCACCTCCCATGAAAAGCGAAAGTGACAAAAAGCAATATAGGGTAATAAAGTTAGAGAATGAACTAACAGCATGTCTGGTATCAGATGAAACTCCAATACCAGAATCATATGAAAGTCCCGTGTTTGATAATGAATCAGATTCTAGTGTTACTTCTGAATCAGGAAATGAATCAGAAGGTGACACGGAAGGAATATCTGATGAAAGCATGGATGATACTTCTTTAAATGATGAAGATAAAATTGAAAAGCCTACGCAAAAAATGGCTGCGGCTGCACTCTGCATTGGGGTCGGCAGTTTTAGCGATCCTCGCGATGTACCAGGAATGGCCCATTTTTTAGAACATATGGTTTTTATGGGGAGCGAAAAGTATCCAGCTGAAAACGATTTTGACTCTTTTATTAAAAAAGGTAAGCTAAAATTCTGAACAAAGATTAAAAATCTATACAAAATACTATTCGAGTCTTATAAAAATAATCATTGACATGATATATTACCCATTTTTTTTTAAATTTGGCTTGTACCTTGATTTTAGTTACAACTCAATTTCATTTATTTAATGATAACTCTTCATTTAACAGTTAGGTAGTCGGTTTTAAAATTTCAAGAATGTAGTTTTCTTAGTGTACTTATGGTCAGAGTTTCTATCTATAATATTGATGATTAAGTTTCGTAATTTATTATTAAGGTGGCGGGAGCAGTAACGCTTCAACTGATGCCGAAAGAACAACGTTTTATTTCGAATGCCTTGAAACTCACCTTCCGGAAGCATTAGACAAATTTTCTCAATTCTTTATTGCACCTCTAATGAAAAAAGGAGCGATGACCAGAGAAAGGGAGGCCATAGATTCAGAATTTCAAATGGCGTTGCCGTCAGATTCGTCAAGACAGGAGCAACTCTTGTTCAGTTTGGCCCAACCAAATTCTCCCGTAAACTCGTTCAGTTGGGGTAATTTGAAAACTCTGAAAGAAGACATATCGGATGAAAAGTTATATGAAGGGGTGCACCAGTTCAGGAAGAAACACTATTCAGCCCACAGAATGACTTTGGCGATTCAAGCTCGCTTACCATTAGATACCCTACAGAATCTAGTCATAAATTGTTTTTCTGAAGTTCCTAATAACCGTTTAACGAAGGATGATTTTAGCTGTTTTGCGGCGGAAATATTCAATACTCCCGCTTTTAATAAAATTTATTATGTCAAACCCATAAAAGAGTTGATTAAAGTGGACTTAACTTGGAGCTTGCCATCTTTGTTGAGTAAATATAGAAGCAAACCGATCCAATATGTGTCTTATTTACTGGGAGATGAAGGAAAAGGTAAAGTAGTTTTAAAATATTTAAAAAAAAAAGAACACATTTGTTCTACACTTCCCTTTTTCCAAATTTTAAACTCTTCTATTTCAGGGTATAGTTTTAAAATGATTGAAAATAATTATCCTTTATTATTTCAGGCAGTTTGCTATCATACCTAAAAAAACGCATGTGGGCCATCTCGGCACAAGCGGGCAATGAAGAATCCGGCAGCGAACACAATTCGATGTTCGCGATTTTTAACGTTTCATTAACCCTTACAGAGGAAGGCCTTAAACACCTAACGGACGTCATAGAGGCCGTTTTTTCTTACATAAATTTGATAAAGAGCGTCGGACCGCAAAGGAGAATATTTGACGAAATTAAATTAATAAGCAACACGTCGTTTCGTTTCGCCACTGAGGATAATCCCGTCAATAATGTAAGTAATTTTTATGATAAAATTCAATTTGCAACACGCAATGCAAATTGAGTGATATGCAACACCCAATACAGGGAATCGTTGCTTTGAGCTCCATTCATAGATGGTAGCTCATTTAAGAATAGCAGATATAACTATTAACTTGTGCGAGTTTCGAATTTTATTTATTGGATTCGAAAAGCCAAAAGGCAGAAACCAGTCTTAGGATGTCGAATCGGATATATTAAATTCCAACTCGTTTGCTATAATTTCAATGTTTGCATTCAAATAATAAACTCAATTGAAATCTTTTAGGTAGAAAGTTTATGCGAAGCGATGCACCTGTACCCCTCCGAAGATTATTTGGCGGGATCAGAACTTTACTACGATTTTGACCCGAAATTAATTATGACAATCGTCGAACAATTAATCCCTAGTAAAGTAAATGTTATGGTTACCACAAAATATTTACCGGACGGTTTTAAATTCGAAGAAGTCGAAAAATGGTTTGGTACTCAATACACGGACGTCGCCATTACCGAACCGTTAAGAAATAAATGGGAGAACGTTCAGCCTTATCCTGAACTGAGCATTCCGCCTTTAAACGAATATCTGACCGATAATTTCGCAATATTGCCCGACACGCCTAAAAATCCGGATTACCCGCAAAAAGTGATTGATTCATCGAATTGCGAAATGTGGTATAGGAAAGACCAGAAATTCAAATTACCCATGGCGATGTACTATTTCTATTTGGTCAGTACTCATAGTACTAGGTCGCCTAAGAGTTTCGTTATGCTGGATATGTATATGAATTTGCTGAACTTCGCTATAGCCGAAGAATCTTATCCGGCGACCATAGCGAACATAACGCACACTTTTAATACCATAGAAAAGGGTTTGGTCGTCAAGATTTGGGGCTTCAACGAAAAGATTCCCAAATTAATGGACCTGATAGCGAAATATATCGATAATCTGGAGAAGTATGTCGACGAAGAAATGTTTAAAGGTGTTAAAGAAACTATTCAAAAGCAATACTACAACCGTCTACTCAAACCTACCGGACTGGCTAAAGATCTACGAATGAAGATATTGATACACAATTACTGGTCGCCGGTCGATAGATACTCTGAATTACTAGCGTTGACCTACGATGATATGGTTACATTCATACAAAGTTACAAGGAAGGGTTGTATGTAAAAGCGCTGGTGCAAGGAAACGTGTTACCGGACATGGCTACCGAAACCGTCAATAAGTTTGTTCAGGATTTAAACTACGTGCCTCTATCGAAAGAACAGTATCCCTGCTTCGTCGTAGCACAAATTCCTTTAGGAGAAAAATGTTTGTTAGTTGAATCGTTTAATAGAAACGATGCCAATTCCATTACGGCTAATTACTATCAAATCGGATTGTTTTCGTTAAAAGATTCAGTGATGACAGACTTAATGATGTTGATTATAGAAGAGCCGCTTTTCGATATATTACGAACGAAAGAACAACTCGGTTATCACGTATATTGCAGTCCTAGAGACACTTATGGCGTTCTAGGATTTTCCTTATCCGTCGTTTCTCAGATTGACAAATTTTCTACACAACATTTAGATGCCAGGATAAGCGCTTTCTTGAATCACTCACAAAAACTGTTGAAAGAAATGAAACCCGAAAACTACGAAGAAATTAAAGAGGATCTAATAAAAACGAAAGAAATAAGCGACGTTTTTCTGAAGGAAGAAGTCGACAGGAATTGGTCGGAAATCGTCAACGACGAGTACATGTTCGACAGGATCGAACAAGAAATAGAAACTATTCGAACAGTCACTCTAGACGAACTGAAAACTTGGTGGGACAAGCACAATCATTTCGGGAACAAAGAAAATTATAGGAAAATTACTATACAAATCGTGGGACACAGTTTGGATAAGAAGAAAGATGGGGTGGAATCTAAAAGTGTCGCGAACGTAGTCGGAAGTTCGGTCAAATTAAATATTTTAGGTGAAAATAAAGATGCGAAAAAAACGGATTATTTTATTAAAAATATAGATAATTTTAGAGCTAAATTACTTTTGTATCCTGTAAGGCCTATAAAATAGAAAATGTGATTTTTTAAGAAAATAAATGTATAATTGTGAATTTATTAAAAAAAATTTTTTTCTTATACCCGAACCAAAAAAGAGAGTTTTACTGGCCCTGGGCAGTGGCGTGCTAGTTAATTTTTGAAAGGGTTAAGGACTTTGAGTGATTTTATAAAAAATCCATGTGTCGCATCTCCCTTATTATTAACGATATCTGTCACTGTTCCGTTCGGAAAAATCCTAATAAATCCAAAGAAGTCCTTATTTTTTCGATACATAATGCATAGCCTTGATGATAAAAATTTTCGAAATTTGCCTACAACCTGACAGCCAATTTTACGATCTCATATAAATCCCAGAAAAATTAAAAATTAACCTTTTGTAGAATCGTACGATTTCGTATATAAATCACAGAAAAATTAAACCTCATCGCTAATATGTTATCCTAATACAAGAATCCGAATTTTCGACACAAAAAAAGTAAAGTTACATTATGATTTCCCTGAGAATCGAACCCGGGTCGTCTCGTAAGACGGACATGCTAACGCTGGTCCACGGCACCCAACTTCCTCTGAACAAATTGTGAAATATATAGCATTCAGTTTAATGTATAGGCAACCAGTATTACAGATGACTTTACTTTGCTGCCATCTCTCGGTGAGTAGCCAAAGTTTAAGACCATAATATATCTCGCCGCCATTTTCAATCCAGCAAATATATTTATAAATAAAATTAGACCTCCTCGCTCCCCTGATACAACGCCGAATTTTATAGAATTACACGATTTCGTACATAAATCACAGAAAAATTAAACGTCTTCGCTCTTTTGCTCCTCTGATACAGAAATATGAATTTTGTAGAATTTTACGATTTCATACATAAATACCAGAAAAATAAAAAATTAAACCTCTTCGCTCTTCTGCTCGCCTGATACAGAAATCTGAATTTTGTAGGATTTTACGATTTCATATATAAATCCCAGAAAAATTAAAAATTAAACCGCCTCGCTAATCTGTTATCCTAATACAAGAATCCGTGAATTTTAATTTTACGCTACCCTGCGCGATAAAAATTCTATCACTGATACAGAGTCCGGTTCGGAAAAATCCTAATAAATCCAAAGAAGACTATATATAGTCTTTCTTATTTCGGATTCTTGTATTAGGATAACATATTAGCGAGGAGGTTTAATTTTTAATTTTTCTGGTATTTATATATGAAATCGTAAAATCCTACAAAATTCAGATTTCTGCATCAGGAGAGCAGAAGAGCGAAGAGGTTTAATTTTTTATTTTTCTGGTATTTATATACGAAATCGTACAATTCTAGAAAATTCAGATTTTGTATCAGACTTCTTTGGATTTATTAGGATTTTTCCGAACCGAACAGTGACAGAATTTTTATCGAAAAAATAAGAAAGACTATATATAGTCTTCTGTGGATTTATTAGGGTTTTTCCGAACCGGACTCTGTATCGAGAATAAAAGGTATTTATTTTTTCTGTGATTTATATACGAAATTGTACAATTCTTGTACATTCGGCTTTGTATCAGGGAGCAGAAGAGCGAGGAGGTTTAATTTTATTTATAAATATAATTGCTGGATTGAAAATGGCGGCGAGCTATACTATGGTCTTAAAAACTTTGGCTACTCACCGAGAGATGGCAGCAAAGTAAAGTCATCGTAATACTGGTTGCCTATACAGTAAACTGAATGTTATATATTCCACAATTTCTACACAGGAAGTTGGGTACCGTGGGCCAGCGTTAGCATGTCCGCCTCACAACGAGACGACCCGGGTTCGATTCTCAGGAAAATCATAATGTAACTTTACTTTTTTTGTGTCGAAAATTCGGATTTTTGTATTAGGATAACATATTAGCGAGGAGGTTTAATTTTTCTGGGATTTATATATGAAATCGTAGAATTGGCTGTCGGGTTGTAGGCAAATTTCGAAAAAAGTTTATATTTCTCGACAGTGTCAACAAATAGTGATATAATACTTACCTGCAATTTTTGTAACTAAAATGGAAGGATATAATTTAATATTTTACAAATAAAACAAATTTCTTGGATTTTATATGTTTATTGCTAAATTAGGGCTTAAGTAATAAAAAAAACCGATAAATATACTAATACTTTCTGCCTAGACAGAGATCCAAAATTAAAAAATGTACACATACAAGGTCTATTTATTCCTACTTAAACAACAAAAAAATAAAATTGTATTGGCGTGAGCTAAATACAAAATTTTTATCACCGCTTTATACTCTGTCGAACAAAATAATTCGCTAAAAAAAAAAAAAGAAATAACTTTTTTTTTGAGAATATATGAGAAAATCCTGATCCGCAAGTCTGTGCATTATTGAAATAAATATTTGTATGTGAAAAAAAAACCTATATGAATAAATTAGTTTAAAGGATTTGAGCTATCTCGTGATCACTTAAAAAACTAAATATTATGAGGGGAATCCCGCAGGTGGTTGACCGGGCACCGAGTATTGCGGCCTGAAATTAGAGAAATTGGCTGCGGTACCCGTGAATCCAGGCAGATTGCCAGCGTTGAAACCCGCCGGGAACTGGCTCATTACTTGGGCTGAAAAAAATTTTCAGATTATTTTTCTTCAAACGTCTAAATAAATTAAATTCTTGTTTTTAAACAAACATTCTTAAATCATCCAAAACTTGAGACAGTCTAGGCATAAATTTAAAAAATTATAGACCAGGAAAATTTTGCACAAATTTGGAAATACGATGGAGTTTACCAAAAATCTGAACATTTCATTTTTTATGATTAAAAAAAAATTCTTACTTGTGGACTGATTGCTAGAAGATGACGTGGCTGCCAATCTCGATAAAATACTCCTCTCGGACATCTGCAACCTTTGAGCCACCGGCGGTATCCTAGCGAGAGTTGCAGGCAGTCTAGACACATCCGATTTCATATCAGACAACAACTCTTCTAACTGGTTAAGGACCTGCAATTAAAGATATAATGTTGCACAAGTAAATCCAAAATTGAAAAAAAATAGCAAGTACCTTGTGAAGTACAGCGTTCGCTGGTTTGTTTCCTGCCAGAGATTCTTTGCTGAGGTGTTGATGGGACTCTGCCAGGCATTCAACTTCGGCGAATCTCGCGTTTAAGGACATGGCGGGATGATTGGGATCCTGAGTGAGATTCAGGTAGGCCGCGCGACGAAGTTGTTCTTCAATCACTAGCGCTTGTTCCAAGAGCTGAAATAAAATTGAGTTTTGTTCAAAATACAAATAAATTCGATATGTTGTGAAACCTGACGGTAGTTAATTAATATTTAAAGTGTTTATGAAGAATATAATTAATTTTTTCGCTTTTTAAAATTCGAATATTTATGGCATTATTTATTCAAATATTTTTCGAGCAAGACAAATTGTTTAAACATTTTTTAATGATACTCTAATAATATATTAAGTTATCGCTTTATCACAATACTGGTTAATTTGGTTGTGGTTGTCCACGATATCATTTCAAAAAATCAAAAACATCTTTATCGCATACAGGGAGTTTCGAAAATTGACAAAAACAAAAGATTTTAATTGTTTTAAATTCTTCAAAAGTGGCATTACTCGAGTATCCACCTTATACCGTTGACTTGACGGCTTGTGACTTTTTCTTTTGCAAAATTTATAGGAAAAAATACGTGGTTTCTGAGATGCTACAATATTGAAAGAAAAATGTATAGATTTAAATGGGGAATATTTTGAAAACCAGTAATCAATTTGTTTTCGTTAATTTTTATTATTTTGACGAATTTGACCCTCGAATTATTTTACCACAAAATTTCCTGTTTTTATACATTTCCACAATAAAACTACCTTACACATAAATAAAAAATCGACTCTAGTAAGACCTATCAGTGAATTTTTGTTATACCAGAAAACAATAAAATGGACGACGCATCTAAATTTGAAGTGCTGCCGAATCCTATAAAAAGCCACAGCGATAAGAAGGAATACAAAGTGATAAAGTTAAAAAACGGTCTAAGAGCGATTTTAATTTCGGACGTTATCGCAGAATCAAATGGAGAGAATCCCAATGAAAAAAAAGCCGCCGCTTCGGTCAGCGTTGGTGTTGGGAGTTTCAGCGATCCCAAAGAAGTCCCGGGAATGTCCCATTTTCTGGGTAATTATTTTTAAATTTTAAGAAACCAGTTTTTTAACATTTTAAATTGTAGGTCCAAATTAAAAAAAATTGTCGATAGAGAACATGAAACATCGTATTGATAATTTAACACTGCAGAATTAAAGCCTGTATTATTTCGATAAAAAAATCCTCTAGAATTTTTTTAATTTCACTGTATATTTAAAAAACTTTAAGAAATTGTAAATTTGATTCTCATTTTTTATTGAAATTCACGGTTTCCACATTTGCAATGCACTAAATGAATAGAACATTAAAAAAACACCCTGTATAAAAAGAATGTGTGGACTATTTTAAGTTTTGATTAATTAATACACCCTTATTTATTTTTTTCGGAAGAGAGTGGTTATCATATTTTGTGAAATTATCTAGTTATCTATTTTCGAAACAACTTTATTAATTATCTTGCATTTATTTAATTTTAAGAACACATGGTTTCGATGGGCAGCGAAAAATATCCAGGCGAAAACGACTTTGAATCGTCAATTCAATCTTACGGAGGCGATACGAACGCGTCGACCGATTTCGAAACAACATCTTTCTATTTCTACTGCCTACAAAAACATCTAAAAGAAGCCCTAGATAAATTCGCTCAATTCTTTATAGCTCCTCTGATGAATAAAGATGCGATTTCGCGTGAGCGTCAAGCGGTGGATTCGGAATTTCAAATGAACGCGTTACCGTCAGATTCGCACAGACAGGACATGATCCTGCTAACTTTAGCAAACAAACAAAATTCCCCTATGAATTTCTTCAGCTGGGGAAATTTAAAAACCCTCAAAGACGACATTACGGAGGATAAATTGTACGAAAAGCTACACGAGTATAGACGAAGACATTATTCGGCTCATAGAATGACCGTAGCGATTCGAGGAAAATTATCGTTAGAGACTCTTCAAAATCTGGTAGTCGAATCATTTTCTAACGTCCCCAATAACAACCTCCCTCCATTAGATTTCACCGAATATTCTAAAACGATCTTTGACACACCCGAATTCAACAAAATCTACTACGTCAAACCGGTACAGGAAGTTATTACGCTGAAGCTAACTTGGAATTTACCTTCTTTAAAAAATAAATACAGAAACAAACCATCTTTATACGTCAGTAATTTGCTGGGGGACGAAGGGAAAGATAGTTTACTGTCGTATATGAAAAAACTACTGTGGGCTACCTCGTTACAATGCGAATCTGTCAATTATGATTGGTATAGTATTTTCTCGACACAAATATCGCTAACGGACGAAGGATTGAAGAACCTACATCGGGTCATCGAAGCGATTTTTTCTTATATAAAGATGTTAAAAGATGCTGGACCGCAAAAGGCATTATTCGAGGAATTCAAAACGGTAACTGATAACGAATTTAGATTTGTATCTGAAGAATCTGCCGAGGAGACTGTCAATTCGTTGAGCGAAAATATGCAAAATTATCCACCTCAGGATTATATTGGTAAGATTTTATTTTTTTTATCATAAATTTCATTTGATAAGAAATCCCTTAACGTACACATTCAGAAAATAATCAATTTTGTTTGATTTAAAAAACTCGTTTTGGCAAAATTTTTACTTCTCAGGTTTTAAATTTTCTAAGCTTGAAATTTCTCAAAAATCATCATTTAGATTGACCAAAAATATTCTTTTTGGCGGGAAAGTAATTTTTAATTTTTTTTATAGGAGGTTCTAGCTTGTTATACGAATACGATCCAGATATCATCCAAACGGTGCTTAGTCTTCTAGTACCGAGCAAAGTAAATATTATGATTACAACTAAAAATTTACCGGAAGGACTAAAATTTAACCAAGTAGAAAAATGGATCGGAACAGAATACGTAAGCGTAGATATTCCACCAAATCTCAAAACAAAATGGGAAACAATCGTACCTTATCCCGAATTTAAAATCCGCAAACCAAATCCCTACGTATCAAACAATTTTGACATTTTACCGGAAAGTCCAAACCATCCGGATTATCCAGAAAAAATAATGAGCAACTCAAAATGCGAGTTGTGGTATAGGAAAGATCAAAAATTCAAACTCCCCGACGCCTATTACTTTGTCTATTTATTAAGTCCCGCTTCTGATTATTCCGCAAAAACCGCAGCGTTGTCAGATCTATTCGCAAATCTATTAAAATTTGCTATAGGAGAAGAAGCGTACCCAGCGAAAACTGCCGGTTTAGAATACAGTTTTCAATCGACCGATTTCCAAGGGTTGCTTTTCAAAGTCAACGGGTTTCACGAAAAAATTCCAACATTGATAGAATTAGGAGGGAGATATATAAAAAATTTAAAAAACGAAGTAAACGAAGAGATTTTTAAAAAAGTTAAAGCTCAACTGTTAAAAACTTATTATAATCTAGCCCTCAGCCCTAGTACTTTAGCTATGAACGCTAGACTAAAATTATTAACGGACGCTTGTACCGTTATAGATAAGTACAACGTTCTTTTGAAGATTAACTATGACGATTTGAAAAGTTATTTGGATAATTATAGAAAGAACTTGTACGTAAAAGCGTTAATACAAGGCAACGTTTCTGAAGATATCGCTAAAAGCACCATCAATAAGTTTATAGACGACTTGGATTTCGAACCTTTATCTAAAGATAAATTCCCTAAACGAGCCGTAGCCGAGTTACCGGTAGGAGAGAAGTGTCTTAATCTGGATTCGTTTAACAAAAGCGACATAAACTCGGTAATAATAAATCACTACCAAATAGGACCTTATTCGTTAAAAAATAGTTCGTTATTAACACTAATAACGAAAATAATAGAAGAACCCTTGTTCGACATTTTACGAACCAAGGAACAGTTGGGTTATGACGTATCAATTGCACCTGTCAATACATACAACACGCTGGGATGTTCTATCGGTATATCCTCGCAGGTGACCAAATTCACGACCCAACATTTGAACTCTAGAATCGAAGAATTTTTAAAACAAACCAAAAAACTCCTCCAAGATATGAATAAAATCGTTTTCGAAAAGTATAAACGAGATATTATCGAAGCTAAAGAGGAAGAGGATGTGCAATTAAAGGAAGAAGTTAATCGAAATTGGTTGGAAATATATCAAGGTCATTATCAGTTTGACAGATTAAAACGACAGGTCGAGATGGTTAAGAGCGTTACTTTGGACGAGATGAGAAGTTGGTGGAACAAGTTGAATCGTTTCGGAGGCGGTGAGAATTTTAGAAAAATTAGCATACAAGTGGCTGGTCATATTCCTCAGGATGATGATAATGATGATCGAGCCAAAAATATCAATCAGAATCAGCGTTTAACGTGGATTATTTCGAACAAAGTAGACGATAATAAAAATAAATCCGATTGTCGTATTGAAAATATCGATAGTTTTAGATCAACGCTCAGCCAGTACCCAAGCACTTTGTAAAAACTCGCGAAAAATATTAATAAATTGTTTGCTTTCATAATCGATATTCTCTCAATGTATAGAAAAAAATAACCAAATAAAAAAATACAATTTTAAGTTTGAGTTTCATTTTTAAATTTCCTGTTATTTATTGTAATTATTTTTTTTTAATTATTAATCTGTTTTCCTCCTAATAATAAACTGTTTAAAAAAACCAAAAATTAACCGTTTGACGTGTGCGCTCGAGTTTTAACTTAATTATTTCAGTTTAATTTTCTGTTTTGTCCCATAACTTAAAAAAATTAACAAAAAAAGACTTACCTTGAATCTTCTCGCCAGAAACTTATTCTTGATTTCCAAGAAATTCCCCTTTCCGACGTCCATCTTAAAAGGCTCATTGATGATGGCGAATCTAGCGTCGGCCTGTATGTCCTGCCATCTACCATATCCGTGCGTAACTATACCCGCTAGAAGCCAATAATCGTGACGGCGATGCCAAATTTCGTATTCGCGACCTGGCGAAGCGGCTTTCTCTTCGTTCAACCACAGGGTGTGCAGTTCGGTGAAGCCTCCGTCTGCGATGTTGAACATGAAACGCTTTTTAACTGCTTCCAAATCGATTTCTTTTTTCTCCTTCTTATCTTTGCTATCTTCCGTTTCGACGACCATCACTTCGTCTTCTTCTTTTTCCTTTTTCAGCTTCTCGATTTTAGGTTTCTCTTCCTTCTTTTCCGCCGGCTCTTCTTCCTCTTTTTTTACTTCTTCTTCTTTCTTAACTTCCTCTTCCTCTGTTCGTACTTCTTCTTTTACCTCTTCCTTTGTCTCTTCGGTGGTAGGCTCTGCCTTTTTAATCTCCTCCTCCTCCTCCTTTTCCTCTTTCTTATCCTCGCTGGTGACCGAAAGAGAATCAACTTCGGACTTCACTTCGGATTTATCAGCTTCTGAAGTCGGTTCAGGAGTTTCGATTTTCGGTGAGGTTTCTTTTACTTCTTCAGTCTCGGGTTTTTCTTTGTCTTTTTCTTTATTTTTATTATCGGGTTCTTCTATTTCAGTTGTAATTTCTTTCTCTTTTTTGCTCTCCTCTACCGGTACTTTTTCTTCTTTATCCTTGTCTTCTACTTGCGTGGGGGC
Organism: Crepidodera aurea; assembly: GCA_949320105.2. Lineage (NCBI taxonomy): Eukaryota > Metazoa > Arthropoda > Insecta > Coleoptera > Chrysomelidae > Crepidodera > Crepidodera aurea. The sequence continues at coordinate 26,390,088 of OX439477.1, forward strand.
TGGACTAGGGGCGGCGCTAGTAGCAGGGGTAGCGCTCGTGCTAGTGGTGGCGCTTTTGGGGGTTTCCCCTTCAGTAGTAGGAGTAGAGCCGGCTTTGTTTTGTTCCATTATGCTCTTTTTGATGACTTCCGGCATGCTGTATTCGCCGTTTATGTGCTCGAATTCCTGGACTTTTTTTCTGATCAATGACATCACTCCTATCCTGGTTAAGACGTGTTGTCTGCTAAGACCTTCCCGGGGCACTCCGTCCGCAAAAGTATCGGCGTTATCGGCCCCCGGCTCGCACAAATGTCTCATGAACAGCGAAACGTAGGCTTTGAATATTTTCTCGGATTTGCCTCTGAGATCTCTGACCAACCATTGAGAGTTGAAAGCATCTTGTGGGGGCATCCCGTAACGCATGATGGCATTCAGGAAGGCTTTTCGTTGGCGGGCGTTGAAGCCTAGGACTTCGATATTGCCACCTACTCGGGCGAGAAGAGGAGGTAAAGGACGATCCTTTTCGTCCTTGCGTTCCATCTTCCTACGACTTCTCCTAACATTCGAGAACAAAATAGACATTTTTTATTTTCTGAAAATCGATTTGACGCAAAAGGGCTATTTAAAAATTAAAATTGACAACATAAATTTAAATTTTGGCACAAATAAGTAATTGAGTAGAAACAACGACTGCTAAAGCTGCCAAAAGTTACAAAAAAATTTAGAAAAAGTAATTTTTTTTTTGGAAATTGGAGAGCACAAAAAATTATATAATCAACATCTTTTACAAACCTGCTAAGATCAGCATCATTTTTCTCATCGAAGTCATCATCTTCCTTGTCCTCATCAGACCCGGCGGAAAAGTCCGAATGGTAATCGGATAAATTCTCTTGCCACGTTGTATCCTCTCTAGTGTCAGTCGTCATACCGCCATCGTTGTAGTTAACTTGTTTTCGCACTCTCTTACCCTTACCTGCACAAATTCAAACATAAACAAACCACCACAATTTTTTTTTTACTTTGGCGCAGTCTCATTAGGATAGATACACTTACCCAAAGTTCTCGCGATATCCTCTTGTTGCTGTTCGTAATGGTGCCTGAGCAATTTGATCCAATAAGCAGGATCCGTATTTTCGGCTTCCTGCTTAATGATTTCCGTATCGACTTCTTCTTCAGTTTCGCCTTCTTTGGTGACGTAACTGGCGACTTTGAAAGAGCTGAGATACTCGTTGGCCCAACTTTCTTTTTGTTCAATACCTTCTTTGCTACGATCGAGCAATTCACCGACGGCTCTGTCATCGTAATGAATGGCTTCGTCTTCTTTACCTTCGCTCTCTTTGAACAATTCCTCGGTACCGAATCTGAGGATATCGTCCAATTCTTGCTTAGTGAAATTGGCACCTTTTCCGCCCATTCCGGGTCGCACTACCAAATGGGTCAACATCATTTTCCTCTTGGCGACTTGAGTTACGCGTTCCTCGACGCTGTTTCTAGTTACGAACCGGTAGATCATCACTTTGTTGGCTTGACCGATACGATGAGCACGCGAAAATGCCTAAAAGAAACAATAACGGTTTTATTTGACACCCAAAATCTTCTAAAACGAAAAGTACCTGGATATCGTTGTGGGGATTCCAATCGGAGTCGTAAATAATTACTGTATCGGCGGTGGCCAAGTTAATACCCAAACCGCCAGCTCTTGTGGACAGAAGAAAGACCATCTGGGGAGCCCCGGGAGCGTTGAATCTGTCAATGGCTTCTTGACGAAGACTTCCAGTGATAGCACCGTCGATTCGTTCATATTTGTACCTTAAAGGAGTTAAGTATTGAATTTTAGAGTGGCATATTCAAATTTAGGGATATTTTTTGCAAGTGGTATTTTTTTTAACATTCAGTATATCAATATGGACGTGAAATTTATGAGGAGTCGAATAAAACAAGTTCCAAAGTCGTATGAAATATATGAACGAAGCTACAAAAGAGTTTATATAGGACAAACCGGCCAATTCCTAATAATTAGACTAAATTAACATAAAATTTACGCAAAAACCAAATAAAAATAAAAAAACTGGTATTTTCGCTACATACTCAAAATATAAATACTGCGCGTTAATTTATAAATGTTTGAATTCCGAAACTTACCCTTCGCCTTCGAGGAAATCTTCTAAAATATCCAACATCTTGGTCATTTGCGAGAAAATAAGTACCCTGTGACCTTGATCTCTAAGTTTTCTCAACATTTTCGCTAGTAGGACCAGTTTTCCTGAAGCTCTGGTCAAATGCCCCACATCCCAGTTTCCGTGAGGACCTAGGGGAGCTTCTTCAGAGGCGGCGGGGAACAGGTAAGGGTGGTTGCAGCATTTTTTCAGATCCATCATAATGTTTAAAAGGGACACCTAAAAATGTGAGGTTAGTGTGTGTGGTCCGAAGATTCCTTTAATTTATTTGCTTATTACCTGTTGTCCTCCACCCTTGGGATTTAAAGCTTCAAAGTTTCTCGTCAAAATATATTTGTAATATTTTTTCTGCATCGGCGATAATTCCACTCTTACGATAAATTCAGATTTCGAAGGCATACTTTTAAGTACGTCGGCTTTTAAACGACGCAACATATGAGGACCCAACATCTCGTGAAGTTTTTTTACCTAAAAAAATTCCGATTCGATGAAATGCTTCTCTTATATCTGCACCAGGGCAACGACCCCATGTCAAAACTATTTTTTTATTGAATTAACTGAATTATCTCTATTTACCTGATCTTCCTTGGAAATATCGGCAAACTCTGCCTGGAAAGTCGTCAAATCGTTGAATTTTTCGCTATTAAGGAAATTCAACAAGTGGAAAAGTTCCTCGAGATTGTTTTGCAACGGAGTTCCCGTCAAAAGGAGTTTGTAACTGATGTTGTAGCTGTTCAAAAATTTGAAGAACTACAAGAGGAAAAAAAAACGGCTGTTGTAAATACGACTCGATAATAATAAAGAATACAGAAAAATAAATACACATCGTTGATAAAGCTCTCACCTTGGATTGGTTACTTTTCAATCTATGGGCTTCATCTACAACCAGTACGGCCCATTCTATTGATCCCAAACAAGCAGAATCGATGGATACTAGTTCATAGCTGGTCAGAAGGACATTAAATTTGATAGAACCTGCCCGAATTCTAGAAGCTCGACCACCCCTACTAACGGCGCCTTCTTCAAAACTTATCTCGTTTTCTCGAATTACCGCTCTACAATCCTTGTCACCTAAAATATTTTTACTCTATTTTGAAACTTTACACACATTACAACTGAGTACCAGATTTTATATTATTTTTTACTGAACATCCCATAGTTTTTACTGAACATCCTATATTTTTTACTGGTCCAATTATAAAACAATATTCAAATGAATTTCGTACTTACCAACGTAAGTAATGCAGTAGAAATCGGGCGCCCATTGCTCGAATTCCCTCTCCCAATTAATGATGGTCGACAAGGGTACGCTGATCAAGAACGGACCTCTACAATGTCCCTCCTTATATAACGAATACAAAAATACGATGGTTTGAATGGTTTTACCGAGACCCATCTCGTCGGCGAGAATAGTATCGATACCGTTTGCCCAAGAATACCGTAACCAATTTAAACCTTCCAATTGATATTCGTGAAGCATTCCGCTTTCTTCCAAATAGCTGGGTTGCTTGTCGAGCTTTTTCTTCAGATCGCTACATGGTTTTTCTGGTGGTGGAGTATATCTTCTCCTGCATTTAAAAATTATTTTTACATAAAATTCACTGTATTTACTCAACAGCCTTGTTTATTACAGAAAATCCCTTAATTTTTTTACTGAATGCCCATTACTAATTATTTTAACTGTATTTGCTGAAAATCGTTTACTTTTTAAAACCAATTATTTTTTTCATAAAATTCGATTCATTTATTGAACATCCTTGTATTTTACAGACCTTTCCTTAATTTTGTTAAAAACAATCCATTATTTATTGAAAATAGAATTTTTTTAAACAATTACTTTTTCTTAAAATAACGAGATCTATTTGCTCTGAACACCAATTATGTTTACTGAACATTTCTACACTTTACAGAACACCCGACACATAAATTCGGTTTTGAATTGATCTACTTACGGTCCATTCCGTTCTTCTTCGTCCATAAGTTCTTTGGTTTTCGGTTTCTTTCCCTTGCCCTTTTTATTTTTAGGACCTGCCGCGCCACTCAAACAAGCGGTCCTTAAATCGGTATAGTATTCAATGGCGCCTTTAAGGCCGGGAATATCGTCGATTTCTTCTTCCCAAGTCGCTTGGTCGTAAGTGAGTTCCCTCCATTTGACGAGGTATAAAGTGCGACCGTCGCGCATCGTTCGATGATTGATTACGCGATGAACCACCAGCCATTCTGGTTTTATTCCGTATTTGTAGTACTTTTCTTCTAATTCGTCATCATTGTTCGTTCCACCCATTTTTAGTAACCTAAATAAAAAATGTATGTGTTTAAATTTATATATTTCAACTCGTGTGTTTTAGAAAACGTACCTCGTGCATCTGGAATCGGCCTCGTCCATAGGTTCTTCCAATTTCGGAGGTTCTTCCATGTCCCATTTCCTCGAATAGCTCCGGAACATCAAGGGGTGGTAAACGTCTAGCTGAAGTTCCGTTATCCAGCTACAGTGCCAATATGACAGCTAAAATAAATGTAAACGTTATTTTTCCAGAACATTCAAATAATACAGTTCCTGATCCTTTATTTCTTACCTCGTGCCATTTGACGAAAAATTCCCTATGTCTACCCGGTTTTTCTTCCTCTCCATTTTCTTTTTTCTTTGGAAGATCATCTACCCACTTCCAGGTGAGAATCTTGGCGACTTTTCCGATGAGAGGAGGACATCCACATCTGGGACACTTCCAATCTCCATCGGGAATATCGGTAAGCGGAGGGTTTAGACAATGAGTGTGGTAAGCTGAGGTGCAAGAGTCACAGCAAAGTAATTCGCCTCCGTCTTTACATACTCGGCAGAATTCTTGATGTTCGTCGTCGTCCTGTTCCACTGGACCTTCATTTTCGCAATGGGGACAGCTCCATTTTCCTTCGGGAGCCTCTTCTAGCTCAGGTTCCAAGCATACCAAATGGTAAGCTCTTGGGCAAGTGTCGCAAAGAATGATCTCTCCTCCTTGCTGGCAAACCTCACAATAATCTTGATGTTCGTAGTTCTCATCCTCAGGTTTTCCGCTCTATCAACAATGAAGATTTATTAAGTACAAGTTACTTTCTCTCAATGTATTCCTACCTTTGACTTTCGCTTCCTTTTGGTTTTACAACCGATTTTGGTCTTTGCTTTGCGTTTCGGTTGAGGAGTTTCATCTACTGCTGGTTCGGCAGGTTGAGGTGTTTCTTCTTCATTGGCAGATTTGTTTGATTTCGGCTCTTCAGCTTCTTGCAGCATCTGCTCAAATTCTGCGTCTGAATCTCGATCTGTTCCTGCACCGCTATTTTCGCCATCCTCATCCTATTATTTGTATACATTAAAAAAATGACAGTAAAGGTAAAACTGTACAGGTAAATGTTTATTTTCAACATTCTACTGAACATTCTATTTTTTTACTGAACATCCAATTACTTACAGAACTGCCCCGTTTCCTTTTCCCCAATTTGATTTTCAAAGTGGGCACCTTAGTGGCTTTTTTAGATTTGCTTGGTCGTCCTCTAGAACCTCGTTTTTTCTTGGTTTTATCCTCATCGTCTTCGTCTTCAAAATCATCATCGTAAGGTTCAGAATCGGCCTTAAAAGGTAAAAATAAAAACAATTTCTTATTTTTTTTTTAAAATATTTTCATTTACCTCGACAATTTTTTGAGCGGCTTCTTTGGAGGCTCTTGAACGATTAGATTTGGGGTAACTTTCTTCCGAAGTCGTCGAGGGCGCTGTAGAAGGTTCGTTTTCACTCTGTAAGTTCGGATTGATATTAGAAAATTCCCGCCATTTTGCTGCCACCAACATCATCAATTTTGACATAGGAACCTAAAAAAACATATTTAGAATATAGAAAAGATTAAATGGAGAGAGTTGTTCTGTTACCTTAGGGTTTTCTTTTGCTAGTAAAGGTCTAACATGTTGTTGGAATAACTTGTAACTAGTCAAATTTTGCATATCAGCTTCTGAATAATCTACTTCTACATCAGTTAGACCAAAAGTTGAACAAACTTGTTCAATGGTTGGCATACCTGTAAGAAAATGTATAAATTAAAAAAAATACGAGGTGGAACTTCAATGTTTTACTGAACATCCAGTACTTTTTACTGCACATTTTTACGTTAATGTATGTAATATAAAACTTATACTAACCTCCAGCACTACTTGATTCATTAGCCGGTGTTGGGGTAGAAGAAGATGAGGAATGTTTAGTCGATCCTCTTTTCCTTCCTCTTTTGCTACTACTACCACCATAATCTGAATCGCCTCCTCCATTTTCTTCTTCTACAAAGTCGCTTTCCTGTAATTTAATTAAATATATATTTTTATAAAAATGTATGTTATGGACATACATCTCCACTCTCGTTTTTGCGTTTTTTCTTCTTCTTTTTCCCTTTCTTTTCTTCTCCTCTGGCTTTTCTTTTCTTTCCTTTCTTCTTTTTTCTACCATCTTCAGGCTCAAAGTCTTCATCGTCTTCCTGTTATTTAAGAAAATATTTGGATAAAACAGAAATTCAGAATATTATTAACACTTTGTTAATAAAAAGTATTCTAAAGAAACTGATGATGATGTCAGTGGATTGTAGATTTTGTGAATACTAAATTGAAATAATTCTGCAAAAGTTGGTAATAGTTTTTTGTTAATACTATTTGAGATACATGATTTAGATGGACCTGTTTAATTTTGAAACCCATTATAAGTTTTTAAATGATTTGTATTAATAAAGAGGGTTTAATATTTGTATTAATAAATAAAGATCAGTTTCAGTTGAACTGAGAATATTTTACTTGAAAACTTGAAAATTAATTATTCAGTTCATATTATTCAAATTTGAACAATAATAAAGTGGGGGTTCTAAGCTATTTTTTATAGCTTCTCAAAAACCTTAATTGGTATAATTTTTAATAACTTTATTTACTAGGACATTTTTAATAATTTGATTATGTCTGAAATTTATTATTTTAGTACCACTGATTTGAAAAAAACAAATTAAAGAAAATCTTGTGAGTATAAGTAACAAAAATACTTTTGGTTGTTATGGTATTTTAACTAGAAAAATTTAATCTTCCTCCAGATTATCTTAAAATTTTAAATGGTGTACTGCAGAGCTCTGATCTTAGTCCCCTTTGATTCCTAATATATGTTATTGACCTATATCAACATAAATTGACATTAATGAAATATTGTCAAGTACTAACATATTTGTTTGATTAAATAGTGGTTTGATGGAAATTTATTCAACAAAACTCTTATTTGTGACACACCAAACATCTTTCTTGGAGAACAAAACATTTAGACTGTAGATAATAAAAATTCTAAGGCATACCGAACTTTAAAATTCCAAACACATATTAATTTAAGTAACAAATTAGCGTCTAGATGTTTTGCTGCAATAATATCAGTAACAACTTATTTTCAAACAAATTTATATCCTATAGACTCCCATTTATAAGATATGGAATATATTTATGGAAATCATAGGTCTCCCGTAGGAACAAAATGTTTTTAACATTAATATTTATAATCAAAATTGTGCCGTGTATTTAAGTAATTGTGAAACACTATTGAGATGGAAACACAATTTCTTTCACAAATTTTGTTACTAAATTTATACAAATCCTTAAATCCTTATTAATTTTGTAAACAAAAATGAGTATAAAAAAGTTAGTTGGGGACATGTATATATATATATATAAAAAAGAAAATGAAATGATTTCTGCAACTAGACCTTTACCCCTCCTTTAGGTTGTGCGTCTTCGGAATCTTGTTCATTATCTACTTGTTCTCCTGCATCTTCGGGGGCATCTTCCTCCCCTAAAATAAAATATTATTTTAAATCCAGCGTGACAGCCATGTGGACATCGGTCAGTGCGATCACGACGAAATTTTGGAGGGAATATATGAAATTTCTAACCCCAAAATAGCAATTATCATTATTACCGAAATTATATAATTTGCGACCTGCCAATCTCTTTGTTTGATATCCTCCATTTTGTTAAGGGTCAGGATATGCCCGCGCGCTGTCACAAAAATAATGAAAATCTACCTCCCCCTTCCCCGCGGGACTAATGTATCTGATTGTTGGAAATAATTATGCATTTTCAGGTCGATTAATAATAGTATTGTCATTTAAAACCACAAATATACTGTATAACTGTAAATGTTGTTAATTTGTGACAGATATTTGGTTGTGAATTGACTTTTTGAAATATAAACACGAGTTTAAAGTCGGCTTACGTTTACACCTATGCAAAGTAGACAAAACAAACTTACCGGCGAAAGAATCATCCACTTCTTCATCCGATGCCATCACTAAACACTAACTACACAAACAAATAATTAATTTTTAAAGATGTTTAACGCACTTTTTTAATTAAAATTCTCCAATAACCAAAGATTAGAAACACTACGATACACTCGACGGTGTTCTTGAGAACTCTTTTTATCCCCACTTTTGAGTAGACAAGCACTAGAGTAGAATAAATTGACATGCGCCAACTATTTACCATCTTCTTCTTACTCATTTTGTATCGGTTATTTCCCATTTCGTTGCTCTTGAATTGGTATTTTTTAATAGGTTTTCGTATTCTGTTGAACTGCTTGAACGCAGCTTTTTTTTTTAGGTATATAAAATTAATTAAAAATTTGTTTTATTTTTTCTTTAATTTGTAAGTGAAACGTGGGAATAAATATTTTGTTTATCAGTTCTAGCTGTAAAACCTCTAAGGATTTGATTAATGTTATTTCAAATTGGCAAATTTGGTGTAATTTTAATACTTCTTTCAAGGGCGTCACTGGGAAACAGAGCCGGCCTAAGAGCAAAATGTTGTGTGGGCAAGAATGTTTTGGCGCCCCTTACAATGAAAATGGATATAGAAAGCCCTCCAAAAAATGTTATTTGTGCTATAAAACGAATTTGTCAGAACTGAATAATTATTGAATTTGGCATTTTCAAAAACTAATTATTTTTTCATGTTTTTTCTCGCACGTGACCGCACACGCCTTAGGCCGGCTCTTCTGGGAAAACATTTAAGCGATTGAAAATAATCTTAAAATTTGCCGAGAAAAATACTTTTAATTGCATTGTTTATAAACAAGCTAGAAACTGTGTCAGATTTTTCGAACCAAAACAAATATTTTTTCACGATGCTAGGAACAAATTTATACAGAGGGTTTTTAAAGTTATGGACATTCTGAGGTTTTGAACGATTTTTTGATGATTTACTAAAGGTACCTACAATTCTCAGATAGTATGGAAATTTTGAATGATTCTTTATAACTTCAAATTCAAATAACGTTTTTTTTCTTTTCAATACGTAGTAATTCATTGCACAAAAATAAAATATGTACATATTTATTGTAAATTTACATAATTCTATTAAGATCTGGTTTTACTTGATAAAAAATACAATAAATATTAATTTAGAGGAAAATAACTCTGCAACAATTCTTCATAAATCTTCTTGTCTTCATCCATAAAAAGGCAAAATATCACTCGATCCACAGAATTAAGATTTGCTTCTAAGTGCTTACGAACTGCATAAGCAGCAACATGAGCAGCTGGTAAATTTGGATATCCATAAATTCCTGTGGAAATGCATGGGAAAGCTATGGATCTCAGTTTGTTATCTAACATTAATTGTAAGCTATTCTTGTAGCAATTCCTCAGCAACTCGGTTTTTTCTCCTTGGGGACCAACAGTATGTATAACATCTAAATATAAATAATAACTAGAAAATTGTTTAAATTATGTACGCAAAAGTACTAACATTTTGATGGCAAACAGTAGCCTCCTGTAATTTTTGCTTCTCCTGTAGGACATCCACCCAATGTTCTACATTCTTCCACAAGAGTCTTACCTGCTGCCCTGTGAATGGCTCCGTCAACCCCACCTCCACCCAAAAGACTTGAATTTGCTGCATTTACAATTGCATCAATCTTAAAAATAAATGCATTTGTAAAAATGTAATCAAAATAGTTAAAATTTAATGTCACTACTTAAATCAGGTTAACTATTTGTTGAAGTTCACCTCTAAATGAGTAATATCGCCACTAAAATATGATATTTTATTAACGAGCGTAGCATTTTTGGAGTTATCAATTTCACAATTGGATAACATATCTATTTTTGGTAAAAGTTTTTTGCTTTCGGCGAACTGTTTCCATGTAGGTATATCATCCAGTTTTACGTAAGTTTTGTAAAGTCGTCGTTTTTCGTCAACACTCATTTTTAAATATTTTTGTTTTTCATCTTCCCAACTCATTTTTCGTTTTTCGATACTGATTAAATCCCGTTTAAAAACTTTTAGAAAAATATGTTTTGGAATAGAAGTAGTAGCTAATTTTGAAGTAAACATATTTGACGTATCTCTGTTGATATCTTCTTCTTCTTTCTTCGTTTATCGCTTGCTTACTAGTGCGTTTGCCAGCACATTTGTTTGTAACGCAGTTGTCTTGCTCTGGGCGCAATTTTTTTTGGTCAATTCACTTTTACCTCACTAGACGTAGAATTTCGTGACAAACCAAGGAAAAATATTTTCAATATCGCACCTTTTCTTATTAAAAAGTTATAGACGATTTTCATAACTCGTGTCATGAAATTTTTGACAAAATTTGTTTTTGGAATTTTCTAAAGCTCCTAAGGAATTTTTTTTTGGTCAATTCACTTACCTCACTAGACGTAGAATTTCGTGACAAACCAAGAAAAAATATTTCCAATATTGTATCTTTTCTTATTAAAAAGTTATACTTAAACGATTTTCATACGTGTCATGAAATTTTTGAAAAAATTTGTTTTCTGGAATTTATTTTCTGAGCCTCCAAGGAATGTTTTTTGGTCAATTCACTTACCTCACTAGAGGTAGAATTTCATGACAAACCAAGGAAAAATATTGCCAATATTATATCTTTTCTTATTAAAAAGTTATACACGATTTTCATAACTCGTGTCATGAAATTTTTGACAAAATTTGTTTTTGGAATTTTCTGAGGCTCCCAAGGAATTTTTTTGGTCAATTCAGCTACCTCACTAGACGAAGAATTTCATGACAAATTAAAAAAAAATATTTCCAATGTTATAACTTTTCTTATTAAAAAGTTATAGACGATTTTCATAACTCGTGTCATGAAATTTTTGACAAAATTTGTTTTTCGAATTTTCTGAGCCTCCCAAGGAATTTTTTTTGGTCAATTCACTTACTTCACTAGACGTAGAATTTCGTGACAAATCAAGAAAAAATATTTCCAATGTTATAATCTTTTCTTATTAAAAAGTTATAGATGGTTTCCTTAACTCGTGTCATGAAATTTTTTTTTTAATTTTCTGATGCTCCCCTAGAAATGTTTTTTGGTCAATTCACTTACCTCACTAGACGTATGCAGCAAATCAGGCAAAAATAATTCCAAAGTTATCTTAAAATTTTTTAAAAATCCACAGGTTTTGGAAGCATATATACAGAAAAATTAAAATAAAACATATTTAGGGGATATAATTTTATATTGCGTTACACAAAGAAATTTTAGTGACAAACTCAATAATGCATTTTATATATATGTACAGAATTTTACATTTTGAAAGATATACATATATACTTTTCTAAAAACTAATTTTAAAACAAATTGGTTAATAGAAAGGCCTTGTCATCACAGTTAAAAACAATATACATACTTTTAAATATATTTTCTAAAATCCTAAGAAAATATTTTTATACAGGATGGTTTATATAACATATTAAAGGTTATTCGAACATTTTTTGTAGTACGGAATCTTTTTGAGAGACACAATTAAAATTCATAAGTAAAATTCAATAAATATTCAGTATAATTTTAAACAGTATTCAGAAAACTAGTGGTAAAGATAGTGACAGTTCAGTAAAAATAAATGAAAATCAAATCATAATTCGACATTCTAAAGGCTCGTTCAGAAGGCGACACCAATGTCGCGGCATTAAGTTGTGCGACTTTGTATAAAATTTGATACATCTGAAATGTCAAACTTAACAGCCATTTTATGGATTTTTGATTTAAATTAAAAAATAAAAACTTAAAAAAAAATAGCTACAAGACAAAACAAATTGAAGAGTCTGGCATAAGCCGTTGGTTTTATTTTAATCATTACAGAACATCCTTTATACTTTACTGAACAGTCAATAATTCATTTTATGATACGTCCAAAAATAAACCACCCTATGAATTTTTAGTGTACAATTTTACGTAAAAAGGAAAAGGTACAATATATAAATTGTTTCAAGGCATTCTTACATATTGAAAGGTATTTTATAAGACATAAATGTCCAAAAATTTGTTCAGGATAAAACTATCATTTTGGACCCACATTTTAAAGTTTAGTTACATTGTAAATTCATTCTCTACCCAACATGTTTGATTCGTGCATTACCGCACTTGGTACGAAAATAATCGTTTTAAGGTTTTTTAGGAAAAAACTAGTTTATTTCTATATTTTGTTTTTAAAGCTATTTTGGTTCTTTGTATTACATTATAATAGAATCTATATTTATATAGGTATATTTATAGTATTGTTTGTTTTGAAAATGAATACGAAGTAATATTGATTATGGATAAACATGTTCTATAGTTTGATATAATTGACTATATTTTATGGCATACCTCTTTTTATTTTCAAGCTTAATAAATTTAAATTGACTGATTTATGTTTAGTTATTATATTAAGCTCAGAAATCGCAATTGTGTAAAGATACAAAGAGTTTTCAAGAGTCCCAACTTTTAATCAGTTTAGCCATACAAAAGGCAAATGAAAAATTTACCAAAAATTCTGGTAGATTTATAAAAAATCAGCAGAATGTGGTAATTAGTACATGTGACAACGTTGCATGTATTTTTGGTTATTATGTATAGTACTAATACGGTTCAATTATATTTTTATGATAGTATATCTGGATTTTCTTGGAAATAAAAAATATGAACTAAATCCACGGTCTTTAAAGTTAGCCCAGTTGCCAGAGAAGGATATTGACCAAAAGCTCAGGTTTATTAATAGATATCTTCAGTTTTATAAAAATCAGTGAGAATTTTAGAAATAATAACTTCCGGTCAAATTTTCTATGAGAAAACAAAATAAAAATAAAAACTAATGGCTTCTTGAGAAAGCTTAGAGTCTCCTCTTTAAAATGCTTTCTTTTTTTTTCTTTGCGTACATTTTAGACAAAGATACTTTAGTTTTTCCGAACGAATTTTTTATTTTTTTTCAAGATATAATGAAAAAACCAAATTTTCGATTTTATTTTCGAAATTGTGAAGTTAGAGGAGCAAAGATTTTTTTATCGTTTTCTACACCCATTCAAGTACTTAAATGCCAGGATTCATCGATATCGCATTTTGTGCGAGGTCAAATTCTCTGACAACTGAGCTAAGTTAATTTTTTCTACAATTTATTTGACATATGTCATCGGATTAAAAAATAGATTTAACAAAATTTCTGGTGATTTCATTGTTAGAACTCCTGAAAAATCAACATTGTGAGATGTTATTATATTTTGTAAAATTGATGGAGTCGTTTTCTCAAGTCGACCAAACATTTTTTTAAAGAATGATAAAATACAAAAAACTAATTACGTTCGTAAAAAATATTTTATAAATATTTCTGCTTTAGATATTTACAAATTTTGTGCATCAAACAAATCAAAACTACATTTTCTACGTAAAGGTATTTTTTAAAATTTTCAATATAGTCCAGTCGATATAAAAAAAATATACTGACTGAAATATTAGTAGGTACATTATAAAACAATTTAATTACTTGTGTTCCTAATGGTACATAATAATACTTTAAATTTGTTAAACATTGGCATTATAAGGAAATATTTTATTGAATATAATTAAATTAAATAAAATTGTACGTGATGAATTTGAGCAAGATATTTTCGATGTTGACATGCAAATGTTTTGACAGATTAAGGAACTTTTCACACTTCAATCAAGAAAACCTAAGTGTGACAAGTCCTTAATCACAAATAAAATGATATGCAAATACGAAAAGGTGATTTTTTTTATACAGTTTCGAATTACTAAAGCTAATTTTGGTCTGTGTTTATTAAGATGTCTTTCAATACCTTTATGTATATAGTAAGTATACTGAATTTGTAATTTTTATAATTTAAAATTTTCTAGTTCCTAACTCGACACTTTTAATTAGAGAAAATGTCGTTTGTCCAAAATTTTTTGTTGATATGACAACGTAGTATCAGCCTTGATCGCTTAGTATTTATGACAATCATGTTTTTAATACAAAAATGCACACAGTAAGAAATTTTTTTACCTGTATTAAATATCTATGTCGATATGGCAACGTAGCGCCATCCGTGTTTTCCATAATATTTCATAAAATATCTTACGATCAATAGATGAAGTTCGCTATAGACTAAAATATAAATTGAAACGTCAAATATGGATTTTATGTAGAAAAAAAGACGGTTTGTTATTTAATTTCTTAAAAAATATTACTGTTTCCAAAATGTTGTTGGATTTCGGGGGAAAACCGCAGGATAATTATTTTTTACGCATTAGAGGGTTCCAGGGTGGTTTCAAAGTAATTCTGGGGGAACTTAGAGGAATCCTAAGGAAATTCTGAGATATTATGGGGGAATTCGGAGAAAAACTTCAGTAATACAATATTCATCTGAAGAATTTAGAGAAAATTTTGAGAAATTCAGAGGAATTCTGAGGAAATTCATAGGAATTTGGGGGAAATCAGAGGAAATTGGGAGGGAACTCAAAGTAATTCTGTGAAATTAAGAGGAATTTTGGGGAAATTAATAGGAATTCTTTGGAAATTTATAGGTATTTGGGGAAAGTCAGAGGAAATTGGGAGGGAACTCAGAGTAATTCTGTGAAATTAAGAGGAACTCTGGGGAAATTAAGAGGAATTCTGTGGTAATTTATAGGAATTTGGGGGAAATCAGAGGAAATTGGGAGGGAACTGAGAGAAATTCTGTGAAATTAAGAGGAACTCTGTAAAAATTAAGAGGAATTTTCTGTGGTAATTTATAGGAATTTGGGGGAAATCAGAGGAAATTGGGAAGGACCTCAGAGTGATTCTGTGAAATTAAGAGGAATTCTGGGGAAATTAATAGGAATTCTGTGGAAATTCATAGGAATTTGGGGGAAGTCAGAGGAAATTGGAAGGGAACTCAGAGCAATTCTGTGAAATTAAGAGGAATTCCGGGGAAATTAAGAGGAATTCTGTGGTAATTTATAGGAATTTGGGGGAAATCAGAAGAAATTGGGAGGGAATTCAGAGTAATTCTGTGGAAATAATAAAAATTCTGTGGAAATTCAGATGAATTCTAGAAAATTAAGGGAATTTTGTATAATTCAGAGGCATTCTGGGAGACTACAAAGTCGTGTTAGTGATAAGGAAATATCGCTATGTATGTTATAGATTTGGTCGTTAAGTAAAAACGCGTCAGTAGTTTTAAAAAATAAATAATTTTTTTTTACAGAAACCACATCGTCTTTTCTTCCATACCCAAGGAATAAAACTCTAAGCAAACTTGGCAATCAATTTCATTCATAAAATATTCAGTCATTTCATCGATTAAAGCTTTTCTTGTATTGTTTATCACATTTGGTCCCTAAATTTTTTACCACGTTATCTATATTGTATTTTCTACGAAAATTAGTATTTGTTGGAGAAAATGTTTTTTCATTATGCGACTCTGGCTTGTTTTAGGTCCTTTTCAGACAAATTGAGGTGATTCAAGAAAATGTTTTTAATTAAAATAATTCATAAATTAACTAGAGACTTATTGGAATTTACAGAGGCGTAGATACACTTTTTTAGATTTATTTCTGATCATAATCTATTAATTTTATTAAAAAAAATATAACGTAAAATGTTTTATTTTTAATTCGACGTATTTTTTAAATCTTTCCCTTTGAAATTCATGCCGATATTTTGCTCAATTTTTCAAATTCCTAACACCTCAATTTAAATTTCCTCTCATGAGTTAATAAAAGAAGCTTAAGTCATGTATTTAAAAAGTTAATAATGAAAAATATGTTTTAATTTTGGGTTCGGAATCAGTTTTCTAATTTGGACCCCTACATTTCAATTTTGTATATTTTTTTTTGATATGTTCATTAATAAATACACTAAAGTATTAAAGACATCTTTTTGGATACGTTTTATATTAAATTTGATTGATTTCATCAGAATTTATCTAAAATTTTGTTTCG
This sequence comes from Crepidodera aurea, assembly GCA_949320105.2. Taxonomy (NCBI): domain Eukaryota; kingdom Metazoa; phylum Arthropoda; class Insecta; order Coleoptera; family Chrysomelidae; genus Crepidodera; species Crepidodera aurea. Next base: position 26,406,471 of record OX439477.1, read on the forward strand.
CCATAAAAAATTAAACTTTAAATTCTTTTTTATAATACATATTTAAACATTTATACATACACAGTTCCATGAAAATTGGAACACACTGTAGATTTTAGTGAACAAAGGATAATTTTATTTGTAAACAAAGTTTACATTTTCCTCTAATTCTCGATTTTTTTATATTTGAATTGAATATTTTTAAAATCAATTTGTTCTTCCGACACACATTTCTTGTGATAAAGTAGTGAAGAACTTTTTTGAAATGAAAGATTTAAATACCCTGACTCATATTGAAAGAAAGGTTACGCTGACACGGTTCAAAATTGACCAGGGCCCCGATGTTTGAAATATGTGAGTACAACTCGTCTGCGAGAATGTACCACGTGACCATCTCGAAATCGGTCAACGTTGCCAAATTTAAATTTAGACAGTTCAACAAAAAGTAGAGCAAAACATATATTTTAGTTCACTTGAAACCTTCGTACAAGAAGAAATAGAAGAAGTGATTAAGACAGACAGCCAAATTATTGGATTCAGACCAATTATAAGCTCTTTAGATCCGTTATGGAAATATTAATTCTTTTATTAAAAATACAAAACATTTTTTAGAAAAATTATCAAAAATTAAAATGACAATTTTTCAAAGCAAAATATCTATTTTTCAGTTATACGAAGAAAAAGCCTAATTTTCAATCGAAAAAAAGTTAGTTTATAATAATTAATAATTTATTTAAATAATAATTAATAATTAACAATATATATTGTTTAAAAAAGCATAATAATTATAATATTTATTTTAATATAAAATCGAAAATTCAATGTTTTGTCTTGGCAAAATTACAGGTTATTTAAAACACAAAAAAGAAATTTCCAAATGTTGCTGTCGATAATAAGTCTCTTAATCTTATGAGAAAAAGTAGACAAGTTATAACATTAAAATTATAATTGAAATTGAAAATATAAAAAAATTACCGTTTCTTGATGTACTAATAAACATCAATAACAATTTGTTTTAAAACATCAGCCTTTAGAAGATAAAATACAAATACGATAAAACCATGTTTTTCGTTTTTAATTTTTATCTCTTGCAAAAATAATTTTTTTATGAAACCTCTGGTGAAAACGTTCTTTTTTGTGTATTAAAGTAGTAATTTTTTCAAAGCAAAATATTTAATTTTCAAATTTATACGAATTTAAATTAAGAACAAGCCTAATTTTCAATCGAAAAAGTTAGTTTATAAATTTTCAATTCGTGTGCAAGAATGTACCACGTGATCACTCCTCACTCTCTCAGCGTCACAAAATCGGTATGTTTGAAACCAAGAGAAATCATCTACAAGTTCGCATAGAAGTGCTCTACTGGGTTGTACCAGTAGAGTTGAGTTTAGTAAGAGTGTTGCCGATGCCAATTTATCATATTCCCCAATATCCCAAGTCAAATTCCCAAAATTTGGGGACAAAAATCTGCTGATTCCCCAAAAATTCCCCTCAATAGGTTAAGTACCTTACCTTAGGATTATCTTCTTTGTTTTGACCTTTTATTAACCATTTATCCATATTTGCACAAAATCGTATCGTTATTTCGCGACAGAATACAAAATTAACTTATCTAAAGCAAAGCTAGCAAATTAGAAGCGTCTAAAACTAAGGGAATCACAGAAAGGTTTTCTCTATGTGTTCGCGTTCGCACCGCGCGGAGATAAACGAACTTACCCGATTATAATATGATTTATTATAACAAAAGTAGGTACAATGGACAAATGATTTGCTGCTGTGCAAATGGTCTTGAGTTCTACGCCCAATCTGAACTGTTTTTTTATTTTAATTCCTGCTGATTATTTATTATATTGTTTAACGATGAGATTTCAAAATCCCCGCATTTTCCCCGCATAATGCCAATCCCCAATCATCTTGAGATTCCCCGCAGTTTGGCAACGCTGGTTAAGTGTCAAGACTGTCAAGCCAAATTTAATTTAATTACTATATCTTTGATATTAATAGTTTGGTATGTGATTTATAGTTTTCTGTTTAGAGTGTTTGTGTATATTTCGTTAGGACTCAATCATTAGCTGTTTATTTTGCTGATTTGCTTATTGTTGTTTGAAAATATTAATTAATATTTAAAATTAATAAAATCTATAAAATGAAAAAGTTCTATTTGAAAAACAAACACCAAATAAAAAATATATTAAAACTTACCAGACTGAATCTACAAAAATATTGGTAAACACAAAAAAATATATTTATATTGGCTGCGAACTTCACTAAACACTATTTGTTTTAGGAATAAATAAAATATTTATTGGAAAAGAGAATTTACAGATTTCTTTCCCTTAAAGTAGGGGAAACCAGGACTATTTTTATTGTACTAATTTCCGTGTATACAGATAAGCCATGTTAAGCCTAGACTAATGCCGATTTACCCTAAAACAAATTTCAAAAGGTCCTATTTATTATAATCCTAAACAGATTTGAATGTACTTTATTGCCAACATATTCAAAGATTTCCTGTAATATACTTTTATGATCAATTCTGATGAAATTTCAGATATCAAAACAGGTAACCGAAAGTTCATACAAAAAAATACTCTTATATTATTATATTAAAAAGACTTTTATAACAGTTTTTTATTTAAAAACCTAAAATGCAACTATCTCATCAAATTTTTTCAGTCGTATACGAGATTTGCCAAAAAATATGAAATTTACTCAGGAATAAATTACCTTTATTTTTGAAATACCGGGTGTCCCAGAAGTTTCTGACCCATTTTAACTGCAAATATCTCGGAACTCAGAAACGATAGGTAGGAAGGTGCGGTTTTCACTGAACAATTTCTTTTTTTATATAAAGTTTTTTTCAGTATAAATGTTTATTTAGTAAAATCTTATATAGGGTGTTTTAAAAAAGCGGTCTTTTTAAAATGCAAATAACGTCGATTCTTTTAACGACACACCCTATATATTTTTATACTATCTGAAAGGTGAACTCTTTCCCTTTACGAAAATGTATAATGTTGAAGTTTAGATGAAAAATAAGTGAGTTATTTGATTTTTAAGGATAGGCAGTTACGTAGACATATACCATTAGATAATTAACAAATGAGCTCTAGATAAAATTATAAATTGAAAATGTATAAACTAATTTTTTCGATTGAAAATTAAGCTTTTTCTTAATTTAAATTCGTGTAACTGAAAAATAAATGTTTTCCTTTGAAAAATTGTCATTTTAATTTTTGATAATTTTTCTGAAAAATGTTATATTTTGAATTAATATTTCCATAACGGATCTAAAGAGCTTATAATTGGTCTGAATCCAATAATTGGCTGTCTGTCCTAATCACTTCTTCTATTTCTTCTTGTACGAAGGTTTCAAGTGAACTAAAATATATGTTTTGCTCTACTTTTTGTTGAACTGTCTAAATTTAAATTTGGCAACGTTGACCGATTTCGAGATGGTCACGTTGTACATTCTCGCAGACAAGTTGTACTCACACATTTCAAACATCGGGGCCCTGTCTTTTCTAGAATCTTCTTCAAAAAAGAAGCAACGTTGCCAGATTAAGTAAAAAGTATAAGTTCCGTATTCGCACAACCCTTTTTCTAAATATGTACATCCAGCGGTATATCTTTGAGAAGGTACAATAACATTAATCTATGAAAAAATAAATAGCTAATAATTTACAATAAATTTACTTAAAGCTGTCCGTACACTATTTTTTTCGCACTCGTTGGCACCAATTTTATCTGTTTTTTGTTTTCCTAATCACCCTTTATTGCTTCAAAGAGTTAGTGACATTATAGATATTTACATAGAAGACGAAGAAATATATTGAGAATGCGACAAGAAAAAAAACATACAGGGTGTCCCCACATAAACACACTAAATGCATTTTTAGATGATTTCTTTGTTGGAAATACGTCAAAAGAAGAAGAACAAGAAGAAATTTAATTTAATTAAGTGGCGAAAAGTGTAAATTTTGGCATCTGCTACAAAATACTAGATTTGGAAATTGTACAGTACAGAATTGCTAAGCGGACACCCTATATGAATGCAGACGAATTAAAACAATTTTTTTCCCTAACGCAGTATGAAGTACCTAATTTAAAGTACCAACTGAAACCACCGTAATTAAACAGTACCTGACAAGAACCACTCGCGAGCCTGTGACCATGTCGCCAATACCGCATGTCACTCATTCTGCATCAACGTTTCTGTCTCCGAGATCTCCCTTTCTTCCGATTCTTTTTCGTCATCTTCCGGAGGCGAAGGGCCCGATATCGAAAGCTGAGGGAGACCGAAATGCTGTTCCTCCAAGGAGATATTGTCCACGCTTCTCGCTTTCCTGCATAACCTCGAAACAGAGCCGTGTCTTCGAAAAAACTCCTTCGGATCCAGGCCTGGTCCGCTATTCGACACGAAGATGGCGCTGTTCATGCGAGGTCGAGCTTTGCGCGGCGGTTGAGCGTGGATCTGCAGGAGGAAAATCTTCCATTAGAAATACGTATATGTGATTATTTTCAAGTGCTGAGTACTCGGTTAAATGAAGGTATATTGGATGTTTTAAAATGAAAATATTTGGAAGAATAATTAATTGAATTAATAAAAGTATGAGTTAAATGCCGCGAAAATAAAATTTTAAATTTACCTTCATTTAAGGAAATGACGTACTTGTTGATTGTATACAAAATAGATAATGCATTTACCCGTGTCTTTCTATTGTTTTACTGCAAAAAAAGACATCATGTAAATTGTGATATAGTGTCCATGGGCATCGCCAGAGAGGCAGGGACCGCCCTTCTAACAAAAAATGGCTTTAAATGAATTTATTCAAATATTAAATAATTTATAACTATCTGCCCTTCATTTATTTTGTTTGACAAGGCTAATTAGTTAAATTAAAATTAGACATAAAACAACAAATATGACTAAAAAAGTGTAAATTTGTGTATTGTGAATTTTGTTGTAATTCGGTATTGTTATTTTATGTACCACAAAATTGTTTAAAAAACTATTAAAAACACTGAGGTAGAAGCACCAGTGCCTGACACTCATTTTCATTCAATTATTGTACATCTCTGATTTAGAAATATGTATCAGGATGTGTTTTAAATACACTTAATATCTGGTCACCGAGCTTCGCTCTTAATATTCAAATCTACATTTTTAAGCAGCCCAATGAGTATATAATTTAAGTATATTTATAACATGACAAATTATTCATTAATTCGCGAAAATCACGGAGTGGGCGACATCTACTTGAACTACTGAAAGGGAGATAAATAAAAAAAAGCTGTCAGTGTTAATTTTCAACTGGCCGCAACTGTTGTTGACGTTTATCAACTGCTTGTCACAGAGGTTAGTTAAATGCATTAAAGTTGCCTAGTTTCTGGGGATTTCACCCTTTTAGGGCAACTTCTACTGACGCTTGATCTTCGCGAATTGTCACGGTGGACAGGCCCCGTTTCCGGGACGTGCAACAGCAGCGTGTAGGGCACACGTCCCGTTAACAGAAGATCGCTCAGCTCACTCTATTTATCACTATATAAGAAAAACTCTATGTTCAATTGATTTTATTATTTTTTGATCTGCAGTGAAGGAAAATTATAGGTCTGATATTCATACTTGGGTAAAAACCTCCACAAAAACCTGTGACCAGACTCTCGAGGTGTGGCAGATATTGATATCATATTTTTTCAAAAATTCTTTCTCTCTCTCTCTCTCTCTGATCATGAAAACTTAAATATTAAAACTGTCCGCATAATAAAATAGTAGCCGTAAGGGGTAGTCTCACACTATCGGGGAAGGGAAGACAGGTGTCCATTTTAACAGTGTTACTCAATGTTCCTATAAATATTTACCTAAACCCATGATTTCTGCAATTGAATTGGCAACGTTGTATTTTCAACTTTGAATTAATAAGATGGCTGTCATTTGACAAGCAAATTATTTATGTCCGTCAAATGAACCTTTCCTTTTTTATATAAAGCGACAAATTTAAAATTGAATTCTTTCTGATTAAAACGCCAGAAATTAAATAAAGTCAAACCTTTTTACTACTATACTATACAGAAGAAAGGAGTGCAGTATTTAATTTGCAGAACGTAGTACAGGTTCAAGAGGTAGAAATTTTATTTTTACCTCATCCTTCAATGCTTATTTGTAGTTAAAATTTAAATTTTAATACATCTGATCGGCCTAATATAGTTTTTGTCTAGATTCTTGTTTCCATGGTTTTTACTGTAATAAATTTGTTCTTTTGACAGATAAGTCAGACTTTATTTATTCATAGCCGTATCGTATGTATTTTAATTGATTCAGAATTTTGTATTAATATATATTTCAAAATGGCCTCATTCTAAAAATATTATCAGTCCTCCTAAATCCTTGAAGGCAGAATTATTAGTAATAGCAAGGCAACATAAAAACAAATTCAAAAAATATATTATGGATGAGATGGCCAGAGAAAAAGGAATTAAAATTCTCAGATTTCCTCCGAACCACGCAAAGTTAAATTCCATTGAACTGATCTGGTCTCAATTATTAAAAGGTTATGTTTCTCAAAACAATAAAACATTTAAATTTCCTGATGTGCGAAATTTGTTTTTGAAGGCAGTTTCAGATGTAAATAGAGAACATTGGGGAAAATGCATTGATCATGTTTAAAAATGTGGAAAATTCATTTAGGAAAGTGGATATATCAATGGATAATTTAATAGAACCGATAATAATAAACATCAGAAAAGACAATTATAGTGATGCCAGTAGTTTTAGTGAAGACAGTGACTTTTAAAGGTAGTTCTTGAACTAACTTTTTTTTTAATCTTTGAGTTTAGGTAAGTACTGAAGCGTTACTTTTAATGCCAAGAGATTTAATTTAATCCCAACATATAATCCTCCTTGTTATTTATTGGTTAAATTTAATTCGTTCAATGTTAAAGTGTCGGATGCATAAAGTTTATTTTTATTTTTTGTAAATAATATAACTTCAAAATTTAATCTACGAAGTGCGTATATATATTTTATATGCTGTGACCTTATTTATATTATAGAAACTTATTTTGCAAAGTACGCCTATGGAATGTGACGTTATATCCCCACTTTGAATGTACTCATCTATCCTTTATTATATATATTACTATAGAAACAAGTTATTATTATGTGCCGTTGCTAGGAAATAAAACTAAAAGCTTAACTTTTCTTGTAAATATCTCGGAAGATCGATTTAGATAGGAATTAGTCTACCCTGAAAGTTTCATTGAATTCTGACGAGTGGATTTCGAGATCCTCTGGACACACATACACACACACACACATACAAACCTTGCTCGTTTAATAGTATTTGATTCAAGCTATTTAATACATAACTAATTGAAAACATGGAGCGTTCTATTCGCACCTGAACCTGACCCCAAGGATTTGGTTTGGATCTAAGGTTGACACCTAGTGCTCCTCTAGTAGACACATACTCGTTTTAAATGATTGTGATTGAAAATTTATTGTAGGATGTTCAATTCTCCAAGTATTTACCTTTTGCTTCCATACTATCTTCATTGTTCTGAAGACAGCAACTTCAATCTGCTGCAATAAATGTGTGGAGTTGGGAAATAATGCAACCAGAATGATTTGCTTTTCAGAACAAAACTTACTAATATGCGAAGTGTGCCCATCAACAAAAAAAAAATTATTGGAAACTGGCCCATGGAAAAAAATATTCGTGATGTAGCAATACGAATTCCCCAATCTTTAGGAACACTTTGTGATAGTTCGGTAGGTATCCTCTTTTTCATTATCATTTATTTTGCTGTAATTATATAGTTTTATCGCCTTTCATCGCCAGAAATCTTGATGCTTTCGGATTCAAGAAGAAAGCTGACTCATCGGCATTGAAAATTCTAGTTGGGTCTTTCAAGATGCTGGTGGAATTAGTTTCTTTGAGATGTACGTATACTTCACTGAACCATCTAAGTAATTGAGCGTCCGTGACAGATGACCTACTCCTCGTTAAGTTTTGAAAAGTCCGAATGTTTATTTGAGGGTGTCGTCTCAAAAAACCCTCATACCACTTCCTTCCAGGCATATCATTCTTGAAATTGACTTTCAATTCTGCAGCTAACATCTTTACACTGTATAAATAGTTTTGCCATGTAATTTCTCTCTCTTTCCACTGGATTAAAACCACTTAGTTGTTAAAAAAGTTTTTTTATTGACGTTTCGGCTTTCCAGATCGAAAGCCGTTATCAAAATGACATAAAATAAATAAATTTACTAGAAACAGAACACTTGATAATCTTGCAAAAATATGACATCAACATAGTATACATAGAATAAATACTAATTCCTTTATCAAAAATTCAAAACATTTTTTAGAAAAATTATCAAAAATCAAAATTACAAATTCAGATATAATGGTTAGTTTTGATGTAGTATTAAATACTAATTCCTTTATCAAAAATTCAAAACATTTTTTAGAAAAATTATCAAAAATCAAAATTACAAATTCAGATATAATGGTTAGTTTTGATGTAGTCAGTTTATTTCCAAATGTTCCTGTCGATAAAACTCTTAATCTTGTGAGAAAAAAGTTGACAAGTGATAATACATTAATAAATAGAACTAAATTAAGCGTCTCAGCAATTCTAGAATTATTGGAACTATGTATTAAAACTACATATTTTCAATTAAATAGTGATTTTTATCAGCAAAATTTTGGCATGGCAATGGGTTCTCCTTTATCACCAAAATTGTGTGATATTTTCATGGAGAATTTTGAAATGGAAATTGTAAACAAACAAAATTTAAGACCTTCTGTCTGGTTTAGATATGTAGATGATATCTTTGCAATTTGGCAACACGATAGGGAAAATATTGATACATTTTTATATACTATTAATAATTCGGAACCTACTATTAAATTTACAATTGAAATTGAAAATAATAAAAAATTACCGTTTCTTGATGTACTAATACACAATAACAACAATTGTTTTGATACATCAGTTTTTCAAAAACAATTTGTTCAAATGACAATATCTTAAATAATGAATTATCACTTGTTAAATCTGTCTTGATTAAGAACAACTACCCAAGTAAATTTATAAATCTTGAACTTTACCGAGACATCAAAACTAAAGATCAAAATTTAAACCCCCCAATAATTCTTTCAAATATAGTAAAAATCCCTTATATTCCAAAATTATCCGAAAAAATTAGAAGGATTGGCAATAAATTTAATTTAAAAACAGTTTTTCAAACTAATAATACATTAAAATCTTTAATAGTAAATACAAAACCTTTTAATGAAATTCAAAACACAAAAAATTGTATTTACAAAATTCCATGCGAATGTAATAAATTTTATATAGGAGAAACATCTAGACCTTTTCATATTAGACTTAATGAATACCAATCGTACATTAAAAATAAACAATTCGAAAAATCCAAAATATGTGAACACGCATGGGATTCTGGTCATAAAATACAATGGAATTTTTCAACTAGATTATTAAAAGAACCGAATAATTATAACAGCGAAGTTAAAGAAGCAGCATTGATATGCTTAAATAATAACGAATGTGTTTCTAATTGTTCGGTTGATATTTCAAAAATTTGGATACCTATTTTACAAAAAGAGTTAATTGCAAAAAGGATACCCTCTATATCGGGATAGTATCATAAGTTTTTATCTGGTTTTTTCTTATGATAATATTAATAAGAAAACTTCATTTATGACCAAGTATAAATTCTCTTATAATATGCAAATGCGCTATCCTTTCAAAAATTCGTTCCCAGAAACGTCACAAAAATATGATTGAAACAGATTTTGACATCTTCAATCTCAAAATCTTATTCTATGTATACTATGTTGATGTCATATTTTTTCAAGATTATCAAGTGTTCTGTTTCTAGTAAATTTATTTATTTTATGTCATTTTGATAACGGCTTTCGATCTGGAAAGCCGAAACGTCAATAAAAAAACTTTTTTAACAACTAAGTGGTTTTAATCCAGTGGAAAGAGAGAGAAATTAAAATACAAACCACAATGAGCTTCCGAAATGAGTTTTGCCATGATAAGCATCCATTCAGATAGAATGTTTTCATGTTCGGTGTTTAGAATGACCGTTTCTTATTTATAGAGGATCGTTGTCAGATCTCGCCAAAATGAACTAAATTCCTTGATAAGGCAGGGTAACCTTATAATAAGAAATTTAACTGATCTATGTCAGCTACTCGTACAGTGTCAGGTACTGGTACTTCTACCTTACATTATAAAAATTATGAAACAAAATATTAATTAATTTTGTGGCATATAAACTTTGCGCCTAAGCAGAGTGCTCGTTTTGTGTGAATGAGATAATAAAACGTAAACAAAAGCAAATTAATTTTTTAAAGTAAGTCATTTTTAAAGTAAATATTACGTAGTGCGCTATATATAGACAAAAAAATGTTATATCCCTTCCAATAAGCATTTCACGACCTATATGTAATGCATTATAACCGTATAAGATAAAAAAGAACATTTTTATTTCCATGGAAAATGTTCGCACGTATCTACTACAACCCTTTTACAACCCGGCTACCATTTACACGTCGAAATATTGAATTTTACATGATTATTATGCGTGCATTGTCATTTACATAACACGTCTGGCGTGAAGGTGATAAAAGTGACATTTTTTGCCTCGTAAAAATATGCAAAGTATTATAACTGTCACTAGAATGGAATATTCTACCTCTTTTATGATCGTTCCAAAAATGGAACATTTTCATGCATATACATTGAGCGTTGAAATATTTCAAATTGTTCATTCTCACTCAAAAATTTTAATAATGAAATACTTAATTAAGAAAACCGTCATCTTTTATTTTTACTTTCTAGTACTGCCTATGATCTAGTTTTTACTAAATGTACTATTATACTATTTTACTTGGTAGATAATATTGATTATTTATATCATTTCATTTTGAAACCAGTTGAGAATGCTCTTCTAAATTTTAGATTGACAGTTCTTATTCTAATCAACACATCCACAGCCTACTCACTTTCACCAAAATCGTCATTCACTATATGTCTACTTTAAATTCAATGTCATTTTAAACTTCAACATTTTCGTATTTTGGACCCCATTTTGGTGTTCCCGAAGAGGTACGGAGGGGCACATCAAACGCTAAGCTTACTTTTTGATGCTCTATCAAAATCTGAAGTTAGAATTTTAAAATTCATAAACACAGTAAGTATCACAAAAAATTAAAAATGCGAATTTTTGTATGTATGACTGTGCAAAAATTGAAATCTGTATTCCTTCAAATAACGAAAATATGGAGGTGTCTTCATCTGAAGTGCTACACAGTATAATATTCAGATGTTTTTAAAAATTTGGTGGAGGTTCGCAGCGATCCCACCAAAATTTAAAAAAAATGGAAATTCTAGGAATACACACACAAAATACATACACACACACACACTCACAGAGAACAAATTCAGATGCCGAACAAATTTGTTCGTTGAAAATAAACAGCTTCTTATCGATTTGTCAGAAACAAATAAAATATTCATATTTCTTTTTAGCCCAAGCCCATTTTGTAACGGGTTTTTATAAACTGCATACAGGGTTATTCGCAGTTATGCGGTTATTATTCAACACCAGTAGGTTTTCTTTATGAATGAAAATGGATAAACTCGTAGTTAACATTAAACCTATAAAGACTAGTCAAAAAACAAAATATTTATGCGTGGAAGAAAACTTGAAAAATTTTTAAGTCGGCAATACTGTAGTGAAATTAAAGATGTACAGGAATATAAATGAAATAATAAATAAATTTCCATCATCGTTCCTTCATTTTCATAAAAAGAATTTCATAATAAAAATTCGAGCCGTGAAAAGATATTTTTTTTCAAAAGGATTTTATATAATATATACTGAAGTTTTTTAAACATCTAAAATGGGAAAAAAAGTATGTGATACCAATATTCAACATCAAACAAGATATGAAGGAAATAGGGATCAAACATTTCAAAGAAGAACTTTGTATCCTTACAAACTCGAATGATGATATATCAATAGTTAATTTAGATATTTCGACTTTCTCAATATACCCAATTTTAAATTTGGAAAGAAATATAAGTCTGTGATTATTATGTAAATTCTTGAAACTCAGTTTGTTGTAAAATAAAATTTTCTTTTCGTATATAAAATTTTTCCCATTTTCATTATTCTTTATTATTTATTACCTGTGTAAATATAAAAAAATCTTACTTACCGAAACTTACAAATTCAATTTCTGAAAGCATAAAAACTGTGACAACGTGAGTAGGATCAAAATCAAGCTGTGTGTCTGTAAAAGCCAGGTTTAAAAACTCCAAAAACCAAAAGAACCAAATTCCGACTTTAAAATTAATCCCCTATTACAACATCAGAATTTTTCCGATCGTGTAATAAGAATCAAACAACAAATAATTTTGAAATTAAGCTTACCGATTTAATAAAATAGTGGTATTTGGTTCTTGTATATTGTACAGGGTGCTGCATATCTGTTGAACGAGTGCTCTGGCTAACTGTGTATACAGTAGGTATCAAAAGTTTTTAACAATTAACATTACAGTTATTTTGGCATAATGGATATTTTTGTTGGGCTTTACATAATATTAAGTTCTTATTTTAAATTGTGGCTATTAGAATTTTCGTTTTCACTTTTATTTAATAAAGAAATTTCGAAAATCACGATTCATTTTTTTAAAAATAACAAAGGATTTTTGGAATGCCAAATTATCTGTTTCTTGATACTTGTACTTTATTCTAGAACTCAAAACAATATATACAAAAGATTTGGTGAATAATTATTTCTTAAGTTATTTTTAATGACTGCAAAAATAGTGAAATTTTAGTATTTTTGCTGTGATTGCTATAAAGCCGTTTAGCCGAAAAGCAGGTGACCATGCAAATTGTAAGATTTATAAAATGTATTAATACTGATGATTTAGAAAATATAAAAAAAAAGCGTCAGCATTTTATAGTAGCTTGATATTGTAGAAAATTACAACTCAAAATTATTAGTTTATAAACTTAATATTAAATGAGTTTATCTTTTTTATTTTAAATATTTCGCGCCCCATCTTAACTTCATTTTGTATACACCGCTGCTACTATCAACAATAACAGGTAAGCGTGTGTGAGACTCGTGAACTTGGATTTTCCTTTAATTGTTTAAAACCAGCCCTTTTGGTAGTTTGCATTCATTCTACTACACTTTGAGCGACTGTTAAATTTCTCAAAATACCTTTCCTCTTGTTCCACTTCGAGGTAATACTTAGAAGTAGAAGGTTACAATTGATGCTTTAGACATTTTAGCGCATGTTTTTCTCCATTGAAAGTACGATAATTCTTGGAAGTATACAGGAGAAAGACAACAGTAACCAAAATGTTGATGAACCGTAAAGTTTTTAATTAGGGTTATACAAAAAAAAGTTTTTCCGTTTAAACACTTTCAAATACGCTACTGAAGTCAATTTCGTCACTACAAGTTTTATTATCGATTATTACCGGGTGAATATCGTCCATCGTACTGTCGATTTTCCACAGTTTCTTAAATTTTAATGATGTGATTTACGTAACTGTCCCACTTTTTACTGAATACTTGAAAATATGCTTTTTTTATTAAATTTTTGACAGAATCCTTTGTAAAGCCTGTTATTTTTAGATTCAGCTCACTGGGATATGGCTCAAATCGGCTTTTTGTTCTTTTAGGCCATCCTTAATCGAATTTCTGCACCTTGTATAATATCCAAAGGACTGGATACGAACATTTGCAGATTCTCGATGGAAGGTGTGACAATTTTACTATTAAATTGTAAAATCGAGGGTAGTTGGGCCTACATTGTCGTTTAAATTCGCTGAATTGTAAAATTTTTATCACAAAAATTCAAATTTTAACTACAATTATAAGAAAAAAAACAGTTGCAAGAAAAACTTCAAACGTGTAAATAATAAAAAAGTCTAAGCCATCAGTATCATCACAAAAGTGTAAAATAAAACCAATCTCAAAAAAAATATCTAAGTATTTACAGCTTGCATGGTTTAAATCAGCTTCATTTTTTTTTAATTGACTTACAGAACTCGAAGATGCCAGATCACTCGGCTCAGGATGGAATTCGAGCGACGTTGCCAAATCGTACTGCGACGTCGCCAAGTCGCAATGCGACGTTGCCGTATCGCCGCGTTCTAGGCAATCGAAATGCGACGTTGCACAGTCAGCTGCGAGCTGACTCAACTCCGTCTGCTAGGTGTCTTCTGCTCTGTGCAACAGCGCGAACTGACAACCACATTCGCGCGATTCTCTTGTTCTTCGGGGGTAGCGAAAGCACTGATCCCATACGCAGCACCCCTAACAACATACCAGGATGAAATCGGGTCGGCGAGCGAGCTATATAAATTTTCATTTTTGGGACAGTGAGTTTCAAACCACCTCCGATCAAGGATTATTACAATATTCTCGCTGCTATACTGTTATCCTGTTATAGTCGAACCCACTGCTTTATGAGAATGAAAAAAAGCTATAAAAACAGCAAAGGATACCAGCAATAGAAGAAAAGCTGATGCATCTGGACATTTTTGAATACTTTAATGTCGAAAACACCGTACACTGTCCATATACATAAAAATAAAATAATATTTTGGCTATTAGGACCACTGTGCAAAGATTCAATAGCCAACTTAACTGGAGATCCTAATAGGGGTAATATTGGTTAACTTTCTTTAATATGAATTTACATTTTAATTTCTATAAAACATACTATCCACTGTTGGAAACTCATTTCTTTGGTAAGATTGATAAATAATGCTACCAATTAATTTTGATATTCAAGGGTCTAAAGTTTTAACACACCCTTTATGACACCTCTCTTTACGATTTTTTGGGCCATTCTTTATAATTTTATAAAGAGTGCTAATGGGAACAGTTATTAAAAAAGATGTTTTTTCAATGGCACTCCTTTCACCTTCGGAAGTAGCAATATTGTTATAAACCACATAATCCATTGGAATATAATTGAGTGATTGTTCCGATTCTTCAGTTCCACTTAAAGAAACTGTTTTTCCCAAGGACGAAACATATTGAAATTGACACCGAATAAATAAATAAGAAGTATACTGTAATAATGATTCAAAATAGAAAAGAGTATGTAATACACGGAAGCTAAGAATAATATTAATTGAAACGCAAAAGAGCATATAAGTAACACCACAAATCATCTACTATTCACTAAATTAAGGGCGAACACAAGCACAGTATATAAATATTTTCCTAGACCCCACTACTTCCTACTACTCAACCCAAGAACGTTTGACTCAACTAGTAAAGTAACCACACTAGCCCCACTTCCATTGTCGCCTCTAATGAGTGTAACCTCACACCTCACAGTTTAGTTAAATTAAAATTTAAGACAAAATTTTAATTAGTAACGTTTGTGAATCTCAAAAGAGATCAGAAAAAGAAGCTATGGGCCAGGTGGAGTGGTCAACCTCTATTCAAATCTAATATGCGTTATAGAAATTAAAATGTAAATTCATATTAAAGAAAGTTAACCAATATAGAAATTTTACGCCATTGACCCCTATTAGGATCTCCAGTTAAGTTGGTTATTGAATCTTTGCACAGTGGTCCTAATACCCAAAATATTATTTTATTTTTATGTATATGGACAGTATACGATGTTTTCGACATTAAAGTACTCTAAAATAGTGTTGGAATTCTGCTCTGTCATTTGGAATTATTATCCTGTTATATTTTCTTGTAGATATTTAAATTTTAAAACCATATAAATAATAAAAATGCAATTTTTTTTAAATAACCCGAGGATAAAAATAGGTGTTATTTTAAAATCTTTTTTTTTATTTTAGAAAAAAATTGTATATTGTAATAATCCTTTTAATAATTGATTTAAATTTATGCGGAAGTGGAATTAAATTTCTGGTATTTCCTTTAGATAATGAATTGGAATAAAAAATATTTAAAAAAACGCTGAAATATAGTTTAATCTTAAAATAAATTTTTTGTACTACTTATAGTTACATTTTTTAGAGGATATTTTAGGAGAATACAAGAGGGCTGTACAAATTGACACCCTGTATAAATGGAAGTACGAAAAAAGTTTGCACTAGTATCCTAAAAAAACTGTAATTATTTTATAATCATTTGTAAGCACTAAAAAGATATTTTTATTTGTAAATTTTTGGGAAATTTTTGTAAATTGGCCACCAAAAAAACTTACCTGCGTGGCTTTTAAACCTTCTGCTATCTGGAAACGTTTACACAATTGGGTATTTTTGTGTAATTCTGTATTTCAAAGTTTATAAAAAGCTCAACCTAAAATTTGGAAGTTGGAACCATATGGGAAATTTTTTTATTAATAATTTTAGGAAAAAAGTTATTCTTTATAGAAAGTTCTGCATGTTCCAAAATGTCAAATACGATCATCAGATATCAAATTTTTTTAGTCGTATACGAGGTTTGTCAAAAAATATGATTTTGCTCAAGAGAAAAGTACCTTTATTTTTGAAGTATGAAGAAGAAGTTATAAAAAAAACTTGTTAATAATGACATTTTACGTCAACATACCGATTTTGAAGAAGATATTCCAACTTCGAAAATTTTCATTTTTAACATTTTTTGATACACCCTCGTAACTGACAATTTTGAATTCATTGAAAAATTTAAGAATGTTCACAGCGACCTTACAAACCCATACTAGATCCTTTATAAGCAAAAAGTTAGCCCGGATTAAAATTTTTTGATTTTTCTTCTATCCCACTAAATATTTTGCCAAAATTCCTGGATATTGGTTACAATGCGATGCAGAACTTTCTATGAAGAATATTTTTTTTGAAATTTGTTGTCAACTTTTTCAGACATACTCACCACACCATCGAACAATATTAACAAAATGATGATGAATTCAAAATTGTCAGTTACGGGGGCGTATCAAAAAATGTTAAAAATGAAAATTTTCTTAAAGTTGGAACATCTTCTTCAAAATCGCTATGTTGACGTAAAATGTCATTAGAAACAAATTTTTTTAATAACTTTTTTTCATATTTAAAAAATAAAGTTACTTTACTCTTGAGCAAAATTCATATTTTTTGACAAATCTCGCATACGTCTAAAAATTTTTTATATCTGATGATTGCATTTTACGTTTTAGACCGTGCAAAACTTTTTATAAAGAATAACTTTTTTTCCTAAAATTAATAATAAAAAAGTTTCCCATATGGTTCCAACTTACTGAGACATACTGTATACTCCCGAACAAATATTTTTTTATCACATTGATTGCCATTATGTGGAAGCTAATTTCCCTTCTCCTTCCTCTTCCAAATGTGGCGGAAGTTTTTAAATGAATTATGTCAAAAAAATGGAATTTTATCACATAGTTTTTGAGCAACTTAATTAAAGAAATTGGACGGTAAAAAAAGAACATTTAAATATTTGACATTTCTATTTGAACCTATTTTAAAATAAGAGTTCCAAGTGATGTTTAATTATTCAAAAGAGTAATTAAATTTTCTTGATATAAATAAACTTCTTGTAAACTATGAAATATAGAAGACACCATACAGAAACTAAATTAGGTTCATTCAAAGTAGTGCAGGAATAAAATAATTACGAATTACTAAACATTTTTTTTATAAAACACTCATTGATAAAATCGCTTAAATTATTTGAAGAAAAGAAAAATATAAAAAGTCTTTACTGTAAAATCTAGAAAAAAAATGAAGATAAAATTTAAGCATTAAAAACAAAAAAATAAATTTCGACTTCGGGAACAACTTTTTTTCGAAATGAATAAGAATTATACGAACCCTCCAATTGTTAAAATGTATGGAAAATTACATCAAATTCCAAAATCTTTTTTTACGAAAAACAAGAGATTGGAAACTAGTTTTTTTTTCAAAAAACTTTGGTCTCTTGTAAATGTTGTTAATTAGACAACAAAAGACTCGCTCTAAATAAAATTTCACCTTAAGAGAAAAGCCTTCATAAACAGATTAGCGAATGGAAGTTAAAAAAATTATACCAAAATTAAATTGAAAATGAACGAGAGTTCCCTAATTACATTACGAATGATGTTTTCCAGTAAAATTTAGACGGAACTCCAGAATCAAGATTGCATTTACAAATTCAACCACAAGCGAAATCAGATTTTCATTCCCACAATGGTTTATGACAAAACTCAATATTCCATTTGTACTTTGTCGCACGAAGCCCTCAATTCACCTCGAGCTAAATATAAATCGAATAAGACCGTTTACAAAACATATTTCATCCGATTTATTATAAAAGGATATTTTGAAATATTTGTTTGGATAGAAAAATGTGTCTTCAATGACATCCGCCCTCCTCATTACATGATCATCATCTTCATAACTTCTTTTTGACAGCAAACAACTGATTGGTTAGCGAATTCTTCTTGCTATCTGTACGCTTATTTTGACATATGAGTTCAAAGTTGCGTTGCTTTTATGGTGTATAGGTTAACCAAATATGCTTTTCGTCTAAATGAAGCCCCAAAGAAACCCATATGACAGAAACAAACGTCTAGGAAGAGTGCAGTTTCTTTATTATTCATCGAAACACCTATTCCGGATTACAAATAGAACATTTTTAATGATATTTTTTTTTTCTTTTATACTCTACGAACAATCTCAATAATTACCTTCTGTAGAATAACTGATTTATATGAAAATACAAAGAGAATCTTAACAACATATTTACATTTTACCGTAGCTATGTAAATGAAATTTATGAATTTTCAGTGTAGCAGCAGCTCTATTTTCGTAGTTTGAATATTTTAGAAGCCTCTGGGAATGGCTTTTCCTCCTTAGATTCACGACAAGGTATGCAGAAAGAGATAAACTACTCCAGTTAGTAGATAGCAGATGCCAGAAATTCTGTTTCCAAGATTGCGCAAATAGTTTTCATGGGTATTTATAAGAAATATGAAGTTGGTTGTTATTTATGATGGTAAAATAATACACAATAAGGACGAATTTTATTTAAAAGATAATTTCTAGGTATGTTGTTGGCGGACACTAGTTTAAATTTTCCTTTTTGACAATAATTTTTTTCTCGTGAATTTTGCATACGATGACATATGCTGTTCAATATAATATACGAACTTCTACGTGTTGTGAATAATCCTGCCCACCAATAATTCAATATATTGCGATTTTCTACCTATTTTCTTTTCGCCATCTCTTTTAAAATCCATCTATATTATCAAGTTATCCAGGACTATCCAGTTCTATATAGGGATTCCCTTTGGAATGAAATTTAACTTTAGGATATTTCTCCTAAATTTAATATTGGAAAAATTCAAGCGAAAGGAGATCTTTTCGTTTTTACCAGAAATATAAGTGAGAATATTCTCAAAATTATTCAAATCGTATCATAAAATCACCATTTAATTGTATATTTAAATAAACAAAAGCAAATTTGAGTTTTTACTAAGAGAATCAAATACAACAAGGTAAAAGGTTTACGCATTTTGCCAGGGGCGGATCCAGACTTTCGTTATTTTTATGGTGGATGGGGGGGGGGGCGAATGGGTATAACTGAACATAGAAAAATACTTTTTTGATTCAGATGGTAAATTCAACCCCAAAAAAATCAGGTCCAGGCTTATAAAAATTAGTTCGTTTGGTTCATATAAAAAATTTCACGCTGTATATGGTTTTTGAAAACTCTAATAATGATTTTACAAAGTACACAAATGTACAACAAAAATGGCGTACCTATTTCTCCTCACACGATGACACAATTTCTAATAAAAAACAAATTTGACTATAAATTAAAAGTTTAGCAAAATGATCCATATATTTCAAAATATATAACTATTCCTACAAAAATTTAATT
Source organism: Crepidodera aurea (assembly GCA_949320105.2). Lineage (NCBI taxonomy): Eukaryota > Metazoa > Arthropoda > Insecta > Coleoptera > Chrysomelidae > Crepidodera > Crepidodera aurea. The sequence continues at coordinate 26,426,360 of OX439477.1, forward strand.
TTTTGTACACAAATATAATTTTTAATTACTAGTACCACCACCAGCTCGTGCTATATTTTTAATAATATGACCGTTTTAATTACTTTCCAAAATCGGCTTTCAAAAGTTACAAGCTGTTTTGAATAATACTAAAAAATCGCCATGTCTAATATTTCTTCAGTAATTCATCGTTATTGTCATTTTTTAGAATATATACAATTAATCGGTGACACAAGATTCTAAATTTAGACCAAACTGAAGTTTTAAATTTGTTGGATAAAGTTAGAGTTTTGTAAAAATTAATATTTATTTATACAGGGTGCGCCAATTATTTCCACTCGATCTCTAGCACCGAAACTAAAAGAGATATCAACAAGATTTTTTGTAGGGGTAGACAATGTCACTCGGACTACAATTTTAAAATATTTTGATGTATACAGGGTGGCTAATTTTTGTGGAATGAAAATTAATTTGGTTTTTTTAAATTGAACACCCTGTATACGATTATGTCTTCTGATTCTACTTAATATTAGATTTACGGTAGTTTTTTGTATTTGTAAATCCGACGCGGCGTTGACAAGTTATTCCTATTTTAAGCAGATTTAATGAAAAAACAGCACTTCGGAAATATTAGCACAAAAACCACATTTTTTAAAAAATTCCTCAAAAAAGCTACTATGATGTAAATGAAACATGCACCTATCACAATAATCACACAACATCTTCACCTGTTGCACAGGGTGTTTGCCGATGGCGTGCCAATAGTCTAGTTTTCAAATGGCAATAACTTAATTTTTTCAAATGGGACACCCTGTATATTTTTCTTCAGTTAGAAGCTCTCCCTAATACGCATTAATAAAATATAGGGTTTTGCACATCTAATTTTACTATTTACTTTAATAATTGACGTTAAGTGACAAACAACATATTTTACACAATTTTTAATAAGTACAAAATTTTACAAAGTTTAATCGTAAGAAAACTACAATAGTGAAAGTTAAAATTTATAGTAGGTGTTCAAAATGTCTTCCATTTTCATTTATACATTTTCTTGCCCTTTTTTTCATTGATTTACGCACATCTCTTAGCATTGCAGGGGTCACCTGTCTAAATGCTGCAGTAATTCTTTCTTTCATATTTTCTTTTGTGGTAACCTCTTCTTTGTAAACAATATTTTTAATAAAACCCTACAAGAAAAAATCGCAAGGTGTAAGGCAAGGCGATCTGGTAGGCCAATTTATAGGTCCTCCCCTTCCTATCCAACGATCCTGAAATTCCCTATTTAACCAATTGCGAACATCTAATAGGTAATGTGGTGTGGCACCATCTAATTGAAACCACATTCCTTTGCGATAATTTTGAGGCACATTTTGCAATAAGTTGCGAAAATCATGTTCTAAAAAATCTAAAAATATAGCTCCATTTACAGTCCCATCAAAGAAATAGGGACCAATTACATAATCACCTATTATTCCCGCCCACACATTCAAAGACCATCGATATTGTGATGTGGTTCTAAATAAATGTTCATTGTGGTCCGAATAATAATGGAAGTTGTGTCTATTTACACAACCGTTCTTATGAAACGTGGCTTCGTCGGAGAATAAAACTTTGTTTAAAAAGTTACGCTCTGTATTTATCTTGTTTATTTACCATCTACAGTATCCCACTCTACGCGCGAAATCACGTGGTAACAATTCTTGGTGAAGCTGGATATGATAGGGGTGATATTTATTCTTTTTTATTATGCGTCTAATTGTGGTATTGGAAATATGTAACTGATTGCTTAATTGCCTTGTGCTTATATTGGGATCTTCAACTATACTGATCATTACCTTATATTCGTTGTCAATAGTAACAGCTGTAGTTTCACGTGAATGTTTTTCATACTTGACGGTTCCTGTTCTATCAAATCTATTCTTTAAATTCTCAAAAGTATCCTTTTGTGGATGACTTCTTTCTGGGTATCTTTGACGATAGACCCTACTAGCAAGAAACGCATTTTTTTGACATTCACCCAGTATCCATATCATATCAATATTTTCTTGAACATTATAATTCTTATTAAAATCCATTTTTTATACACAATACCGATTAAATATAGTAGACGTGATACAATACAAAATTTTATGTTGACAATTAATTCCATAACAAAATATACCTACTGTCATTTTCATAGGTAACTTGATTTCTTATTAAAAATTGTGTAAAATATGTTGTTTGTCACTTAACGTCAATTATTAAAGTAAATAGTAAAGTTAGATGTGCAAAACCCTATATTTTTGTAATGCGTATTAGGGAGAGCTTCTAACTGCAGAAAAATATATAGGTTGTCCCATTTGAAAAAATTAAGTTATTGCCATTTGAAAACTAGACTATTGGCACGCCATCGGCAAACACCCTGTGCAACAGGTGAAGATGTTGTGTGATTATTGTGATAGGTGCATGTTTTATTTACATCATAGTAGCTTTTTTGACGAATTTTTTAAAAAATGTGGTTTTTGTGCCTGAAGTGCTGTTTTTTCATTAAATCTGCTTAAAATAGGAATAACTTGTCAACGCCGCGTCGGATTTACAAATACAAAAAACTACCGTAAATATAATATTAAGTAGAATCAGAAGACATAATCGTATACAGGGTGTTCAATTTAAAAAAACCAAATTAATTTTCATTCCACAAAAATTAGCCACCCTGTATACATCAAAATATTTTAAAATTGTAGTCCGAGTGACACTGTCTACCCCTACAAAAAATCTTGTTGATATCTCTTTTAGTTTCGGTGCTAGAGATCGAGTGGAAATAATTGGCGCACCCTGTATATTTATTTATTTTTGTAAAAACTAAATACATTTAAACATAGTAAAAAAACAACGTTTTGGTCTTTAATAGAACATAATCAGAACTATGGAACCAGATTTTGCTAATTGATTAACAAAAATTAATTTGTTCTGAGGCTAAATATTATTTTTATTTTAGAACTTCTTATTGGCAGGAAGTTTTGTACTTTTTTCGTTTCCAATATCCTTAAACTGGCGTTTTTTTCTTCTAAACTGAATGGAAGTAACAAAAAAAGGCAGGACGTGTCACATAGTGCTTAAGAGTGATTTGATACACTTAATAGCAAAAAATAGCTTTATATCCAAGTAGCAAGATTAAGAAATTTCTTTTTTGAAAAAAAAAAAATGTAAGCACGCTCTCTCTTGCTACGAGGAATGATCTTATATTAAACTGATTTACGGTTTTTATGAGCATCCAAAGTTGTTATTTATTCGGAATCAATATCAGTCATATAACCCATCTCCATTGTTCTGTATGGACACGTACAAACGGGACCTCTTATGGGCCTGGGACGGGATAGCAAACGCAGTCGTTGTCTCTTCCTCTTTTTGCACTGCGTTGTGGAGGTTACGTGTTAAAATAAATTGTTCGGGGTGTTCATAGTATGCATCAATATTTGGTATTATAATTGCAATATTCGATTTTAATTTTTAAATGGACACAATACCTTATTTTTTCTAGATACTGAGAGATTGATAACATTTTAAAAAGTTGCTGTGGTTTTGTAAGAGGTTTTAAGGATATTAACCAAACGTGGCAACGTTGCAGCGTTATTGTTACAGGAAAATTGCTCAAATCTGTCAGTATTAGTGCAAAAAAATTGGCAGAAAATAATGGATTAAGCAATGTAGCAGATATTTTAAGATTCGACACGATTTACCGTCTTTCTGATTGTCTCTTTTAGAAGCTAACAGGAGGCATGTGCGAGCTAGGGAGAAAGAAGACTTACCTTTCAACATGCGATTTCCCAGTTCGTTAAAAGTTAAAATTATTAAAAGTTAAATTTTTAGAATATTAATGCATACTATGACTATAAAAAAATGTAGAGACGTAAGTGTTATTTTTTGTTGTATTGTATTTGTATCTATATTTTATTTCTAAAAAAAAAATGAACAACGTTAAAACAAACTTTAAAAGATAAGGAAGTTCGGTATTGTTATTTGTTTTAATATTAAACAAAAAGTCCTACGACTTTATCATCCCTTTCAAGCCTAAATTAAGCAGACAGGTTGTTTTGAAATTTTTTAACTACGGTAACGTTAACTAGCGCCAGTAGTAAGACGTCTACTAATAGAAATCGCCAACGGCAGTCTATCAAAACCGATTTAACGAGGCAAAATCCACCAACAAGTTTTGAATAAACTTTATGGAGTGATATTTATGAGCTCCTATTTATACGTCTCTATTAAATTTCCACTGCAGTTTCTTGCTAATTTTATAAAAGACTAATCGATAAATATGCTTCTGCAGTTTCTTGTTTCTGACGTCTTATCATTAAATTACGTCTCGAAACTGTTGGAAAGTAGTTTGTTTATCAGGTGGTCCGTCGAAGAACAAGTTGTTTGGTTTTAATTTAATTTCGTAAGTATATTGTAAGAAAATATTTCCTTAGGGCCAATTAATTTTCAAGTTGTCTGGTCATAAACGAACGAAAAACCCTTTTTTATTTTCGTTTAAGTTAATGGAAAATAAAACGTTTTTTTTTTTGCAAATTAATTCATTTTTACGCATCCTTTATCAACTGACGGGAATTAGCATTTAAATTGCTTGTTCAACAAGACATTTCTTTTTGTTTTTTTCAAAAAATAATCCGCCGTAATTAAAAGGGATACAATGGGATACAAGCGAAGCGCAAAGTGCCTTATTTAGGAACGTGTCTCATTTATTGTTTTATATATAAAAGCTTAAAATGTCGGATAAATACGAATGGTTTGGAAAGAAAATGATAAAAAGGGCTTTAAAATTTAACAGATATGTAAATAAAGAAAAAATTTTCCTCTATAACGAATTTAAAAAAAATATATTGATCGGTTTTCATTCTGTAAGATGTATTAAAGACATGATACTAAACTTCCTCTCATTTAAGTTTACTTTTAACGTATTTTTCTAATATAAATCGTGCATAATATCTAATATATCGTTATCAAATTTTATAATTAATTAACAAATATACATAGTGGTTCAAAGTGTGATCTTCCGTTGGTTTTATAGAATTTCGAATAATCTTAACCTCCCTGTATATATTTGTTATATTAAAAAAATTCTATAACTATCTCTAATCACTAACAACGATAAAAACGACACACAAATAGCAATAAAAAAAATTTTCCGTACATCATTTACCTGTTGACAGATATGGTCCCCCGAATTGTGCGTGCAAGTCGTCCCAGACGCCACTGCGGCCGCGCACGCCGCTGTTCCCGGCACTTTCAACTGTTCCTGCTTGTAGTCCGGTTGGTAGGGCAGTAACATACGGATTTTGCCCCAACGATTGAAGAATAACGCTATGGCCGCTATCCATACGAATAATACTAGAAGAACTATACCTATTTCTACTCCTCTCACCTGAAAAATAACAACACGTTTGTTGTTTTAAATGTACTTAATCTAACAATGGTGTGTGAATTACCAAAAACTGCCTCTGGCAAATGGTTTTCAGGCTTTTGTTGTTGTAAATTTTGATAAAAAATTGTAGATAACGTTTAAAAGTTTTAGCGTATACATTAAAAACTGATTTAGTAAATGAAAAGACCCCGCACAAATTTTTGGATATGTTGTAGGTTTTGTCATCCTGAACAAAAGTCTCCATGGGCACCAAGGTCCAAAGTCCATATTTTGGCCGCTATCGAGCTCCAAAGGTCCATTCCTCCATCATAACGTAACCTCTTGAAGCAAGCCAATTACTCATTGAAATATCGTTTTTGATTTATTTTATTATCTAGTTATATGTTTTCGCGGTCGCTGAGTTGAAATCTGATGTCAAAATGACAGAATTGACAGTTGACAGCTGTCAACAAGCTGTCAAGTTGACGGAAAAATACCAAAAACTTGAAATAATGATGAGTCCATATGTTTTCGAGGTCGCTGAGCTTGAATCTGATGTCAAAATGACAGAATTGACAGATGACAGCTGTCAACAAGCTGTCAAGTTGACGGAAAAATACAAAAAACTTGAAATAATGATGTGACCATATGTTTTCAAGGTCGGTGAGCTTGAATCTGATGTCAAAATTAAAGAATTGACAGTTGACAGCTGTCAACAAGCTGTCAAGTTGACGGAAAAATACAAAAAACTTGAAATAATGATGTGACCATATGTTTTCGAGGTCGGTGAGCTTGAATCTGATGTCAAAATGACAGAATTGACAGTTGACAGCTGTCAACAAGCTGTCAAGTTGACGGAAAAATACAAAAAACTTGAAATAATGATGTGACCATATGTTTTCGAGGTCGGTGAGCTTGAATCTGATGTCAAAATGACAAAATTGACAGTTGACAGCTGTCAACAAGCTGTCAAGTTGACGGAAAAATACCAAAAACTTGAAATAATGATGAGTCCATATGTTTTCGAGGTCGCTGAGCTTGAATCTGATGTCAAAATGACAGAATTGACAGATGACAGCTGTCAACAAGCTGTCAAGTTGACGGAAAAATACCAAAAACTTGAAATAATGATGTGACCATATGTTTTCGAGGTCGGTGAGCTTGAATCTGATGTCAAAATGACAGAATTAACAGCTGACAGCTGTCAACAAGCTGTCAAGTTGACGGAAAAATACAAAAAACTTGAAATAATGATGTGACCATATGTTTTCAAGGTCGGTGAGCTTGAATCTGATGTCAAAATGACAGAATTGACAGCTGTCAACAAGCTGTCAAGTTGACGGAAAAATACAAAAAACTTGAAATAATGATGAGTCCATATGTTTTCGAGGTCGCTGAGCTTGAATCTGATGTCAAAATGACAGAATTGACAGATGACAGCTGTCAACAAGCTGTCAAGTTGACGGAAAAATACCAAAAACTTGAAATAATGATGTGACCATATGTTTTCGAGGTCGGTGAGCTTGAATCTGATGTCAAAATGACAGAATTGACAGTTGACAGCTGTCAACAAGCTGTCAAGTTGACGGAAAAATACAAAAAACTTGAAATAATGATGTGACCATATGTTTTCGAGGTCGGTGAGCTTGAATCTGATGTCAAAATGACAAAATTGACAGTTGACAGCTGTCAACAAGCTGTCAAGTTGACGGAAAAATACCAAAAACTTGAAATAATGATGAGTCCATATGTTTTCGAGGTCGCTGAGCTTGAATCTGATGTCAAAATGACAGAATTGACAGATGACAGCTGTCAACAAGCTGTCAAGTTGACGGAAAAATACCAAAAACTTGAAATAATGATGTGACCATATGTTTTCGAGGTCGGTGAGCTTGAATCTGATGTCAAAATGACAGAATTAACAGCTGACAGCTGTCAACAAGCTGTCAAGTTGACGGAAAAATACAAAAAACTTGAAATAATGATGTGACCATATGTTTTCAAGGTCGGTGAGCTTGAATCTGATGTCAAAATGACAGAATTGACAGCTGTCAACAAGCTGTCAAGTTGACGGAAAAATACAAAAAACTTGAAATAATGATGTGACCATATGTTTTCGAGGTCGCTGAGCTTGAATCTGATGTCAAAATGACAGAATTGACAGATGACAGCTGTCAACAAGCTGTCAAGTTGACGGAAAAATACCAAAAACTTGAAATAATGATGTGACCATATGTTTTCGAGGTCGGTGAGCTTGAATCTGATGTCAAAATGACAGAATTGACAGTTGACAGCTGTCAACAAGCTGTCAAGTTGACGGAAAAATACAAAAAACTTGAAATAATGATGTGACCATATGTTTTCGAGGTCGGTGAGCTTGAATCTGATGTCAAAATGACAAAATTGACAGTTGACAGCTGTCAACAAGCTGTCAAGTTGACGGAAAAATACCAAAAACTTGAAATAATGATGAGTCCATATGTTTTCGAGGTCGCTGAGCTTGAATCTGATGTCAAAATGACAGAATTGACAGATGACAGCTGTCAACAAGCTGTCAAGTTGACGGAAAAATACCAAAAACTTGAAATAATGATGTGACCATATGTTTTCGAGGTCGGTGAGCTTGAATCTGATGTCAAAATGACAGAATTAACAGCTGACAGCTGTCAACAAGCTGTCAAGTTGACGGAAAAATACAAAAAACTTGAAATAATGATGTGACCATATGTTTTCAAGGTCGGTGAGCTTGAATCTGATGTCAAAATGACAGAATTGACAGCTGTCAACAAGCTGTCAAGTTGACGGAAAAATACAAAAAACTTGAAATAATGATGTGACCATATGTTTTCGAGGTCGCTGAGCTTGAATCTGATGTCAAAATGACAGAATTGACAGATGACAGCTGTCAACAAGCTGTCAAGTTGACGGAAAAATACCAAAAACTTGAAATAATGATGTGACCATATGTTTTCGAGGTCGGTGAGCTTGAATCTGATGTCAAAATGACAGAATTAACAGCTGACAGCTGTCAACAAGCTGTCAAGTTGACGGAAAAATACAAAAAACTTGAAATAATGATGTGACCATATGTTTTCAAGGTCGGTGAGCTTGAATCTGATGTCAAAATGACAGAATTGACAGCTGTCAACAAGCTGTCAAGTTGACGGAAAAATACAAAAAACTTGAAATAATGATGTGACCATATGTTTTCGAGGTCGCTGAGCTTGAATCTGATGTCAAAATGACAGAATTGACAGATGACAGCTGTCAACAAGCTGTCAAGTTGACGGAAAAATACCAAAAACTTGAAATAATGATGTGACCATATGTTTTCGAGGTCGGTGAGCTTGAATCTGATGTCAAAATGACAAAATTGACAGTTGACAGCTGTCCACAAGCTGTCAAGTTGACGGAAAAATACAAAAAACTTGAAATAATGATGAGACCATATGTTTTCGAAGTCGGTGAGCTTGAATCTGATGTCAAAATGACAGAATTGACAGTTGACAGCTGTTAACAAGCTGTCAAATTGACGGAAAAATACAAAAAACTTGAAATAATGATGTGATTTCAATTCAATTTCAATTTTTTTGTATTTTTCCGTCAACTTGACAGCTTGTTGACAGCTGTCAACTGTCAATTGGCTTGCTTCAAGAGGTTACGTTATGATGGAGAAATGGACCTTTGGAGCTCGATAGCGGCCAAAATATGGATTTTGGACCTTGATGCCCATGGAGACTTTTGTTCAGGATGACAAAACCTACAACATATCCAAAAATCAGCCAATTCGACCGAACGGCAAAATCCTATCCTTTTGTGCTGGGTCCTTTAACGAACTTCATTACATTATCAAGTTATTTACTTGAAGAAGGGAAAAACAAGTCAAATGATTGTCCGGTAACACCTTATTTTAATAGCTTAATAGCTCAAAGTCCTGTCTTAGGATTTAACTTTTTATTTCCGCACTTTTTGGATTTCTTCTATTAGGAACCAAAATGCATTATAATTTATGTATGTATGATTGATTGATAACCCGATTAACTATGACATTAATGAATAGTCCTTTGAATTCATATCGATAATTATGGCCATATATGCCACGTGTCACGTGTGGCTTCTGATTGATATCAACCACCAACGATTTTTATTTTTTACATTCTATTTTTAACGCCATGAAGTTAAGGACGCGTTTTATAATGAAAAAAGTCTAATTATACATCCAGAAGATTTTTATATCCGTGACCCAAAAGATGATATAAAACAATATTACAGCTATATATTAAAGTCTCGTAGAAATGAAGATTAATATGTAATACAAAATTTAATGAAAGACGCCAGACTAAATATCTTTATTTTTGCGACGAGATTTTTATTGCATCGCCGAATCGTTTAATTTCAGTTTCGTAGAAATTCTCTAGCAAGTATCTTAATAATGCAGGATCGTTTTCGATTTAGGTTAAATAAAATCTCGAATAAATAAAATCGATATAAAATTGTAATAATATAAGTTGTATACTTTATAATACTTTAATAAACATATAACTGAATGAACATAATTACAAAATTACATGCGTTCTGTATGTCACTTATATCTGACATGACCTCCAAGACAGGTAGTAATAAGCCAATACTAAAACTACTACTAAACTAACTATTACTAATACTATATAATACATTATATTACATCTTCCCTTTTTCATTAGAGGCGAAAATCCAAATTAATTCATGATATAGTCAGTGAACCGGGTCGGAGGTCTGATAGCCCTGTTGCTTCTTCTCAGGTTACTTTTACTAACAGACTCATCCAAAGGTACCTTTTGTTCGAAGTCTGATGTAACCTGTTTGTTGTAATTACTGGTACCTGGATTCTCCCATAGAGTTATATTTGATTTTATTATTGGTTTGTTAGGAGATGAACGCAATTGACTGCTGTTTCTTCGGACTATTCTAGCATTGTTCTTTTCTACAATGTAGGATTTTGGAGTATCAGCTAGATCGGTACAATCAAGCCTATGAAAGTTGCTTTAAATGATGTACAACTGAAGATGTGTCCACAATAACGAAAGACGCATTATTAGCATTTTCTAAGAAAAATCAAAGACATTATCTCCTGCTATATTGTGGTCAGAATACTCGATGTTATAATTGACTATTTCATTAAATAAGAACCAGGATATCTCAAAATGTGACCGCTTAAAGGCATTCAAAAAAGGAAGGCGGATATCAACCTCGAAAATCACAGGTATTTACAAATTTGGGGCGAGCAACGTCGTCGGATATTAGGGTTATATATATAAAAGTTTAATTTTTTGGGTTTGTTGATATAAATCGACCTAGAATCTACAAAAAAAAATCAAAAAAATTAAAATTTGGATTACGCCGAATGTATTTTGTCTAAGAAACGATAGGCAATGCCAGAATTACCGAAAAAAAATGTTTGGGCCATTTTTGAGGGAAAAAGTAAATTTTTTAGGATAAAAATGGACCTAGAATCTACAAAAAAAATTCAAAAAAATTAAAATTTGGTTTACGCAGAATGAATTTTGTATAAGAAACGATTGGCGATGTCAAAATTACCGAAAAAAAATGTGTGGATCATTTTTGGGGAAAAAAGTGAGTTTTTTAGGATATAAATGGATCTAGAATCAACAAAAAAATTAAAATTTGGTTTACGCAGAATGAATTTTGTCTAAGAAACGATTAAAAATGTAAAAATTACCGAAAAAAATGTTTGGGCCATGTTTGAGGGAAAAACTGAGTTTTTTAGGATATAAATGGACCTATAATCTACAAAAAAAATTAAAATTTGGTTTACGCAGAATGAATTTTGTATAAGAAACGACTGGCGATGTCAAAATGACCGAAAAAAAATGTGTGGATCATTTTTGGGGAAAAAAGTGAGTTTTTTAGGATATAAATGGATCTAGAATCAACAAAAAAAATTAAAATTTGGTTTACGCAGAATGAATTTTGTATAAGAAACGATTGGTGATGTCAAAATTACCGAAAAAAAATGTGTGGATCATTTTTGGGGAAAAAAGTGAGTTTTTTAGGATATAAATGGATCTAGAATCAACAAAAAAAATTAAAATTTGGTTTACGCAGAATGAATTTTGTCTAAGAAACGATTGGAAATGTCAAAATTACCGAAAAAAATGTGTGGGCCATTTTTGAGGGAAAAACTGAGTTTTTTAGGATATAAATGGACCCATAATCTACAAAAAAATTAAAATTTGGTTTACGCAGAATGAATTTTGTATAAGAAACGATTGGCGATGTCAAAATTACCGAAAAAAAATGTGTGGATCATTTTTGGGGAAAAAAGTGAGTTTTTTAGGATATAAATGGATCTAGAATCAACAAAAAAAATTAAAATTTGGTTTACGCAGAATGAATTTTGTCTAAGAAACGATTGGAAATGTCAAAATTACCGAAAAAAATGTGTGGGCCATTTTTGAGGGAAAAACTGAGTTTTTTAGGATATAAATGGACCTATAATCTACAAAAAAATTAAAATTTGGTTTACGCAGAATGAATTTTGTATAAGAAACGATTGGCGATGTCAAAATTACCGAAAAAAAATGTGTGGATCATTTTTGGGGAAAAAAGTGAGTTTTTTAGGATATAAATGGATCTAGAATCAACAAAAAAAATTAAAATTTGGTTTACGCAGAATGAATTTTGTCTAAGAAACGATTGGAAATGTCAAAATTACCGAAAAAAATGTATGGGCCATTTTTGAGGGAAAAACTGAGTTTTTTAGGATATAAATGGACCTATAATCTACAAAAAAATTAAAATTTGGTTTACGCAGAATGAATTTTGTATAAGAAAAGATTGGCGATGTCAAAATTATCGAAAAAAAATGTGTGGATCATTTTTGGGGAAAAAAGTGAGTTTTTTTAGGATATAAATGGATCTAGAATCAACAAAAAAAATTAAAATTTGGTTTACGCAGAATGAATTTTGTCTAAGAAACGATTGGAAATGTCAAAATTACCGAAAAAAATGTATGGGCCATTTTTGAGGGAAAAACTGAGTTTTTTAGGATATAAATGGACCTATAATCTACAAAAAAATTAAAATTTGGTTTACGCAGAATGAATTTTGTATAAGAAAAGATTGGCGATGTCAAAATTATCGAAAAAAAATGTGTGGATCATTTTTGGGGAAAAAAGTGAGTTTTTTTAGGATATAAATGGATCTAGAATCAACAAAAAAAATTAAAATTTGGTTTACGCAGAATGAATTTTGTCTAAGAAACGATTAAAAATGTGAAAATTACCGAAAAAAACGTTTGGGCCATTTTTGAGGGAAAAACTGAGTTTTTTAAGATATAAATGGACCTATAATCTACAAAAAAAATTAAAATTTGGTTTACGCAGAATGAATTTTGTATAATAAACGATTGGCGATGTCAAAAATTACCGAAAAAAAAATGTTTGGGTCATTTTTGGGGAAAAAAGTGAGTTTTTTAGAATCTACAAAAAAATTCAAAAAAAAAATTAAAATTTGGTTTACGCAGATATGAGAAATAACCTCTCATTGGCGGACTTTTGGGGGGAGGGGGCAATTGCCCCTACTGCTCCCCCCTTGGAGCCGCCGTTGATATTAAAGTTTTTGCTATTTAATGAAAAAAGTAGTAGCGATTTGTGGAGTAGCTGGAACATGCAGAACTGATGAGCTATACAATCTAAAAGTGAAGGATGTGGAGTATAAAAATTGTGTCATGTTAGTACAGATTCTCACTACCAAAAACAATGTGCAAAGAAGATTTGTAGTTATAGAAGATCGGGTAACAATTGTTAATCGTTACATGAAACTTCGACCACAAAATGCTCAAGATTAACGCTTCTTTTATCGGTATGAGATGTGTAAATCAGGTAGTTAGAAATCATACAATTTCAAAAATTCCGTATACAATCCAAATCAATACACCGATCACTCGTTTCGAAGAACATCCTCTATATTACTAGGAAATGCCCCAGGTGTGGATATTTTAGATATGAAGGATATATAGCAGACTCAGTGACACAGAAGATAGAAGTTGCTAATAAAATCATGCCCGAAAAATCCACCTGGAAGCAGCTAAACAAACATTCAGAAACAGAATTTAAAGACCATGTAGCCCAAGTCAACAAGAAAATCAATATTTCCAGTGCTGTTGCTTTCGGACAAGATTTCAATCAACATTTGCCGTTAAATATTTCAGGCTCATATAACAATTGTAATTTTACATTTAATTTTCATTCTAGAAAAAAAACGTTTGACATTTCTAATTTGACATTTTTATTTTCTTCGTCGTCCAGGGTACGAAAGTTTTTCATACCTAGCAACCGATCACCTAGCATGATTTACTTTCGCTTTCGTTTGCCCTTTTAAAACAGAAAATTATATTTTCATAGATGGGAGAATGAAATATTTGTTACTTATTTATACATTTATATATACATTTTGTAATTGTCGTTTTTCCGAAAAACAAAACCACGAAACCGGACCTGTACGAAGACTTTTAAAATAACCGCAAACTAAGATAAAATACTTAATACTTTCTATTCTGCGAGCGGAACATTAAAATAAAAAACACCATCAAGAAGCGCTTTTGACTTGAATGTTAAGTCGCGTTTAACGACAGGATCTGAAGCTTTAATTCAGAATTAAAACGTGTTCAAGGCTAATGAAATCGTATAAAAGCCTCGCAAACCTGTAGTTTGGCCAAACGTAAAATCAAAGGTTCAACTTATAGGGATACTTTATCAGAAGTTGAGATTTAACCTTATACCTGATATAACGATATAAATTTCAGATGAATCTCCGTCTGTATCGTATCTAAATTTTTATGAAACTGAAACTGAAACTCAACAATTTCACGACGCAATAAAAATTCCGTTGGAAAATGAAGCCATTTAGTTCGACTTCTTTCATTACATTTTATATTACAAATTATTAATCTTCGTTTTCGGGATAATTTAATATTGCTTTAAAATTATTTTATATCGTCTTCTGGGTTATGGATATAAATTAAACACCACTCGCAATATATTGAAAACATTTTTAATATATTTTCCCTTTAACTCAAGTTTAGTGGATTCTTAATTGGCCCAAAAAATAAAAAATGTTTTACTCAACATCTCGATGTCTTTTAATGGGGGTTAGTGATAAACTCATACGGATGACTGACTGTATAATCTATAGTCCCGCAGGAATTACACGGTTTTATAGAAAACTAGTTACTGCAGTTAAAACGAAACGTTTTTAGAGCTCATTAAGCGGTGCGTTGGGAAGGAACAGAAGTTGAGGAGACTCACCGTGGGATATTACTAAAAGTAGCATATAACGGTTGCGAGAAATTGCTTTTTTATATACATACCTCCGTTGTGGGAAGCGTTAACGTGTTTTTTAGGGTTTTCTACCTTCGTATTTCGTTGTTTCAACCGAAACAGAAATTATTCATCCCAAACCGCGATTCCAAAAACGCAATAAATTATTAAAAAATGTGGCCGAAAATATTTATATAAAGTATGTTGGTTTTAATTTAATCATTTTCCTTTTTCTGTTGTTTTATTAAATATTTTTGATACGTCTGCACTAAAAATTCTTAAATGTGCTACAAATTTACAGATTCGGATTTTCTGGATATAAACATGGGCCTCAAGGTTCCATTTTAGGACCCACCTTGATCCTTCAAGATGTTATTTTGTAAAAAATTAATTAAAAATGTAATTTGTTGTAAAAATTAATAATAAAATAAGTAATGAAGAAAATTTAGTTATAGGTGTACCACAAGGTACTGTATTAGGTCTTCTATGCTTTCTAATTTACATTAATGTTCTACTACAACAGGATATTAGTGGAAAGTGCAGATGACACGGCTATTTTATGGTCTTCTGACACTTGGGAACGACTTAAAGACCTTGTTCAGAGGGATATGCTAAAAATACTATGTTGGTTTAATCACCATTTACTTACAATCAATTTCGACAAAACTTTTTTTATCCCATTCACAAGTTATGAAAACCATTTATCTGCATATCAAATACTATTAAACGAGCAAGGTTTGTATGTGTGAACGGAGGATCTCAAAATCCACTCGTCAGAATTCAATGAAATTCAGGGTAGACTAATTCCTATCCAATAGAAGATTCCATAATATAATAACCTACAAATTTTGACAGCTACTGACACGCACATCTCTGGGTAAACGTTAAGAATATGGGGCCGACTGGGATTTTCATGAAATTTTCACAGATGCTATAAAACATGATAAATTAATATAGCAAAAGAAATTTTTTAATGTTAGGCAATGATGAGTATCACGTGTCAGTTCCTCGAGACGAGCACATTTCTTAGATTTTGTGCTGGTCGACTTCTACGTGAGCTCTTGTCCAAAATACATTGAAAATCCTATGTTCCGTTAAAATTTTGCCAGATCTGTACATATAAAACCGCTTCAAATGTTTCCTTTCAGCTGGTATTACGTCTTAGAATGATCGGTGAAGTTCTTTAATATAAAAGTATAATCCTTAAGAGAAACTTTTCTTTTAATATAACAACTTGAACGTAATGCTCGAGGGTATTGTTCAGACGATGTTGTTTCTCGGAATGTACCTACACGCCTTGCGGCTTTCTTTCTTGTAAACGGTGTTTTCAGGGCCGGTTTTAGAATAAAATTTAACTTTCAGGACACTTTTCTTTTGTTTTATAATGAAAAAAGAACAGAATACGTTAATTTCTACTAAAAAAAATCAAGGGAACAGTATTAAAATTTCATATCTTTTATAGAAAACGTATATAAAAAATAACTGATGTTTTACAATTTATAAACGAAAAAAAAAAATGTAGCATTAAATTTTTTACGCTATTTTAACGGGAGAAGGTTTTTTTTTGAAGAAAATTGGAATAAAATCATTCCTCATTCTTTTACAAAATCATATGATTTCACAAACAATTTTGATATTAAAATTGAACCAAAGAAATTTTCGATTTACAAAATCTGCCTTGATACGGCACTTATTTCTTAGATAGTGCCATTAAAATTTAAAACGAGGGAATTTTTATGTTTAAAAAAGGAGAGAAATAAAAAATTTGTAGACGGTAATAATATCTGATTGTTTCGACAGGTTTCTAAGAGGTTTATTATCAAGAACTCGTTATTTCTTTGAGAAATTGAGAAGAACAAACAAAGACGTACATTTCTCTACGTCTTAGAGATAACTTTGTAAATTTAAATATTTGTTTTTAAATTGCAATTCAATATTTGAAGTAAATAAGTATAAAAACATGTGCAAGAAAATACATATCGGAATCGTTAAGTAATTTTTAATAGCAATGTCTCTTTAATTTTCTCAAATATTGTACAATTTAAAAATAATACTAACAAAGGGGATTTCGCCAGTGGCGTAGAATTTAGAGAGGTTAAACTCCTCCTCAGTCAGCCCCTATAGCACGACTTTGGCAATGTCTTTTTACAAATTTTACAAAGAAATATTAAACATTGTCAAAATAATGTTTACATATTGAATCACCCTGTATCTCCGTAAGGAAGCACACCCTGTATAGTTCCAGCAATGATTTAATCCGAAAAAAACTCTTTGATCTTTTAGCGTCACCTCAAAAATGTTGTTAATCCGAATTCAAATAAGAGGATCTGCCACTTTTTAATTTGTTTTGGATTTCCCATAAATCGAGGATCAAAAGTTACAGAAAATTATTCATTTATTCGGTTTATGTTTCGGGATGGCGACGGTGAGTTGGTTTAAATTTTCAACGAAAATAGAATTCGGTGATCTCTGGCTGAATTTCTCCGGCTTCTTCCAGATTAACAAGAATCCAATCCGTTTTGAAGAAGTAAATAATTTCTGAGTTTGGGGTATCATTTCGAGACGAATAAAATTAATTAAATTAAGTATTTTTTACAATCTATACGAGAGTGATTTGATGAATTATACTGGGCGGATCGTTAAAAATGGGCCATAAAAAACTGTACCAGATTTTCATTGTGATTTTTTATAATAAGCTCATAATTTTAGGGGAGAAAGAATTTAGGCAGGTTTTAACCTATTTTTCCACAAATCTAATGAAATCAACGGCGGCTCCAAGGGGGGCAGTAGGGGCAATTGCCCCCCCAATTTCTTAACAAACCCAAAATATTGAAACTCCCAAATCTCTGGGCTGGTGCTGCCCTTGTAAGAAACCATTGACAAAAAAATGTTTGGGCCATTTTTGAGAGAAAAGTGAGTTTTTTAGGGTGTAAATGAACCTAGAGTATACAAAAAAATTCAAAAAAAATTAAAATTTGGTTTACGCAGAATGAATTTTGCGTATAAATGGATCTAGAATCTACAAAAAAATTAAAATTTGGTTTACGCAGAATCAATTTTGTGTAAGAAACGATCGGCAATGTCAAAATTACCGAAAAAAAAAATGTTTGCGCCATTTTTGAGAGAAAAGTGAGTTTTTTAGGGTATAAATGGACCTAGAATCTATAAAAAGTTTTCAAAATAATTAAAATTTGATTTACGCAGAATGAATCTTGTATCAGAAACGGTTGGCAATGTTTATATATACAGGGTGACCCAGGGGTACGTGCATGCTCCATAACTTTTTTCTATTCAAGCTATCGGTTTGATACACAACTAAGTTCTGATTTTTTGTTACATTTTTAGATTCGCCATTAAATTGTCGATATAACGCACCCGGGTTTCTTAGACTTATCTGCAATAGTTTTTGACTTATGTCAATTTATGTGTCAAAATAGCGTCGTGCAGAGATCCACAAAAAAGTTCAGAACTTCAGAACTGTTCAAGATAACTTAATCAACTTTTTTCCAGTCGATTCCTTAAGCTTCAGCGCATCTTCTGAGTTTACCCTTCATGTATGCAAATTTCTGGACCAATATTTCAACATTTATTAATTGAAAAAAAAATGTTTACTTAATTTAAATATGCCAGATTCAATTCGATTTAGGATTATCTATGTAAATGATAGGAAAGTATTTCGTTTGTAAAATTTGACCCAAAATTAGAGTAAGAAAGTAAGAAATATCTGTTGTGAAAAAAAAAATAAATAAAAAATTTAGAAACAGATGGTTGATATATTTTTTTATATATATCAAAATAAATTATTTGTTTACGGCAATATTTATAACAACAAAACACATTTATATTTTAGAAAACAGATACAAACTATGTTTTGTACCCTTTCCAGATACTTCAAATGGTGCTGGAATAAGTGTTATACTTTGTTCCGGAATATATCTTGCTTTTTTAATCTGCATCAAAGATTATCCCGCAGTAATTAGTCTATTCTTAAGAGATTGTTTTGATATACTATAGAATGTGCATTTAATATTATGAAACATTTTTGAAACCAATATTTTTAATAACTTTCAAATGAGGTGTCATGTGATGTACTTTCTCATTTAAACAAACTGAAGGCATGCCAGTTATTTGAAGGGGGATCATGCAAAACAACCCGTAAGGTTGTTTTGCTCATATTTCTGAAACAGTTAATAGGGGTAACACTTATTCAAGCGCACTGTATAATGGTTTGGAAACAAAACTGAATAAGAATTTACTTGGGTTTTATGTTAATGTTAGACTTTTATGCGAATACAAAGATCCGTGGGCTTTTACTGATTCATAGAAATAGAAATTTTTATAAAAGTTGTTCTCATTGTTAAATTACCTGTAGGGACTGGTTCCGATTTTTTGAAAATTACAAATTACAAATAACAATAACTCGACTTTTTCAAATGAATCACCCTATATTTTATTACATCATTGCATGGCATTTTTTAAGAGCTTTTTGCTGATATAGGGTTTGTTGGGTCTATTTTGTAAAATTTGCGAGATTTATTGTAAAATAAGAAATGTTGACGGTTTATTCGCGAAAAAAAAGGAATCGAGTAGGCCGCTGTCTTAAAATTTGACACATCCATATACTTTCAATAATTTGAAATTTAATGGCGAATCTAAAAATGTAACAAAAATGCGGGGTTGCCATTTAAAAAACCAGAACTTAGTTGTGTATCTTAAATAAACGGTTTTCTAACATTGCTCTTATGGCGTTTGGTCAATATTTGTAGGTAATACATATGTGGGTATAATTAATAAATTTCTTCTTCTTTTTTTTGTCCGTTTACTAAATCTGTAACTAACTAACGAGAATAGGTAGAGAAGAAGCAGAATCCACAACCGTACAAAATGCGTTCGCAGAGTAAAAAAACAATAAACCCTTACCAACAAACCTAGTAGATCTGTCATATAAAGATTACCGCGTAATGGCTGCAGATTATTTCATAATATTTATATGCCATAGATTTATCATCACACATATGATAATATATTGTAACGGTCAAACAGGGTGTAAATGAATGAAATGCCTAACTTTTGTTGAGTAATAATAATCATCAAATTTAAAAAAAAAGTCAAACCGATAGCTTGGATAGAAAAAAAGTTATGGAGCATGCACGTACCCCTGGGTCACCCTGTATAACCCAAAAAGCCGGCGACGTTGCCCCCCCCCCCAATCTCTGGGCTGGAGCCGCTCTTGAATGAAATATGGGATCAAATTGAGTATACAGTGTTATTCGAAAATCATTCCATTGAATCATTTAATTTTTTTTATAGGTTCGATGAAAAATCATTACAAAGTGATATTCTTTCGTGAAAAATCAATGATCAAAATTTGCAAAAAAATATGTTTATTTCTGTAACTGATATATTGTTTTTTTTTTATTTAAAAAAGCAAATGAAAGTGGCTGCAGAAAAGTGCATCTTTATGTATTTAGTTTCGAAAATACTCACCGTCGAACTAGTTTGGGGGTATTCGACCAAATCCGCAGGCGACTGCCCCCCCTCTGCGGACGTCTCCTTCTCCCTAGTGGTGGACGTCGCGACGGCCGGTTCGGGCGTCGAAAATGCCGCTGCCATTTGGTCCTGTTGCGGCGAAGTCCGCGGTGGCTCTGGAACACACATTTTAAATTTTAATTTTTCTTATTCTTATTTGGATCCCCTAATCCGCTTTCTTTCGCGCCGCACGCGAAACAACTGCTGGCGCACAACTCACGCTACGGCGGAGCGACCGCCGCCAACTAAGACCAACTCCAACTTCAACTTCAACTCCGGTCGAGAGGAGTTAATTGGGAGTGACGAGCGAGGTGTTTTGATTTAGGTTGGAGTGAGGGTAGGGGGAGGTAAAAGAAGTTGTGAGTTGTGGTAGTTTTGATCAAAATATATTGGGCCGATTCGGGGAGTGCTACTCTAGTGGGGTAGGACGAATTTGATCGCAATGAAATTACGGAAATTTCCACACCCTCGTTATCGGCAACTTTTTTATACGGTGTCAGATTTATAAAAGAATTTGTACGAGGTACGCGAATTTTTTTATCGATTTTGGGCAAAAATTAAAAACTTGCAGTACGTTCTCGATGAACATAGACAGATCAGAACCAGTGGCGGATCCAGGGGGGGTCTCGGCACGGTGTCCCTGAAGGAGCTCTAGGGGCGACAAAAATGTAGACAAAGTCTGAATGCACGACTGTTTTCTGGACCATCCAAGAGTTCGAAAAACGCCAAGAACGAAATCGGACCAGATCGTATAAGCCCAAAATCACCATTTTTATTTTTATTTATTTATTTGTTTTAAATTTTTTGTTGTTTCTTATTTGAATAAACATGGTCCGAATACTAGGGTTACAAGGATTTTTTGGAAGAAATCACGTCAACATTTTTTTTGTAAGTCATAAAAAGGTTGTTTTATTAAGATTTAGGAACTGGAAATTTGACTGCTAACCCACAGATTTTTGTATTATTTGTATTATCATGGTCTGAATATTAGGGTTACATTTTTTTTTTAAAAAAAGCACATCCAAATATTTTCATAGAAAGGTAGTTTTAATCAAGTTATGGATTGATACAGGTGTGTCATACTCCGCATTACATAAATTATATATGGCGGGAAGAAAATTCAGTAACAGCTTTTTTCAGACGCGATCCGTAAGAAGGATTCTTAATGATATTAATTTTATACCGATTCCAGAACTTTATGAATTCACGATGTATAGATTCTCCAGCTTGTTCCGACCAAATCCCAATGTTGCTTTTTTCGAGGAACTGTACACATTGCTCAAGGTGTTCGAAAATCACATGGATCTTCAAACTTGTCGAAACCCCTGTTGCTTCAAAGCTCGTCCTCAGTTCATGAAGGTGTTTTGTCAATTGGTCTCCATGTGAGCTGCTTGAAAAAGCACAAGTTACCACCTTATCCATAGCCTTGAATGCACTTATGAAAGGAACTAGACATAAGGCTCCCACCTCTTCGAAAATATCTGGATCATTCAGTTTATCGGCTTGCCTCAAGAGCATCCGGCAACCATTACCTTCAAATATCTCGCCATGGTAATTCTTGGCTACAATTTTTAATTTTTGCGGCCAAATGAGTGCTTTCTCGCGACCCAGGAGAGGCACCAAGCCGGTCCAAAATAAATGATTTACAAAGCCTTGCATTATATGTAATTCAGGTATTATACATTTTTCGATGACCAAGAGATCGTCAGCTTCCTCAAAAAGTGGCCGGTTTATAGTGCTGCGAGAATTTTTGGCATTCTTCTTATTGGCTCCACTGGCTTGAAAAATCTCATAGTCTTTTCTAAGATCACCAAAAGCTTTTAATTTTTTTTGTTCATCAGCGTCATCGTTGGGTTCGGAAGTATGCTGCCTCATATTTTGCAAGGTAACGAAGCAGTACGGGCACGGGTAGCTAGATGTCGCTGTTTGCTGCCCAATAATCATCAAAATCAATTTAAAATCTGCCACGAACTTGAATGGAATATCATTTAGTTTTATCAAATCACACAAAGTTTCAATATTCTGATGAGTTTCTTTGATATTCGGAACGATACATAATATAATCAATTTATGAACACTGGTAGCTTTAGACTCAGCCGCAGAGGAACCTCCCTCAGAATAGAGTTTCCTCCGTTTTTCTGGTGGGTAGGCTTCAGAATCGACGAAGTCTTCTGGTAGAATACTCATGGATATCTTAAAAAATCCTTGGCCACCGTCAGCCATGACTTTTATCACGAAATTCCCCACTAGACCTCGCGCATCTAATACTGCCTCCAAAATTTCAGTAGCATCGGCGTAAATAACGACTCTCTCTTGCTTCATTTGTGATTTTTCTACGTCGAATGCAACAACTGTATCTTGATAGCATTCTGCAAGAGTTTTGGATTTCTCATAACTATGGTCGCGATAATGTGGTGGAACGGAAATTCTGCCAGCTGAACTCCGGAGAAAGTTGGTCATTTTCTCCATTTGTCTCCCAGATAGCCCGCAAGTTACTTGAAAATTGTCCAAGTTTTCAGCGGTGAAGATCACATTTTTTTTCGGACATTCTGAAAGGGTGACCTGTCTTTGTCTACCTCCAGTACTCAATGAGACTTGCCCATTCAATTGAGATGTCGCCATTTTGTCTCGCAAAATCGTATTGGCGATTTGTTCTTGTTGATTCTGTGGAAGCGCCATCACAACTTTCAAGGTATTTTGCTTCTTAGAAGCCGCGAGAGAACAACGATGTCGATGGCCTCTCCCTAATTCTTGAAAACATAATTTACAAATTTGGACAGAAGATTGAATTCGAGGTTGATTTTTGGCGAATTTGGGCGGCTTTCTAATACTTGAACTAGAGCTTGCATATTGCCCATTTGAGGAATCGATTGAAGGGCATTCCACACGAAGATGTCCACGACCCCTTGCTTGTTTTGGTGGTCGCCTCAAGCTAGCAGTTTGGCAAATGTAACAATTGCACTTAACAATTGAGCCGTTCCGAGTTACTTTTTTCAATCGAATATTCTCGTAATTAGGCATGTTTAAACCTGGCCTTGTGAATATATTTCTGCTGTACTCGTGAAGTGTGAGAGAACACGTCCCACAGATGCCGACAGGGTATTTTTCATTTTCCATTGAATAATTGGCGTTGATAATTTTTTTTATGAGGCCTTCAATTTTTTCTGTAACGACAGAATATTTGGGGTTCTTTTTCCTGAATACCAGCTTCTGTCCACAAGGCGCACACACTTTTCGTCTATTCATCTCATGATAACTCAAATCATCTGCCATCCTGCCGAAAGATTGGTGGTCACTCAATTTCACAGACATTTCACTCAAACACTTTTGATCACAAGGTTGCAATGCTATTAACATGAATATTCCACAATATAAATGATCCTCCAGTTGCGGTGGAGATCGCGAGACTAAGTGTCATCGACCCCAAAAACACAAAACATAAACATAAACAAACCAGAATTATCCAACACAAAGATTCTGCGAAGCGGTGTAAAGCCGGTAGCCTGATATCGGGGCACCTATACACACACCAACGCTAGCCTGATATCGCGACACATATATATACACACACACACACACACACACACACACACACACACACACACACACACACACACACACCAACGCATGCGCACAAGTACAAGAAACCTCTGAGACTTTCGGAAATACCAATGTAGCTACCTTTTTGTAAATGCTAGTATTGAAGAATGACAAAAAATCGAAATAGAAATATGAGCCCAAAAATGACGATTTTGGGCAAAAATGATCTGTTCCGATTTCGTTTTTGACGTTTTCCGAACTATTTAATGATCCTGAAACCCGTTATCGATTTAGATTTTGTCTACATTTTTGTCGCGCCTAAACCTTGTTGAGGGACACCGTGATCGGGGGCCATGCCATGACACCATGACACCGTCAGCCGGCGAATATTTGTCAGCAGCCTAGTCTGACCCGTGCTTAAGCGAGTAAGCAACCAGCTTGGCTACCAGCGTCCTGCTATGCTCCACTGTGTTTTTACCCTTAGAGATGTCTCAACGACTCGGTCGCTGCTACCCGGTCGCAGGTAACGGCTACCAGCGACCGTGGAGGAAACCAAGCCTTTAACATGTTCAACTTTTGGTAGCAGGCGCCGACAAGCGACTGACTGAAGCTCCAGTGTGTGTGTTTACAGCTTCCTGTCAGGTAACCAGCGAGTATGCGAGTAAAGCACGGGTCAGACTAGGCTGGTTAACAGCCGCTGCTGATCAGCTGAATCACGTGACCCGCTACCTGCTACCAAAAGTTGAACATGTCCAACTTAGCCAGCTGCTGACAAATATTCGCCGGCTGAAAGTGTCAGCTAATCACACCAAGCTGATAGTAGCGGCTTCTTTAATTCGCAGCTGGTAACCAGCCTAGTCTGACCCGTGCTTAAGCGACCATCTAGGCTACCAGCGACCTGCTCTGTTCACTGTGTTTTTACCCTTAGCATGGCGCAAGCGCTCTCAGAAAAAGTTTGGGCGGGAAGGCAGACTTTCGCTTCTGTATAGATAATGTGATCTGTGGCCTTGTCGCCCACTCGTTAACAAAAAAAAATAGCGCATGTTAGAGGATCGCCCCCCCCCCCCCCCCAGAACATGTCTCTGGATCCGCCACTGATCAGAACAGGTATTTGGACTTTCTCGCAACGTAAGTCCAGGTACTGAAGGCTTATCTACAAATGATGCTATCTCAGCTTTATTACAAAAAATTTATACAGCTGTAGATGAAACTAAACCATCCTTACGCATATATCTGGATCTTGCAAAGGCTTTTGACACTGCGAGCCACCCACAATTGTTGGAGGCTTTGGAAGATACAGGGATACGTAGCGTTGCACTAGAACTCTTAAAAAGTTTTTAGATGTGCTACCATCTATGGTAAGAAGAGAGTATTGACATTAAATTTTGACTGAATCTAGTCAAGATGTCACTCTCTTCTTTTTTATCCCTTTCAGAGATTAATACAAGGTGAGTAAACCAGTAAGGAATTTTAATTTATTAGATTCGACATCCTAAGACCGGTTTCTGTCTTTCGACTTCATCAGTTAGGCTTTTCGAATCCAATAAATAAAATTCCAAACTCGTACAAGTCAATAGCTATATCCGCTATAAGATAACATTTTTAGATGTGCTACCATCTATGGTAAGAAGAGAGTATTGACATTAAATTTTGACTGAATCTAGTCAAGATGTCACTCTTCTTTTTTATCCCTTTCAGAGATTAATACAAGGTGAGTAAACCAGTAAGGAATTTTAATTTATTAGATTCGACATCCTAAGACCGGTTTCTGTCTTTCGACTTCATTGACTTGTACGAGTTTGGAATTTTATTTATTGGATTCGAAAAGCCTAACTGATGAAGTCGAAAGACAGAAACCGGTCTTAGGATGTCGAATCTAATAAATTAAAATTCCTTACTGGTTTACTCATCTTAAAAAGTTATTTATCTAATAGAGAACAGATGGTAAATGTTGAAAATGAATTAAGTGAGAGTAGAACAGTTAAGTTTGGAATATCCCCGAGGAACTGTGTTGGGTCCTTTATTATTTTCAATTTATTTAAACAATATTTTCACTATTGATACTCGAGGTACTATTATTAGTTTTGCAGATGACACGGCGCGGCGGTAACAGGGAAAGAATTAAAGGAAATAGCTGAAAATTAAACATAAACAACTTACAGTGAACTAATGAGAAAACTTATTTTGTACCCTTTTGTAGGTACAAAAATTCACTCCCGCTCTTTGAGAGATATTATAACTATATAGGGAACAATAATTAATTATTTATACTTTAGTACTTAATTATAAACTAAAATTTTGTATTAAATTGTAATGGGAACCAAATTGAATAAACAAGAATGCTGATAACTCTGAGTTAGGGGTTTGGAGAAGTTGATAGAGAAACACTAAGCAGCCTCCGTAAATGGAAATTAGGCCTACACTCGATCTTACAAAATTAGTAATAAAGCTACTATAACCACACATCACGATTCTACAATAATCACAGACTCTACCAGTGGAACTTTAATATCTTCTAGACCTATTAGCCATCGACTAATCTATAGAGTCATGTACTGGTTTGTGTTTGATATTTTAATTTAAATAAACTACTACTAGTCGAAAATAACATATTGACCTTCTCCATACTTAATTCGAAAATAAAGTTTCCATAATAGCAGCCTATTTTGGCGCAACGTCAATATGTTTTGACCGAAACCTTCCGCAACTTTTCCTCCCATCACGCCATCCCGTAGTTTCCATCCGCTCTTACTCCTCATTACCCTTTTAAATCAAAACACTATCGTCCATCTCGATTAGCTACGGTCTAGCGCCACTGACATCAATATCGACATGGGATTGTACGGGGGGTAATTAATCTTCCTTTGCTAGCGTTGATTATTTTCGAAGATTCTAATTAAAGCGAAAAACTATTCAATGAACTTTCTAGAATGGTGTCTGATTTTAAGAACATAAATATAATAAGCGTGCCAGCATTTTTTAAATTCGATGTGAATAGGTGCACGCTAACGTGTACAAAATAAAAAACTTAGGTAAACGCTAAAACGTCATCATTGTCCATGACGTAGTCTTTTAGCGTGCACCGATTTACCGCGCCTGAGACATTCAACCGTGCACGCTAAATAAATGAGGTTATGTTCAGTATAAATGTTAAAACGTTTTTACTTTTACTTATGTGAATACAGGGTGGGCCACGCTCAACGGGACGGAGCATACTAGGGAAACGAAAAATGTTATGAAAAAGTTATTTGGCAGGAGTACGTAGGTTAGTGACGACTACATTTCTAAATTAGTTAGACATATACAGGGTGTTCCAAAAAAGCGTGATATATCAAAGTTATGTTTTTTTTAATGGAACACCCTGTATTTTATTTTATTTTTGAAGTATATTGTTGAGGGTTCTGGAATAAGCCCTATGTTGTGCCAGTTTCCCAGGACGGCCAACAATGTGTTACCGCCTTTTTAAACTGCATCGTAGTTCGAATTTCGAGTGGACTGTAATTTTAGATTGAAGAAATGTGCTATAGTAGGTTTGCCTTCTCAACTTCATCCAACAAAAACAATGGACACTTTTATTTAACCATTTATTAGACTTGTTAAATAAATAAATGAACAAAAACAACAACGTAACAAAGATTACATTAAACTAGTAATCGTGAACAAAGTATTATAGTTAATTTAAAGAAATGACCACATCATTCAGAAAATATTAATTTTGCGTGTGTTCTGCATGAGTGATAATTAGACACTGGAGGGTCCTAGCCTGGTTCGCGGCTAGCAACACACTGAGTTTAAAATCGGCGAAGTTTATCGGTTTCAGATATATCCCTTCCCCGGCTGGCAATTGTTCTAGAAAGTTCGTTAGCGTGAACCGCGTAAACAAGCATGTAAAATTTTTTCTATTGTCTAGACGAGACGGTTAGATTTTATGGCTTGATACCATCATTGTGAAATAGAGCAAAAAATTATCTTTGACGACACCGCTTCCTGGTTTGAATGCCGCTTGCAAATGTATCTCGGTGCGGCGTTGCCGGTTGAACGAATATGAGTTTACATGTTTAATTATCTGAAAATTAAACATATATTGAACAAAATAATGTCACTTTATTAAGGGCTCCCTATACCCATTCTTGATAGTTTTCGACTTAAATGACTTTTTTTGCGAAATTAATATGGTTTAAATACATTCATTACACTTCGTCCCATAAAAATTAACTAACGCATTTTTGTTTATTAATTGCCAATTAGGAAGGCCATCGATACGAATTATTGTAATGTAAAGTTTATTTACAGGGTGTTGTTAATTGAGAGTTTCATGACAATACAATATTTTATACGATTACTGCGTTATTCTAAATGGGACACCCTGTATTTTGTTATTGTAATAAAAGGGTAAAACAATTCCCTTTCAAATTACTACAAGATTCCCTATACCAATATCCACCAATTTCAGACTTATTTGCATTATTTTACCTGCATCAATAAAAATCGGTAATTTTATAACACGTTTTTATTAAGTAAGCTATGAAATAGACAAAACAAATAACTTTACAACAAATGTTCAAAATGGTGCCCATTTTGTTCGATACATAATCGGACTCTCTTCTCAAAATTTTTTTTTACACTTCTTAACATTTCTGGCGTTACGGTTGCAAACGCTTCACGGATACGAATTTTTATATCTTGGGCAGTCGTGGGTGGAGTCTGATACACTAAATTTTTTATGTACCCCCATAAAAAGAAGTCCATGTTGGTTAAACAGGGAGATCTAGGGTGCCAATTGTTAGGACTACCTCTACCAATCCACTTTTCCGGAAATTTTCGATTTAAATATGATCTTACAATGAGAGAAAAATGTGCGGGAGCACCATCGAGCTCTATCCACATTCTGCTTCTTACATTCAAAGGGATATTTTCTAACAGAACAGAAAAATCTCTCTGAAGGAATCTGGAAAACTTACGTCCATTTAAAATGCCATTAAAAAAATACTGTCCCACAACATATTCTCCTATTAATCCTCCATAAACGTTTAAAGACGATCTATCGTTCTAAATTCTTTTTTATTTTCGGTACTGTAATAGTGAAAGTTGTGTCTATTTACTAGTCCACTATTATGGAACGTCGATTCGTCTGTGAATAATATTTTATCAAAAAAGAATTCGTCTTCTCCCGCTTTTTCGAGAAACCATAAACAAAATTCCAATCTACGGTGAAAATCCATTCCATACAAATGTTGGTGCATCTGAATGTGGTATGGATGGTAACAATGATTTTTAATAATTCTTCTGATACTAGTCCGACTTATTTCCAATTCCCTAGCCATAACTCTTGTGCTAGTGTTTGGTTTTTCAATAAGTGATTGGAGAACTTCCAACTCTGTATTTTCGTTGCGAGTTACGAGCTTTCTAATATCTCGTTTTTTGTAAGAAACACTGCCGGTTTCACGAAACCTTGCTAGCAGCCTTTCAAATACCTCTTTGCGAGGATGATCTTTTAAGGGGTATCTCTCGGCATAAACTCGTGATGCTAATAGACAGTTTCGAAAACATTCTCCGAGTATGAAAATCATATTAACTCTATCTTCAACTGTATATTCTTTCATTTTGTATCTGAACGACAGCTAATAACACGGTAAAAATTAAACTATTGTCACAGTTTGACAGCAAACTAGTGTTTTGTCTATTTCATAGCTTACTTAATAAAAACGTGTTATAAAATTACCGATTTTTATTGATGCAGGTAAAATAATGCAAATAAGTCTGAAATTGGTGGATATTGGTATAGGGAACCTTGTAGTAATTTGAAAGGGAATTGTTTTACCCTTTTATTACAATAACAAAATACAGGGTGTCCCATTTAGAATAACGCAGTAATCGTATAAAATATTGTATTGTCATGAAACTCTCAATTAACAACACCCTGTAAATAAACTTTACATTACAATAATTCGTATCGATGGCCTTCCTAATTGGCAATTAATAAACAAAAATGCGTTAGTTAATTTTTATGGGACGAAGTGTAATGAATGTATTTAAACCATATTAATTTCGCAAAAAAAGTCATTTAAATCGAAAACTATCAAGAATGGGTATAGGGAGCCCTTAATAAAGTGACATTATTTTGTTCAATATACTTCAAAAATAAAATAAAATACAGGGTGTTCCATTAAAAAAAACATAACTTTGATATATCACGCTTTTTTGGAACACCCTGTATATGTCTAACTAATTTAGAAATGTAGTCGTCACTAACCTACGTACTCCTGCCAAATAACTTTTTCATAACATTTTTCGTTTTCCCAGTAAGCTCCGTCCCGTTGAGCGTGGCCCACCCTGTATAATTATACATTCAAATTATTCGTTGTAAACAGGTGTTTAGTTCCTTTGAGGAATTTCAAAATGATTTGAGGCAATACGAAACGAAAAACAAACAAAAATTCGATTATAACGTCAATGTTACTTCCTTGTAAACATATTTTTGTACTTCGTGTCTTGTTAAAGAAAACAGTGTGCTGGTATTATTATGAATTTCATAAGAATAAAGTTATTTAATTACAGTGCATGATGTTAATTTTGTATAAAATTAAAGGTGAACGCTAAAAAACTACGTCATGGACAATGATGACGTTTTAGCGTGTACCTAAGTTTTTTATTTTGTACACGTTAGCGCGCACCTAGACACAGCGTTTTAAATTTCATTCCTCCTAAGTACCACTTAATTATCCTTTACCATTTTATATTTTCCTTGCTTTCTACCACTTGTGATTAGATTATTTCTTTTTTCAAACGTTCTATTTATTCAACATTCATGAGCAGGTCGCCTGGAGACGTTAAGTAAATTTATTTATATGTCAAAAGTTAGCATGAGATCTGGTGGGAAATCATAGCGTTCTAACAAAATTATTTATGTGGTTTGTGAAAGAAAAAACTTGTGTAGCATAA
The DNA here is from genome assembly GCA_949320105.2 of Crepidodera aurea. Lineage (NCBI taxonomy): Eukaryota > Metazoa > Arthropoda > Insecta > Coleoptera > Chrysomelidae > Crepidodera > Crepidodera aurea. The sequence goes on from OX439477.1 coordinate 26,457,053, forward strand.
AAATGCTAAAGGGAGTTGGAAATTAAATATTAAGAGGATTTGATCTCCAGGTCCGTATGTAGAAAATTAACTGTAATTGTTGTAAACAAAAAAAATGGTGTAGAAATTGTATTTCTCAAAATAGCCGGAAAGAGATGCTGATGTTTTAACACCAACTGTTAAATATTAAAAAAAACTTTTTTAACGTCAAGATGCACATTTTTTCTTCAATTTTTATTTGCAAATTTTCTCTTCCTTTGATCTTGTAAAAAGTCTTTTTTAAATTAACTTTCCAAATATCGTACTCCATATTCACTAAATAAGTTGCATCCATTGAAAAACATTCAAACCGTTGCGAATACACAAAGGGAATATCAAAAAATTTCCGCTTTCATACGGTCAACAAAAATCTAAATTAAAAACTTTATTTTTAAAACAGTTTACCTACTACCGTTCGATTGCGTATTTTTCAAAGGATTGCAATCGTTTTTAAAAGCCGATATTTACCCAAAATATTTAATTAACTTTACCAAAATAACTCTGTCTGATGCTAAACGAATTTAAAACCAAACACTTCAATTCTATTTACGTACTACTTTATTCCAGGGACGTATTCAGTTCAAAGGAAGAAAAAAAACACAAGAAACATACATTCGGCCGAACTCAATAAATTTGCACGAATTAAATTGAAAATATGGATAGTAGTAGTGAAAATCCAAGTGAAACATTTACTTCAACTCCTCCAAACATCACAAAAATGGCCCAAATAGATTTATTTCCTCAAAACAAATATGCAAATGTGTACAAAAATTGATGGGAGACACGCATTTTTTAAATTGACAAGACAATAAAGTTTTTACTGCTTCGTTAGTTTTAAAAATTTATTATTTATTTATATCAGGACTTGTCAAACAAACCGCGCGATATTCACCCTTTGGTTATCATTCTAGCGCTTTTCTACCATACACAACTTGAAGTTAACTTTACCTAGAGAATTTTTAAGTAACAACGTTTCAGTCTGTAACTATAATTCGTAAGTTTCGAGCAATAGAAAACATCGGAGAAATTTCCGAAAGGAATTTGCATTAAAGACGGCGCTCGAAATTCGGAATAATAAATTTACTTCACTATTTAACAAAGCTCTATAAATGCAAAATAAATGTTAGAAACTCTGATGAATTCAAATTAAACGATTATTAAACTTCAAGTTGTGTTTGTAGGGAGTTAAATTCATCATTTGTTTAGAAGTTTAATAGAACAAGTCGAAAAGTTCCGTGCAAGAATTTTGTTTTTTTTGAAAGATGCACGTAGGCGTAAATCATTAAAATTTGGATAAAAATGTGAAATAGACAGATTATTGTTAGGGCGATTCAATGCTCAACAATTCTGATGACAAATTTCATACTTCCCTAAAAAACATGTTATTAAAGTACGTCGATGGTAGACAAACTAAAGTAAGAGTTTTTTTAAAGATTTTGAAGTATAAAAAACTTAATAGGAGGATCAGATTATATTACACATCGAAGAATATCATTTCATTCATATTTAATAAACAAATTGGCAACCGCGCCAACCGCGTCACTGACAACGAGCAGTAGTGGCAATATTATTAATATATTAAAATCAGACGATCAAATAAAGTTAAAAATCTTTCACTCGATACGAGTGGGAGTGCGACGAAATCGTCAACTTTGAGACAGAAGAACACCTGCGTCGCATTTTCTCACGTAGGCGCACATTCTTTCACGTAGTCACTTTTTTGAACGTAACCAATTCTGGGCGAGACTGATTCAGTATGTGCTTGAATTTTAAACGCTTCACATCACTCCGGGGGTAACAAAACCTCGTCAATATTTTTCTGACAAGTTTTAGATGACTTCTATGGTGAAACATCTCCCTTTGGTGCCATGCTAGGTCCAAGGGGTTGTAAAATGTTATAAAAATACAAGTGATTTCTGAGTAGCTAACATAAATCATTTCATAGTTATTTAGTGTTACCAAATGTAGGATTATTTGTTAGGTGTGTGTTTTATTTGGAGTTATTCTGGAAAAAACGAAAATTATACAGTTCATTTTAATCTCGGAAACAGCTGCAAAAAGTATTCTTCTTATTGAAAATACAACAATTGCCTTTAATTTGGTCGTTTAGTAGAGATTTAGTAAAATGACACCAAATTATTTTTCCTCATTTTCGTACAACCATTTCTATTTCCATTATTCTTTAATGGCAGCGAAATGTTTTCGTGATAAAGCAAATTCGTTTTAGTATAAAAGTCTGAATGTTAATTGAAATAAATTCTAGATTATTTGAGTGTCCCTTGGCACGAATGTGAATGTGTATATGCTTTTTTTGTCTTCTATTTTCTTATTTCTTAAAAAAAAATGATTGTACTTTTAGTTTTTTTTTATTACTAGTTAAATATATATTTATAAAATTTCATTGTGGTTTCCCTAATATTCACTATTTTTTTATTTATTAATTTATGTTTTTTCTAATGATACTAAATGGTTTAGATCTCATAAAATCCAGAAAAAATATACGTTTAAAAAAAAGATATTTTTTGTTTGTCTTCTCCATAAAGCTGAATATAAAAATTTATACAAACGGGTAATTTTAAAATTAAAATATCACAAATTAAAATACATACAAACATAAAAATACATCTAAAAGGATAATTTTTGATAATAAAACAAACAATGATGTCTAATGGAGTAAATATCGCGAAGTCCAACAAATTATCATCCTGTTCTCGTAACCTAAAATATATATATATATATTTTTTGTATTTTAAAAGACTTTGTTTTATCGGATAATTGTACTAACGATAAAAATGCAAATGGTTTTACAAGTCTTGTACTACCCTGATTTTTTTGGTTTATCTTTGTAGCGAAACTGTATATTCATTAGTGAAATATTTAAATTAAATTCAGAGAACCCTGTAAGTACAAAATCAAGCTTCCTAATTGAGAAGCAGAGAGAGGAGAGCTTATGGCATTAATTAGCTGGAAATCCCGTATTTTCTAGTGTTTTAAAATAAAATGAAGCCAATAAAAATGTATGAAATTTAAATTTTTCAAGTAGAAATGCAAATAACTCTCCATATTCTATGGCAGAGTGTATACAGGGTGAGTCACCGTGAACGCGACGGTCCATTGCGGCTAAACGGTTAATATTTTGAAAATTTTGTTTATTCATGGATATGTGGGTTGATAAAGGCTATATTTTAAAATTATTTTGAATTATACAGGTTCTCATAAAAAAGTGTAACATATCAAAGTCATATTATTTCTTATGGATGACACTATATTTTGTTGCATTTATAGATTATACGTTAAAAATAAGATAAACTTTCCCTATACCTAAGTTTTTTAGTTTTCGAGATATTTTGATATTTTTAAAAATGGAAGCACTTACAAGAACACCAATAACTTCGAAACCTATGGACTCAGCCAAATCCAATTTGAATTAAAAAAATTAAACTAATAATTGAAAACAATAATATATTTAAAGTTGTTTAAAATTATTCAGTGCTTCCAAAATGGGGCGATTCTCTAATGACATATTCAAACGACAATGTCCTTCTTATTTTAAAAAGGACACCCTGTATTTTATTATGTAGCAAATTCCATTACCTTTTAAAAATTATAAAGGTTTACTATGCCTAAATCTAATAAATTTGGAGTTATTTTTAATTTTGTTAAATTTTACATTATTTTTACCGTAATGCCTAAGCACCCTGTATTTGATCAGCTTAGACTATGATCCGAAAAAATTAAAAATGTTTCGAGATGCATCAAAATCTGTATGGAACAGATTTTTAAAGATGGATAGATTTTTGTTTATGGGCATTGGAGAATGTTAGTGAAGATGATTTTTTTATAATGTGCTGTTTACAGATGAATCCACTTTTCATAATAATGGATTAGTATGGTTAACCGTACAGATTTTGATGCATCGAAACCTTGTAATTGATTTGAACACTTCTAGTTCTTTTCAAGGTGAGATGTATAAATAGCGAACAGAAGGGGACCCAGAATAGAGCCTTGCGGGACACCTCGGTATAGATTTATATAATTAGAGATGTTCAGTAGATATTAATGATGATGACTTACCTAGTGTTCGGAAGACAATTGGTCTACTTCGGTACTTTTTGCCGCGCCAAACAGCAGCGACTGTCAACTGGTATTGGGTGTCGGCCTTAAGGCCGCTCAAGGTCACAGCATCCGAGTTGCCTGCCACCAACGCCACCACTCTGTAACTAACAACCTGGTTCATTGGAGCTACACTAGCAATACCGTTATTTTTTTTAATTTACAAGCAAAAATGAATTTATTTCCACACGTTTGTCGCGAATTTTCCAGTATATTTGAGTCTCCCATCATCATCTACCCCATTTAAAGAGCGCGACCTAATTTGCCCCCACCTGGTACCACATGAAAAACGAATGAAATATATCATTAAACACCAATGACATATAGAATCGAATTTACTGCTTAATTCCTGCCGTTACAAAATTCGAATAATTGATTTCACACACAAAGGGCAGTAAAACACATCGATCATTTTTAAAAAATTAATCTTAAACGGTCTCCCGCTCCTCGTCGGGTCATATTCGGAGGTGAGTATCGGTTGATGTGGGTAGACATCTTTGTAAATGTACGACCTGGAAAAGTTAAACACTATGAATATTTTATGAGATTTAGTAATTTATGCTTATCGATGATCAGCTCGCTCACGCAATCTAACCTAAATATGCGTCAGAAATGGAGCAAAATACCTTCTGGAGACTTTGAAGAAGATTCTAAAGCTGATTTACAAGAAGTACAAGTTCTTAGATGCTGAAGAGTCTGAAAAAACCTGCTCTAAAAGAAGTCTTTACCTCTGGAAATAATTTTCAAACAATAAGAATGCTGGAAGACGAACTTTTAAAAATGTGCAACAAGAAATGAATGAATGAATGAATATAATTTACAGATCGTAAAAATACTAGACATTCAAGACGTTAAAGAAGTTTTACAAGGTCTGCATGCTGAAAAATGGTAGATACGTAGAAGAAATTTGAAAGAATATTTTAATTATATTTTAGGGCGAGGTAATCAAAGGTTCTTCAATATTTAAATAACGAAGGTTTTTATTTTCAAATCGTGTTTCATTTTTCTTTTGTTGAAACATAATTTTTATTGTTATTATTAGAGTTTAGTTAAGTACTAAAATCAATTCTCGGTTATTGTTGAGGGTTCTGGAATAAACCCTATGTTGTGCCAGTTTCCCAGGACGACCAACAGTGTGTTATCGCCTTTTTAAACTGCATCGTGGTATTCTTAAAGTGGACTGTATATCTTTATCTTCCCAACTCCATGGACAAAAAACAACTAACACTTTTATTTAACGATTTATTTTAAGTTAAATAAATAAATGAATAAAACAACAACGTAACAAAGGATTACATTAACTGGTAATCAATGAACAAAGTATTAAGTACCTTATGTGCTTAACAAAGACTAGCACATAGGTAAAAAACTAAAAAGACCGCATCAGTCAGAAAATATTTTTTGCGTGTGTTCTGCGTGAGTGATGAATAGACACTGTTTAAATTCTCGAAGCTCAGTCGTTTCAAAAGATCTCCCCTTCCGGATTGCGCAACACCTTCTCGAAAGATTCTTTAGCGTGAGCCGCGTAAACAAACATGTAAATTTTTTCTATTGTCTAGACAAGACGGTTAGATATGGCATGATATTATCATTGTGCAATAGAATAAAAAAACTTATTTTGACGATGCCGCTTCCTGGTTTGGTTTGCAAATGTATTTGGGTGCGGCGTTGCCGGTTGAATGAGTTTATCTGTTTAATTGTCTGAAAATTAAACAGTTATGTTTGTATTGGAAATATGTGAAATAAATGTTAATGTAATAAATATATTGATAAATATTTGATACGCAAAAAACCAATTTAAAATTGTCACCTGACAAAACCGCACATATTTTTGTTGTTAAAAATGATTTTTAATTTTCTATTAATAAGATTTAAAAACGTTAATTGATTGCTGTTAACTCATTAAACCAGTTTTGCTATTATTAATTCTTAGCCGAACTGTCACGTCCATAACTTAGAAACTTTAATCAACGTCCCTTTTTTTTCATGCAATATTTTTTGATGAGTTTTCTTTTCAACTTTTCCCTACCGTGCATTTCCTGCTAAGTTAAAATTGATCGATATTCCAAGAAGGAAAACATTAATATTAATAGATTTGGAAAAGTTTCAATGTATATTGGAATGAAGTTCAGGCTACTACAGAAACATGTCTAAAGAGTATAAAAATTTGGTTAAATTACAATTTACTTAGTTTAAATATAGGGAAAACAAAATATATAACTTTCTCTCCTACATCGACAGATCAGCCCATATTAAATCTCAAACTACATAAACCTACATGTGATGAAAATAAATGTTCCTGTACTGTATTAGAAAAAACCACAGTGATCAAATATTTAGGAATCATGATTGACCAACATACTAGATGGAGTGAACACGTAACAAATCTCACCAAACGAATAAGAGCGCTAATGCACAAATTCTATGTTATTAGAGACATTTTATCTAGGAAAAATTTAATGATGATGTATAATTCGCTTATAGAATCTATGATTGGGTACTGTATTACTAGCTGGGGAGGTACTTTTACCACAACATTACAAAATTTACAAACCACACAAAACACACTTCTAAAAATAATACTCCACAAAAATAGACTGTTTTCAACTGAAGAACTTTATCGCGAAACAAAATTATTTAATATCAGACAGATATATTCTTATAGATGTCTCTTAAGGATGAAATTTGGAAAAAAACAGTTCTCAAAAAAAATCTCAAATACTAGAGCTGCAACTAACCTGAATTTAAATATTGATCTATTTAATAAATCGGTAACCCAAAGAAGTTTTTTTTACTATGGCCCGAAGCTTTTTAACTTGCTTCCTATAAATATAAAACAAATTTCCAAACCAGTTAAATTTAAAACTGAAGTTAAAAAACTAATTCTAAGAAACCCTGATATTTTCAAAGTCTTTTAATTAAATTTTATTATAATACAATTAGCTTTCTAGTTTTGCTCCTCTCTGCTGATGTTAACAAAAAAAAATGTAATTATTACTAGTTTTATTTATGTCGTTTACATACTTTCTTTTATATGGTACCTTTGGAGGAGGACTACGACAAAACAGACACTCGTGTCTAGGTCACCCCTCCTCCGAAGAAGCTATATATATTTATTTGAATAGTAATTGTAACATTATTTATGTTTAATTTAATGATGTATATAAAATTTGTGATGTAAGAATATAATTGAAATTTGAAAAATGTATGCCGTATGCTAATAAATTCTAAATTCTAAAATATGTCGAGATGTGCAATTTTACACGATTTTTATAGGATTTACATTGCACATTTTTTTTTTCAAAACATTTGCTCATTTTGAAACATCTTTTTGCTTTTACGAACTCAAACATTTGTATTTGGTACTTTTCACTGAGATACGTTCGGTTTTGTGGACGTTATATAAAATAAATAACAAATTTGTTTTGTTTTTCGCGTTCAATTCCCTCGAATTGATTTTTAGATAAAATTCGCGAAAATTATAAGGCCTTTTTGGTCGCCCATATAAATTTTTAGAACTATAACATCGCCTACTAATACCGAGATTATGAAAAATAAATAAAACCGTTTGATCTGAAAACAAACCCCCAAGAGTCTATTTTAATTCCACCTCATCTCCATAAACACAAATAGAAACAAACTTACGATAACAAAATACACTTACGAACACAATAAGAATAAATAAAAGTGAGTTTAATCCAGAAAGCTGCCGGAAGGGAGGAAACAAAATTTTGTAAGAAAAATTTCGCCAGAAACACTAGCACGTTCCGCTTTTCGCTTGTCAAAACAAAACAGAACTGAGTGAATTTCTCGACATATATTTTCAGCTTGCCGTGTGTTTTCATGAGGAAAACCGGCATATTGATTAATCGATAGCTTATTACAATATGTGGGACTGTCACACGAATGCACCGTGGCATGTGTCCCAAAAGAAGTGGTCGATATTTTTTGAAAATTATTCAAACCATTATTAAAATAAAATTTAAGCTGTCAATGTGAGCATTTCTAAAATAAAAATGACAATGACTAATTTTATTTCGATTTTCTTTATGCTTTTTCTTTTTTATAGTATTTTAAAAAATCTAGAGAATTTTTAAATTTTGAGTAAATGAAAGGTAAAATTTTCCTTAATTATCATTTTTCTTCATGAATAGTAATGTCATTTATATGTAAAATTCTGCGTTTAAAAATAATTTATAGATGGCATAAAGACAATGTAGATTAAAAAAATAAAATAAATTCAATTTATAATCAAAGTTATTTTATTCATATTTTAATTTAACACATATATTAGTACGAAAGGGCCAAATATATATAAAATTTATTAAATTTTGAATTAAAATGTTATTTTGAAATAACTAATGCCGTAAAAAATTAATTCTGACCACTCTTACAATTTGTGTGATATTTTAAAAAAGAAAAAGCATTTATCTGCAGATATTGGACGTTTGGATTAACGATTTGGTCCACTATGATCAGGCACGGTGTAGAGATTTCAATTTTCAGAGAGTGGTTCAAACTCAGATCCCAGATTAGGTACGTCGAACGAACAATTTCATGTTATATATTTTCACACTGAGAAAAGTTTTCTCTACGCTAAATTTACTCTGTTTTTATTTTTTGTTAAGAATTTGTTTTTTTTTATGTTCAAAATTCCTTCAAAAATTGCGATTTTTTTCTACAATTCACATACCCTTTGGGAAATAATTTGGTACCAAAAATACGCTCCCCAGTTGTTTTAGTTTAATTTTCTCGCCGAAATCGACCAAAAAATGTTTCCTGTCATTTGTTTTCAATCGTATTTTCTATCGTTATTAACTTTTTGTGCCACATTTTAATATTTTTCAAATTTTTTTCAAAAAACACTAATTTCCTAGCACCCCCTAATTTAAACTCAAACATCCTTCTGACAAATTTCCACTTTTTATGTATTTTGGTTTAGATTTAAATTTTTATGCTGAAAATTTATTTTTCAAAATTTTTATATGATGTTCTCATTTTATCAAAACTATTTTTGTATAAATTGGTCCAAAAAAAATTTTTTTTTCATACTAATTCAATAGAAAAAAAATATTTAGAAGATCATATTAAAAAAATCTTACAGTTTCAGTGGATTTTTTTATTTAAAGTGATGTAGCACAAGCGTTTGATAAGGATTGGCATCAAGGCTTAATATATAAGCTCAAGCTTTTCCTTCCAAAACAATATACAGATATCATCCATTGATATATATCGGAAAGATACTTTAGAATTAGGCAAGAAGAAGCCCATTCCGATCTAAAAGAAATTAAGGCTGGAGTACCACAAGGAAGTGTCCTAGGACTTGTTATATACTTACTTTACACATGTGATATTCCAGAGTTAGAAAACAATACCATAGCCACCTTCGCCGACGACACTGCTATTCTAGCAGTAGAAAAGAGCAATGAAGAAGCAACCCACAAGCTGCACCTTATCTATGGCTGGACGAAGAGATGGAAAATTAAACTTAATGAAACTAAATCACTCCACATTAAAGGATAGATCATATTACAGTCAGAATAAACAATAACCATATTCAAACACAGCAAAATACTTTATTGTTACCTTAGATGCCAAACTCCGATGGAAAGTGCATGTTAAAAAGAAAAGAAGAACTTGGACTGAAATATAGAAAAATGTACTGGCTAATTGGAAGAAACTCCACATAATAAGCTTATGCTTTATAAGCAGATACTTAAACCTGTATGGACCTATAGTATATCAACTATGGGGATGCACCAAAGCAAGCAACTTAGCAATCATCTAAAGATTTCAAAACAAAGCACTGAGGAACATAGTAGATGCCCCTTGGTACATTCGCAATAGTGACTTCAATAGGGATCTCGAAATGGACATTGTTGACCAGACCATCAAGAAATTAGCCAAAAGTCATGAAGAAAGACTTCATCATCATGTCAATGTCGAAGCTATCCATCTCCTTGACCACACTGGGTTAGAAAGAAGACTTAAGAGGATCAAGCCCTTTGAGTTAGTTTAGTGTTTTTAGTGCAAAAGCAAAGCTAAGGAACGCTGATGAGTATACCTTAGTTTTAATTTTCAAACTCTATTAGTGTTTAATTTTCAAAAACAAATTAAACATAAACTCAAATCGACAACATCGCATCAAACAATCCGACAACAGCGCTGAGACACAGAAGTCTTAACGGATGTTTTTTAGGACATGCAAATTGTCACGTCCACCATAAATCTCATAACTTCGCAACCAAATTAATCCTTGTCTTCTCCAGCGTGAGAAAAAGAGACAGACATAAAAAACTCACCCATTTAATAAAATCGATTCGCCCACGCGATAACAATTAACTTCTAGAATACTCGGACGGGTGGGGAAAAAAGTCGAAAAGGTCCAGACTTCGCGAACTTTTAAATTAGTGCAACATCATCACTCGTAGACAAAACACCTAAAACGCGCATTATAAATATTTTCTGAATGATGTGATTTTAATTTTTTACTAATATGGTTTAGTGATTGTTAACACATACGTTTACTAATAATTTGTGCGTTGTTCGTTCATTACTTACTAAAGTAATTTTATTGTTAATTTGTGAGTTATTTATTCAACATTTTAATAAACCGTTAAATACAAGGTGTTTGTTTTTGTTAATGGAGTTGGGAAGACAAAAAATACTACAGTCCATTTTAAGAAGCTACGATATAGTTTAAAAAGGCAATGATAATACATCGGTTGTCCTGGTAAACTGATACACCATAGGGATAGTTCCAGAACCCTCAACAATTAGATTAAGTTAGAATTAAATTGCTCATTGGTCACTGCTGACCAGATTGTAATATACTAAATGCCTTTATGGGTGTTTAATAATAATAAAAAAAAGTAAACCAACAGCAATCTATAAATAATTATCTAAGTGAGAATGCATTATTCAACCCATTTTGAAATAGAATACCAATCGATTCTAACTTTGACAATGCTTCAATTTAAACACCCAAACCGAACTGACAAAGGAACATCGAATCTCAGTTGGGTTTTGGGTTAAGTTAATTGTTTCAACAGCACATTCGATCGAAGAGGCTCCAGTTCATAGTGAACCACGATTATGGTAGTTTCGCTAATTGTAAAATAATTGAGAGCGATCCTGGCATCGAGTTTAGAAAGGATAATTTGGGGTAATTGGGGTTGGATTGGGTTTCGTCTGAGAGGTTTTGATTAAAGTTCATAATAAATAAATCTACGATATATTATTGTATCGATATGTTGGTGGTTGAAATACTATGTTCTTTAAATAAAACAAAAAAAAAGAATATTTTAGTTTCGCCAGATTGAGTTTATTTCGAAATTAAATTAAGAAATTGAAATTACCTTTAAAACTGGATGTTACTCGACCTCCTACACGTAAGAAAAATTTGCTAAGGGGAGGAGGAGACATTTACTTTGATATTTTCACTAAGTTAAAGGGTTAAAGAATCGGTTGATTTTAAAAATATTTAATTCGGAAATAGACATAGTATAAGACACATACCTGGCACCTGTCGGTTTGTACGTGACATCGTATTTGTCGGCGTTTTCAGAAGATGTCGCCCATGAGACACGGACAGACGTGGGGTTGAGAAAAGTCACTGTTATATTTTCTGGTACGCCTGGGACTCCAGGCATTGAACCTAAAATAAAAGAGAAAAAAGATGTTATCACACACTCTTCGTAATGAAAAATTCTATAAAATTTTTCTATTTGTTGAAGGTTGAAAATATAATATAAGAAAAATGCAAAATAACACTCATCAAAAGTTGTTTACCAACAAAATTAATTATTTTCATGTACTTAATGTTACTCGGTATGGTCTAAGATCCTGCAGCTTTATTTAATTTATTTATTTTCAATTACATGGTGGCAAACAAATGGAGGGGCTCTCTTTTGATTTAGCTTGTTTAGTAGTATATTATTCGACCTTCATAATACAGACAAACAAAATGAAAAATAGTCAAAAATGTTCACATTTCTAAAAAAGCACTATGACACGACAAAGAACCGTGTAGTAGGGCAGTGAATTGAGCTGTAACAAGGATTGTCGAGAAATGCTATCGTGGCTTTTCACTGTTCCACTGTCTCAACGGATAAGAGTACACTTGAAATATAGCTTGCTTGAAATTGTAAAGAGCAGGGTCTATGAACTGTCGCACAATGTAAAAGAAACATAATAGAAACTGAAGGAAATTTATTATTTTCCTAAAATAATAGAATATTATATACCGGCATATGTACTTGTACTTGTCATCCCGAGAAAATAAAAAACTATTTTGTCAGCAGTGATTTTATAATTTAACCTAAGTTTTCTGACTCTTATATCAAACCCAAGGGTGGCTGCAGCCCAGAGATTTGGGAGGGGCAACGTCGTCGGGTTCTATATATACAGGTTTAATATTTTGGGTTTGTTGATATAAATTATCGAAAAAAAATATTTGGGCCATTTTTGAGGGGAAAAGTGAGTTTTTATGATATAAATAGACCTAGAATCTACAAAAAAATTCAAAAAAATTAAAATTTGGTTTACGCAGAATAAATTTTGTATAAGAAACGCTTGGCAATATCACAATTATCGAAAAAAAAAATGTTTGGGCCATTTTTGAGGTAAAAAGTGAGTTTTTAGGAAATAAATGGACCTAGAATCTACAAAAAAAATTCAAAAAATTAAAATTTGGTTTACGCAGAATGAATTTTGCATAAGAAACGATTGGCAATATCAAAATTACCGAAAAAAAATGTTTGGGCCATTTTTGAGTGGGAAAAAGTGAGTTTTTAGGATATAAATAGACCTAGAATCTACAAACAAATTTAAAAAAATTGAAATTTGGTTTACGCAGAATGAATTTTGTATAAGAAACGCTTGGCAATATCACAATTATCGAAAAAAAAAATGTTTGGGCCATTTTTGAGGTAAAAAGTGAGTTTTTAGGATATAAATGGACCTAGAATCTACAAAAAAAATTCAAAAAATTAAAATTTGGTTTACGCAGAATGAATTTTGTATAAGAAACGATTGGCAATATCAAAATTACCGAAAAAAAATGTTTGGGCCATTTTTGAGTGGGAAAAAGTGAGTTTTTAGGATATAAATAGACCTAGAATCTACAAACAAATTTAAAAAAATTGAAATTTGGTTTACGCAGAATGAATTTTGTATAAGAAACGCTTGGCAATATCACAATTATCGAAAAAAAAAAATGTTTGGGCCATTTTTGAGGTAAAAAGTGAGTTTTTAGGATATAAATGGACCTAGAATCTACAAAAAAAATTCAAAAAATTAAAATTTGGTTTACGCAGAATGAATTTTGTATAAGAAACGATTGGCAATATCAAAATTACTGCAAAAAAATAAATGTTTGTGCCATTTTTCGAGGAAAAAAAAAAATTAGTTTTTTGGTATATAAATGTACCTAGAATCTACAAAAAAATACAAAAAAATTAAAATTTGGTTTACGCAGAATAAATTTTGTATAAGAAACGATTGGCAATATCAAAATTACCGAAAAAAAATGTTTGGGCCATTTTTGAGTGGGAAAAAGTGAGTTTTTAGGATATAAATAGACCTAGAATCTACAAACAAATTTAAAAAAATTGAAATTTGGTTTACGCAGAATGAATTTTGTATAAGAAACGATTGGCAATATCAAAATTACCAAAGAAAATGTTTGGGCAATTTTTGAGGGAAAAAGTGAGTTTTTAGGATATAAATGGACCTAGAATCTACAAAAAAAATTCAAAAAATTAAAATTTGGTTTACGCAGAATAAATTTTGTATAAGAAATGATTGGCAATATCAAAATCACCGAAAAAAATTGTTTGGGCCATTTTTTAGGGAAAAAGTGGAATTTTAGGATATAAATGGACCTAGAATCTACAAAAAAAATTCAAAAAAATTAAAATTTGGTTTATGCAGAATGAATTTTGTCTAAAAAAACGATTGGCAATGCCAAAATTACCAAAAAAAAATATTTGGGCCATTTTTGAGGGGAAAAGTGAGTTATTAGGATATAAATGGACCTAGAACCTACAAAAAAATTCAAAAAAGTTAAAGTTTGGTTTACGCAGATATGAGAAATATCTGCCCCACCCTGGATCCGCCGTTGATCAAACTTAATAATAAATCGTTTGATGTCACTGTTATAGTAGTTTTTAATATTTCCTTATGGAATGTATTTTCAACACACTTGCGATATTAAATTCTTGCAATAAACGCGAATTTTAGCAGCATTGCTCATAATAAACGTAAAAATATTGCCAGGACATGATTTTATGCTCTGATACCTCCATTAAACGGAATATAACTTTTTTATATAGAGTGTCTAAAAAAAGTTGGGGTAACAAATCTCAACAAACATGCCGCATTTACGAATAAGACTGACTATTCAGAGATAGTGAAAATGTACATCGTAATTAATCTGAAATCCTAACAAATTCAAACTTGGTCACATTTTCACTTAAACCAGAAGAATTAGAAGACGTCCGACACACTGTCTGTGATATACCATGTATATCCATCACCCAGTATATTGTATAAGAGTATTATTGTTTCAGTAAGGTTACCGTCGGCCGTGTTATTGTTATCAGCCATTACCATTACGTGAGTGAACTCTCAGAAGGTATTCCAGGATAAGGCCAATGCCTACTATATATACTGTATTATTAGATAGATTAAGTTAGATTGAATTACACATCAAGTAGATATATCTCTAACATCCTAGATGTAAGACTATATGTTATATCCAGTAATTGTAGTATTTATTATTACGGGTTAATCCCGAATTTTTTTGTTATTGTTAAGGTAGAGTTTGATTCCTCTCCCTTCCCTAAACTACCATACGACATTTACGTGTCACATGGCGATCCTGCCAGTCTGTTAGTTTACATGTCACATATCAAGTATTTATTATTTGACTTTCCAAAATATACTGTGGATAAACAAACATTGCATATTCAAGACAATCTATGAAATATTCTAGACAAAATTACTTCTTGATATTTTAGCTCGTAAAAATCACAAAAAAATTCGGTCACTCTGTATGTGTCACGAATAAAATAACCCTCTTCGGCGATATGAAGGTTAGGGTGAACATGAAACAAAGCATTACAATGTATTAAATTGCTGCAAACAGTCATTAAAAGTAGTAATTTCGCAACATCTCACTATTGGCTATGATTACAGTTATTATTATATTTTGATGGACTCAGGTAGTTAAATTCATAATAGAATGTACTTAATGTATCTGTCATAAAATACAGGGTGTCCTATAACAATCCATTCTAAATCCTTCACCTTTTAATAAACAATGTTTTTTTCAAAGTTTATCTGTGATTGTTTGACAAGAAAATTTGGAAAATTGCCACGCGTTAATCTCGTTTAACGATTTTCCTCCGTGGGATTATGTAATCCGCTTTGGATGCCGGCTAACCACAGTGAAGTGGGGTGTGGATTGATATATGGTGTTAACTAAAAAGAAAATGGGCGCCAGGAGATTGTTTTACCCTCATCCAAATTCAGTCAATTTAGTCACTCAACCTCCAGAATGGATCTAAATTGAGCCCACTAAAAAAAAATTAAACTACGTCGCAACCAAAAATTTGCTTACCTTCGTTCGGGTCAAGACTATTTGTGACTATTAGTGATAGAAAGAAAAGTAATTAATTTTCTCAATATCGGTTTAATAACGTTACTTATACAAACTGTCAAGGTCACATAAAAAGAATAAAAAAAGACAAGGGATCCAAACGATCCCACTAAAGTTTCGCTAATTAAAAAAAATTATTCAAATAATTGATTAAATCACGAATAATAGGGGTGTTACGCCGTCCGCGAGAGCTCTCAAGGTCGTTGGTATTGGGCGTAAAATAAAATACCACTCGCCCCTATAAGTCGCTTACAAGTACCAAATAAAAATTAGAGAAAATATCTATAAGTGCTAATTTAAAGACCTATAAGAAAAAAAATTACAAATTGACGAATAATGTCTATGTACCGATATAAAACAAAAAAAAAGGGAAAAAACTTGCGGTTGTCCAAAGTTAAATGGCGGCAACTTGCGGCCACTAATCCGTCCGGTCAGGTCAGCTCAACCCGGAAATCTGGTTGTCAGCCCAACACGAGAAATCTGGATGATAGCCCAACACGAGAAATCTGGATGATAGCCCAACACGAGAAATCTGGATGATAGCCCAACACGAGAAATCTGGATGATAGCCCAACACGAGAACCCTGACAAGATGGCGACGTTGCTATCGTGGCGTGGTTCGGCACAAAATATCAATTCCTCTTCACGAGATTCGGACAAAGGTAAACACACCAAATCAAATAGGCACCCTGTACGTCCAATAAATACGGGAATCGCTCGTCTATCCCAATCAATGGTACGAAATAATCTTCATAAGCACCGGGCGACTCCTCAAAATTTTGTCTAAACCACGTTATACTTAACACCCACAAGAAAGAAAAGATAAGGCCCGTCCCAAAATTTCCTTCGAAATCCTTCTCGAACGAATCTCACCACGCAAGACCAGAAAGAGATTCACCTAATAATCGCCACGGGTCACTTAATACGACTTGTGATGTGACCAATGAAATAACTGGTGACTGGCTAACACAGCCGTACAACACCTTAAAGTTAACAGAAGAAATGAACGAACCGACAGTTCGAAACATGACATCGATAAGAATAAAGTAAACAATCAATTTTACGATCTATTTTAATGTTCGAAATACTTTATCTGAAACTAACTAGCTCGTTCAAATGGATATAAATTGAGTCAAAAAAAAATTGAGGCTATCTTATGTGATATATGGTTCCTAAATAATATAATTCGATCCCTACAGTGGCTCACATCTACAAGGTACGAAAAACTAATTAATGTAGTAAGGTCTTAATGCCGAATTTAAACGTTACAAAATATCGTTAATAAAACGATTTAAAAAATTAGTGTTAAAGTTGACTCTCTAATTGAGCATACCTATAAAAGATTTTTCTAATAAAAATATACTCCAAAAAATTAACTAAAATTAGTTTTAACGATAAAGAAAATAATCGTAGATAGTAAGATCCTAAACGCCTTTACTGCTTGAGTAATTCTAACTTACCTGCTAAACCGGTACTGAGTAGCAGTAACGCAGTAACCGCTAAAAACATATTAGCTGAACATTGAGTCGAATTTTGCCCCTAACATGGCGGCGACGCTCATGGGACTCCACCGTCAAAAATTCCAATCCATTGTCTGCCCACGTCTCATTTTAGACAGCTTTATGTACGACTTGTCCTGCAACAACAAAAATAGTATTTAGTACATACATAATTTCATTTAAAACGGCTGTCTTTAAATATCTACCATCTTAAAATTAATTGATGTACTATACTTTATCTACGCCTAAACAAAAATAACTTTTTTTAAATACAGAGTGCGCCAATTATTTCCCCTCGATCTCTAGCACCGAAACTAAAAGAGATATCAACAAGATTTTTTGTAGGGGTAGACAGTGTCACTCGGACTACAATTTTAAAATATTTTGATGTATACAGGGTGGCTAATTTTTGTGGAATGAAAATTCATTTGGTTTTTTTAAATTGAACACCCTGTATACGATTATGTCTTCTGATTCTACTTAATATTAGATTTACGGTAGTTTTTTGTATTTGTAAATCCGACGCGGCGTTGACAAGTTATTCCTATTTTAAGCAGATTTAATGAAAAAACAGCACTTCAGAAATATTAGCACAAAAACCACATTTTTTAAAAAAAACCTCAAAAAAGCTACTATGATATAAATGAAACATGCACCTATCACAATAATCACACAACATCTTTACCTGTTGCACAGGGTGTTTGCCGATGGCGTGCCAATAGTCTAGTTTTCAAATGACAATGATTTAATTTTTTCAAATGGGACACCCTGTATATTTTTCTTCAGTTAGAAGCTCTCCCTAATACGCATTAAAAAAATATAGGGTTTTGCACATCTAACTTTACAATTTACTTTAATAATTGACGTTAAGTAACAAATAACATATTTTACACAATTTTTAATAAGTACAAAATTTTACAAAGTTTAATCGTTAGAAAACTACAATAGTGAAAGTTAAAATTTATAGCAGGTGTTCAAAATGTCTTCCATTTTCATTTATACATTTTCTTGCCCTTTTTTTCATTGATTTACGCACATCTCTTAGGATTGCAGGGGTCACCTGTCTAAATGCTGCAGTAATTCTTTCTTTCATATTTTCCTTTCTGGTAACCTCTTGTTTGTAAACAATGTTTTTAATAAAACCCCACAAGAAAAAATCGCAAGGTGTAAGGCAAGGCTATCTAGTAGGCCAATTTATAGGTCCTCCCCTTCCTATCCAACGATCCTGAAATTCCCTATTTAACCAATTGCGAACATGTGGCAACATCTAATTGAAACTACATTCCGTTGCGATCATTTTGAGGTACATTTTGCAATAAGTTGCGAAAATCATGTTCTAAAAAATCTAAAAATATAGCTCATTTTACAGTCCCACCAAAGGAATAGGGACCAATTACATAATCACCTATTATTCCCGTCCACACATTCAAAGACCATCGATACTGTGATGTGGTTCTAAATAAATGTTCATTATGGTCCGAATAATAATGGAAGTTGTGTCTATTTACACAACCGTTCTTATGAAACGTGGCTTCGTCGGAGAATAAAACTTTGTTTAAAAAGTTACGCTCTGTATTTATCTACAGTGGTACGTGGTAACAATTCTTGGTGAAGCTGGATATGATAGGGGTGATATTTATTTTTTTTATTATGCGTCTAATTGTGGTATTGGAAATATCTAACTGATTGCTTAATTGCCTTGTGCTTATATTGGGATCTTCAACTATACTGATCATTACCTTATATTCGTTGTCAATAGTAACAGCTGTAGTTTCACGTGAATGTTTTTCATACTTGACGGTTACTGTTCTATCAAATCTATTCTTTAAATTCTCAAAAGTATCCTTTTGTGGATGACTTCTTTCTGGGTATCTTTGACGATAGACCTTACTAGCAAGAAACGCATTTTTTTTGACATTCACCCAGTATCCATATATCAATATTTTCCTGAACATTATAATTCTTATTAAAATCCATTTTTTATACACAATACCGATTAAATATAGTAGACGTGATACAATAATACAAAATTTTATGTTGACAATTAATGTCATAACAAAATATACCTACTGTCATTTTCATAGGTAACTTGATTTCTTATTAAAAATTGTGTAAAATATGTTGTTTGTCACTTAACGTCAATTATTAAAGTAAATAGTAAATTAAATGTGCAAAACCCTATATTTTTTTAATGCGTATTAGGGAGAGCTTCTAACTCAAGAAAAATATACAGGGTGTCCCATTTGAAAAAATTAAGTTATTGCCATTTGAAAACTAGACTATTGGCACGCCATCGACAAACACCCTATGCAACAGGTGAAGATGTTGTGTGATTATTGTGATAGGTGCATGTTTCATTTACATCATAGTAGCTTTTTTGAGGAATTTTTTAAAAAATGTGGTTTTTGTGCTAATATTTCTGAAGTGCTGTTTTTTCATTAAATCTGCTTAAAATAGGAATAACTTGTCAACGCCGCGTCGGATTTACAAATACAAAAAACTACCGTAAATCTAATATTAAGTAGAATCAGAAGACATAATCGTATACAGGGTGTTCAATTTAAAAAAACCAAATTAATTTTCATTCCACAAAAATTAGCCACCCTGTATACATCAAAATATTTTAAAATTGTAGTCCGAGTGACACTGTCTACCCCTACAAAAAATCTTGTTGTTATCTCTTTTAGTTTCGGTGCTAGAGATCGAGTGGAAATAATTGGCGCACCCTGTATAAAATTTACATTTCTAATTAATTTCATAGTAATGACAGATTTCAAAGTTGACTAAATCGATTTATTTTTACTATATTTATTTATTAAAACCAACCTCTAAAAAATGGTTTAAAATATCACCTTTATTTATCAATGAATAGCAATAAATGTCCATTATAATTTATTAACTGACTGAAATTTCTGTCAAACTTTTATGTAACGTGTAGTGCCTAAATTGATTAAATTAGCAATATTATTATTAATATTTTAAATAAAACTAGATAAATTAATGTATCTGATTATTGTAATAAATATCCTAAGACAATAAACATTTGGAAATTAACTTATATATCGACTTTTTGTATAAAAATTGCACGGCATATGTTATCAGTCACTTACTGGTGTTTTTGACAGTACAATATTTGACGTTTACAGTGCAAGGCATAGGTAAAAGTTAAAAAATTGACACGTAGATAATTCACTTGTTTCCAAATACTCTTTAGATACCCTGTATAATAAAATCAATACAGCGAAATATAAATAGCCTTTCCACATACAGTAAAATTTACTTCCCTTATAATAATAAGCTTCCTGTGAATACGCCAGCTGAAAGATTCTAGAATATCAACCTCTTGAAAATTTAGAAATGGATTTTGATTTCATCTAGAAAGTACAGAATTTGATTTTTTTTAAACACTACTCGAATAAAATTTAATTTCTGACACTATCAAATACTATTAAACGAGCAAGGTTTGTATGTATGTATGTGTGTGTGTCCGGAGGATCTCGAAATCCACTCGTCAGAATTCAATGAAACTTTCAGGGTAGACTAATTCCTATCTAAATCGGCAAAAAATGTAGGTCTCATGTCTGTGAAAATTCGATCTTCCGAGATATTTACAAGAAAAGTTAAGCTTTTAGTTTTATTTCCTAGCAACGGCACATAATAATTACTTGTTTCTATAGTAATATATACTATAAAGGATAGATGAGTACAGTCAAAGTGGGGATATAACGTCACATTCCATAGGCGTACTTTGCAAAATAAGTTTCTATAATATAAATAAGGTCACAGCATATAAAATATATATACGCACTTCGTAGATTAAATTTTGAAGTTATATTATTTACAAAAAATAAAAATAAACTTTATGCATCCGACACTTTAACATTGAACGAATTAAATTTAACCAATAAATAACAAGGAGGATTATATGTTGGGATTAAATTAAATCTCTTGGCATTAAAAGTAACGCTTCAGTACTTACCTAAACTCAAAGATTAAAAAAAAAGTTAGTTCAAGAACTATCTTTAAAAGTCACTGTCTTCACTAAAGCTACTGGCATCACTATAATTGTCTTTTCTGATATTTATTATTATCGGTTCTATTAAATTATCCATTGATATATCCACTTTCCTAAATGAATTTTCCACATTTTTAAACATGATCAATGCATTTTCCCCAATGTTCTCTATTTACATCTGAAACTGCCTTCAAAAACAAATTTCGCACATCAGGAAATTTAAATGTTTTATTGTTTTGAGAAACATAACCTTTTAATAATTGAGACGAGATCAGTTTAATGGAATTTAACTCTGCGTGGTTCGGAGGAAATCTGAGAATTTTAATTCCTTTTTCTCTGGCCATCTCATCCATAATATATTTTTTGAATTTGTTTTTATGTTGCCTTGCTATTACTAATAATTCTGCCTTCAAGGATTTAGGAGGACTGATAATATTTTTAGAATGAAGCCATTTTGAAATATATATTAATACAAAATTCTGAATCAATTAAAATACATACGATACGGCTATGAATAAATAAAGTCTGACTTATCTGTCAAAAGAACAAATTTATTACAGTAAAAACCATGGAAACAAGAATCTAGACAAAAACTATATTAGGCCGATCAGATGTATTAAAATTTAAATTTTAACTACAAATAAGCATTGAAGGATGAGGTAAAAATAAAATTTCTACCTCTTGAACCTGTACTACGTTCTGCAAATTAAATACTGCACTCCTTTCTTCTGTATAGTATAGTAGTAAAAAGGTTTGACTTTATTTAATTTCTGGCGTTTTAATCAGAAAGAATTCAATTTTAAATTTGTCGCTTTATATAAAAAAGGTTCATTTGACGGACATAAATAATTTGCTTGTCAAATGACAGCCATCTTATTAATTCAAAGTTGAAAATACAACGTTGCCAATTCAATTTCAGAAATCATGGGTTTAGGTAAATATTTATAGGAACGTTGAGTAACACTGTTAAAATGGACACCTGTCTTCCCTTCCCCGATAGTGTGAGACTACCCCTTACGGCTACTATTTTATTATGCGGACAGTTTTAATATTTAAGTTTTCATGATCAGAGAGAGAGAGAGAGAGAGAGAAAGAATTTTTGAAAAAATATGATATCAATATCTGCCACACCTCGAGAGTCTGGTCACAGGTTTTTGTGGAGGTTTTTACCCAAGTATGAATATCAGACCTATAATTTTCCTTCACTGCAGATCAAAAAATAATAAAATCAATTGAACATAGAGTTTTTCTTATATAGTGATAAATAGAGTGAGCTGAGCGATCTTCTGTTGACGGGACGTGTGCCCTACACGCTGCTGTTGCACGTCCCGGAAACGGGGCATGTCCACCGTGACAATTCGCGAAGATCAAGCGTCAGTAGAAGTTGCCCTAAAAGGGTGAAATCCCCAGAAACTAGGCAACTTTAATGCATTTAACTAACCTCAATAACAGCTGCAGCCAATTGAAAATTAACACTGACAGCTTTTTTAATTTTCCCGCCTACTTTCAAGCCAATCGCCAATCAACTTTTTATTTATCTCCCTATCAGTAGTTCAAGTAGATGTCGCCCACTCCGTGATTTTCGCGAATTAATGAATAATTTGTCATGTTATAAATATACTTAAATTATATACTCATTGGGCTGCTTAAAAATGTAGATTTGAATATTAAGAGCGAAGCTCGGTGACCAGATATTAAGAATATTAATCTCAGATTTAATTACTAATAGCAAAATAAAATGTTTTTGAAAATTACAATGACAGACACAAAATAGTAAAAAAATATGTTTTGATACTGAAAAGTGGGAATCCCCTTAAAGAGTCAAGGATATTAACACACAACCAGATTAAGTAATAAATTATAGGCGCAATTTTCTCACAAAGTAGGCTTTTCCTTACGCTGTCAATTAGTCGGTGGTTGTATATAAATTTCACTTGAAGGGTTTGAAGGCAATTTCAGAAGGGAGAGATAAATTATATAGCGGTAATGTGGAATTTTCAAGTTGAATGGCGTAAGTGTAAACTTCCAGAGTCAGAATGCTTATAAAATTTACAGCGTAGGTACTATTAAACCAATGAATACATTACTTCTAACATAAAAGGTAATTTATTCCACGGATGTATATGTTTCAATGCCTTTTGCTTTAATTAACTATTATTTTTATTAATAACACAGGTTTACAAAAAAAAGGTCGAGACTATTTAACCAGACCACGTTATTTCTAGGTATTTTGGTGCCCTGAATCCGAATCCGCGCTCAGTTTTTTCGCAGCTCGTCGCGGAAACGAGATTTCAAGGTCATTTATAGATACTACATTCTGTGAGTCGGAAAAATATATAAATATTTTAAGCAGCAACCAAACCAACTCTCCCCCCGTTTTCGAGGATGCCGAACATGATAGTGGTGGTGAAAATTCTTTTGGAGTTGACCCAACCCCCCAGACGGCCAAAAATCACCCCCAAAATGGGGGATTGGTAAAATATTCCCTATCCCATGATGGCGGTATTCAAAATTTTTTTCGACTTAGCCCCACCTCCCAAACGGCTAAAAATCATTCTCTATAGGGTGAAAAATTTTCGCGGGTTTTCATATTTGCTCAAAAAAAATTTTTTTCACCCTGTTGAGGGTGGTTGTTGGCCGTTTGGGGGATCTGCCGAAGTCAGTGTACAGATGTAACATCACCATTGTGCTCAGCATTCTCAAAAACGGAAGATGACGCGGTTTTTCTTGTCCCCCATTTCGGGGATGGTTTTTGGCCGTTTAAGGGGTGGGGTCAAATCAAAGATAATATTCAGCATCCTCGAAAACGAGGGGGAAGATATATTTTGCCGATGGAAAGTTTTTTTGTAAGCCTGTGTAATTAATTATCCATATTATTTTTATTCATTCCGATTCATTTTCTATTCACTATCTACACAAGCACATTGCATCCTTATCAACGAAAGCATTGGCAGGAAATCAAAATTATAAACAATCTTTTATTAATGCATAGTTCATTATGCTAAATATGTCGAGTTGCCATATTTAGCATATCGCAAAAACATTTGATATAACATACTCTATATTATTGATTTGATATCGGCGTTTAGTATTGGGTTACTATCAATTTTATTTATCGAAAGCGAGGATTTACAATCGAAGGTGCTTTATACCGGGTGAATTATAAATAACCAGGTACATAGAACGATTAACTTGAAGCTTAAATCAGACGAAAAGATGATTATTTGTTAGGTTCAACAAAAGTTGGATAAAAAGTCTCTATAATGTATACGTATTGAGAAGCTAAATTAGTTCATTTATACGGTATGGACCGGAAATATGTAAATTTTTTAGAATTTTAGAAAATGTATATAAAAAATTTGCTAAATGTAAAAATTCTTTATGTTTCATGATGAAATGCCGAGAAAAACAAGATCATTCCAAAAGGCCTAAGACTTAAAACTCCAATAAAGAACAACAAGATATGGAGAATTTTAAATAGAGCAGAGCACGCCATAGTAAGAGAGAGGATTCAGTTCCATAGGTTTAATAAATTTAATTTAGAAAAAGATATCGAGGATATTAAATCATATTTGTATAATCAGGTATCCAGATTTGATTTCCATAAAATAATCCATTGTGTTTTAAATAGTTATGAGAAAGAATTCAATTGTACCAAAAATAGACAATTAAGAAAATTTAATAATCTAATTGAAGAAAAAAGTTTTTACAACCTTAGAAATTCAGAACAAAATTTAAATACGGTAATAAATATTTCAAGCAGAGATCTTAATCACACAGAAAATTTATTATTGGCCAAAGGTTTAAATTATTCGGTAACTCCAAAATATGTACCAAAATTTGATATTATTAGTTCTATAGAAAACGCTTCTCAAAATTTACCAACTGACTTAAGCAACGAATACAAGGTACATTGCAAAATTGAATTAGAAAAATCTTACAAAATTAATCAAAATTTAACCTCCGCAGAATTTAAATCAATTAAAAATTTAAAAAATGACAATACAATTAAGATTTTACCGGCAGATAAAGGTTGTCATGAACAAAACAGATTATGATAACAAAATTAACGAAATTATTGAAAACGATAGCTATTCAAAATTAAATAAAGATCCAACTACTAGTATTGAAAACAAAATTTACAAAACTTTATATAAAAATAAAAAATTCCTAAGTGATAAAGAACGAAGATCTCTTACTTCTCATTATAGTAAACCTCCACATTTTTATGGTTTACCCAAAATTCATAAACAACAAATACCATTAAGACCAATAATAAGTTCTATAAATTCACCTTGTCAAAATTTAGCAAGATTTCTACTTAAAATAATAGATCCGTTATCAGGAAATACTAATTCCTTTATCAAAAATTCAAAACATTTTTTAGAAAAATTATCAAAAATCAAAATTACAAATTCAGATATAATGGTTAGTTTTGATGTAGTCAGTTTATTTCCAAATGTTCCTGTCGATAAAACTCTTAATCTTGTGAGAAAAAAGTTGACAAGTGATAATACATTAATAAATAGAACTAAATTAAGCGTCTCAGCAATTCTAGAATTATTGGAACTATGTATTAAAACTACATATTTTCAATTAAATAGCAAAATTTTGGCATGGCAATGGGTTCTCCTTTATCACCAAAATTGTGTGATATTTTCATGGAGAATTTTGAAATGGAAATTGTAAACAAACAAAATTTAAGACCTTCTGTCTGGTTTAGATATGTAGATGATATCTTTGCAATTTGGCAACACGATAGGGAAAATATTGATACATTTTTATATACTATTAATAATTCGGAACCTACTATTAAATTTACAATTGAAATTGAAAATAATAAAAAATTACCGTTTCTTGATGTACTAATACACAATAACAACAATTGTTTTGATACATCAGTTTTCAGAAAAGAAACACATACAAATAGATATCTAAATTTTAATTCAAACCACTCAATTTGTGTTAAACGAGGTATTGTCAAATCTCTTTCCGATAAAGCAAAAACAATTTGTTCAAATGACAATATCTTAAATAATGAATTATCACTTGTTAAATCTGTCTTGATTAAGAACAACTACCCAAGTAAATTTATAAATCGTGAACTTTACCGAGACATCAAAACTAAAGATCAAAATTTAAACCCCCCAATAATTCCTTCAATAATCCCTTATATTCCAAAATTATCCAAAAAAAAAAAAAAAAAAAAAAAAAAAAAAAAAAAAAAAAAAAAAAATTAGAAGGATTGGCAATAAATTTAATTTAAAAACAGTTTTTCAAACTAATAATACATTAAAATCTTTAATAGTAAATACAAAACCTTTTAATGAAATTCAAAACACAAAAAATTGTATTTACAAAATTCCATGCGAATGTAATAAATTTTATATAGGAGAAACATCTAGACCTTTTCATATTAGACTTAATGAACACCAATCGTACATTAAAAATAAACAATTCGAAAAATCCAAAATATGTGAACACGCATGGGATTCTGGTCATAAAATACAATGGAATTTTTCAACTAGATTATTAAAAGAACCGAATAATTATAACCGCGAAGTTAAAGAAGCAGCATTGATATGCTTAAATAATAACGAATGTGTTTCTAATTGTTCGGTTGATATTTCAAAAATTTGGATACCTATTTTACAAAAAGAGTTAATTGCAAAAAGGATACCCTCTATATCGGGATAGTATCATAAGTTTTTATCTGGTTTTTTCTTATGATAATATTAATAAGAAAACTTCATTTATGACGAAGTATAAATTCTCTTATAATATGCAAATGCGCTATCCTTTCAAAAATTCGTTCCCAGAAACGTCACAAAAATATGATTGAAACAGATTTTGACATCTTCAATCTCAAAATCTTATTCTATGTATACTATGTTGATGTCTTATTTTTACAAGATTATCAAGTGTTCTGTTTCTAGTAAATTTATTTATTTTATGTCATTTTGATAACGGCTTTCGATCTGGAAAGCCGAAACGTCAATAAAAAAACTTTTTTAACAACTAAGTGGTTTTAATCCATTGGAAAGAGAGAGAAGCTAAATTAGATTAAAATGATACGTAATTTGATATTTATATAACAGTACACACATTACAAACGATTATGAAACTAAAATTAGACAAAACGGTACGGAAATTATTGATAGAATTTTAATTAATAAACTTTTAGTGCTAACAAACTTTTAGAACTGACAAACTTTTAGGGTATTTGTAGAAGGGAAACATATTTTAATTGAAAACGTTTCGGCACTACCATTTCCTTTTTACTTCCATAATGAATAATTTGTCGATATAGTGAGTAAACGAGAATGTAATGGTACCCATGGGAGGTGAAAATGTGTATTGTAATGTATATATATTTAGAAAATACAGGGAAATAGAACAAAAGAGAAAACGATAATGAATCTTGTATATAATAAATTGAACCCCCGTTTTCATTATAATGATTCATGACATCCATCCTATGTCCTAAATATATATATATATTCCATAAATAAATGATTTATATCCAGCTTTGTTATAGCAACAAAATTGGAAAACTAATTTACATATCGTTGTTTTCATCTGTGTCTACACCGATAGAAACGGTTTCTTGCTTAAACTTGAATTGATGACATAGTAAAGAGCAGATTTAGGGATTTTTTTTAACCAAAATTCTGTAATTTTACAAAACCATGTAGCTAAAGTCGAAAGACAGAAACCGGTCTTAGGATGTCGAATCTAATAAATTAAAATTCCTTACTGGTTTACTCACTTTGTATTAATCTCTGAAAGGGATAAAAAAGAAGAGAGTGACATCTTGACTAGATTCAGTCAAAATTTAATGTCAATACTCTCTTCTTACCATAGATGGTAGCACATCTAAAAATGTTATCTTATAGCGGATATAGCTATTGACTTGTACGAGTTTGGAATTTTATTTATTGGATTCGAAAAGCATAACTGATGAAGTCGAAAGACAGAAACCGGTCTTAGGATGTCGAATCTAATAAATTAAAATTCCTTACTGGTTTACTCACTTTGTATTAATCTCTGAAAGGGATAAAAAAGAAGAGAGTGACATCTTGACTAGATTCAGTCAAAATTTAATGTCAATACTCTCTTCTTACCATAGATGGTAGGACATCTAAAAATGTTATCTTATAGCGGATATAGCTATTGACTTGTACGAGTTTGGAATTTTATTTATTGGATTCGAAAAACCTAACTGATGAAGTCGAAAGACAGAAACCGGTCTTAGGATGTCGAATCTAATAAATTAAAATTCCTTACTGGTTTACTCACTTTGTATTAATCTCTGAAAGGGATAAAAAAGAAGAGAGTGACATCTTGACTAGATTCAGTCAAAATTTAATGTCAATACTCTCTTCTTACCATAGATGGTAGCACATCTAAAAATGTTATCTTATAGCGGATATAGCTATTGACTTGTACGAGTTTGGAATTTTATTTATTGGATTCGAAAAGCCGAACTGATGAAGTCGAAAGACAGAAACCGGTCTTAGGATGTCGAATCTAATAAATTAAAATTCCTTACTGGTTTACTCACTTTGTATTAATCTCTGAAAGGGATAAAAAAGAAGAGAGTGACATCTTGACTAGATTCAGTCAAAATTTAATGTCAATACTCTCTTCTTACCATAGATGGTAGCACATCTAAAAATGTTATCTTATAGCGGATATAGCTATTGACTTGTACGAGTTTGGAATTTTATTTATTGGATTCGAAAAGCCTAACTGATGAAGTCGAAAGACAGAAACCGGTCTTAGGATGTCGAATCTAATAAATTAAAATTCCTTACTGGTTTACTCATGTAGCTAAAGTTTGCTACAATCTGATGGATAATTATTAGAGTTGTTAAGTGTTTAAGAAATTGACGATTTCTCGGAATCCCCCACAAATCTTCATTTTTGATGTCGATATTGTAATCAGATTAAAATCTCATAATATGCATCTGTTCATAATCTCTCAGTTTTTAAAGTGATATAAAGATGTAAATTTCAAAATAGGATGCATAATTTTTTCAATGAAATAATTTAATCTCCCTCCAATAAATAATTGATTAAACCTACTACCAATGTACCTAATCAAAATCAGCTTTGCACTTGCGCAATGAATACGCACGTCTCAATTTGTCTCAGGCAATTGTTGAGTCAATAATTAAAACATGGTGCAAATAATCAGGTGTTCAGTTGTCCATAAGTATTTTGTGTTATATTTAATAATAGAAAATTTTAAAAATCCTTTAAATTTTGATGGGTGATCAAAAAAAAATTTTTAATCATTAAAAAAGCATAACTCGACAGGTTTAGCAGTATTTGATAGGTACGAATAGAAAAAAAGTCATCAGTAATGTTATAAATAAAATTAGAACTAGTATTTTCAACCATGTTTATGTTTAAATTTATTTGGTAAAAAATAATATGAATTACCCACCAACATTTATTACTGTTTGTTAACTAAAAAAATCATTGTTTTTCCGTATAGAAATAATACGAAGAAAGGTAAGTGAATTACTCCTTAAAATAATTAAATATTTTTATCTAAAAAAAGAATGTTAAATTTGGATCGAGATATGGTTATTTTTTACAAATTTGTTTATTTTTTATACCCGTTATTTTGAAGCTGTTAATTGGCTTTTATGCGATAGAATTTTCGAAATTCCGGAGTCAAATAAAAATAACCAACTTGCTTACATTATTTTACAATACATTAGATAATTTGTTACTTGCCTGATTGAATTTTACACTGGTTTGCTGGATGTTTTCTGTAAACTGTCACATAATGACGTTTATTTTATCTGAAACAAAAAATAAATAGTAATAGTAAAAAGTTAATTATAACTACTCGTTACTTTTTCTTCCACTTTATGCAACAGGTGATTATTACGCCTAGTGTTGAATTCATAAAACGATTTATTTAAATATCTCGCTCTTTTCCCACAAAATTGTGTGCCACCCTGTGTTCTTCTCCTTTATTTATGAATTATAGGACCTTTAAACCCCCCGAACTGTTCACAAACTTCCAGAAATCTGGAATTCCACTTAAAAACCTCTTAACTTATTGAAACGTTTTTCGACAGAAATATTCAAAGCAAACATTTCCCCCCACATAAACAAAGGTGAGATCTACCCAACAGTTCCATTTATACCCTCCATCAGTATTTTTACTTATTCACAAAATATATGAAAAGTGGGACGTACTTATAAAAAGTTATTAAATTAGTATTCGAGTTTGATTCTAGGCACAAAAGAGCCAAATTTAATAAGATTAAATTGAATTTCCCTTTCTCGGTTCCGACAAAACGAACGAATGTTCGTGAATGCAAAGAAAATGCGGAATATTTTTAGTATACACTGAAAAATTTATTTAAAAAAAAATAAATCCAATTGCTCAGATATTCACGAATATAATACAGTGCATGCGCAGCTTTATTTTAAATTATATATTAACATATAAATTAACAATACGCTATCATAGAATAAAGACCGACTATTATATATTTTTTATTAAATTAGAAAACAATTTCTTATGAAGAATTCTTTTTATAAACGACCTGCGATAATTGATATAATGGAATTTGGTTATATTTATATATTTATTGATCAGAAAAGTAATTACAAAGAATTCCTACAAAGATAAACGTGTTACCTGCACGCAGGCTGGCCTTAACTTAAGTCTATTTTACAAAGTATGAATTAAAAAACTAATTTTACACTTATTTACATTTACAAATAAATAAAGTAACAGTTTTCTACATATGTGATTGATAATAACAGAAAGATAATAATGTAAATTTATTTTCCAAACAATTATATATTAATTAATATTAATTTTTGTACAATTATTCACAGATCTCTTAAATTTTAAATACCCAATTTATATATTAATTTGATTTGAATTTATCATTATTTTTTATATTAACAAATTCGATCTGACCCATTTTTTTCAGCTTATGTTTTCTATTTATATGTTTTGGTATAGTATACTGTTAGAATCCTCATTCTTGTCTTTTAGTTCTTCATAGTAATACAACGAGATACAGAAGCAAAAGATTGTTTTAAATTTGGGACAATTACATTATTTAAAGTTTAATTACTATTTACAATTTTTAATAATCTGTTTTGTAGCCTTTGGAGAAGCTGCAAAGGTTATTATTCCTTCATACTTTTCACCGAACAAATTGTTCGGTATCTGAATTCGATCTGTGTGAGTGTCTGTTGATTTTTTGTGTTTATAAATTTTAAAATTCTGACTTTAGATTTTGATAGAGCATCAAAAAGTAAGATTAAGGTTTGATGTGCCCCTCCGTACCTCTTTGGAAACACCAAAATATGAAAATTTTGAAGTTTTGCTAAAAGTGAGTAGACTGTGGCTGTGTTGATTAGAATAAGAACTGTCAATCTAAAATTTTATTAATACTGTCATTAGATTAAGAGCATTCTAAACTGGTTTAATGATGAAAATGATGTTAATACTAAGCGCTAGTTTGGGAAATTATTGGTAGTTCTTTTGAAATTTACCAATAAACTCCTCAACTGGCATTTTGTCTTAATTTATCAAACAGCGATACAACATGGCGTTTCTAACGTCAAACTTCGCGTATAAATTCTTTTATAAAATAAATTAAAAAAAATTTAATTGATACAAACAATTAATTTTCTATTTGAACGTATATAAAAAGGCGGATTTTCAAAAATAAATGTGTTTTTGAGGACTTCAGGAGTAGTAAATTGCTAGCGAATTTGAAATCTAACAATTTCTGCCCCTGTAGACCTTTACTTCACAAAAAACTTCAATGAAATTAACATTCAAACAAAATGAAGAACAGAAGATGTGTACGAGGTGTCTCCAATACATTTGACTTTTTCTACAATAATAACTATATGATGTTTATATTAAATGCAGACATTTTAAGACCCACTTTTCGCCATTTTCTGATATTCCATCGTATAGAGCTCGGCAAGTAGATTCGAAATCACATTCATAGTTGATGATCGTTCCACATGGAGCTGAGATAATGAATTTCAAAGTTTTTAGAAAAATTAGTCAATTTTAAATTTTAAAATTTCGCCATTTCGCTTTACAATACTTCCCATCTTGTGTTGTTTCTCTCCTTTCTTTTTTTCTTAATCCAAAAACCTCAAGCTATCTATCTATTAGCCTACCATATATCTTCCAAACTACATTTTTTAAAAACCCAATTTTAAAAACGGATTAGCCATTTTTTAATGGTGTTACAGCTCTTTGCTATTCCGATTTGTTTCATGTCAGGAACCAAAACACGAATTTTCTATTTATATTATTATACAGGGCGAGTCTCTGTATCTAAATTCTTGTTTTGTTATTAATTATGATTTTTACGTGATTATCATATTATTTTTACATCAAATAGCTAACTGAAATGAAATTTTTTGCAAAATTATGTGCCCTTCTGCTAATATGTCATGTGTCAGAATGTATATTGAGAACTAGGGTGGAAACTGATTGGTAGATTTTGGAGAATTCTACAACAGTTAACACCCTAGCTTTCGGTTAACTGAATCATCAGTTTTAGCTGCAGTGTACTATAAATTCGACATATATAAATAAAGAATATAATACATAAAATTTTTAGGATAATCCTCTCAATAGTGGAAATTTTCAATTTAACTTCTTGTCGCATAAATACGTCGTTTGAAGTTATTATTTATTTTTACTAAAACAAGATGCATAAACCCGACCGCGTTACTTTGAATCCGCAAATAAGCGGTTTCCTTTCTTAATTATGTAGACTCCGGTATTTACTTAAAATAAAAGATCAAACGTGGAAATGTGGGAAATGCTGAAGAAACCGTTTGCTGGTATTAGGGAGAGAACTTCTAGAAACTCGATTTCAGTCATTCTCTTGCTTCCACACTCAAGACAACCAATTAAAACTTCTACTATTTATCATCTTTGTTTGTAGCTTTCTTGAAAAACATTATCTAATTAAGGGAGATCCTGCGTAGTTCTGTTTGCTAGTATAAATTAAAAAATGTAGGAGGGGATCAGGGTTAGCTAACTAACTGCCAATAGATTCCATAGATATTAAAGGGAGCCTTTCTTTTTATTCTGGATCTGCTTGGTAGGTCAAAGATTCTACAGGCCGGTAAATCAACCAATCAAACTTGCTTATATTATAAGTTACTTTCTAGGACAGTGACTCCAATTCTGTTTGCAATTTTAAGAGAAATATTGCGAACATTGTTGGACACATACTTCTAGAAGGAAAAAAAAATGCAGTGGGATTAGATTTGAAAAAAGGAGGTAATGAGGTTTAGGCTGAAGCTGGTTGCTAGATATTTAAGAATTCTAGGAACGAGATTTCAGTCCTATTCTTGTTTCTACAGTCAACAATAAAAAAAAATAAACGAAAATCTTATTGAATAGAAATGTAAATATTCCAGAAACTTTCTGGAAGAGTGGTTCCAATTGTGTTTACAATTTAAAGAGAAATATTGCGAACATTATTGGGATCACATTTTTCCAGTAAGGATAAAATTAATCTGCATTTTAAGGCTTTGCAAAATTTTTATGAGGTAGAAGTACCGCCTGGAGATAAGGGAGGTATTTACGAACTAAATTGTCATTAAACTCGCCTGCTAGGGTCGTGTAAGAGATGTATTAAACTCGCCTGGAAAAGGATTAAAGCAAAATAATGATTGAATGCAATTTAAAAAATTAATTTATTTTAGAACATCTTAATCGTAACATAATTAACACTAATATAATTGTACAAACATGATATTCAAACATATTTCAATATATATAGGGATGTTTAACTAAATACAGATTTAGAAAAACTTTAAAACACTTGATTGACTTTTATAATTTCTCTTTAACTTAATTATTTCGATATATAAAAAACTAATTAATATTACATAAATAACCCAAACATTTTACAAATGCGAACCTGGAAATTTCACCATTTTTATATTCTTCTACTTTTTTGTTAACTAGTTTTTGTCTTTTACGCGATGGCAGATCTTTGTTTCTAGCAGGTTCATTAAGGCTTTGCTGTCTTGATGTTTGTTTTTTCGATAGCGTCAAAAGTTTCTTCTTCTGTTGGCAATATTTTTCTCCAGGCGTTGGTTGTAAAGATTAGTTCTAATATATGTTTGATCTTTCGCTGAAATTGTTTCAAGACAGCTTTTATTGGCAACTAACTCCTTGTGGATAATCTTTGATGGCTTTTCATGGAGATTTATTTTCTTTTCACACTAGCAGAGATGATTTGTCGATTTGTTTTCTTCCAATCGATCTCATAGGTATGATTCATATCTGTCCTGACAATCAAAAACTTCCAATTGTGTTTAGCTTTACAGGTACGATGATTTTTCACCACTTTTTAATACACCATTTTCAACAAAATTGGCAGACTCCACAATTAAGGAATATAGATTTAGATAAAGATATTGAAGAAAGTATACCTGTCTATCACAGGCGAGTCTGTGGGTCGGATTCTAGGTTAGCAGTTTGCGACCAGGCGAGTTTAATGGTGTCATTAAGATCTCCTCCATGCTTCCAGGCGAGTTTAACTAATTTTCTGAAGTTCAATGGAGATTAATTTCATATTAGCAATCAAATAATATTCAATTAATTTTTCTGAATTACCGTTTAAATTTTTTTCCGATTTATATATTTGTTTTTCTAATTTCCCATGTACCTATTATGTAATAGTTTTTAACAGTGTAAAAATTTCTAATTAAAAACGCGATCCAATTAGGGAGTACCTTCAGCTGATGTAATGCGACCCCATATACCTTTTAATGATGTTTCGTAATGAAATGTCGTGCCGTCTACGTTTTATAAGAAAATCTATACAATCGTTAACCTTTATTTGTAACCGCGGTATGCGACGAAACGTCGTTAGGAAAAGAGGAGTAACAAAAGAAAACTAAATAAGTAAATTTAAATGTTACAGGACATTTTTACTTTCTTGCTAAATAAAAGTAACGCTGGCCAACAGACTTTTCTTTATCATTTACTTAAATTATACAACATTCTTCCAGAATATTTAAAACTTACCACTCGTTAGGTTCATTATTTTATTAAACATATTAAAAAAACTATCGCAAACGATTCTTTGCCACTTTTAAATATTTTAAATACTTGATACGATTTCTAACTTACTCTAGTTATTAATTTTCTTTTTTCTCTTCGCTTTGCTTATAATATCTATTAGTACTATTACTTTTCGATAACTTAAATTGTTGTTTTTATCAAGATATAACACAGATAATAACCGCTAAATTTTGCACACAAGCTTTGCTTTTCGCATAATATACTTTCGTCTTTTTTGGCAACGAAAAATTAACATAGAGGGCCTTGAAAATGGAAATTAAGGTATGAAAATTTGTGCCAAAATACTGTTTTTGATACTGAATCTAACAAAAAAAATTAAATCAAAATCGGTTGAAAAATGCGGATTTTACAGAGGTGCTTCCAAACAAAATGGGCCACACTGTATATTTTTGATTAAGATACAACACAGATAATAACCGCTAAATTTTGCTTTTCGCATAATTTGGTGGTTATAGAGCTCAAATTTCTAATTGTATATTCTCATATTCTCAAATTTAAATGTTACAGGACATTTTTATTTTCTTGCTAAATATAAAAGAGGATTGACAGTTTTTATAATGTGTAGGTATTTTCGCCGAGATAAAAAGGAAAAGCTATCTGGCTTATAGAAGCTCAGCAACACAAGAAGATCGCACTAAATATATTGAAACTAGAAACAGAGTTAATGCGAGGATAAAAGCAATCAAAAGAGAACACTGGATTAAGTTCACAAACGACATGGAGAACGACATATATGGAGCGCAGAAGAAGATCTGGAAAATGTTAAAGAACAGGAAAAAACCAGTAAATGAATATGTGCAAACAAAAGGAGTTCCAGTCGACACATGGGAGACGTATTTTAAGACGCTCTATAACTCTGAGGATAGTTACGACATAGACGATTACGAAACAGAAGTCAAAGTATCTCTTGAAGAAACGGAAGTAGGATCAAGATTGAAAAGATTAAAGAACAGAAAAGCTCCTGGAACGGACGGTATACCAAACGAACTTCTGAAATACGGAGGCAAAGAACTCAGCAAGAGCCTCACAACATTGTTCAATAAAATATTAGAAAGATCAGAAATACCAAGCAATTGGCACACAAGCATAACGATACCAATCTTCAAAAAAGGACAAAAAACAAGCCCAGAAAACTATAGAGGAGTAACTCTTCTAAACACAACAATGAAATTATTTACAGCTTTACTAAAAGATAAATTGGAAACACAAATAGAGAACAGAGAAGAACAACAGGGCTTCCGTAAAGGCAGGTCCACTACAGATGCAATATTTATCATGAAGCAAATTAAGGAAAAGGCAATAGAGTACAACACACCCGCTTATATGTGCTTTATAGACTTAACTAAAGCATTTGATAAAGTCAGACTTGAAGACATACTACGGATTCTCATGGAGAAAGGCACACCGGCCAACATGCTAAAGGTTATTAAAAACTTAAACTCAAATTGCACAACAAAAATCAAAACAGGCGGAGACACCACCGGAAATATTCCCACGCCAGGAGGAATAAGACAGGGTGACAGCCTTAGTCCCTTGCTGTTTAATATATTAATGGACAGAATGATAGAAGAAGTAGAAACACTAAGGTTAGGATACAGAATCGGCAATAGCAGAGTGGGCATAGTGTGCTATGCAGATGATGCTGCCCTAATCACGGAAAATGAGGATGACCTGCAAAGAGAGCTTTTTAAGTTCTACCAAGTTAGTCGACAGCTTAACATGAATATATCTATTGAAAAGACCAAAACCATCACAATTTCTAAAGACCCAATTAGATGCAAACTCGTAGTAGAAAATAAACCAATAGAACAATTATCACAGTTTAGATACCTTGGTGTAGATCTTTCAAGTTGCCATGACCCAGTTAAGGACCTCAGAAGCCTAATTAACAAGGCAGCAATTGCCTCAGGATGTTTGAGAGATGTGATATGGGATAACCGATACATGGGACTGGACAGTAAGATCAAGATCTATAAAACTTGCGTTAGACCTATAATGACCTATGGTATAGAAACTCGAGAAGACACCAGTAAAACGAAGAAAATGCTGCGGGTCGCCGAAATGAAAACAT
The DNA here is from genome assembly GCA_949320105.2 of Crepidodera aurea. Lineage (NCBI taxonomy): Eukaryota > Metazoa > Arthropoda > Insecta > Coleoptera > Chrysomelidae > Crepidodera > Crepidodera aurea. Next base: position 26,494,553 of record OX439477.1, read on the forward strand.
TAAGAGCTATAGTGGGCATCACAAGGAGGGACCGAATACGAAACACCGATACCAGAGAGCAATGCGGTATCCAGGATATAGTAAGGTGGGGAAGGCAACGAAGAAGACAATGGTACAATCACGTTAGAAGAATGGAGGAACACCGACTACCGAAGATCGTGTTAGAAGGAAACCCTATAGGCAGGCGTCCACTGGGAAGACCACCAAAAAGATGGAGAGATAGCTGGCAGTCTACCTCTCAAGAAATTTTACGGCAGGCTCGAAATTAACAGATCAACAGATCTATAAAAAGAAAAAGAAGAAGAAGAAGAAGAGGTATTTTTTATTCATAAAATAAGTATCTACTCCAAAACAATAGTAAACACATTTCATTTTTCCAATATTTCGAAATATAAATTCTAATGATGCTTTTATGATATATCGATGGTGGTCAATTAATACAACCAAAATAAAATGTCTCATGAATAGTTAAAATTATGATCCGATTTTCCACTCTGTTTTTGGAATATAAATGTACAAAAAAATTATGGAAATATCGATATGAATGCTATTAACAAGTGGGTTTGTTGAATTGGTCGCAAATTACAACTATTTGACAGTCACAGCGACATTTGTAACATTTGATAAAATAAAAACACGCAAACATAAACGAGAAATTTAAGTAAAAAAAGTTTTTAAACATAAATCAAATTGTGTGTATGTGTGTTATCACATTTTAAAAGATTAATAACTTGGTAACTGTTTACTTGATTTATAAAAGATAATTTATGTATGCAGAACGTACTGCCATTTTGTAATATTTTTCGATATCAATGTAATCAAATATCAACGGTAAACGCGAAAAAGCATCCAGCGGAAAACCGAGGAAAATTGTTCATATAAATTTATCAGGAATGAAAAGTTTAGTCAATCTATGTAAAATATATGTAGAAAACACAATGATTCTCTAAACAGCTCATGATTTATTTTTAAATTTAAAAATATATTTCTTAACCCTATTTAGCTTTAGAGAGGATGCTTAGCACGATTCTTGGCGACTGTTTTTATTGCACCGGTGGTCAGGTTTCATGCTATTTATTCTCTTAAACAATGTTTCATCCTTTTTTATTCAAAGACTCATTAATAGCCATGATTAAAATAGGTTTTAAAAATATGGTGGATTTATATAGCCCATCCACCATTATTTTAAAAATCGCTTTATATTTCAAATTTTGGTGGAGGAAATAAATTCATCGCCAAAAAATTGGTTTTGAGAATATTTAAAAAGCAAAATGATTATTTTCAAAATAGGGGATCCCACCCTTAAAGGGAATTTGGATGGCTCGAATTGAACAAAAAATTTCAAATCAATTTCTGCAAGAATACCATGGACGTTCAATTAAATTTAAATTTGTAGCTCCGGCATACCGATAATATTAAAAAACTTTGACAACTATAATAATTTCACTTGTTCATAACTTTCTTATCTTAAGAGCACAATACTCGGGAATATGATAATGAAAGCAGTGAAATTAAATTCAGAACAACAAAAGTAAGAAAACTCGTACAAGTCAGTAGCTATATCCGCTATAAGATAAAATTTTTAGATGTGCTGCCATCTATGATTAGAAGAGAGTATTGACAATTATTAAAAGCAAAAAATTCCCGGTGTATTGGGGTTGCATACACAATTTGCATTGTGTGTTGCAAAGCTTTTATTTGACTGATTCTAGTCAAAATGTCACTCTGATAAATTAAATTCCTTACTCGTTTTCTAACTTTGTATTAATCTCTGAAAGGGATACGAAAGAAGAGAGTGACATTTTGACTAGAATCAGTCAAATAAAAGCTTTGCAACACACAATGCAAATTGTGTATGCAACCCCAATACACCGGGAATTTTTTGCTTTTAATAATTGTCAATACTCTCTTCTAATCATAGATGGCAGCACATCTAAAAACAAAAGTAAGGTTAATTTTGCTGTTTTTAAATATCTACACGAATATTATAGTTTAAAAATTTTGATATACTGCGTGGTAAAATTTTTGTTTTAGCAGAAACTTCAAAAGAATTCATCATCATTAAATAAATGTTTCATTTCCAAGTGATTCACACAGCTTTAACTGGTTACGATGAAGTTCGAGGATTCTCTTTCCGTAATCATCTGCTCAAATTCTTGAATGCGTTTTTTTAAGTTAACCATGTAATATTTTGTATGTACTGTTTAAATGTTTAATTCTCTTTTTCTATTTGACCTGGCCCTGTTCTATATCAAAATTATTACGATCAAAAAGAATGAATAAAGAAAGCATAGTATTATTAAATAGAAAACCTTGTTCTTCTAAATTTCATTAATTTATTTTCATAATCATAATAATAATAATGTTAAGGAAAAAAAGTGTCAGCCCAACTTTCCCGAGGGATATTTAAGGAAGCTAAAAAATGTGAATATCTTTTGACTTTAAATTAATTTGTCTGTCTTAGGGATTAGGGAAAGTGTTTCTTCTTCGATTGAAATATTTTTCAGTTTTCAATTCGCTCTATTGAAGATGAAATGAATTGAAACATTAGAACTCGCCCAAACAGATCTAGCGAACTGCATTATTTGGATACCTATTTAAAAAAATTAAATTAAAGTTTAAAAAACTATATATAGACGATTTCCTGCCCATCTGAACTTGAACATGTGTCTACACCACTGCAGCCTATTCCGGTTTTTCTTCCCACTAGTCCTACAACTAACTTTGTACCATTTAGGAAACGGAACTGCCCTCTAGCGAGTCCGCCCTAGTTTCGTGGAATAAATTAAGAAACAAGCGACTCAAATAAATGTACAACCTGTTACAGAACCATTTTATCCCTCAGATATCGTATAACTTTACATAATATATTATCGGGGGGAGGGGGATATATAATTTATGACTAAAAGTTTTTAACGATATCGCATGTTAACATGAGAATTTTGCTTTCGGTAAATAAAAACTTAATTTTAGAAAATTAACGTTGTTAGGATGGAAATGGTACCTATAATTGACCCTGTGGTGTAATCTGATGATGAGAATGCGGTATTGTTATTTTTGGTTTCCTCCATAGATAACGGAAATGGCTGCAATTATTTCCAGATTATTTATTACTGCGGTAGAATAAATTTTAGATTATTTGATTCAAAAACGAAAACGTTTATTTTTCTGCCAATTGAAATGATAGAAATTCTGAATTTTAAATTTATTGAATAACGGAATTTTTTAGAATATTTGTAGCAAGTATTTAACATATACTAGTAATAATAGTAATAATAATAACTTTATTCAATCATAAATGAACAATATATAAAAGTACAAGTGAATAAAATAGTAATTAAATAAAGATTACCTCAGACTATAAGTCAGTGACTTGTTTCGTCAAAAAATGTATAAATAAAAATATAGAAAACGCAAACTGATTAATGATTAAAGATTAATAAATTTAACGAGAATATCCCTTTATTATTATTATCTTCTTTAATCGTATAATTCTAATATGTCCGTTCGTTTCTTGTGTAGTAGGTGTTTTTTTAATTCTTTTTTAAATGTTTTTGTGTTACTTATTGTTTTTATGTTTTCTGGAATCATATTGTAAATTTCAGAAGAAAAATAGCTGTAAGATCTTTGTAAAACCTGTTTCAGCATTAAGGGAACAACAAATGACTTTTTTTGACGTGTGTCATACTGATGACTTGGAAAAATGACGGTATTTTTGTTAATGTGATATTTAACACTGGTACATAAGAACTACATTTGTCTTATATCCAGTCAGATGGATATCTACTTTTTTTTATTGTAAGTAAGTTTTAGAAAACGTCTTTGCATAACTTCTAGCGAATGAATATGTGTTTTTAAAGTACCTCCCCATGCTACTTTTTCATAACGAATATGGCTTTCTACAAGAGAATAATATACTGTTTTTAAGTGGGATATACTTAAGATTTGTTTTAGTTTTTTAAACCTATATAAAATAGTTCTGAGTTTATTGACAATAAATAGTATGTGTTTATCCCATTTAAAGTTTGAGTCAATAATTATACCTAAGTATTTTATTCTCTTTTCAGGATAGATGTTAAAAGTAACATTAGTTATGATAGTTAGTTGATCAAAGGGGGGCATTCCGGAAGTGTTATAACAAAGGGACAAATATTGTGTTTTGTCTACGTTTACTGTTAATAACTTTTTATCCAGTCAACATTTTATTCTTGCAAAGTCAGTGTCTACTTTTGTTTTTAAGTTAATCCAATTATCATCTTTGTAGAAGATCTGCAAAGTCGATAATTCTTCTACTGTTACTCATTGAAAACAAGCCATCAATGTAAATATTAAATATGATAGGCCCTAGCACTGAACCTTGAGGCAGTCCATACTCTATCTCCTTGTAACAACTTAGAACATCATCCACCCTTACAGCCTGGTATCTTCCTGTTAGATAGCTTTTAAATAGTTTAAGAGTGTTGCCACGCATGTCTATATCTTCTAAGGCCTGCAGCAGTAGATGATGCCTGATAAATCCAAATTGATTTATCGAAAGAATATGAAGTTTATTGATATAGGAAGTGAGCTTTTTTTAAATTAATTTTTCAAAAACCTTGGATAAATGAGTCACTAGAGAGATTGGTCGGTAATTTGTAATTATAGTCCAGTAAATGAAGGACTGAAAAGATCGAAAGCTGGGAATAAGTCGGGCATGAGTTCCCACATAGTGCAATTTGTAGGTCATCGCAGGTGTTTTAACATGAGAAAATCCTTAACGCGTTGTGGTCAAGGGGAGGGGCTGAAAATGGGCCCCAAAACCTGGAAAATGGGTTTCCCGCTAATATCTGGCTAAATATGCCAATTAGAGAATTTTTGTTCAGACAAAAAATGGAGATCAGCTCATTCTCTACAAAAATGGCCCTTATCATTTTCTTCGAAAATTCAATAGTTTTCGAGATAATGGCACTCAAAAGTCCCCTCATTTCAGCTGCTGCTCTACCTTCAGGAATTCCGCTTTCTATGAATTAACGCGTAACCGGGCGGACGAATTGTTCTATATCTCGGGAACAAAATAAATATTTTTTGATGATTCAAAGTTCATCGGAATGGGAAAACCCGTAGGTACAATTCCATGTGACTTGAAGTCAGTTCGTATTTACCAAAAATATTTAAAAAAAGCGGTCAAAGTTTTTTTCAACAATATTTAGAGGCTGCTTCATTAATTTATTCATATTTTCTTTAAAAATAGGCATTTATTCTAATTTTGCCTTGATAATGGAACCTTAGGGGATCTTGAATGACCTCAGATATTTACTTTCATCTAATTATTAATCCTCAAGAAATAAAGAGCGGGGAACAAGAAATGGATAAACAAAAAAAGGCCGGTTTTGACTCGTGTGACCAATTTTCCTCATTTCTCGAAAATTATTAGACTCTATTAAAAATAAAAAAATATATTTGAAAAGTAGACCATCTAAGCTTTGAAATGATGTGCATTGGAAATCAATATAACGGATCATAAGATTATAATTCGCGCTTGTTCCGAAGATTCTCTGGAACTTCGAAATCGGCTAAAATATGCAAATAAACAAATCAATTGTATATTAGAACGCCAGAAAACTATTGCAAAAAAATTTCTGAGGTCATTCAAGACCCCCTAAGGTCCCATTATCAAGGCAAAATTAGAATAAATGACTATTTTTAAAGAAAATATGAATAAATTAATGAAGCTGCCTCTAAATATTGTTGAAAAAAACTTTGACCGCTTTTTTTAAATATTTTTGGTAAATACGAACTGACTTCCCATTCCGATGAACTTTGAATCATCGAAAAATATTAATTTTTTCCCGAGATATTGAACAATTCGTCCGCCCGGTTACGCGTTAATTCATAGAAAGCGGAATTCCTGAAGGTAGAGCAGCAGCTGAAATAAGGGAACTTTTGAGTGCCATTATCTCGAAAACTATTGAATTTTCGAAGAAAATGATAAGGGCCATTTTTGTAGAGAATGAGCTGATCTCCATTTTTCTCCTGGCGCCCATTTTCTTTTTAGTTAACACCTTATATCAACCCACACCCCACTTCACTGTGATTAGCCGGCATCCAAAGCGGATTACATAATCCCACGGAGGAAAATCGTTAAACGAGAATACCGCGTGGCAATAACCAACTTCTGAGTCAATGTTGAAATAACAGTTTAATTACCACTGACCAGTTATGAACCAAACTTACCGAATTTCGGCCGAATTAAAGTTAGAATTGAAAATCAATCTACAGGGTGTCCCGTAAACCTTGTACAATATTGGAACTGTTGATAGACCAGGTCATGACTGTTCAGATTATCAGAATTTCACATCAGTAAATCACCGTTTTCGAGATAATCGCTACCTCACCCATTGGCGGATCTGAGGGGGGGGCCAAGGGGGCCTAGGGCCTAGGGTTCTGAATAGTTGATATTGGTTCAACAACTAGTAGTCCAATAAACGAAGGTGCCAACCCGGGCATCAGGTCTGTCCGGCACCATTTTTTTTTAATTTGCAGGTATTCATGGGTACATTCACCCCCGAAAATCTCAGCTGTCTGAAATTTGTGGAAGGGAAAATGGCCCATTGGTCTCAAAAATGTGTTTTTTTTTCGCCTATTTTCGCCGATATTTCCGAAAATATGACACTTAGAGAATTTTCTTCTGGACGAAAATGAAGATGAGTTCATTACCTACAAAAATGATCATCAGCTCCAAAGCACGCTCTAAAGGAATGACACTCCCAAGCGGAATACAAATTTTTCAATAAATCACGTAAAAATTAATATTTTTCCATGATTCAAAGTTCAGTTGAAAGAAGGAATCTGTACCTATAATATCATGTTAGTTCTCCTTTTATCTATTTCTCTGAATTATTGAAAAACCGGGCCAAAGTTTGTTTTTGCTCGATATTTTGACCCTCCTATAAATTTATTCATAATTTTTTTATCAAGACTAATTTCACCGAATCCTTTTGGATAATGGGGCTTTGCAAGGTCTTAAATGTATTCAGAAAGATTCAATAAATTATTTTTGTGTATTTTCATAAACAACATGTTTTTTTATGGATTTCCGGAGTTTTCGAAAATGCTCGGGTCTATCGGGAATTAATAGATAATCATGGACCATATCGGTTTTCAACGTACATCATTAGAAAGCTCAGATTGTCTCTTTGTCGATGGCATTTTTCTTTTTTTTTATATTTTTTGGTTTTCCGGAAAATTGAGAAAATTCTCACCCCTCGACATTTTTTTTTGAGGATTATTTTCTTTTCGTGCTAAAATTTTTTGGGGTTAGGAATTGTACTAAATAAAAGATCACATTCTGACCTTTTCATCAATATATAAGATATCGCGTATTTTATTAAGTGCACGAGAAAAAACTTTCTCAAATTGTCTGAACAAAAATTCTCTAATTGGCATATTTAGCCAGATATTAGCGGGAAACCCATTTTCCAGGTTTTGGGGCCCATTTTCAGCCCCTCCCCTTGACCACAACGCGTTAAGGATTTTCTCATGTTAAAACACCTGCGATGACTTACAAAATGTGGGAACTCATGGCAGACTTATTCCCAGGTGTGACCCTTCAGTTACTGGACTATTAGTAGTTGGTCACCTTTTTTGAAGAGTGGTGATAAGATACAACAAAGAAAATACATTAAAATAATAAACTTCAACTACATCTGCCAACTAGAGCAGAAAACAAAACGATTCTTTTCCTCAGTTACTATAAGCGAAAAGGGAAGTTTAAGCTGGCAAGTGCACATAGTGGCATGTACAGGAAATCATGGAAAGTCATGGGATTTAATGGAATGCGTCGGTGTCTTTTAGAAATTCGCGTGACGAAAGTCCGTTCGTTCAAAAAACAAAGTGCATGGTCAGCAGTGTCGACCTACAAACTCCTATCCGTGTAATTAATTAATGACAGGGGGTGTTTTGAATATTTAACAGCGAAGGTTAAGGAAATGCAATCGCTGTATGTGGCAAACGACTTCGAACAATGACAATAATTGCTGAAATTCTGATCAATTATTGAACGATCGGATTGTTTTTACAAATAGTTAACGCCATCTTCAGGAAAAAAACATTTTTTGTACTCTAATAAATCGATAAATCGATAGGTGATTAATTAAAGCTTATGCGGCTCGTGCTGCTATTATTAATAACCCAACATTGTTGTCTTATCCATTGTATTTGCTAACACAAGATAATTAAGAGTGAAGCCTTGTTGATGTTATGACTACACCGCGTACTGATACTTTATCAACGACTAAATCATCTTGTGATTTATTTGTGTTGTTGGAACTTTCCTTTAATTTCATTTCCTACCAACGCTTAAACAATTTATTGGTTTTCACTTAATAAGTAGCTAAATAATTGGTAGTTACTTTAAATACTCTTATTATTATTATTATGGATCGTATTCTTGAATTGAAAATAGCTCTCAATTCCATAAGAATTGTTTAATAAACCCCGAGTTGTAGCTTTTGACGTAAAAAAAAATTGCCTCGAGTTACCTTAACGAAACTATTTTTAGAAACAAACTTTTGAAACGCTCAATCTCTCCCGCGTTGATTTATCCAAACTTTCCACGCTTCGTTAGAGGAAACGGCAGAAAATAGAGAAGCAAAAAAATAAAGTACAGAACCAAAAACTCTGCTTCAGTAAGCTCACTTAATATTAGTTGCCACGACTCGTTGAAAATAACAAAGAGGGAAAAAATCTTACTATACGTATCACGTCCATTTTAAAAATTTAGATTTTCTAAGTGCTCAAGAACGTGTTTTTCTCTTCTATTTGTTATGTTGCTACTATTTTGGAGGAAAATATATATATATATTTTTTTTTTACTTTTTTTATTTTTTTTATTTTTAATTGAACAGCAATCAGAAAAATACAATTCTTTTTGTTGGCACAGAGACAATACGTAAAGAGCTCCTTGGATTGACATGATGAGGTTTCTCCATTGAGAAAACCTCTTGCACCTTACTTCAGGTCAGCTGGCCATTTCCTTTTCAATCTTCTTTGAGGGTATTCTTGTAGGAGTAGTTGAAGGAGTGTGTTTTCATGTGACTCTAGTCTATGGTGGTGTTTGTTGCTTCTTTCTTTAATTATGTCTTTAACTGTTAGTACCCGTAGGTCTTGGTGAATCATCTGATTGGTCACGTACCATGGGGCATCGGTGATAGCGCGAAGAGTTTTTGATTGTGCGCGTTGAATGAGGTCAATGTTGGAACTGCTAGCACATCCCCATAATTCAATGCCATATGTCCAAATGGGTATGATTATGGCTTTATATATAAGAATTTTATTTTCTAGTGACATTTTGGATCTTCTACCAAGTAACCAATTGAGTTCTCTTGTTTTTATGTCGATCTGTTTTCGCTTTTTTCTGTTCTCTCCAAATCAGCTTGCTGTCAAGATAGATACTTTACACAGGAGGTTGTTGGAATTTCAATGTTATTGATGTATACAGGGGGACACTGTTCTTTTCTTGTACTGAATGTAATGTGTTGGGATTTCGTCTCATTAATGTTAACTTTCCATTTTGTGAGCCACTCTTCCAAGTAAAATAGATGTTCCTGGAGATTTGAGGATGCTACTAAAGGATTTTCATGGATTGCCAAAAGAGCCGTGTCATCCGCAAAAGTTCCTGTTGTTGTGTAATCAGTTGTTGGGAGATCAGAAGTATAAATTAGAAACAGAACAGGTCCCAAGACGCTACCCTGCGGGACTCCAGATTTAATTGGGTAAAATTCAGAAATTTTTCCGTTCACTCTTGTTCGAAAACATCTGTCCATTAGATACGATTTTATTAGAGTGAAGTATGAAGAAGGTAAACACTTTTTGATTTTATAAAGTAGTCCATCATGCCAGACCTTGTCGAAGGCCTGGCTTACATCCAGGAAGACTGCTGAACAGTATTTTTTTGCATCTATAGCCTCATTGATTGTATGCACTATGCGATGACACTGCTGAATAGTGGAGTGTTTAGCTCTAAAACCAAATTGGTGTTCTGGTATTATTTGCAGAAGATCATTTGTACGGCGTAGCAGTAGTTTTTCAAGTAATTTCGAAATTGTCGACAACAGTAGTTAGTAATTGGTTTTCCTGGTTTTGTTGGGTTTATCAGATCAATGCCAGGAGCTTTCTTGTTATTTAAAAATGAGTTGTTTTGTTTAATTTCACTAGGAGTCACTGTTTTTATGTTTGTTGTTGGTATATCGGAGTAGTTGCTGTTTAGATAGTCCGAAATGTGTAGGTCAGGAATGTCATTAATTGGAGTAAAAACTTTGGCTAAGTGTGAAGCAAACAGATCTGCTTTTTCTTGGTTACTTTTAGCCCAAGTTCCAATGCTTGGTGATTCTAAGCGTATTGGTGAATTTGCTATTATCGAGTTATCATATCGATTAAGACTAGAGATGTAATCTGATAAGCTTGCATCTCTCATTTGCTTTAATTTTAATTTGAGTTTATTGCTCAGTTGGTTATATAACCTTTTATCGTCGGGGGCCTGTGTTCGTTGCAATTTTTTCCTGGTTTTTCTTTTTTTCGCAATAAGTTGTTTTATTTCCATTGTTTATTTTTTGTTTTTGGATTTCTAATTCAGGTGTTGCTTTTTTCGCAGCCTGTTGCAAAGTTTCTATAAATGTTTTTGTTGCATCTTCTATTTCTTTAGGACTTATATTTAAATTTATTTGGTAATCAGTTTCTCTTCTAAATACGTCCCAGTTTGTTTTGAAATTACACAGTCTTTGTGGTTTTTTTACGTTAATTACTGCAGTAATAATTGTGGCTATTATCGGCGTGTGGTCTGAGGATAAATCATAGTTAGGGGTTATATCCATATATGATGAGGAGATGCCATTTGTTACATAAAAATCAAGAAGGTCTGGCAATTCGTTAGGATCACTTGGCCAATAAGTCGGAGTACCCGTGGAGAGAAATAAATAGTTTTTTTCGTGTAAGATTTTTGACAGTTCCCTTCCTTTAGGAGTAGTTAATCTGGAACCCCACTATATTTTGGGATATTTCTGCTACCAGAATCTACAAAAAAATCAAATAAAATAAAAATTTGGTACGCACAGATAATTAATAAAATAATTGGCTATGTCAAAAATCTTTAAAAATTAATTCGTGAGGTGTTTTGTAGTGAAACAGTGATTTGTTCCATGTTCCCCAAATTAAAGAAAAATTCCTCATTGATAATAATAATAATAATAATAATAATAATAAATCTTTATTAATCCTTTTGAATCATTTTACAATGATATAGGATAGTTCAATACAATACAGTTTAAAAAACAGAACAAATAGACACAGTGTTTAATTTAACATAAAATTCCTAATGTCATAATAACATTTTTGAACTAAATTTAAAGCTGTTAATGGATCGTATGTTTTTAATTTTTAATAACAGCTTGTTATATAATTGTATTCCTGCATATTCAGGACTGCGCTCATACAGGGTCGACATATGCTTTGGCAACATATTTCCATTTCTGGTAGGGTAGTTATGGGTATCATTTACTTGTGCAAAACAGGAATTATTTTTCTTTGTGTATATGACAAATTTGTAAATATAAATTGATGGTAGTGCAAGTATGTTATTATTGACAAAATGATGCCTACATGTTTCTGATTCTGATTATGTTTATGTTTGTGTTTAATGATTATGATTATGATTATGATAGCCTAAATTAAAAATAAGCCTAATTGCTCTTTTCTGGGCTACAAAGAGTCTATTTGCATAAGGAGAATTGCCCCACAGAGTTATGTTATAGGATATATGTGCATATATAATTGCATAATATACCTGTAGCAATTGATTAGTTATAAATGTTGGTTTTAACTGAATTATAGCATAACATGCGATGTTTACTTTTTTACATTAGTAATTAATATTTGATTCCCAGCTTAAATTACTATCTAACACTACTCCAAGGAATTTAGTTGATTCTGATAATGCAATATTAGTGGAATTAATTTTAATTGTTACAGCCATATTTATTTTATTCCTTAAAAAAATCGAAGAGCAACTGTTTCGTTAGAATTTAAGATTAATGCACCATTTAGTAAAATTAGTTGTTAATGAATTAAGTTTGCTTTCTAAGACATTAAGAGATTCTGCATGACAAGGCAAAGTTGTATCATCAGCATACAAAACAATTTTATCCGCAGATATATGTCTGGGGAGATCATTAATATAAAGCAGAAATATTAACGGTCCTAGAACAGAGCCCTGTGGTACTCCACAGGCATATCTGTCTTGCTTCCAAATAAGAAACTAATCATTTTAAAAACAACCCTCTGAATCCCAAAGCATATAGTTTCTTTTGTACTATGTCTAAATCTATTATATTGAAGGCTTTGGATAAGTCAAAAAAGAGTGCACCAACAAACTGTCCATCGTCCAACTGACGGTGTATATAATTGAAAAAGTTTGTACCTGTACTCTCCGTCTGTGGTATAATTATTAAAATTAGTACTTTGGAAATGATTTTGAACTGCATTACTGGCACATGATGAAAAATGATTTACGAACTCAAAACTGGCATCTGTATGCTTTACCTTCGTGAAATTTTCATTAAAATCAAATATGGACGAACAAAACACAAACGGAACAAACACATACATCCATGCACTTCTTAACAATCAAGCATGCCGTGGGATTAATTAGTTCGCATCATATCCCTTTGGTGCGATGTCTGTTTATGCATGAAAATTTGTTTTCAATAGTAAAGCTACATGTTTGTGTAGAGATAAATTACCAGGTAGTAGTGTAGGTACAATTTTGAGTGTTAAAGCCTGGAGCTAAGCGAGAAGTAATTTCGAGGAAACACCTGTGATATTTTAATTATTTTAGGCCGATACACAATATTCCTTTACTAAAATTCCTTGGAGTGTGGAAAGTGGTAGAGGGAAAGTAAAAGTTTTCAGTCCTATTTTTATCTTCAATGATTTGAAATTAAATAATAAATAAGGATAAGCCAAATATTGATAAACAAAATAAAGATATACATATATACATACAGTATGTCCCAAAAAGTCAGAGCCATGACACCCACTTATTGGATCATTGTTGATAAATTGATAAAGAAGGTTATCAATAAATTATCTAACAATTTCTGAAGTGTTTATTATCTTTTTTATCTGGGAATATCAATAATCTACAATTGTTCATAATTTTTTGCTACTTATTCACAATTTCAATAAACATTTTGCCATTCACTACAGTTTGTACATATTTTTCTCTCTGTTTTAAAAATTTTGTACCTGATTATGGATCAACAAGTCATGTAGAGCTTTTTATACAGATTATTTTTTTCATCTGTCGAAACAGTCAGATTTTGTGGTTTCAGCCAATAACAGCTCAGGATCCTAACCAATCATTGTGTTTTATACTGATAAAACCGCTTCTTCGTATTTGTTTTTTGATTAAACTGTGTTTACCTATTTGAGATGTCAAATATAAACATTTATCAATTATTATTATACTAAAATGTATTGCAAATCTATGTTAATAGCCAAATTTCAAAATGTATTTGTAAACTAACCTGTTTTTATTAGTTTATTTCAAAACGCCTTTAACATTTTTACATACCTCACTTTAACACTAAACTTAAAATTAATTAAATTAAGAAAGACTTCATTTCATTCTTCTTCTTCGCTTTTATTTAAGGCGCCGTTTCGCGGGGTAGCCAGTCAAAAAATCGCCTTGGTGGCCCTGTACGTAAAACTATAACAGCTCAGGTTTCAATTTAAATTGGTAAAGATAATTTTCAATATTTGTGTGTAAAGTGTCTTTTGCATAAATGACTATGTTCTCTGTTTTTAATACAAAATGATTCAAAAAATAATCCTTTCAAATACGACTCGTCCTCTGAAATTTTATAGATTAAATTTTTGATCTTCATACTCAAACGCCTTTATTTTAGGCAAAATCACTCAAACAAACTGATTTGAGATAAAATCAGTTTGTTTTCGTGGTTTTTCCAAATAAAGCCGTTTTCGTGAAAACCAAAAATTTAATCGATAAAATTTGGAGGACTCGTGGTATTACCTTTGATAAAACCGCTTCGTCGTTTTTGTTTTTTGATTAAACTGTGTTTACCTTTTTTGAAATGTCACATGTAAACATTTATCAATTATTATTATACTAAAATGTATTGCAAATCTATGTTAATAGCCAAATTTCAAAATATATTTGTAAACTAACCTGTTTTTATTCGTTTATTGTCAATACAACACAGCTCCATCCATAAATTCGTTTAAAACTGACATAATGTCAAAACGTCTAAACGTTACACTTAATAAATAATCTTAAATGCCTACTACTAGATAGGCAACTTATATTACGTTTGTAATATTTGGCGTTTAAATGTAAAAGAAAATATCGAACTTTTGAGTGTAAAGTGTCTTTCTCTGTTTTTAACACAAAATGATTCAAAAAATAATCTTTCAAAATACCACTCGTCTTGTCAAATTTTATAGATCAAATTTTCGGTTTCCATACTCAAACGCCTTTATTTCAGGCGAAACCACTCAAACAAACTGATTTGAGATAAAATCACTCGTCCTGCGGACTCGTGATTTTATCAATCAGTTTGTTTTCGTGGTTTTTCCAAATAAAGCCGTTTTCGTGAAAACCAAAAATTTAATCGATAAAATTTTGAGGACTCGTGGTATTACCTTTGAATAATTTTTTTGTGAAATGTAAGATACACTTTATCTCTATTTGTATACAACTTTTTGGGACACGCTGTATATTCAATAAGAATTAAGATCTGATGACAAAACATTATTTACGGTGGTTGGCAATACTTTTATCTGCAACTATGAAATACAAATTAGGGCTCCATTTATATGAAGCGGTGGCGTTAAAATTACCTATAGACTTTTTTTATATTATACAACGTGCCGCTTTTTGTAGGTTTTATCTTTAAAAATTATTACTTCTGCATTAAATGCACCTTTTTAATTTTTAACTTCTCGATTCCGGCCTATAGGGAGAAACAGGGAAACTGTATACCTAGTAATTATTTGGCTGGTATGAAATTGCTTATTTGTAAAGGTAGCAGCCTGTGTGCGAATATGCTGTGCCTTCGGGGTGAAATCTGTCTGTCAACTTCGTTTATTTAGTGTCACTCTACAGTCTACACTATTTCGGTAATTTATAATTTTAATTCTACACTGCTTTTCCTCATTTACTTGAGTACTTTGCTATTTTCTTTAGTAGACAAAAGCATAATGAAAATTGTTTACTTTTTATGAATTATAAACAGATTACAATAGTTTGTACTTCTCTCTCTAAAACTATAATGATAAAATTTGAATTTTTGAAGAACGGTGATATAAATCTTCTCAAAACTGATTTGCTTAGCGTAAATAATAACACAACAAAAGACCGTGTCTATCGAATTTGAAATTTTTCCTAACAATATTATTGAAAATAGAGAAATTTCATATCGGTTTGATTTAATCTAATTCATAGCATCTGAAAGGGAAGAGGCAAAATTCAAAGTTTACAACAGAGTAACTTTTAAAAAACGAGTAAGGAATTTAATTTATCAGATTCGACATTCTAAGACCGGTTTCTGCCTTTCGGCTTCGTCACTTAGGCTTTTCGAATCCAATAAATAAAATTCCAAACTCGTACAAGTCAATAGCTATATCCGCTATAAGATAAATTTTTTAGATGTGCTGCCATCTATGATTAGAAGAGAGTATTGACAATTTTTAAAGCAAATAATTCCCGATGTATTGGGGTTGCATACACAATTTGCATTGAAAGGGATACGAAAGAAGAGAGTGACATTTTGACTAGAATCAGTCAAATAAAAGCTTTGCAACACATAATGCAAATTGTGTATGCAACCCCAATACATCGGGAATTATTTGCTTTAAAAATTGTCAATACTCTCTTCTAATCATAGATGGCAGCACATCTAAAAATTTTATCTTATAGCGGATATAGCTATTGACTTGTACGAGTTTGGAATTTTATTTATTGGATTCGAAAAGCCTAACTGACGAAGCGGAAAGGCAGAAACCGGTCTTAGGATGTCGAATCTGATAAATTAAATTCCTTATTCGTTTTCTAACTTTGTATTAATCTCTGAAGGGGATACGAAAGAAGAGAGTGTCATTTTGACTAGAATCAGTCAAATAAAAGCTTTGCAACACACAATGCAAATTGTGTATGCAATCCCAATACACCGGGAATTTTTTGCTTTTAGTAATTGTCAATACTCTCTTCTAATCATAGATGGCAGCACATCTAAGAGTAACTTTTAACTAAGGAATTTAAAATTTATGAGGTAGACAAAAAGGTAAAAATGTATCTGGAGAGAAGTTGTTGAAATTGAAGTATTATATACACTTTTTTGCTGGTATTCTTTGGAAGAGTCTCTTGTTTCCCATAAAACCTTATTTTACTCATTAAGTAGTTGTAGAATGCCTTTTGCTATTTCAATATGTTCAATTTCGTTATTTCCATTGAAGTGTTTATATAATTATTTTGACTTTTTCAATTTTCAATAATGGTACATATCTATTGTTTCAAATATATGCACATCGACTGCATTTCAATTGTCAGTGGCACAAGCCATCTTCAATATCTTTTTCTTCATTTATTGCTTCCTTTCTGGTTCATATAACATTCTCATCCATATCCATATACAGGGTGTCCCACGACGTACCGTACACAGTCCAACCATAAGTACTATGGACCTAGGCCATTTCATATCTGATATGAAAAAATGCCTGGTTGCGTTTTTGACGGATATACAGGGCGATATTTGAAAATATGTGAATTATTCTACGTTAAGTAAAAATCTCAGACCAATCAAATTTGGAACACTGAGTGTGCTCCCTGAGCTTAATAGGTTTTAAAAAAAATTTAATTTCAGGTCCGGACTTAGTTTTTTTTAGATTTTTATTGGTTTTTTAACAACACCCTGTAAGCCAGATCAGACAATTTTTATTTTCCTCATTTTAAAGCTTAAGGATGATACTAAGCAACAGTTAAAAAAAATTGAACGCGCAACTTTTTGTTTTCTGCAGAAAAAAATAAAACTTTGAAAAATAGTACAATTTTAATGGATTCACATTCTTCTTATGACTGATGCGGCACTAAATTGATAGCACATCATCATTTTTCAACAAAAATCATAAGGACCGTTTATTTTACTAGATATAAAGTATTATTCAATCAATTGTTGAAATTCCAGGTCCGTATTTATTTTTTGCAGTCTCTGTACCAGTTGGGGGTGATATGGATGTAGGAGATCTTTCTTTAACGTCCTGTGGACTTAGAAATATTCAAAATACTGGATATTAGCGGGGTAGTTAGCTTCTCATTTTGATTTACCATTTCCAAAATACCCTCTTTTTGGTCTTCTGTCAGTCGCTCACCACGTTCTTGCAAAAACTGTCAAAATGGACATCAAATCGAATTCAAAGCCTACTTGCATTTGCACAATAATCAAAAGTAATAGTTTTTTCTTTGACATTACAGAAAGAAAATTTGTACGGGGTGTTGTTTTTACAGGATCAATAAAAACTTAAAAAAAAATAAATACGGCCCTGGAATTTCAACGGTTGATTGAATAATACTTTATGTCGAGTAAAATGAACTGTCCTTATGATTTTTATTGAAAAATGATGATGTGCTATCAATGTAGTGCCGCATCAGTCATAAGAAGAATGTGAATCCATTAAAATTATACTATTTTTCAAAGTTTTATTTTTTTCTGCAGAAAACAAAAAGTTGCGCGTTCAGTTTTTTTTAACTGTTGCTTAGTATCATCCTTAAGCTTTAAAGTGAGAAAAATAAAAATTGTCTGATCTGGCTTACAGGGTGTTGTTTTCAAAAAACCAATAAAAATCTAAAAAAAACTAAGTCCGGACCTGAAATTAAAATTTTTTTAAAACCTGTTTTATTGAGCTCAGGGAGCACACTCAGTGTTCCAAATTTGATTGGTCTGAGATTTTTACTTTTAGATATACTTAACGTAGAATAATTCACATATTTTCAAATATCGCCCTGTATATCCGTCAAAAACGCAACAAGGCATTTTTTCATACCAGATATGAAATGGCCTAGGTCCATAGTACTTATGGTTGGACTGTGTACGGTACGTCGTGGGACACCCTGTATATTGTTACGATATTTACTATCGTAACTTTAACCACTTAATCCAATTCAAGGATTTAAATTAAATGTTTGTGAATTTTGAAATTCTTTCTGACCTCAGGGATTATTTAATTCAAAAGTTTTTTTAGAGCTCTCTTTTAATTTATGCTACTGATTTTTTTCTGTATTTTTTTAATAAAATAAAATGGTTCAACAATTAGATAATTTTATTTAATAAAGAATATAGACGAAAAACATAAACCATGATCATACTAAATTTAATTATGGGAATTTCTTACACGCATACACATTCACTCTATGATCTCCTATTACTATAAAACATAACAAAAATTGAAAAATTAGAATTTGGCGAAATGTTTTCTAAAATTAAGGTTGGCTAACCTGTCTGTCTTAAAACACAAACACGTGATTCACTTTGGTATCATTATAAGCAAGCAATTAGTAAAAATGGAAAGTGTATACCTCAACTATTTGTTCTTGAACTTCTTTCAAAATCGTACAACCAGTGATGTATTTTGGCAAGACTTCTAATAATGTGATTCCTCCAACTTTGTGGATTCTTCAAAGGATATTTTCTTGGTTTGAGTGAATTATTCTGGAACCAATTCTCAGGATATACAGAATGTGAAATCACTATCTTCCAGGCAAGTTTTTGCTTAAATATTATTTTAGATACTTCTCTTACTAAACACTAAACATAGTCGCAGTTACCATTAGACTTCAGAATACAAAGTTTTTTTTTATTTCACTAATTTCTTCTTTTGAAATTTCGATTAATAATTTTAATATAATTTTCTTTCTCCTTTTTCTACCATTTTCCAATTAACTACTTTCTTTTAAACTTTTAAATTAAAATATTTTCTTAAATTTTTCTCTACTCAAAAACTTCCACCATCTCAAAAAAACTAACTATTTTTTTTCATTCCAAAATCTTAAATTTTTTCTACTCAACTCTCTTCTACCATTTTTTTTCTTCTAATTTGTTTCGTCTCACTTTTGATATTATTAATTTCTTCATCATGCTCCACAAATTTCTTGGTTATTTCTTGTTTCAATTCTTCAAATCTTGCTTGATTTTCTTGTTTCATTTCCACTAATGTTGCTTTATTTTCTTGTTTCATTTCTTCAAATCTCCTTTGATTTTTGTGATCAGATTCTTCCGATGTCCTATTCATCTTAATCATCATCTCCATTAACTCCTTAAACTGATCTTCTATACCTGTTCCTTTTTCTCTTCTATACTCCCGTTCTTCCTCTGCTTCATCTCTCTCACTATCCATCAGCGTCTGTTCCTGTTCATATCCTATTGCATCCTCCTCTGCCACTTGTCTTTCTTGTTCCAAATATTCTATATGAAAATCTCCTGCTCCATGTCTTCTTTCTTCATCTACCTCTGATCCCAGACTTTCCATGAGTCTTTCTTCTTGCTCCATGCCTACTTGTTTTCCATCTCGAAGAGTCATTCTTCTTTCCATTTTTATGTTATTTTATTTTACTAGTTATATAAATAATAAGTTCAATAATTTATTTAAATTTATAATGTTTTATTTATTTTATTTAATCAAAATTTATATGGAACCCTAATTTTTAGAGCCCCACGTTGGGCGCCATTTGTTACGATAGTAAATATCGTAACAATATATTTGAATCGCAAAAGGAGCAAGGCATGTTTGAATTCTGCATCCTTCTCGTCCTTTTTCTCTGCCTGATGAGAATATCCTTTCAGCAACATTTCCACAATTTGTCTAACTGTCTTCCTTAAAAGTTGAATTGGCCTGGTTTAGACCTGGTTGATTGACCAATTTGACAAAATTAACTGTAAAAATGTGGAAGAAAAAGATGGAGCTGTGGTCTCAATCATCCTGTTAACTTAAATTTGACGTTCTATGTAAACAATCCATCTTCAGAGCTTAGTTTTTGTTTCTATTTTGCAGGAATTTGCCAATATCGATATCGGTGGAACCTGACATCTGTCTATTAAAGGAAGAAGTATAATTGTTGAGTGAGTATTTTACCTTTTAATTCCGGAACTGTATAATAGACGAAAGAGTTTTAAATAAAAATGCTACAAGTATCTACCCCATGGTTATGCTATCAAATCTAAAACTATCTTTTTATTTATTTTAACAAATCCTATTATATATGTTTTACCATTAGACTAATACAACTGAAACCCAATTACTAAAAGTCAGGAAACGCAATAAAAGCAAAACTTCATTATTGAATAAATCTAGTTTTAGAAACTCAACTTCGCAATTTTCTCACCCTAGTTTTGCACAAACGAGATTTCGCTTTGGAATCCTTTAAGATTTTCAGTTCCATGTTCTTCTCATAAAATTTTAAAGTAAGAGCGTAAGTTGACGTTGACAAAAAAAACTACAGCTAAGATAACACACCGAAAATCTTCTAAATCATTTGAAAACACAATTGAATTCAAATACAACCATTTTGATCATCAACTATTATATTGAATCTACTAAAATCGAATACATTATCCACCAAGTTCGGTCGTTGACAGAAAAAAAGAGTAAATGAAAGGACTTTTAGTAAATTATTTGGACGATTAAATGACTGCCAATGAACGAATTAATCCTCCGATTATCTGTGAAAATTTCCAGCTGGTATTGATTTTTTATTTCTTAACTTGTTATTCTCATGAATATTTAAGCGAGACTGAACCAACAATAAAAGCACTTATAGATTTTCTCGATACTTTTGACGATATCGCGTCTTGAATTTTCTGTTATTTTCTTTGAGTTTTTTATTTTAAATTTAAATCGCTTTTTGGTGTTTTTAGATGACTATCCCTATCCAACCATTTTTACTGCTAAACTAAGAAATTTACTTTATGTTGTTTGAAATATAAATATTCCCGAAAATAATGGAAAGAGACAATATTTATATTATAATAATATAGCATTATTTTTATTCGGAAATAATATTTAACTAATATTTTATTACTTTATTTATTCTCAGTTATAATTTACATATTATCAGTATCCCATGTCAACATTGAAAAGGTCAACCACTGTACACTGTATAATTCTGGTTTGCCATCGAAATTTATATTTTTCTTAGAAGTGTACACAAATGTACCAGAGTGTCTCTTAATCCTGAACTGAACGATAATTCCATTTAGGTCAGTTTTAAAAATAAAATGTTTGTTTATTTGATTCACTGTATAATCACCGTATGTATATTCAGTAACGTAAATAACGTTGTACTTACCTACCTGTCATTTCTGTATTTTTCTTTTGTATTGTATATATTACTTTTACATTTGTTTTCAGAACCTATGATTCTCTGTAAATTTTGGTTCATCCCAATAATGGATAGTTTAACGGAGATTGTCGAACAATAACGTTCGTGTTGTATTGAAAATTGTTTTATATGTATATCTAGATGGAACAATTGAATATTTATATGCTACATTGTTTTTCCAATAAGGTAACACGCAACAGAATACAAAAATATCTAGAGGGCATTGATGTATTTTGAGCTATTTGAGAATTGTTTAACAATCAAACTATAAAAATTCCAATAAGATACCGAAACAACATAAGCAAATTTAATTTTATTGTAATTTCTACTATTTGTTTACTTGAAAATATAAATGTGTACAGTTTTATCTGTTTGTTTACATAGATTTAATTGGGAAAGCGAATCTGTAATCTAGTAATTAAGTTTAATGATTCAATTGCGAATCTCATCAGGATTTATTGTGCGGTTGCACTAATTTTTCTTTAAAACGGTCATTAAAATCATTAATGATCACCGAGAAACCGAATTATCCTCAGATTTAATGGAAGCTGTGAGTGTCTACCAGATTTTCGGTATTTACTTAAAATTATTTAACGACAATAAAAAAGTAATTTTCCTTCTTTTTGATTAAATCAATTAATTTGTCGGAGAATTTACGAGATACTTTGAGTTGAACAATGGAGTAGCCTTGCTTGGTTCGCGACTAAGATTTTACTGATTAAAAATTATTAAACTGTTCAGGAACCGCGTTCCTTCTTGTTAAGCCACGCCCACCATGGTATACGTGAGAGTATTTGCGTACGTTATACTGAACCGGAAGTGATCAAGATTGGCGATTGGCGATTATCTCACTCGCTCTCGCATTCAGTGAAAAGAATTTCGAGTTTATATTCTATAGTTACTTAGTACATTATTGACAGTACTTGGCGCAGTTGCCGATTTGTTTAAAATGAATGAATTGAATTTTATGTTTAATTTTGTAATTAGAAATTAAACGCGTCTTGTTAATCGTATATATTTTATACCCACCACTTCTCAGCATCTTCCATCCATTAAAACTTACAAAACAAACATATAAAGACTTTCGATTCTGTTATTGCATCTTTCAAACTACCGAGTTGAGACAGTAGGAACCCAATATATATGTTCCAGACGATGTATCAACTCCAGTTGATTGAACTCGACAACCTCTTTGTTTAGATGCACTTCCAAGTTATATTTACTGACACGAAAATAGACTCCCCTACCTGCTACTTCGACGGAGCGGAATTTTTGTAAAGTTTCAATAGTTTGGAACAAACAAAAAGAAGTTTAAAGAGGTAGAAAGGGAGCAAATATTTAGGAGAAGTAAAAAATGCAAGTGTGTATCGAAAAAAGTTTATGTTGGCTCTGAAGCAACAAAAGGTCTTGAGGAATATTTCAACACGAAGATCCCCTTGCATTTTATTGACATTTTCAGTTTTTCCTGTATAAATAGAAAGATATTGTAAGTTGTGTAAGTAAGTCAAGTGAAGTACATAACATTTTAGAAAGAACTTAAAATTCCCAGCAATCGACAAAAAATATTACGCGTGTATTGGGCTGGTTTTATAGCGAGAGAGACATTAATAAAACATTTTATATCAGCGACCGGAATCCCCGGTAAGAAAACGCAATTTCCTGTATTTCATAAAGTCGTGAAAGGCTGCATTAGCTTTGCTTTGTGCACCATAAATAATCCTCTAATGGAGATCCTAAATATTGGTTAAGGAAAAATTCACTTTATAAACATCAAATATTAAAAATTTTATTTCTAATTTCCCACAAATGGATTTTTTTTATTAATTTATGATTTATTCACGACAATGTTCAATGTAACGTTAGAAAATAATACTGATTATTATTGATCGAATGTTACGATTCAAAATAAAATTTATTGAGTTTTTCAAGTCTGTACAATCTAAACTATATATAATACAGGACGATAATTTTCCATTGTTTCGTATTCTTAATTAATAATAATAACTTTATTCAGAATAAATAATTTCTCTCTCTTTCCACTGGATTAAAACCACTTAGTTGTTAAAAAAGTTTGTTATTGACGTTTCGGCTTTCCAGATCGAAAGCCGTTATCAAATTTACTAGAAACAGAACACTTGATAATCTTGCAAAAATATGACATCAACATAGTATACATAGAATAAGATTTTGAGATTGAAGATGTCAAAATCTGTTTCAATCATATTTTTGTGACGTTTCTGGGAACGAATTTTGAAAGAAACGTCACAAAAATATGATTGAAACAGATTTTGACATCTTCAATCTCAAAATCTTATTCTATGTATACTATGTTGATGTCATATTTTTGCAAGATTATCAAGTGTTCTGTTTCTAGTAAATTTGATAACGGCTTTCGATCTGGAAAGCCGAAACGTCAATAAAAAAACTTTTTTAACAACTAAGTGGTTTTAATCCAGTGGAAAGAGAGAGAAATTAAAATACAAACCACAATGAGCTTCCGAAATGAATTACAGAATAAATAAATAAAAAAAAACTCTAAATGTCTACAGGAATAAAGTAGTGCAAGCTTTCCCATATGAAAAGCTACATATTAATAATAAAAATAAAAATTTGCGAAAAACTATATAAAGATTTATAAAGATGTAGGAAAATGTGATAATATACTATATAAAGAAAATCAATTTTAAGAATTTTTAGAGATTTGAGAAAGATAAGATATAATAATGTAAAAAAACAGAAATAATATTAGAATAAAATACACGAGATCCAAGAAAATTCAATAAAATCCAATTAAATACTACAATATAAACATGTAATAAAATACAATATTCCTCAATGACATACAGTTAAATTTAATAAATTACAAAGAAATAAGAAAAAATTTGAATATCTAAACAGTCTATTTGTTTATTTTTAAGCTGTCTGTAGAAACTTTTTCAGGTACGATTTAAACGTTTTTTTGTTGGTAATAGACTTTATGTTTCCAGGGATGGTGTTATAAATTTTAGTGCCAATATATCTCCTCTGTGACAGTGATTTTTTTAGTAGTGGGTGTGTAAGAAGTTGGCGCCCTCTGGTCATATACTGATGACAGGGGTGCTTTACCTATACTGAAGTGATTGGTTATACAGATCTTCAGAAGGATATCTACGCGGTTTTGATATAACCTTTTTTGTAGGATATCGAGTGGATTGAAGCACGATCGCGCAGCGGCTCCCTATGCTTGTATCCCATATCTGAGATGGCTCTCTTCAAGTGCAAAATACAAAGTTTTTAAGAGGGGCCTTGCCACTGCCGACCTCGTTTTCAGTTGGCAATACTGAATATGCATAAAAATTTGACGATTTTTTGGAGAGTTAATCTCGAGAACGGAATTTTTGTTTGTGGAAATATTTATACCCGTTATAGCTTATACCTTGGAATAGGACATCTCCTTTTTTGAGTCAATTTTAAGGATTAATAAAAAAGATATCAGCCATTTAGTGGAGGTGTGTTTTTGACAGTTTTGACAATTTGTGATCACCAATTTTAACGTGAAAAGGAGATGTCCTAAATGAAGACTACAGAATTAATTTCCGAGAATACCGATTCGCAAAACTTTATAATTTTTGAGATTAACTCTCCAGAAAAAAAAAATTTATGTAAGTTGCCTATATCCCAGTAAGATTTTCTCTTTCCATAGTTCAGGCGTTTTCCGCCTGACACTTTGAGACAGTGGCGCTTTTTGGTTTTATTTTGAACGATGTATGCAACCAGTTTTACGAATACGAAGTTAGATGTTTATAACTGACATTTTAGGTTATGTTTGTTAATTTATTCGTGTGTTTTGCAATTTTTTTTAATGAGTAAATTAGTATTAACTAAAACCAGTTCTTCAATTTAAAGTATTTCAATTAATGCCGTATACCTCATGTAGGACATGTTTCACTTTAAACTTGGTGATCACAAATTGTCAAAAGCACACCTTCCACTAAATGATTAATATGTTTATTATTCTTTAAAATTTGTTGAAAAATGGAGATGTCCTATTCCAAGGTGTAAGCTATAACGGGTAAAAATATTTCCACGAACAAAAATTCCATTCTCGAGAGGCTGTTCAAAAAATCTTCAATTTTTATGCATATTCGAAGGAAGTGTGAAAGTGTGCAAAATTAGTGATTAGTAATATGGAGAATGTGCAATTCAACTATAACAGTTTTTTGTGATTTTTATTCGTGCATTCAAAATAGTGTCTGCATAGTTGGGAATCACAGACATTTGCAGAAATTAATATTTACAGTATGTCTCACATATTAACCGTCCATGGGACTCTTGATGTAGGTTTGTTACACATTTTATTTGCTATTATGTCTTTTGTCCATTGCTAAAAAGCAATGCAGTTTTTTCATAGTGTATTGTTTTGTTTTTGTTTTAGTGAATAACTGTAATTAGGTACTTTTAAATAAAGAAATAATTATTAATTGTTCAATTTATTTTCTTACAAAAATGATTTTATAATATTTAATGATTTACAATAAAGTTAACATTAAAGAAATGAGTTTACAATTAATACATGCAAGTATTAGAACTAAGAATCTGAAATAAATTTGTGATTAATAAATGCAAGTACTCGAACTGAAAATCTGAAATAAATTTATGATTAATAAATGCAAGTACTAGAAATAAGAATCTGAAATAAATATATGATTAATAAATGCAAGTACTCGGTACTAGAAATAAGATTCTGAAATAAATTTATGATTAATAAATACAAGTACTCAAACTGAAAATATGAAATAAATGCAAGTACTCGAACTGAAAATCTGAAATAAATTTATGATTAATAAATGCAAGTACTAGAACATGTCGATAGCTAGCTGGCCAAGAATTTTCATTATGATTTATAAGTCTAAAGATAGATATAATGTACCCATGCATTAAAAATATTAATTCACCTAATTAGAATGCCTTGGTCAATACTGTCAACAAAACGGACACAAGAATTTCCTTGTTGTTATCTAGTTAAATTCTTGGTATGTAAAAACTCTATTTATGCAAATATTCTAATATTTCTTATCTGTCATATTCATCTGAAGAAATTATTCCAGGTTCGGAATTATTATATGATTTTAAATTTATTTCTTCTTGGTTCAGGAAATCCTCTTCTAAATTTTCTTGTGTGAAATCCTCTTCAATATCCTCTGTATTTCCTTCTCGTGGAAAGTCATTGAGTTGGATGACCTCTTCTAAAATATCCTCTTGCAGAAAACTCTCCTCTTGATTGTCGGCTTCTTTCTTTCTGCAATTCTTTCTTGTGGGAATCCCTCTTTTTGGATGTTCTCTTCTGGGACGTTCGCATCTGGGACACTTTCTTCATTAAACCTAAGAAAATGTACATAATCAAAAAATTGAAATAAAAAGCTAGGTATATGAAAATTACTTTGACAGACTTTTTATTATGGGTACTTCATAGGAATAACTTATAAAAAATAAAACTTTATGAAAACTTACAATTCTTGTAATATTTCGCTGCAATCATTTGGGAATCCCTCTTCTTCGATGTTCTGTTCTGGGACACTTTCTTCATTAAATCTAGGAAAATGTACATAATCAAAAAATTGAAATAAAAAGCTTAATAACTTATAAAAAATATGGTTAAAACATGACTTGGAAATGTCCCTGTTTTCTCTATTTTCCCAATTCAATCGCGCTGCTGCAGTGCACTTGTTCTTCTTTCTAGTTTTACGCGAACTTCGAGGCATCTTTGGATAATATCCTACCCTATATAAAAAATAATAAAAAAAAATTGTGTCTTTTTTCACAAAAATGAAAAGGGTGTCCTTTTTCACCGAGGACGGTAAACAATCAGAATCTAAAACCTAAAAATACTGTTGTGTTCGTTTCACACCACTTTCGTACCGTAATAATGTAGCTCTAATGGAGATAAAAGCAAAAATGCAATATGCGTTAGGTGACCTGCTCAATCAGAGACCAACCAAATCACGAATAATAACAATAACTAAATTGTAAAATCACGTCACAAAACGGATGGAAAAACCGCCAAAAACATCACAAAACATTAGTTGCAAACATTTTCAAAGAATCCCCGCTCGAAGACACAATAAGAACTGCTTCGGCTCTTTGTCTAATCATTAAAATTAGTAGTGTTATCTTATTTTATTTCAGAATTAGAGAGCGGACAGGGCGAAAACAAAGACACCAATGTTGCCGTAATGCCCGCAACCTCTAAATTATCAATTACTAAAAAGCTGTTTTTCTCTTCCCTCTTAAGTTTGAAAGTAAAAATTATGGTTTATAATTTCTTTATCACGTAGTTGATTTGTCTACCCCATCTTAGATGGCGACTCCTAAATATTTTATTTCTTCCATTGACTGGATACAATGTTTCTTACCATTTATGTTCATATTGATTGTTTTAAATATATTTTTATTGTTATTTGATGGTTGTATGATTTAATAGAATAAAACTTTATTGCTTTCAGCGAACAATATAACGCGGTTTTATGGATAATCAAATTTATTTATAACATTATAACACACATCTCGGGGAAGATAAAATATTAATAATAGTTGGAAAAAAAATTATTGAATTGAAATTATAAAAACATAACTCAAACAATTTAATAAACGAAAATAAAATAATTCGAGCTTTATAAAAATTAATAGTAAAGATAAAAAATCAATTTTACATTATACTTCATTCAAATTGGATATGGTTTTAGGAGAAATAACTTTTTGAATTTTTCTCGTAAATATAGTTGTGCTTACTTAGTTTTATTTGAAATAACAAACCTATATCGGTTTTTCTTGGGTACGATTTTGTTGAATCTATAATTTTTTATACCCTTCCTTGTTTTTGTTTCTAGCAGTGACTTCGTGTATAAAAATCTTTAACTCCCAGACGATCTCGAAATCAATGTTTCGCCTCTCAAACCGACTTGAAATATTTAAATTCAAAACTTTTATTATTGATTAACTCGAATCTTCTTCTTATCTCAACCCTTCTCGCAACTCTCGACCTCAAGAAAATGGAATCCCTCAGGAATATTTCGCTCTCATCGTTATTCTTGTCATCCCGAGTTGGTTTTTTTTGTACCTTTTGATCTTTGTTTATACTTAAAGTAAATCAGCTATAATTACGTGACTTAAGTTTTAATTCTCTAGACGATTCGCTTTGTTTGTTATTATTTCAATTTCTTTTCACAGACAGGATCGTAACAACAAAAAAATTCCTAATAACTTAGTGTTTTTTTATTAATTCGCATTTGATATAATAAAAAAATTTGACCATTAATACTTTAACTTGATCTTACAACACGGAGTTTATCGATGAAAAGATTTTGATGTTCTGTTCTGTGTTTATCCTCCTGGGCCAACTAAAGTTTGCGTTTAAGCTAGAAATGTTTAAAACTATTTTGAAATTCTATACCCATACCTATTAAAATATTTACACTCATACCTTGTACATACTGTAAACCAACAGGTTTTTTTAAAATAACTTTGTCCACATACGCCCCTGATACAGCAGCTCACACTTCTAAAGCAAAACATCTTCCGGTTGTCAAGCTGACAATATCCCTTTTATGAGAAATTGCTGTGAAGGGGACGGTAAAAGATGCTGCATATATTTTGTATACAACTAAAGAAAAATATGACACCAAGATGAATATGGAATGTATGGATTTTGCCATTAGGATTCTGCATTGAAAGTACTAGTTTTTGTGATACCAGGACAGAGCTTAGAATATTTTTTTAGGGAAAAAATACAAAGATTAACTAATTTTATTAGAATGGAGGGCATATCAAAAATTTGTTGAATAATTAGTTCGATTAATAAGGAGGGAAGGAATAAGTTTGCGCTTTTCAATAGACTTTCTTTATGATATTTTTTCAGAAATCATAGATAAACATTTTACTACAATTGCTACAAATTAAAATTATTATTAGTTACAAAAACTAAAAATTCAATAAACTGAATAATAAAGTTACAAATTTTGAGAAATAAAATTAGACAAAAATCTCATCTCGAGTGAATTGAAAAAAAAAGTTAAGTATATATAACGAGTAGGGTATAAAATTGAATATTTTTATGTCACTGAGCAATCTTTTTTATAAGCCATATTTTTTCAATCATTTCTTTTTCTGATCCTTCTTGCTGGATGCTCCTTTTATTTCTTTCATTGCGACAGATGGGTTTTTGGCGTTTTATTTGCCAATGTGCAGCTCCAAATTTTTTTATTTCACAGAAAATAGTTATTTATTATGATACACACACGGTTTTTGAGTAGAGAACGAATCAATAATACTAAAGAATACAATTTGTTTAAAAAAAATTAATCTTTTTGTGGTTTCCATATAAGTAAAAGCAGTTTGTAAAGAATAACGTGCAAAAACTAAAATGACAATAAAACTGTGTCCGTTACTAATTATTTTGATTCCGATAAACTTATATATAAATATTTGTTTTTTTTTCCAATTTTATTTTTACATATATACCAAGCCCTATTCGCTTTAAATAGGACACTGCCCTTTTATCCCAAGGGAACTGACAGTGTCCCAGTAGCGTGATGCATTCCCGCGATAGGCTGAATATACACAAAAATTCCAATGGTATTCAACGAAGCGATAAATTATAGAATGTAGTATATAAATACATACAAGTTAAGTTTGAAAAAGTAGCTATTTTTGTAATTAGTCTAGTAGACATTTAATTCACGAGCGTTCTTAAGACGAGAAAAAAAAAAACTGCCTCTTCTGTAGTTATTGTGGAGGCTTCAGATCAATTTAAGATTTAAAGGAATTGCCAAATAATCCAAAATTTGTAAGGAAAAGTTGACAACACCAAAGTAATGCTGTATTAGCTGTATGAGATGGAAAAACTGGAGGAAATCGTGCATATTTTTGAATGATTTCCTCACTGCCATGTATCTGAATAGATTTATTTTTCCGTGCATAGCAACATTGGGAGAACGATTCATTGTTATGAATGATCGAGCGAACTTTGTGAAGTATAAAATGAAGCCTGTGTATTGTGTTTGTTTAAGTAGTTTTTGTTAAATAAAAATTTATTCTCTAGCATCAGTTATACATTCGAATGAAATCCAGATATAAAACGAACAATGGAAATATTTCAAAAGTTTTAATTTAAATTAATATAGCAGTTAAAATCATACATTTAAATTATTCAAATCAAATCAAATCAAAATTGCTTTATTGTTGAAGAATAATTACATTCTTATAAACAACGCTAACAAAAAAAAAACAAAGATTAAAAGTCATAAAAGTTATAAAAAAAAATATTTAAAATGAAAGGTCATATATAGAGTCAAAAAAAATACTGAGAATATAAAAACAATATAAAGACAATATACAGAACATTAAATAAAAAAGGACAAAAAGAAAATAGACAGAAAATAAACACAAAGTTAGAAAGTAATATTAGATATTTAACTTAATTCATCACAGAAATATTCATCCAATTTGTAGTAATAGTTTTTAAACTTTTTTTTTAATTTTTAAAGAATCCACCTTTCTTATACCAATTGGCAGGTGATTGAACATTTTCTTCCCTGTATACACAATAGAGTTTAGTGGCAAACTGGAAGAGGGTATAGACAAGGGAATATAAAAAGTTCATCGAGTATTGCTGTGGGTAATAATGTTACTTTTATATTTTTTAAAGACTAGCAGTACATACTAAATAATGGCTTACAAGAGACATCCACATCAACTTTGCACATATATCTTACGCATATCGCAGATGAGATTCTATTAACGAAAAGTATATTGCAGTTACAATTGTTTCGTGGAAATTATTATGCTTGTAGATTTTAATATGCAGTATATTTTTATGTGGGGGTAATGAAACAAAATTCAAAGAAAAGTTGTTCAACAGTTTTAAGCTTTATTGTTTTAATAATAATAAAATTAATTCTTGCATCTTCATATACAAAACGTACGTTTCGGTAATAAACTATCTTCAGGGCAACATAAAATTAAAAATTGACGAAATATTTAACAACTTAATTACTTATGATTGAGTTAAAATCTTTACATGCTACTATATTGTCCATGAATATCTTTTTTACGGAAAAACAAGTTTGCAGCATATTTTTCATGTAAAACATGCTTATATACCTACATAGATATACTATTCAGTTTTAAGTACAGTTGTTTTGATGGAATTTTTTTTTATAAAAACACGATAATGCAAGACAAATTACCGTTTGTATATCAGTCATTACTTATCGACCAGTTGTTGATCAATAGTAGGTACAACGTTTAAAAAGCTACTCTGTTTCTACTTTAATTATACAACATATTGGACAAAGTTATCCTGTCAATAAACGAATCTTTTTCAAGTAAAACATCCTCTACTTTTCCGCTGTTTACTGATATTGTTTGATTAAAAGGAGACTATTGGCGAGTATATGAAAAAAGGAGAAGAACAATGAACGGGCAGCAAACGTCAGGTGTCATATTTTCAACAACAAAAAATTGATTTGAGTCGTTAATAAGATAAGAATCAAATGACCTTGTTGAAGATTGTAATAATAAATTATGTTTATTGAAAGCTCAGCTGGAGAAAAATTTTACTTGTTGATACCAACGTTACAGTTCATGATAATTATTATTAAATAAAATAAATTAAAAGTATATCAAAGTATATTCCTATAATAAACCCTTTTTATTATTGACATTATATTCATATCATTGGAAATAAGCGATAATAATAGTAGCTATCTATTTTTATCCCCATCATAAAAATAAAAAAAGATTATAATATAACTTATCGACCATGTTATTAAAATCAATAAAAAACAGTTTAAAATTTTAAACAAACAGTTGCTATGATATTAACACTAATTTTAATGATAAAAATAATAATTCCTGTATATTTAATTGATTAAAAATAGTAATAAATATAACAATTAAAACTTACCAATAAATTAATTTAAATAAAATAAATATCCGCTTCATAAATCAAACAAACACTACTCATTAAAACCCAAAATCTAATAAATCATTTACGAACCGCATATACGCAGTTTATTTGATTCAAATAATCATGTAAATTAGCGGGTAGTGAGAGTGTGCGTTTTTTTTTTGTATTTGTAATTTCCCGGGTCAAATGACCTTTTGTCCACGAGCGTCGCGACGTTACTGGTTCGGCGTTACGGTAAAGCCGCATGACAGCGTCGACGCCGTCGTCTATGCATGTACCGCGACGCTACTCAGCTGTAACGTATTTCGTTTTCTGTGTGACGTCGCTTCGGGTATACTTTTTTTTTTTCTTTTTCCGGCCATAAAGGTGTATTGTGTGTATTGTTGTTTAATTTGGATTTTACGAAAGTTTTTATTAATGGCTTGTTGTGAAAGAAAAAAATGTTTATTTTCATTGAGTTTCAATCAAGAAGAAAATCTTGCTTAGGACTGTAGGAGTTGTTGAAAATTTCTCTTAGGATAAATAATTTGCCTTCCTGAATCTACGAAAATATCATACTTACTCCTACCTAAGTTTCTGAAATAAATCACACTTGTTCCCAAGAACAAAGACATTAAATGGCCTACACTGCACCATCGTCTGGATTTCAATAACTACTCCTTGTACTATATGCCCCCCCAGGTATTGAATTACGAAAGTCCAGACGTGGTTTTATTATTAAAGGAGCTTGCCATCCTTATACCGGTTTCGGCATTATTGTGCCTCGTCAGTAAGGAGTAGACTAGCTCGAATTTCTATCTCTAAAGAAATTCTAAAGATCGCTTTGAACCCTCCAACTCTTAGTACAAACGGTTAAGTCGAGAAAGAGGAGGTGTGTGCAACGCCATCTTCACTTATATAATAAAATCAAAGCTTGCAAAACTATAGAAAACTCTAACGACGGTGGAATTTTTTGAACCATAAAAATACCAAAAAAGGACCATGGGCGTACCAAAACTACCTAAGGTTGTGAAATAAATCACATTTGTTCCCAAGAACAAAGACATTAAATGTTCTACACTGCACCAGCGTCTGGACTTCAACAACTACTCCTTGGCCTATATGCACTCGCCTCCTCTTTCTCGACTTAACCGTTTGTATTAGGAGTTGGTGGGTTCAAAGCGATCTTCAGAATTTCTTTAGAGATAGAAATTCGAGCTAGTGTAATCCTTACTGACGAGGCACAATAATGCCGAAACCGGTCTAAGTGGCAAGCTTCTTTAATAATAAAATCAATGTTTTTGGTTTAAAGCCCCGACTTGGTCGGGCGCCAAACCACGTCTGGACTTTCGTAATTCAATACCTGGGGGGCATATAGCCCAAGGAGTAGTTGTTGAAGTCCACACGCTGGTGCAGTGTAGGACATTTTTAATGTCTTGGTTCTTGGGAACAAGTGTGATTTTATTTCACAACCTTAGGCAGTTTTGGTACGCCCATGGTCCTTTTTTACTTACTTTTTTTAGTAAACGAATAGGTACCTTGGATCCTAATTTTGGACGCATGTAATTTGCGCCACGAACAAATATTTACAGGTAGAGATTTTCATTTTTAGGGATTAGAGACGTAGGTAATTTGGACCACGGGTCTAATCGGATTTGCTTCATAAAGGAAGGGGTCTGCAAAATCGTAATAACTTCTTAATGAATTTCTCTCTCTTTCCACTGGATTAAAACCACTTAGTTGTTAAAAAAGTTTTTTTATTGACGTTTCGGCTTTCCAGATCGAAAGCCGTTATCAAAATGACATAAAATAAATAAATTTACTAGAAACAGAACACTTGATAATCTTGCAAAAATATGACATCAACATAGTATACATAGAATAAGATTTTGAGATTGAAGATGTCAAAATCTGTTTCAATCATATTTTTGTGACGTTTCTGGGAACGAATTTTTTGAAAGGATAGCGCATTTGCATATTATAAGAGAATTTATACTTCGTCATAAATGAAGTTTTCTTATTAATATTATCATAAGAAAAAACCAGATAAAAACTTATGATACTATCCCGATATAGAGGGTATCCTTTTTGCAATTAACTCTTTTTGTAAAATAGGTATCCAAATTTTTGAAATATCAACCGAACAATTAGAAACACATTCGTTATTATTTAAGCATATCAATGCTGCTTCTTTAACTTTGCGGTTATAATTATTCGGTTCTTTTAATAATCTAGTTGAAGAATTCCATTGTATTTTATGACCAAAATCCCATGCATGTTCACATATTTTGGATTTTTCGAATTGTTTATTTTTAATGTACGATTGGTGTTCATTAAGTCTAATATGAAAAGGTCTAGATGTTTCTCCTATATAAAATTTATTACATTCGCATGGAATTTTGTAAATACAATTTTTTGTGTTTTGAATTTCATTAAAAGGTTTTGTATTTACTATTAAAGATTTTAATGTATTATTAGTTTGAAAAACTGTTTTTAAATTAAATTTATTGCCAATCCTTCTAATTTTTTCGGATAATTTTGGAATATAAGGGATTTTTACTATATTTGAAAGAATTATTGGGGGGTTTAAATTTTGATCTTTAGTTTTGATGTCTCGGTAAAGTTCACGATTTATAAATTTACTTGGGTAGTTGTTCTTAATCAAGACAGATTTAACAAGTGATAATTCATTATTTAAGATATTGTCATTTGAACAAATTGTTTTTGCTCTATCGGAAAGAGATTTGACAATACCTCGTTTAACACAAATTGAGTGGTTTGAATTAAAATTTAGATATCTATTTGTATGTGTTTCTTTTCTAAAAACTGATGTATCAAAACAATTGTTGTTATTGTGTATTAGTACATCAAGAAACGGTAATTTTTTATTATTTTCAATTTCAATTGTAAATTTAATAGTAGGTTCCGAATTATTAATAGTATATAAAAATGTATCAATATTTTCCCTATCGTGTTGCCAAATTGTATTTACAAAATTCCATGCGAATGTAATAAATTTTATATAGGAGAAACATCTAGACCTTTTCATATTAGACTTAATGAACACCAATCGTACATTAAAAATAAACAATTCGAAAAATCCAAAATATGTGAACATGCATGGGATTTTGGTCATAAAATACAATGGAATTCTTCAACTAGATTATTAAAAGAACCGAATAATTATAACCGCAAAGTTAAAGAAGCAGCATTGATATGCTTAAATAATAACGAATGTGTTTCTAATTGTTCGGTTGATATTTCAAAAATTTGGATACCTATTTTACAAAAAGAGTTAATTGCAAAAAGGATACCCTCTATATCGGGATAGTATCATAAGTTTTTATCTGGTTTTTTCTTATGATAATATTAATAAGAAAACTTCATTTATGACGAAGTATAAATTCTCTTATAATATGCAAATGCGCTATCCTTTCAAAAAATTCGTTCCCAGAAACGTCACAAAAATATGATTGAAACAGATTTTGACATCTTCAATCTCAAAATCTTATTCTATGTATACTATGTTGATGTCATATTTTTGCAAGTTTATCAAGTGTTCTGTTTCTAGTAAATTTATTTATTTTATGTCATTTTGATAACGGCTTTCGATCTGGAAAGCCGAAACGTCAATAAAAAAACTTTTTTAACAACTAAGTGGTTTTAATCCAGTGGAAAGAGAGAGAAATTAAAATACAAACCACTATGAGCTTCCGAAATGAATTCTTAATGAATATTTGGAATTCAGTTTTTAAAACCATCTGAGGCAATAGATTTCTTTAATGCAGAATTATTTTACTTAACGCCGCCAGATGAAAGGATTGTTAAATTTAGGGAGTACCTAAAAACCACTTATTTTTCTAATAATAGTTTATTTCCCCCAAAGGTTTGGTGTAGTAATATAGATTTTTTGTACAGGACAACTAACAGTTGCGAATCATTTCACGCTAAATTTAATTCTTGTTTTTACAGTGACCACCCAAATATATTTCAATTTAATACAAATGTATTAAATTTTCAGGCTGAAAACTGTTAATCCCCTCGACCCTTAGCCCGTGGTCCAAATTACTCACCTTTTTCTCCGCTAATTTTGTCTTTCCTTTAAAGTTAATAGCTTTTTTATTGACAAAGTAGTAGATAAATAACCGTTCATCTAATTAATTCAAATTCAAATTCTTTATTGATCCACAAATTTGGATCCAAAATGGCCATTGGACCAGTCAAAAATACAAAATATACATATATTGTACACAAAAATAAGAAACAATCACAAAAAGCCATTTAAACGTGAAATTAACGTACATATTTATAATAAAATTAAAAATTAGCATTATAAAGATGGAATCCTTGATAATTAAATGACTTTGCTGAAAGTGTAAGTCTTACAGTTTGAATATATCTACATGTCACCTTTATTTCTCGTATTATAATTATGTATATATGATTTTGTCATTAAGTTTTCTTTATTTTTGTGAATATGTATCAGCAATTGCTGAATATATAATCCCACAACTGTTAGTATATTGAATTGCTTAAATAAAGCTTCACACGAAAATGTTGGTGGTTTATTTGCAAGAATAATAATTTAATTTTAAATATGTTTATTAATATGATATTTTTACATTCTTTTTTACAATTTTTGGGGTTTGTTATCCTAGTGCCCTACTATAGGAAATTGTCCTTTTCAGGGCCTGAAAGAGAAAAAAAAATTTAGCATTTTAGAATAAATGTCCCTACTAGCTGTGAGATTGTGGTTTTGGGAGAAGGCTGTGGCCCCCTGTTGTCCCGTTTAAGAGTTACCAATTTTGGTGTGCAATGGCCTAGGGAAACCATAGAAAACCTAGTGCCGAGACTCTTTACAGTGTTACTTAGTTATTTGGTTCTACAATTTGTTTTTATCTTAGGTCTAGGGGGGCGTTTTCTAGTAGATCTTCGTAGTCTTCTGGGAGGTTCTGGGCTTCTCTGATGATCCGGAAGTTGGGTTGGGGTAGCTTCTTCTTGGGTGTCCTGTGTCCTTGTTTGTATGTTGTCTTGAGGGTGGTCTGGGCGGCGGTGTTCTCTCCTTGGATGGTCCTGTTGGCGTAGTTGGCTTGTAGTTTCTATCGTACAATCCATATTTGCAAGAGCCCTTCATATTCGTTTTTGAGCTAAAAAGACATCGTGGCTACTAGTAGAACATCCCCAAATTACTCAAGTAACTCATGATGAGCTAAGCCGATTTCAAGTAGCGTAAATCACCCTATCCGATATTTTCAACGTTAATTATTTTCTCGACGAAATAACCGGGGCTAACGTAATTTTTTGGGTATAAATACCAAAGTATCCCATTGAATTAAACCAGGTTAAAGGTTATATTGCTCGACGTAAATCCGATTCTTCCGAAAATCCACGTTCGAATTAGTTCCCGGAAGTGTTATTTTCCCATAAACGTTATACGGGTGATAATTATTCAAATTAGAGTCGTCACCCTCAAAATACGACCTAATAGGAAGCTATTTTCATTTCGAACAACTAATTTGAACAGAAATGTGTTTAAATGTTGGAAATAACGAGAGTGCTCAAATTAAATGGACGATGTTTGTTCGACTGTTCAGTCTCTGTTTTTTTTTTGTTGCGAAAATTATTCTGATTATTATGAGTTTGTTAAAATGTGTAAAATTGAGGTAACGCGATTTTGTAAAAGATGTACTACACTGTTAAAAATCGAATAAATTTACAAAAAATACTTATTGCTGTTAATATCAGTGTGTAGTCTACAGTGCCGGTCCTAGACATTTTTCTAGTGGATGCGAACAATTCACTGGCGCCTCTCGCCACTGGCGTAGCTTGGGGGGAGTAATACAAGGGGGCCTGGGCAGTGGCGGCGCCACGGGGGGCAAAGTGGGACAAAGGGGGCAGTATGAGTGAGTTTTTTAGGATATAAATGGACCTACAATTTACAAAAAAATTAAAATTTGGTTTACGCAGAATAAATTTTGAATAAGAAACGATTGGCAATGTCAAAATTACCGAAAAAAAATGTTTGTTCATTTTTTGAGGGAAAAAAAATTAGTTTTTTGGTATATAAATGTACCTAGAATCTACAAAAAAATTCAAAAAAATGAAAATTTGGTTTACGCAGAATAAATTTTGTATAAGAAACGATTGGCAATGTCAAAATTACCGAAAAAAAATGTTTGGGCCATTTTTGAGGGAAAAACTGAGTTTTACAGGATATAAATGGACCTAGAATTTACAAAAAAAACAAAAAAATTATAATTTGGTTTACGCAGAATGAATTTTGTATAAGAAACAATTGACAATGCCAAAATTACGGAAAAAAATGTTTGGGCCATTTTTGGGGGGAAAAGGAGATTTTTAGGATATAAATGGACCTAAAAAAATTCAAAAAAATTAAAATTTGGTTTACGCAGATATGAGAAATATCCTCTCATTGCGTAGATTTTTCTGTCGTACTGGACGGTTTAAAAATATAAAAACGAGGCGTTTACTACTGTAAATAATAACATATATACTCTATTATTTATTATTATTTTTTTTATGTTAAATACTTTAAATACATGTGCCCCTTTTACCGAATACTCGGCGCATAGCGATGTGTGTGCCCCCATGTCCTTAATTTCTAGAACCGCCACTGGGCCTGGAGAAATTTTTAAAATTTGAGTAGCCTAAAATGCTGGTTTGGACTACTTTTTATTACATTACATTCAGAAAAAGTAATTTTCCAGCTGTGGCGCCCCCTGGCCGCGGCGCCCGCATCCTTCGCGTATGCCTTAAACCGGCCCTGGTAGTCTATCCAGATACCTACACGATGTAGTAGGAGCGTCAGATGATGAATAGTAACAATTTGGTTAACTATTTCTGAATCTATATTAAGTGATTCAATTAATATTATACATAATCATATTTATAGTAATTAATTTTAACTCGTTTTATTTATTTAATTATTTTATAATTAGTTTCGATTTCTAGGTTAATTTTACATTTTATATCCCCTCCAAATTTATATTTATTTAGTAGTATTAATGACACCATGTAATCAATGTAATTATTATCTTACAGATTAATTAGTATGCTGTGTTACAAAGCCACCTACTGATAGTAGGCAGTACTTTTAATAAAGTTGTATCTCTTTCTTAAGCATCCTCCATTCGTTTTTCAGGAAATAAGAATTTGCAGTTAATTCAAACAACGCTTGTAGTTTAGGTAAACGTAATCAAAGCAAGAGGTATTTCCGCGATCCTTACTCTTCAAGAGTAAACAGTTCCAATTAAAAAGGGTTTGTAAAAATCACGATCATCTATACCTACTACACCGCAGGCGGAAATTTATTCGCATCGAAATTTTTTTTTTTGTTTGGTAGGTATCAAGTTGCGGTCCTCGCTAAACTAATAAAGTTAATTAAAATGTTCCATTCGTTTAATTAGGTATAGGGGAGATTAGGACAAAATGATTTTTTTTTACTTTACAATCTGGTGTATTAGGATGATTATAATAATAATAATACTAATATTGTTTATTTTTTGTAAGTAAAAAAGATACAATAGAACAATAATATACAAATTATACTAAAAAACAAATAAACCACAAAAGCTACGAAGTTTGTTTGTGGCGTGGTATGATTAAATAAAAAAATAATTAAATTTTATATTAATATTTTCTAACATAAGAATAAATTTGTCAAAATTATGGTTTAGGCTGGAAATATAATTGTCGATTATTTTGAAATTGTCGTTTTACATCTTTTATACATCCCACATTGTTTAGTTGATAGTTTTTAATTTTATTTATCGAAAAATCTCGAATGTAAGGATTCATACTTAATTAACTTAAAACTAGAGTGTATAATTAAGTACTTAAAAATATAAAAATTAAAATGCTTCATTCTGGCTTCTTTGAGATGTTTAACCAAGGTTTTTGTGGTTCTCTGGTCTTCCGAGCTATACCTGTATCTCTAAGATTCCTGATATTTTCAAAATTTTTTGCTTTTTCAGATATGTAACAAATTCTATGGTGATAGTACCTTTTCCTCCTTTAAATAAATATTGTTTATATCAGCTTCTTTTAAGTTTAATGGGAAAATATCGTTTAATTTATGCAATGTATCAGTCAGCAGATTATCTCTATCTGTCTGCAGACCAAAAACAACAATATTGTTTTTTTTTGTTAGCTCGCTCAATATGTTTTGTTTTTGTAGCAAAACACTCTGTGGGAATGTTTTCTATAATTACAATCTGATCATGAAGATCAATAAGCAATTTTGTTCCAACCTAACTTAACTAGAATTCTTAAATACTAAGGTCCTACTCACTAGTTTACCTTAAGGTCTGCCGGTAACGTGTAACACAAAATCCGCGCAATACTCTGTTTGTAACTAGCACTGTCACTGAACTAGTTCAAAAGGTTTGGTCCTATTGAACCTTCTTACTACATTGGTATTATCGAGGAGCTGGATGACCTCAACGTTCCCATGTTGGAGCAGCCGTTGTTCATGGCTGCTGGCAGATTTAGATATAGTCTTGTCAACAGTTTCTACATCCAGGTCCCTATGAAGATCACTGTTGCGACAGTACCAGGGTGCATCGACGATGTTCCTTAATACTTTATTTTGAAAACGTTGGATAACTTGAATATTACTTTTACTGGCGCAGCCCCAAAGCTGACTACCATACGTCCAAACGGGTTTCAATATCTGCTTGTAGAGGAGCAGTTTGTTATGTGTGGACAACTTGGAGTTTCTTCCTAATAACCAATACATCTTTTTATATTTTATACCAAGCACTTCACGTTTCTTTTTAATGTGGACTTTCCAGCGAAGTCTAGCATCGAGTGTCATTCCAAGATATTTTGCTGTATTAGCATAGGGAATCTGAGCGTTATTTATTCTTATGGGAATGTGTTGGTTTCGTTTATTAGTAAAGTTAACATGAAAAGATTTATTTTCATTTAACTTTTTTAGTCCAGGTGTTAATCTGGTCTACAGATGTTTGTAATTTTTGGTTGGCTTCTTCATGGTCTTTTCCAACAGCCAGAATGGCAGTATCATCAGCAAATGTTGCAATAGTATCGTGCTCAAGGTTAGGAATATCACTGGTATACAGTAAGTAGAGTACTGGACCTAGTACACTACCTTGGGGTACTCCTGCCTTAATTTCTCTTAGATCAGAATATACATCTTCCTGTTTTATTCTGAAATATCTGTTTGATAAATAGGATTTTAAGAGTTCTGAATACTGACGTGGTAGTAACAAATTTAACTTGTGGTTAAGGCCCTCATGCCAGACTTTATCAAAAGCCTGGGCCACGTCTAGGAAGACGGTGGAGCAGACTTTCTTTTCCTCTAAAGACTTTTCAATTATGTCTGTGATTCTATGCACCTGGTCGATCGTTGAGTGTTTTTCTCTAAAACCAAATTGATGGGAGGGAATCAGGTCCTTTTCTTCTATTGTAGGTTTTAATCTCTTAAAAAGCAGTTTTTCGTAGAGTTTCGAAATAACAGGCAACAAAGAGATTGGTCGGTATGACGTTACTTCTTGGGGAGGTTTACCTGGCTTAGGTATCATTATAACCTTTGCTCTCATCCTAAATGATGCATTGATAAGGTTGGTCAGTTTGACAACAGCTTTACGTGGGAGTTGTTTCAAGATTTCCCCGGTGATCAGATCAAATCCAGGGGCTTTTTTAGGATTTATATTTGTTTCGATTTCCACATAAACTTCTTTTGGAGAAGTAGGTCTAATCACTGAATCTTTCTGTTCTGGTTCATTCCAGTCTTGGGTCTCTTCACCATCGTTGGTCTGGAAAGTCTTTTCTAAGTGTTCTGCGAGTCTGGTTGCTTTTTGTATATTATTTCGTGCCCAACTCCCGTCTTCCTTTCTAATTGGTGGGTTATGTGTAATAGGACTTTTTAATCGTTTGGTTGCTTTCCAGAGTGAATAATCGGTACTGCTGTCATTAGTTAATTCACTCAAGTACTCACCAATTTCGCGTTTTAACTGTTGTGTTGCATTATTTAAAGCTGTTTTATCAGCTGTTGCCATTTTCTTCTGATTTTTCTTTTTTCTAGTATAAGGTCTCTTATCTCTTTTGGATAATTATTTCCTTTCGTTTTGTATTTAAAATCAGGGGTGTCCTCCTTTAAAGTAAATATTGTTTATATCAGCTTCTTTTAAGTTTAATGGGAAAATATCGTTTAATTTATGCAATGTATCACTCAGCAGATTATCTCTATCTGTCTGGAGACCAAAAACAACAATATTATTTTTTTTTGTTAGCTCGCTCAATATGTGTAATTATTTTCTATATCCTGATATTTTGTTTTTAAATCCTGCACTTCTTTGTTTAGTTTATCGTCTAGTGATCTAATTTCCTGTTTTATTTCGTTGGTTTTGGTACTAATAAGATTTTCTAATTTACGAAATAAATCTTCATTTGTTAGTTGATTCGTATTTTATTTATCCAGTCAATTACTTTAAGGTAAATGCGTGGTGGTCTCTATTTATTGGATTTTAAGAACAAACAAGAGTTTATTTTGATGTCTGTTGCATTTAAATTATAATATAGTATAAATATAACATTCGTTTTCTTATTAGTCAAGAACAATATGTTCCACTTCTCGTATATTAATTTTAATTACATACTGTTGAGGGTTCTGGAATAAACCCTATGTTGTGCCAGTTTCCCAGGACGACCGATGTGTTATCATCGCCTTTTTAAACTGCATCGTGGTATTCTTAAAATGGACTGTATATCTTTATCTTCCCAACTCCATTGGACAAAAACAACTAACACTGTTATTTAACGGTTTATTTTAAGTTAAATAAATAAATAAATAAACAACAACGTAACAAAGGATTACATTAACTGGTAATCAATGAACAAAGTATTATAAGTACCCTATGTGCTTAACAAACACTAGCACATAGGTAAAAAACTAAAAAGACCGTATCAGTCAGAAAATATTTTTTGCGTGTGGTCTGAGTGAGTGATGAATAGACACTGTTTAAATTCTCGAAGCTCTGTCGCTTCAAAAAATCTCCCCTTCCGGATTGCGCAACACCT
This sequence comes from Crepidodera aurea, assembly GCA_949320105.2. Taxonomy (NCBI): domain Eukaryota; kingdom Metazoa; phylum Arthropoda; class Insecta; order Coleoptera; family Chrysomelidae; genus Crepidodera; species Crepidodera aurea. The sequence continues at coordinate 26,537,959 of OX439477.1, forward strand.
TCTCGAAAGATTCTTTAGCGTGAGCCGCGTAAACAAACATGTAAAATTTTTTCTATTGTCTAGACAAGACGGTTAGATATATGGCGTGATATTATTATTGTGCAATAGAATAAAAAACTTATTTTGACGATGCCGCTTCCTGGTCTGAGTGCTGTTTGCAAATGTATTTTGGTGCGGCGTTGCCGGTTGAATGAGTTTATATGTTTAATTGTCTGAAAATTAAACACATACCATTTATTTAGCACGATTTTGAGGAGCGATATTCAAGACTAATACCTATATAAATGTAAAAGTTTTTCGTTGAGCATCCATAACTTTAAAATTTTCTTGAGAGTTGAACGATTTTATTATTTATAAAAATGACTCAACATATGGTTACTTTTAATGGAGTTCCCTCTACAATTTTAGTCATTTTTTACTTTTCTACTAAAATTTTTAGAATTAGTTTAATTTTACAGTTAAAACGGTAGAGCTCGGAAAACAATGTTTGTTTATCTCATTTTTAATTAAGGACAATTTAAAACCTTGCCTGGTAAGAGTTGTTAAAGGATTTTTTAATATTTAGGTAACTAGAGCAATAAATGTATAAATAGTCTATAGTCAACTAACTCCGATCTCCCCTAGCTTGGTCACAAACTCAACTAAATATCTTTTTTGTTCTGTACCCTATCGGGTTTCTCATTAAGTTAAGTAAGTATAAAACGAAACGAAAATTAACCTTTTCTTAATTAAAATTTAATTCTTTTATTTGTCGGTAAAATGGAGAAAATTTGCTAAAGGAATGAAGTTAATTCTATTTATCTTTTTTTGGTCATTCGCGTGGAATCAAAAGACCGAGTTTATGTTTGTTCCTCAAAACAATACTGTAACAGGGCTGGATAAGTTTTCCTGAATTTTTAGCTTTCCAGATACTGGACTTTGTGGAATTTAAAAAAAATGAAACTAAATAATAATAAATACAATAAAAGGATTATCAATTTTAAAACACAAATCATTGCAAATCAATTTTCGAGTTCGTGTGTATTCAAATGGTTTTTGTTTATATACAGGGTGTTTCACAAGCTAGTGAATCTTAGATAAGTGTATAGAAATAGAAAATATTGAACTGAAATTATGACCTGCAGGAATTTGGAACTAAGGGGATATTCGAACCCGCAGGAATTTACAACTACTATGTACAACTTAAGTATTAATAACATTAGATTTATTGCACTTGCTGCTCTCTCATATGGGTGATTGTCATGAAATGGGGGTTTTTGTCGCCTCCGTAACCTGTCTATTTTCCGCTTTTACGTCACGGCACTACGTTTACGGAAAAACAGTGCATTATTGCCGCGCGCCTAGGGTCTCAGCAGTGTTCCGAAACTGATCATCAGGGAATCAGATGATAACCCACCCTGCGTCACCCCAATGGCTCAGATAAACCTCCAGGGTCTTCATTTTTTTTTTATTTTCCTCCCATCAAAATATAAAAATTCTCGCCTATTAAGATTTAGAATATTATGTTCATCATAAAAAACAAGTATAAATGTTATTGGATTAATAAACAACGCGGGACTCCACTTACATTATGAAATAGAATTCCATTGATTTTGTGTCGCCTCCGAAGCCATATAATTTCTATATAAACTTCTCACTGTCTATTCCTCGTGTGTATTTATGTGGAAATATACAGAAAGTACTTCAAAATAATGTTGAAAACACATGAGAAAAACAACTGAACTTTTTAAATTCAGTGTAAGGATTATCTTTATCATTATCCCTTTTATTATTGGAGCATACCCTCTCGTAAAGAAAACAAAAAAAAATAGGTGACAGAATGTAAGGCTATTGTAAAGTGTTGACCTAGAGAGAAATAAAACAAAATCCCTACTTGAAAATTCTCTCCACCACTCACAGGTGTGTTTTCTTAATTAAAATTTGCAATGTATTCCGTCGAGAGTAAGTGGAAATTCTACGAGAAAAGCTCGACATTGGTGAGTGGTAATTCATGCAGAAATGAGATTTTTGAAAGTTTTATAAACATTTTATACCATGAGCAGTAATAAAAATTCTATATGCTACTCAGATAATCAAGAATACAAAAATTATCGGTAAATTTTATTTGCCTGTAAAGTTGAAAAAATAATTTAGTACTTAGATTGCTCTGTAGAAAATCAAAAGCGTTGTTATATACTTACAAACGAGAATAATGTTTTTCTTTTCTATAACCGACTTTATATTGTTCTACGAAATGTATGATAAACATATTCTGACTCGTACAAGGCAATTTCATTATATGGGTGTCCCATTAAGAATGGGACATAGAACAACCGCAGATTCTCCAATTCAAAATAAAACGATTAAGCGAAATATGCTTAGATAAAATGTTACTCGTTTCCGAAATACGGGGTGTTGAAGTTGAAAACTGAAAAATTATTAATGGCCATAAATTTTTTAATACACCGTATAATTTTACTCAAATCGGCACACTTGTTAAATATCATAAAATGCACCTAACAGTAAAAAAACAGTTCAGTACGCTCTACCAGTGGCGTACGGCAGGAGTAAGTAATGCTTGTACCCCTTCTAAATGTTACGCCGCTGTCTAAATTTTAATTTTGACTATAATTTTAATTTTTTTGATATTTTCTAAGTCAATAATGTACACTTGTTAGTTTGTTGTAAACTCATTGTTTTTCGAGATATTCGCAGTTAAAGATAAATAGACATGTACTTTTTATTTGTATTATTATTAATAATATTCATTTGTACAATTTTGTCTTAAAACCAAACAAAGTAAAAACTAATGTAATGAAATTTTTACTTGTGGTTGTGGAAAACGTAAATTTAGGTAATTCCGAACATCTAATATGTAATGGGCTGGCGCACCATCCTGCAAAAACCAGAAGTTATGACGTAAATTTAAATAAATAAATAAATAAAAAGTACATGTCTATCTATCTTTAACTGCGAATATCTCGAAAAACAATGACTTTACAACAAACTAACAAGTGTACATTATTGAGTTAGCAAACATCAAAAAAATTAAAATTATAGTCAAAATTAAAATTTAGACAGCGGCGTAACATTTAGAAGGGGTACAAGCATTACTTACTCCTGCCGTACGCCACTGGTAGAGCGTACTGAACTGTTTTTTTACTGTTAGGTTCATTTTATAATATTTAACAAGTGTGCCGATTTGAGTAAAATTATACGGTGTATTAAAAAAATTATGGCCATTAATAATTTTTCAGTTTTCAATTTCGGAAACGAGTAACATTTTATCTAAGCATATTTCGCTTAATCCTTTTATTTTGAATTGGAGAACCTGCGGTTGTTCTATGTCCCATTCTTAATGGGACACCCTGTATACTACCAGAATTAAAATCGTGGTTTCTATATTATTTTGGATTATCCTATACAATTTCTTCTCTCAATCGATCTCATCTAATAATAAAACTCTCCATCAAAATAGAGTCACGAGTACACGTCCGATAAAACAAAAAAAGTTTTTCCTAGTGACCATTAGAAATTGCAGGAAAACCAACCAAGGGTCCTTGTCCCCGAAGATCACAAACTCAATTTATATCCTCCAAAGTCATTTGTTATTTTATTTGCTGGGACCTAATGGTTTCGTGGACTTGGGTCATTTGTTTTTTTATACTTTGGAGACAAATTTAGAAATACCAGGACGGATAAAACGGGCTATTTCACAATTGAAAATTGTTTGGTCTTATTTCATGAAATAGCGAAATACAACATATACAGGGAGACGCATTATATGTACAATATATTTCATATTACCAGAATGAATTATACAAAAAAAATTCTAAAACTGAACACTGTATATAATTTTAAATGAATATTCAGTTGATCTCTTTCAGATTTTCCATTTAAGCTTTCATTAAATTAAAGACTGTGGCGTAACAATATTTCTATTCCGAATTCTTAAAACATGTAAATTATCCTCCACTGCTGTATTCTCCCTTCTTTGTACTATATAATTGCTGGACTGATACATCAAATACTATTAAACGAGCAAGGTTTGTATGTGTGTGTGTATGTGTGTGTGTGTGTCCAGAGGATCTCGAAATCCACTCGTCAGAATTCAATGAAACTTTCAGGGTAGACTAATTCTTATCTAAATCGGCGAAAAATGTTGGTCTCATGTCTGTGAAAATTCGATCTTCCGAGATATTTACAAGAAAAGTTAAGCTTTTAGTTTTATTTCCTAGCAACGGCACATAATAATAACTTGTTTCTATAGTAATATATACTATAAAGGATAGATGAGTACAGTCAAAGTGGGGATATAACGTCACATTCCATAGGCGTACTTTGCAAAATAAGTTTCTATAATATAAATAAGGTCACAGCATATAAAATATATATATACGCACTTCGTAGATTAAATTTTGAAGTTATATTATTTACAAAAAATAAAAATAAACTTTATGCATCCGACACTTTAACATTGAACGAATTAAATTTAACCAATAAATAACAAGGAGGATTATATGTTGGGATTAAATTAAATCTCTTGGCATTAAAAGTAACGCTTCAGTACTTACCTAAACTCAAAGATTAAAAAAAAAGTTAGTTCAAGAACTATCTTTAAAAGTCACTGTCTTCACTAAAGCTACTGGCATCACTATAATTGTCTTTTCTGATGTTTATTATTATCGGTTCTATTAAATTATCCATTGATATATCCACTTTCCTAAATGAATTTTCCACATTTTTAAACATGATCAATGCATTTTCCCCAATGTTCTCTATTTACATCTGAAACTGCCTTCAAAAACAAATTTCGCACATCAGGAAATTTAAATGTTTTATTGTTTTGAGAAACATAACCTTTTAATAATTGAGACGAGATCAGTTTAATGGAATTTAACTCTGCGTGGTTCGGAGGAAATCTGAGAATTTTAATTCCTTTTTCTCTGGCCATCTCATCCATAATATATTTTTTGAATTTGTTTTTATGTTGCCTTGCTATTACTAATAATTCTGCCTTCAAGGATTTAGGAGGACTGATAATATTTTTAGAATGAAGCCATTTTGAAATATATATTAATACAAAATTCTGAATCAATTAAAATACATACGATACGGCTATGAATAAATAAAGTCTGACTTATCTGTCAAAAGAACAAATTTATTACAGTAAAAACCATGGAAACAAGAATCTAGACAAAAACTATATTAGGCCGATCAGATGTATTAAAATTTAAATTTTAACTACAAATAAGCATTGAAGGATGAGGTAAAAATAAAATTTCTACCTCTTGAACCTGTACTACGTTCTGCAAATTAAATACTGCACTCCTTTCTTCTGTATAGTATAGTAGTAAAAAGGTTTGACTTTATTTAATTTCTGGCGTTTTAATCAGAAAGAATTCAATTTTAAATTTGTCGCTTTATATAAAAAAGGAAAGGTTCATTTGACGGACATAAATAATTTGCTTGTCAAATGACAGCCATCTTATTAATTCAAAGTTGAAAATACAACGTTGCCAATTCAATTTCAGAAATCATGGGTTTAGGTAAATATTTATAGGAACGTTGAGTAACACTGTTAAAATGGACACTTGTCTTCCCTTCCCCGATAGTGTGAGACTACCCCTTACGGCTACTATTTTATTATGCGGACAGTTTTAATATTTAAGTTTTCATGATCAGAGAGAGAGAGAGAGAGAGAGAGAGAGAGAGAGAGAGAGAGAGAAAGAATTTTTGAAAAAATATGATATCAATATCTGCCACACGTCGAGAGTCTGGTCACAGGTTTTTGTGGAGGTTTTTACCCAAGTATGAATATCAGACCTATAATTTTCCTTCACTGCAGATCAAAAAATAATAAAATCAATTGAACATAGAGTTTTTCTTATATAGTGATAAATAGAGTGAGCTGAGCGATCTTCTGTTGACGGGACGTGTGCCCTACACGCTGCTGTTGCCCGTCCCGGAAACGGGGCCTGTCCACCGTGACAATTCGCGAAGATCAAGCGTCAGTAGAAGTTGCCCTAAAAGGGTGAAATCCCCAGAAACTAGGCAACTTTAATGCATTTAACTAACCTCTGTGACAATCAGTTGATAAACGTCAACAACAGCTGCAGCCAATTGAAAATTAACCCTGACAGCTTTTTTAATTTTCCCGCCTACTTTCAAGCCAATCGCCAATCAACTTTTTATTTATCTCCCTATCAGTAGTTCAAGTAGATGTCGCCCACTCCGTGATTTTCGCGAATTAATTAATAATTTGTCATGTTATAAATATACTTAAATTATATACTCATTGGGCTGCTTAAAAATGTAAATTCGAATATTAAGAGCGAAGCTCGGTGACCAGATATTTTATTTATTAGAACAGTAAAAAAGAGGTAAAAGTTCAATTGTGTTTCCCCTCTTATATAAAAATACACCTGTTAAATATGTCGTCTATTGAAAAAATTAATTTTATCGTGTTATATCATTGTAATATTTCCTCAGTAAATGAGTGAACGTAGCATAGCGTGGGTTTTTCGTAGGATTATAATACTCTGGTAAAATACACAACGCTTATCATTTATTCCATATCAAGGCAATTCTAGATCGATGTCCTAAATATTTTATTTACTACCACAGCAAAAGGAATCACCTGTTTCCGTTACTATTTACTCTGTATTATCATTGAGACTTTTACTTTTATATGTTTCAGGCCAAAAGTTGGATTTTGCAATTAAAGGTTAAAGGGTAACTGGAAACTAATATAAAGTCTTTAGAAATTGCAAAATGTTAAAGTAAAGTTTTAGAAATGCCTTAACAACGGGGCAGTTTTGCCCCACTTTGGACCAACTCGGCATTGCTGAGCGATATGGGGACAACGAGGCAAAACTGCAACGATATGAGGCAAGATGGGGGCAACCCGGTAATGGTGCGAAGGGATAAAACAATAATGCAACAAATTTTTGGTGTCCCACTCGTATTAAGTCCAACTTTTTATAAAACAACTTCATACAAGACGATGTAGTAAGTTAGAAATTCAGTGGAGCTTAACAGCCCCAAGAATTATTAATCCACAATTGCGGTCACCAAGAAAAAAAATCAATAAACTGAATTAAATTAGGTAGTAAATCAATAGAATACTGACATTTAGAGAAATGTGTACTAGATAATGTTTTATTAATAAAATTACCCGGCCCGAAAATAGGTTCGTGTAGGAGAGAGCAAAGAGAATTTTTTTATTTTTAACGTTTTTTGTCGATTATTCTAACTTGTTGGATATTTTGATTCATGGTGAGTCGGACACACACGAACGTACGAGTAGATTTTGATAGATAGATAGATAGGTAGGAATCCTAATATACATATAAAACTAGACAAAAAAATACATGTAAATCTAAAAGTACCATAAATAAATGAAAACCCTTAAAATATAAAATACAAATACAAAATAATATAAACAAAATAATATACATTAAAAACATCAAGTAATGCAATTAGTAAAATATTAATTAAATTGAATAGTTTTAATAAAGTTCTTAAGTTTAACTTTAAAACAGTTTATTGTGTTTGATTCGCGGATAGATAAAGGGAGATCATTGAATTTTTTGAATCCTTTAAAGAATAAAGAATTTATAGTTTTTTGATATGTAGTTCTTGCAATGTAGATCTTATTTGTACATCTTGTATTACAATTATAGATATTATTGTTGAACGTAATATATTGTTGGAAGTTTAAATACTAAAATCATTGTAAAATAGTACATTCTTTTCTCTACTGGAAACCAATTTAGAGTATTTAACATTGACGTAATTGAAGCTTGCCATTCTTTTCTTAATGACAAAATCGAAGTTTTTGGGTTAAAGCCCCGACTTGATCTGGCACCAAACCACGTCCGGACTTTCGTAATTCAATACCCGTGTTTAATTTTCAAACAATGATGACCCAACTTACTAAAAATTTTTTTTTGAGAACATTCAATATCATTGCTTCGCTATACTCAGCCTCTTTTCGCGGGGGGAGAATGTTTAATTTTCAAACAATTAAACAGATAAACTCATTCAACCGGCAACGCCGCACCAAAATACATTTGCGAACAGCATTCAAACCATCAAAAAATAAGTTTTTTTTTACTCTATTTCACAATAAATATCACGCCATAAGATAAGACACAATTCTAACCGTTTCGTCTAGACAATATAAAAAACCCACGCTAACGAACTTCCTAGAACAATTGTGCGAGCCGGCCGGGAAGGGATAAAAACTTGAAGCGACAAAATTTCGCAGATTTCAAATTCAGTGTGTCTCTAGCTGAGAATCAGGCTAGGACCCTCCAGTGTTATTTCATCACTCATCCAGAACACACACAAAAAATATTTTCTGACTGATGCGGTGTTTCTTAGTTTTTTACCTATGTGCTAGTGTTTGTTAAGCACATATGGTACTTATAATACTTTGTTCATTGATTACCAGTTAATGTAATCCTTTGTTATGTTGTTGTTTATTTATTTATTTATTTAACTTAAAATAAATCGTTAAATAAAAGTGTTAGTTGTTTTTTGTCGAATGGAGTTGATGAGAAACATAGGGTTTATTCCAGAACCCTCAACAACCTGGTGGGGCATATAGTCCAAGGAGTAGTTGTTGAAGTCCAGACGCTGGTGCAGTGTAGGACATTTTTAATGTCCTTGTTCTTGGGAGCTTGTCTGATTTTATTTCACATCCTTTGTGCAGTTTTGTGTAATTTTAAAAATAGATAATATTTACCATTGTTTAAAATATTAATTTTAAAAATCATTCGGACTTTCTAATTTTATATCTATAAATTATTATTTAATATTATACTCCAGAATGATGTTTGAGGACAATGCCAGACTAGTAACTAGGAGTGGACAATTTTTATACATATAGTTGGATACCCAGACTTAATAAAAATCAACTTGTTATAATCTATTACTATTAAAGGCTTTTTCTATATTCTTGTCTTGAGTATTCGTAAAGATATCTCAATATCTCAAAATTATTAAAAATCTACCTGTTAAAATCTAGTCAAATTCGATACTGCCGGCGTCGCTGGAAGTTTCAATATTGTACAAATACCGCCATCTATTGATAAACAACGAAAGCTTCATACTAGGCAGTTGAAGTATTCCCAACGGCTTCAAAGAAAATCGATAGCTGAGAATAACCGCGTTGAAAGGGAAAAGAAATATGTAATTTCCGCGTACAGTTTTCTAAAGGAAATCTTAAGATACAGAAGGGCTTTGCTCCAAATTTTAAAATACTGGTAAATTAATTTATGGTTAAATGTTGAAGTAAATCAAAATTCTAATTCTGAATAACTAACATAACATAATTCCAAGATCATAAATTTATCATATCATAAGAAACTTTTGTTTACTAAGAACTGATTTTTAAATATTCTACCCTAAAACGACTTTATTATTTGTTTGAGTTTGAGACAAGAAACATATTTTTTAATTGTAAATTTTGACTCACAGTTTCGTTTATTTAAAATGTTAAAAAATTGAAAGAGAAAGTTTTCATAAAAATTCAACGTTTTAAATCTTTTAGTTCTTCTTTGTCATCCTGATTTACGATTCTCGAGAAGGAGAAAAACCATTACTTCTGCTTATTTAGGGTCTCGAAACGTATTAGAGACAAGTTTGTCGGAGATAAATCTAATTGAGGACGATATTCATCTAAAAATCTAATGGCACGTTAAAGTGATCTATTTGAATCACAATAGGGAGGTTGAAACAAAGAACTGAATCTTTTTAAAAAGGTATGTGGTTGAAAAAGGAAAAAAAGAACAATTCGACGAAGGTGCCGGTGCCTCCACCATTATTTAAAAAAGTTATCGTACAGCTTTAATCATTTTACCTGAACAAAGGCAATTACAAATACATTTTGAAACAGTAAAAATCTATAATATATTATTGTGTAAATACCAGTATGCACGTGATATAGTTTTTCAATAAAATATATTGGTAGCAAACCTGTAGAATACAAATTTACTTTGATCATCAAAAGGTAATTACTGATAAAAGCAACCTATCGATTTATTTAAGTTATATCTATTACGGTAGCCCTCAATTATATGAAACTTTTATACGAGGGTAATAAGAAAATAAAAAGCATACAAATACATCTATTACTGTTTAAGTTAAGAGTGTATGACTTGGAATAATCAACTATTTTATTTAAATCGGAGTTTATGCATTTGCTAAATTGGAAGGAGGAAATAAATGGTATACTTGAGTGTCATCTGCGAATGAGTGAACGTTTACATGTTTTACAACTTTATATATATATGACGAATAGCAACGGACCAAGGACTGACCCTTGTGGAACTCTGGATGTAACACATGTAAAGTTAGGTGATGTCAATGATGAGAAAAATGTTGAAGATACATTTATCTGTTTCAAGATTTAGAAAATGCATCAATCTGTTGATTGATTTTGTTTAAGGATTAGCAGGATTATTAATTTGTCTCAACATCTTTACATGAAAAAACCTATACATTTACGTAATATAGTATAAATTCTACTTTATTTCTTTTTAACAATTGTTTGGTAAACCAAAAATTTCTTTTCTTTTAATTTTATTAATTTGAAGAATTATATTATTGTCACGGCCCTTGTAATAATTCTTTTATTGTATGTATTTATTTCCATTGATCCATTACAGAAATGTGTATTGAATTGTCCTTTGAAATTTTATAAAGCCTTCGTTATTATATACAAATACCGTTTACATTATTTTTTAACTATTTTTGTACACGCATAGCGTTAGCATACAGGCACTGTAATAAAAGTTACAGCAAAAATGTTTATTAGTTATCTTAAATGTCTATAAGATTTTTTGTATCACATCTATCGATGGAATTTCCTGAGAATCAGATGAGAGGCTGTTACAAATGATGTAAAACTAGAAAAGTTAGTATATGCACCTTCCTCTATAAACTGGTAAATTCAAATTAGATGCGTGTTCAACGTTTAAATATAATTTTCTATGCCGGACTGTCCACAACGTAAACCGATCATCATCATTTCAAGTAAATATAATACACGATAGTATCTGGCTATCGATTGACTTAATAACAGTTTTAATTATTCATAAAAATCAATATTTTACTGTTGCTCTCCTTTTGTTATCAATCAATCAATCGATGCTTATTATTTTGAAACTGTATTAGTGTAGAATGTAGATTATAATTTCCTTCCAGATATAGAAAGAAAGAAAGAAAACGATTGATTGAATTGAATTGTTATTCGGTACATTGTGTGTAAAGGTTGAAAAATTAACGGGTTAATTTCCTTTTGTTATTTTTAGATGGAGTTCCTTTATTTTTTTTTCGTTTTATTTTCAGTTATTAGCAGTTGATCTTTTATGTTTAACAACTTTTTCGTTTATTTCTTGTAAATGTAATTTAATTCGAAATTTGTAGTTAAATTAAAACAAAATAATAAATAATAAACAAATGAGTATACAGAATGTCTCAACGAGCTTAAACTGTATATTGCAAACAACTGTATAATAAATGAATGTGCATATATATGTAGGCAATTTTTTTTCTCTTTTGATTTTTCCAGTCCTAAATTTGCTTTCCTTCAATATACCCTTTCCATCGTTTCCATGTACTTTATACCTCTTCTCTTTCCGCGTGGTATTTTTCACGCTATTGTTTTGTGTTTATTATTTTTTCCCATCACTAGTTCAGTGAATTTTCCTTTCCCGGATTTCCAATTTTTGTTTTCTTTTATAGTTAATTATCTTTCAAAGGGTTGTTTTATAAACTCTTAGCTTAGTTTATTTTTACACTTCTCTCTAATAATCTCTCTTCTTGAGCTCTATAGCAAATCAATACTTCCATATATATATAAAATTGTCCACCTTATTGTCATAATCTACTTACCCACTTTAAAACCAATGTGTTTTTACCTTCCAAATTTATTTTTCGTCACGATACAAAAACATGTTTAATTATGAAACCAGTATCTAAAAGAAAACGTTTCAACTTTTTTTTTGGAACCCATTTTTTTATTGATTGATTGTATTCAAAGAGAGTTTTTCGCAAACAAAGTCCTCAACTTTAATTTTTTACTCTACCACATCATTAGCCCTTCCTTTTTCTATCCCTACAAGATTCTTTGTCGAGATTGTCGTATAAAACGTGAGTGAAATACCCAAAACTTTGGATTTGATTTAATGGACGCGTACGTGTATGTGTAGTGGAGGAATTTTATGAAATATTTACCCCGGGTTTAGGGCGTGTAAAGAAACAGCTTTAAATTTGGAAATGTTATATAAGTATTTTGAGAATATCGAGTAGGGTAATTTGAAGGGTTAAATGGGGAGAAATTTTAATATACTAATTTTACTTTTAGAATATTATCATACATTTCTGAATAATAATAAAAAATACATTTATAAAACATGTAATACACGGAGTAAAAATGGAAAATAGAAAAAAATTTAATGATCAATGTTGATGATGCTACATAAATATTTAAACAACAACACGTGTAAATCATGAGACTTTCCACACTAATCACTCCTTGAATATATTTTTTTTCGAATACGAACAGAATTGAAAATTATTATCAGATCGTGAAAATCAAAAACAGATTTATAAAATAAAAATGATTAACGCACGTTGCTTTCGATAACAATTATATTCTGTTAGAGACAGAAATATCATAAAGGTTGAGAACAATATTTTGCACGTCCTTTCATGTGCAGATTAGTGTAGGAAACACGTATAATAATTTTCTTGACAACTTTCCGAGCGGAAAATAGCTTGTGGGAAATTCACGTGACTCTACTAAAACCCGTTGATTACGTCGTTTTATTTTATTCAATCATTGTTTAAAATAAATCTGAACGCGTATTTAAGCCACGTCATATAGGGGAAAGTAGGGGAAACGCGTTCCTATAAAACTGTATATTGAACGTTAAACTACTGATTTGTTGTTAGTAGGTATGCAAAGTCGGCCACACTCCGTACTCCACCCCCCTAAACTGTCTCCCAATATTACAGAACATCTAACCTGAGCTCCCAAAATTTAAAAAGGATCTAGAAGAAGCCTCTAACCTTAGAATTTTTGCTACTAACCTTTATCTTGGGCCTCTAGGACCACCAAGAAGGAGTTACAACCCAAAAAAAATTACCCACCCCAAAAAAGAACCTAAAAGAAGCCACTAATCATCGCGAAAAATGATCATAGGCCCCGTGGCCATGATTAAAGCCATAAAATCCCAAAAATTCCCAATTTTAAATCCCTAAAATCCTGGTGAATACATGGTACCCCGTATATCTGTAGTCGTATTAAGGATGATGTTATTGCAAATCGGAATGTATATTTATTTTTATGTTATTAATTGGTTGATTTTTCGAACTAGATATATATTTTTTCGAAAAATTAAACTACCATGTAAACGGATGATGTAACTATATGTATTAGAAAGTAAGAAGAAGGAGATACAAAAGCTTGAACTGTTCAACAGTTATTCAGTTGATTAAAATACTGCATTTTATTTAATCCTTAATCCGATGTATAAATGAATTCAGATTTTTCTTCTCGCTACCAGAAAAAATTGTTTAGCAAAAATTTAATCAAAATTTTATGACGAATAATGCACTCGATTCTGTTGTTATCGGTAACAAGCTTTCCTATATTGTGCGGTTTGAAAAATAAGACCAACATATTTCCCGACAAAAATGTTCTTTCGTTGACAGATTTGCTTCGGAATGTCCTCGTTATACTCTCCCGGAAAATAGAAACGGAAAGGTCAACTAGATAGAAATCTGCGAACGAGTAGATTTTTCTCAATTTTTCAACGGTGAATTTTCACTGAACGGAAAACGATTGGAAGCTTTTCGGACGAGAGTGTGTTTATCATGGAAAATTCTATTTCACCGTCAATTTTTGAAACATACATTATTTGTAGTAAAGAAAAGATAGTACACTGAGAGAACAGTTTATTAACATTAAATAAATTTTATTTATTGTTAACAAATGACATTGTTGGATATGGCCTAACTTATCTATTTTCATGGCAAACTAATGGTATCTTAACGGATCCCAAACAAATATCTATTTCAATATTAAATGATATTGCTTTCGAACTAAAGGCACATTTGTTAAATATTAACAAATATCACTTCAAGTACAATCCACCGCTGTTTTCAATAAGTTGCATATGTTTATTATTAAATAATATTACTTCAATTTTAAAAACTGTTCTTGAATGTTAAAGTATTTATATTGAATATCAATATATATTTTATACACCATCAAAAGGCATTTGTTTGTATTTATCCTAATGTCTTATCTTTAAAAATATGTATCGTATTAATGTCAAATAATTATGTTTCAACTTAAAACATCGTTTTTGTATGATAAGTTTTTATATATTGTACATTACATTATTCATTGTTATTGATGACTTATATCTGTTAATTTTGAATATATTGTTTTTTTACCTTAAGATGGATTTTTTTTACATAAAGAAAAAGGAATTTTATCAATTATCATTATAGTCGAAAAAGTTTCAGTGGGGCGGAAAGTTGTATGAAAACAATTATATCTCTCACGAAAAAAATTGATACTACTTTTACTACTTTACTTTACTACTTTAAAAAGAGTATACTTTTTTCGTGAGAGACATAATTGCTCTGATACATAACTTTTCACCCCACTCAAACTATGTCGACTAAAATGAAAATTGATAAAATCTCTCACTTTTTCTTTATGTAAAAAAAAAACAACATCAACAACATCAGGTAAAAAACAATATATTCAAAATTAACATATTATAAGTCATCAATAACAATGAATAATGTAATGTACAATATATAAAAACTTATCATACATATTTGGAAGTTCTCATCTTGTCAAAAGAGTATGTTCAAAAATCAAACGTCGAATGATTAGGAAAAACTTTAATAAATATAACATCAGGTACAAAAGGGAACATAGGATTCTTAAATTATTTATCACAAAGAAAATCATATATTCTCAGATTCGGTTTGATATCGTAGATGAAAAACGTAGTATGCTTTGAAGCAAAAGTCTATATACCTTTCAAAACAGAAGCAACATTGTAAAGTTGTCCATTGATGTACACATAAACTTTTTTATCACTGTTCCACTTCCCTCTACCACAATGAAAGGCTGCACACTTATATCTAGATCTGCCAGCTTCTCAGTCTTTGATTTAATTTTAAATTCTTTATCACCAGGTAGCTAAAACAAAAAATAAAATAGTGAATAACCACTAAGAGTAAATGCAATTTTAAAATGACACATACATTTCCCCATAAATAATAAAAATACTTTTATTAGAAATATTAGCGATTTTTTTTTGGAATTCTAGAAAAAATACACAAATAGAAATGTAGACTTTTTATTTTTTGTGCTTCAAAGCTCATACTGACAATTTGTAATGAAATATGAAACTCGAATTCTCGGAAGATTGCAGTACATTTTTGTAAAAAGAGAAACATTCGCAATTGAAAAGGGCAAAAAATATTTTTCTGGAAAAAATAAAATCACATAAAATTGGTTCTATCATGAAAATGTACCAGAACTTTTAATATCAAAATACTCTGTTGATTACCTTTTTGTTTTGTATTAAATTAGCAATTACATGCAAACATGCACTGCCGCCTCATTGCTAAATATTAAATAAGTTTCTACTACATGGGGCATAAAATACAAACGAATATATCATTTACCTTGGAATTTTTCCACATAACATCCAATGATTGTTAGAAGTTAGCAGCAAATTTTTATCACGAATCTCATCTACTAACTGTTTTAAATAATGATTCTCCACTTCTCAAGCGTCTTTCCCATCAATATCGAATTGCATTATGGGTGTTTATCGGATAAAGATTGATTTTCACAGTAAACCCTTCGTTGCGAACAACTATGGTGGAAGATCGCGGCACATTGAGAACATTTAACACTTTTTAAGAGTTTTTTACCACAATAAGAACACACATTTTTAGCACTTGAGTTTCCCGTCTCTGGCTCGGGCGCCATCTTGTCAATTGTATGTATAACGGTTCACAACTGCACCAAATATTTGTTTCTGAGAAACAAACATATCTTATTCATCAAACAACTACATGTTTGCAAATGTTTTTTAACCAGAAATAAATGTATATTTAACAATAATATTCTTGATATTTTGGCAGTAAGAAATTAGTTTGTGACAAAATGTAAGAAGTTTTAGACAAACGTATATATTTATATTAAAGAAATCAGCTCGCAACAAATCCTTTGTTATTCGTGAACTACACATTTTCAAATGGTATTGTTGTATTTAATAAGGTTGATTGACTGTAAGAAAATGGAGTTAATATTTAACAAACCATACCCAAACAAACCTATTCGTTAAGCATAAAGTAACCGTTCTCTCAGTGTAACAGAACATTGGAGAACATATTTATTTTATAGTATATACATTATACAGGGTGTTTCATTGGGAGAGGGAAACATTTTAACAGTGGATAGGTGTCACTGGGGTGGTTCCAAATAACCCATATTTTATGGGTCTAAAGTCCCTTATAGCTGAGCTACAGAGTGTTTTGTACGTTTTGGTCATTTCTTCATTGCCTCCTGTGCTTTCAACCAATCTGTATAATTTTATAATATTTGATACACATACTCTCTGTATCTTACCAAATTAATTGAGATATTATTAATATTGGAAATTCAGGCCCGGCTTCACTAAAAGTTGACAAATTCGTTCCGCTCATAAACAACACCCTGTATGTTAAATTTTCAGAAATATTTTACCATAGCTAAAAAGAGGACAAAAAATTGAATTTAACGATATACTTTTTATTTTTGCACATATGATTTTACTACTCATAAATAGTTAAGTTTTCTTACATTTTTGGGACACCAACGTTCTTAAATAATCCTATTAAGTTGTAAACAATATTATTTGCCCTAATTACCTATTTGGTTTAACATTATGTTATTCCAAAATTTTTTGTAGTCTTCTAGGCACATGAAAACTGATTTACAGGACCGTACTAGGAACTAAATGTCACATTAGATTTACCTATGCAACACCCATTATATTTATTTTTTTTAACCTTCCTTATATGGAAAAATTGTGTAGTTTTGAGAAGAAAAGTAAAAAAAACTAAAATTACATTTTTGTAAAGGATAAAAATACATAAAAGCATATTTAATTAAATTATAAACAAAATTCAAAAATTACACAACCCTTAAAAGGCTAGAAAAAACACTGAAGTTTAAAAATTTTTAATAATTGTTCGAAATGACCCCCATTCTGTTGAATGCATGTTGTTTCTCGCTTAATAATTTGGTTTACAGATTTTCGAATGATGTTTTCGTTATTTTTATGCTCTTGGCATGTCCTCTTGACATTCATTTGAGCTGAATAAACTTTGGACTTTAAATGTCCCCAAATATGATAATCGACGGGACTACAGTCCGGTGATCTTGAAGGCCAATGTATAGTATCACCTCTACCTATCCACCTATTAGGAAAATTTTCATTTGAAAAATCCAGTACAATTAGCCTAAAATGAGGAAAAGCGTCATCGTGTTGGAAATAAATTCCAGCTGATGTCTACACCTTTATCCTCTAACAAAATTGGTAAAATATTTTGAAGTTAATCTTTGAGGGAGTATATGGCGTCCAATTAATTCATTGTTAAAAACACTAGACCACAGATTTACCGAAAATTTATATTGCTAATGAGCTTCCCTGATGGTAGCAAATGGATTATGTGTTTTTTCTAGTCTTTTAAATGTTGTGTAATTTTTGAATTTTGTTTGTAATTTAATAAGAAGATATTATTTAACTAAAAATGATTTTTATTTATTTCACTAATGTGTTGTTGACGTATCTATTTAATTTCACAAATAGTACAGCGTATTACCAACTTTAAATAAATAACGCGTCACATTTAGAAAAATTTGATCTTAGCTTTTCTACTCCAAACTACATAATTTTTCATAAGGAAAGTTAAAAAAATAAATAAAATGGGTGTTGTATAGGTAAATATAATGAGACATTTAGTTCCTAGTACGGTCCTGTAAATCTGTTTTCATATGCCTAGATGATTATAACAATTTTTGGTATAACATACTTTTAAACCAAATATTTAATTAGGTCAAATAATATTGATTACAACTTAATAGGATTAATTAAGCAAGTTAGTGCCCCAAAAATTAACTATTTATGAGTAGTAAAATCATATGTGCAAAAATAAAAAGTATATCGTTAAATTCAATTTTTTGTCCTCTTTTTAGCTATGGTAAAATATTTTTGAAAATTTAACATACAGGGTGTTGTTTATAAGCGGAACGAATTTGTCAACTTTTAGTGAAGCCGGGCCTGGATTTTCAATATTAATAATACCTCAATTAATTTGTTAAGATACAGAGACTATGTGTACCAAATATTATAGAATTATACAGAGTGGTTGAAAGCACAGGAGGCAATGAAGAAATGACCAAAACGTACAAAACACTCTATAGCTCAGCTATAAGGGACTTTAGACCCATAAAATATGGGTTATTTGGAATCATCCCAGTGACACCTATCCACTGTTAAAATGTTTCCCTCTTCCAATGAAACACCCTGTATAAAATATCATTGTCTTTTTTTTAATAAATTCTACAGGAAATCACTTTTGTGTCACGTTATTTCTCAGGAAACTTTCTCAAATTGGCATCTCTGGCTACTATCTGAAATTGCTAAACTCTTACTTAACAGACCGCTCTTTTGGTTCTTAATTCGGTCTCTTGTTACATATCAGTGACTTCCGGCGTTCCCCAAGGTTCCCACATTGGTCCCGTTTTATTTTTACTCTTTAAACGACGCACCAAATTGCTTTTTAAACAGTTGTTACCTCTTATTCGCAGACGACCTAAAGTTCTTTACTACAAAAACCACTGCAAGTTGATTCGAATCGTAATATTTTAAAGTAAGGAATCTTCCATACTTCTACGTACAGGGTGTCCCAAATTGGTGTGTTTGGCAGGGTATCTCGTAAACTAGAAGAGATAGAAGAAAAGCAGTTAAGATGTTATGACTTCTTTTTTTGTTAAAGTAACGATAGCCTAATTAAATCTTTATTAACTCCCTACAGTTGGAAGATACAGAGCGATTATTGAAAACTGTCGAAAACTACAAGGTACTATAACTTCTTAATTAAGAAAAATATAAAAAAACTTATAAAAAATTTTGATAGATATAATATTAAAGAGTTCAGTGACGCACAGATTATTTTTTTAGCGGACTCACTAAGGAAATATAATGCAAACTTATGTTTTTTTAAATGGGACACCCTGAAATATTTTGACGTTTTTCGTTTCCTTTTTTAATTCTCAGTCACCTGATATGACATATTATATATCTATTTTCAATGGTTGGAACTACAGTGCAAATAAACCATTTATGGATGTTATCAGGTGAAACACCCTTAAAAAATTGAACACTCAGTAACGAAATTTAACATTTTATTATAAGGATACTGATGTGTGACAATTTTATTTATCAAAATTAGAATTAATAAAAAATAAAACCAGATTAAAAAAATAAAAACAATAAACTTATGAAACAACAAGAAACATTGTAACAACTAATCTACATATAACTAATTTTATTAGAATGTAAAAATTACATTAAATGTTCAAAATGCTCTCCGTTTACATCGATTAAAAAGTTTTTCGTTTAAATAATCTCCAACCAATTCAGCATTACCAAAAATAAAATCATAAAATAATATTTACAAGATTAACTTCGAGAGTAGGGAAGATTTATTACAAAATATTTAGAAAAATAAAGCCAGTGCACATACTCAATTGTGTAAGATCAGTAAGAAAAAGGTGTCACATTTAATGTAATTTTTACATTCTAATAAAATTAGTTATAGGTAGATTAGTTGTTACAATGTTTCTTGTTGCTTCATAAGTTTATTGTTTTTATTTTTTTAATCTGGTTTTATTTTTTATTAATTATAATTTTGATAAATAAAATTGTCACACATCAGTATCCTTATAATAAAATGTTAAATTTCGTTAGTGAGTGTTCAATTTTTTAAGGGTGTTTCACCTGATAACATCCATAAATGGTTTATTTGCACTGTAGCTCCAACCATTGAAAATAGATATATAATATGTCATATCGAAAAACTGCAATCGCAAATTTTGATTTCTGTTTTTGATGCACCATATTTTTCTTCTAACTGAGTCGTTATTATTGAACGTTATAACTTTGAAAGAGGTCGCCCCACAAAAATAAACACTTTCTGGCTAAGATTACGTCAGAAGGTAAAATTAATCTTTTAGGAAAGTTACTTACAAAACAATTTAAAACTTATACAACAACAAAAAAGGACAAAAAATTAGGTGTTTCACATTTCGTTTCGCATGGAACGATTTGTCTAATTAGCGGTAAGTAACAATATACAAGCAGCAGAGAATTAAAGATAAAAATCTAGTTAAACAAGAAACTTGGGAGGAGTTTGAAGTATGGAATAAATGGAAAATGGGAAAATAATGAAATAAATCGTAAAATAAATTAAATGATTGGAATAATATTTTTACAAACTTTCTAATAAGATATAATTCAAGGGCCACGTTAAATGGTTTGGAACAATAGTCACTATATTTCTTGTCTTTTCCATTCGTTGGTATAATCTTTTATCTAATTTTATTTTTGCTTTCTTGGCATGAGAAAACCTTACATAACTGGATTCAGTTGTGCACTTTTGCTGCTATAATTAACTGTAATATTACCTAGCTCGTTTCTGTAAGATGCTAATTTATACAAATAATTTACGGCCAGGCTCACATATGCCGGCAAGTTACTGTTACTTTAGAAGTTTTGCAGATCGAGGGGAAATTAACGCTTTTTATTTGTAGACACGGGAATTTTTGAGGGCGCTTTCAATTATGTGCTAAATTAAATCAGAAAATAGCTAAGTATATTGGTGATTTTAAAACATAAACTAGAAAAATCCTTAAATTTTAAAAATATCAGAGAAAATAAGATATAAAAGGTATATTATAACAAATATTAAACATCAACATTTTGTCTAACGAATTTTCTGTTGAAAAAGGAAAATAAATAAACAAAATTGCTAAAAGGTAATGCAGTCGACTTATTTCGATAATCAGTTAACAGGTTAGGTGGAAAAAGGTCGGAAGTTAATGAAACTTTGAGATGTTGTTCAGAGATGGTTAATTAACATTTTCTCAAGTTTTCGGACCTCGAGAACCCTGTGCGAAAAGAGGAAGGGGGGGGGGGACTTCTTTTCCGCAAGAGAGCGTAGAGCTTTTTTCCTACGGACAAAAGTATTTCTTTACTTTTTTGTAGAGCATTTTTCCTACAATTTTGAGTACTCAAACATGTTTGTATGTTAATTCGTTACAAAGGCGTTTCAAAAAAAAGGTCATTTTTTTAATTTCACTACAAAATACAGAATTCCACCTTATTTCTTCTGTTAAGCACGGGTCAGACTAGGCTGGTTACTAGCTGCGAATTAAAGAAGCCGCTACTATCAGCTTGGTGTGATCACAGACCGTCAGCCGGCGAGTATTTGTCAGCAGCTGGCGAAGTTGGACATGTTCAACTTTTGGTAGCAGGCAGCAGGTCACGTGATTCATTCGCGCTCGCTTTCGCCAGCAGTTAGCGCAGTCAGACCACCCAAGTGGCACAGCATCTGTGAGCAACAGATGGTATTTACTGTTGTTTTTATATTGTTTTACTTGATACGATAAAAATGGCTGAGTTGAAGTGGCCGGGGAATCAAATCACTGTTGCCTGAGTAACACAGTAAAAAGTCGGTACAGCTTTTTTGAGATATTGTGGTCAGGAAACTGTCAATATTAAATAAAAAAATTTGTTTTTATGGAATAAAGCAAAATAAAAAGTCATCAAAAGTAAATAAATAGACACGTAAAACGGATAAAATAAAATGCCACTTAATTCAGTCACTTTGCTTCAGGGAATTCCCAAAATTTGGCATTTGACGTACATGTACAATTCGTGGTGCATTTATTCTCTTTGAGAAATCTTTAGAAACAATAATAATTTTTATTATGATGTTATTTCTTCCGATGTATTGTATAAAACGTGTATATTGAAAAATTGATATGCTTCTATGAATACCTAAATTTTTTCAGCTGTACATTTAACAAACCGAGTTTCAATATTAAGTCTAGCATAGACATACGAGTATTTAACTCGGAAAAAGATGATTAAAACCAAAACTATTACACATATGTTTAGCACATTTTGACAAGTGTCCATTTTAACCGTGTTACTCAACGTTCCATTAAATATTTACCTAAATCCTTGATTTCTGAAATTGAATTGGCAACGTTGTATTATCAACTTTGAATTTATGAGATGGCTGTCATTTGACAAGCAAATTATTTATGTCCGTCAAATGAACATTTTTGCCTTTTTATACTTTTCAGGCTTATTCTGGTTATAAATTTTTTCAAAAAAAAAAATGTGAAAAATATTTTTCCGCGCAGAAATTTCTATTGATATATTGATTTTATCATGTTTTATAGCATCTGTCAAAATTTCATGAAAATCCCAGCCGAAAAACGTCAAAATATACAGGGTGTCCCATTTAAAAAAACATAAGTTTGCATTATATTTCCTTAGTGAGCCCCCTAAAAAAATAATCTGTGCGCCACTGAACTCTTTAATATTATATCTATCAAAAGTTTTTATAACGTTTTTTTATATTTTTCTTAATTAAGAAGTTATAGTACCTTGTAGTTTTCGACAGTTTTCAATAATCGCCCTGTATCTTCCAACTGCAGGGAGTTACTAAAGATTTAATTAGGCTATCGTTACTTTAACAAAAAAAGAAGTCATAACATCTTAACTGCTTTTCTTCTATCTCTTCTAGTTTACGAGATACCCTGCAAAACACACCAATTTGGGACATCCTGTACAATCACTTACTACAGGAAATCACTTTTGTGTGAGACAAAAGATGATTATTGATAAAATAGATAAGTTTGAATTATTTTTAGTATAAACTTGCCCCTCATTGTTGTTTAAGGTATAATAATAATCTATAAAATAATTTTTTATACCATCAAGAATGAAAAAGCACCAAGAACTCGAAACGCGCGCGCTTCTCGAAGAGTTGCACCACATATTTCGAAAAAGTAGCGCTCCAAGAGAAACTTGACAGTCGTCGCTCTAATCGCCGCGACGCCGGACGCCAATTGAACCGGCGCTATTTCACATGTTACACGTAACGACGCCGTGAGTTCTCGAGTCGGTTTTTTTAAATATTCTACGGATTTCTTTGACTTTTGTGAAAATAGGATTTGTTTTTATTTTTCAATTAGTTTGAGGTAAGAAAATCTTGAGATTACACAAATTGATTATATACATTATGTGATGATTCATCTTTTTTATTCTGCAGTGTAAATAAAACTGACGAATAAATTGAGAATATCGCGAATTTAAATATTTTTATACCCTTTCAAATGAGCTGTGGATCACTGGACTATATATTTTTACAGCTTTTTTACATCTCTTCCAAATATTTAACTTCTACATCAAGTAGTTTTGTGTCAAATTATTTGAGTTATAGAAAACGCATAAAATTTACATGAAAACAAAACTAGCGGTTCTACTGCCAAATTTTTCTAAACTAAAATTCACTTCAGAGTATTATTTATTAGCGCACTGTTTCTCCGAAACATTCTGAAATATAAATATTTTTAAAAATCGATCAATCGACTGGATACTGAATAATTGTTAAGTAAATGAGTTGGTTAAATAAAAAGGACTGATGTATAGAGCTTAATTATCCTGCCAAATAGCCCACTCGAGTTAGATCAAAAAAGGGGCTAACCCGGACAAAATTGAAAACGGCAATTTTTCTTCGGGAATCGTTAGGGGGGGTCACTGGCAGTCTAAATTTCGATTTGTGTATGTTCAAGTCCATTGCGTCAGCCGCCATATTGAATTTAAGGGTGCATATTTATTTATTCAATAACTCGTTCATTTGCAATTTTACATGAAAAATGGTAATGACCAAAGTTGTCTGGAATTAAATTTCCTACAATTTTGGTCGTTATCACTTTTTCGCAAGGATCGATATTTTTCGACTAAGAGCCGAAAGAGGGGGTGAAATTTGAGAAAGAGATAAATTAAGAGAGAAAGATAGAATAAATTGATGAAAATGAAGAAACAAAACCAAAAAATAAAAATTCAAAGATAGAAACCAAAAATGAAAAAACCAAAAATGAAAAATGAAAAACGAAAAACGAAAAAAAAAAAAAAAATAGAAAAATGAAAAGCGAAAAATGGAAAACGAACAATGAAAAATGAAAAATGAAAAATGAAAAATGAAAAACGAATAATGAAAAACCAAAAACGAAAAATGAAAAATGAAAAATGAAAAATGAAAAATGAAAAATGAAAAATGAAAAATGAAAAACGAAAAATGAAAAACCAAAAACCAAAAATGAAAAATGAAAAACCAAAAACCAAAAATGAAAAATGAAAAACGTTTTCGTTTTTCGTTTTTCATTTTTCATTTTTCATTTTACGTTTTTCATTTTTCATTTTTGGTTTTTGGTTTTTCATTTTTCGTTTTTCATTTTTCATTTTTCATTTTACGTTTTTCATTTTTCATTTTTGGTTTTTGGTTTTTCATTTTTCGTTTTTCATTTTTCATTTTTCATTTATCATTTTTCATTTTTCATTTTTCATTTTTCGTTTTTGGTTTTTCATTTTTCGTTTTTCATTTTTCATTTTTCATTTTTCATTGTTCGTTTTCCATTCTTCGATTTTTTTTTTTTTTTTCGTTTTTCGTTTTTCATTTTTCATTTTTGGTTTCTATCTTTGAATTTTTATTTTTTGGTTTTGTTTCTTCATTTTCATCAATTTATTCTATCTTTATCTCTTAATTTATCTCTTTCTCAAATTTCACCCCCTCTTTCGGCTCTTAGTCGAAAAATATCGATCCTTGCGAAAAAGTGATAACGACCAAAATTGTAGGAAATTTAATTCCAGACAACTTTGGTCATTACCATTTTTCATGTAAAATTGCAAATGAACGAGTTATTGAATAAATAAATATGCACCCTTAAATTCAATATGGCGGCTGACGCAATGGACTTGAACATACACAAATCGAAATTTAGACTGCCAGTGACCCCCCCTAACAATTCCCGAAGAAAAATTGCCGTTTTCAATTTTGTCCGGGTCAAATTCTAACTCGATTGGGCTAAAATGGTTTCAAAGTGTAAAATTAATGATGAAATAATCAATAATTTGTTAGTTTTTATTCATTGTGAAATAAAAAAGTGTTTAAACAGATTTTAAAAATTGATTTGGTGCCAATTAGAGTTTCCAAAGAAAAGTTAATTTTCCTTATGTAAAACGGGTGCTTTAAATGACTAGAGATGATAAATTAATACATTAAAAGTTTCCCCAAAGGACTGATCGTCTAAAATGCTGATTCGTCAGTTTTAATTTTGCGACCAAGTAATCGATTGTTTTTAATTGACTTCGTTTGAATTTTCTCTATCTATTTCGTTATGTAAAAATATTCGTTTAATCCTGATTGCTAAGAGGTACTACCGTAAGTAAAGACCCACTGTGTATAGTTTGAGAGCATATGTGATAATAAAAATTCCTTTCATGAAATTCCTATTATTCATACCCAGTTTGCTGGTCAACAAAATGTAGCACTGTTGTAATATATAGTCGTCCCATAAACAGTACAATGGAGAATCTAGTAGCTGTTGAATAATAAGTAGGGTTTTACATTTTCACTGAAAAATAGGGTACACGAGGAAATTTTAAAATATTTGGTGTATGAGTAAAAAAACTTGTTCAGAAATGTTTCTTTCAGGAGTATATATTGTTATGCTAATGTGAAAATTCTTCAAAATACTTTTAATAGCCCCACGTTGGGAGCCAATTGTTATGCTTATGATATTTTTCTTTGAATACTTTTAATAATCTTTATTTTAATCAATTCACATTTGACATATTATATAATTCTTTTAAAAAAAAAATTCTGACATCTTCAAAACATTAACATTCACATAAACTTGAAAAACTCAAAACTGTCAACACTCCTATCTATTAAGTCTTTTTCACATAATTTATTTTAAAATACACTTACAAATTTTGCCCCATTTTAACATCATAACAATATATGCCTCAAGATTTCTGATGTGTAGATGATTTATTTTGTACTTGGAGAGAGCTGTCAAATTTGATTTCATTCATTACCGTGTTTTTTTTTTCATCATATCCAATACCTCGCAATCGCATAGTACATGTTTCACTGTCTCTAGTTCCTTATTGCATATCCATATCCCTAAGGTCGCCATTGTACAGTCCAATTTTGTTTAAGAACTCTTTTACTGGTGCATGACCAGTCATCACTCTCAGCTTACTTCTGCTCAGTAAGAGTAGTTCAGCTGTTCTTTTAGAACACGGTCTTCCTATGAAGGATTTTCCGTGCTTTTGTCCTGACACATTTTGCCAGTGTTGAAAGTCTTTCCCTGATCCTGGTTTGTACATCCCCTCGCACTGCACACTTCGGTACTCCGGGTGTCTGTTCTGTATCGGGTATTTCTCCTGCTCCCCTTTTGCAAGTTGATCAGATTTTCAATTCCATCGATACGCTGATGTCCAGGTACCCAGGTCAGCACTACTCTGATCTGGTCTCCTTGGACTTTCAGTTCTTCGATGCATTCCCATACCAGTTTATACGTCACTTCCTGGCTTGAAATTGCCTTCAGTGCCGCCTGACTGTCTGACATGATTAGGATCTGTTGGTTTTTGAGACCTCTCCTATTACTTTCTCCGACGCATTGCAGAATTGCGTATATCTACGCTTGAATTACTGTAGCATTTCTAAGGCACAGCTATACTGTATTTGAAAATCAAGAGAGAGTAAATTCCCAGAATAAAAAGTAATTCGGTATGCAAAACTATAGTACAGTACGTGCGGTAAAACTTCAATATTTGTAATGCATTCTAAATTGTTTTTGTTAATTTCAATACAAAATTTATTAAATTTCTTGGACTATCACATTATTTTATGATCTTTCATTGTTACTACAGTAGGCCTAAGAGGATTAACGTGCGTCATAGGCGTAACCAGAATAGAAAGGGATAATTGTTATTTAACGACCACCGAATGGCAACAGCTTCTAATGACAGATATTTTGACTTAAATAGTTTCTAGAAATGCAGTTATTTGATTTTCGATAAACGTGACAAATAGTAGTGACTAAAAATGGAAGCAGTTTGTGAGTATACGCCAGTGAAAAAATTAAAACTAGACCATTTATCGCTCAATGAAAAGAGTGCTGTAGTGAATGTGTACCACTATTTTAAACATCAAAATCCCTCAAACACTATTGACAGTGTAGGGAACATTGAGTAACACTGTTAAAATGGACACCTGTCTTCCCTTCCCCGATAATGTGAGACTACCCCTTACGGCTACTATTTTATTATGCGGACAGTTTTAATATTTAAGTTTTCATGATCAGCGAGAGAGAGAGAGAGAGAGAGAGAAAGAATTTTTGAAAAAATATGATATCAATATCTGCCACACCTCGAGAGTCTGGTCACAGGTATTTGTGGAGGTTTTTACCCAAGTATGAATATCAGACCTATAATTTTCCTTCACTGCAGATCAAAAAATAATAAAATCAATTGAACATAGAGTTTTTCTTATATAGTGATAAATAGAGTGAGCTGAGCGATCTTCTGTTGACGGGACGTGTGCCCTACACGCTGCTGTTGCACGTCCCGGAAACGGGGCCTGTCCACCGTGACAATTCGCGAAGATCAAGCGTCAGTAGAAGTTGCCCTAAAAGGGTGAAATCCCCAGAAACTAGGCAACTTTAATGCATTTAACTAA
This sequence comes from Crepidodera aurea, assembly GCA_949320105.2. Classification (NCBI taxonomy): domain Eukaryota; kingdom Metazoa; phylum Arthropoda; class Insecta; order Coleoptera; family Chrysomelidae; genus Crepidodera; species Crepidodera aurea. Next base: position 26,565,862 of record OX439477.1, read on the forward strand.
CCTCTGTGACAAGCAGTTGATAAACGTCAACAACATCTGCAGCCAATTGAAAATTAACACTGACAGCTTTTTTAATTTTCCCGCCTACTTTCAAGCCAATCGCCAATCAACTTTTTATTTATCTCCCTATCAGTAGTTCAAGTAGATGTCGCCCACTGCGTGATTTTCGCGAATTAATTAATAATTTGTCATGTTATAAATATACTTAAATTATATACTCATTGGGCTGCTTAAAAATGTAGATTTGAATATTAAGAGCGAAGCTCGGTGACCAGATATTTTTTTATAAACAAGCAAATACCAACTTTAGATAAAGTTTTGCAAGCCATTACGAATGATGTTGATTTACCCACAATAAGCCGGGATAAACTATGGAAAGTGTTACATGAGTTAAACTTTAAATTTGAAAAAATGGGCAGACACTCAATGCTAATTGATTCTGAAGAAATTGTATGTTGAAGAAGACAGTACCTCAGAAGAATACAACAAGTTAAAGCTCAAAATAAAAACATTTATTATTTAGATGAAACATGGGTTAATGAAGGACATTGTGTAGGAAGAGTTTGGAAAGACAAAAATATAAAATCATCCCATCAAGCTTTTCTAGAAGGATATACTACTGGTTTTAAGGAACCTATAGGAAAAGGTAAAAGATTAATTATTTGTCATATAGGCAGTACAAACGGTTTTTTTGAGAATGGTTTACTCTTATTTGAATAAAAAAAAACCGTTGATTATCACGAAGAAATGAATGGAGACGTGTTTGAGGAATATTTTGAACAGATGATTCAATTCATACCAAAAGGATCGGTTATTGTAATGGACAATGCAAGTTACCACTCCAGATTACTTGAACCTTTACCAACCACTAAATGGAAAAAGGGTGAAATTGCAAAATGGTTATCTTCTAAAAATTTAGCCTTTGACAATACAATGCTGAGGGCAGAATTGTTAACTATTGCTAAAAAACATAAGCAAAATTATAAAAAATATAATATTGAGGAGACGAGAAATTGAAATCCTTCGTTTACCACCCTACCATTGTGAGCTGAATCCGATAGAATTAATATGGGCTCAAGTTAAAGGTTATGTTGCCAGAAATAACACTACTTTTAAATTATCAGATGTTAAAAATCTCTTCAATAAGGCAATATCTGAAGTAACAAGTGAAAATTGGCAAAAATGTATTAGACACGTTACAGAAATAGAAAAAAAAATGTGGGAGCTAGATAACATAATTGATATTACTATAGAGCCCATTGTAATTTCTCTAGAATCAGATGGTGAATCTTCTGACACAGAGTGCGAGGAACCATAACTTTAAAATTATTAATTTATGTACTTTAATTTTATTTTTTTATAGGTGTAGATGAAGCAGATCTAGCAGTGTTTCCATGGCCTCATTGCCATATTATTGAACTACGCGATTTAGTAATTGATTTCAAATATAATAAAAACTGGCGTGGTTTGCTCAATTGAACGTCATAAATGAAATTATTTACATGGAATTAGAAGATAGTTCACAACGATAATGATTCACAATTTACAAATTAAAATTAACAAATATTTGTTGTTGGCATATTTAACTTGTACTTTTCTTTAATAATATTTATTATTATTATTCAGTACGAACTGAATTTCCTGAATCAAATCAAATCAGTTACAGCAAAATATATACTTTTATGTGTAACTTACGTAAATTTAACTCTAGTTTAAATTTACCGATTTTCTAATAGATGCCTAGTCTGTGGATATAAATAACGTTTAATAAATTATTTAGATCGTTTTTCATTCGATCACACCTTTAGAAATATTTGTTTTACGTTCAAATAATACGTTTAAATGAGGTCTTGTGAAAATTCTTTTTTTTCCTAAAAACATAAAAAACAAGATTAAAAGAGTTTCTAATAACCAACAACTGCTTTTACAGGGAGGACAAATTAATTAATATAATTTCAATAATTGTTATGGATATTATTTGTGACCCTCAAAATTTTCAAAAAGTACTTATCCCCAATGGTTCTGATTAATATTCAATCAATGCGGAACAAAACTGAGGAGTTGTATTTGTTTTTGGAAGAGTTAGGGTTTCCCCAAATAGTGGCTATTACAGAGCACTGGTTACAAGTAGATGAACCAATTTTTATTGAAAAATATACTGTAATTAGCAGGTATGACAGAAATACTACAGACCATGGTGGAACTCTAATTTTATCCTTAAATGATGACTTCTCTGCTGTCTCTAAATACGATTTTTTACAAGCTGAAAATGTCTTTGAATTCTCCGTAGTGTACAACAAAAACATTGATTTGTTTATTATTTGTATTTATAGAACTCCCAAATCAAATGTCCACCTTTTTCTCGAGAATCTTCTTAATTTACTTAACGCATTGTCTATAAAAAGTAGGAAAATTTTATGCGGCGATTTAAATATTGACTTTGCTAATGTATGTGCTACTCAAAAGTCCTTGACAAATATTTTTGAATCATTCAGACTCACTATGCACGTAGATTCGTCAACTAGAATCACCAAAACATCATCAACAATTATAGATTACGTAGTCTCCTATTTTAAACCCGCTGATGTTGAACACCAAGTAATTAGCTCAGGTCTTTCGGACCATGAAACAGTTTTTGCCAATTTTGCGGTATTGGAATGGTCTTTCTGAAGATATTAACTCTAAATTCTTGGACTTCCTAAATAAAATAATTCGCCCCATTAAAACTAAACCTCATAAACCTTGGACAACTAAAGGAATAAGAATTTCTTCAAAAAATATGAGGTCACTTATGTATATTAAAAAATTCTCAGATAACCCCCTAATATTAAATTATATCAACAACTACAGAATACTGTATCGGAAAATTATCAAATCTACTAAGAAAAACTATTATAAAAATCGCATCTCAAGAGCTAAAAACTCTTCCAAAGAAACCTGGTCTATTATAAATGACTTAAGAAATAAAACCCGTTCTTCAAACACTGTTAATCCTAGTCCTGATGAACTAAACAATTATTTTGTTAATGTAAGTAAGAATATCAGCTCTAACATAGCTCCGGGTCAGGATGCTCTCTCCTTCCTCCTACCTACTAAAAGGGTCACTAATAGTTTCTTCCTAGGGCCAGTAGATAAGCACGAACTAGTGCAAACCATAAACAGCATTCAAAATAAATCTTCCTGTGGAAATGATGGCTTGTCCACTAAAATATTTTCAAATATACCTGATGTAGTAATTAACATTTTAACTTCGCTGATTAATGAATCCTTCGAATCTGGTATCTTTCCGAGCTGTCTAAAAACAGCTATAATAATCCCACTTCATAAAGGCGGCGACAAAACCGAAACTTGTAACTATAGACCTATTGCTCTATTACCTACCTTATCGAAGATAATAGAAAGGCTAATGAAAAATCGCCTACTGCCCTTTCTTTTCAAACAAAACATCATAATACCTCATCAATATGGTTTCCTTCCTAAAAAATGCACTAGTGACGCAATGTTTTCCGTTCTTAATGAAATATATACATTACTTAATGATAAACTTTTCACAACAGTATTTTGTGACTTTGCAAAGGCCTTTGATTGTGTTAATCATGAAATCTTAATTAAGAAACTACAAATTTATGGCGTACGGGGTTCTCCTTTGCAATGGTTTAAAACTTACTTAGAAAATAGAAATCAGCAGGTACGTGCTAATGGTGCTGATTCTTCAAATCTGCCAATTAGCAGTGGCGTACCTCAAGGTTCAGTGTTAGGTCCAATTTTATTTTTATTATTCATCAACGATATCACAGACTTAAAAATAAGTGGAAGCATTACTTTATTTGCCGATGACACGAGTGTAACCTGGAGTAGTTCTGATATACAGACATTACAATCTAGCATAAACAAATATCTAGTTACTATCAAGTCTTGGTCTGACTCGAATGGGCTTTGTTTCAACACCAGTAAAACCGTAGCAATGTCTTACAGAGGTACTTTACAGCCTATAACTCTAAGCAATAATCCGATTCTAGCGGTGAACTCAATTAAGTTTTTAGGTCTTTATATAGACAAATTCCTGAAATGGTCCACTCATATTGATACCTTGGCAAAAAACTGTTTCTAAAGAGCTGACCCCTACTACTGCATTAATGAACAACTTTTCCTTATTCGAATCTCACCTTCGCTATGGTTTACCGTTCTGGGGTTCTTGTAGCTTCGAATCTATTTTCAAATTACAAAAAAGATCAATTCGTTATGTATTTGGTTTAAGTGGTAGGACACACTGTGAAAATTACTTTAAAAATTTCAAAACTCTAACCCTTCCTGCTCTATTTATCTTTGAATCCGTCTGCTTAGTTCGCAAACACATTCAAAAGACCAACTCGTAGATATCCTACAAGAAATTTAGATACTGATGTTTACTTACCTATTCCCACCTCTGACCTAATAAAAAATTGTATTACCTACAATGCAAAAAAATTGTATAATAATCTTCCGATACAGCTAAAATCTATAAATTCTTATGATAAGTTCAGAAGATCCACTAGGGCTTTTCTTCAAGAAAGACCATTTTACACAGTGGCAGAATTTTATAACGTGCCTTAGACTTTTGGGTTGCAGCATATAGGAGCAATAATTAAATTAAGTTAATTTGAACAATAATTTATAGTGACGGATATTGCATATCCAATGCAATTGTTATTGTTATTTTGTTTGTGTTTTGTTTTATCTAGTAATTTATTTTTATTTTTATTATGATTAATTTCGCTTTGTCTATAAAATTTTTGTAATTTTTCTATGACAATAAAGCATATTCTCTCTCTCTCATGTCTTTGGACCCAAAAAGCTCCTTTATTGCATAAATTGTGTAGTTTTTATTTTTATTTCTCCGTCAAAAAATTGTGAATCCGAACTTTTTCAGATTTCTATTAAATTTCAATTTTATATACAGTAAAAAAAATAAGAAACTTAAAATTAAAGAACACATTATCTTATTTTGTTAGTTTCTTGCCACAAATCGCAATCTATTTGTCAAACAAAAACCACCGACTTTCTGCAGCTAAATTAAGTTGTTGAAAGTAATCAACATTTAATTGAACCTTCCCTACAGAATACTCAAGTTTCAAAAGTTCATTGTATTAACACCAAAGTAATTTGGTAACTTTTCAACTGCAGCCAACTCTTGTGAAAGACTGATAATATAGTGAGTCGAGAAAGATTAGTTAAATTTTAAAAAGAATGTTCCCATTGACTGATTATATTATCCCATTAGACCACGCCATTGAAAATAAATCACGGAACGCAATAAAACTACAAAACATGAGTCCGAATTGATAAATTCTTATACTTTAATTTAGTTCTAAAGTTTCTAATTCAAAAGAAATTCCGTTTGGTAGCGAGATAAAGTCGAAATAAAATAGTTAAGACAATAAAAATAGTTTTAAATCTAATAAAGAAGTTTGCTTTTCTTCAGATTACAGTTCGTCCATTTTCAACTGTCAAAGAATGGTCGGGAATGCAATTTAATCAAAGTTAAAATTGACTTTTTACGTTGGGGACTCTTTTATGTTCACACTTGTAAAAATGTTCTATTGAATAAAAGACTGAAATATATCAAATACTGTACACATAGCCTTGTCCGATTTATTATGTGCAATGGTACCGTAAATATAGAAAAATAAAATAAAGTTTACATTTCGGCCCTCGCCAAGAACAACAGTCTAAGCGCAGTGTTATTAAATTTATATTTCTAGTTTCAATCATTACCAAAATCCTAAATCACACAACAAATCATATTGATAGATAAATATTGACAAAGATACTTTACCACGATTTAAGTTTAAACCATTTCTACCGAAATTTGTTAGAAGCGGCAACTACGCGCTATCAAACGTTCTATTTTAATCAATGAAATGATATAATTACAATGTTACTACTAGATTTGTGGCCGCCATCTTCACCTAAGTATATTTACTATGGTGTTTTATAGGTTAGAGGTATTGTGCCAGATTAAAATTTTCTTTTTCAATATTGATTTACTGATTTAAGTTGATTGATTAGACAGTGCGTTGTGTAGCAAACTGGATTATTTAAATCCCGATTTATCATCTCATCGGTAAGTTACATGTAAGATTATAAAAAAAGCTTCAGGGGCATAGAATTAGTATTTTATCGACTGTATAAACTCTTTAATAATGCCTAAAGGATTGTTTTAACTTATTGCAACGACTTATAATTATGTTTTTGTTAAAAATCAAATCACATTTTGTTTTTCTGCCAAACTACTTAAGTATTTAGGTAATATTTTTCATTTAAACAGTTATACGAAGACATGACTTTTAGATTTTCTGCAAATGTTGAAAGGAGACTCCTTGTTAGGATTTGAGGAAGTGAAGCATAAATTGTACGCCATGTTCACGCCTTTTATATATCTATCTCACTTCATCCTTGGGCACGAAATATTTGAAACTTATGACTTGTTGGGGATGTGGTACATACAGTAACTAACTAGTTCAACCACTGGGAATTGAGAATTGAGAATTTTAAACACAGTTAGTTGATTTGTGTGAATTCCATTTGCTGGTCTCGATTTTTTACCAATAAAAAACAGGACCACTTACGTTACAATCTTGTTAATTTTAAAAAGTATACTAATTTTATCCTTTTTGGGTTATTTTGTATGTATGTAAATAAATGGCAAAAAAAGCATGCTGGATGTATCAGTGAAATTCCTGGAGACAATCCTGCTTTTAACTACATTCAGAAAGCTTTTTATTAACAAAAGCCAGTGGATAATACCTCCGAAATAAAGTTGATTTAATTTCCTAGCAATTTACTGGATATTCTGGGATATTGCGAAGTAGGAACGAGCTTAAACTCTGATAGATTATCCGCTGGTTTTCGGGGAGATAGCGGCGACGAATAATATAATATTGCGGGGTAGATAAGCTCTAATGATCTAGTATTACTGGAAAGATACAAACGTTTTTCTAAATTTGTGACCCAACCATCGTTTAACGTATAGGACAAGCAAAATAATCTTAATCTTAATCTTAATATTAAAAGCAACTCTAGATTTAATAAATTGCAGAGGATATAATTTTTAAAACAAATAAAGTATCAAACTTTTAATAATTATTAAACTCTAGCAATAGAGACGGTCCTGATACAACCTTAGAGCTAAAAGAGCAGATCGTAGAAACTAACGATACAATAAATTGGAAGTTTGTTGACGTGTCTAGGCCGAATTTTTTTATGGTTACATACCAAAATATTTGGAGACGAATAGAATAATAACTAGGGTAAATATGAAAGGATATTTTTATACGAAATCCATTTAATTGTATAAATAAAGCTAGAAATTGGATTGATTTCTCTATTTTTAAGAGACTCGATCCTATGATGAATATTTAACATTTCGAAATTTCAATAAAAACGTGTTTGGTTGAACAGGCTTACAGCTTTTAACTAATTTGACTATAATTATTATAGTAATTTATGTATCAATCTAATCTCTCTAATCTCAAAGTTTGCATCCCGAGGGGCCTCTGACCCGATAAAAATTTGGGGAAAATGACATGTCATACTTTTATATTTACCATACAATAAAGAAAAACTCAAAATATTGTGCTAGCATTCTGCAAATATCGTAGAAAAATGGTTCCAGATTATTGTGAGACAACCAGTATAGGCCCAGACGTAACTTTGCATGTTTTATCATAAATAAAATATTGGTATTAACAGCCAAATTTTAACAAGAAAAACCATGCGATTCGCTTTGAGAATTTTATAAATCATAGTAATGAAGTGAAAACTTTTAGTTTCCATTTTACGATTTTCTAGATCTCCTTTTTATGTTTCAGAGAAAACTTCCGTAATTCCGAATAAACTTTATTCCTTTGAATTTTTCTCGTGTCCTTGTTTCGTTGGATGGCGACGTAAAATAACTCGAACAGAAACAGTTTTTTATCACAAAGTTGGATTGTTTGTTTTTTGTTTCGTTTTTTGTTTAAAAAAACCCTCAAGTTGTCAAAAATGATAATGTCAGAGACATATAAATGATACTGAAAAGAAAAACTTGATGGAAAAAGAAAACGTGTTTATGTCGTCTGTTCCATTTTGTACAATATATTCACGACATGTTTGAATTATCTGTATATCTATCACAAATTCGTTTATGCTCTATTAAATCCCCATTAGAACTTCGCCACCGCATTGTTTAAAATCTTCAGTAATATATTGATTTACCCTGGTGAAGAAAATTCCTCGAAAGATAAAAGAAAACGTGAAATTTTGTCTTCCACACTGACATCTACTAAGTAGTTGGAAATTGCAGAGGGTAAGCAGAAACAGAAGGAACTGGTAATGGCAGAAACAAAATCAAAAGAAGAAATATAGAGATACAAAAAGAACTGCTCGAGAAAATGGAATAGAAGTATCAGAAAATGTTGAAAATGAAGCAATAAATGAAAGACACACTGACGATGAACCAATTGAAGTCATCTGATAAGAAAAAAATAGGAAAATATTTAAGAAATTACAAAACGAAGAAATTGATCCTGAAAAAGATTTTAATAAGACGAATTATACAATTCAAAGAAAGAAAATTTGAATATTGGCACATGACTGAGTCCTATAGTTCTAAATATGTAACTGTAAAATAAGAGGAACATTTTTTCCCATCAGGAATAATTACAGATGAAAAAACCAAAGTACTAGTTAACACAAGGGAAAGTTATGGGAATGATTGACAGAACGTCCAATTAAAAAAATTCAAGAGGCTACTACTTTATTGAAGAAATGAAAAAATACCATACCATTTAAATTTAGGTATCTACGGTGTCTTTTACATAATAAAGGTAAAGTGGCCATAAATGGGTTCTAGAAAGGCCACATTACGATCGAATCAATATTTATGTATGATGTTTTAAAAGATAAGAACAAATAAACCCTATTGTTTAGATTTAAAACCATTAAAATGTAAATAGAAAAATAATAAAACTGCTTTGGTTAATTTTCAGACTCGTATGGTAATTTTATGAATTTTTATGATTTTTTCAATTCCCAAGATACGCTAAGATGGCCATAAATGGTGCTCCTACTCTACCAGATTTCTTTCTTCTGATTAGTTTATAAAGATGTTGTAAAATGATAAGGAGAAAATCTCAAAAATATTTTTATCTTTTTCCACAGCAACATTTTAAAAATAAATCATCCTGTATAGCAAATTTGCACCAGTATTCAGCACGAAAAACCTTTCATTTACTTTTTATACCATCTAAGTGGGCATTTTTTTGTTAGATAACAATCCATCAATTTCTTCGGCAGTCGAAAGACGATAAAAACACATGGTGGCCAAAATCGTAGCATAACAAAAAAATGATATATTTTTATTAGCATCACTCAATAGAAACGAGGATAAAAGGATGGGAGGGAATATACGTAATAAAGGTTTTTCTTGCTAGATAAGCCGAAAATAGGGGTTAACTCGTAAAAAACTTGAATAGGTTTGTATATACAAGGGATGGTTGGCGTGATTTTATTTGTTTAGAAATGGTAAAACTGTTTTATTCTTGATTCGCAGTGAAGAAAGAACTTTTAACCGGCTTGATACAATAATATTACACTATAAAAAGTAAAAATAAATAGGACGTTAACGTTATATCCCCACGAATTTAAATGTATTTGAGATAGAAATTTTAAATTTGAAAAGAAAGCCTAAGATAAATGTGGAAACATATTTTTGTGGACCAAATTGTAATATCTTAATAGGTTTTTCGAAATTTTGGATTTTACCTTTATATCTATTATTAATTCCTTTATTTAGCTCCCTTTTTGCTAATAATATTACAACAATTATACAATTTATAGAAAAAAATAATACGAGTTAAAAATAACAAAGAGTATACTTAAAACTAACTAATTCTACAGATTATTGTTCCTAGAGAAAATATTCATTCATGAAATATTCTGTGACTTGGATTATAAATGTTGTTACAGAATTTACAGATTTAATTCTCTCTGGAAGAGTTATATTGATCTAGACCTTTAAAAAATAGTGAATTCTGTGTGTGTAAAAGTTATTCCTGTTCCGTATTTGATAATTGTGCACATTAAAGTGCTTACCAATTTTCATCCTGTCCTCGTATGCACAGATAACCAGAAAACAAAAAAAATAAATTTCACGTTCCATCTTTTGGCAGGACCCAAATAAATAACAAGTCAGGATTTATTTCCACGCTACCTAAAATTAATTAAATTTCGACAAGTCTCGCGTAAAAATGGTGACATCCATCCCTGACACTAATCTTCCATTCCCGCATCATCCCGCATCAGGTCCATTTTGGATTAATAAATCTCTTCATGAAATGGGAAGTTGCATCATTGCATTGAATGTCTGTACTTCGATTGTTACCGCAGAAGTTGCTTGGATCCTAAATTATATTTTAAAAAGGTACCGTGTTATGCGTTTCCTAACAGATATCATCCTTTTAAAAAAAATAATAAAAGTATGAGCATTTTAGAATATTTCACTTTCTTATCAGCTACAGAGTCAATTGATAACATATCACATATGGAGAGAGTCTAAGAGAGTCTCTTCTGATTTTGAAGTTTTTTCTACAAAAAAGGGCATTACGACTGATTGTATAATAAAATCTTAAACATAATTCTATGGATATTTATAATTCATAGTGGTTTAGTTTAATTTAAAAGTTGACAATACCTGTCACATTTAAAAAAGTGATGATATACATTTAAAACTGTTACAATATGAATATTTCATAACTGTTTCGAATTTTGCATTCCTATCTAGAAGGCAGGAACTGTCAAATCAATGACACACAAAGTTTTAAAGTAAGTACTAACATATTAAGTTCATTTAATTGTTGTTTCTTATTAAATAATTTTTTTCTCCATCCATCAAAAAATGTTGACATTTTTGTACTATTTTCAGGTGCAAAAGCCATTAATTCCCTTACCGTACAAAAATTTGCTCGTTATTTAGCAACACTTTTAATCCTATGATTAAAAACGCTTTTAATCCTAGGACTAAAAGTAATTGCATTTGAGCTCTCTAATTGAAATTTGAAGAAAAAAACATTACTTAGTAAAACAAACTAATTGGGCAACTATATATAGATATTTATTTGTTATTTATAGTGATATTGAATGTACAATTGGAACAATTATTGCCAAAATTCAAAGCACCACTGAACAATTCAAAAGATTTTCATTAATGTTAGAACAACTCAAAATATTCTCCGTAACTGTTGATGAAACATTCGAGGAAATATCTGAACAGGTACTTGTACCTTCTTTGTCAGGTTGCAATATTTTTCTGGCAGTATTCTCTTTGTTGATACGTGATTCTTCAATATATCCTTCTGCTACCGTACTCGATTTCCAACCTCCATGTCTTTTAAGACAAGTGAGGTCATCGCCACCATCAATAAGAAGTGTAGCAGATGTTTTGCAATTTCTTGCGGCACGGCACTAATTTTGTGAATACCAACAACCATTCTTTGACACTTCCCATTAACATACTTCAAAAATAAACGACGTTCCTGTATATTTGATGGCCGTAGTGCAACATATTTTCGAAATAAACGCAAATAATTATCGCCTATAATGGTAAACAAACGAGGTTTCTTGTTTTTTGTCTGCAAAATTTTTACGACCAGGACCGAGTCCATATCTTCAATGTCATTCGGTCTTCGTTAAATTTGAGAAATACACCATAAGAACACTAGTTTTGTACATTTTTTTCTTTACACCAATCCATGAATCGGTGATATGCAAGTTCATAAACTTGGCGAGATTTGGGTGGCAAAAGATTTAGATATACTGCTTCGGCACTTTCCAATATATCCGCAGGTATATTTTCATCGTGTTCGGGATTCATTTTGAAAGCAGCGTAAAAACTACTACAAAAATTATATGATTAGTACGTCTACTGACGTCTACTTGACAATCAATATTTACCAACAATACCAGATATCCATGACTACCGACTTGCTATCGCTGTTATAATTAATAGGTGTTCAAATTTATTACCAAATTATTAACGATTTTTGAATAAAACTAAATTTATTTTAATTTTGACTTGGTTGGAGAAAAAATAGTATATATCATACGGACTAAAAGTGCCTATTTTTACTCGCAATTTTGCATAAGCTCGGCTGCACTTTTAATCCTTATAATATACTATTATCTTTGGAATTTGTTTTAATTATTAGTAGTAGGAAAAATTGTACATAACGCGTTAAAAAGTGATTTTCTAAGTTGCTTTCTACACTTGTTATGTAATACACTAATTCTATATTTATTCAAACAATGGATATATGTATAACCAGTTCAAAATTTAAATATTAAATGTGATGGAATTATATGAAATCATAATTTGAAACGTTATCAATTTTTTTTTTGATTTTCTATCCTGATTCAATATGTTTTCACTACCTTTTTGAGATTATCAGTAACAACTCTAGGGGATTCCCAATATCGTGTCACATACATAATCATAAACCGTTCTAGATTTGATTTAGGTACGTCGTTATTTTGCATATATGTATGAATTTACCGTTTATTCCAAATTGGTAAATACGACTGTATTTTATTATTATACTGTTTTGATATTTATTTTTAATATAGACTGAAAAATATTTACATTGTATATTATTAGTAATTCAAATGTTAACGTGGATATTAATGTGGGTAAATAAAATAGGTTAAAAGTTAGTTTTTTAGGATATAAGTGGACCTAGAATCTACAAAAAAAAATTAAAATTTGGTTTACGCAGAATGGATTTTGAATAAGAAACGATTAGCGTTATCAAAATTACCGAAAAAAAAATGTTTGGGTCATTTTTGAGGGAAAAAGTGAGCTTCACTGGATGTAAATGGACCTAGAATCTACAAAAAAAATCAAAAAATTTAAAATTTGGTTTACGCAGAATGAATTTTGTATAAGAAATGATTAGCATTGTCAAAATTACCGAAAAAAAAATATTTGGGTCATTTTTGAGTGAAAAAGTGAGTTTTTTAGGATATAAATGGACCTAGAATTTACAAAAAAAATCAAAAAAATTAAAATTGGGTTTACGCAGAATGAATTTTGTATAAGAAACGATTGGCAATGTCAAAATTACCGAAAAAATATGTTTGGGCAATTTTTAAGGGAAAAAGTGATTTTTACATGATATAAATGGACCTAGAATTTACAAAAAAAATTAAAAAAATTAAAATTTGGTTTACGCAGAATGAATTTTGTATAAGAAACGATTGGAAATGTCAAAATTACCGAAAAAATATGTTTGGGCAATTTTTAAGGGAAAAAGTGATTTTTACATGATATAAATGGACCTAGAATTTACAAAAAAAATTAAAAAAATTAAAATTTGGTTTACGCAGAATGAATTTTGTATAAGAAACGATTGGAAATGTCAAAATTACCGAAAAAATATGTTTGGGCAATTTTTAAGGGAAAAAGTGATTTTTACATGATATAAATGGACCTAGAATTTACAAAAAAAATTAAAAAAATTAAAATTTGGTTTACGCAGAGTGGATTTTGAATAATAAACGATTGGCAATGTCAAAATGACCGAAAAAAAAATTTGGGCCATTTTTGAGGGAAAAAGTGAGCTTCACTGGATGTAAATGGACCTAGAATCAACAAAAAAAATAAAAAAATTTAAAATTTGGTTTACGCAGAATGAATTTTGTATAAGAAACGATTAGCGTTGTCAAAATTACCGAAAAAAAATGTTTGGGTCATTTTTGAGTGAAAAGGTGAGTTTTTTAGGATATAAATGGACCTAGAATTTACAAAAAAAAATCAAAAAAATTAAAATTTGGTTTACACAGAATAAATTTTGTATAAGAAACGATTGGAAATGTCAAAATTACCGAAAAAATATGTTTGGGCCATTTTTGAGGGAAAAAATGAGTTTTACAGGATATAAATGTACCTAGAATCTACAAAAAAAATCAAAAAAATTAAAATTTGGTTTACACAGAATAAATTTTGTATAAGAAACGATTGGAAATGTCAAAATTACTGAAAAAATATGTTTGGGCAATTTTTAAGGGAAAAAGTGATTTTTACATGATATAAATGAACCTAGAATTTACAAAAAAAAAAAAACGATTGGCAATGCCAAAATTACGGAAAAAAATGTTTGGGCCATTTTTGGGGGAAAAATTTAAAATTTGGTTTACGCAGATATGAGAAATATCCTCTCATTGCCGTACTTTTTTTGGGCGAGGCTATTGCCCCCCCTGGAGCTGCCGTTGGACCATTCTATATATATATTTTTGCATGTACTCCATTCATAATTCTTTTGGCCAAAATTAAATGTTTTGACAGAGGAAAAAAATGAACTTTAAAGCTCTTTTTGTGAGCCGTTTGTTTTATTTCCTTCCGTTTTATATTGAATCGCCCAAGACCCAGAAATAACATTTTCTTTTCGAGCCATTTCCATAATTTAAACGTTAAATTAATTGCGAGGCGACGTTGTCCTATTCAAAGAATATTAATTCATCTTAATAGCTTTAATTTATGGATTACAAGATGCAATTAATTGATAATAATTACATTATTAAATAATAAGTTTCTAAACGGAGTAATTAAGTTAAAAAATCGATTTTGAAAATAATCAAGTTTTAGTTCGGGAAACGTTGCGCTAGAAAATGAGTTTCTAGATGGTATTTTCTAATTATACATATTTTATAATAAACGTAATAGATACTTTATTATTTTATGAAGGCAAAAGGATAAAATTTAGTGCTTTAATTGGAGAACATCGTGTTTTACAAACGCTCATGTTTTAACTCTAGTTTTAATATAAGTTTCATTCATGTCTATAGATTATATAGTCAATTAAAATTGTGTTTATAGTGCGAGAAGTAAATTTGATTAGATTACTATGTAATATCTTCGTTTAATATCCTTATGGCTCATCTTTTCAGTGCTGGTAAATTGAGGAAGGACCAAGTCGATAAATACGGAGGTAAATTGAGGACCGCAAAAGGGATTAAGCATTTGGGCTAGATACTTATGTTCAGGTATATAAGCCATTCATGATGCGGTCTCCTTAGTACGGCGGAATTCGAGAAGATTTCATCTTGGCCAATCGTGGTTTAGAAAAATTCAAAATTTAAGTTTGGCGAAAGAATACAGAGACAAAGATGGATGAGGTACCTATTTGGTCTATCATTTTTAAAACCTAAAGACGTTGGTGACTGTTTTTCTGAGGAATTTCAACCAACAAATGAAGCTATTACCAGACTGGCTGATTATTTGGTTGTTGTCCTTTTACCTAAGTCCCATCTTTTCATAATCCTTCAGCTTCATTATATTTAAAAAGATAAAGAAATCATTGAATGAGAATGCCTATTAAGTCAAAGGTCTGGGAAAGGTTCTTTAAAAATGTTTCTTACCAGGCATTTTTTTGACAAACCACCTTTTAAACGTTACATAATTAAAGGCTTATCATTCATGTGTCTATGCATCCGCGATAAGGGCACCATAAATTTTTATGACACCGAATCGGCCTCGCCGACCATTAATTTTGAGAACGGTATCACAAAGCGTTTGGAAATGTTTTAATTTTCAAACGCGCTCGCAGGCTCGCCTTTCGTTGTTATCAGACAGACGAATTTATTTTGAGGGCCTCTATCGATTCGTTTATGAGTTAAACGTTGGTTAATGTATTCCGTTTGTCATTAGAATGTTTGGTAGAGGTACACTTGCCGTCGTCCCTGAGGTATCATTACGACGTTAATGGAAAAACGGGAAAGTCCGTGTTTGTCCACAACCAATCAAAAAATTGTAATTAATGGTAGAGGAAAAAATTAAACTCTCAAAGAAATATGTTATTTTAAATTAAATATTTAATTTTTTAATGGAAACACACATTTTCCTAAATATTTACAAGGAAAGTATCATTTTTCTACAATCTAATACGAATACGTAAAGTTCGTAACATTTTTCTTATAAAAACGTTACTCCATATCAATTTATATTCATGATACACCATCCGAAGTCTCTTAAAACTTCCAATATCTCAAAAACCCTTTCACTCCAATCTACAAAAATAGAGAGTTTATCTTTACTACTACATACGAGGGTCATACAATAAAATTCCGCAATTAATAGAGTAAAATCGTCAAACATTTAATGCATTAAAACTATCAAAATCTTGCTACGTTTTTAGAAGATCTAAACAAAAATTTGTAATTTTCTTACTTGATCTTATAATAATGTGAAACATTACAATAATACCACCAAACATTATCAATCTTTTACCCTCGTATTTTCGTCCTTTTCGCACATATATATCTTTCTCTGCTATCTTTTTTGACAAGCCAACAAATTCTCTCGTTAAACAAAACGTGAGCTGTATACGAAAAAACCCCTTACTTATAAATCTTAGATGAAGATGAAAGAGCAAGAGGGCATTATATTTGATAAAGTTGTTACTTGGGGATACACATTATTATACATACCAACAGCACTGAGTTCGTGTCGCGATTGGCATTATTTAAGTTTATAGGTTTATGCAAAGACTTAATTATAAGTTGAATAAACTTTGGCGTGCATTTGTGACTCTTAACTAATTTTGATAAAACAAAATTGAAGCTGGTTTGGAATATTTAAACTCCTGGTACTCGGTAGTTATAAGAAAATAGTGTTTAGACACGAACATCGCAATTAGTTTTTTATTTTGTTAATAAAGCGATTTAATTATAACTATGATACAGTATTACAGTCTAAATTAGCTATTTTTGATGCGACTATTTCCCTCGTCTTAATTTCAACCAATCACGAACGCGCAATATAGAATTACAAATGGTTTATAGACGATTATTTTTTTCATCTGTCAAAATAGTCAGAGATTTTGTGGTTTCAGCCAATAACAGCTCAGGACCCTAACCAATCATTGTGTTTTATACTGATTATTTTTTTCATCTGTCAAAACAGTCAGATTTTGTGGTTTCAGCCAATAACAGCTCAGTATCCTAACCAATCATTGTGTTTTATACTGATTATTTTTTTCATCTGTCAATACAGTCAGATTTTGTGGTTTCAGCCAATAACAGCTCAGGATCCTAACCAATCATTGTGTTTTATACTGATAAAACCGCTTCTTCGTATTTGTTTCTTGATTAAACTGTGTTTACCTTTTTTGAAATGTCAAATGTAAACATTTAACAATTTTTATTATACTAAAATGTATTGCAAATCTATGTTAATAACCAAATTTCAAAATGTATTTGTAAACTAACCTGTTTTTATTAGTTGATTTCAAAACGCCTTTAACATTTTTACATAACATAACACTAAACTTAAAATTAATTAAATTAAGAAAGACTTCATTTCATTCTTCTTCGCTTTTATTAACGGCGCCGTTTCGCGGGGTAGCCAGTCAAAAAATCGCCTTGGTGGCCCTGTATGTAAAACTATAACAGCTCAGGTTTCAATTTAAATTGGTAAAGAAAATTTTCAATATTTGTGTGTAAAGTGTCTTTTGCATAAATGACGATGTTCTCTGTTTTTAATACAAAATGATTCAAAAAATAATCCTTTCAAATACGACTCGTCCTCTGAAATTTTATAGATTAAATTTTTGATCTTCATACTCAAACGCCTTTATTTTAGGCAAAACCACTCAAACAAACTGATTTAAGATAAAATCACTCGTCCTGCGGACTCGTGATTTTATCAATCAGTTTGTTTTCGTGGTTTTTCCAAATAAAGCCGTTTTCGTGAAAACCAAAAATTTAATCGATAAAATTTGGAGGACTCGTGGTATTACCTTTGATAAAACCGCTTCTTCGTATTTGTTTCTTGATTAAACTGTGTTTACCTTTTTGAAATGTCAAATGTAAACATTTAACAATTTTTATTATACTAAAATGTATTGCAAATCTATGTTAATAACCAAATTTCAAAATGTATTTGTAAACTAACCTGTTTTTATTCGTTTATTGTCAATACAACACAGCTCCATCCATAAATTCGTTTAAAACTAACATAATGTCAAAACGTCTAAACGTTACACTTAATAAATAATCTTAAATGCCTACTACTAGATAGGCAACTTATATTACGTTTGTAATATTTGGCGTTTAAATGTAAAAGAAAATATCGAACTTTTGAGTGTAAAGTGTCTTTCTCTGTTTTTAATACAAAATGATTCAAAAAATAATCCTTTCAAATACGACTCGTCCTCTGAAATTTTACAGATTAAATTTTTGATCTTCATACTCAAACGCCTTTATTTTAGGCAAAACCACTCAAACAAACTGATTTGAGATAAAATCACTCGTCCTGCGGACTCGTGATTTTATCAATCAGTTTGTTTTCGTGGTTTTTCCAAATAAAGCCGTTTTCGTGAAAACCAAAAATTTAATCGATAAAATTTGGAGGACTCGTGGTATTACCTTTGATAAAACCGCTTCTTCTTATTTGTTTCTTGAGTAAACTGTGTTTACTTTTTTTGAAATGTCAAATATAAACATTTAACAAATTTTATTTAGCATTATCAATTATTATTCCACTAAAATGTATTGCAAATCTATGTTAATACCCAAATTTCAAAATTTATTTGTAAACTAACCTGTTTATTCACACACACAACATCAGTTTTTAAATACCCAAATACTTAAAAATCCATAAATCTCTTTAAAACTGACAAATGTCAAACTCTATACCCGAATTAAGCCAAACGCAATCCCGTATGCCTTGGTGGCCCTGTATTTAAAACTATAACAGCTCATCATGATGTTTCAATTTAAATTGATAAAGAAAATTTTCAACATTTGTGTGTAAAGTGTCTTTTGCATAAATGACTATGTTCTCTGTTTCTAATACAAAATGATTCAAAAAATAACCTTCCAAATACCACATGTCCTTTCAAATTTTATAGATTAAATTTTTGATCTCCATACTCAAACGCCTTTATTTTAGGCAAAACCACTCAAACAAACTGATTTGAGATAAAATCACGAGTCCGCAGGACTGATTTTCAAAAATCCTACTTTTTAGGAAGAGTAGAACATAATCCTCTCTTCAATAAAACGACACAGGGTGGAGAAAAAAAAATTCCGATAGTAAATGGCTGGTCCCCAACACAAAGAACCATTCCGTCTGTCCAGTCCGTCTTTTTTAAATTCTAATGCTTAAACGTTCATCTAGAATAACAACTGATACATTATTCTTAACAGTAAACCCATCATGGAACAAAGAACAAT
Source organism: Crepidodera aurea (assembly GCA_949320105.2). NCBI lineage: Eukaryota > Metazoa > Arthropoda > Insecta > Coleoptera > Chrysomelidae > Crepidodera > Crepidodera aurea. The sequence goes on from OX439477.1 coordinate 26,585,107, forward strand.
CAAGTGGATGGTACAAAAACACTCCAGTGGGAAAAAACTAACTTTCGAAATGGACTAAAGAAGCAGCAGTGAAGGCAGGATTAAATATAAAACAAATAAAAATAACAAACCACTCTATGCGGTCGACAGCAGTCAGTAACCTGGCTAAAGGAGGGGTAGGACAACAATTAATCAAAATTAATGGCCACAGTTCAGCCAACTCAATTAAGCCTTATCTGCAAATTGATAATGAGCATTATTCCAACATCATAAACACCCTTAGAAGTGACGCCTCAGAACCTCCAGCTAAAAAATAGAAAACAGAAGATCCTGCAGCCACTCCTCGAGCTTCTCACTCTACGACTGGGTTTTTGTTGCCACCAGCACTCATGCTTCTTGTTAAAATATTACTTAGCAACGTGTTTTGTCGAATTTTTTCGGAAAAATTAGATGCTCTTATGTTATTACTTATGAATATCAATTTGTGAGCAGAGAAGATTTTTAAAAAAGAGTTAATTAAAAAGGGGAGATATAAAATGATGATAGTAGGCCAGAAAAACACCCGTGATATTTTTTACAAATAGATCAGAGATAATTATGACAAATTAGCTTCTCGAAAATGAACTTTTTTATCAGGAATATTTAGATGCCCACATATCCCACTCCATCCTATACGTGAGTCCGTTAATAGTCATTATCGATCAAGACAGGAAGAAAAGCATATTTCTCGTCCATTCATTCCTAAACAAATAATAGGTAACTGAAATAGAATTTCGTCGAAACCGTTTTGAACTTTTTTATTCGTTCGTGCTACTTTGCTATAAGAAAGTTAGAGAGAGAGGTAGAAATTTACGAATTATTTCGTGAATTATTTCTAGAAAAAACTGAGGAGTTGCATGCAAGTATTTCTCGAACGGTTTCCATCTTCTAATATTTATAAGGAAGTTGTACACGTACGGTTTTTATGCTGGTTCAGTGAAATTTAGAGGAAGTGCAGAACCATAATCGTCATTTTAAACAGTTCAAGGTAGATTTAACCGCAGATAAGAAAAAGAACAACCCACGAATTTTTCTGTTTATATGCCGTTAATAATAAAAGAAGAGAAGTTTGAAAGAAATTCACCTTCCACATAAAAATACATAAAATGGAATAACATCATAAATTTTTCTCTAATTTAATGACAAGAAAAATTTTAAAATCAGTCATTGATCTGTAAACTCAGTCTTGGAGAAACAAAGACTTGCTCGCCGTAATTGGATAACAAATCAAATACACTTAAGTTTAAAAATGTTTTTCTTCATTCTCAGGACGCATTAGAGTTGAGGTTTTCACGAAAATTGGTCATTTTCCTTTTATAATAATCAGTCTCTTGTTACCACGAACGATTCATCAAGTTTTTCTAACGTTGTCGTGGTATATACACGTGGGTCTGTAGTCACGGCAAAAAAAAATTTGTTTAAAGTTAACGTGTTCTTACATTTATCGCGAAATTACTGTTATTTCATGCTATTTCATTATTTCCACTCGATCTCTAGCACCGAAACTAAAAGAGATATCAACAAGATTTTTTGTAGGGGTAGACAGTGTCACTCGGACTACAATTTTAAAATATTTTGATGTATACAGGGTGGCTAATTTTTGTGGAATGAAAATTAATTTGGTTTTTTTAAATTGAACACCCTGTATACGATTATGTCTTCTGATTCTACTTAATATTAGATTTACGGTAGTTTTTGGTATTTGTAAGTCCGACGCGGCGTTGACAAGTTATTCCTATTTTAAGCAGATTTAATGAAAAAACAGCACTTCAGAAATATTAGCACAAAAACCACATTTTGTAAAAAATTCCTCAAAAAAGCTACTATGATGTAAATGAAACATGCACCTATCACAATAATCACACAACATCTTCACCTGTTGCACAGGGTGTTTGCCGATGGCGTGCCAATAGTCTAGTTTTTAAATGGCAATAACTTAATTTTTTCAAATGGGACACCCTGTATATTTTTCTTCAGTTAGAAGTAGGTATATTTTGTTATGGCATTAATTGTCAACATAAAATTTTGTATTGTATCACGTCTACTATATTTAATCGGTATTGTGTATAAAAAATGGATTTTAATAAAAATTATAGTGTTCAAAAAAATATTGATATGATATGGATACTGGGTGAATGTCAAAAAAATGCGTTTCTTGTTAGTAGGGTCTATCGTCAAAGATACCCAGAAAGAAGTCATCCACAAAAGGATACTTTTGAGAATTTAAAGAATAGATTTGATAGAACAGGAACCGTCAAGTATGAAAAACATTCACGTGAAACTACAGCTGTTACTATTGACAACGAATATAAGGTAATGATCAGTATAGTTGAAGATCCCAATATAAGCACCAGGCAATTAAGCATTCAGTTAGATATACCACAATTAGACGCATAATAAAAAAGAATAAATATCACTCCTATCATATCCAGCTTCACCAAGAATTGTTACCACGTGATTTCGCGCGTAGAGTGGAATACTGTAGATGGTTAATAAACAAGATAAATACAGAGCGTAACTTTTTAAACAAAGTTTTATTCTCCGACGAAGCCACGTTTCATAAGAACGGTTGTGTAAATAGACACAACTTCCATTATTATTCGGACCACAATGAACATTTATTTAGAACCACATCACAGTATCGATGGTCTTTGAATGTGTGGGCGGGAATAATAGGTGATTATGTAATTGGTCCCTATTTCTTTGATGGGACTGTAAATGGAGCTATATTTTTAGATTTTTTAGGACATGATTTTCGCAACTTATTGCAAAATGTGCCTCAAAATTATCGCAACGGAATGTGGTTTCAATTAGATGGTGCCACACCACATTACCTATTAGATGTTCGCAATTGGTTAAATAGGGAATTTCAGGATCGTTGGATAGGAGGGGGAGGACCTATAAATTGGCATACTAGATCGCCTTGCCTTACACCTTGCGATTTTTTCTTGTGGGATTTTATTAAAAATATTGTTTACAAAGAAGAGGTTACCACAAAAGAAAATATGACAGAAAGAATTACTGCAGCCTTTAGACAGGTGACCCCTGCAATGCTAAGAGATGTGCGTAAATCAATGAAAAAAAGGGCAAGAAAATGTATAAATGAAAATGGAAGACATTTTGAACACCTACTATAAATTTTAACTTTCACTATTGTAGTTTTCTTAAGATTAAACTTTGTAAAATTTTGTACTTATTAAAAATTGTGTAAAATATGTTGTTTGTCACTTAACGTCAATTATTAAAGTAAATAGTAAAGTTAGATGTGCAAAACCCTATATTTTTTTAATGCGTATTAGGGAGAGCTTCTAACTGAAGAAAAATATACAGGGTGTCCCATTTGAAAAAATTAAGTTATTGCCATTTGAAAACTAGACTATTGGCACGCCATCGGCAAACACCCTGTGCAACAGGTGAAGATGTTGTGTGATTATTGTGATAGGTACATGTTTCATTTACATCATAGTAGCTTTTTTGAGGATTTTTTTAAAAAATGTGGTTTTTGTGCTAATATTTCTGAAGTGCTGTTTTTTCATTAAATCTGCTTAAAATAGGAATAACTTGTCAACGCCGCGTCGGATTTACAAATACAAAAAACTACCGTAAATCTAATATTAAGTAGAATCAGAAGACACAATCGTATACAGGGTGTTTAATTTAAAAAAACTAAATTAATTTTCATTCCACAAAAATTAGCCACCCTGTATACATCAAAATATTTTAAAATTGTAGTCCGAGTGACACTGTCTACTCCTACAAAAAATCTTGTTGATATCTCTTTTAGTTTCCGTGCTAGAGATCGAGTGGAAATAATTGGCGCACCCTGTATAAAGAAACATTTATATAACAATTTTTATACTTAAGGGGAATGTTCAGTTTTCTTCTAAAAAAATTGAAAAATTGCTGAAAAATCTGTTATTTAGATTATCATATTTATTATGAATTTTAGAGTTTGACTTAATTCTCCAGTTATTTCCACATTTTTTCGTGTTTTTACATACTGCTTCTCTTCTCTTCCTAATATAATTATTTTTTCGTAAAAGTGGATAATGCTAATTGAATGTTGATACAAAAATACTTTTCTAAAAAAATGAAAAAATTGATGAAAAATCTATAAATTAGATTATTAGACATTTTCATTCAAATTCACAATTCTCGATGTATTTCTATCGGAAAAACCAATTTTAGAATTTGAATCAATGAAGAGTAAAAGTAAAAGACTATTTTTCATTTCAGAAATGTTTTCTATGTGGTACCTTTTGGCTTTAATCAACAAAAAATGATGATCTGTTGCGGAAAATTTAAAAAACGATTTATTTCTTTGGTAAATTGCAAGAATAATCCATTCGCGTATACATTTTTAAAGTTTCTGAATTTAAAAAGGATTTATGAGATTTTTAATCACCTGAAATATTATTTTGTGGATTAAATAAAACAGACAATAATAAAATTTGATATATAGTGATCATCATTCACTGAAAAATTATTTATATATTTTTCAGCAGGATAAGAAAATTACGAACTGAAATTTTTATTCTAGCAATTTTACTTTTTAATTTATTTCAAAAACATTCATTTAATCTCGGCATAAAGAAGAGTTGTCTTTAATTTTAATGTCCAGAAAATAAAACGTAATTATTTCACACCCGAAAAATCCAATTTTTTCCACTTAATGGAAGTGTTCCCATTAATTCCTTCAAGGTACATCGCTGAATCTCTATTTCGACGCTATAAATTATCAGGAAAGTCTGGAGTATGAAATATATCACAGGCGTGGCAAAGAAGAGGATTTTATAAGCTTATTAGGCAGGTTTTTACTATATTTTATATTCAAAGAGAAAGAATAGGGATTTGACTGTTAAAGTTCGATCAATGAGTATGTACTACCCCTACTTAAAACAGGAAGACATGTTTAATCCTTTCTCAAGTTTATTCAGAGATGTAAACGACCATATAACACAAGAATAAGAATAAAATCTCGCAAATTTGAATTTAAAAATAAAAACACGCCACTGCCAAAATAAGACTAAATATTTTTTTCCCCAATTAATTTGTAGGACAGCTTTTCTTCACCGTTTAATGAACTCCAAGCTTTACCCGTAACTGAAATCTGCAATATGCTAATAGGGTTGTAAGGTGAAGAAGATAATTTTAAAAATGGAGTTAACTTTTTATACCCCTTAATTATTGGAAGAAGGTCCTGTAATTAAGATGTAACTAAGAAAGGGACTTGTTTTATGGTTTGTGAATGGAATTTTTTAGAAAAAATCTACATTTTTTGTGAATAACCCTATATGCTTAAAATTTAATTGAAAAGCTTCAAAAATAAATAATTTGATGTATATCATAAAACTAAATTTACTGTTATGTATTGATGGCATTTAAAATTGGTCTATGGTTTTCTGATAAATCGAAATTGAAAATAGAGTTGCCAACGTAAATTAAAATAAATACTTGTCATTTTTGTACGGCATCTATTGACGATTTTATGAAGTACTTAATTTATAATGCTGTACAGATACGCCCTCTACATCTTCTTTCACATGGCCTTTATGATGTACTTCCTTTACCTATTAAAGTTGTTGTCTGTAATATTGCACTTACGTATGTAATAATAAACATCTGTTGAACATATTTTACATTTTCAAAATTCAATCAGGATTTTCTACAAAACTGTGTGATTAGTCATTTATTTAGAAAATAGTGTTTATTTATTTATATAAATCAGAAATTATTTTTTTAAATAAAGTTAAAAATACACTTTATAATGTGCATGGGCGGATCCAGACGATTTCCAAGGGGGGGTGGGGGGCATGTCTTCCACTTGGGTGGTGAGGGTCTTCAGGTTATGGAATATCCCCTGCTCAGCGAAGGGTCCGAGGGGCCTCTCCCAGAAATTTTATTAAATATAAAGTACTTGAAAACTTCTTCTCAGGCTATTTTAAGTGCCTCAAAATCACCTTAAAATATTATTTTAAATCAAGAAATTTACATTTTCTCCCAATGTAACATGAAAACCATTTTATTCTAATACGATACATTTGTATATTTATTTTAATTAATAAACATCTTTATAAAATTTCATAACTGTGTGTTTTTTTAAGTCAATTAAACTTGAAATTGTGCTAGAGCTAAATGTATGAAATTAATATGTCATATCTGTAACCTGAAACGGATGGATGACCCATTTACGAATTAATGCTGTTTGCTAATAGATTTTCTACGAACACAATGACATGTGAGATGTGTACTAAAACATTTTTTCATCAATTTTTCAAATAGAGCATGCGAATAAATGCAAATTGGTACGGTTAGTGGGTGTGGATCAAATGGGTCAATAAAATAAAAACAGCATTTTATTTCATTTGAAATATTGTTCTATTTGAACGGGTACAATATTTACTCTGCTTGCAGTAGATGTCCCATTTTGATATTTAATTTCTTAACCAATACGTTCTTATTAACAATATAAAACCACTTGATGTCAAACTCTAAAATTTCAAATAGAATTTTAATTTTTTTGATTGGTTTTTAATTGGACTTTTCTTTTTAGAAACTTGACAATTGATTTTATAACTCAACCGATTTAAACCTACTTACAGTATATAGGTAAGTAGAGGGTGTCCCAAATTGGTGTGTTTTGCAGGGTATCTCGTAAACTAGAAGAGATAGAAGAAAAGCAGTCAAGATGTTATGACTTCTTTTTTTGTTAAAGTAACGATAGCCTAATTAAATCTTTAGTAACTCCCTGCAGTTGTAAGATACAGGGCGATTATTGAAAACTACAAGGTACTATAACTTCTTAATTAAGAAAAATATAAAAAAACCTTATAAAAACTTTTGATAGATATAATATTAAAGAGTTCAGTGGCGCACAGATTATTTAGGGGGCTCACTAAGGAAATATAATGCAAACTTATGTTTTTTTAAATGGGACACCCTGTATATTTTGACGTTTTTCGTTTCCTTTTTTAATTCTCATTCACCTGATATGACATATTATATATCTATTTTCAATGGTTGGAGCTACAGTGCAAATAAACCATTTATGGATGTTATCAGGTGAAACACCCTTAAAAAATTGAACACTCAGTAACGAAATTTAACATTTTATTATAAGGATACTGATGTGTGACAATTTTATTTATCAAAATTATAATTAATAAAAAGTAAAACCTGATTAAAAAAATAAAAACAATAAACTTATGAAACAACAAGAAACATTGTAACAACTAATCTACCTATAACTAATTTTATTAGAATGTAAAAATTACATTAAATGCGACACCTTTTTCTTACTGATCTTACACAATTGAGTATGTGCACTGGCTTTATTTTTCTAAATGCGGCATGAATATTTTGTAATAAATCTTCCCTACTCTCTTGTAAATATTATTTTATGATTTTATTTTTGGTAATGCTGAATTGGTTGGAGATTATTTAAACGAAAAACTTTTTAATCGATGAAAACGGAGAGCATTTTGAACATTTAATGTAATTTTTACATTCTAATAAAATTAGTTATAGGTAGATTAGTTGTTACAATGTTTCTTGTTGTTTCATAAGTTTATTGTTTTTATTTTTTTAATCAGGTTTTACTTTTTATTAATTATAATTTTGATAAATAAAATTGTCACACATCAGTATCCTAATAATAAAATGTTAAATTTCGTTACTGAGTGTTCAATTTTTTAAGGGTGTTTCACCTGATAACATCCATAAATGGTTTATTTGCACTGTAGCTCCAACCATTGAAAATAGATATATAATATGTCATATCAGGTGAATGAGAATTAAAAAAGGAAACGAAAAACGTCAAAATATACAGGGTGTCCCATTTAAAAAAACATAAGTTTGCATTATATTTCCTTAGTGAGCCCCGCCACTGAACTCTTTAATATTATATCTATCAAAAGTTTTTATAACGTTTTTTTATATTTTTCTTAATTAAGAAGTTATAGTACCTTGTAGTTTTCGACAGTTTTCAATAATCGCCCTGTATCTTCCAACTGCAGGGAGTTACTAAAGATTTAATTAGGATATCGTTACTTTAACAAAAAAAGAAGTCATAACATCTAAACTGCTTTTCTTCTATCTCTTCTAGTTTACGAGATACCCTGCAAAACACACCAATTTGGGACACCCTGTACTTATGAAAATTTGTGAGATATTTATATTGATTATTTTTTTCATCTGTTAATCTATTGGGGCCTGTACTTATATATATTTGTCGGTTAAATTTAAAAAATCGAGGCTGTGTGAAATTGATAAAGAAATGTTTTTTTTTTAATACGAAATGATTAAAACAATAAACTTTCCAAATACCACTCGTCCTCCAAATTCAACTTTTATCACCTCTATCTATATATTTCAAATAAAACTACAAAATAACACTAAAATTAAATTTAACAGAGGAGAAAAATAAACGCTATTATCTAGGAATAAAATTCAAAATATATATTTTCCCTGCACAGAGTCTCGAAACAAAAATCACATGTCACAAAACGAAGGTCTTGGTGTAATTCTTCAGATGGGTTGCTGAACAACCTCCATTGTTTTACAGGCCACAAAATATATGGCGTGAAAAATTAGCGCTTTCTATAAAACAGAGAGATTGATGATGATTTTATAATAGAATTCGCACTGAACCTTTTTAACATTATTGTGGAGAAAATAAATGGGTGGCGAAATTGTTGTTTTTTGCCTATTAAATTGGTCGAAAAAAATTAGGTTAGGAATGTTTTTGGTTGATTTATTGAGAGTAATGGTAATGGTAATCGTTCTTTAAAAAATCATCCATATTCTCATTTCTCATGAAATTTCATTAGTGAGAGGACATTTTCTTATCGTAATTCTACGGTCTTGTTTTTTTTATTTCCGAAATATTATTTTTTATAAACATTTCCCAGATTATATTTGTTTCTATAATATATCGGGTTATTGTCTAAATATGTGGTTTTTCTGGGTTTTCCCACAACTGTAAAGCAAATGCGCCATCAAGCATCAGTAAGTCGCCCCAGAGCGCCACGGCAAATAATAATAATAGCCGTCCCTCCCCCACACAAGCTGCAGAGCTTCTGAGGTTCACTCGTAAGGGAGTGAATTGCAGGGCGTATATTATTATTATTATTATTATTATTATCCTTTAACATTTGGTTTAAATAAATACGATATATGGTTTTATATTTTCAATTAACTTATTATTGTTTATTTGTTTCAGATTGCAACCTGGGTCCAATAAAAGCAACAACTTCGTCTTCCGATAAACGCAGAACGAAGACCTCAAAGGGTCCTACGTTTCGGCCCTCTGCAGGACCAACGGACATCCTGACAACGACGCTACAGACGGAAACGCTCGTCAGCACCGTCTCGACGCCGGTGCCGCCGTCGCCCCAGCCGCCGGAGTACGTCATCAGCGGCCATGTGCACGCCGGTATACCGATCATGTAAATTATCTGCACTTTTGCTTATTATGCTAGTACGTATGTACTTAGGTAGAATCATTTTTCTTTCTTGCTAGTTCTTGGTAAAATTTTTTTTTGTAAAAAATATAAATCGGGTCAGTAAGTAGGTATTTAAGTACTATATTTATTTAGGCGTATTGAGTACTTAATAAGTTACAAGTCAAAGAGTTTTTTCTTGGTAACGTGTTTATTTATTTAATTCTTAGACGCTTTACAGCAAGACGATTCCTAATTAATCACATTTTTTCTTGAAAACTTTTAATAAAAATAAATAAGACGCCTCCAAGTCAGTACTACAAAATTTTTTAATAATAATAAACAGAGGGAGCAACTAGTTTCGGCAGATCTGCCATCATCAGGCCTGTAATAACGGTATACAATCAGATTCAATTTGTTTTTAATCTGATTGTAGACCGTTATTACAGGCCTGATGATGGTACATCTGCCGAAACTACTTGCCCCATCTGTTTATTATTATTAAAAAAATTTGTGGTACTCTTGGAGGCGTTTTATTTATTAAAACATTGGCCACATTTGAAGAAAATGGATAACTTACTCTGTTTTTTAATAAAAATATTAACTCAATATCTCTGAAAAAAAGGTTACCTTCATACCTAATTTATTAAAAACGTCACGTCCCCTAAATCTACGGATCCGCTCACAAAATCCTTCTTTTGTGAAAATTGTATCTGTCAACAAAAAAAAGTAGTGAAGAAAATAATGTCTAAGGCCCGATAGCAAATCGAGAAAATTTATTTCGTGAACCGAGTTTGGATTCGCAAACTATATTATAGCCACTTCTCTTTATAGGACCCTAACATTTCAATCAATGCTTTCGTAGTTTAGGAAAATATTCCAGAAGAGAAGAAATATATTAAAATACGCATCTAAAATAGTATTTTTATTAACCTACAAATTATTTTATTGGGATAAAAATGGTTAAAGAGTAAAATGAGGTAAAATAAACTAGAAATAAAATGGCAAAACAAGGACCTTTTTATTGAAAGGTACTATTTTTTGTAGCCAAAGTTTCGATGATATATTTCATCGTCCACAGACATTATTGTATATATTTTTTTTCTTGAGACCATTTTTATCTACTTTCTCGCGCACTGTCACGTGGTTTTCAATTAGTTAAGATTTCCATTGTGGTTCTCATAGACGGCAAAATAAAAAATCCATTATGACTCCCGTGAAAAGATATACGCGTTTTGTCGCGAAATTTATACAAATAAAAAAAAATCGCGCAGCAGAAGCGAGATGAATTGAGTTCATAAATAAGTATGGGATAGAAAAAGAGAGAGAGAGTAAAATAACAAAATAACAGTGTTAAAGAATGATTTTTAACTAAAAAAAATAATTGAAACCTCGCATTTTTCGATACCCTCGTATTAACCTGTGTTCTGAGTTCTCATAACAATCCCTCGCGCCATATTTTGTCATGTGGAATAAAAAATTTCTGAAGTATAAAATATTGAGCTTCAGAGAATTGGAACAGAAGTTGGAAAATTTATGATGCATTTCTATTGGACCTGACCAAACGGTTTGTACAAGTAAAAATCGACCTAATAAGAAGCATATCGATTTGAAAGTCATTCATTTTATTGTAATGTTCAGTTTTTTAAAATACGGCTTTGTTGCCAGACTCAGATGTTTTCGAATCGTGTGCTATAAAGAAAATTTATTTGAAACATTCCTTACAAATAAATGAAAAATTCGAAAATAAAATAATAAAATAAATTCTTCTGATATTTCTTTATTGTTTAAAAATGTACGAGATACGAGAGATGCAATATTTCCTTTGTGAGATAAAGAATTTGATAAAAATATATACGTTTTGTTATCTTTTTATTTCAAACTACTGTATAGAACAAAGAATATGAAAAAAATGCCATCACATCATACAGGGGATTTAAAAAAGTTATTAGCGAAAAAACTGAACTAATAATACATGAATAAAATAAAAGTAATTGTAAAACTGGTTGCCTATGCATTAGATTCTAAATAACTTCGTTTTTTTTTGTGGGATACCCTGTATATTTTGCAACTTTAAGAATAATTACGTTAGGTAATTTAATAACTAACTAGTAATTCCTCAAAGTTAAAATTTAAAGTCCTCTATTAGTTATCAAAATAATTTGATTGTAAAACAAGCAGTTTTCCGTCAAACGAATTTTTCTTTTTGAAGATGCACATGTGTAACCGTATTACATAGATTTCTATCGTTGCTTTGACTGCGCTCGTCTCTCATTTCCTGAAGTTTATAGTAGAAGTCATCCCCAACAAAAAAATAGAGAAAGAAGAAATAGTTCTGATCATTTAACTTGTCATGTACCAAGTATAGACTACTACATCTCGTGGTATAATTTTATTCATCAATTTTTTCTTCGTACTTTTTCTTCTACCGATTAATCACCGTATTTTTGACGTTTCTGACATGTGGACGTACTTTTTTGACAGTTTGTCTCGTTTATCTACCTCAAAAAACATCACTCGACTTCGTCATCTTAGCTGCATCTTTGCGCGATTATTTCCCTTGCCTGTCAAATATCAATTTTGAACCAATCACGTGCTTGGAAACTGATTTGACGCAGCCAATCAAAACAAAATAAAGCGACTATTCACCTTGGTGGTAAATATTCGGCTATTTGATCATCGTCCTCAATATTCACCTGAAGGACGGTATCCAACACTAACGAAGCCGCCCGTAAATTTCAAATTTTTCAAATAAAACCTATACTAATGGTATTATAAAATTGCTTATAGTTAATAAATTATCGATCTTTAGTAGCAAATACACAAATCCAACTGATTTCGCACTTTTTCTGAAACTATAAATATATTCATTCATTTCTTTCTATGTAATACGACAAACATAGTAGGCGCGCGTCATCTGAATTTTGACAGTTTGCCATTAAAGTTTATTACAGAATTAAATTTGACACATTTTGTTAAAAAGTATTAACAATGAGTAGATTCAGGAGTAAAAATCTTCAAGAAATTGATAATATAATTAAATTAAACGTACCTGCCAAGACAATAAAGAGCAAAACTAGTATAATTTATACGTACGTACAGAATTTTTTGTGACTCGGGAAATAATCTTATTAAATATAACGCGACCTTGACAAATTAGCTACTATTTTTATTGCTACTAAATTTCTCGTATATTTTACAATTTGTCTCGACAATTTTGGCATTAATAATCAAAGAATAACTCCCTCGAGCTAAAGCTCTCGGGAGTTATTCAGATTATTAATGCCAAAATTAAGTCTCGACGAATTGATCCTAAAATAAACTCGAAATTTAGATACAATAAAAATAGTCGGCTATTTGTCAAGGTCTTGGGATATTACTGTCGATTATTTGTTGCTATCATTATGTGAAATCTTTCGGTGGCGTAGCTCGTAGTGGTTAGTTCAATTTCTCTTCTCATGGAAATAAAACCACTTATTTTAACGAAAAAAGGGGCTTTAATGACGTTTCGATTTTGTTAATCGAAAGTCGTTTTCAAAATGACGTAACAAAATATTTAATGAAAAAATTTACTATAGAAACAGAACACTTGATAATTTTACAAAAATATGACAGCAACATAGAACACGGAGAAAGATTTTGAAATTGAAGATGTCAAAATCTGTTTCCATATTATTTTTGTGACGTTTCTGGCAACGAATTTTTAAAAAGGATTAGCGCATTTGCATATATATAAGAGAGAGAGAGAGAGAGAGAATTTATACTTCGTATCATAAGAAAAAACCAGATAAAAACTTATGATAAAACAGGCATCCAAATTTTAGGTTCTTTTAATAATCTAGTTAAAGAATTCCATTGTATTTTATGACCAAAATCCCATTCATGTTCACATATTTTTGATTTTTCGAATTTTTTATTTTTAATGTATGATTGGATGATTGGTGTTCATTAAGTCTAATATGAAAAGGTCTATATGTTTCTCCTATATAAAATTTATCACATTCGCATGGAATTTTGTAAATACAATTTTTTGTATTTTGAATTTGATTTTACATAATTTTATGGTAAACCTCCAATACTATAACTTTTTCCGTAATTTATCGTATGAGTAACAAAAAGTGTAGGAACATTTTCCAAGTTTGAATATAATTGAATAGCCAATTTTATAAATCTAGTTCGAATCGTTTTTTATGAATTTATACCTATGGAATCTACTAAAACGATTTTTTGGGATATAGAAAAAGATATGTTAGATTTATTGAGATATCATTAATTTTGTTTTAAGAAAAAATCATTATACTACTATTGTAGGTTCATAATTCAAAAAAGGAACTTAACAAAAATGTAGAAAAGTAATTTGCAGATTGCATTTTTTTTCTCAATAAAAAAAAAACTGAAAAATTATAAATGACGAACAAAATGTAAATAAAACAAAAATTGCTTTCATCATACCTTCTTCTCGTTTGTTTTTTTTAATAATCATAATAACTGAATGAAAAATTGCACGATTCAAATTCATTTTTAATTTTCACCATGTTATTTTACTTCCCATTTCCATCATATATTTGCTTATTTGGTTAAAAATTTACAATTGTACAAAAGACGATATTCAAATTGAACATTTTTTATTTCACAGCATAATGAAACGGTTTTCATTTCCGTTCGAGATTTGTTTTCGAATATTTAATTTATAAACTTATATTTAGTTCGTAAAATATATATGATAAAAAATAAGCTCTAAATGATTATTTTTCGTTATTGCAGAGTGGGAACAGGGCCACAGTGGCTTTCACGACATGGAGGTGGAGGTACGCGAAGAGGCATCTTCAGGACGAAGCCCTTCACGCTATCCCACCACGCTTCTGAGCAACAACACTCCAGGTTATCCTGTTGCAGGTGAGTCTTCAAAAAAACTAGTCACCTATACTGCCGTCCTAAGGAAAAACATCCTATCTGCAAATTTTGCAATTTTGAGATTATAATGCTACTATATAAGCAAGAATATGCTATCTGCAGCCGATAAGCCTGGTAGGTATCTGACTAACAAATTTATCCGTTCTACACAAACACTGTAAGGTACTAGGTAAAAGCTATCTATCATATACTAAGCAAAAATGTCCTATCTACCTAATTATAGTCACTTCTGACTTTCTTGCTTCTTATTTCCACATTATTACTTTACTAAACAAAAATGTTCAAATAACTTAAAAGCAGTATTTTGTAGATAGGCTGTTTCTTCTTAGGACGGCAGTATATCTTTCTGTTGTTTATATTCTTTGTCGAAATTTCCTTTCATAAGCACGGGTCAGACTAGGTTGGTTACCAGCCGCGAATTAAAGAAGCCGCTACTATCAGCTTGTTGTGATCACAGAACCCGCAGCTGATACCGTCAGCCGGCGAATATTTGTCAGCAGCTGGCTAAGTTGGACATGTTTAACTTTTGGTAGCAGGTAACGGGTCACGTGATCCAGCTGCTCAACGGCGGCTGATAACCAGCCTAGTCTGACCCGTGCTTTAGTGGTTTGATTTGCCTCGACCAATATCAAACTACGTGATATTCGAGACTAAAATTTGAAAGATGTGCAGAAAAGAAGAAGAATCCATGGTACACTCCTTGTCATATCAACAATAAATTCGAAATTTGCGGATATTCAAATAAAATGCTGTAGAATAACAAATATATTATAAAACTATTCTAGCGTGACGCTCAAAAAAGTGATATAAATAAGAATAAAGCGAGCATGAAATTGAGTTGCTCTAGTGAGTCGGTCTAGATAGACCACCATTGTCTCCACGGACCACTGACAGCTAAATACAAATTATCCAACAAATAGGAACTGATGAGACCTTTTTTTCTTTTTTCTGCTCCCGAGGGATGGTTGTAATAACAGTGGGGTCGATTTGTTCGGACACGCTCTACTCGTAAATATATTTTAATCAGAAAAAGCCAGACACGATGAGACTACATATTGTATTTTATGTCTCATTTAAATAAAAAACGTTTTTATTAAATTGTAAGCGAGGTGACACCAGGTTTTATGGGAGAGAAGTGCATATTATTTCGGGGATCAAGTTAAAAATTATCACTAGTAATCTCCCTAGAGCTTGAATTACTATCGGAAATATTTCTGAAAGCATGAATTTTTTCGGGATACAAAATATGCTTAATTCTACTTTTAAATTGCTGTAATGGGAGACATTTTAAGCTCTCTGGAAGCTTATTGTAAAATTTAGCAGCCCATTTTGACATCTTCTCAGCCTCCAGTAGGCTGGCACAAGATTATGCTTATGCGGGGTGTCATGTTGATGTATACCCCTTAATAAACATAAGGTTCCCCAATATGTAAAGACAGGGAACAGGGAGAATTCTCAAGGACTTATATGCTTGTCTGCAATCGTCCCTATACTTGAGGCCAGCAAGAACCCCGATGGCCTTACGTTGCCAGCCAAAGACCCTCAAGTTACTGTTTTTATCCTTGGGATTACCTAATAACTGTTTTAAAGTGTTGTTAGACTGAAAAACTAAACTTAAACCCGCTTTTTTGAACACGCTGGTAAGTCCTTTGGTGTAAGTGGGATTATACGGTATTGAAACGAATTTTTCGTGTTGGAAAAACGTGGTGTCACGTAGGTTTTTCTTAAATTTATGTTTGTTGATTAGTTTGTCAACCAAATCTTCGTCATAACCGTTTATTGCCGCTATATCCTTAATCAAATTCTCTTCCTTATCAAATCTTTCTTTACTTAGTGGGAAGTTTAATAAACGATGTACTAGGAAATGTAAGTTAGCCATCTTGTGTTGATTACAATGAAAAGAATCTGATGGGATATACCTACTTGTGGCGGTATCTTTCCTAAAAATGTCAAATTCCAACTTATACTCGTTCCTGATAACCAAGGTGTCTACGCGCGTTTCGCCAACTATGTTGGCATCATCAGGAGTTGATCCACATATCTGTACCATATCCTTGGGAAATTCTTCTTGACTAATCTTGGTTTCAAATTTACTCATAAAAAGATTTGCCATGAACGGTGATAGACAATTGCCCATAGCAGTTCCTTCATGTTGTTTAAAAAATTCATTTCTAAATTGAAAATGAGTTTTCGTAAGAGCATCCCATGATCTACACAGTCGAAGGCCTTGCTCAAGTCGCAGAACACGCCGCAACCTATGAAAGGAGTCCACAATGTGTGAGACCAAGTCCAGTATGCCAAGCACTGTTGTCTTGTTCTTTCTAAAGCCAAACTGAGATTCTAAGAATTGCTTCTTTAAGGACACATGAGAATTGACTTTCTTTAAAGCATAGATTAATTAATTTCGTGAGCTGGCTTATAATGATATATTTAATCATTTTAATAAGATCAACATTAAATCCATATATATCATGGCTATTTTTGTTCTTTAAACTGTTTATTATATCTCTCGTTTGATTAAAGGTAATTTCAGAGAAGGAAAATGTTTTCGCGGGATCGATATAATTAATGTTAATTAAGAAAGTCCATATTTGATTTTGGAATATCTTTAACTAAATTGGTGGCGATTTGGGATAAACATTCATTAAATTGGTCTGGTGTGATTTTATGACCTTGTAATGAAGACCCTGAAATTCCTCGATGTTTTCTGTGGATTATTCGAATTTGATATTAAACTTTTATGACACTATCAAATAATAAAGAGGTAGTTTCTGCCAAAATATGGGTAATAAAACTATTTTTCTTCGACCACGTCAATTTTGGCACAACCTACTTTTAGAAGATTACTACTTTCTAAAAAGCAAATAGATTTTTTGATAAGAGTAAACAAATTCTTGGTCTAATTAGAAATCACTGGGAAGTTGTTCCAGAGAGAGATAAATCTAGGCTACGTGGCGATGAAATCGGGACAAGAGATGACTTATTGCTTCTTATCTCTAATTAATCAGCACTTTGAAGGTTTCCTGCAGATGACTGCGAATAAGCCGCGCTTGAAAAATGCTTTGCTGACGGATCCTGAAGCGAATAGAAATTCTTTTTTTATTCCTCATTTTTTTAGTTGGTTGACAAAAATTATTATTTTAAACTTTCAAAAAGAATCTATGTTTCGTGTTTCAAACATAAAACAATTTTCATAAGAAAATGTATGAGTTAGTACTTTACTTTACATCTATATAAAAAAATTTCTTTGCAAAACACCATCGATCTAAAGTTCCATCAATAATTCAATAAAAAAGCGACGTACAGAAAGTTATTTAGGAGGTAAAGAGAATTTTTTATTTCCCACGCCTGTGTATTTGGGATGGCAAAAGAAAAAGGCAAACCGATAAAACTCCGTACCTTATATCCAATCAAGAGTGACTTGTAAACTTCTCCGTTATCCGGATGACACTCCATGTCGAAAACGAGAGAGGGGCTTTTATTTATCCCAGACACACACACAAGGCATTAATTCGGTTCTCGTAGAAGGTGTATGAAATTTCCTTGGAAAAATGAAAAAGCGAAGAAAATGTTGAAGAGTTGCGGATTGGAAGTTGTTTGTGTTACTAAACTAATACAAAATGGATAAATCCTTATTAAATGTTGCTTAACAATAAAAATAAGAGAAAAAATATATTATACATATTATATAAAAAGAAACTAGTCAAGATGAGATAGATATAATTTTTTAATAGTGCTTGTAAAAGTTATCAAAGAGGAAGAGAAGATATCCACATCGGTGAGTGACTAGATTGTATTATATGATTTACTGCATCTTTGCAGAGGAGAATTTAGGTAGTGGTTAGCAGAGTCAGATGATTTAAATCTTCTTGGATCAGGAGTTTATTGGAATAATTAGATATTTTTCGAAAAAATTTCATGTCGTCAGCAAACTCCAAGAATTTTGTATTAATGAAACAAGATGAGATATCGTTAATGTATATGTTGAACAGAAGGGGGCCCAGGTGTGACCCTTGAGGAACCCCTGAGGCTACTCTAGAAATAGGAGAATGAAACTTTCCGATGGATATAGATTGGGATCTGTTGCTGACTTCGGAAAGCTTTCCAAGTAGGATGTTATGATCGATTTACTAAAATCGGTGTAAATGGCGTCTACCTGATAACCCGAGTTCATAGTTTCAGATGTATAAACTATGTAAATAAATAAGTTGGATTCGATGGAACGTCTCTTCATAAAGCCATGCTGTTCCAAATGTACAATTGATTTCACATCTGCATATAGAAAGTCGGTAATAATTGATTCCATTATTTTTGACATTAAACATAATTTGGAGATTGGTCTATAATTTTTAACCAGATGTTTCTTGCCAGATGAAATCTTAACATTATTTATGAAGTAGATGGTAGAAATTGGGTCACTTGGGCACGGGAAAAATTTTGAAATTAAATAAAAATAGTAAGTAACACTAAGGCATGAAAAATTCTTTCAAAGTATAGTATGTCAGGAAAAATAGTGGGAAAAGTATCACACACGTCTTTAATTGTTAGGTTAGAGTGATTGTTTTTGACAATAATTGTTTATTTTAACAACAAGCCATTAGTCTCATGATATGTTTGCCATTTACACTTCCTAAGTTAACGTTAAAAAGACAAGACATAAAATTTGAACGAAATTATTTTCTTCCAAAGTTATTTATCGCTTTCCCGCAACGAGGTTACAATTCACTTTGGAATTGATTTAAGACCGAAAAGAAACACTCAAGAATTGTGCCAACTCGGTGACATCTAAACCTTTTGCCAACATGAAACAAGACACGTTCCGCAGGATGTCTTGTTTTATTTATGTGGATTTGTGAATGTGAGATGTACAAGGCGTAAGTTATAGAAATTATCTGTTTGGATATTTGATAAGAAAAGCCAAAAGGTAAACAAAAAAAAACGATTAAATGTTTACTAGTAGGCCAGAAAAAACTCGGTTTGACTACGCAATTTTCTGAGCCAGGTCAAATCAAAGCGAAACCTGGTAGAATTACTTCATTTTTGACCCAATATTCCCTATCCTATAAGGATTTTTAAAAATAAGCAATCCAGTAGCAAAAGGGGAGCATATTGGGGCAATAATACCTTACCAAACCTTTCTAACTTTGATATTGGGCCAAAAATGAAGTAATTCCACAAGCTTTCACTTCGATTTGACCTGGCTCAGAAAATTGCGTAACAAATGCCATTTTTCGGGTCCCTTTCCTGGCCTACAGATCAAAATTGGTATTTAAAATAATTATAAATATTAAATTTAATTAAAAATCATGTTTGCATGACAATTTAAAGAAAAACAACTTCAACCACACTACAATGGAATATTCGAACTAGATAGAAAGCTGATTCTGATTGAAGAAACAAATTCCAAAATGGAATATCAGCGTAGTGCATTTTCCTTTAAATAAAACGACAAGATCAAATTGATTTGGAAAATTGCTTCAATAATGAAAATCCCGTTTTCCCGAAATGAGATTCTTTCTATGCAGATGGGGGCCTCCAGTAACGATATCGAAATGTAACCCCACAGCAACGTTGTCAAGACTAATTTATATTTCGGTAGATTAAACAGACTCATCCCAGATAGTTTTTGTTTCATAGAGTAAAACTAAATAAAATTGCAGTATAAAAAATTAGTTCCATTTAAAAAAAAAACATTAAGTAGAATAAGTTATCCATTTTCTCAAATGTGGCCAAGAAGTTTTATTTTAAAATAGCTCAAAGTCGGTGCCTCATATATTTATTAACTATGAAATTGAAATGAAAAATAAGCTACTATTTTTAGATGTGCTACCATCTAAGAAGAGAGTATTGACATTAAATTTTGACTAAATCTAGTCAAGATGTCACTCTCTTCTTTTTATCCCTTTCAGAGATTAATACGAAGTGAGTAAACCAGTAAGGAATTTTAATTTATTAGATTCGACATCCTAAGACCGGTTTCTGTCTTTCGACTTCATCAGTTAGGCTTTTCGAATCCAATAAATAAAATTCCAAACTCGTACAAGTCAATAGCTATATCCGCTATAAGATAACATTTTTAGATGTGCTACCATCTATGGTAAGAAGAGAGTATTGACATTAAATTTTGACTGAATCTAGTCAAGATGTCACTCTCTTCTTTTTTATCCCTTTCAGAGATTAATACGAAGTGAGTAAACCAGTAAGGAATTTTAATTTATTAGATTCGACATCCTAAGACCGGTTTCTGTCTTTCGACTTCATCAGTTAGGCTTTTCGAATCCAATAAATAAAATTCCAAACTCGTACAAGTCAATAGCTATATCCGCTATAAGATAACATTTTTAGATGTGCTACCATCTATGGTAAGAAGAGAGTATTGACATTAAATTTTGACTGAATCTAGTCAAGATGTCACTCTCTTCTTTTTTATCCCTTTCAGAGATTAATACGAAGTGAGTAAACCAGTAAGGAATTTTAATTTATTAGATTCGACATCCTAAGACCGGTTTCTGTCTTTCGACTTCATCAGTTAGGCTTTTCGAATCCAATAAATAAAATTCCAAACTCGTACAAGTCAATAGCTATATCCGCTATAAGATAACATTTTTAGATGTGCTACCATCTATGGTAAGAAGAGAGTATTGACATTAAATTTTGACTGAATCTAGTCAAGATGTCACTCTCTTCTTTTTTATCCCTTTCAGAGATTAATACGAAGTGAGTAAACCAGTAAGGAATTTTAATTTATTAGATTCGACATCCTAAGACCGGCTTCTGTCTGTCGACTTCATCAGTTAGGCTTTTCGAATCCAATAAATAAAATTCCAAACTCGTACAAGTCAATAGCTATATCCGCTATAAGATAACATTTTTAGATGTGCTACCATCTATGGTAAGAAGAGAGTATTGACATTAAATTTTGATTGAATCTAGTCAAGATGTCACTCTCTTCTTTTTTATCCCTTTCAGAGATTAATACGAAGTGAGTAAACCAGTAAGGAATTTTAATTTATTAGATTCGACATCCTAAGACCGGTTTCTGTCTTTCGACTTCATCAGTTAGGCTTTTCGAATCCAATAAATAAAATTCCAAACTCGTACAAGTCAATAGCTATATCCGCTATAAGATAACATTTTTAGATGTGCTACCATCTATGGTAAGAAGAGAGTATTGACATTAAATTTTGACTGAATCTAGTCAAGATGTCACTCTCTTCTTTTTTATCCCTTTCAGAGATTAATACGAAGTGAGTAAACCAGTAAGGAATTTTAATTTATTAGATTCGACATCCTAAGACCGGTTTCTGTCTTTCGACTTCATCAGTTAGGCTTTTCGAATCCAATAAATAAAATTCCAAACTCGTACAAGTCAATAGCTATATCCGCTATAAGATAACATTTTTAGATGTGCTACCATCTAAGGTAAGAAGAGAGTATTGACATTAAATTTTGACTGAATCTAGTCAAGATGTCACTCTCTTCTTTTTTATCCCTTTCAGAGATTAATACGAAGTGAGTAAACCAGTAAGGAATTTTAATTTATTAGATTCGACATCCTAAGACCGGTTTCTGTCTTTCGACTTCATCAGTTAGGCTTTTCGAATCCAATAAATAAAATTCCAAACTCGTACAAGTCAATAGCTATATCCGCTATAAGATAACATTTTTAGATGTGCTACCATCTATGGTAAGAAGAGAGTATTGACATTAAATTTTGACTGAATCTAGTCAAGATGTCACTCTCTTCTTTTTTATCCCTTTCAGAGATTAATACAAAGTGAGTAAACCAGTAAGGAATTTTAATTTATTAGATTCGACATCCTAAGACCGGTTTCTGTCTTTCGACTTCATCAGTTAGGCTTTTCGAATCCAATAAATAAAATTCCAAACTCGTACAAGTCAATAGCTATATCCGCTATAAGATAACATTTTTAGATGTGCTACCATCTATGGTAAGAAGAGAGTATTGACATTAAATTTTGACTGAATCTAGTCAAGATGTCACTCTCTTCTTTTTTATCCCTTTCAGAGATTAATACGAAGTGAGTAAACCAGTAAGGAATTTTAATTTATTAGATTCGACATCCTAAGACCGGTTTCTGTCTTTCGACTTCATCAGTTAGGCTTTTCGAATCCAATAAATAAAATTCCAAACTCGTACAAGTCAATAGCTATATCCGCTATAAGATAACATTTTTAGATGTGCTACCATCTATGGTAAGAAGAGAGTATTGACATTAAATTTTGACTGAATCTAGTCAAGATGTCACTCTCTTCTTTTTTATCCCTTTCAGAGATTAATACAAAGTGAGTAAACCAGTAAGGAATTTTATTTATTGGATTCGAAAAGCCTAACTGATGAAGTCGAAAGACAGAAACCGGTCTTAGGATGTTGAATCTAATAAATTAAAATTCCTTACTGGTTTACTCAATAAGCTACTAGTTTCGGCTATATACAGCCATCATCAGGCCCATGGGTATCAAACAAACACAGGTTTGAATTTAAATTTAACACAAGTAACAACAATTCAAACCTGTGTCAGCCATGATCACCATTTGTCGGCAATTTTGTTTCTAATATTTAAAAATTTTGAATGTTTAAATTTCTTAATAATTTGATGTTTGTTCGATACCCATGGGCCTGATGATAGCTCTTTATAGCCGAAACTAGTAGCCTATTTTTCATTTCAATTTCTTCGTTAATAAATATATGTAGTACAGACTTTGAGCTGTTGAATTTTTTGAAAAACAAAATGGTCAATAAACATTTAAAAAAGAATATGTTGTGACTTTGGAACTATTTAATTTTCGACAGTCACTTACATTCCAACCCTGTTTATATAGTTAATAGTCTTGAAGTAAACGGCACTTCAAGATCGTATTGTGGGAAATGAGATAGAAAAGGAGATAAATAGGTAATTCCAAAGAGAGCGTACTAACTTCGTAGATAATCCGGAATCCATCGAGTCTGGAATTCTATACCATTTGCGTAGTAGCTGCAAATTCAGAATGCGGTGCGGCATTTAATTTATTAAGCGAGAATATAGAACTTCTACTTGTCATATGCTGGAATGTTTCTATCAAATATATCATTTTCATGATATTTTTCTTAGAAATGTAAGACGTTTAGCTTCCAATATTCAGTGGCATTCTTAGAAAAAATCCAGAGGAATTAAATGGGAAAAGAGTTGCCTAATTAAGGGCCAATCAAAATTGAAAATAAAAATCGTACGAAGTTTTAATATTATTATTATCTTCTAATATAGCTGCACCTCTGTCAATAAAAGTAATTGGCGAAATTATATTAATTAATAGATTGGCAACATTTAATTATTTAAATATAATTTTTTTATCTTTAATTTCTTTTTTCATTATATTTATATTCTTATTCTCAACATGGTAGGATTTATTCAGGATTATTTCCTTTTTTTAAGACGGAAGTATTTGTTGTTATTTTTACATTGAGTTCCTTTAAATAAAATATTGTATTTAACATTAAATTTTTGTAATTTTTTTTCAGATGCTCCGATAGTGGTAGTCCGTGTCGAAGAAGTGCTATTGGTGGCCCTGGTCCTTGTCATCTGGGTGGCAGCCATCGCGCTTTTCTTCAATCGCTGGGGAAAAATCCGGATGCTGGAACCCTACCAGCCGAAATTCAACCAGCAGCCTCATCGTCCGTCTTGTCCGTTAGCGCCCCTTAGCCCCCCCGTCATGACGAATCAAGTGAGCCTCAGCAACTCTACTTCTTTGCCCCCCAGGGGTCAGAAAGCGCAAAGCGTATGTGTGCTAGTTGTGGGAATGAATACAGAGAACTAGTTAGAGTGCCATTAGGGCACTTAGACACCCC
This sequence comes from Crepidodera aurea, assembly GCA_949320105.2. Lineage (NCBI taxonomy): Eukaryota > Metazoa > Arthropoda > Insecta > Coleoptera > Chrysomelidae > Crepidodera > Crepidodera aurea. Next base: position 26,609,326 of record OX439477.1, read on the forward strand.
CTTTAGCGCTATGAAAGATTTTAAATGTGCAAGAAAACATTAAAAAATTCAAATTTTAATGCACGCATACATCACGAGGTTACAAACAAAATATTCACCGATTCAATTAAATTTCTCGTTTGTAAAATTTTATTTCACGTGCACTTTTAATTGTGTACCGCTTTGTGTCAAATTAATTGTTGGTAGATAATAAATAGGGATACAAAAAGAGCAAATTTTGATTTTGGGGTAGTATTTGATTTTCTTAGACAACAGAAATGTAAGGCTTTTCCTTGCCACAAAGAAAATTATGCCTTACGAGTGACGCCTTGTAAAGGAGATTGCTCGGGCGCCAGATTATTTAATGTGGTTTACTTTACAACCCTTAGAAACGGCGTCTTAGGGGCACAGGTAGCTTCAGATGAAGATACGGTATCTCCAAGGGTCTTGTTGATCTCAGACTTATTATATACTTTTTAAAAGCCCTGAAAAGGGGGAAGGTCTGTGAATATAAACCAGAAATAACGTTGATACATATATTCTTTAGGAAAACTAATATCTACATATTCAAAATATAATATTTCAAAGCCCAACCCTCAAAACCCGAAACAAAAAAAATAAGTTTAAAAGAAATGTTCTATTCGGACTTTACTAGCGGATTTTAAAAGTGGCTTCCCAAAAGAAACTTACTAAAGGCATTACGATAAATTTTATATAGGTAATTAGATATTTTGAGTCGAAGATTTCCATTGCTATATCCACTTACCAAAATGAATTTTCCACTTTTCTCAAATATGTTCCATTTACATCTGAAACTGCCGTCAAAAACAAATTTCGCACATCAGGTAATTTAAATGTTGTTTTGTTTTGAGAATAACCTTTTAATTGTGACCAAATCAGTTCAATTGGATTTAACTCTGCATGGTAAGGAGGCAATCTGAGAATTTCAATTCCTTTTTCTCTCATCTATAATATATTTTTTGAATTTGTTTTTATGTTGCTTTGCTATTACGAATAATTCTGCCTTCAAGGATTTAGGAGGACTGATAATATTTTTAGAATGAAGCCATTTTGAAATACAGGGTGCGCCAATTATTTTCACTCGATCTCTAGCACCGAAACTAAAAGAGATATCAACAAGATTTTTTGTAGGGGTAGACAGTGTCACTCGGACTACAATTTTAATATATTTTGATGTATACAGGGTCGCTAATTTTTGTGGAAAGAAAATTAATTTAGTTTTTTAAATTGAACACCCTGTATACGATTATGTCTTCTGATTCTACTTAATATTATATTTACGGTAGTTTTTTGTATTTGTAAATCCGACGCGGCGTTGACAGGTTATTCCTATTTTAAGCAGATTTAATGAAAAAACAGCACTTCAGAAATATTAGCACAAAAACCACATTTTTTAAAAAATTCCTCAAAAAAGCTACTATCATGTAAATGAAACATGCACCTATCACAATAATCACACAACATCTTCAATTGTTGTGTTGCACAGAGTGTTTGCCGATGGCGTGCCAATAGTCTAGTTTTGAAATGGCAATAACTTAATTTTTTCAAATGGGGCACCCTGCATATTTTTCTTCAGTTAGAAGCTCTCCCTAATACGCATTAAAAAATATAGGGTTTTGCACATCTAACTTTACTATTTACTTTAATAATTGACGTTAAGTGACAAACAACATATTTTACACAAAATAAATGTTGATATAGGATGGGGTCCCCTCCTCCAATTGGGTCAAAAAAGGAAGTATTTAGATTTCGATCTGTTAATAGTATTGTGATAGCTCCTGCCAATACTGGTAGTGATAAAAGAAGCAGGATAGCTGTAATAGCAACGGCTCATACAAAGAGGGGTATTTGGTCTAGGTTTATTCCCCTTGGTCGTATATTAATAATTGTTGTGATAAAATTAATTGCTCCTAAAATGGAGGAGATACCTGCTAAATGTAGTCTAAAAATAGCTAAGTCTACAGAGGACCCTCCATGAGCAATATTAGAAGATAAAGGAGGGTAAACTGTTCATCCTGTTCCTGCTCCTCTTTCTACTAAACTTCTTATTAATAGTAGGAATAGTGATGGGGGTAGTAATCAGAATCTTATGTTATTTATACGAGGGAATGCTATATCTGTAACTATAAAAAAAATTATAATGAAAGCGTGGGCAGTAACAATAACATTATAAATTTGGTCGTTACCGATTAAGGATCCTGGGCTGCCTAGTTCAGTTCGAATGAGGATACTTAAAGAAGTACCTACTATTCCTGATCAGATTCCAAAAATGAAATATAAGGTTCCGATATCTTTATGATTTGTTGAGAATAGCCATTTATTCGGTGAAATGGCTGAGGGTATAGGCAATAAATTGTAAATTTATCAACGAATAATATATTCTTTCACCAAGTTCTATAAACATAATATGATATTAAATTGCAAATTTAAAGGAAAATATAAAAATTTTGGGGCTTATTTTTAGATTTATGGGCCATTTTCAATCTAAAGTTAATATCCATCAATTATCACTAATCTTTTCTTTATCTTTAATTTAGCATTAATATTTCTGAAATGCTGTTTTTTCATTAAATCTGCTTAAAATAGGAATAACTTGTCAACGCCGCGTCGGACTTACAAATACAAAAAACTACCGTAAATCTAATATTAAGTAGAATCAGAAGACATAATCGTATACAGGATGTTCAATTTAAAAAAACCAAATTAATTTTCATTCCACAAAAATTAGCCACCCTGTATACATCAAAATATTTTAAAATTGTAGTACGAGTGACACTGTCTACCCCTACAAAAAATCTTGTTGATATCTCTTTTAGTTTCGGTGCTAGAGATCGAGTGGAAATAATTGGCGCACCCTGTATATTAATACAAAATTCCGAATCAATTAAAATACATACGATACGGCTATGAATAAATAAAGTCTGACTTATCTGTCAAAAGAACAGGTTTATTACAGTAAAAACCATGGAAACACGATTAAATCAAACGAAATCTTTTATTAGGCCGATAAAATGTGTTAAAATTTTCATTTTAATAGAAATAAGCATTGAAGGATGAGATAAAAATAAAATTTCTACCTCTTAAACCTGTACTACTTCTACAAATTAAATTACTGCACTCCTTTCTTCTCTAAACTATAGTATTAGTCAAAAGTTACAATTGATAATAAAATAGAGAGGAAATTAGGAACATACAGATGCCCCATTAGTCTAAATAGTGCGTTTATTAATTATAATAGTAGATTTAAACTGCCCATTTAGTGGCACAATCTTTAAGAACAATCTATACACATTTCCTTATTCCATTACTCTTGTTTCGAGAAACATACGCTTGACACATATACATCTCATAACATCCCTCAGGCATTAAGCGAACATGTAGGCGACAATTTTCTTATCAATAAATCTTCCGACACACACACACCTCCATCAAAATATAATTTTCCTGGCACAAGACACTTTTATTGTGACAGTCAGAGATATCGTTCCGCAATTCTGGAATATAATTTTCCTACTTTGTATGTGAATATATACAGGAAGCAGATGGTGCCAATACGAAAATTATGCTGGAGTAAATTGTGTGGGTTTTTCGGAAATCTACAGTAAGGAACATTAACAGGATACGTTTAAATTAATATTCGAAATATCTAAATAATTTTCATTAAAATAACGAACTAGATCCATCTAGATTTGACCTCAACTGTTTTTTTAGGTAGAAACGTTCGGTATTAATTAAAAAAAAATGTTCAAAAAATTCAGGATCCAATAAAAAAACGTTTTCATCAAAATGACCACCCAGATATCCATATTTAACGCCAATTATTTTGGTTGACATAAAAAGAAAAAATTAATCGATAATTTGATAACAAAGAATGTATAAACCAATAAACAAAATCCTCTTTTCATATTCAAATACGTAAATTAAAACTCAAGAAGCATATAACACGATATCCGAACATCACCCCACCCCGTATTTATTATTGCCACTTTGTAAGCGGTAACAAATGATGAAAACCAACATTAGGCCCGAAATCCAAATCCTAGAATTTCCAATTGAATAGCTGATGACGATGATGAACTGAAATTCTGTCGAGATATACACAGCGAAATGTGAGCAGCGTGGTTCAAACGACTGGTAATTTGTGTCCCAAAACTTTGAAGCTCATAGAAATAATAAATAACCTTCAGCTGTGCAAAGGAAGTTTTAGACGGGAGTATTTCATTTACAGATTTTGCGGTAGAACTTTCAAGTGATGCGAATATCCACCTTTTTGGAAAATTATTCATTCGAATGGAGTAGTGGGACGGTGAAAATAATGTAAAATTTTAGGGTAGAGTAGAATAGTACTATACAGGGTGATCCACGACTATTCCCTCGTTCTCTTGTGCCTAAACGGTACTCGGCTAAATTTTTTGGTGACATATGTAAATTGATAAGATCTATTTGTTTAAATTATTTGTAATTGTTGAGGGTTCTGGAACCAACCCTATGTTGTGCCAGTTTACCAGGACTACCGAGATAAGCACATAGCCTTTTTAAATTGCATCGTATCTTCTAAATGGACTGTATATTTGCTGTAGTATTTTTATCTTCCCAACTCCATTGACAAAAACAACGAACACTTTTTATTTAACGGTTTATTTAAATGTTAAATAAATAAATACATCACAAACAACTTAACAATACATTACTTTAATAAGTAATCAACGACAAATTATTAGTTAACATATGTGTTTAACAAACACTAACACATATTGGTAAAGAATTAAAAATGATCACATCATTCAGAAAATATTTTTAGGTGTTGTACGTAAGAGTGATAAATAAGCACTAATTTTTGCTGCACTAAGGAGCACTGAATTTAGGTTTAAAAAATAATAAAGTGGACCGCCTGATTCGCAGCTAAGTACCACTGTGAAAACGAAATTTGCTGCACTAAGGAGCACTGACTTTAAAATAACAATAAACAACAAAGTGGACCGCCTCATTCGCAGCTAAGTACCACAGTGAAAACGAAATTTGCTGCACTAAGGAGCGAGGTGTTGTATGTGTGAGTGTTGACAAGGCACTGATTTTTGCTGCACTAAGGAGCACTGAGTTTAGATTTAAAATAACAATAAACAATAAAGTGGACCGCCTGATTCGCAGCTAAGTACCACAGTGAAAACGAAATTTGCTGCACTAAGGAGCGAGGTGTTGTATGTGTGAGTGTTGACAAGGCACTGATTTTTGCTGCACTAAGGAGCACTGAGTTTAGATTTAAAATAACAATAAACAATAAAGTGGACCGCCTGATTCGCAGCTAAGTACCACAGTGAAAACGAAATTTGCTGCACTAAGGAGCGAGGTGTTGTATGTGTGAGTGTTGACAAGGCACTGATTTTTGCTGCACTAAGGAGCACTGAGTTTAGATTTAAAATAACAATAAACAATAAAGTGGACCGCCTGATTCGCAGCTAAGTACCACAGTGAAAACGAAATTTGCTGCACTAAGGAGCGAGGTGTTGTATGTGTGAGTGTTGACAAGGCACTGATTTTTGCTGCACTAAGGAGCACTGAGTTTAGATTTAAAATAACAATAAACAATAAAGTGGACCGCCTGATTCGCAGCTAAGTACCACAGTGAAAACGAAATTTGCTGCACTAAGGAGCGAGGTGTTGTATGTGTGAGTGTTGACAAGGCACTGATTTTTGCTGCACTAAGGAGCACTGAGTTTAGATTTAAAATAACAATAAACAATAAAGTGGACCGCCTGATTCGCAGCTAAGTACCACAGTGAAAACGAAATTTGCTGCACTAAGGAGCGAGGTGTTGTATGTGTGAGTGTTGACAAGGCACTGATTTTTGCTGCACTAAGGAGCACTGAGTTTAGATTTAAAATAACAATAAACAATAAAGTGGACCGCCTGATTCGCAGCTAAGTACCACAGTGAAAACGAAATTTGCTGCAGTAAGGAGCGAGGTGTTGTATGTGTGACTGAACTTAAAGTTCGCGAAGTCTGTATCTTTTCAAAGTTTCTTCCCCCCCTTCCGTTTGTTCTAGAAAGAAATATTCGTTATCTAGGGGACGAACCGATTTGTTAGATATGTAAGTTTTTTATGTCTGTCTCTTTCTCTCCCGCTTGAGAAGACAAGGATTAATTTAATTACGTCGTTATGAGTTTTGGGTGGACGTGACGAATCTAGCGTAAGCCTAGAAAAATTCGTTAGAATCTGCGCTGCAGATATTTGGATACGTGACGATCGTAGCGTAATGAAAAAAAAATATTCGTTGAGACTTCCTGTCTCAGCGCTGTTGTCAGGTTGAACGGATTTGTGTTTAATTTGTTTTGAAAATTAAACAGTAATTATCCAGAAAATTGTAATTTATCAAAGTTAGGTTTTTTTAAATGGAACACCCTGTATTTTATGACATTTTTAGATTATACGTTAAAAACTAAGTCAACTTTATTCAACGTTCCATATAATTTTGAGAAAATCGTGATTTTAAGAAAAATATTCTATTTAAACAAGAACTAAACACACGGAAACCTCTTACTTTCAGTAAACACAAATTTATATATCGGTTTATTCTGACTTTTAGGGCTTTCATTTGCACTGTATAGGATTTCCATATTTTGCACAGGGTGTTTAGGAAAAGGATTCTAATTTTATATTTTTCAAACCGCAAAAATTCACTTAACTTAAATGGACCACTCTGTATTTTTTTATCCTATGTGAAATAACTTTTCATTTTCTATCAAAAACTATGAGTAATGCATAAGATCTGTTGCAACTTCACTATCAAAATCAATATTAGTTTCAGGAAAGTTTACAGATTTTCGAAAGACTGTCTTGTCTCAAGTTATACTTTGATACCACACACTCTGCAATAAACAAGCAAACACTAACAAGCACGCTCAAGTTAGAGAGCACAAAGTATCGCCAACTTCAAGCACTAGCACAGACAAATGTCGTATTTTCTTTATCCCCTAATTAAAATTAATTACATTTTAGAGCTGCGACGTTATATAGTAGCTTTATTTGATTTTCGCTTTATATCTTCTAAAAGAGGTATTTCTCTAATAATACCGGATCGTCCTCGAGTCTTTGACCAATTTCTGGAAAATATGAAATTTGCTGGTTCTCGACAGCCAAGAGTTATATCAATTATTGGTACAAAAAGTAAATTTTACCGAGAAACTATTTATCCTATACATTTTTTAACACTGAACGTACTTTCTACTGAAAATGTACTATTTATTTCCACTTTTACTGGTCCATTCTTTTACAATCTGTTTACCCAAAAATTCGCTAAATATCACTTTAAGTATATATTCTTTCCTTCATCCCAAGTTGGTTATTTGAAAAAGAATTAGCGCCGTAATTAGACCGAATAATTAGGACCAGATGAAACTTTTCTGCATAGAACCGTTCGCAAATTAAGGGGTTAAAATGTCCGAAACAGAGCAACAACGGGCAGAAGTTACTAAAGGATCAAGCTACGAACGCAAACAAATGAAAGTTTAAGGATTTAATAGAGCAGAACACGCACTCTGTTTACGAAAGACTGTTCGATTCAGGAGCGCGCACTAAAAAAAATTAAAATTTTGAGTTTTGCTTTCTTTTATGGAGATGACATAGTTCATTAATATCCTTTTTCTATGATTCCAAATAGAAGAACCGAAGCTTAAAATACTATTAACATATGCCATGTATAGACTTCTAACAGACTCTACCTCTTTGAAGTCGGTTTCCCGGCACAGCCTTGTTTTGCTGACCTTTTAAACCCTGTTTGATTTTTTGCTTTCAATAATGTGGACTGTAGTAGGACGTACAAGAATTCTTTCTCCCTTCTCTCCAGTATTACCAATAAAACATCAGGAATTTCATAACACCTTTTATTTAGATTTCTTTAACGAATAGCAAATATTCGATCACATCGATTTGTGCGATCTGAACTGAACGGAGACTTGAGCGATACTAAATTACGATGTTAACTAGACGAGATGTGAGTGAAAACTAATTTAAATTGATTTGAAAAATTGCAAATGATCGATCGCCGCGATTTGTGCGATCTGGACTGAACGAGGTGAACTAGACGAGATTCTGAGCGATACTAAATTACGATGTTAACTAGACGAGATGTGAGTGAAAACTGAATAAGATTACGAACACGCGCCGCTTGCCGGTAGCAACGAAGCATCCAGAGACCAAAGAGCTGGATAAAAAAATTATTTTTCGGCTGGCTAATATTCTAACCGTCGAAATCAAGGTTGAGTGTCTAGACTGTTTTTTTATTGTTATTTACCGCGTCGGCCTTGTGCGAGGTGGCGTGTTTTTACGGCGTTGCCGGATTTATGCAATACTAATAATCGTTATGCAAATTACGATTTATGTTCAATTTTTGAAAATTGAACACTAGTGGTTTATTAGCTTTTTTTGAAATATGTTGGTCAAAAAAGAGTTTGGAAATACCGAGATCTTTGACTGCTTTCCAAACTGTTGGGCAGCAGCCTTCCTGTAGTGATTTGTTAAATGAAATGTTTCTTCTTGAAAATAGAGTTGTAATATCTGTTGAGGGCTCTGGATTAAGCCCTATGTTGTGCCAGTTTCCCAGGACGGCCAACAATGTGTTACCGCCTTTTTAAACTGCATCGTAGTTCGAATTTCGAGTGGACTGTAATTTTAGATTGAAGAAATGTGCCTTCTCAACTTCATCCAATAAAAACAATGGACACTTTTATTTAACCATTTATTAGACTTGTTAAATAAATAAATGAACAAAAACAACAACGTAACAAAGATTACATTAAACTAGTAATCGTGAACAAAGTATTATAGTTAATTTAAAGAAATGACCACATCATTCAGAAAATATTAATTTGCGTGTGTTCTGCATGAGTGATAATTAGACACTGGAGGGTCCTAGCCTGGTTCGCAGCTAGCAACACACTGATTTTAAATTTGAATATGAAATGAAAAATAAAATGGACCGCCTGATACGCAGCTAAGTACCACTGTGTAAAACGAAATATTTTTACGTTGAGCTGGTGTCAACGGAGGGATCTAACTTGGTTCGCAGTTAGACGCACACTGATTCGCCGTACTAGGAGGCATTATGAATAATTTGTCAGAGAATTTTGGATATATAATATCCCTAACAAGCCCTTATGCGAAGGAACTTGCAATACGTCGCACTTGACGGAGTAGTGAATCGGTTGACGATCAAACACACACTGTTTTTAAAATCGGCGAAGTTCATCGGTTTCAGATATATCCCTTCCCGATTGCGTAATACCTTCTCGAAAGATTCTTTATCGTGAGCCGCGTAAACAAGCATGTAAAATTTTTTCTATTGTCTAGACGCGACGGTTAAATTTACGACTTGATACCATCATTATGAAATAGAGCAAAAAATTATCTTTGTCGACACCGCTTCCTGGTTTGACGCCGCTCGCCAACGTATTTTGGTGCGGCGTTGCCGGTTGAACGAATAAACGAATATGAGTTTACATGTTTAATTATCTGAAAATTAAACAATATCTTAATTGGGACACTGTCGAGGTGAAAAGTTGCAATTTGTGGAGATTTAAACACCATTTTCCAATTACCTGATGGGAAATCTCTAAATCTAAAGAATGTATAGAAAATAAAGATTATTTTTATTTCTTAAGATCTACGCCGCTGTATTATATTGCATTAGTATGTTTTCCGTCTCCAATTCTAGAGATTAAAGATTATTTCCAGAAGGGTATTCTGGCGCAATTGGTTTTTATTAATACTTCAAAGTGAATTAATTAACAATTATTCTACTAGCTTCGTTTATGTATCCTTAATTTGATCCTTTAGTTTAAATGAAATCGTTCAGGAATTCGTAAAGATCTGTTGTTCAAGAAAATAATGTTTTTTGACAATTGTTTATTTAGTATGATTTTTGATTTTGGAAAGAGTACCTCTCAACTTTCTAACCGTGTTTTTCGTCTGTAAATCCCAGCGTAAATGCCTATCTATACTGATTCCTAAATATTTAAATGGATTGACTTTTAGGAATACAATATGTATCGCCAATCTTCAGAGGTCGCATATTTGGTAATCCACTGGAATATGAAGCAAAAGGCTATTTGGTTTTTCAAAATTAATTGTCAGTTTGTTGTGTGGAAACTCAATACTTTTTCCCCCTGTTTGAAGACGCAGGAGTTCATTTAGATAAATAGTAAACAGGATGGGTCCCAGTACGGTTCCCTGAGGAACTCCAAATGTCACTACTTCAGTTCTGCTTAAATTATTGCTGTTGAGGGTTCTGGAATAAACCCTATGTTGTGCCAGTTTCCCAGGACGGCCAACAATGTGTTACCGCCTTTTTAAACTGCATCGTTGTATTCTAAGTGGACTGTAACATTTTGCCTCCTCAACTCCATTTGACAAAAAACAACTAACACCTTTATTTAACGATTTATTTTAAGTTAAATAAATAAATAAATAAACAACAACGTAACAAGTGATTACATTAACTGGTAATCAATGAACAAAGTATTATAAGTACCATATGTGCTTAACAAACACTAGCACATAGGTAAAAAACTAAAGGACCGCATCAGTCAGAAAATATTTTGTGTGTTCTGGATGAGTGATGAAATAACACTGGAGGGTCCTAGCCTGATTCGCAGCTAGAGACACACTTTAAATTGATTTGAATATAGAATGAACAATAAAATGGACCGCCTGATATGCAGCAAAGTACCACTGTGAAGATGAAATATTTTTACGTTGAGCTGGTGTCAACGGAGGGTCTAACCTGATTCGCAGTTAAAGACGCACTGTTTAAACTCGACGAAGTTTTGTCGGTTTCAGATTTATCCCTTCCGGATTGCGCAATTGTTCTAGAAAGTTCGTTAGCGTGGGTTTTTTATATTGTCTAGACGAAACGGTTAGAATTGCGTTTGCAGATTATGGCGTGATATTTTATTGTGAAATAGAGTAAAAAATTATCCTTTGATGATACCGCTTCCTGGTTTGAATGCTGTTCGCAAATGTATTTTGGTGCGGCGTTGCCGGTTGAACGAATATGAGTTTACATGTTTAATTATCTGAAAATTAAACAATTGCCGATCTGTTCACGATTACTCAGATAACTTTTGAATAGATCATATTATCTTCCCCGTATTACACAATTTTCCAATTTTTTCAGGAGTTTACAGTGACTAACCGTGTCAGAGATCGACAAAGATGCACATTATTGGAATTTTTTTTGTCTAGAGCTTCATATATGTAAGATGTTAAGGATTGTATTGCATCTTCTGTCGATTTCCCCTCTTGGAATCTATATTGCTGGTCGGCTATCAGTTTGTATTTCCTTGTGAATTTCACCAGCCGTTTTTGTAAAAGGTTATATACTTTAAATCATCATCTCCAACTAAATTTCCTACTCATTCAATAAACGATGATACTAGATTACGATTTACGCTCTTTTTGTCAGTGGATTTTTTAATTTCGCCTTATGAATACCTATAATAAACTAATATTACATTCGTTTTTCATGGACTTTTAATTAGTTGAAAAAATATATCGATATCTAACATTAACGATGACAGGATAAACGTCGGCATTTATAATGAGCTAAAAATAACTTAAATAAAAAAAAACGTATTAATATCTAATTGCTTTTTGATTACAGATGATCCTCTATAATATACCCTCGATTTGTGCTCCGTTAATAAATAATTTTCCTAGTTTTCCTAAGAACTAAGAATAGAATAATAATTATGTTCTTAATAACACCAAAATTAGTCGATTTTAATTTCAACACAAATAGGACGGGAAAATTACAATTCTTCTCCTAATTTTATTTAAGAAATACACGTAATGTCTATTTAATTTTTCCCACTTAAATATTGTGTAGTAACAGATGCCAAATATGATAAAAATTATCAAAACGTCCTCGGTAAGCCCTTTTAAAACAAATTTATTTTCTTTAATTTAATTTTTATATTTATATAGTTTTCCAGGAAACTTTCCAATTGATTTTCTAACTTTACTTATTTCCTAATATTTATTAATAAAACAGGTTTTTTGACTAGAATTTTCAAAGGGCGTAGGCAAAAACTGCGAGAAAGAAAAGTCAAAAATCACCTCATCTAAAAACATTCCTTTAAAGTCTGAATTTTTGCAATTTTTCGTCAAAATTCTAATACAATGATGTAATCTTTTCTTAGCGCCAGGCTATATAAAATCGATTTTTGTTTATTTGAGCACTTTATAAGATGTACTTATTCTCTCCTCTCTGCATAATTTATTGGTTCTCAATATTCAACCTTTTAATCTACTAGATACCTCAATAGAGTGGACCTCAGAGTGGAACTTACAAATTAATCGAATAGAAAAGGTCAAATCGATTCAATTCGAAACGTAAACTTAATTATATAATGTACGTACATTCGTACATACTTAAAGAAATATTAATTAATATCGTAGAATCGTCTTGTGTGGTCATTTAACTGATCTAACTGAATGAAAACTATAAAGAAAAATAAAACTAGTGATAAAAAAATAATTCAAAAATTGTTCAATGCATTCACCTACCTCATATTTGATTAAATAATAGAACAATTTCCTTTAATCATCGCATGTAATTATTAGAGTTAAAATAAAAAAAAATCATCCTGCTATCGATTTGTATTCTGGCGAGGATATCTGAAAAGTTTTTCCAACAATAGTGTTTATTATTTATTTACAGGATGCAATATAACAGGGGTTAAAATAATTTTTTTACGTTGTTCTTTTTGTAAATCAGTACAAAAGTGATATTTATCATTTTGACAGAAATCGCTCAACCTAAAACTTTATACTTTAGAGTAAATGTATACAAGTGAAACCTTTTATACAAATGGCAAGTACACTTTATATGCCATTACTGAGATTACGAGGAAATAATGCTGGACCGAAGCAATAAATGCAAAAAAAAAGTTTTTCATATGCCAATTTTTGTTTTTATAAATGAAAAGACCAATATAGTGAAATATGTACTACATTAGGATCACATCGATTTAAAAGATTATGAAAAAAGTCACATTTAAATGAGATATGATACTTGCCAATATTCATTTTAAATAAACTTACCCTCTATTCAATATTGAGTACAGGGTGTCCCAAATTGGTGTGTTTTGCAGGGTATCTCGTAAACTAGAAGAAATAGAAGAAAAGCAGTTAAGATGTTATGACTTATTTTTTTGTTAAAGTAACGATATCCTAATTAAATCTTTAGTAACTCCCTGCAGTTGGAAGATACAGGGCGATTATTGAAAACTGTCGAAAACTACAAGGTACTATAACTTCTTAATTATGAAAAATATAAAAAAACGTTATAAAAACTTTTGATAGATGTAATATTAAAGAGTTCAGTGGCGCACAGATTATTTTTTTTAGGGGGCTCACTAAGGAAATATAATGCAATCTTATGTTTTTAAAAATGGGACACCCTGTATATTTTGACGTTTTTCGTTTCCTTTTTTAATTCTTATTCACCTGATATGACATATTATGTATCTATTTTCAATGGTTGGAGCTACAGTGCAAATAAACCATTTATGGATGTTATCAGGTGAAACACCCTTAAAAAATTGAACACTCAGTAACGAAATTTAACATTTTATTATAAGGCTACTGATGTGTGACAACTTTATTTATCAAAATTATAATTAATAAAAAAAAACCAGATTAAAAAAATAAAACCAATAAACTTATGAAACAACAAGAAACATTGTAACAACTAATCTACCTATACCTAATTTTATTAGAATGTAAAAATTACATTAAATGTTCAAAATGCTCTCCGTTTTCATCGATTAAAAAGTGTTTCGTTTAAATAATCTCCAACCAATTCAGCATTACCAAAAATAAAATCATAAAATAATATTTACAAGACTAACTTCGAGAGTAGGGAAGATTTATTACAAAATATTTAGAAAAATAAAGCCAGTGCACATACTCAATTGTGTAAGATCAGTAAGAAAAAGGTGTCAATTATTACTAAAACAAAACGGAGGACATTTTGAACATTTAATGTAATTTTCACATTCTAATAAAATTAGTTATAGGTAGATTAGTTGTTACAATGTTTCTTGTTGTTTCATAAGTTTATTGTTTTTATTTTTTTAATCTGGTTTTATTTTTTATTAATTATAATTTTGATAAACAAAATTGTCACACATCAGTATCCTTATAATAAAATGTTAAATTTCGTTACTGAGTGTTCAATTTTTTAAGGGTGTTTCACCTGATAACATCCATAAATGGTTTATTTGCACTGTAGCTCCAACCATTGAAAATAGATATATAATATGTCATATCAGGTGAATGAGAATTAAAAAAGGAAACGAAAAACGTCAAAATATACAGGGTGTCCCATTCAAAAAAACATATGTTTGCATTATATTTCCTTAGTGAGCCCCCTAAAAAAAATAATCTGTGCGCCACTGAACTCTTTAATATTATATCTATCAAAAGTTTTTATAACGTTTTTTTATATTTTTCTTAATTAAGAAGTTATAGTACCTTGTAGTTTTCGACAGTTTTCAATAATCGCCCTGTATCTTCCAACTGCAGGGAGTTACTAAAGATTTAATTAGGCTATCGTTACTTTAACAAAAAAAGAAGTCATAACATCTTAACTGCTTTTCTTCTATCTCTTCTAGTTTACGAGATACCCTGCAAAACACACCAATTTGGGACACCCTGTACTTATGAAAATTTGTGAGATATTTATATTGATTATTTTTTTCATCTGTTAATCTATTGGGGCCTGTACTTATATATATTTGTCGGTTAAATTTAAAAAATCGAGGCTGTGTGAAATTGATAAAGAAATGTCTCTTTTTTTAATACGAAATGATTAAAACAATAAGCTTTCCAAATACCACTTGTCCTCTGAAATTTTATAGATAAAATTTGGAGGACCTTTGATAACAATAAACTTGCGAACTTAAGAAAATTTCAAAATAAACATATAATACTGTAAACAGAAGAAATAATCTTTTTTTAAATCAACAATACCTTTGCCACTCTCTACTATTATGGCGCACAGTTTATGGAAAATTTCAAAGCAACAAGAAATAAAAAATGACAGTTTACTCCAGAAAATTACTTCGGAGTTGATGATCGCGGATTTCTTTTATTCGCTGAGTGCTTTCTAAGTTTTGCGGGTCGAAATAAATTTCGTCATTAAGTTTGATGGACTTGTGATAATATTTACGTGGCCTTTTATGTCAACTATGAAAAGTTGTTTGTAACATTGAAGATAACAGATACAAAGTAGAAAACCCCTGATTTGCATTTTTTAAGTAATGTTAAAATTTAAATTAAAAATTAAAAAAACTCCATACAAAAAGGTTCCTTATTAAAATTACTTGGAGGATAAATAAACTATAGGTTCATTACAAGGATTTAAATTTTTTAGACCCATCTCTAGTCTACTCTGAACTGTTAACGTGTCATCTGCCCTTTGTAAGACCCCTAAAACCTGTCTTTGGGATCCCCTATAATGAAATGTAAGGTTAGGTCAATATAACTTATTTCGTTTTTATGAGTACCTGAATGTTTTACCTATGTAAGCTATAATATGCATTAAATACCTAAAAGCAGACATTGTAGTAGCGCCTAGCAAAAATTCAGTTTGTTGTAAAAACAATGCCATTAACGAAATTCCTGTTTCATGTTTTATGTTTCGCGGAAAAACTATTAAAGCTGATTTAGACGTATCCAGTAGCTGTCGACAGTGTCACTGTCACGCTTGCTAGGACACGCCCACTGATGGAACTGGTCGTTTACACGAGTCCAGTTTGTCGTGAATGTGTGCTTATGATCAGGTGCGTACGAAAATGAATGTGGGGTTCTTTAAAAGGAAATCTGTTAAGATAATGCCCTCGCTCTTATTACAGGAGCTTACAGATATGTTGGAGGAAGAATTATTAAATAAAAAAAGAATATGGGTCAGAAAATGGATCAACGATAGAAATATAACGGGAGGTTTTGCTTTGCTACAACAACGAAAACTAGAAGTTCCCTCTGAGTACAGGTTGGCGTTACGACGTACGTCAGAAAATGTGCTGTTTGTTTTTATACGCATTACAACGCAGATTCCATAAACATTCGTGTTCTCTATAAAGTTGAACCAAGTTCAACGTTTCTAATTCGCTTCATTTTCGGGTCAATTTTTAAACGCCGCCACTGTTCACTCTATAAAGATGCGCCATGGACTGATTCGGGTGTTTGGGGGGACGCGGGTGAGGACTACTGTCGTCAAAAATAGACGGACTTTCTATTCGAGACAGCGCTGTACTGTCACAAAAAAGTGTTTACATGGAGCCAACTACTCGACAGCGCTGACGGACAGTGAGACTGTCGACAGCTACTGGATACGTCTAAATCAGCTATTAACGAGAAAAGATGGTGTTTGTTTTGTAAAGTAACCCAAATGCGTTAAAAACGGAATATTCTGCCTTTAGCTACAGACGCAAAAGTCTAACTTAAACATTCAAGTTATTTTAAGGTGTTAAAATTAAAAGCTTTTCATGCAAATTTGTAAAAGCTTTTTAAAGGGTACATCACAATCATGTGCGCTACTTTTTAATGAAACTTCAGTTGTTTTTTTTATTAAATTAACACAGTCTGGAAATTAAGTTTCACTAAACTCATATCATAAAATTTATAGTCCTGTTTGAAGAAGAATTAAACCCTCGAACGCTACAAAACGTTTCTTTCCTTTACAGGCAAGAATGTCATTCTCGAAGTACAACGTCAATGCTTTGACAGATCCGCTGTCAGTTCTCCCGTCGCCGATAATTCGAAGACCTCGGCAAAATTCGGTATTCGTCGGCAGCTCCACCGTGGCTATGTTGAATCCGCCGCCGAGACGTGTCAAATCCGCCATTGACATACAACATTTGGTCGTCAACGAGCACAGTCCCACGGCTAGCCTGAAAGGTAATAGGAAAGGTACATATCTACTGCACTTCTTTATTTTTAGCACAAGTAGTTTCTTTTAATAATAATTATGTTCTTATATTATTGAAAACGATAAGAAAATTTCACCTTCTTTAATTCCAGGTTCAATTATCCCCATCCTCAACAAAGAACGTCGACCATCGCTCATCACCATCGACCGCCCTTACTACTCGCGCCACCGTCCTTCCATAACCATCGAACGTCCTTACGTCCATCAACCGCGTTCTCGACGCCTCTCCTGCTTCGCGGAGCGACCGCAAGGACGCCACAGAAACTTCATGAGCTTCGAGCACAGCTTCGACCGTAAATTACCCCAACCGTCGTGCAGCTTCCATCCGACGATCAGCTTCGAAACGCCGATGGAATCGATGGAACTTCCGACGATGCCGATACAACTGCCGCCGTTGCCGGTTTTGCCCAGCACCGGAGCCATTCCTAAGACTTCCCGGAGTTTCGAGCAGCCGATTTTCTACAGAGAGAAACCCAAAACGGAGCGTAGCTCGCACAGTCTAGACGTAGGTTCGATTAACTTCGACAGGAGGGGTTCCATTCCCGAGGAGGATAGAGGTTCGCCTGTCTTTATTAACCTGGACGATACTAGGATAACGGCGCCGTTATTGGAGGGGTTGAAAAGTTCTGATGTTTGATATAGTTGTGATAATGAGTTTGTCTTAGCTGACTATTTTTGTATATTTCATGATATTAGCTATTTCTTGGTACGAATTAGTACCGGAGGAGTATAAAAATATTAGTTTTCCGAAGGAAGGATATCAGCGAGCCATTATAACAATTTATTTTTTATAAAAAGGCAGTTTAATAATAACTTTTAGTTGTTGTTGTGTGCCGCTCGATGTAGACCATGCTTACCGGAATATAAACTAAAATTTTCACATCTATAAATAATGATATATTGGATGAAAAATGTACACGTGGTTTTAAGTTTTAGTATTTTTCGCATATACATGTTTAATAATATTAATTATCAAATTTTATGGCAAATAAAACTCTGCTCTGATAAACCTTTGTCGACTCATATTAAAATTTATGAGCTGTATCAGATCAATATTCAAAATTATAATTATGAACGCGACGGTTTTAGATATTTTTAAGCTTCAACATTAACTATTGAAATTACTTGGAGGTTCCCATTACATTTCCTAGAAATGATACTTTTGGACAAGTAGGTAAAGTAAAAGCAGAAAAATATATTCGTTAAAAAAACTTTTCTTCATTCGAGGATCAGATTTTAAAGCCACCAAGAAATAAGAGGTCACTAAAAGGAGGTAAAGGGTCCTCGCAAAGCTTTTGTGAGAAGTGCCGAGGTACTAAATTATAAACATATAAAAATCCGGTTCTACGAGGGTTGCTTTTTATGTATTGAGAATAGAAATAACAAAGAAATTAATTAAAAAAAATATTTATTGCTTTTCAAAATAGACGCCTTTAAGATCTAAACACTTTTGCATGCGATTGAACCACCCTTCAAAGCACTTTGTCCAGTCAGAAGATGATAGCTCTAAAACATGCTTTTTGAATGCTTCAAACGCTTCTTCGGGCGATGAAAATCGTTGTCCACGTAGTTTATCTTTAATTAGTGGGAACAAGAAGAAGTCTTTTGGTGCCAAGTCCGGGCTGTAAGGCGGATGACCCATCAATTCGATCTTTTGTGTGTCCAAATAGTCGCTTGTTTCACGCATTGTCGTGATGCATAATAATTCGTCGTCTTGGATTAGTTTCTTTCAATTTACTGAAAATTTCTGGCAAACAAATGGTCATATATCACACTGAATTAACGGTCTTTTGATTTTCAAGAGCCACAGTTGTCACATCACCGGTTTTCCTGAAGAAACACGCCACCATTTGCTTCTCAACGAGTAACTTTTGTTGGCTTGTCTTCACATTTGTTCGAAATCGAACATTTTTACCTACGCCCATGGCAACAAGGGAAATAAAATAACCAAACCACACGCATAGCAACAGTACAGCACACATCGTGAATCAAGGCTATCGCGCAGATAACCAACGCGGAAGTAACTCACCGTCGAAATGAACTTCAATGCCAGAAGCTGCCTTTACATGCTCCGCGACCATAGGCGAGACTGCAAGTTGCATAAAAAAAAAGGCACAACAATAACGCCGAAAATACATACCCGTGATTGGCCACGGAAGGATCTCGTCTGTCGACACGCGGCTCAGATAAATCAAATCAAACCAGTAGAACATCAGACTCCGTGTGGATCAGGTCGTAATTTTTGGACTGTCCACACGTAATAAATTAAACTAGTAGAACTTCTATCTCCGTAGAAACAGGTCGCATCATTAGACTGTTTCTTACGTAATAAATTCATCAATTTTAACTTGCAATTGCAAACACAGTTTTGAATTTTGTTCTATTCTATGTTTGTTGTAAAGTGTTTTGTTTTACGTTATCGTTAATATATAAAATCCAAGTACTCGAGAGTATAATTTCGCTATAACCTATATATATATATATATATATATACAGTCCACATCAATTTCTAAGCGAACTTAAATCTACAATAAGTTGGGACAGGCACATCTAAAGGGTGTGGCCTAATAAGTTTGGGTCTCCAAATTTGACATTATTTGGAACTTCCCAAAACAACATTGAAACACCCTAACTGCCGATTGGCCTTTTCTTTCTGGCTCAAATGCATAAATCCACGACTCCTCACCTGTGACGATGCTGTATGCGACTTTAGATGCACCACAGTTGTATTTTTTAATCATTTTACGGCACCAAATGACACGAGCATTTTTCTGAGCATCTGTCAACAAATGTGGAATCAAACGCGCATATAACTTTCGAACATCCAAATGTTCGTGCAAAATTTTATGGATGCTGGTCATACTAATGCTTAAACATGTCTCGATTTCACGATATGTCACATAACGACCTTCTTCTATGGAGGAGTTTCCTACTAACCTCAAAATCTAAAAAAAAGTCTACCAACGAGAAAAGGTTTTATATAATAATTATATAACAATAACAACTCAGGATCCTAACCAATCATTGTGTTTTAAACTGATTATTTTTTTCATCTGTCAAAACAGTCAGATTTTGTGGTGTCAGCCAATAACAACTCAGGATCCTAACCAATCATTGTGTTTTATACTGATAAAACCGCTTCATCGTTTTTGTTTTTTGATTAAACTGTGTTTACCTATTTGAGATGTCAAATGTAAACATTATCAATTATTATTATACTAAAATGTATTGCAAATCTATGTTAATAACCAAATTTCAAAATGTATTTGTAAACTAACCTGTTTTTATTAGTTTATTTCAAAACGCCTTTAACATTTTTACATACCTCACTTTAACACTAAACTTAAAATTAATTAAATTAAGAAAGACTTCATTTCATTCTTCTTCTTCGCTTTTATTTACGGCGCCGTTTCGCGGGGTAGCCAGTCAATAAATCGCCTTGGTGGCCCTGTATGTAAAACTATAACAGCTCAGGTTTCAATTTAAATTGGTAAAGAAAATTTTCAATATTTGTGTGTTTTTAATACAAAATGATTCAAAAAATAATCCTTTCAAATACGACTCGTCCTCTGAAATTTTATAGATTAAATTTTTGATCTTCATACTCAAACGCCTTTATTTTAGGCAAAACCACTCAAACAAACTGATTTAAGATAAAATCACTCGTCCTGCGGACTCGTGATTTTATCAATCAGTTTGTTTTCGTGGTTTTTCCAAATAAAGCCGTTTTCGTGAAAACCAAAAATTTAATCGATAAAATTTGGAGGACTCGTGGTATTACCTTTGATAAAATCTACTGCATTACTTCCGCAATGATAAAATATGACAACAAAATTCTACTGAGCTTTCCAAAAAGTATCGTTAGCAAGAATAATTTTTATAAACTCCATTTCTGATTGGTTGAAATTAAAGTTGGTATCGAGACTGGATGTGACAGTTGACATGTTTCGTTGTCAAATGTCATTTTGCCTGTCGCTAGAAGCACGATATTAGCCTTGTTTTTCACCCCGAGTCTCGATACCAACTTTAATTGTAACCAATCAGAAATGGAGTTTATTAAAATCATTGTTTTTCTAAAACAATATATTCTGGAGAGCTCAGTAGTTTTTTTGTGAACATATTAAATCATTATGGAAATAATGAAGTAGATTTTGACAAAAAATAACGCTTCCCCGATGGTAGACCTTTTTCTAGGTTGGCAACTTGGAAATAACTCCCCCATTAGTTTTCGCGCAGCATCGATGTTTTCCGGCACAACGACCGATTATGGACGATCTTCTTTAACTTCGTCCGTAAGGGAACTACAGCCAAATTTGTACCAACGATATATAGTGGCTTTGGATGGTGCTTCATCACCAAAAGTTGAATTCGGTTGATTGATACACTGATTCACGGCAAGAATTCACGCCATAAACCTAACGCGAAAAATTTACCCTCCACACTCGCAATGTCTCATTCCTGTTCAAGCACTGGAGATGAACGAACTGGAAGTTGATGTAGTAGTCCAGTCATTATGTACATTTGGATCTGCAAATGAATTTAACCCAATTTCCTTAAAAGACATTGGAGCAGGGGCTTAAAAAAGCTTAACTCCAAATTGTCGGGCACCAGTCTCACCGGGAAACGCCGCCATCTTGAAAAAGGGGTACATTTTTTATATTTTTTCGATAACTCTGCTCTGCGTCATTTTACGTGAATGGCACATAGACGTTTATTGTCGCTTTTTTAAAGCCCTACAAAAAAGGTCCTATGAACTTTTCACCTATTGTCAACCGTTGTCGAGATTTTGGGAAAAATATTAAAAAAATATATGCATTGATACGTATTTCCGCTTATAGCTCTTTTACGATCATTCGTATCGAAAAATAATCTATTACGAAACTTGTAGAGTATATAAACACCTACAATTTGGTTTTTTTTTTCGATCTGATAAAAATTGCGGCTTCTAGCGCCCCGCAAAGTTTGCAAGTACACGCAAAATGCATTTACACGGCCCGGTCGGACCGGGCTTCAAAAAAGCGACAACAAATGTCTATATGCCATTCGCGTAAAATAAATTGAAAAAATACAAAAAATGTACCCCTTTTTCAAGATGGCGGCGTTTCCCGGTGAGACTGGTGCCCGACAATTTGGAGTTAAGCTTTGTTAAGCCCCTGCTCCAATGTCTTTTAAGGAAATCGGGTTAAATTCATTTGTAAATCTAGGGCTTATTTTTGGACATAATGACTGGACTATAGCTACGATCTATGGAACTATCATGAGTGTAGAGAGCCTTTGGCGGTTCACGGCACGAACACTTTGAAGCCGGTACAAAATACCGATTTCGAACGGGAACAGGCCGCGAACAATAATGAAGGGCGTGAAAACCATCCACACTCGCGTTCACGGGGTTTCACGAAAATTTTCGCGAGTTAATTCAATTTCTTGGCCGAGATGAAATTCTCAACTTATTATAAACAACAGAAATATTGCTCGCACGTCAAAACGTTCTCAATACTTATAATGTCAAAAATGTCAAACTTTAAGATGACTATGACAGATTTCACCTGGCAATGCCAGTAATGCCAGTTCTCAATATATAAATAGCAACCCTCCTATTTTGATAATATTTTGCCACTGATATATCCTTATTTTCTGTACTCTACTATAGTCTATTTTTATGTATGAGGGAGTATTAAAATAATAAAGCGTTCGTAATCCATAGGCGTACCACTTCTTTTAGTAGACAGTTAAAATATTTTGTGAAGTTATACCTCGAGTATTTTCGTATGAAATAACCTTTGTATAAATATAATAAATATATCGGGTGTACACTTATATTTTCACCTAATTAACCTGCTTATAACTTCTAAGCAGCTGAAGGTAAAAAAGTGCAATTTTTTCTAAAATATTTTATTTTTCCACAAGGTATGTTAAGAACATTGTGTCAAACGGGCTATGTAGGTATAAGGGTTTAAACTTTGACTTTTAAACAACGTTACGTTCATAAATAATAATTTTAATATAAAAACTACTTCTTACCTACAAATCCAAATCAGAATCGAAATCAGAAGATGAACTGTCGCAACCAATATTTACAATGAGTGGCTCGATCATTTCATCAGTAATATTGTCCAACTTCCACATTTTCTCTTCTTCTTTAATCGTATGATTTACTGCCTTTTCCCAGTTTTCAAGCTTCACGTTATTTACAGCCTCCAAAAACAACTGTTTAACATCACTCATTTTAAAAGAATTATTTTTTCCTGAAACTTCTCCCTTTATCTGTGCCCATATCAGTTCAATCGGGTTTACTTCGCAATGATATGGTGGTGATCTAACCACCGTCATCCCACGATTTTTTGCAATTTCATCAATTTCATATTTTTTTAATTTCTCTTCTCTTCTCACAGAACCGGGATGGAACTTAATATTCTTTGAATTTAGTCATTTCTGTAAATCTTTTTTTAACCACTTGGTTGTGGGCATTTTTTCTGTAAGTCTCGAGTGATAACTTGCATTATCCATTACTATTATACAGTTCTGAGGAAGAAGATCTATCATTTGTTCGAACCACTCTTTAAAGACATCAGCATTCATGTCCTCATGGTAGTCACCGGTACGAGTAGATTCAAAAGTCAATAAACCACCTTTAACAAAACCGTTTGAACTACCGATGTGTACTATTATCAGTCTGCGCCCCTTTCCTGATGGTGGATTTAAACCAGTAGATAAATTATTTAAAAAAGCCTGTCTTCGACTTGTAACAGTTTCATCTTGCCAAAATTTATTTGGTGTATGTCCCTCGTTGATCCATGTTTCATCTAAATAAAATATATTTCTTCTTTGGTTTCTCATTTCTTTTATAGTCCTTAGGTAATTTCTTCTCCATACTACAATATCGCTTCTTTCTATTAAAATAGACTTTCTGGAATGCTTTTTCCATAGAAAACCTATTTCTTTTAAAAGTTTCCATAGTGTGCTTCGACTCATTTCATCATTTCAGGGTAATCCTTATCATCTCGAACCGTGGCAAGAACTTTGTCTACTGTCGGAAATTCTTTTCTAAAGAAGAACGCATGCACTTTCCTTCGAAGTCTTTCTTTCAAATGATTTTCTATTTGAAATTTTGGTTTTCCTGGAGTTTACGTGCTGTTTGAAACTCGCCACATTTCTCTTCTTTAACAACTCTGTAAATCGTAGATTTCCCAACACCAAGCGTACTACTAACTAATTCCACTGTGTCATCAACACTTTTACATAAATGTTTGTCTGTAAATGATTTAAAACAATTAAATATTAATGTTTTTTCATTAACTGTTAAAGGACCGATTTTTTGTCGTTTACGCGGTACTTCCAAATTTTCCATGATCACACTAGAATTCACAATAGACTGCACACTGCACCTTGCATGTTGCAACTAAACGACATTTAGTAAGCTGTCAAGAATACACAACTGGACCTCCTTACTAAATGGAAAACCTACAATCGTATTTTCGGTGAAATTTGTTGGTAAGGGATTTATCTACTTATAATTCGATTACTGTAAGAAATTCTTGGAATTAAAATAAAACAAAATTGGCAAATAGGTACTTATTGAAAATAATCTTAAGATACGGCTATGTTATCTTTAATACACAGGGCTTTTGGCCTGTCCAAACCTTTTTCTATTGTTCTGTACAGCTTATGGTTATAAAAGACCAATAAAAGACCCAAAACTTGTATTAGCTCAGGTACATTTATGACAATTTTAGGAAATATTTAGATTATTCCGTAAAAATATTTAAAATGACCGTACTAAGTTTTGCATTAGAAATGCTGTTTTATTACTCTCTCATGCATAAAAATAGACCATAGAATCAAGTAAGTCTCTCAGATCCATATAAATTTTCGGTGGTGGGCACACACCAATCTCATCGAAAAATAAATTTAATGATGATTTTCAATTGATACCAATACCCTGGATTAGATGTAAAATATACAAACGTTTTAAAAATGAATTATTAACGCAATATTGATCGAATACGATAAAATTTTAATGGAATGTCGTGTTCCAATTTTTCAGTGATGTAGACTTGAAGCGAATTAGAAGAAATATTTTTATGGAATTGCTCAATATATGTTAACCAAAGATTTTTCAATATTTATATATACATTCTTTGAATGGAACCTTTTAAACTAAATAAGCTTTAAAATTGGATTTCTAGTACTTTAATATTTCAAATTTACGGCAATAAAAATATAAATAAAAAATATTTTTTTTTATCTTAATTATACACAATATTTTTACAATCCAATTTCGAGATATGGGATGAATTAGTACTAGTACTAAAATGTAATATCGATGAAACTTAAGTACTTGAAAGGGTGTAGAAAACGATAAAAAAATCTCCGCTGCTCTAAAGTGTATGCTAACTTCACATTTTCGAAAATAAAATCGAAAATTTGGTTTTCCCATTATATCTCGAAAAAAAAACAAAATTTCGAAAAACTAATAAACACTTCCACTGCTGAAAAGAAACATATTTCAGTTTATAACTGGTTATTGATCCACACGAGACGTATTGATTAAAAAAATAAATTTAAAATAGAACCATGAATTATTACCTTTCAGATGAAGAAGGAAAATCTCTAATTATCCCTGAGTTCTCCTGACAATCATTATTGGCTGACCTGAAAAAAGTAATAGGTATATTTTTTACGACAATACAAGAGATATCATTAAAAGTGGATTGCTGTCTAGAGTTCATTATGTGGCAGAGAAACATTGAGTTTCCTCAGAGTTTATTAGATTTCGAAAATTTCCTATCATATTGTTTTTTTTTTCGAGGATGTATAAATCTTAAAAAAATTGATTTTTTTACTTGAATGTCAATTTTATGAGAGATACACGATTTAATATCAAATTACATGTAGGGTATCTAATGTCTCTAATGCTAGATCCAGATACTGACCAAAAGCTCGCACAAATTGTGATATCGATCAAACTTTTATTTTCTATGATAAAGAAATCTCTAATAATTAACAGAACATAGTATTTTGAAAATAAAAATTGCGTCGAATGAATGTTGTAAAATAAAATGATCATTTTAAAACATTAAACAGAGATAATGTTCATCATTTTAATTATATTTAAATCAAAAGTAAATGTATAATGATGATAAATCTACAAGGATTTTTTTTGTTATGTCTCTATTAATAGATATCTTCAGTTTTATAAAAAAAAACAGTGAGAATTTTAGAAATTATAATTTCCGGCCAAATTTTCTTTGAGAAAACAAAAAAATTAAAAACTAATGGCTTCCTGAGAAAGCTTAGAGTCTCCTCTTTAAAATGCTTTCTTTTTTATATTTGCGTACATTTTAGGCAAAGATACTTTAGTTTTTTCTGAACGTCTCGCCTGAATATTTGTATTCAACGTCTCGGCGCGCGTATTACAGTTTTCGATCGAATTTGCTTTCTTATTTTTAATAATTTTTTTATAGTAATACAAATTTTTTTTTAAAATAACTTACAATTTTTCGCTCTTTCACGTGGTGCTATTAGTTTTTCGAAATTTTTATTTTATTTTCGAGATATAATGGAAAAACCAAATTTTCGATTTTATTTTCGAAATTGTGAAGTTAGCACTTTAGAGCAGCAAAGATTTTTTTATCGTTTTCTACACCCATTCAAGTACGTAAGTGCCAAGTTTCATCGATATCACATTTTATTCGAGGTCAAACTCTCTGACAACTGGGATATACTTCTATTTTTCGAATTTCAATTTGTCTTATAGTACTTATATCTACTACATTTTGGCCCAAGGAAACGTCGGTACTTTAATTATTAAAGAAAAAGTTAATGGAATAGTGCTATATACGGTTTCTGCATAAACTTTAAAATTTAAAAGAGCACTGAGATTTAATAAACCTGGACCCTTTTCTAAAATATTCTTCTATACTATAAAAGCAATTTATAGCACTAAAATATTTATTCTGGTATATTAGAATAATAGAAGTAAATAAGAGGATAGGATGATAATTGGTTATTCCAAGATTGAAAAAACGTTAAATGCTTTTTTTTAATTCGTGGTCCAAGGTTATGATTGTTATGTGTTTAGCAACTTTAAAACAGCCAAAAAATAATTTGTAAAGCTACTAATTATCATCCCCTTTTCGTAAATAGATGTAGCATATCATAATCGTATTTTATATATAACGTATCATCGAAAAATAATAAATTTTAATATATTCAATATATTTAAGATAAAAAGTTGTATAATATACATATATATATATATATATATATATATATATATATATATATATATTTATTTATTAAGAATAATAACAATAATAACTTCTATTTAGCAACAAACAAATTAATTTTCCACTAACAGCACAACCTTCTATTAATTAATTAATTCTATTTTTTGAAGGCGATTAACTTGATTTTTTTTTACCAAATAATGACCGCTTAGAAGAAGCCACAATTGGATGGTGGTTTTGTAGATTTCAAAGAAAATGTTAACGATATCTTAATATAAAATGTTTATTAAATAAGCTGTAGGTCAAATGTTCAGTAAATTAGCGATCAAGATCATCTAGTCTAATCGTTTCAGATTTATGTGATGAGAATTTATAGGGTGCAAATGAAATTTCGTTCCTCCTGTTGTGAAAACAATTGAAAAAGCTCAGCTTCTTAAATAGACTCCACAAAAAAAGCCAATGGAGTCAAATCGGGCCATTTTCGAAGCCAAATATGAAATTATTTATTATTTGTTTTTCTTTTAAATTCCTTAAAATTAAAGTAATCGCCTTTTAATAATAAGCAATTTAATGTTTTTTAATTTTTTTTGAGGTAAAGTCCATCCGAACTGTACAAAAACTTCTAAAATTGATGTTGTTTGTAGTGAACTGTATTTAAATTGTGATATACATGTATAAACAATTTTAAATAGGACCAATTAGATGTAAAACGTTCTTTTATCTTTAATTCATGTTTCTTTATCAATTTAAAAAAACGAGGATACATATTTACATAGGAAAAGATTTTGTGTATATTCTACATGTCGATTTTGCTCAAATTTTCTTCGAGGAACAATTTTAGCAGCAGAACGATGAAAAACAAAAAATAAAAATATTATACAAATACAAAAAAATTTAGTAGCTTGGAAGGGAACTTTTCAAAATGTTTGCAAAAAACGTCTGTTGATAAATTTATATTCTTCTGGCAGCTTTTAGATATTTCTTCTGCATTGTTTTATGATCCATTGATTATTTCAAGAGCGTTTTGTCTGTCAGGGATATACATTAAAAATCATTGATAAGGAAATAAGACTTAGAAGTCTCGATTCCAGAGAGATAAGCAATTTAAAATAAAGATAAATGGAAACGTAGAAAAGCTATTTTGTTTGATAGGATGACGTATTCAATTTAAAATTTAAATTTAAAATAAAGAAAGAACAATTTTCCTCGAACATTTATGGGTGACAAAATCCAGAGAATGTTCTTGTTTATTTGATTGACTCTCAATTGAGATGAAATGCTGTTGACACTTTGAACTATTTGCTATACTGTAAACAATAAAATTAATTGCAATGTTTTGGGTGTGTCTCTACTGCTGTATTTTTTTTTTAATTATAATTGATCAAAAAAATGTATAAGTAACTGTTCTAATAATACAATTAATGATAATAAGTAAAATGTAAACTGTCGTGTATAGAATTAAACAAATAATTAATAATTCTCTTTACGCGACCGTCATGCCAAAACGAAATGAATATTTAGACCAATATCAATATACTTAATACATATTGTGTACTCGACAAGTGATAGAAAAGTCTATTTAAAACTAAATTTAAACTATAAATTAATAAAGTATATAATGGAGAGTTTATTTATTATTAAGCAACATTATATTAATGTGTCCACAAACAAATATCTATCTATCAGAAATTTAATAATAAAAATATATCAAATAATTAATTTTTTTATTTAAAAAACCTTTATGTACTTACAAGGAATTAATTTTACGTGTAAGTACTACTCATATTCTGTTTATGTCTCGGTTTTGTCCTTTTAGCTTAAATTTTAAATCTGTTCTTATACGAAAATCGGGAAATACGGAATTCTTGCAAATCGATTCCTTTAAAAAGCATACAAATACGTACATTCTTGTGTTACGCATATTTAAGTGTGTTTTTTTTTAAGTGTTTTGGGAACACCCATGATCACATCCTATACAATGTTTAAAAAAATTTGGTAAGGTTAAAGGCGTTATTATCGTTAATTGAATGTAAATTATGCAAATTATTCATGGTAGGAATTACATTGTTACAAAAACAGATAATAGCGAAAACAGAGAAACAATTTTTTTAATAACACCGTAGTCAGAAAATATTTGATCAGATTTGTGTACGATTCAAACTAATTATTGTAGCTGCTTAATTTGGATATTTTTATGCCTATTTAAAAGAACTTTTTGATAATAAGGTAAGTGAATATTTTATTTTAGAGCTGCTAATAGAACCTTAAAATGAAATAGACGTGTAGAAATGTTTTCTAGCCAACATAATTTTAATATCTTATTTGGTCATTTGTCAAAGTTGAAGTTTGCATTTTTTTTTAAATTGACGTAGTTGTATTTGAAGCACCACTTGTCAATAAAATTTAAAATATGAAGGAAATCTGTAAAAACATATTTACTTGAAACCGATTTCTAATATCTTGGTTGTTTTTAAATTAGCGAAGTGTTACAGTCGTTATTTGCATTTTTGGAGATATGTTCTGATTTCTCGTATCCTTTTACTTGCGCCCAGATCAATTCTATAGGATTAAATTTTGGTTAAAAACGCTTAAATTTAAAAGTCGTCATATCACACAGTTTGAATTATTGCAACACCCCGTATTTAAATATAATTATTACTGTTCCAAATTCAAAATATTACGCCGAATTTTTTTAATAGCAGACTATTATATTTATTTTGATTGAACGTATCACCGAGACGACAATAAGAAAAGAGTGTAGCTGGAGCGAACGTGTGTGCCAAGAGTTTTGTTTGTTGCTAAAATTAACGCGTTAGTTTGAAGTGCACACACGATGTTGACAATATTTATAGTGACTGACGAACGATTCTTGTGTACCTCGTGTTTCAATCACCTTAGTTTCACTTGAAGTAAGTTTATATGCATATTTTGTCGAAATTTAACGGTGCTTCAATTTGTTTAATTTTATTTTGAAAACGTTGCGGTATTGTATAATTTGTGGAGCCATGCCAAATTTGTAACCTTGAAATAAATTTGGTGCTACTAGAGCCCGATCAATTTATGAATTAAATCTATGCGTAACTTGCCTTAATAATTGTTATTGTAAATTTAAATTGAGTCGTGGCCAAAATAGTATCTCTATATATATGAAAAAAATAATAGATAATTAGGAAATTGGAAATCATACAAATTATCCTATTTTTAAAATAAAAAAATAAAAAATCTTGTAATTGTAATAAAAACTGGCAGCATAACCATATTTTTATGATAGTATATGGTATTCACAACCACTTCTCGCAATCTTGATTTTTAAATTTATTATACGCTAATATCATAAGAATATTAAATCTTTTCAAACGAAGTTTAAAATTGGGAAGGAATGTATAGAAGAGGTGTAAACATTATTTCTTGAAGACCAAATGTTAATACCATGATTGGTTTTTAACAGGTGAGGTGTCAAAGTTGAAATTTAATATTTTGGGAATTAAGACCCAGTTGATTTTATAGCACAACTTGAGAGGTACCTAGAAGCTTAAAATTTGGAATGGAGGTGTGAAAAAGATGTAGAAACATTGTCATGCTAACCAAATTTTAATATCTGTATTAGTTTCCAATTCGCGAGGTGTCAAATTCGAAATCTGCTCCTTTAGGAATTTTACGTTAATGCCTAAATTTCGCTTCCAAATTTCGCATTTACTTTGTTGACAATAACAACAAACTTTGTCCTAAGCATCCTGACTACAAGTGTGCTGAATAGTTTAAGGTCAATTATCTACGTCCAGTTCATTGATTCCTATACTAACCCCAACAATAGTGCAACATTTCAATAACTAAAGTAAACACAGATGCTTTACAGCCCTCTGTGCATGTATTATGGTAGTAGACAAAGCTAATACAAACAATATATGGATACAGCTTTGTTCTTTCATTTAGGTATATATATTGGAAGTATTGTATATTAATTTCTCTCTCTTTCCAATGGATTAAAACCACTTAGTCGTTAAAAAAGTTTTTTTATTGACGTTTCGGCTTTCCAGATCGAAAGCCGAAACGTCAATAAAAAAACTTTTTTAACAACTAAGTGGTTTTAATCCATTGGAAAGAGAAAGAAATTAAAATACAAACCACAATGAGCTTCCGAAATGAATTATTGTATATTATCCTTAGTACTGATTAAATTTGACAAATAGTTCATGTTTTTCTTATATTTTCCTAATCGTAACAGTTGTGCAATATTTTAAAAAACAAATTTTTATCTATCTTTTGCATGAGAAAAAGGGTGCCAATGACTGGTATGCCAATAATTGGGTCGAAGGTGCCAATGATTGGGAATTAGACCAGTTTCAGTTAATTCGTTAATATTACAATAATTAAGCAACGATTTTCGTTTTTTTAATTTGTTTCACACTCTGTGAAGGTTATTATATCCAACTAAGAGCACATTGGCTCTGATTCTGAATTAATAATACATTAATCTTCTTTTAATCCGTACGCCAATCTTAAAGTGCCAATAATTGGTCGGTTTACCCTACATGATAAACGATTTTTTTACTTATCGCTTATTTTTCTCTCTTTTATGCACAGCCAACACAGTCGAAATTATTTCCGTAAATATGGTAAAATCAAATTAGATTCAATCATCGACCCACATATTTTCATAGATTTCTGACCTCGATGCTGATGACGTCGACGAAAATGGAAACCACACTTTGTCGACTTCTATTATAGGTGAAAAATATCACAATGGAAACAGGGGGTTACGTAAGAAAATTTCAAAAAGTGGAATATTTTATTTTAGAAATTTGAATTAATAAATAGTATGTTTATCACATCAAAAGTGAGGCAGAAGATAGAATAAATGTTTTCAAATGTCTGGTTATAAGAAAATTTCCGAAGTAGCTAAGAAAATGCAGAAGGAAATTTTGACATAGACTGTCGCCAGCATCCTTATTTTTTTTGTCCTGTTATTCCTTTCAATTTAAATAAATTTGCTCTGCATCTTCTTCAAATAATTTAATAAACCTCCGGCATGAAGTAGACCGTAATAATTTTAAATTGAAATTTTATTAAAATCCTAAAAAGGCTCTATTAACTGTAAACCCGCCTCTGGTTATCCAGACGGCTTACGCCTTTTCCCCAGGATTATCTTTTTCTTTGCCCACCCCCTTTCTTACCCTTACATCAAAACGGTTATTACGTAATCCGCTTTGGAAAAACGTAACTTTTAACTATGATTTTATTAAGAGTGCCAGCCAGTTTTGGAGGACCAAGGGTGTAATTGGGATAAAATCAAAATCATAATTCAATTGGGATGGTTTGTGAGAATTGAGATAACACACAATCAGCTATTGCCTCAATTAGACTGTAGATGGGTGACCATTGTGGATAGGAAACTGGAAATCGAACGTTAATACGCAGTAAGGCCTCGTTTGCCCCTACTTTCTGTTAGTTTTTGAGAGATGCTTGTAGGATGACTGTAAAAACCTTTTTTTTTAGTTTCTGCCCTCTGACTTCGTTAGAAATGGCCAAAAACTTAGAAAATTGAGAATTTATGATTTGTTAAGATTTCTGATTTAGGCTTCATTTAACAGTTTTGCTTATAGAAGATTTGCAGTTAAAAAAATGCATTCATCTTCATACATAAGTTTTAGACTACAATTTTCAAACACTGGACTTACCCTCTTAAGATATTTAGAGACCTTATAAGTCGAGATTATAAAGATGACTCAATACCCGCTCTATGTTTCAATATTTTAGTAGGTCGAGCATGAAGCAGAGTGTGTATGTGTGTGTGCGGTTGATTTTTAAGCCTATTATAGTTCCTTGAAATGGAAGTTCATTACATCAGATTTTTTAGTTTCGGTGAAAACGTGAATTTAACGACATGAAAATCTACCAAGCGGAAGAATTTGTTCTTGTTAACGTAAGCCAGAAAAAATATTATATTATAATAGTTTGAGTACAAAAATAAAAATTCCTTATCCCGAATTTTTGTAATCTATAATTAGTAACTGATTTGTTTATTAGTCCATTAAAGAGCAGCTCACCTTTAACCCCGATTATCTATCCGCAAAACTTATTGCACTGTACGAATTTTGTTTTATAACAGAGCAGGATTCAGGATTCAGAATTCAATGTTTTTCGATATTCTACAAAATTTGACTGGTCCGATATACATTTTGACAGCAAATTGAATGTTTTATACGAATACAAAAATGTTAAAAAGAAAATAAGTTGTATGTTTTGTAGTAGATAAACAATAGTGACGAAAGATTACTTTCATTAATCGTTTTAGGTACGGGCCTGATTAAAATAAATCAAACGTTAATATGATTATGAATGGCATAAAATAAAAGATCGGATGTTTCCAAATTATCGCAGTATCTGAGTGCAAATTGTAGCAGCTGTGTTTGGGTGAGTTTTATTCAAAATATTCTAGAAAAAAAAAACAGTATATCAGTCAATAAAATGTTTATACAAAATATACGTAAACCATATACCTACTGTTTTTGTCGTCTGTAACTCCTAGAAAAGCTACTTTTTCTGTCAGTATGTCCCATTTTTTCCTGACCAGATTATTTCATTTATAATAATAATAATAAACTTCCTTCAATTCACCCCCTTACTAGTGAACCCCAGAAGCTCTGCAGCTTGTGCGGGGGAGGGATTATTATTTGTCGTGGCACTTTGGGGCGACTTACTGCTCATATATATCACATATATCTGTAGTTTCCTTATCTTTTCTTTGCAAATTAAGACTGATTTTTCTATGTACACACAATGAAAGTGCTTCAATCTTTTAAATAATATTTTCTAAAAATGTCTTTTTTGTAACATAAAATTAGAAAATAATGTATATAAGTTTTGATTAGCACTGTATACACTATACAGTATAACGAATTAAAAAAATGTCACCGCTATAAAATTGGACCAATCTCTAGAAGTTATGCTTATAAAAAAAATTCAAATTGTTTCGTTTTCGATTTCAGCATATTTACAATCCAGGTTTTTGTCCCTAAGATATAGTCCAGTAAATTAACGCCAGAAAAACCCCAAACCTGGGCATCAAGTCTGTCCGGCAATTTTTTTTTTAATTTGCAGGTATTCATAGGTACATTTACCTCCGAAAATCTCAGCTACGTGGAATTTGTGGACGGGTGGGAAATAAGGCTCTAGAGTTCCCGAAAATCCGTTTTTGGACGATATCTGCCGAAATATGACCCTTAGAGCATTCTTGTTTAGACAAAAAATGAAGAGCAGTTCATTACCTACAAAAGTTTTCCCTATGATTTTTCTCGCTACATTAATATTTTTTGCAAAAACGGCTTCAAGCAAGTTTAGGGTTACTTAACAAAAACATATATTCTTTTTAATAATTCGCAAAATAAAACCAAAAAATATGAAAAAAAAGAAAAATACTAAATATTAAAGTTATGTCTGTTTGTCTGTCTGTCTATTTGTCTAACTGCCGCTTTGTCTGTCTATCTGTCTGTAGGAATGTCTATGTCTGTCCGTTTGTTAACAAATGGGACAAAAACTATAGGTCGTGCATTTTGAATGAAAAAAATATTAGCTCACTTAATTTTAGAGGGAAAAAGTTTATACAATATATACAAGGTAATTGACATTACACTGAGGAATAAAATGAATCTACAGTCTACTACAAATTTCATCTATAATCATCTATAGCATTTTCGAAAACTCCGGAAATCCAAAAAACGACCTAAAATGTTGTTTAAAAAATACACAAAAATAATTTATTGAATCTTTCTGAATATATTACAAAGCCCCATTATCCAAAAGGATTCGGTGAAATTAGTCTTGATAAAAAAATATGAATAAATTTATAGGAGGGTCAAGATATCGAGCAAAAACAAACTTTGATCCGGTTTTTCAATAATCCAGAGAAATAGATAAAAGGAAAAAGTAACATGATATTATAGCTACAGATTCCTTCTTTCATCTGAACTTTGAATCACGAAAAAATATTAATTTTTACGTGATTTATTGAAAAATTTGTGGTCCGCTTGGGAGTGTCATTCCTTTAGAGCGTGCTCTCTAAATGCAGGACAGGAGATAAAAATGGGGGTGCGTTTTGGAGCCGATTATGTCGAAAAGTATCAAATTTTTGAGAAAAATGATAAGGATCATTTTTGTAGGTAATTAACTGATCTTCATTTTCGTCCAAACAAAAATTCTATAAATTTCAGACACTTGAGATTTTCGGGGGTGAATGTACCTGCAAATTAAAAAAAATGGTGCCGGACAGACTTGATGCCTGGGTTGGCACCTTCGTTTATTGAACTAATACTAAACTATATCAATACAATTTTGTGTTTTGTTTGGATTAGCTTGAACTTCATTTTTATATTAAGCATTTTGAAAGCAATTTTTGCTTGTATTATTGCTCTGTCAACACTTTTTTTATCAATAATACTCCCCAAACAACAAAAGTTTTCTTCAATATTTGTATTTTACACACTAACGTTTGTAGTTTTGTGTCGTCCATCTTGCAATGTATGTTTTCTTTTCGTTTACTTGTTCTTTTTAAATCAACAATTAATCTAAATATAGATCTAGTACCAAAATCTATTTAAGAAAAGACAAATTGTAAATAAACAAGGTTATTTTAATTGTCGCATGTTTATTGGTAAATATTCCATTTAAATTAAGAGTAGGAGAGATCGGGGCTAAGACCGTTGACTAATAGTTTATCATACTTATCCATTTTAATCAATTTACAACGAAAACCTTGACGTCACTTTTTTCTTTTAATTATTACGAATATTTAAAAATTTAATTTGTTGTTCGATAGTCAATTTTACTGCACTACTTAATAGCTTTATTTCTCACAAATAATTTTAATTGATAAAGGGAATTACAAATTAATGCATTTTAATAAATATATAATAGTGTTATAAAAATAATAACCATTTTATCTGACAGGCGATAATAGAAAGTATAATATTTGCTTTTGTTCGAGAAAAATCTCGTGCTTACGTTATGTATTATCTAATGTTAAATATAAATAAGTCGTATTATATATATGAATGAATGTTTTGTAATGTATTTTTATTAAACCGAGAAACATTTTGATTTTAACGAGGATTTTTAAGAAAAAAATGGCGGGTTTGATGACTAGTACTGTTATTAGAATAATAATAATAAATTCATTTCGGAAGCTCATAGTGGTTTGTATTTTAATTTCTCTCTCTCTTTCCACTGGATTAAAACCACTTAGTTGTTAAAAAAAGTTTTTTTATTGACGTTTCGGCTTTCCAGATCGAAAGCCGTTATCAAAATGACATAAAATAAATAAATTTACTAGAAACAGAACACTTGATAATCTTGCAAAAATATGACATCAACATAGTATACATAGAATAAGATTTTGAGATTGAAGATGTCAAAATCTGTTTCAATCATATTTTTGTGACGTTTCTGGGAACGAATTTTTGAAAGGATAGCGCATTTGCATATTATAAGAGAATTTATACTTCGTCATAAATGAAGTTTTCTTATTAATATTATCATAAGAAAAAACCAGATACTATCCCGATATAGAGGGTATCCTTTTTGCAATTAACTCTTTTTGTAAAATAGGTATCCAAATTTTTGAAATATCAACCGAACAATTAGAAACACATTCGTTATTATTTAAGCATATCAATGCTGCTTCTTTAACTTTGCGGTTATAATTATTCGGTTCTTTTAATAATCTAGTTGAAAAATTCCATTGTATTTTATGACCAGAATCCCATGCGTGTTCACATATTTTGGATTTTTCGAATTGTTTATTTTTAATGTACGATTGGTGTTCATTAAGTCTAATATGAAAAGGTCTAGATGTTTCTCCTATATAAAATTTATTACATTCGCATGGAATTTTGTAAATACAATTTTTTGTGTTTTGAATTTCATTAAAAGGTTTTGTATTTACTATTAAAGATTTTAATGTATTATTAGTTTGAAAAACTGTTTTTAAATTAAATTTATTGCCAATCCTTCTAATTTTTTCGGATAATTTTGGAATATAAGGGATTTTTACTATATTTGAAAGAATTATTGGGGAGTTTAAATTTTGATCTTTAGTTTTGATGTCTCGGTAAAGTTCACGATTTATAAATTTACTTGGGTAGTTGTTCTTAATCAAGACAGATTTAACAAGTGATAATTCATTATTTAAGATATTGTCATTTGAACAAATTGTTTTTGCTCTATCGGAAAGTACCTCGTTTAACACAAATTGAGTGGTTTGAATTAAAATTTAGATATCTATTTGTATGTGTTTCTTTTATTTATTTTATGTCATTTTGATAACGGCTTTCGATCTGGAAAGCCGAAACGTCAATAAAAAAACTTTTTTAACAACTAAGTGGTTTTAATCCAGTGGAAAGAGAGAGAAATTAATAATAATAAATGATTTTATTGGTAATCTACCATACAAAATGAATAATGTATGACATAAATTCTATTTAATACCTTTTACATATAAAGTAGTTACCAAAAGGCAGAGTTCAAGCTGTTAGTCTTTGGAAGACTTAGGCTCTTCCACTCAATAGAAATAAATATGAAAGCTTATAGTTTTCAGCACATCCCTCGTATAATACACCAAAACCGTAAAACTGGTCTTACAAAATTCCAATTCACAAGGTATGAACATTACGTACCATTATCGGGTCTTATCAAATCGCGGTTTCTAGATACTGCTTTCCGTAGATGTTTTAACAGATTAGCCAAACTCAAAAACGTAGTTGGGCTGGCAGAAGGTTGTGCGTTAAAAAATTGTGCGTTTTTTATTTAACCTCAAAAATGCCGACGAATTTTTCTGCTGTCCAGAAATTACAAGTAGGTGTGTCCATTTTTAAAAATAGTTTAATAATTATATTTGAATAGAGAGGTAATTCGCCATTATTTAATTTTGAGATAAAATTGCCAACGAGAAATAATTTTTAAAACGGGAAACTGTCGTTTTTGTGTTACAACAAATTGTAGTAATGTGAGTGTATACGTAGAATTTGTTCTTATTTTATGTGGGTAAATGGTATGATACTAATGAAGCTTTTACATTATTCAAATAAAGAATTTAAAAAAAATAACTATTAGCATCTCAAAAATTTGCCAATTTCCTAACTTGTATATCATAAGTGTAACTACATATCGGTATTTAGGACAGTGTTGTACAGTAAAATTTGTAACCATTTCATAAATATTTCATTTCCAATTGATAATATACAAGAGTAGATTTTGGTAATTAAAAAAAAATACACAAATTTATTTCCTCGCAAATAAAAACTGCATCAATCACAATTTGTAAAAGTTTATATCTACTATCTACTTTTTATTTCAGAATTGCTTTAATAAACAAAAATGGCGTTCAATCTTTAATCGTATTATGTTTTACAAATATTTTTGCAAATATTAAACTGTTTTTCGTTTTACGACTGTTTGTGACTGTTAACTTTTTATTATTGTAAATGTCTTGATAAAGGAAATACACATTTCCGAAAGCTCGACCATATATAACAATTTCTTTAACCTAGCCCCGTTTTTTGACTGCATCCTTCAGATTTGTCCTTGTTTTTTCTTGGATATAACTTCCAATTCACCCCCTTACGATTGACTCGTTCACTGGCAACTGTTGTCAAATGACGCGTCGAAAAATCTACTTTAGATGTTAGTTGTAAAAACATTTTTTGTTTTGTAACATTTTTTCACGTTCATCTGCGCTTTGATTTGCTTGTCTTCAAAGTATTTGCATTCTTCTAAAGTCAGATATAATCTGATAAGATTTGATACGTTATTTGCCCGACGGAAGGAACAAACTTGATAAAAATATATTTGGTAAAAAGTAACCTAATCTGCTTCATTTGATTAACGCGTTTTAAAATAATTGTAATTCAAATTCATTAAAAATCTATTTAACTCAACGAGTGATTAATACATACTGTTATTTGTTTAGAAAATAAACTGAAACAAAGGTAAGTTTGATAGAAAAGCTTAAGTGATAGTATACGGCGAAAAACTGTCTATTGTCTCGCCTGCTTGCTAGCCTCGGCTGCGCCTCGGCTATCAATTTGCAGGCTCGACTATAATAGACAGTTTTTCGTTTTTGGCACATAAATAACTATTCTATCGTATCCAAAACAATCACACAAACGGTTCTATGATAATAGAATTCATTATTTATGCACACAAAAAATGATACCTGTAAATTACTATCGACGAAAAGTCAAAACAGAAAACAAAGTCACTCAACTTGCCGGCAATTGAAATACTTAACCTATCACCTCATATTTAATTTTATTATAGCCGAGTAGGTCCTTATACAGAGAGATTCAGCCGTCAGCTAAAATATGTAACAACTGTACCATTGGTAAGTTATTTTTTCGTAAAATATTGGACAAAAATATTAACGAAAACTTTTTTTTCTCAAAAATTTACTCCTGTTAATTGAAAAAATTAGGTACTAATCAATTTTGAAAAAAGAAATACTAATCCTTTCCAATTATCTTATGAAAATTAATGTCTAATTTAAAATTAAAAGGTTGCTCTAAATAATTACAATATAATTGTTTATCAATTCGTTCAATTTTAAATAAATTATCCAAAGATGATTCTCTCTTGTCATTGTTGTGTAAATTTGGGATTGTAAGTATTTATTATACTAGTACTTAAATATATAAATAGTTTTTAATAGATTTAACATGTTTTTCATAACTTATTTTACTGCCTGATGAGGGGAGAAACTATTTCTGGATTTTAGTCTCCTCATTGTTTCTTGATGTATGTGTAGGATATGGCGCTCATCAAACACTTGCTTAAAGTTCTCAACATGATCAATGCCTTTTCTGCGTTCGGTTGGTTTGAGAAACCTTCCGCTCTATGGAGTTTTTCCAGTGATAATTCTACAGGTTTGATTGAGAACAACGTCAACCTGTTTTGCATGTTTGGATCGGCACCATACTGGGGCAGCATACTCTCCTGTAGAGTGCTTGTACAGATGTTCTCAGGACTTGGGGTTTAGCGCCCCATTTACTTCCAGCAAGTTTTTTTATTAGGTTGTTCCTGGTCGTCACTTTTTGCCGAGTATTACGGCAGTGCTGTTTGAAGGATAGC
Source organism: Crepidodera aurea (assembly GCA_949320105.2). Classification (NCBI taxonomy): domain Eukaryota; kingdom Metazoa; phylum Arthropoda; class Insecta; order Coleoptera; family Chrysomelidae; genus Crepidodera; species Crepidodera aurea. The sequence goes on from OX439477.1 coordinate 26,649,665, forward strand.
GTTCTGTCCATAGTAACACCCAGGTACATCGGTGTGTCAATGTGGGCAAGTTCTTCACCTTCCCATGAGGTTTTAGGTCATAAAATAATTACTTTTGAGTTTATTAGCTAATCAATAATAACATATTGATATTCTATAATGTATATAAATGAAATTCACTTCAACTTCCGGATCACCCTGTAGGACTAATAGGTCTAATCTAGACGGTAAGACCGGCACACAAGATAAAATTTCCGTAATTTTTGTGTAGGCGGTAACAAACGAATCAACGAATCATATTTTAAGTTATGTTTTATCAATCAGTTGTGTCTTAAAATTTTAATCACTCGAGTGAGTATATAGTTTATGGTAGTTCTACAACTAATCAGTGGTCCGTTTTAGAGGATGTCATCATAATTTCGTCGATATATTCAATCAATCGGGTTCCTTATTATATCAGTTTGTAATAATTCAAATACTGGTCAACAACTACTTAACAGGTATGCATGTATATTTATGTGATTGGATATTTTTTTTCTCATTTTTTTTTAATTTTCTCACTTAAATTTGTTTACTATTTTTTGGTTTATTTGTTATACATATTTAATTTTGGTGCGATTTTAAATTAATATTTACACTCGGGTATTTTGGTTTTTGGTTAAGTGAATAAAAATGAGCCAGAACTTCAAACATGGGTAATAGCGAAAATACCTAAAATATGGCAACAATGCGCGAAAAAACAGTCAAAGTAAATATATATAAATAAAGTAATTATTTATACTGGGAAAAAATTCTCTTTTCTAGATTTCCGCACTCCTTGTATATATATTTTTGAGATTACTATTTTATTACTCCTTCCTATTTAGTATCGTTTAATATGGATAATATAAAAATATCGAAATATAAAATATTTAGTTTTATGAGTATCTATCGGTCGTAAAGTTATCAATTTTTCATGTCACAATCAATATTTTAAAAAAATAGAATTATGACCTTAATGGTATTTTATTATAACCATAATTTTTAGATGTGCTGCCATCTATGATTAGAAGAGAGTATTGACAATTATTAAAAGCAAAAAATTCCCGGTGTATTGGGGTTGCATACACAATTTGCATTGTGTGTTGCAAAGCTTTTATTTGACTGATTCTAGTCAAAATGTCACTCTCTTCTTTCGTATCCCTTTCAGAGATTAATACAAAGTTAGAAAACGAGTAAGGAATTTAATTTATCAGATTCGACATCCTAAGACCGGTTTCTGCCTTTCGGCTTCGTCAGTTAGGCTTTTCGAATCCAATAAATAAAATTCCAAACTCGTACAAGTCAGTAGCTATATCCGCTATAAGATAAAATTTTTAGATGTGCTGCCATCTATGATTAGAAGAGAGTATTGACAATTATTAAAAGCAAAAAATTCCCGGTGTATTGGGGTTGCATACACAATTTGCATTGTGTGTTGCAAAGCTTTTATTTGACTGATTCTCTGAAAGGGATACGAAAGAAGAGAGTGACATTTTGACTAGAATCAGTCAAATAAAAGCTTTGCAACACACAATGCAAATTGTGTATGCAACCCCAATACACCGGGAATTTTTTGCTTTTAATAATTGTCAATACTCTCTTCTAATCATAGATGGCAGCACATCTAAAAATTTTATCTTATAGCGGATATAGCTACTGACTTGTACGAGTTTGGAATTTTATTTATTGGATTCGAAAAGCCTAACTGACGAAGCCGAAAGGCAGAAACCGGTCTTAGGATGTCGAATCTGATAAATTAAATTCCTTACTCGTTTTCTAACCATAATTTGTTTTTATTTTTCTTCTAAATATACCTGGTAAAAGTTAACTGCAAAAAACCTACACAGCTTTCAAATTATTGATACATAATTTAATTTTCGAATAAAATAAAATTTAAAAAACCCAAGATTTCACATTTTTACCGATAAGGCAACATGGCTCTGCTTATCTAACACAAATTAATAATAATGTACTATAGAAACTAATCACAAGAAAACCAATAACTTCGAAACCCATGGAATCAACCAAATCCAATTTTAACTGAAAAAAATTAGACTAATAGTTGAAAGCAATAATGTATTTAGAGATGTTTAAAATTATACAGTGCGTCCAAAATGGAGCGATTCTCTAATGACATATTCAAACGACAATATCGTTCTTATTTTAAATAGGACACCCTGTATTTAATAATCCTATTATGTAGCAAATTCCATTACCTTTTAAAAATTATAAATTATTAATTTTTGAGTTATTTTTATTTTTGTTAAATTTTACATTGTTTTTCCACTGTAATGCCAGTGGCGGTTCTAGAAATTAAGGGCGGGGGGGGGGCACATTAACCGAAGAATCCACGAATTTTCTTAAAAATTGGAGAAAATATGTATTTTTATGTCGGGAAGGCATGGTAAAAATTAGAAAAAGAAAAATGTATTTGTCCAGCCAAAATCGGCATTTTTCGAAAAAAAAAAATGAATTGGTCGCCATTTTTTTGAAAAAACAATAGAAGAGAAAAAATTTTTATCTTAAAAAGAAGGATTTTGTGTGTATTTTTGTCTAAGAAAATCCAACATTTTATTTCTTTATTTAAAGTGCCCAATTTAGGAAATAATAAAGAAATTCGATTTTCATTTTTATATTGATTTATATTGATTCGTTTCCTCACAAAAATCTTACTTTAGAACCTGAAATATATTTTTTATTTTTTTAAACATTTTTTGGACTGAAATACAGTTTTTCTAAGAGAATCAAGCATAAATATCGCGATAAAACAATTGGTAAAAAATGAAAATCGAATTTTTATTTTTTATTAGTCCCCAAATTGGCCACTTTAAATAAAGAAATAAAATGTTGGATTTTCTTAGACAAAAGTACACACAAAATCCTTCTTTTTAAGATAAAAAATTTTTCTCTACTATTGTTTTTCCAAAAATGGCGGCCAATTCAATTTTTTTCGAAAAATGCCGATTTTGGCTGGACAAATACATTTTTTTAAAAATTTTTACCATGTCTTCCCGTCATAAAAATACATATTTTCTCTAATTTTCATTTTTTGAGGTTAGGATATATTTTTAAAAAACCCTACTATACGGATCGATACTCTACTTAATCACGGTCATTTTAATTTTTTTTTTATTTTTCCACGACTCTTAGAGCCGGACATGTTTAAAAAATAGTGAAGCAATCCACTCGAAAATACCAAAAATGCCATTTTTGGCACATATCTCGCGAAGCTCCAGCCCAAATTTATTGAAAACTTTTTTAAAAGCTTCTCTTGTATATAAAATCGAAAAAATTAAAAAAAATTTACATTCATTTTCAGAATATTTTCGTCTAATTTCACTCCACTATATGGTACAATTTGGCTAGATTCGGAAATGCATTTTCAAGATCATTTGAAATGATATATGGTAATATTTCTTTAGTTGTTACATTAATTTCATTATCTTTAAGTTCTCTAAATAATAAACTAAAAGCCTGGTATTCAGCAATTACATCACTAGTTATAAAATCGAAGGGGGCGCTAAAAGCGACATTTTGTAAAGGGCGGGGGAGGTCATACTGCCCCCTTTGCCCCCCCGTGGCGCCGCCACTGTGTAATGCCTAAATATAACACCTAGTATTTGATCAGCTTAGACTATTGCGACATCATTTTTTGTCTAATATCTAATGATACATTTTCTAACAGTTTCCAGGAACTTTTTCTTAAAAATTGCAAAAATTTCCTCCCATTTAAATGGCCATCAAAGAAATATGGGCCAATAACTTGGTGGCCTATAATTCCACCGTATACATTAATGTTCCACCGGTTCTGATGATCTATTGTGTGGAACAAATGCTGGTTTTGAGTATCATAATAATGAAAGTTATGACGGTTATTATTAGGAAAAGTCTAAGCTGATGACAGGGTGTTATATTTAGCCGACAAGTTAAGACTAGTTTGTAACAAAAAATGTATTTTGTATAAACACAACCCTCATAACAATATTTAATTAATTACATGGTGTTTGCTAAAATCAATAAATTGTCTACAAACTTCTTCGGCTTAATCCTTTTCTTTTCATTTTCAAATTTGGTTAACCGGACGGACGAAGACCTGTTTTAAAAATATTTAAATATTTCAAGTTTATTAAAATAATTTTAAATGTTGACAACATAAATTAAACACTTCAGTCATTCTGATGTAAGTGCTTGACGAGTACAAATACTATTTTGAAATAATTCAAAAGTTTTCATTTTTACTTGTTTTTTTTCGAAATGATAGTGTTTTAAAATGTGGAATAGAAACAAGGTAAGATCATCGTTTTTGACTTAATTACCAATAAATACAAAATTACCCAATTTTAAAAATATATTTTTTTTTAAATTAACAAAATATGTATTTCACTCTATACATTATAAGATTTGGAGACACCGCATATCATTTGTTAAATAAAACAAAATCGAAAAAAAAAAATTAAATCAAATTAAATTGTTTTTTGCTGCATTTAAAACGCCTATACCTCGTATATACCTACTATTCAAAATATTTGTCGTCAAATAATTTTCCTATTTCAATTATCGTAATATTCGCGCATTAAGACCTTCATTTTAACAAATTATATAATTACCTAGTCGAAACAACGAGTTTTAAATAAAATACGATATTTATTCAGTTTTCTAAATGGCCATGGGTTCAGTAGACTTTTCAGCCACATAGTATATATATGTCAAAATCGTTTATTTGCATTTTTATTTGTGGACCGCCCACTCATCATATAATTTTGTGTTGTGTATATATGTAAGAATGTTAATTTTCTGTCTCGAAGTTAAAATTTGGAAGAATGTTTGGATCGGTACGTATTATAGGTAATCATTAATTATAATTATTCACCATTTGTCATAAAAACAAATATTTTCATCAGTTCATCTGCACAGGATTCTTAAAGATTTATGATGTATGAAAATTAATTAAATTACAAATCTATTAATTTAAATCAATACAGTTTAATGCAGGCTTCAGAAAATAATTACTTGCCTGGTGCTGTTTGACTGAGAATTTTAGGTATTGGGACACACTGTATTAACTACATTAAATTCTAATTAACGCAGAGACAAGTTTCCGTTGAAGAATTTAGTCACTTACAAACATGAAACCTTTAAAAAAAATTAATCGTTAAGACAGTGAATTAGGTTGAAACAACAACGAATTTTTAGTAAGTAATAATTTTTTTATTTAATTACAGTTATTTTGAAATTTTTCATATTCTCTGATAAAAAATATGTAGATCGATAAATATGAATATTTTTGTATTTATTAGTAACCGTCTACTTATTTTGTAGTCACCAGTCACTCCACCAATGTTGTCATACATCACCTGATGTTTTAAATACAAATGTGTCCTCCCAACGTTTAATTGTGTATTGATAATATGAAACAGACGTCAACTGTATTAATTATGTCTACAGATATCCAATAAATTTGTTTAAAAATAGGCAAAACAATTCAAAATATCAATTTACCTGTACCACCACACTTGATCTAATGAATTATCTTAATACAATGTAATATCCAAATATTATAGAACAACGTAACAAATGATTCTTCTTACAAGTTAGTTAATGGCAGAGTCTCGGGGTCCGCAAATTGCGGGGACATTTTGTAAATTGAAGGGGAAATTTTGTAAGGGAAGTTGAATTGATAATTGATAAATCTACATTTTTCGATAGAACATTTTCTATCACTTGAGATTGAGTATTTTGGATTTGAATATCCGCCGCCACCTAACCACAGGTGCGAATCCCGATTGTTAGCAAATCAGGGTCCGCAAATTGCCCCTACAATTTGTATTTGGGGTCCGCAATTTGCGGACCCCGAGACTCTTCCTTATTAATTGGACATGCAGTTAAGTAGGGTAAAAATTGGTTTTTACTAATACTAAAATGAATAATTACAAATACCTATTTGATTTACGTTCCTGATGTGTCGGTTCTGCTCGAGTAATAATTTAGGCAACCAAGATAACTTGCACCAACGTGTAATACTGGCTGCCTACTTTGCCGTGTATTCCTGCGCGTCCACAGCAGGATTAAGTTTTAAATATGGAAGTATGAAATGGATGGAGATATAGAACAAAGAACCAAGAACCATTTATAAAAATCATAGTTTCGGCTTTTTTAAAATTTGATAAATCATTTTAAAAATAAAATAATAAATATCAAAAAAAATAAATGGTACATAGAACTCTTAAGGAAAATAAAAAGCATTATTTTCGAGATTTTTTAATATTATTTTTTCAAAAATTAGTGTGTTCCTCTAATAGACTGCGAATTTTAAAATTTGGTGATTGGTTCTTTGTTCTATATCTCTATCCAAATAATAAAGCTAACTAAATTATTTATGTACTAGATAAATTTGTAAGAAATATTTTTAAATAAATTTTTCAACGCTATGCTTTCGGCCTGAAAGAAAAGATTTTTTGTTATAGATATCTGTTCACAGTTTTCCCGACTTTTGTATACTTAGATCCCTTTTTGAAGAACACAATAAAAAATTCTTGATTTTATTTGCGTTGTCTATACCTATGTTAAAACAAGAAACTGCTGGAACTAAATTTAGAACTTTAAAATAATAAACTCGCTACTATTCTGATAGTCAATAACAATGTTTATTTCATAAATGTGAAATAAATATGAACAAGAAAAAACCAACAGTAGGAGCAATTGCCCCCCCCCCCCCCCCCCCCAAGTCCGGCAATGAGAGGATATTATTTCTCTTATCTGCGTAAACCAATTTTTTTTCTTTTGTAGATTCTAGGTCCATTTATATCCTAAAAAACTCACTTTTTCCCTCAAAAATGGCCCAAACATTTTTTTTTCGGTAATTTTGACATTGCCAATCGTTTCTTATACAAAATTCATTCTGCGTAAACCAAATTTTAATTATTTTGAATTTTTTGTGGATTTTAGGTCCATTTATATCCTAAAAAACTCAATTTTTCGCTCAAAAATGGCCCAAACATTTTTTGTCGATAATTTTGACATTGCCAATCGTTTCTTATACAAAATTCATTCTGCGTAAACCAAATTTTAATTTTTTTGATTTTTTTTTGTAAATTCTAGGTCCATTTATACCCTAAAAAACTCAATTTTTCGCTCAAAAATGGCCCAAACATTTTTTGTCGGTAATTTTGACATTGCCAATCGTTTCTTATACAAAATTCATTCTGCGTAAACCAAATTTTAATTTTTTTGATTTTTTTTTGTAAATTCTAGGTCCATTTATATCCTAAAAAACTCAATTTTTCGCTCAAAAATGGCCCAAACATTTTTTGTCGGTAATTTTGACATTGCCAATCATTTCTTATACAAAATTCATTCTGCGTAAACCAAATTTTAATTATTTTGAATTTTTTTGTGGATTTTAGGTCCATTTATATCCTAAAAAACTCAATTTTTCGCTCAAAAATGGCCCAAACATTTTTTGTCGGTAATTTTGACATTACCAATCGTTTCTTATACAAAATTCATTCTGCGTAAACCAAATTTTAATTTTTTTGATTTTTTTTTGTAAATTCTAGGTCCATTTATATCCTAAAAAACTCAATTTTTCGCTCAAAAATGGCCCAAACATTTTTTGTCGGTAATTTTGACATTGCCAATCGTTTCTTAAACAAAATTCATTCTGCGTAAACCAAATTTTAATTTTTTTGATTTTTTTTTTGTAAATTCTAGGTCCATTTATATCCTAAAAAACTCAATTTTTCGCTCAAAAATGGCCCAAACATTTTTTGTCGGTAATTTTGACATTGCCAATCGTTTCTTATACAAAATTCATTCTGCGTAAACCAAATTTTAATTATTTTGAATTTTTTGTGGATTTTAGGTCCATTTATATCCTAAAAAACTCAATTTTTCGCTCAATAATGGCCCAAACATTTTTTGTCGGTAATTTTGACATTACCAATCGTTTCTTATACAAAATTCATTCTGCGTAAACCAAATTTTAATTTTTTTGATTTTTTTTTGTAAATTCTAGGTCCATTTATATCCTAAAAAACTCAATTTTTCGCTCAAAAATGGCCCAAACATTTTTTGTCGGTAATTTTGACATTGCCAATCGTTTCTTATACAAAATTCATTCTGCGTAAACCAAATTTTAATTTTTTTGATTTTTTTTTGTAAATTCTAGGTCCATTTATATCCTAAAAAACTCAATTTTTCGCTCAAAAATGGCCCAAACATTTTTTGTCGGTAATTTTGACATTGCCAATCATTTCTTATACAAAATTCATTCTGCGTAAACCAAATTTTAATTATTTTGAATTTTTTTGTGGATTTTAGGTCCATTTATATCCTAAAAAACTCAATTTTTCGCTCAAAAATGGCCCAAACATTTTTTGTCGGTAATTTTGACATTGCCAATCGTTTCTTAAACAAAATTCATTCTGCGTAAACCAAATTTTAATTTTTTTGATTTTTTTTTTGTAAATTCTAGGTCCATTTATATCCTAAAAAACTCAATTTTTCGCTCAAAAATGGCCCAAACATTTTTTGTCGGTAATTTTGACATTGCCAATCGTTTCTTATACAAAATTCATTCTGCGTAAACCAAATTTTAATTATTTTGAATTTTTTGTGGATTTTAGGTCCATTTATATCCTAAAAAACTCAATTTTTCGCTCAAAAATGGCCCAAACATTTTTTGTCGGTAATTTTGACATTACCAATCGTTTCTTATACAAAATTCATTCTGCGTAAACCAAATTTTAATTTTTTTGATTTTTTTTTGTAAATTCTAGGTCCATTTATATCCTAAAAAACTCAATTTTTCGCTCAAAAATGGCCCAAACATTTTTTGTCGGTAATTTTGACATTGCCAATCGTTTCTTATACAAAAATCATTCTGCGTAAACCAAATTTTAATTATTTTGAATTTTTTGTGGATTTTAGGTCCATTTATATCCTAAAAAACTCAATTTTTCGCTCAAAAATGGCCCAAACCTTTTTTGTCGATAATTTTGACATTGCCAATCGTTTCTTATACAAAATTCATTCTGCGTAAACCAAATTTTAATTATTTTGAATTTTTTGTGGATTTTAGGTCCATTTATATCCTAAAAAACTCAATTTTTCGCTCAAAAATGGCCCAAACATTTTTTGTCAGTAATTTTGACATTGCCAATCGTTTCTTATACAAAATTCATTCTGCGTAAACCAAATTTTAATTATTTTGAATTTTTTGTGGATTTTAGGTCCATTTATATCCTAAAAAACTCAATTTTTCGCTCAAAAATGGCCCAAACCTTTTTTGTCGATAATTTTGACATTGCCAATCGTTTCTTATACAAAATTCATTCTGCGTAAACCAAATTTTAATTTTTTTGATTTTTTTTTGTAAATTCTAGGTCCATTTATATCCTAAAAAACTCAATTTTTCGCTCAAAAATGGCCCAAACATTTTTTGTCGGTAATTTTGACATTGCCAATCGTTTCTTATACAAAATTCATTCTGCGTAAACCAAATTTTAATTATTTTGAATTTTTTTTTGTAAATTCTAGGTCCATTTATATCCTAAAAAACTCAATTTTTCGCTCAAAAATGGCCCAAACATTTTTTGTCGGTAATTTTGACATTGGCAATCGTTTCTTATACAAAATTCATTCTGCGTAAACCAAATTTTAATTATTTTGAATTTTTTATGGATTTTAGGTCCATTTATATCCTAAAAAACTCAATTTTTCGCTCAAAAATGGCCCAAACATTTTTTGTCGGTAATTTTGACTTTACCAATCGTTTCTTATACAAAATTCATTCTGCGTAAACCAAATTTTAATTTTTTTGATTTTTTTTTGTAAATTCTAGGTCCATTTATATCCTAAAAAACTCAATTTTTCGCTCAAAAATGGCCCAAACATTTTTTGTCGGTAATTTTGACATTGCCAATCGTTTCTTATACAAAATTCATTCTGCGTAAACCAAATTTTAATTATTTTGAATTTTTTGTGGATTTTAGGTCCATTTATATCCTAAAAAACTCAATTTTTCGCTCAAAAATGGCCCAAACCTTTTTTGTCGATAATTTTGACATTGCCAATCGTTTCTTATACAAAATTCATTCTGCGTAAACCAAATTTTAATTATTTTGAATTTTTTGTGGATTTTAGGTCCATTTATATCCTAAAAAACTCAATTTTTCGCTCAAAAATGGCCCAAACATTTTTTGTCGGTAATTTTGACATTGCCAATCGTTTCTTAAACAAAATTCATTCTGCGTAAACCAAATTTTAATTTTTTTGATTTTTTTTTTGTAAATTCTAGGTCCATTTATATCCTAAAAAACTCAATTTTTCGCTCAAAAATGGCCCAAACATTTTTTGTCGGTAATTTTGACATTGCCAATCGTTTCTTATACAAAATTCATTCTGCGTAAACCAAATTTTAATTTTTTTGATTTTTTTTTGTAAATTCTAGGTCCATTTATATCCTAAAAAACTCAATTTTTCGCTCAAAAATGGCCCAAACATTTTTTGTCGGTAATTTTGACATTGCCAATCATTTCTTATACAAAATTCATTCTGCGTAAACCAAATTTTAATTATTTTGAATTTTTTTGTGGATTTTAGGTCCATTTATATCCTAAAAAACTCAATTTTTCGCTCAAAAATGGCCCAAACATTTTTTGTCGGTAATTTTGACATTGCCAATCGTTTCTTAAACAAAATTCATTCTGCGTAAACCAAATTTTAATTTTTTTGATTTTTTTTTTGTAAATTCTAGGTCCATTTATATCCTAAAAAACTCAATTTTTCGCTCAAAAATGGCCCAAACATTTTTTGTCGGTAATTTTGACATTGCCAATCGTTTCTTATACAAAATTCATTCTGCGTAAACCAAATTTTAATTATTTTGAATTTTTTGTGGATTTTAGGTCCATTTATATCCTAAAAAACTCAATTTTTCGCTCAAAAATGGCCCAAACATTTTTTGTCGGTAATTTTGACATTACCAATCGTTTCTTATACAAAATTCATTCTGCGTAAACCAAATTTTAATTTTTTTGATTTTTTTTTGTAAATTCTAGGTCCATTTATATCCTAAAAAACTCAATTTTTCGCTCAAAAATGGCCCAAACATTTTTTGTCGGTAATTTTGACATTGCCAATCGTTTCTTATACAAAAATCATTCTGCGTAAACCAAATTTTAATTATTTTGAATTTTTTGTGGATTTTAGGTCCATTTATATCCTAAAAAACTCAATTTTTCGCTCAAAAATGGCCCAAACCTTTTTTGTCGATAATTTTGACATTGCCAATCGTTTCTTATACAAAATTCATTCTGCGTAAACCAAATTTTAATTATTTTGAATTTTTTGTGGATTTTAGGTCCATTTATATCCTAAAAAACTCAATTTTTCGCTCAAAAATGGCCCAAACATTTTTTGTCAGTAATTTTGACATTGCCAATCGTTTCTTATACAAAATTCATTCTGCGTAAACCAAATTTTAATTATTTTGAATTTTTTGTGGATTTTAGGTCCATTTATATCCTAAAAAACTCAATTTTTCGCTCAAAAATGGCCCAAACCTTTTTTGTCGATAATTTTGACATTGCCAATCGTTTCTTATACAAAATTCATTCTGCGTAAACCAAATTTTAATTTTTTTGATTTTTTTTTGTAAATTCTAGGTCCATTTATATCCTAAAAAACTCAATTTTTCGCTCAAAAATGGCCCAAACATTTTTTGTCGGTAATTTTGACATTGCCAATCGTTTCTTATACAAAATTCATTCTGCGTAAACCAAATTTTAATTATTTTGAATTTTTTTTTGTAAATTCTAGGTCCATTTATATCCTAAAAAACTCAATTTTTCGCTCAAAAATGGCCCAAACATTTTTTGTCGGTAATTTTGACATTGGCAATCGTTTCTTATACAAAATTCATTCTGCGTAAACCAAATTTTAATTATTTTGAATTTTTTATGGATTTTAGGTCCATTTATATCCTAAAAAACTCAATTTTTCGCTCAAAAATGGCCCAAACATTTTTTGTCGGTAATTTTGACTTTACCAATCGTTTCTTATACAAAATTCATTCTGCGTAAACCAAATTTTAATTTTTTTGATTTTTTTTTGTAAATTCTAGGTCCATTTATATCCTAAAAAACTCAATTTTTCGCTCAAAAATGGCCCAAACATTTTTTGTCGGTAATTTTGACATTGCCAATCGTTTCTTATACAAAATTCATTCTGCGTAAACCAAATTTTAATTATTTTGAATTTTTTGTGGATTTTAGGTCCATTTATATCCTAAAAAACTCAATTTTTCGCTCAAAAATGGCCCAAACCTTTTTTGTCGATAATTTTGACATTGCCAATCGTTTCTTATACAAAATTCATTCTGCGTAAACCAAATTTTAATTATTTTGAATTTTTTGTGGATTTTAGGTCCATTTATATCCTAAAAAACTCAATTTTTCGCTCAAAAATGGCCCAAACATTTTTTGTCGGTAATTTTGACATTGCCAATCGTTTCTTAAACAAAATTCATTCTGCGTAAACCAAATTTTAATTTTTTTGATTTTTTTTTTGTAAATTCTAGGTCCATTTATATCCTAAAAAACTCAATTTTTCGCTCAAAAATGGCCCAAACATTTTTTGTCGGTAATTTTGACATTGCCAATCGTTTCTTATACAAAATTCATTCTGCGTAAACCAAATTTTAATTATTTTGAATTTTTTGTGGATTTTAGGTCCATTTATATCCTAAAAAACTCAATTTTTCGCTCAAAAATGGCCCAAACATTTTTTGTCGGTAATTTTGACATTACCAATCGTTTCTTATACAAAATTCATTCTGCGTAAACCAAATTTTAATTTTTTTGATTTTTTTTTGTAAATTCTAGGTCCATTTATATCCTAAAAAACTCAATTTTTCGCTCAAAAATGGCCCAAACATTTTTTGTCGGTAATTTTGACATTGCCAATCGTTTCTTATACAAAAATCATTCTGCGTAAACCAAATTTTAATTATTTTGAATTTTTTGTGGATTTTAGGTCCATTTATATCCTAAAAAACTCAATTTTTCGCTCAAAAATGGCCCAAACCTTTTTTGTCGATAATTTTGACATTGCCAATCGTTTCTTATACAAAATTCATTCTGCGTAAACCAAATTTTAATTATTTTGAATTTTTTGTGGATTTTAGGTCCATTTATATCCTAAAAAACTCAATTTTTCGCTCAAAAATGGCCCAAACCTTTTTTGTCGATAATTTTGACATTGCCAATCGTTTCTTATACAAAATTCATTCTGCGTAAACCAAATTTTAATTTTTTTGATTTTTTTTTGTAAATTCTAGGTCCATTTATATCCTAAAAAACTCAATTTTTCGCTCAAAAATGGCCCAAACATTTTTTGTCGGTAATTTTGACATTGCCAATCATTTCTTATACAAAATTCATTCTGCGTAAACCAAATTTTAATTATTTTGAATTTTTTTGTGGATTTTAGGTCCATTTATATCCTAAAAAACTCAATTTTTCGCTCAAAAATGGCCCAAACATTTTTTGTCGGTAATTTTGACATTGCCAATCATTTCTTATACAAAATTCATTCTGCGTAAACCAAATTTTAATTATTTTGAATTTTTTTGTGGATTTTAGGTCCATTTATATCCTAAAAAACTCAATTTTTCGCTCAAAAATGGCCCAAACATTTTTTGTCGGTAATTTTGACATTGCCAATCATTTCTTATACAAAATTCATTCTGCGTAAACCAAATTTTAATTATTTTGAATTTTTTTGTGGATTTTAGGTCCATTTATATCCTAAAAAACTCAATTTTTCGCTCAAAAATGGCCCAAACATTTTTTGTCGGTAATTTTGACATTACCAATCGTTTCTTATACAAAATTCATTCTGCGTAAACCAAATTTTAATTTTTTTGAAATTTTTTTGTAGATTCTAGGTCCATTTATAACCTAAAAAACTCACTTGTTCCCTCAAAAATTGCCTAAACATTTTTTTTACGGTAATTTTGACATTGCCAATCGTTTCTTCGACAACCAAATTTGAATTTTTTATTTTAGTTATATCAACAAACTCAAAATATTAACCTTTTATACATATATATATTGCCCTCCCCAAATCTGGGCTGGAACCGCCCTTGGAAAAAACACATTTCTTGGTAGTCTCTTAAAAAAATCACAGAAACAAAACTAATAGAAATAATATATTAAAACAAGTTTCATTCTCACTTAACTGCAGCTGTGCTCAATCTTTCAAAGTGAGCATACACTACTTAAAAAAAGTGCAAAGAACTTGTTATTTAACAAATTACGAATCTAATAAAATAATATAATAATCGAGGATTTCCCTTCAACTTGAAACGATCACTTTCACCCAGTCCGGAACTCGAACAGTTTATAGAAGTACAAAACAGAACCAAAACATTCCACAGGTATAAGTGGTATCGTGCAAACTTTGGACTTTGTACTCACTATTTTTAAACGCGAGAACGCGGTTAACCACGCGAATGGTCGCGGAGGTACGTAGCCCAATCGAGTTAGAATTTGACCCGGACAAAATTGAAAACGGCAATTTTTCTTCGGGAATTGTTAGGGGGGGTCACTGGCAGTCTAAATTTCGATTTGTGTATGTTCAAGTCCATTGCGTCAGCCGCCATATTGAATTTAAGGGTGCATATTTATTTATTCAATAACTCGTTCATTTGCAATTTTACATGAAAAATGGTAATGACCAAAGTTGTCTGGAATTAAATTTCCTACAATTTTGGTCGTTATCACTTTTTCGCAAGGATCGATATTTTTCGACTAAGAGCCGAAAGAGGGGGTGAAATTTGAGAAAGAGATAAATTAAGAGATAAAGATAGAATAAATTGATGAAAATGAAGAAACAAAACCAAAAAATAAAAATTCAAAGATAGAAACCAAAAATGAAAAATGAAAAACGAAAAACGAAAAAAAAAAAAAAATCGAAGAATGGAAAACGAACAATGAAAAATGAAAAATGAAAAATGAAAAACGAAAAATGAAAAACCAAAAACGAAAAATGAAAAATGAAAAATGAAAAATGAAAAATGATAAATGAAAAATGAAAAACGAAAAATGAAAAACCAAAAACCAAAAATGAAAAATGAAAAACGTAAAATGAAAAATGAAAAATGAAAAACGAAAAATGAAAAACCAAAAACCATTTTTAGTTTTTCATTTTTCGTTTTTCGTTTTTCATTTTTCGATTTTCATTTTCCATTTTTCGTTTCTCATTTTACGTTTTTCATTTTTGGTTTTTGGTTTTTCATTTTTCATTTTTGGTTTTTGGTTTTTCATTTTTCGTTTTTCATTTTTCATTTTTCATTTTTCATTTTTCATTTTTCATTTTTCATTTTTCGTTTTTGGTTTTTCATTATTCGTTTTTCATTTTTCATTTTTCATTTTTCATTTTTCATTTTTCATTGTTCGTTTTCCATTTTTCGCTTTTCATTTTTCTATTTTTTTTTTTTTTTCGTTTTTCGTTTTTCATTTTTCATTTTTGGTTTTTTCATTTTTGGTTTCTATCTTTGAATTTTTATTTTTTGGTTTTGTTTCTTCATTTTCATCAATTTATTCTATCTTTCTCTCTTAATTTATCTCTTTCTCAAATTTCACCCCCTCTTTCGGCTCTTAGTCGAAAAATATCGATCCTTGCGAAAAAGTGATAACGACCAAAATTGTAGGAAATTTAATTCCAGACAACTTTGGTCATTACCATTTTTCATGTAAAATTGCAAATGAACGAGTTATTGAATAAATAAATATGCACCCTTAAATTCAATATGGCGGCTGACGCAATGGACTTGAACATACACAAATCGAAATTTAGACTGCCAGTGACCCCCCCTAACGATTCCCGAAGAAAAATTGCCGTTTTCAATTTTGTCCGGGTTAGCCCCTTTTTTGATCTAACTCGAGTGGGCTAACGCCCGAATAACCAAAAACCTACTATCCCAAGCTTTAAGTCAAAAGAAAAAAATATTGTATTGTTTTTTACGAGATTTATTTTTACGAAAAATACTATAACATTTTATTACAAAGACAATTAAACAATATTTTGAGGGGGGTTAAAAAAAAACAAAAATCAACTAAATTCTCCCTTTTAGAAATTCGATTTCAAATTTCAGTTGAATAAAATGCTTGAGAAGTATCTTTTAATGTTTAATATTATCCAAATTTACGTCCCTTTAATTAAAAATTGGAAAAATTCTCTTTTGTAGTGTCATTGATGTAAAGTGTGAGCGAAAGTGGCCCCAGTATACTGCCCTGTGGCACTCCAATTTCATTTATTATTTGTTTTCTGATCTAAGGATAGTCAATTAACCATTTCGAAGCTACACCCTTTATGCCATATCCTTTTAATTGTTTTATTAATTTATTCCTATCAATAGTTTCAAAAGCGCGTTTTAGGTCTAAAAATGTTGCCCCTATGATAATGCCTCTATCGTGTTGTTTTCTCCAATCAAATATAACATTTTGTCCTGCTGTTTCACAACTGTGACTGTCTAAAACCATTAATATGTTATTTTCTTGTGTGTATCTTGTCAGTCGCTGATTAACTATTTTTTCAATTACTTTTTCTATGTTTTTAGATGTGCTACCATCTATGGTAAGAAGAGAGTATTGACATGAAATTTTGACTGAATCTAGTCAAGATGTCACTCTCTTCTTTTTTATCCCTTTCAGAGATTAATACAAAGTGAGTAAACCAGTAAGGAATTTTAATTTATTAGATTCGACATCCTAAGACCGGTTTCTGTCTTTCGACTTCATCAGTTAGGCTTTTCGAATCCAATAAATAAAATTCCAAACTCGTACAAGTCAATAGCTATATCCGCTATAAGATAACATTTTTAGATGTGCTACCATCTATGGTAAGAAGAGAGTATTGACATTAAATTTTGACTGAATCTAGTCAAGATGTCACTCTCTTCTTTTTTATCCCTTTCAGAGATTAATACAAAGTGAGTTAACCAGTAAAGAATTTTAATTTATTAGATTCGACATCCTAAGACCGGTTTCTGTCTTTCGACTTCATCAGTTAGGCTTTTCGAAACCAATAAATAAAATTCCAAACTCGTACTCGAAAGACAGAAACCGGTCTTAGGATGTCGAATCTAATAAATTAAAATTCCTTACTGGTTTACTCACTTTGTATTAATCTCTGAAAGGGATAAAAAAGAAGAGAGTGACATCTTGACTAGATTCAGTCAAAATTTAATGTCAATACTCTCTTCTTACCATAGATGGTAGCACATCTAAAAATGTTATCTTATAGCGGATATAGCTATTGACTTGTACGAGTTTGGAATTTTATTTATTGGATTCGAAAAGCCTAACTGATGAAGTCGAAAGACAGAAACCGGTCTTAGGATGTCGAATCTAATAAATTAAAATTCCTTACTGGTTTACTTACTTTTTCTATGGTTACTAACATATTGATGGGTCTTAAGTCGCCAGCTTCTTTTACATGAGTAACTTTAGGGATAGGAATTACAGTAGAAATTTTTAATCTTGAAAGGAGCTTACCTAATTATAATGAAGTATTGACCAAATTCAAGGGTGGTTGTTCAACGCTATGATATATTTTTTTAAAGAAACTCCGCTGTTATTTCATCTGGACTACCTTTGTTTGGTAAAGCAAAAACAATTTGTCTCGGTTCATTACAGGTAATTAACTCAAAATTATTAAGTTCGGGTCCTGATGGTTTAATTTCATCAATCATATCAATGTGGTTGGGTATATCTAAATTGCATAATAATAATAAATGTTTTTATTGGCATATAAAATATAAATACATAAAAATATAAATTGATAAAGCAAAAATATAGGCCAAAAGGCAGAGTTTAGTTTCAGTTAAGCCGAAATTATATCAAACTATCACATTGAATTATTACATAAATGTTTTTTTGTTGTATTTCTTGTATTTTAATAATTTAGTACTTATAAACAATTATTGTAGATATTTTTAAATTGTGTTTATATTAATGTTTAATATTATTATCTTTTTTGTATATTAGGATGTACCTATTTTAAAATAAAGTTATTTTATAAAGTTAAAATGGACAAAAATTCGACTTACTTACGAGGTTTTGAAGTTTAATCGATTTACATTTACAATTACATATACCTCTGCTACTACTAGAACAACTAATACTACGTGATGAGTAACGCTAACTTTAGCATCAATAAAAACAATAAAAAGAGATATCCCAAGAGTGCCTTTATGTCCAAATGTCATGCACACTCCCAATTAACACCAATTAAAACCGAAAGCCCCAACATTTTAGTACTTTGATCCAAGTTATACATATACCGGTTCACGTGGTGATCACGCTTCTCACAACTTTACCTTTGGACTCTCGACTTGTAGGTAGATGATTTTTGGGAATACACTCCCAACGCTGGGAGTCCAGAGTTCAATATCCACTAATCAAGATAACGTCTCTGTTCAAACAAACTTTTTCATTTTCAGTCAGTTACCTAGCGAGAGACTTTGTGAATTTATTTAAAAAAAAAGTGTTAGAAAGAAAGCGCGCCGTTTAAAAGTTTATTTTCAATTTTTGTTTATAGTGTGTGATTTTAGCGGCTTATTCAAGATGAAGTTGTTTGTATTTTCTTTGAAGAAATATGGGGACAAAGTAAGTTAGTTGTAAATATTTGTTTTGTTTAATATATTAACAGACAGAAGGAGTAAAAATATGAGAGTCTAAAAAATGTATGTAGTGAATGATGTAAAAACGTTGCAGGACATTTTTATCCTAGTTTTTTAACTATGGTTTATGTATGCGCATATTTAAAAATAAACTTTGCCCTTTATTTTCATAAATTATCTTAGATTATTACTTTTTATCACGTAAATATTGTATCTTGGAAAATAAAGACGGTTATTATTATTATTATTAAAGTACAAGAAATTATTGAATTTAGTTACGTCCTTGCTTCCTTTAATACATTTAATCATTGCGACACAGATATTTGCAAGGTTCTTGCGATTTGCGTTTAAAAAGTCACGTATCTGTGAAGAGATGTTTTAGAGAAAAATTTGCACCAGCAATACAATAACAATTTTAATTTTCAAACGATATTTTATAATTTGATACATAATCACATAATGTATTTTTTATTTAATCGAAAATTTATTAAAGCAAAAATTAAACATTTACATTCAGTGTACCTAGTGAATATACAAAGGTGGAATTTTTTGAACCATAAAAATTCCAAAAAAGGACCATGGGAGTGACAAAACTGCACAAAGGGTGTGAAATGAAATCGCACAAGCTCCCAAGAACAAGAAGAAAAAAGTTCCCAGACGTTTGTGCAGTGTGGGACATTTTTAATGTCCCTTGTTCTTGGGAGCTTGTGTGATTTCATTTCACATCCTTCGTGCACTAGTAAATATGTCAAAAAAGTAGATAGATTGTTTTAGTTTCACTTCACGAAATAAAGAACGATACAAACTCGAAAAATGTATAAATAGAGCTCTAATAAATGTGATCATATAGTTGGATATTTAAAAATATCCTGAAAATCTACTAAAAGAAAATTATAAATCAAAATGTTTTATTAATAGACAATTATAGGGTACGTCTAGCGCCTACGGATTTTATTTTTAGAAAAGTTTAATTTTTTTTAACTAGAAAAATGGGATATTTCCAATAGTCACAATTCATGACAAAAGCATGTGCAATATACGTGTGGTGTTTGTCGCTCACCGAGTCCAAAGTCCAACTCTCGCAACTATTAAAAATAAATTTAAAACAATACTTAATCGACTAGAATATTTGCTTGACAACTAAATACTTTTAATTTAATGAATTACTAAAAGCAAATATTTATATATCCAATAGATTTCTTATATTATCTTTTTCACCTGTTAAATATATAAATATAATCCCTTTACACAATTATTATCTTGGGTGTAATGACGTTAATTATAATGAACAAAGAAAATTCAATATTTTAAACAATGTTTTTCCGCAACTAGTTCATTTCTGTTTGTTCGATTCTTATCAGTCGTTACACGTCAAATTGTTTATGCCGGTAACCCAATTTTACATAAACAACTGGATTATTTGATAAGATTGAAATAGAATCTCATCGATGGATATGTCAAATTAAATGCTCGTTTGTTTTTATTTTGATTCCATATACAGGGTGACACAGCAACCATGTAACAGGCTACAGTATCTGTGTTTCTCAAGATAAAATTATACAAAATTTTTTTTTAGTCAATTTGTCTCACTTTTACTACTTCCGGTTTTACCGGAAGTGATACCAACTTTTGAATTTTAAACGGGACACCCTGTAGATTATTACACTTTTGGAATCTACATGACAACCCAATTTCATCGATGTATCATACTTGGTATCTTAAAAATACGAAAAATCAAAATTGGCTCAAATAACATATCAAAGAAATAAACAACGGGAAAAAACACTAACTTAAATATTACATTAAATTATTTAATGTAACTCAAAAAATATATAAATTTAATGCAACAAACTGAATTGTACGATTTTTTATTTTTTTTTAATTTAACCCATTTTCCCCCCTGTTTTTATACCTTATTTAAATTGCAACCCTTTTTTTTTTCTTCCTAAAACAATAAACGCTTTCTATTCTAATTAACTGTCAAAATAATGTCATAGTCACCGCCGCCTTGATAATATTAAAAAATTATTTAATGTAATGCTTTAAAGTATGATAGTTTTCTCATTTGAGAACATTAATTAAGAAATGTACAAAAAATGTAATTTAAAATTATGCACTTAATTAGAATAGAATGCGTTTATTGTTTTAGGAAAAAAAAAACAAGGGTTGCAATTTAAATAAGGTATGAAAACAGGGGGGAAAATGGGTTAAATTAAAAAAAATAAAAAATCGTACAATTCAGTTATGTTGTATTAAATTTATATATTTTTTGAGTTACATTAAATAATTTAATGTAATATTTAAGTTAGTGTCGTTTTTTCCCGTTGTTTATTTCTTTGATATGTTATTTGAGCCAAAGTATAATACATCGATGAAATCATGTAGATTCCAAAAATGTAATAATCTACAGGGTGTCCCGTTTAAAATTCAACAGTTGGTATCACTTCCGGTAAAACCGGAAGTAGTAAAAGACAAATTGACTAAAATGAGACCACTAAGGTCCCATTTAATGCCCTAAAATGTTATAATTTTATCTTGAGAAACACAGATACTGTAGCCTGTTACATGGTTGCTGTGTCACCCTGTATATTTAAAGGAGCCATTATTGATTTGTGGCGCATTTTAAAATAATAATAATAAAACGTCTTTATTGTATCACAATGAAAAAAGAAATGAGAGCCAAAATATTAATACAAACATTGAAATATGTTTTGCCACTGGCCACAATTGGTTAGATTTCTTTTTGTAGAAAAATAATTCTTAACTATCATTATATTATTGATCATTTTGCTTTGAAAGAAAAATATATGGATTAACCCATTATTGCAAAACATTGTCCAATTGCACAATTGTCCGAAATTTAAAAAGTAACGCTATAATAATTAATAATTAATTGATTTTTAGTTATGTTTACACTTCCAAATAAATAATTAATTTTTCTATAATACTTTTGTCGATGAAATTTATTAGCAATTAAAAAAAATGTTATTTAAATAAAAAAAGAGCAATTTTTTTAAGACTATAACTAGTCATAGAGAATTTATTTTAAATTTTTATAGGCGAAAATAAACATGTTTATAGTTTTTTTACAATTTTAAGTGAATTATTTCATTTAAATAATTTTGTCGATGAAATCATAACGTTTATTGGCAATTAAAAAAATAAAAAATGTTATTAAAACAAAAGAAAAACTTAAAACAATTTTTTAACTATACAGTAATGTAAAAAAAATATTTAATCCACCACTTATATAAAATATTCAAGCACACTTTTTAAAAAACTTTTTTGGATTAAACATCAGTCGGAATACCAGTTATGTATTTTTAGATGTGCTGCCATCTATGATTAGAAGAGAGTATTGACAATTATTAAAAGCAAAAAATTCCCGGTGTATTGGGGTTGCATACACAATTTGCATTGTGTGTTGCAAAGCTTTTATTTGACTGATTCTAGTCAAAATGTCACTCTCTTCTTTCGTATCCCTTTCAGAGATTAATACAAAGTTAGAAAACGAGTAAGGAATTTAATTTATCAGATTCGACATCCTAAGACCGGTTTCTGCCTTTCGGCTTCGTCAGTTAGGCTTTTCGAATCCAATAAATAAAATTCCAAACTCGTATAAGTCAGTAGCTATATCCGCTATAAGATAAAATTTTTAGATGTGCTGCCATCTATGATTAGAAGAGAGTATTGACAATTATTAAAAGCAAAAAATTCCCGGTGTATTGGGGTTGCATTCACAATTTGCATTGTGTGTTGCAAAGCTTTTATTTGACTGATTCTAGTCAAAATGTCACTCTCTTCTTTCGTATCCCTTTCAGAGATTAATACAAAGTTAGAAAACGAGTAAGGAATTTAATTTATCAGATTCGACATCCTAAGACCGGTTTCTTTTCGGTCTTTCGGCAGAAACCGGTCTAAGGATGTCGAATCTGATAAATTAAATTCCTTACTCGTTTTCTAACTTTGTATTAATCTCTGAAAGGGATACGAAAGAAGAGAGTGACATTTTGACTAGAATCAGTCAAATAAAAGCTTTGCAACACACAATGCAAATTGTGAATGCAACCCCAATACACCGGGAATTTTTTGCTTTTAATAATTGTCAATACTCTCTTCTAATCATAGATGGCAGCACATCTAAAAATTTTATCTTATAGCGGATATAGCTACTGACTTGTACGAGTTTGGAATTTTATTTATTGGATTCGAAAAGCCTAACTGACGAAGCCGAAAGGCAGAAACCGGTCTTAGGATGTCGAATCTGATAAATTAAATTCCTTACTCGTTTTCTAACCAGTTATGTAGTGTTATAAAGTTCCACAAAGTGCTCTACGTGGCCCACAACAATTCAAATTTATTTGAATTTAATTTCAATGACACAGATTGGCGTATTTTGTGTAAGAAAAAAAATTAACAACAGCAAGAAATTGTTTGAGCTATAGACCCCAAACATAATTACAATTACAAGGGATTTACGGGGGGGGTACAGGGGGTAATTACCCCCCCCCCCATGATTGTAATTTATAAAAAAATTTATAAAACAATACACACAAAACTGTTTTACATCATAAAGAAAGTGGTGCTTCTTATAACGCGATAAAAAAATGTATGCAGCTTCCTTATTTTACTAGACTTTTAATAGTAGCAGTTTAAAAGTGTTTTTTTTTGTTTTAACCATTTCTAAGTACTTTCCTAGTCTCCTTGTAATTATAATTTAGTATTAATAAAGTTTTTTTTTAAACAGATCGACTTGAAATTTATTGCACATTGTTAGGAAAGGTGTTTAGTTCAGAAGTAGAAAACTTTCGACAGTGACGTTTTTTTCATCAAAAAGTGAGGGAAAAAAAGAAAATAAACTTGCGCAATCGATAAATTATTATTTGTTAATGAATTAATGTTAAATACAATTTTTCATGAGAATAAACCCATCCCGAGTTATAGGGCGTAAAAATTACGATTTTCACCATAAAAATCGTACATTTCTAGTTTTTTAAATATAACCGAAAATCTGATATTATTACGTAAAAATTTATATGAACTAATTTTATGGCCTTGAGCTAACAATTAAAATATTTTTTTTTATTTTTCTACGATTAATACGAAGGAAGATCTGGCAATTGAAAAATGGGTGTTTTAAGAAACTGGATCGTTCTAACGCAGGGGTTCTCAAACTGTGGTACATGTACCACTGGTGGTACATTACAATGTTTTAGTGGTACAATTTAACATTTTGTTTTCAGAAACACATATATTTTTCTTCAAGTTTTTGACTTTAACGGCTCTAGCTTTAATATTGAAATGACGACTTTTCCAAAAACTTGGAACAATTTCGCGACACATTGATTTTTAACGGCGAAATGCTTTTATTTTATATTTTTGTTTTATATTTATGTGGTACAAAATTTAAAAAGTTTGAGAACCGCTGTTCTAGCGTAAATATCTGAAAAAATATGACTTCCACAAAAAAATGTTTATAACATCTTAATGAGAGAACAACATTGGGAACATTTTAAGACCATCCAGAACCGTTTAACATAAGCAGAAAAAAAGTTATGGACAAAATAAATTTTTTTTAATTTTTTTACGCTATTTTTTTATTGCTATGTAGACTGTGGTACTTGACAAAAAAATCCTTTTGCAGAAAGTCGTAACATATGTTTTTACAATTTTTACAATTAGTAATTTTTAGCCCCATGAATAATTATTTTTTAAGTTTTGGTCTGTTAAAGTTGAGCTAAATTTTTGTTTTTTATGACATTTTCAATTTTTGGTCAATACCGTGAAAATGATTGATTTTTGAAAAAAAAATTAAAGAGACAAGGCTTTGAGCAAATGTTCTTCCGAATAATTACCATTTTTTTTTATCTTTGCGTTTATAAGTCGATCTGATCAGTTACTAGTTTCTGCTCGATATTACAAAAAAATTTACTAGCTATCTTGGACTACTTGGTAAATCCGCCCTTGCATAATTAGAATTTCAAGACCTGCTAATTATAATAATAAAATATTTGAACAATAATTCTTACGTACGTGTAATAAGTCAAGATATGTGGGTTTTTTTGTAGAAATTAGCGGTCAAAAAATCTGTCATCTGAAAGGAACGTTTTTTTAAGTGTTTATAAGGAGAAGATGGTGGCTGTCGGATGCCTCGGTCGATGCCTTTGATCGATAAACTAACATCTCTTGTTCTTTCTAGAATTCATGTTATTCAATTAAAATATACGTCATTTTTGCGACAGATGTTTAAAAATCTTTGACACACGTCTCTTTTTTGGAATCCTTCAAAATTTCATTAAGTTTTATATTCTAAATTAACGATTATTTTTGTTTCAGGCGAAAACGACCTACAAGATGCAGCCCCAAAAATCCCTGGCCATCTTTTTATGTGTAAGCGGTACCTGTTTCTTTTTTATTCTTGCTGGAATCGTGGCTATTAGCTTATCCTCGAACATATACGAAGCCATTTTAAGTAATCAACTGGTACTGAAACCAAACAGCAACGCTTACAATGTTTGGATAAAAAATCCCGTACCCGTCAGCCTTACTATTTACATGTTCAACTGGACTAATCCCGAGGAGATTTATAATAAAAGTACGAAACCTAGGTTTGAAGAACTGGGGCCATATGTGTACAAGGAGGCCAAAGAAAAGGCTGATATTATATGGAACGATCATAATAATACTGTTACCTATAAAAATTTGAAAACTTGGTGGTTCGATCCAGAGAGGAGTAAAGGAAATTTGAATGATCCTGTCATCAGTATAAATCCTGTAGCACTGGTGAGTTTTAAAATATATTGTTTAGGTATATAAATAGAAATATTTTAACGAAAGCATATTCAATATAAGATTTTTTAACGGTTTTTCTATCAAATTGTTTTCATTTTACAACTTTAATTGAATTTTTACTAAATACAAATCAAATTTCAGTCGAGCCTCCTACAAGAGAGAAATTGTGGAGTATTTCTTCATTTTCAATTTTTTTAGTACGTTTTTTTATTAAATAAATCAAAACATTTTCCTATTCTGGTTCACAGAGTTGATAAGAGAAAAACAAATAAAATGCGACCTTGATTTTTTATGATATTTCAATAATGAAAAACAACAAACTAAAACATAGAAATAATCCAAGTTTTACATCTGAGTGATAGTATTTTTAGAATCCATAAAAATCAAATTAACAACTTAAAATTGTTGCGTGTTAAGATCTTATTTCAATTTTTTACTATTATGTGTTGCTAACTAAAATATATGCCAGTTCAGAACGACTAATATGGATTTATTAATATCGTCTGCATCTTTTTATATTTTTAATTATTGTTTTTTTTTCAGTCGGCAGCTCACGCAGTTCGTAATTGGCATCTATTTATAAAAAGAGGATTTTCAGTCTCTCTCCGAGCAATAGCAGATACTATATATTCTACTCATTCAGTGGGAGATGTCATTTTTAACGGATACCCAGATCCTCTTTTGACTATGGCCTCCAAAATGTCATTTTTACCTAAAGGATCCGCTATGGATAAATTCGGGTGGTTTTATGGCGTAAGTCATTTTTTTATTAAATTATTTCCCTTAAACTAATTTTAATTTAATAGTGTTGAATTACAGGCACTATAGTAGCTGATTGTAATACATTTTTTATACATCTGTCTGTTGAGGGTTCTGGAATAAACCCTATGTTGTGCCAGTTTTTCAGGACGACCAACAATGTGTTATCGCCTATTTAAACTGCATCGTGGTATTCTTAAAGTGGACTGTATATCTTTTATCTTCCCAACTCCATGGACAAAAAACAACTAACACTGTTATTTAACGATTTATTCTAAGTTAAATAAATAAATGAATAAAACAACAACGTAACAAAGGATTACATTAACTGGTAATCAATGAACAAAGTATTAAGTACCTTATGTGCTTAACAAAGACTAGCACATAGGTAAAAAACTAAAAAGACCGCATCAGTCAGAAAATACTTTTTGCGTGTGTTCTGCATGAGTAATGAATAGACACTGTTTAACAGAGAGAATGTAATATATGAGAGTTGTCGACCCTGTAGGAACAGTTGGCATCGCGTTGATCGCAGCGTACCACGAAGGGGTGCCGGAACTAATTTTTACAGGCGGGATATTTAAATTTGTTAGTTTGGATTATGGGAAGATAAATTTTACAATTTGTCTTAAAATTGTTTATTATATAATTATTTCATTACAAAAAATAAAATTAAATTTCATTTTTTC
Organism: Crepidodera aurea; assembly: GCA_949320105.2. Taxonomy (NCBI): domain Eukaryota; kingdom Metazoa; phylum Arthropoda; class Insecta; order Coleoptera; family Chrysomelidae; genus Crepidodera; species Crepidodera aurea. The sequence goes on from OX439477.1 coordinate 26,676,593, forward strand.
TAATGAAATAATTATAATTAATAAACAATTTTAAGACAGATAATTTAGATAAATGAGAAATCAACACACATTTAAAATTTTTATTAAACTACACATATATTAATAACATAACACAATTTATTTTAATTAAACGCAGTACACTAAGTTACAAAAAAAAAGAATTATTTTTATTTGTTAGTTAACATCATTATATTTTTTAATTAATAAGGGGACGCTAAGTTTTATGAGCTGAGAAAATACGTATGATTTATGTTCTTGACAGGTGAACCAATCAAAATTAATATGACCTTTTGCAAAGAGTCCAATTTTTTCAATAATATTCTCTATATGACCTAAAAGTGGTAAAATATGGTATACAATGTCATGCAGCATTGAAAGAAATTTAATGACTTCCCTTTGAACATAAATCAGACGTGCTTTATCATCATTTTCTTTGAAGGAAGTGAAAATATGGTTAACGTCTAAAATGTCTGTCTGCAAATTAGCCTTACATTCTTCACAATTAAAAGTTGTAATTTTTTTAACAACAAAACCAGAAACCAGAAACATAGCTTATTGCCTGATTATCAAAATTTAATTCTGAATCTAAAAACGAGAATTCAATATTTTCCAATTCATTAATTGTAATAGAATTTAATGGTTTTGGTTCATTATGAAAATTTAAAAAAGAATTTAAGTTATCTAATAAAGTACGATCATCTGCTTCACAATTTCTGTTGTAGTTCTTGGCAGAAACTAAACTATTTAAAATTGACGTTTTTAAAGCTGATATAAATTGGTAACAATTTGGAGAGGTGTTGGCAGCACTATACTGCCGAGTTGCCCTAAACATATTTTCAACTGGGTCCTGATTTAAAGAACGCGTTCTAATAAATTTGAATCCTAATTTCCAACATTCTCTTGTTAACAATTTGACACCTCTAATAGTAGTTAACCAAGATGTTTTAAAAGGTATTTTGGTTTTCATAGCCGTTCTATTTTTCGGTAAAAACTTCCAAGATTTTATTTTTGGTAACATAGAATTCCAAAAACGCATATGGTTTGACTTTTTTGAAACACACCGTCTAAGGGCCTTACCAGCATCAAAGGTTGGTTTCCTACCATTAAAACTGTCCAGGAACAATTAAACTTTCAATGGTAGCAGCCATAGTGTGGCTCATTATTTTTGCAGCAGCTGAAACTAATAATATTATAATAATAATAAACTAAACTGTTGAGGGTTCTGGAATAAACCCTATGTTGTGCCAGTTTCCCAGGACGACCAACACTGTGTTATCGCCTTTTTAAACTGCATCGTTGTATTCGTAAAAATGGACTGTATAAGGATTGCTTCTCAACTTCATTCAGCAAAAAAACTATGAACCCTTTTATTTAACTATTTATTAAACTTGTTAAATAAAATAAAACAACAACGTAACAACGGATTACCTTAAACTAGTAATCAATGAACAAGTATTACAATTAATATGTACTTAACAAGCACTAGCACATACTAATGAAAATGAATTAAAATAAATGATCACATCATTCAGAAAATATTAATATGCTGTACTACGAAGCACTGAGTTTAGATTTAAATGTAAAATGAAAAATACAGTGGACTGCCTGATACGCAGCAAGTACCACTGTGAAGAAATATTTTTTAAATAAAATGGACCGCCTGATTGCAGCTAAGTCCCACTGGCTTAACGAGGCCTTGTCTCGGAGCGTCGCTTGAGCACTGACTTTAGATTTTACGAATTTTACCGGTTTCAGATATATCCCCTCCTTGGCCGGCAATTTGTTCTAGAAAGTTTGTTAGCGTGAATCGCGTAAACAAGTGTAATATTTTTTTCTATTGTCTAGACGCGACCGTTAGATTTACGACTTGATGCCATCATTATGAAATAGGGCAAAAAATTCTCTTTGATGAACCGCTCTTCCGGGTTCGATACCGCAATTATGAAATGGAGCAAAAAAATTATTTTTGCCGACACCGCGCCTTTGTGATGCCGCTCGTCAACATATTTTGTGCGGCGTTGCCGGTTGTACTAATAAACGAATATGAGTTTACATGTTTAATTATCTGAAAATTAAACATAAACTAATCCTAAATCCTACTCACCATCGCCCTCGGCCCTCGCGTGCAATTCTAATTTTTGACACTTTCACTTGGCTTTGACTTTGACAAACACAAGCCAGATTCACACCAACCAATGTATGATTGATTTTGTATATTTTCATTTTTAATGACTTAAACGTTAATGTACTAGGATATTTTATAATATTTTTCGACATTAAAGGCGATATGTTAAAGTGTAATGTAATTTATAATATTTAAAACTATTTTATTATATTCTGCTTATGTAAAACAGTCTTGTAGTACACGCGACTGCAGCGACTCCATGCGCGGGCAGGAGCGCAGAAACGTTATGCCTTATACCGCCTATCCTTCAATCAGTCTCTTTTAAATTGTTTCTGCTGTTTAAATTCTCGAAGCTCAGTCGTTTTAAAAAATCTCCCCTTCCGGATTGCGCAACACCTTCTCGAAAGATTCTTTAGCGTGAGCCGCGTAAACAAATATGTAAAATTTTTTCTATTGTCTAGACAAGACGGTTAGATATTATCATTGTGCAATAGAATAAAAAAACTTATTTTGACGATGCCGCTTCCTGGTTTGAACGCTGTTCGCAAATGTATTTTGGTGCGGCGTTGCCGGTATCTGTTTAATTGTCTGAAAATTAAACATCTGTCCACTTCAAATCCCTACAAATGGCATTAAATGATTAAATACAGTTCAAGTAAAATATAACATAATAAAAACCATTGAATTATAAACGTGTAGGGATTAGAAATTTTTGTAAAAGATTTTTCGTTTTACAGAGAAATGGTTCAACAGAAACCGATGGAATCTTCAATATGGACACCGGCGTAAATGGCAAGCTTGGAGTACTGGAAAACTGGAAATTCTCCGACCGCACGGATTTTTACCCCGGAAAATGTGGAACTTTCAAAGACGCATCCGCCGGCGATTTTTTCCCTAAAGAACTCACCCACGATTCTGTTATAAAATTGTTCACTGCAGATTTGTGCAGATATATAATATTGGAATTTCAAGAAGAAGTCTTAGTTCACAATATCGTTGGATACAAATTTGCGGCTGGAGATAAATTCTTGGATAACGGTTAGTTCTTTATTTTTTTACTAAACAAAACCGAATTAAATTGGGAAATTGGAACCTTTGGTTTATCAAACTAAGTTGAAACACTATCGTCGACCACTCAACCAAAACACAAATTTTAACACACTCTACGCGCGTTTCGCCAACTGTGTTGGCATCATCAGGAGTTGATCATCAACAAAAACCGAATTGTTCATTCAATCATTTCTTTTATACAGGGTCTCATTTATCAAGGGATAACATTGCTATATCAGAAACGGTAAGAGATACAAAGATGATTAAATGGGAAAAAAGTTGTCTATTTTAAAGCCCATTAGAGTTCTACAAAAACATTCACTGTATCTCTTGCCGTTACCAAGTTATACAGGGTAAACCGTAAATGTCACTTTTCGTTTTGTGCGTCTACCAGGCTTATCTCAAAAAATATTAAAAAATGGAAAAGGAAAAATTTTTTTGATTACAAATTTTAAATAAAATGCCATTATCAAATCTTATCGGCGACGTTTCGTTTCTTTAGGGCTACCCTCTACTTCATTTTTTTAAATACGGACCTGTATTTTTTTATTAAAATTTCGATAAAGCATTAAAAAACCATATATATATATATATATATATATATATATATATATATATATATATATATATATACAATACGATGTATACAACGTTTCGTGACAAAAATAATCATCAATGTTAAAAATCCTTCAATACGGTCCTGCTTCTATTTGGGGTTGTGCGTTACTTGTTTTGGGTTAAAGTCAGTTACAAATAAAGAGATCAAAAATAAAAAATAATAATCAACACTGTATTTTTACAACCAACATGTGTTAAGTAGGAAAATCCTAATATTTTTAATTTTAGTGTTGGTTGTAAAAATACAGTGTTGATTATTATTTTTTATTTTTGATCTCTTTATTTGTAACTGACTTTAACCCAACACAAGTAACGCACAACCCCAAATAGAAGCAGGACCGTATTGAAGGATTTTTAAAATTGATGATTATTTTTGTCACGAAACGTTGTATACATCGTATTGTATGATATATCAGTGAATTGGTCTTTTAATGCTTTATCGAAATTTTAATAAAAAAATACCGGTCCGTATTTAAAAAAATGAAGTATACCGGGTGACAATGAGACTAGGGCCATGCCTATATCTCGGTCATTTTTCAACCGATTTGAATAAAATTTGGAATATAGATATAAGACACAATTTTGGATTGACAGTCGTATAAAAACAAAATGGCGGACTTCCGGTTTCCCCAGAAATGTCACCAACTTCGATTTTTTAAATGGAACACCCTGTATATTTGATGTTTTTTAGATTCTATGGCTCAAATTACATACGATAGCGTTGCCAAATTTTTTATTTTTCAGTAAAAAAATTCAAATTTCCAAAAATTTTTTTTAGCACAGGAGGCCTTTATCTGGTCAAAATCTATTCTAATTGACATCAGTAATTCATAGTAATAAACTTTTCATCGATATGATCAATAACAAATCCTACAGCGGGAATTTAAATTTTATAAATTCATTCTTAACGAATAAATCGTTTTTTTCAAATGGTACCTACCGAGGGCCATCTTGTCATTCAATAGAGAATTTAATTACCAATTCAACGATATACATTATGTACTATTTTCTTTTTGTTAACAACTAAACATAATCATTTCTTGAAAAAAAAATGTGAGAATTTGAATTTTTTTATTAAAAAATAAAAAATTTGGCAACACTGTCGTATGTAATTTGAGCCATAGAATCAAAAAAATATAAAATATATAGGGTGTTCCATTTAAAAAAATCGAAGTTGATGACATTTCTGGCGAAACCGGAAGTCGGCCATTTTGTTTTTATACGTCTGTCAATCCAAAATGGTGTCTTATATCTACGTACCAAATTTTATTCAAATCGGTTGAAAAGTGAAGGAGATATAGGCATGGCCCTAGTCTTATTGTCACCCGGTAGGGTAGCCCTAAAGAAACGAAACGTCGCCGATAAGATTTGATAATGGCATCTTATTTAAAATTTGTAATCAAAAAAATTTTTCCTTTTCCATTTTTTAATATTTTTTGAAATAAGCCTGGTAGACGCACAAAACGAAAAGTGACATTTTCGGTTTACCCTGTATAACTTGGTAATGGCAAGAGATACAGTGAATGTTTTTGTAGAACTCTAATGGGCTCTAAAATAGGCAACTTTTTTCCCATTTAATCATCTTTGTATCTCTTACCGTTTCTGATATAGCAATGTTAAACCTTGATAAATGAGACACCCTGTATATAAATATGTACAGGACCAAGAACTAAAACTTATAATAGAATTTTGTGTTTAACAAGTTTTTAATGTAAATGAATGTTAAAAATGCAACCACACAAGAATTTACAAAGAAATACCAAACGTATTTGGCGCTGCGAAAATTCTAATTCAACTAGTCATTTTTAGGTACGAAAATACCGGAAAACAAATGTTTCTGTGATGGCGATTGCATGCCGTCGGGAGCTCTAAACGTTTCGAATTGCAGAATGGGATCGCCTGCATTCGTTTCTTTACCGCATTTCTACAAGGCAGATCCGTACTATTTGGATAACATAGAGGGGATGCGGCCAGAAGAGAAGCTTCACGATTTTTACATGATCTTTGAACCGGTAAGTTGAAAATAAATATTAGGAAGAGTTTCGGGGTCCGCAAATTGCGGACCCCTATTAATGCGGGTCGGCAAATACAAATTGAAGGCGCAATTTGCGGACCCTGATCTGCTAACAATCGGGATCCGCATCTGTGAATATGTGATGTACACCATCAATTTGCGGACCCCGAGACTCTTCCTAAATGTTATTAACAACCAAAAATAGGAAACGATTTATCAAAGTATTTGTTAGCATATTTAATTATCGAAAAATTAGGTTTTTTCTACCTCCATTTACCCACTGCGCTAATTTTCAACATTCTAACTTTTTTTTTATATAATTTAGTTTTTTTTATATAGAATTTAGTATTTTTTTCATAGTTTGATAAAAATTGAAAACCCATAATTTCTATTTGATGTTAAACATTCGCAAATTTTCATATTTCTATGTAATTTGACCCAATCAATCCGATTTTGATATATATTTTTTGATATTTCTTTATTCAACATGGTTTTTCTTCTTTTTTTCCCAAAATACCCGATTTTTCGGGCCAAAAAAACTCAAAAAATTATTTTTCTTAAATTTTGACACCGTCAATCGTTTTTTCTATCTCGATTTACCCACTGTGCTAATTTTCAACATTCTAACATTTTTTTATATAGAATTTAGTTACAATAATTTAATAAAATTGTAATTCTAATATGTGACTAAAAAAATTATATAAACTGTGTTTTATAATTTACAAAATGATTTTCTTTTGTTCACAGAATACTGGAATTCCGTTGAGCATTGCTGCCAGACTTCAACTTAATCTTCGTATGGCGCCTATACCAGGCATAAGGTAAAACAGTCTATTATTTTTTCTTCTTCTATAAACATTTGATTTTAGAACTATTTTCGTTTACGTAATTTCTATTTGTTTTAGCATTTTTGAAGACGTACCAACAGTATTCTTCCCTGTGCTACATTTCGAGCAGAGAGTGGACATGCCCGAAAAAATGACCTTCTTGATAAAGTTACTGATCAATTTCGACCTCATCTGTCTCTCAGTAGGAATCATCCTCATTACTTTGTCTCTACTGGTCTTCCTCATCGTTTTTTATAAAATGTGGACGAAGAGGATCTTCCACAAAAAGCGACACGTACAAATTGTGAAACTTTCCAATAGGGAAGAAGTTCCACTAAATCAATGATAATTTTTAGGGAGCTGCAACTTGAGAACAAGTTTTCGAAAATAAAAAAAAACTCCTGTGATCCACATTTGGTCTCCAAGAGACTAACACAGAAGACGTACTGAATTTTGTATAGAGAATTATTGTGATATGGAAATTAATAGTTTACCATTAAAAGTTGGTATATTTGTTTCCACAAAGGGTTTCTTCAGAAACTAGTAAAAAATGTTTAGATTAAAAAAAATTGTTTTTTTTTTCGTCAAAACATTTTTCTCTCATTTTGTATTTTTGATTAAATGTAAAAATTTGAGTTATAAAAGTAGAAATGTTTCTGAATTATGCTAATTTCTGAAACGCCCTGTATTTATGTATATATTTTGCTCATAATTTAATTAGCCAATATTTGGTTGCCTACTCTGTTTTATAAAAATTCACTGTCAAGTGAAAGTATATATATATAAAGAAATATATTTACTGTCTTTTTTATTATTCTTTATAGATTATTATCGTAGATATTTTTTTCTATATTATTATTACGAATACTGTTACCAGTGACAAATGTTTATACTGCGGTTCAAATAGAGCGTAGTTATTTTAAAAAGTTTTTGGTTTTTGTTTTATCGAATTTTGTAAACAAAAAATAAAAGCATTCGATTATCATTTTAAATTAAAAGAAAAAAATGTGATATTTGGTATTTATTATTGTCGTTGGTTGCAATGTATATATAGTGGAATTGTACTTTTAATATATTTATTAATTAATTACATAAAAATGTTTTTCATTTAATCACGTTTACGTAATCGGCCATCTGAAAATTTCTTTAAAGTCGATGTCAAGTGTTCTGCTTTAATATATAGCTCGGGAGCCAGAGAATATTTTTCGAGTTGATAAAATAGAAACATGCATTCGCTAAGATGTAATCGAAGCGACTAATCGCTCGGCCATCCTACCAAATCAAAGTTTAACTGGTTTTTGCGTCCTCGGCAACGTAGCGGCAGTCTCAAAGGATGCCCCTACGTTAGAAGTTTTTTTGGTAGCAACAAAGGCGCCGCTTTAAAGCTGTTAAATTGGGGCTACTATATGTATTACACGAACTATACCTTCAACATCAAAAATTTCTTTGTGTAAAACGATTTTGCATTGGCCATCACGAAAAGGCCATATCACAGACAAATTAATAAAAAATATTATTGTGAAATGAAAATAAGCCGCTATATGTGTTGTTCAAATTAAATTCAGATCGATTTTAAGAATTTTCAATTTTCTAAAATTCCACATCCACTGTCTTTAAACTTTTATCGCACCTACAAGAAAATTAATAAAATAAATATTTACAATTTTATAGGTCAATGTTTAAATTTTCTACTAAAAATCCATTTTCCATTTTCCAACTGTAAATATTTATGCAAGCCATACCTTTTTGCTATTATACAGGGCGAAACAAAACTCAAATACAGTATTTTCTCATTTTTTAATGTATCTACTACCCTGTATTTTATGTTAAAAAAGAAAGGACTCTTTATATACTTATTAAACACTCCTTATACCCACACAATAATTCTTTTCTAAGATTATTTTTTTCATCTGTCAAATCAGTTAGATTTTGTGGTTTCAGCCAATAAGAGCTCATTGAGTTTTATACTGATTATTTCCCTTGCCTGTCAAATATCAATTTTTAACCAATCACGTGCTTGGAAACTGATTTGACGCAGCCAATCAAAACAAAATAAAGCGACTATTCACCTTGGTGGTAAATATTATAAATATTATAAAATTGCTTATAGTTAATAAATTATCGATCTTTAGTAGCAAATACACAAATCCAACTGATTTCGCACTTTTTCTGAAACTATAAATATATTCATTCATTCCTTTCTATGTAATACCGTCCATTTTACGACAAACATAGTAGGCGCGCGTCATCTGAATTTTGACAGTTTGCCATTAAAGTTTATTACAGAATTAAATTTGACACATTTTGTTAAAAAGTATTAACAATGAGTAGATTCGGGAGTAAAAATCTTCAAGAAATTGATAATATAATTAAATTAAACGTACCTGCCAAGACAATAAAGAGCAAAACTAGTATAATTTATACGTACGTACAGAATTTTTTGTGACTCGGGAAATAATCTTATTAAATATAACGCGACCTTGACAAATTAGCTACTATTTTTATTGCTACTAAATTTCTCGTATATTTTACAATTTGTCTCGACAATTTTGGCATTAATAATCAAAGAATAACTCCCTCGAGCTAAAGCTCTCGGGAGTTATTCAGATTATTAATGCCAAAATTAAGTCTCGACGAATTGATCCTAAAATAAACTCGAAATTTAGACACAATAAAAATAGTCGGCTATTTGTCAAGGTCTTGAGATATTACTGTCGATAAAACTGCTTCTTCGTATTTATTTTTTGATAAAACTTACCTTTTTTGAAATGTCAAATATAAACATTCAACAACTTTTATTTAGTATTATCAATTATTATTATACTAAAATGTATTGCAAATCTATGTAAATACCCAAATTTCATAATGTATTTGTAAACTAACCTGTTCTTAATCGTTTATTTCAAATGGCTTCAACACTTTTACATAACTCACTTCAAAACTAAACTAAATGTCAGTTTTTGAATACCGAAACACTTCAAATTAGTTAAATTAAGAAATACTTCATTTCAGACTATAAAAAGTCACAAATCCGTTCTTCTTCTTCGCTTCGTCTATGACATGTCAAACTCTAAACACAATCGCACATGCCTTGATTTTAAAATGTAGTAGATAATTCTGTAGGTACTAGATTACGTAAATTGTTCGATTTAGAATAAGTTAAAAAATTCTGAACACATACACAAATTATTACTTCAATTAAATTATATATTTAAACTTTACATACAATAATTACATTATATAAATAATAATCTTAAATAATATTTTTAGATAGGCAGTTTGCATTACGTTAGTAGAAGATCAATCACCTAAATCAAGTGAGCGCTGTATTTAAATCTGTAACGCATCTCAATTTGTCGATTACATTTAAAACATAAATTTATGTGAAATTGATAAAGAAAATATTGAATATTTTTGTGTAAAGTGTCTTTTGTAGGAGTGGGATGTCAGAAGAAAGATAATTGTTAAGGAGGAATTACTTCTTCAATGATCCTTAAAAATATACACTGACTTTTTACCAAACACAAAGCGGTGCAGAATGAGAGCTCAGTCGGGCCTAGTAAAGGTCACGAACGATGATAAGTGATAACAACGTAAAAGTCTTCGCTTGAATTTGAACATGCGGACAAGATTACGTGTTATTTTTCATTCAAAGTTCGAATCTAAGCACGGGGTCAAATCAACTAAACTCGACTAGTGCAATGACTCCATATTTTCAGTTCTTCACATAACGGAAGTTTTAATTATACCACCCTATGACATTTTTTTTTACCACCGACGATGTCTTTTCAGATCAGTAAGTCTTAAATATATATGTATATAAATTAATAGACTAATAATCAACATATTTTAAATTTAAACTATTTAACGCGAACGAAAATTTAATAAACAATCGATTAAGACTATTTCTAAAACAGTACGATTTATTTCAAAAAGTGATTCTACGGGTCAACTAAAAACTTTCTTCTAAAAAATCATTTTCAACAAAAGAATAAATTCTGTACAAAATTCAATCTTTCTTGTGATATGATCAGTGGCGGCGACAAAATGTCGTTTTTAGCGCCCCCTTCGATTTTATAACTGGTATAAAGTGAGTTTTTTAGGATATAAATGGACCTAGAATCTACAAAAAAAAATCAAAAAAATTAAAAATTGGTTTACGCAAAATGAATTTTGTATAAGATACGATTGGCAATGTCAAAATTACCGAAAGAAAAATGTTTGGGCCATTTTTGAAGGAAAAAGTTAGTTTTTTAGGATATAAATGGACCTAGAATCTACAAAAAAAAATCAAAAAAATTAAAAATTGGTTCATGGAGAATGAATTTTGTATAAGAAACGATTGGCAATGTCAAAATTACCGAAAAAAAATGTTTGGGCCATTTTTGAAGGAAAAAGTGAGTTTTTTAGAATATAAATGGACCTAGAATCTACAAAAAAATTAAAATTTGGTTTACGCAGAATGAATTTTGTATAAGACACGATTAGCAATGTCAAAATTACCGAAAAAAAAAATGTTTTGGGCCATTTTTGAAGGAAAAAGTGAGTTTTTTAGAATATAAATGGACCTAGAATCTACAGAAAAATATTCAAAAAAATTCAAATTTGGTTTACGCAGATCAATGCTTAGATTTTGCTGTCGTATTGGGCGAGTTTAAAAATATTAAAACAAGGCGTTTACTACTGTAAATAATAACATATTATATTCTATTATTTATTTTTTTAATGATAAATACAGTATTACTTTAAATACATATGCCCCCCCGCCCCTAATTTATAGAACCGCCACTGGATATATGATATTTAAACACAGAAGTTTTCATTTTTTTTGAGTTTTTAGTAAACTTATTAAAATACGATTTAGACATACATCGATTATATAAAACTTGATTTTGTATTTAATAATTTCTTGCTAATTACCCGAATATACAGTTTTCAGAAAAAAAATTAGAAAATTTATTTTTATGCCGCCGTTGTAATCAACTTTTAGAACTAAATAAAAAAAATCCCCTAAAGATTGAATGTTAAAGTTATATACAGATAGTGGAAACGCCTAATTTTCTCGAAAATAGATTCTCAGAAATGTACAATTTGAGATATGAGGATTTAAGAACATGCTGATTCCTGTTTTTTTTATATATGCACTGTTGTGAGTTTTCCGATAATATTGGTCACTTTCGTTATCTCTTTATATCTTCTTATATTTTTGTATTTCTTATTCTATTTTCACCGAACAAATTGTTCGGTATCTAAATTCGATCTGTGTGTGTAGCTTCTGTGTGTTTCTGAATTTTAAAATTCTGACTTCAGATTTTGAGAGAGCATCAAAAAGTAAGCTTAGGGTTTGATGTGCCCCTCCGTACCTCTTCGAGAACACCTTCAAAATAGGGTCCAAAGTATGAAAATTTTAAAGTTTAAATTGACATTGAATTTAAAGTATACACATAGTGAATGAAGATTTTGGCAAAAGTGAGCAGACTGTGGCTGTGTTGATTAGAATAAGAACTGTCAATCTGAAATTTTATTAACACTTTCATTACAATTTGTTCGGTCTATGGCAATGCTAGAAAAGCATTATCAACTGGTTTTTATATTCTCTTTTTAATTTCTGTTGCTTATAGTTAATTTTTTTATTTACGTTGATTTGAAGACATCAACTTTTGTTTTTTGGGAGATCTTAATTTTGGCTATAAATTTTTGATTTATTGAATAGTTTAATTTAATTGTTTTTCCTATTCTTTTGTTTATCTCAATTTTTTTGTCTTCTATTGCTCCCTAACACTTTTTATTAATAAATTTAAAAAAAGCACATTAATTTTAATGTTCCTGTTCCTTTACATATTATCAATAAATAATTGGAGCAGACAATCAAGAAACAAAATTATACAAAATTTGATGAAACAAAAACAGAGGTCATTCATTAAATTTAGTAATTAATCTATAAACGGGACATTTGTAATTTTTTTTGTTTATAACATCCTTGTTTGGAGATAAACTTTGACATTTGTTGACAGATAAATTTTATTTTGTAACCTCGAAAATGAAGAATATTATTTATTACTTGTTGTTTTTTACGTAATTTAATTTCCGTATTAAGTGCAAATTTTGTTGAAACTAACACCAAAATCTCTAGATTGAATTATCAACAATTCCATTCATTTTTTTTAACATTATCACTTTATAATAGATTACCATACCATGAAATTTAAATGACAAATAAAATAAAATTTAAGAACGTTTTGAATTCAGAAAATTCGCTATTTTGACCCCCTGTTCGTTAAATTTACTGAAAAATCGATTAAAGAATCTGTTTCGGTGTTTTTGGGGTTTATCAGCTTCAGTGTCCAAATTTAAAAATAAACTTTCAATGACAGGTCTGGCATTGCCTTTTAAACTGAACTTTCTTTGACAAATTTTTTCAAGGGTTGAGTTGACCAAATTTTTTTTTACCCATTTTTTGAGAATTGAACACTTCCACATAAATGGAGGTATTATATATTGAAATGATAATGATACATTCTCAAGATTTTAAATACTTTTTGATGATCTTTATTTCATTTTTAACCTCTGACATTTTTCATCTCATTCACATAAACAAACATGTCATAACAACCATCACCTTTTTTTTAAGTCCTTTTTACATATTTTTTTTAATTCATTTTAAAATACACTTCCCATTATTTTGTCCCATTTTTTACACCATAACAATATGTAGACTATGATAGTGAAGATAAACATATAGAAGGAACAATTGAGGATTTATAGACATGCGTAAAAGAAAGTGACAGTGAAAATGACAGAGAATGTATGGCGTTTATTTTGAATTTTATAGCTTTTAAGATTTTTTTTTGTGATGAGGATTTAACTTCATTTATTAAAGACGTTTGTACACTTGTCGAAATAATTTTATTTGGAAAGAATTGACCAGTGTTAATGATTTTGCTTTATTAAATAAAATAAAAAACAAATTTGTGTTTTGGTAAGTTCGATTCTGTCCCTAATCTTCTAAAACATAATTACAATTACAGCTTAATGTATTAGGCTTTGATAACGCAGACTTGGTATATATTTGCACTGATAAGATAGACGTAAAGTAAAACTGATTCTGTTTCTTAATTTACCTGAAAAACAAATATACCATTTAAGAGTAACGAAAATATAAATAAACTTTTGTTGTGGTCGGACCAGGAAAGTTTTCGGTTGCTGGAATTGTTTGTTATGATTTAGATTCACCAAAAATAATGTCGATATGCAGTTTTTTTAAGCGAAATTTAGGAAATGCGACTTTTGAGTGGTTTTCTAATATTAAAAAGTTATTTCATAATGCATCATCACGTACAGTATGTAAAGTTGAGGTGAGTTTTTCTATTAGCTATGAAACAATAATTTTTATATGACGTAGGGAGTTTAGAATGTTCTATAGATCAAAACGATTTTTAATTTTCATGAACCTTTCTTCGTTTAAAATAAAAATATACATAAAAGGCAGATAAAAAGCTTTAATTCAAATTATTTGGAATCATAATAAAGTTTCATAAAAAATTGTCTCGATTAAAATGATATGCAAATAATTCAATTTTATCCAAAACATGAATAAACATTTACTGTTTGCCAAAATAACAGAAAATATTATTGTGCGTAGGTGAACAATGTAATATTTCACTTTTTCTTTCCATAATTATTCATATAGGTCAGTTATGTCACATTTGAACTTGACAGTCCTCAGAATATTGTTTATTTATATTGTGAGCATGGAATTTTTAAAAATCAAGTGATCAGGTGATTTGTAAATTCAACATTTCTTACTATTGTTATATTATTATATTGTATTTAACGGTTCTTTCTATTCCGTTACCTCAGGAGACATTGAACATTGAACAGTTTATATTTTTAACGAACATTTCCCAAACTGTCCAATTGATAGGCAACATCCCCACTTCGAGTATTAGTTTATGGTAATTTAATAATAATAACATATATTTTACTTAAATATATTAAATCTAATAATATAATATTATGAAATCATAACATCAAGTAATGTGTAGGTAAATTTTCAATTATTTAATGTATTAATAATCTAACAAATTAATTTTGATGTAATTAAAAAAACAGTTTGGCAATGATTTTTTTGCGGCTATCGATATCAAAAACACCAGTTTGAACCTCCTATTATAACCATCCGTGTAGATCTTAAAAATACTGTTTAAGGGCGCGGTCTTGTACGTCAAATATCAGCCAAATTATGTCAAATAAGATGCTGCCCGGGAGGTGCTGGTATCTCGTGATAAATACTTAAATTAAACAAAATAGTTACAGAAACCTTCCTTTGAAATTTTCTCGTTACAGAAATCATTCTAGAAATTCACTGTTTATTATGTGTAATACAAGGGGAGAACAATATTTAGTATCATCAAAATGTATAATCTTAACTTTTTATTTTTCATTTATTTTCTTTGTAGGTATATTTTATTTATACAGAGCCTTTCAATGAAAATGATACTTCCGTAAGATCTTTCTTTTAATTCTTAAAATTAAAATAATTTGTTACTGCGGCATTGATAATATCAAAATAACATTTTCTTTTCAGTTATTTGTTCCTCGTTATGAAGTACCTACTTATGTGAGAAACGAAAGAAAAATTAACCACGCGAACGATGAATAATTACGATTTAGGTGAACATGTCAAAGATATTTACAAGTCGGAAACAATTCGAAATAAAATGCCCTTTTCAAATGTATAGATACAGAGTGATGTTATTGCTCATTTCAAAGTTAGTATATAGCTATGATAACTATCGACACGTGTCAAGTTGCATCGGCGCTTCTTTGTAGATCAAAGAGCCACTCTTTAAGTCAAGGCGGCAGGCTTCCTTTGAACTTTGGTTCAGCTCACGGTGGCCCTAGACTCCTAGATAATTGTATCAAAGGAGTAAGCCGCTTTAGCAATATTGTTTCCTCGGTTTTATTGGTTCAAATTTTCTCCCGAATTTTTCTTGAAGACTATTTAAACCCCAGATCCTTGATTTTATCTGATAAAAAGTAAGCTTTATCATCTATGCTTATTATTTTCTACACCTTTGAAAATGAATATTGACTATAGCTCAATGTTTAATTTGTTAATCCTTAACTAAGACCTAAATAGAATTAAAAAATGCAAAATCTCGCATCCCACTGTAATAGGTTATGCCGTTGTCTCTATAAAGGTATATACAGACAACACTCGTTATGCTATGGTTTTGTGAACATCTCAATCATGGAAGAATCACAGTACCTATACAATCTCAAATTTCAAATTATCCGCCAAGCCGGTGTAAGGTCGGAAAAGATTTCGTGAGCAATCGGACGGCGCCGGCGTTATTTAACTCGGGTTACTGAGGCAAATAATACAATACGCTTACCGTATTATAAATATTAACTTTTTACCTTTTTACTAATCCAAAATATTCACGAAGTGATAAATGGCAAAGGTCCGGAATTGCACAAGAGTCCTGCTGCTTGCGCATGCGTGTGTGAACTTGGGATTTGTTTTGATTTCAGTGTGTTTACAGTTTACACTGTTAAATTCTTTTGTCGTTTAGTGTTCTTTGAAGCCTAAAAAAATCTTACTGCTGTATTTCTTGAAAAAAATATTCCATAGAGTGTACAAAGCAGCGTTGATAAAAGTACTATTAAAGATTAAAAAAAATTGTCTGGAAATTAAATTTCGGAAATCAGTCGATTTAACTTTTGGTCTACAATATTATTGTTTCTGCACGGAAGACCGAAAAATATTTTTTTTGTGAAAACGTTCTTTTTTGTGTTTTAAATAAGCAGCTGTAATTTTTTCAAAGCAAAATATTTATTTTTAGATTTTATACGAATTGAAATTCTATACGAACAATATTTTTTTCAAATCATCTTAAAGCCGAGGTTTTACGAAGAAATCGAGCACTCTGATAAAGTTAAACAATTGAAAATTTGTAAACCAACTTTTTCGATTGAAAATTAGGTTTTCTTTTAAATTTTTGCACAATTGGACAAAGTGACGGGTCATATTTTTTAAGATAATCAGATAAAATCAGAACTTCAAACTCTCGATATTTTGCTTCGCGTTAGAGATATCGAAAAACATTAGAAACAGTTGTTCAGAATATTATTTTAACCCCATATACCGATTTTCATGACAAAATTCGCATATTTAATTTTTTCATTATATTGGTCTATACACAAAATTATTACATTTTTTTAATTTGATAAATAAGTGTTCCATGGGAAGTAATAATTTGAAACATTGACAATTTAGTAGTGATTATAACTGATTAAGAAAAATCCTGATTCCTACACATACTAACTATTAAAAAGTAAAAATTAATTTATTATGAAAGTCATACAAAATATCATTTATTTTGAATATATTGTAATGATGTAAATGTTGTCAATTGTTATTTAGGAATTTAGTTATTTTAAAATTATGTGTAGGGGTATTTAAAATTTGACAGGGTTGCTATGGGATGTTGATTTTTTTTTTGGTTTGGGAAGAGGAGATGTTTGAAAGATGTCAAAGTGGACAAATGGAAAATAAATTTAAAAAAAAAAGTAAAATCGTATAATTTACGGAATTCATCTCAATATATATTCTTATCGTTTACTTTATAATATTACCTCTAATTCTTTTCTAAAATACTTTATATATTTTTATTCTAATGGATAGATAACATATCGACACAAATAATGTTGAATTATTTTTAAAAATTCCCGCGTTATGACAATTAAACGACATGCGCAACAAGCATCTCGTGTTCAGAGTAATAAAAAATATACATGCAAATATAAATGCTCTAAAATCTCGTCAACTTTCAGACGAAACGTTAGCTAACCCACGTTGCCAAATGAACAGTTTCAACCAACAGCTGTGAGTTCCCGCGAAAATTTAAATTCATGATATATTATTATATTCGGCGTACTTAGAATGTTCCTTTCTGATTAAAGTTTTTTAAATGTTTGGAGAGCAAAAACTTTACTTTACTTTAATTACAAAGACAGTAAATACAATTGCAGCGTTCTTTTTGTGTTTTGAGTGCATGTTTCTTTTATTATGTGCCAACATTGCTATATTCTAAACCATAACAGATAGGAATACGATGAAATGGGAAAAAAATTGAATTTTTGGAAAAAATTAGAGATAAAAAAAATCTACAGAGTTTATTGATTTTCTTGAGTTGTACAGTAAAACCAAAAATGGCATTTTTATAGTTTGAGATAAAATTTGCTATAAGTGACGTTTATAGTTTACAAAATATCAATAATTTATTGTAGAATAATGAAAACAATTCAATGAATAAAATGAAACAGTTAACAAACAAAATATAAAATTAGCAATATAATTTGAACAGAAACATTTAAGTATATTACATTAAAATAAAATTTAAAGTGAACAAATGTTATCTGAAATATAAATAATAGTAAAATTTTTTGCTGTTTCACGTGGTTGTGCTATTAGTTTTTCGAATTTAGCATACACTTTAGAGCCGCAAAGATTTTTTTATCGTTTTCTACACCTTTTAAAGCGATATCACATTTTATGAGAGGTCAAAGTCTCTCACAACTGGGCTAATTATGGTATCACCCCGCTAAATATCTCAGCTGATGGGTTGGCATCCATTGCAAATTTGATTTGCTTCGGGCACCATCTTTCTTAGAGTGTTAAAACCTATATGATCTATATATACTGAATACCTATGGGTAAAGAATTTTTAGACGCCATTGTTTGACCAAACTTTCAAATTAATTTGAAATGACTTCAAAATTTCAAATCGACTGATTTCATAAATTAAAGTATTTTGATGTATATATTAAACCACATTGTAGATAAAGGTTTAACTTAGGTCAAGTTAATGTTTATTTTTCTTATTTTTTCAGAATCGAGGATATATAGATTGTTAAATGCCACTTTTAAGGTTAAAAAAATTGGATGATTTTGAAGCTGTCGTTTCCATAGAAAATAATAAATTTATCGATTTAGAATAGTAAGACTACCTAAGTTAGACCTTTATCTTTAATTTGTCTGAAAATTATATTTTAAATCCCATTACATTCGGAAATCAGTCGATTTAACTTTTGGTCTGCAGCATAGGATTTTATACACAGGAAGACCGCGCCCTTAATCCAGTTATTTTCCTTCACAAACAAAACGCCAAACGTCTCTATAAATATCAAAGAATAACCAGGATGCAATTCAAAACGATTCAAATAGTTGTTTGGTCAATTCACATCATACCTTTATCATGATAAACAACAATAGGTGTAATGTGGTTAGTTAAATAGATAATTTGAACATTTGATTTGAACTATTTGCAACCACCTACTGGTTTGAATTATTCCCAGATAAGAGAGTTCTGAAGTAAATGTGCAAAAACAATTATTGCTTAAAATGTTTATCAATGTGGCAGGCATATAAAATAAATCTTGGGAATGATATTTTTAAAGAAAAGTTTTTAAGTGACTAAAAATTTGTGTTGGAAAAACGATTTTTCTTGGATATATCCAAATGGTCACTTATCAATTCAAGAGCTTTTATCACCCGTACAAGAATGTTTTTCTAAATATTTAGTACATCTCTAAAACAGTAAAATTAAATGACAATTCGATTGAAACTCATTTTGAAAAACGAAATAAAACAACGATTTTCTTTCCAACTTCAACCTTAGTTAACAAAACATGTTTAAATTGAATTTATTAAATAATAGGCTCATTTCAAACGTAATTTTAGAGTTATACATATGTGTGTGCTGGTGTCATCTGTTTAATTTAATTAGGAAATTGTAAAATGACGGAAAGTTGGGCTGTCTTGAGATGTACTGGTATCAAATTAAAAATGATGGTATTAGAAACAAGAACGGAGTTAATATCGTAGGCAAAAATAATTGGAACAATTTGGAAGTTACAAAATGAATTAGTGACACTGGAAGAACACGTATTAATAAATTCAATTCAGCCACTTTTTTAATTCAAAAGTCAAAAAATCTTTATTTCCTGAAATGACATTACAAAAATGTATAGGAATTGTCAAAAACATTGGTAGTACAATGAAGAGCGTTTTAAGTTACAGGAATATAACATTAATACAGGGTGACCCAGGGGTACGTGCATGCTCCATAACTTTTTTTCTATCCAAGCTATCGGTTTGATTTTTTTAAACGATAAGACCGACAATGGGGCACATTCTAAAAATATTTCTATTTATATAAAGGATGTCCCAAATAAGATACACAACTAAGTTCTGGTTTTTTAAATGGCAACCCCGCATTTTTGTTACATTTTTAGATTCGCCATTAAATTGTGGATATAACGCACCCGGGTTTCTTAGACTTATCTGCAACAGTTTTTGACTTATGTCAATTTATGTGTCAAAATAGCGTCGTGCAGAGATCCACAAAAAAATTCAGAACTTCAGAACTGTTCAAGATAACTTAATCAACTTTTTTCCAGTCGATTCCTTAAGCTTCAGCGCATCTTCTGAGTTGTAGGCGAATTCGGAGTCGACGTTCTACCGCCTACTACGATTTTTTGAAAATTACAAATTACAAATAACAATAACTCGACTTTTTCAAACGAATCACCCTATATTTTATTACATCATTGTATGGCATTTTTTAAGAGCTTTTTGCTGATATAGGGTTTGTTGGGTCTATTTTGTAAAATTTGCGAGATTTATTGCAAAATGTTGACGGTTTATTCGAGAAAAAAAAAAAAAATCGAGTAGGCCGCTGTCTTAAAATTTGACACATACATATACTTTCAATAATTGTACGCGTCTAATTAAAAGAAAAAAAGAATGAGTAGGCCACTGTTTTACACATGATTAATAATTAGATGCGTACAATTATTGAAAGTATATGGATGTGTCAAAATTTTAAGACAGCGGCCTACTCGATTCCTTTTTTTAATTAGACGCGTACAATTATTGAAAGTATATGGATGTGTCAAATTTTAAGACAGCTGCCTACTCGATTCCTTTTTTTCTCGAATAAACCGTCAACATTTTGCAATAAATCTCGCAAATTTTACAAAATAGACCCAACAAACCCTATAACAGCAAAAAGCTCTTAAAAAATGCCATGCAATGATGTAATAAAATATAGGGTGATGCATTTGAAAAAGTCGAGTTATTGCTATTTGTAATTTGTAATTTTCAAAAAATCGTAGTAGGCGGTAGAACATCGACTCCGAGTTCGTCTATATCTCGAAAGATGCTCTAAAGCTTAAGGAATCGACTGGAAAAAAGTTGATTAAGTTATCTTGAACAGTTCTGAAGTTCTGAATTTTTTTGTGGATCTCTGCACGACGCTATTTTGACACATAAATTGACATAAGTCAAAAACTATTGCAGGTAAGTCTAAGAAACCCGGGTGCGTTATATTGACAATTTAATGGCGAATCTAAAAATGTAACAAAAATGCGGGGTTGCCATTTAAAAAAATCAAATCGATTGCTTGAATAGAAAGAAAGTGATGGAGCATGCACGTACCTTTGGGTCACCCTGTATAAATTATACAATTATAAAAACATTTATCAATAAAAAAACATTTAAGTTTAAATTTGAAAGCGTTTAATATAGGTACAAACAATGTACCTACTGTTAAAATACCATATGATTTAAAATATGGACGACAGGAGTTAAAAGATGAAATGTTATATACATTTTTGTTCTAAAAAGATTTCTCTTGCACCACAGAAATTTCCCCACATACAAATGCCATATCGGATCCTAGAATCAACCTCAGCGTGGTATACACCAATAAGCTGATTTTTAGGTAAAACTGTTCTTAAATTTAAAAATTATTGGAATTAAGTTTAGAGTGTAGCTGATGGCAATGAGAATTCCAATTTAAATTCTCATCCAAATTGAGACCCAAAAACTTTACAAATTATAAAGAGACGTATTGTCAATATACACATACACATATCGGAAATAGTTTTTTGCCTATTATGGATTCGAATAATGTTTGTCTTCGCACAATTTAAAAATAAATCACGACTATTGAAAAACGACAAACTTCTTCAAGAGCTCTTAAATTTGTTTGACAAAAAGTATCTGGTTTTTCAAGGAAAATTTACCTAACGATATCAATAGTACCACTTCGTATATCAAATGGCTAGTAAAATGAATTAATTTTATCAGTAAAATATGCTGTTAACGAGGGGTCGCTAAAAAAGGTTATGCTTAAAGATAACGGAGACGATGATGTTCGTTTTGTTTTATTTCCAGAAATATTTGTGTCAGTTTCAATTCCATCATCGTTTTAATATTAACAAGATAGTAGAGTATTTAGTTTTCAATAGTTATTGTTATTGTTACAATTTTTGAGAATGTGTGCTTAAGATAAGAATTTGGTTTAACGTGGTTTTCTTTGTATGTATGTATTAGACCCTGGTGTTTGTTTGTTCGGTAAGTTCTTTTGTATAGTTTGTAAATATAGATAGAAATTATATATTAATAACTATATGCTTGTATTTGAATTTAGTGCTGTTACAGTTTTCTTTATTGTATTATAAACAAACAAGAATTACTATTTCATTAAAAAACTTGTATAATTTAGCTGGTTCTCAAAAATAAAAACTCCCTAATTGGAGTAAAGCAACTCTAAAAATACAATAAATAATGGTAACTGGAAAGTTTTGTGGAAAATTCTGATAACGAGAGATAATGAGACATGGGTATACGCATTTGACTCGATATCGATTTTGATAAAAAAAAAACTTTTAAAACTAACTTGTTATCGACTTCAACTTGTGTTCTTTCTTGTGCTATTTTATAGCAGCAAGTCTAGCCGTAATACACAGCTGAAGACGCATTTTCTAGCTCCATAATTGATAATAAAATTAAATTTTCACTTTTGGCAGCTGTCAACTTAATGAAAATACCATTTAATAATTATTTTTATTTAGTAATCATATAGCTAGAAATCGTTATTTTTATTTTTATAAGAAAAACAAAAATCTACGAAATAAAATCGTAGAAATTCAAAACCCAAACAAAGGTCAGGTCATTTTAGATATTAAATCTATTGGCATTATTAAAAAGTAAAAAAAAACAGGACGTCGAGATTACGTTTTTTTTTCAACTGTATCAGAAATTGTGAATTTGAAAAATATTACTATCCGATAATAATAGCAAAATAAAATTTTACCTTTTACAAGTTACGTGAATCATTTGCCAGCCTATTAGTGAACTCAGTTTTAGATGTAACAATGAAAAATCAGACTACAAAGAAAAAGTGAAATAAAATATTTAGGCGTTACCTTAGATTGTCACTTACGATGGGATAAACACATAAACAGTACAAATACTCTAAGAATGTTATTATTTAAATTTAGATATCTCAAAAATATAATAAATACGCCGTATCTAAGAACAATTTATTACGCTTTATATGCCGTTATCTGCTGGGGTGGAGCAACAAAAAATCATGAACAAATTCGGAATACTTCAGAAAAGAATACTAAAAATGATACATAATAAAAAAGTTAGATACCCCACAGATTTTCTATTTGATGAAGTAAAAATTATGGATGTTAGACAACTTTATATATGCCGTCACTTTATATACATACAAAAATAAACAAAACCTACAGAAAAAGACTTATTCTTACGATACCAGAAATAAAGATTTAGTATAAACTCACCTTGTAAATAAATCAATTTCACAAAGATTTTACTCATAGTTGAGTGCAAAAATCTTTAATTTTCTTCCATATATGTATAAGATATATTTGAATTGAATAAATTCTTCTAAATAATAAGAAAATTCATCACAAATAGTGATAGAAAAGCTATGAGAGAGCTAATCGATTAGCAATTAAAAAGAAAACTTAACTTTGGTATAATTTCCCATTGAATTGAATAATTGTATATATTATTAAATTAATTTTTTATTAATTTTATTAAATTTACCTTTCCACTTTTTATTAAATATATTATATTCTCAATTTGAATCAATTTTAATCAATTTATTACTAACAAACAGAAAGGTATTTTTGAATGAAAAACATTCCTAAAAGTTTTAAGCTATAAACAATTCGTCTGTGTTTCATATATTTAAAACGTGATTAAACTATCCATTAATAAACATTATTTTTTATACATCAAGTAGAAAATAATGCAGTATTTTTGTGCTAAATTTTTAACGGGAAATTTTTGTATTGACACAAGTGAAATTTTTAACAATACTATTACTTAGATCACTCACGATTCTTTGCAACGCTGCTATACCGTATAAACAATCATAAAAATTTGAAAAAACAATGCAATGTAGTGCTAGCTTACAATAGACTCATTATGTCGATACCTTTCATTGAAAATAGTTGAAATCATGAATTTATTTATCGGGTAAGAAACATTTCGTACATTTTCGGCAGTTTTACTATTTTTATTTTTATAATAGTATTTTGAAACAAAACAAAAATAATGACGTTAATTTAAAATGTTTAAATTTAATTTTAAAATGTTGAGAGTAATTCATAAAATGTTTTGTGGGAATTTTAGGCCCTAACCTTTAATGGAGTCGTAGTAGGTAGTAAAAACATTTTATATAAATAATATCGTGTAGATTTTTCTGTTTATAAGTATGAACTTTGCCTTATTTATCTTTATTTTAAGATCTCTCGTGATCACATCCAAAAAGTGGCTATCTGCCAGGAGTTGACAATGTTACGACGATGTCACGATAACCCCAAACCATTATTATAGTCGAGTGACTGAAGGGTTTTCCTTATTCCCCAAAAGTAGAACCTAATTTGTTTATTATCTATTTTTTTAAATTAGAAACATAACATTGTGTAAATAATTTATTTTTTGTACAACTGTCAAAAAAACTTAACATTTCTGCATCTCTATTGATGCGTAAATATTTACTTCTTTTCACCGTGAAAAAAAGAATTTTTTTCACTGCCAAAAAAATTCATAAAATAAACATGAAATATTACTTTATCAAGGATTTATTTTTAACAGAGTCAACAATTATTAATTGATTATTCATCATAAAACAATTTCAATTATTGGAATAATAACAACATGTTGCTGCTGATCAGAAACGTTGGATATTTCTTGAAGAGTTGATTTCACAATTTTATCAGATATTTTAATTCGTTTGGAAGAAGATGGACAATTCAATATTTTGTTAGAAATCTCAATTTTGTTATTCAAACTATCTTCTATATATGCTTCTGCTACGGGGGTAGATTTCCAGTCACCTTGACGTTTTATGAATGTAATGTTGCCCTCTGCATTGGCCAGAAGAGTTAAAGAGCTTCTCGTGAAATAGTGACCTGTGTAGACCTTATACATGTATTTTCTAAGCCGTTTTGCAATCAAGCTGGGAATTTCTCCTATTTTATTTATCCCCACATGTTGGTTAATACATTTTTCTCTCGAATATTTCAAAAGTAATCTGTTTAGTGTGAGTGTCTGTAATATCATTGATATAAATTAAAAAAAAGCAAGGGGCCTAGAACACTTCCTTGTGGTACACCTCGTTAAAATGTTATTATTTTTTATTGAGCTAAAAATTTCTCAGAAAGAATAAAATAATGAAATGCAAAGTATAAAAACCCGAGATCTTATGTTTTACTTGTGAAATATTCAGGCTGACCACTTTCTCGTTGGAAAATGTTACGTCGCGTGCAATAAACACTTACTTTTTGCACTTATTGCATAAATATCTATTAGAGGATGATATTTAAGCTTTACTGACTCGACTATTAATTAATTAACTACGATTTTTGTTGTTGTAGAACCACGAGGATGAAAAGACGTCGCCGACAAATCGGCCAGATTTGCCTCCTCCTCGCAGGCATCATCCTCATAGGCGCCGGCGTGTCCATTTTCGTTTTCTTCGAATCGATCTATGAGTTCATCCTAAAAGAAGCACTCAAATTCAGGCCGTCATCAGAGACATACTTAGCGTGGATTACGAACGACCCACCGCTCAAATTGGACATCTACGTGTTCAATTGGACTAATCCCGATCAGATAGGGAATCCTTTCGTTAAGCCGCAATTCGAAGAAGTCGGACCTTATAGGTTCAAAGAAGTCAAGCAGAAGATTAATATAACGTGGCATGAGAACAATAGCTCAGTTAGTTATGCTTATAAGAAATTGTATTTTTACGATGAGGAACATAGTGTTAGGAAATTGACTGATGTGATATCTACGATCAATGTAGTGCCGTTGGTAAGTAGTAATAATATCATATCATAATAATCCTTTGTCGTCAGTGGTTTTTTTTTTTTTAGTTTATTTGTTATTTTCATTTGGTATATATTACATTTTCTAGGACATTTCATTTTCCTAATTCCCTGCTATAGGAGTTTTCCTCCTTTTCAGGGTGAGGCCCTGATTACAATATTAGTAACCTAGCTAGCTAGGTTTTCCTAAGGTTTCTGTGCGCGTTGGTGTGTTATGTTTTGTGTGTGTTGGTTGGGGCCTGTGTGGGCAGGAGCTGTTTTCCAGTTTTTTATCTAAGAATCGCCAATTTTGCTATTTCCACCCTTATGTTTGGGGAAAACGGTGCCCAATCTAAGGGGGGAAATATGATTTAGGAAAACCACGAAAACCTAAATCACGATTCTGTACAGGTGGTTCTTATGTTCTATTTATTATGTTCTATATTGTTATGGTATTGTATGTTGGGGGTTGGGGTTTGTGGGGGGTTTACCTTATGGTGAGGGGGGCGGAGTCCATTAGATCCTGGTGTTCGGGGGGGAGGGGGAGGTCTTGGGCGGCAGCCAGAAGTCTGAGGTTGGGCTGTGGGAGTTTTGCTTTGGGTTTCCTGAAGAGGGGGAGACGACGAGGTCGCCAAGGGGTAAGGAGGGTGTTTTGGGCGTGGGTGTTTGAGCCATTCAGGGTGCGAGAGACGTATTTTTTCCGTAGGAGTTGGAAACGAGAGAGCATTGGGGCGCTGGAGACGTTGTTGTAGACTTCTCTAGAAGGAAACAGATAGGGGAGATATTGACATCGTCGTAGGATAAGTCTCTCGAGTGAGGAAATTTTTCGGGCTAGATGGGGGGGGTAGTACGCCATATGGGACTGCTCTGTATTCGGCAACGGGCCGGATGTAGGAGTTGTAGGTGTGTATGAGGGTTTTGGTGTTGCACCGTCCAAACCGGCCACACAAAGCGCCAAGAAGGCGAGCTCGTTTACGCATTCTGTTAAGCGTGTTGTCAAGGTCAGGAGACCATTTAAGTGTTTGAGAGAATCGAACACCTAAATAATCTACTTCCCTTTGTTGAGCGAGCCTGACTCCCTGGAGGTTTACAATGACGTCTTGGGGGAGCTGGGTGGGTCTTTTTGAATTCGGATGTTTAAAGATGATGAATTGTGTTTTTTGAGGATTCAATGAGACCCTCCACCTATTGCTCCAGCTGGTGAACTGATTCAGTAGGTTTTGGGTTCTGATGCTAAGTTGGTTAGAGTTTTGGGCTACCGAAATCAGAGCGGTGTCGTCGGCGTATAGAAGGCGGGTTGATGATGGGTGGTTTGGGGGCGGGAGGTCGCAGGTGTAGATGAGATAGAGGAGGGGGGCCAGGACGGAGCCCTGGGGCACTCCAGCGAGGGGAGTGAAAGGTTCGGACTGGGCGTTGCCTACTTTGACTTTGATGGTACGGTCCGAGAGATAAGAGTGGATGAGTTTGGTGATGTTAAGTGGGAGACCTATGTTCATGAGCTTTTTGACTAATCCGGCATGCCAGACTTGGTCAAAGGCCTTTTGAACATCCAGAAGAACGGCTGAGGAGATTTGATTAGAGTTAACTGCCGTGACGGCAGTTGTGTGGAGTGAGGAGATTGCGTCCTGAGTGGAGTGGTGGTTTCTGAATCCATGTTGGGATTGAGGGATGATGTTTCTCTCTTCACAATAGGTCCATATTCTCTCCTTGAGCAGAAGTTCAAGGAGTTTTCCAAGGACCGATATGAGAGAGATGGGACGGTAGGAGTGTACGGATTTGGGGTCTTTGCCTGGTTTTGGAATTAGGATGGTGTTGGCGGATTTCCAGGCAAGGGGAAAGTAGGATTGGGAGAGGCAGGCGTTAAGGAGAAGGGTTAAGATCGGAAAATTGGATTCAGGTAGATGTTTTAGCGTTCTTCTGTTGATGGAGTCGGGCCCTGGGGCCGTATTTTTGCCTGATTGACAGGCGGCTTGGATGTCATGGGGGGTGAAGGGGGTTGTGAGGGGGTTTTCGGCATCCAAGGGGGGTGCTGGATTGGCAAGTGTCTGATGGACAAAGTGTTCGGTCTGGTTGCGGAAGTTTTCGTCAAAGTAGGGGTTGTTGGGGGTTCTGAATATGGCTTCTAGGTAGGTTTTGTGGGCTTGGGCTTTCTCTTCAGGGGAGATGTGGGTTACGCCGTCGATTTCGAGGTGTGAGTGGGTTTTGGATTTTTGACCCGTGAGAATTCGGAATTTGTCCCAATACTTGAAACCGTCTCTGAAGTCCAAATTAGAGGTGGTATTGATCCATTGTTGTTGTTTGTGTTGATTAATTCGGAGCCTGATCAGGGCATTGAGACGGTTCCATTTAGTTTTGGTGACAGGGTCGTGGGTACGGACATAAAGTCTATACAATCTGCGTTTTTGGCGGATAAGGTTCAAGATTGATGGGGGGAGGGCTTTTTGGGCTGTGTTGATGGAAGTGAGGGGTCGTCAGTGGACATTATGAATGGACGGATGTAATTTGGGCGCCAAGCTACCTGATCGTTTAATCCCATAATCATTTCGGGCGCAATTAGTATTGCTTGTGTATTTGGGGCACTACTAAGGTTACCTGATAGTGGAAGTCATTTTTAAGTTGGTCAGTTTCTCAATAAAAGATATGTCTTCGTGGGTTTTCCCTACTGCCATCAAAAATAAACTTAAACATCGAAAATGTTTTGAAATATTACAAATAAAAGCATAAAAACATCTGTTCTCGATACATATATGTTGAGTGTAGAGGGAACAAAAATATAAATTTTGAATGAATTATTCACTATTTTTATGACGACCATTTAGCATACATATGTCCCGAAGGTTGTAAAAAGCTTTCCTCAAGATATATTATCCCTTCAGGACGAACTGTAATTTTTCTTTCGTTGCTTGTTACCTCTCACTGCGAACATGTACAGGATTGAATTTGGTTGAATTTTGTTTGAAGATTATAAAGGTCGAAATTATTTTATTTTCAGACAATTGGTTTCAAGACAAGACATGCCAACTGGTTTACAAAGAGATTAATATCAGCAGCGTTATCGAGTGTATCTAGTCTTTATGTGACTAAAACAGTTTCCCAAATCCTCTTCGATGGATATGATGAACCCATTTTGGGCACTTTATCGAAGTTTCCCTTTCTAAACGTCCAGGATAAGTTTGGAATATTTTATGGTGTAAGTTTACCGACCACCTCGTTGTTAAGGTGGGTCGCGTATAAATTATACATAATCGTAAAAATAATAACGATCGGAATTATTGTCAATTTCTAGAAAATATATCGGATAGTTTAATCTGTATTTTAACGATTTTCACGAAATTCGCGATATTTGAATATAATCCACGAACGATTTTAAACGTCTCACGAACAGAAAATTTTTCACTCCAAAAATTACCAGGTGTTTAGTAAACAAAGTGTTGTTTTAATTCAATATATTTTCGAATCATTTTATTATTTTTATATATATCATGATTAATTACTAGGCAAGCTGTCATTCATAATAGAAGTTGCTCTATGAATCAAGATTATCTCACGCTCATTTATAATTTTAAAGTTTCTTTGTGAACGTATTTCGACGGTATTTCAAAATGTGCAAAGTACACTTTTATTTTAAAATGAAATCAACCACCAAGAACAATCATGTTCCTAGAATCTATGCCCATACGAATTTTTACTACATCAAATCAACTGTGTGTTTTTATAATTAATATAAATTATTAGTGGATAAATGTTTTAAAATTCCTAAGAGACTAAATCGTTTTATTACAATTTAATATAGAAAGAACCCCGCACAAATCTTATGGGAATTTGCAAAAGTCTCAATAGACACAAAACTCAATTTTGCTTATTTAGGCACCTACAGAGCTCCAAAGCTCGACGGATTTAACATTATTTACTACTTAAAAAAGTATTCTTTTCAAAAATTTAGTATTTGTTGCGCTAAAAAAAGTACCCTCTTATGTTTTCGATGCTTTCTGCATTCAAATCTAATGCCAATATAATAATACTTACAGTTTAGAGCTGTCAAACTAACTGTCAAATAGCATGTAACAATCAAAATTGATAAAATGAATATTCCGTATGTATCAGGAAGCCCTAGGAAAATACAACGTGACAATCTAAATCATAAATCATAAATTTGTTAAAAGCTGTCAAAACTAGCTGCCAAAAAGCAAGCTACAATCAAAATGGATGAAATCCGCATGCAAACATTTGTTTCTGAGATCGCTAAATTCAAAACTGAAGATAAAA
This sequence comes from Crepidodera aurea, assembly GCA_949320105.2. Classification (NCBI taxonomy): domain Eukaryota; kingdom Metazoa; phylum Arthropoda; class Insecta; order Coleoptera; family Chrysomelidae; genus Crepidodera; species Crepidodera aurea. Next base: position 26,706,696 of record OX439477.1, read on the forward strand.
AAAACGATATTTTAAAAACAACTGAAGCATGCTTGCTGCCACCTTAAAGACATGTCAATTTTATCAATTTCAATTGTTACATGCTGTTTGACAGTTATTTGACAGCTGTCAACTGTCAGTATCGATTTTTTAACATCAGTTTTGAACTCAACAACCTCAAAAACATATTAACATACGGATTTTATCAATTTTGATTATTGCTTGTTGTTTGACAGCTAGTTGACAACTGTCAACTGTCAACTGTGAATATTGAATTGAGCAACCTTAAAAACATATGTTTACATATTAGTTTTATCAATTTTAATTGTTACATGTTGTTTGACAGTTAATTTGACAGCTGTCAACTGTCAATATTATTCTATTGGCATTAGATTTGAATGCAGCAACCTCGAAAACATAAGAGAGTACTTTTTTTTAACGCAGCAAATACTAAATTTTTGAAAGGAATACCTTTTTAAGTAGTAAATAATGTTAAATCCGTGGAGCTTCAGAGGTTCGTAGGAGCCGGAATACGCAAAATTGAGCTTTGTGATGCCGAAACGAAAAAGATATCCAAATTTCAGCCAAACTTCCCATAAGATTTGTGCGGGGTTCTTTATATTTTCAAACATTTGTAAACCCATAATCTACAATTTAAATTCGTTCGGTTTATTTTTTTTTTAATAAAGAAAAGAGGTGGGTATATGACACTGAACATTTATTTTTTTTTATTTCTAGAAAAATAACACGATGGCTCAAGAAGGTTTCTTCAGCATGCATTATGCAAACGACGAAAATTTCGGCAGAATCCTATCCTGGAATTTCAAAAACCGAACGAATTTCTACGAAGGTCATTGTAGCGATATAAAGGGATCTTCTGGTGAATTTTATCCCATCAATCGACGGCGGGACAAGTTGATCCTCTACAACGATCAACTCTGCAAATACGCCGAATTGGAATATCTGGAAGATGTCGTCATAAAAGGCGTTAAAGGGTATAAATATATCGGAGATAATATTTTTGACAACGGTTAGTAGATTTGGTGTCAATCAATCAATCAATTTTGATCTAACCGCTTCGCCCCTCCACGTCACTTATCATCATCCCCTCTACGTCACTTATCATCAGCCCCTCCACGTTACTTATCATCACCATCCCTCCCTCTCCGTCCTACCATTTTTGCTTACGTATTGTACGGTAATACAAATTTAAATAATTTTAAAAACCAACTAAAATCTACATTGATTATAACGTTATCGTTTCACGCTGAAAACTCTCAATTTTTGCCCATCTAATCCCCCTAATAATGACACTAAATGCTAAGAAAGCACTTCTGATACGTAATTTAAAAAGTTAAGTCGACATAACTAACCAATTAATTTAATTCTAGGGACCACCCGACCAGAAAACGCCTGCTTCTGCTCGGGCGAGTGTATTCCTTCAGGAGCGTTCAACGTATCGTCGTGTAGGGATAACTCCCCTAGCTTTTTATCCTTTCCACATTTTTACCAAGCGGATCCTTATTACAGAGACGCTATAAAGGGGATGAGGCCCGAAAAGACCAAACATGAATTTTACATTACTATCGAACCGGTAAGTGAAAGCGAACACCGAAATATTCAAGGCGATTTTAAAGGGGATCATTCGCGATAATTATGAACAGCTCGATAGCTATTTTTGAGTAATAATTTGAAAAATTACATATTTTGTCCTTAGTGCGAAGGATGATGATGTTTGCCATCACAAAAAATTTCAAATTAGGAGGTAATGATGTTAATTTTATTCTCAAATTAGGTTCGACGACCAATCTGCTTCGATACTTATTTTTTTAAGTACACCAAAGCTGAGAACGTATAAGTAGATACAAAAGACACCCTTGTTTATATTATTGCGTATATCTTTATTACTATATTTTTTTTTCGTATTTTTACAATTTTGGTGGAACAAAAATCTACTTTGTAAGGCTTTTTCTTGCCACTAAGAAAAATATTGCCTTACAAGATTGACGCTTTAGTACGGAGATTGCTCGAGCGCCAATTTTTTTATGTGGTATGCTCCACAACCCTTAGAAACGGCCTCTTAGGGGCACAGGTAACTTCAGATGGAGATACGGTATTCTCCAGGGGTCTAGTTGACTTCAGACTTAATTATTTTTACTTTATTATATACCTTTAATATCCCTGAAAAGAGGTAAGGTTGGTGAATATAAACCAGGAAATAAACGTGACACTTATATTGTTTTTAGCTACGTTACAATATAAAAATTTGTTTTATTTCAAAGCCCACCCACTTTAACCCTGAACAAAAATAATAATTCTTTAAAAGAAAACGTTCGATTCGGCTCTATTAAATACGGTAATGACGGAGTGACTCAATCAGACTATAATTAAATTTACCCAATTATTAAATTACACGGAAGAATTTATTAAGTTAAATATTTACATTACAACGGAAGAGTTATTTAACCTTATTAACCTAGAAGCTGACACGACGGAGTTTATCAAAAATTAACGGAAGAGTTAGTTAACTTCATTAACTTCAAAAATTAATCAAACTACAATAAATAAATTAATTCTTAATTACTTATATTCAGAAAATAAATAAATAAATTCAGGAGAGTTATTATATTTAAAATACAGTCTAACGGATGACTTTATCCTACTTTTCTACTTTGATTTTAAACGGGGACACGACCGATTCCTAAACTTTCAGCTTAGCCGACATTGACAGTCAATACGATTGACGCCAATGCCCAACTAGCGTGAGTAAGGGGCTAAAATTGCCTAAGTGGTAATGGGGAGCCTAAAATAGTGCAAAATCAGTCCCAAAGTTGTCGGAGTTTATTATCAGTTCACGGACGGATTCTTAAGACTTTCAGCTTAGCCGACATTGACAGTCAAAACGATTGACGCCAATGCCCAACTAGCGTGAGTAAGGGATTGAAATTGCCTAAGTTGTAATGGGGAGCCTAAAATAGAGCTAGATCAATCCCAAAGTCTTAGAATCTGGAGAGGTAGCTTGTTTTAAAATATAAAATAAATAATTGAAAGCAAAAATATAATTTCAACCTTCAATTAAATAAATCAATTTCAAAACCACTACGATCAAAAACCAAAATAACTCAAACAACTAACGTGAAATTAAAATTGCAGAAATAATTAACTCAGTTAACGGAAAATTCTGTATTTAACGTAAATAACTCTCCAAAAAAAAAATTAAGATGATTACGGCTCACCAATTAAATTAATTATTCCCAAAATTACTAATCAGTAAAATAAACGGACTGAATGCAAATACCGAATCTAAATTACTAAAAAAAATTACAAGTATACTAACTCATAAAACAAAAGAACATTTGTAAACCGGGTAAACAATAAAAAATAAAAATGAAAATCTTAATTCCAAACTTTAAATAACTCTCCGTATAAAATAAAACGAAAATTATTCCCCACGAAATAAATTTTCCAAAAGAAAACGAACGGAAATCAAAAAGATTAAAACTAAAAGAATCTTTTTCGGCTAAAATATTTAACGCGTTTCTAAGCAAAAATAAAACGATTCGATTTTGTACCAAATTAACACGGTGATAAATTAAATTCAAAACACGGAAAAAACGATCTTATCAGTTGTATACCTGAGGTTTTTATAACGGCGGCGGAAAAATTCGGACTACTGAATATTATTATCGACTGGTTAATTTAGATCGGAGAAAGCGAATGAATTCTTATTTTCAAATTATTTTTCACCTAAGGGCTGCTTTCACATTTGGCGACACGACAACGACACGACGACGACACGACAGCGACACGACACCGACACGACATGAGCGTTTTCACACTTGACGACACGACGACGACACGACACCAACAATGATTTTTATTTCACTTTGTTGATCGTAGTATAGCATGGCGGATTATAATAAAATATATTTACTACATATTCGACGACGTAGAAGGCAAAAACTTAGGCAGTTGTGGTTACACCCAATTATAAAAGTCAGATATTTTGAGGTAGTTATTATACTCTATTTGAAAAATTGTGTAGCAACGAAATTAAATTTTTTAATTACTTTCGGATGACCAAAAATACATTTGATTATATATTGAGCAGCTTACACGATGGTATAAAGAAAAATGATACTACAAGTCGAATGTCGATTAATTAAAATTTAACAAACTAACATTAAACAAACTAAAATTAAAAAAGAATTTTAAACAAAAACATTCTAAAATTTAGACAACAACATAAATTATAAGTTTTTGATATATTCTTTAAGTAACATTTCAAAATTATTAAGAATGGTACATTTTTTTATACATTCAGGTAATTGGTTAAACTTTTGGTCTAAAGGACCCCGAGGTCCTTTGGCTCTGGCAACTGGGCAAATTACAAATAATAACCTCTTTTTTTCTTTTCTGCAACTGACAGTTGATCAAATTCATTATCCAAATATTCATGGATTTCTTGCCAACACTTTTCTCTTAATATTTTATTTTTATTGTTTTCATTACTTTTATCCCAAATACATGTATTTTTTTTAACTAGCTCAATTAATGTAACAATATCGAACTCAAAAGCCGTCTTAGAACACGAAGGAACTGAATTAAACTAATCAGATTTCGCTGTATGAGATTTGCGTCTACCTGTATTAATCATACAGAATGATTAAAACGAGGGTGAGATGTATTACCTAAATATAAACATTTTTCTAAATATTCGATTAGCACGTAATTCAAAATAGCAGAATAAACCCCAATAAAAGTTATTAAGAATCTATTATAAGGTTTATTGGTCCGAAATTGCTTTACGACGTTGTTAAGTACCTATTAAGTACCTACCAATAAAAACTGTCGTCCCGGCAGACGGCAGCCCGGCAAGGAGCATTCTGACCACTGGTGTCGCCCCGATTTTTGAAACAAAATAATTAGTAAAAACAATAACTAAATAAAACTGATTAGTTCAATTCAGTTCCTTCATGTGTTTTAAAATGGCGTTTAAGTTTGATGTTGTTACCTTAATTGAACTGGTTTGAAAAATCCCTCTGTTGAAAAATTATATGAAAATAATAAGAGAAAAATGTTGGCAAGAAATCTATCAATACGTATATACGTCTGCACTAAAAATTTAGAACTCTCTTCCTGATATACAGGGTGAGTTATGAGGAACTGTATTGAAGCCCCTATGGGGAATATCAAATGACCATTAAAAAGTGTCTGCTCCCATTGTTTAATAATATATGAGGGTTGTGAATTTTGACTGAAATATTTGTTGGTCATTACCTTTGAACGATTAGTTTGATTTGTCTCATATTTTGGCAAAACTACTACCATCTAATTAACCGAGGCTAGAAAAAATCAGGTCCGGTATTAAAAAATTAGTTCGTTTTGTTCATATAAAACATTTCACCATGTATATGGTTTTTGAAAACTCTAATAAGGATTTTACAAAGTACAGAAATAGACAATTTTTTGCCCCCACGATTACTCAATTTCTTATTTTTTTGTACAAAAATTTAATTTTTAATTACTAGTTCCACCACAGCTCGTGCTATATTTTTAATAATACAACCGTTTTAGTCAATTTCGAGAATCGGCTTCCAAAAGGAACAAGCTGTTTTGAATAATACTAAAACATCGCCCTGTATAATATTTCTTTAATGATTCATCGCTATTGTGATTTTTTAGAATTCTCAGAAGTTCATTTCTAAAGAAAAAAAATATAGTTTGGTCTTTTTAAATTTAAAGAAAAGAAAATAGAACATTAAAAATGAACGAATTTATTTATATTTTTAAGAAAATTTAGGAAAACACAAGAATAGACAACTACATAAAAGAACTAAAACAAAATTAGATTAAGGAAATGGGGGCGGGCCTATTATTATTATTTTCATATTATTTTTCAATACAGCAATTTTTTTCAAGCAGTTCAATTAAGGTAACTATCAAACTTAAAAGCCATGTTAAAACACTGAATTGAACTAATCAGTTTTATTTATTTATTGTTTTACTAAACATCTTGTTTCAAAAATCGGGACGACACGAGTGGGAAGACGGCTGCCGGGGACGATACTAGCACGGCATGTCGTCTAATGTGAAAGCACTCCATTTATTTCAATGTAAATTCAACCCCACCGGCATCGTTGCCGTTGTCGTGTCGTTGTCGTGCTGCCTAATGTGAAAGCGCCCAAGCTCTGAAGAATTCCTACTACCGAAAAATCCCTTCCAAAGCGACCGGACTCGCGGCGCGCGCAATACTATCTTTAAACGGCGTTAGCTCGAGACTTTGAATATTTAATGTACCCGGTGAGCCAAATAAAAATCGAACGTTTTATTTAATATTAAATAAATTTTCATTTAATTTCGAAATTATTCAAATTATTTAGTTTGTGAAAAATAACTTCATTACGACTTATATGAATTTGAATCTTAATCTGATATTTAAAAACTGTTTTAGTATTAAAAAATTGAATTCTTTATTCCTTATATTTTTTTAATTAATTTGTAATCTGTTTTTAATATTTTTTGTTTTAGAAATCAGGTGTTGTAATGGATATCCAAGTTGTTATGCAAGTAAATTTGTTGCTGCAACCTATACCAAGTATACGGCAAGTCGTCTTTTAAATGCTATTTCTAAGATTTTGTTTAATTTAAATTGAAAGTTTTTGTAGACATTTAATTTTCTTCCAGATTGTATGAAAAAGTGCCAAAAGTGTTCATCCCTTTATTCTACTTCACTCAAAACATCAACATGAAGGATGAAGTCGCGTCCAATTTAAGGATAATCCAGAACCTTCCCGAATATTGCAACTACAGTTTCTACATTTTAATAGGATTGGGAATCCTGTCAATATTGTGGGTGTTGTGTTCGTGTTTTTGGTGTTATACATCAAACAAACAGAAATTCGAAATAAACGGAAAAATCGCGGCGACCCCCAACGAAATCCCTCTGACGGTCGAAAAATTAGGGAAATGATGTTGTAATTTAAGCTTTGTTATATATTAAATAAGTTTTTTATCAACTGGGTTTTATTATGTATGCAAGTATTAATTACTATTGTCAAATTAACCGGTTATTTATTTGTCAGGAATAAGAAATATCTATATACGTATTTACAAAAATTTTCAAAAAAAAAGTTTTTTCGAAAAAACATTTAATTATTTAATAATCAAATAAACATTCATTCAAAACGCATACACTCCTTATCCTAATTAAATTAAGAGAGAGCCAAGAGAATATGTGAGTCGGCAGACTTGGAACGGGAAATGAAACATCTAGAAAGAGCCTTTGGTTGGAATGGATACGGCAGACACGAGTTCCATAGGGCCGTCCGTCCAAGGAATGTAGAGCGCCAAGAAGAAACAACGAGAGATGATGAAGAAAAGCGCGGTTGGACCAGTCTACCATATATCCATAAAGTCACGGATAGGATCGGCAGGCTACTAGAAAAACACGAGGTCAAGACTGTGTTTAAACCCACTCGTACAATACAACAGAGCTTGAGATCGGCCAAAGACCGCAGAGATCCCCGGAGTTTATAGAGTTCCATGTAGCTGTGGGTCGGTGTACATTGGCACCACAAAGCGCAGTGTCAACACGAGAATTACGGAACACAAAAGGAGTTGCAGGCTGGGACAAACACAAAAATCAGCCGTAGCAGAGCACGCTCTCTCTGAAGGTCACAACATTCTTTTTAACGAGGTGGAGATTTTACATCAAACGCAGCGTTACTATCCGAGACTAACCAGGGAAGCCATTGAGATATTTAAGCACGACAATAATTTTAACCGAAAGGAAGAAATTACGTTTCTAAACCCAGACTGGAAGCGAGTTCTTCGACATGCATCAAGTACGCCGAAACCTCGCGCCACCACCACCACCACCACCATCCCCACCCCAGCCCCCCAACTGCAGCGGGACGGCGGGGGTATAAATACGATCGAGCGGACCACTGTCGAATCAGTCAACGTCGGGAAGCACGGGACATCACTTCGCCCACTGCCTCATCGCGTTTGATAATGTCTACCATAGCTGTAGACGAAACGTCAGGAAGAAATTCCATTGGACCACGGCTTCAAAGCCCGGAAAACACTTTGGTTTTCAATTTGACCGGCCGTGAAAGCCTTCACAGTCTGATAACTTCAAATTGTCATAAACTGTTTCTTCAAAATATTAATATAATTGACATTTGCTTCTACTTTGAATAGTTCAATTCAGCACTTCTTGCAAATTCTACAGGGTGTTTTCTAATGACACTTACAACGTCTGACTGTAGATACCTCTCGTAAAATTGGACAAAATGATATAAGAAATGAGGGGTCCAACTCGATTACTTTTCGAAATACAGGGCGTTAAAAACTTTAAAACGGATTAATATATTAATTTGAAATTTAGCAGGTCGTTTTTAAATGTAAAAATACATATTTTAGTAAAAAATCATGTTTCATATCTAGATCCAGTGGCGTGCAGTTAGAAGAATATATCCCCTTTTCCCAACCATTTTCTACGCCTATGGTATTTGAAGCTATTTTTATTTTTTTTTGTATTGCTTAACAGCTTTCAAGTAAAAAACGAATAACCTTTACATACCGAAAATCTTGTGGTTTTTAAGATATTTAATGTTTTTTTGAAGTCTGTAACATCTTTTATTAATGAAATAACCAACAATATTTTTCTTGGATTTCTTTAATAATTTTTTCTTAATTTTTTATAACCACTAGACTTTTGTATAGTGTCTAGTATCTAGTGGTTATTAAAAAATAAGACAAAAATTATTAAAGAAATCCAAGAAAAATATTGTTGGTTATTTCGTTAATAATAGTATATTAAAGAACGAGTTCCATAAGACGATGTGAGTTCGAAATTATAACGAACGAATACAATAAACGGATTATGAAACGAGTTCTTTACGCTATTTTTTAAAATTTTCGCCTATTTTTATTATATAATTAAAAATATTTCGTACTTTTAATAGTAACGTAGTTCCTTAATTTTGTAGCAGTTGGTAACAATGATTTGACATTTATACTTGACAATCATTTTAAGTTTGAATTTTCATTTTTTCATTTCTTGTATTTTAAAGTTTGTAAAACCTATGTGAAAATGAGTGATGAAATATCGTGTACGCCACCAAAAATTTGAAAAATTGCGGAAAATAGTATAGGTAATTTAATTCCCGACAAATCTCGGCATCTTTATGAGAAAGCATATAATAAGTTTCAAGATTGGTGTCGTGAAAGTAATATTGAAAACATCTCAGAAAATGTGTTACTTGCATATTTTGAAATCCAACGCCAAAAACATCTACCTCATGGACGACTTACTCAATGTTAAGATGTTGTCTAAATTTATACAAAAATGTTCATATATCAAAATTTAATAAATTGCAAGCTATGTTAAAACGAGTATCTACAGGTTACATTTCAAAAAAATCAAAAATTTTAGAACCAGAAGACATTAACAAATTTATAAACGTAGCTGAAGATAAGATGTATCTCGCAATAAAGTTATGTTTATTAACAAATGATTCTTAATTTCTTTGTAGTTAGATTATGTATTTTTTACCTTTATACTTGACAGTCATTCAGAAGCAAATTTAGATAGCTGATTTGACATGTAAGAAATTATGCTACCAACTGTGAAAAGGCGTGCTATAATATGCCCGTTATGGCCTATTATAGCACTAATTTTAGTGTTATAATAGCTATATTATAAAAGAAAATTTTAAAAAAGATCTTACAGACTTCATAAAAACATTAAATATCTTAAAAACCACAAGATTTTCGGTATGTAAAGGTTATTCGTTTTTCACTTGAAAACTGTTAAGCAATACAAAAAAAAATAAAAATAGCTTCAAATACCATGAGCGTAGAAAATGGTTGGGAAAAGGGGATATACTCTTCTAACTGCACGCCAGTGGATCTAGATATGAAACATGATTTTTTACTAAAATATGTATTTTTACATTTAAAAACGACCTGCTAAATTTCAAATTAATATATTAATCCGTTTTAAAGTTTTTAAATAAAAACATTTATTTTTTTTTAACTTTAACGCCCTGTATTTCGAAAAGTAATCGAGTTGGACCTCTCATTCCTTATATCATTTTGTCCAATTTTACGAGAGGTATTTATAGCCAGACGTTGTAAGTGTCATTTGGAAACACCCTGTATAATACCTTATACTATACATTTACAATTTCATTCTCATATATAATTCTGGGTAAATTAATCTTTGGCATTTTCTCTTTAGAAATCTCTCTTCTTCAAAATCCTTTTTTCCTCCTATTTTTTTTTTAATCAAATCAAGTTACAAAATTTTTACTTAGCTTTTAATTTTGTTTAATTTATGTTGGTAATATTCTAATTGACATTTCATTTTTTTAAGTACATTTATACATATTTTTTTTAAATTAAAAGTCTGTCTATTTGCTAATTGTGACCATTTTAATATCATAATTTTGTGTCATTTTTATACCACAACAATATAGATACCAACTCTATGTTTCTACACAAAATATGGGCAGCTAAAACATCATCTACTTGGAGAACTACTAATGCATGCGAGTCATTTCACTCCAAATTTAGGGCCTATTGTCCCTCTCCACACTCAAATATTAATATTTTTAAATTCGCTAATTAATATGCAGACAGACACCTACATAAAAATTAACTCCTTGTTAAAACATGAGAAAAGGCTACGAACTTTTAAATAAACAAAAATATATTCAATCTAAAATTGTAGGTATAGTAGAACCCACCGCTTTATGAGAAAGAAAAAACAGCAAAGGATACCGCCAATAGAAGAAATGCTAATTGATCTGGACATTTTTGAGAACTTTAATGTCGAAAACACCGTACACTATCCATATACATAAAAATAAAATGATATTTTGGCTATTAGGACCACTGTGCAAAGATTCAATAACCAACTTAGCTGGAGATCGTTAGGGGTAATTTGCGTAAAATTTCTATATTGATTAACTTTCTTTAATATGAATTTACATTTTAATTTCTATAAAGCGGCGTTCAGACTTGAATTCAAGTAACTTGAAAGGAGTAACCTGAATTCAAGTGAACGTTCATACTATTTCAATATTTGATTCAAGTCATTTCAAGTTGACATTTTTATTTAAATGATTCCTGTTTCAAGTTACAAAAATTGCGTCAAATGATGTGATTCCTGCTGGAATAAATGTTGTAAATCAGCTGATTATGGATGGATTCCTAAAAATCAGAGAAAAAATTCTACACTTTATTTTACAAAAAAATACCTCAAATACCAAATAGACGCTGACGCTAGTGTGAACCATCCACGGAAGGTTCTAATTGGGAGGTTATTTTGTACAAAAATTTCAACTTGTTTTTAATTTTAGAATTAAAATTTGAGACAAAAATTTTAATTAGCAACGTTTGTGAATCTCACAAGAGATCAGAAAATGAACCTATGGGCGAGGTGGAGTGGTCAACCTCTATTGAAATCTAATATGCGTTATAGAAATTAAAATGTAAATTCATATTAAAGAAAGTTAATCAATATAGAAATTTTACGCAAATTACCCCTAACGATCTCCAGTAAGTTGGTTATTGAATCTTTGCACAGTGGTCCTAATAGCCAAAATATCATTTTATTTTTATGTATATGGACAGTGTACGGCGTTTTCGACATTAAAGAACTCAAAAATGTCCAGATCAATTAGCATTTCTTCTATTGGCGGTATCCTTTGCTGTTTTTATAGCGTTTTTTCTTTCTCATAAAGCGGTGGGTTCTACTATACAATATGTTATAGTCTATTTTTATGTATGAGAGAGTATTAAAATAATAAAGCGTTCGTAATCCATAGGCGTACCACTTCTTTTAGTAGACAGTTAAAATATTTTGTGAAGTTATACCTCGAGTATTTTCGTATGAAATAACCTTTGTATAAATATAATAAATATATCGGGTGTACATTTATATTTTCACCTAATTAACCTGCTTATAACTTCTAAACAGCTGAAGGTAAAAAAGTGCAATTTTTTCTAAAATATTTTATTTTTCCACAAGGTATGTTAAGAACATTGTTTAAACTTTGACTTTTAAACAACGTTACGTTCATAAATAATAATTTTAATATAAAAACTACTTCTTACCTACAAATCCAAATCAGAAGATGAACTGTCGCAACCAATATTTACAATGAGTGGCTCGATCATTTCATCAGTAATATTGTCCAACTTCCACATTTTCTCTTCTTCTTTAATCGTATGATTTACTGCCTTTTCCCAGTTTTCAGGCTTCACATTATTTACAGCCTCCAAAAACAACTGTTTAACATCACTCATTTTAAAAGAATTATTTTTTCTTGAAACTTCTCCCTTTATCTGTGCCCATATCAGTTCAATCGGGTTTACTTCGCAATGATATAGTGGTGATCTAACCACCGTCATCCCACGATTTTTTGCAATTTCATCAATTTCATATTTTTTTAATTTCTCTTTATGAAGGGAACACAAATGATACAGTTAGTTCTCTTCTCACAGAACCACTTGGTTGTGGGCATTTTTTCTGTAAGTCTCGAGTGATAACTTGCATTATCCATTACTATTATACAGTTCTGAGGAAGAAGATCTATCATTTGTTCGAACCACTCTTTAAAGACATCAGCATTCATGTCCTCATGGTAGTCACCGGTACGAGTAGATTCAAAAGTCAATAAACCACCTTTAACAAAACCGTTTGAACTACCGATGTGTACTATTATCAGTCTGCGCCCCTTTCCTGATGGTGGATTTAAACCAGTAGATAAATTATTTAAAAAAACCTGTCTTCGACTTGTAACAGTTTCATCTTGCCAAAATTTATTTGGTGTATGTCCCTCGTTGATCCATGTTTCATCTAAATAAAATATATTTCTTCTTTGGTTTCTCATTTCTTTTATAGTCCTTCGGTAATTTCTTCTCCATACTACAATATCGCTTCTTTCTATTAAAATAGACTTTCTGGAATGCTTTTTCCATAGAAAACCTATTTCTTTTAAAAGTTTCCATAGTGTGCTTCGACTCATTTCAGGGTAATCCTTATCATCTCGAACCGTGGCAAGAACTTTGTCTACTGTCGGAAATTCTTTTCTAAAGAAAAACGCATGCACTTTCCTTCGAAGTCTTTCTTTCAAATGATTTTCTATTTGAAATTTTGGTTTTCCTGGAGCTTTACGTGCTGTTTGAAACTCGCCACATTTCTCTTCTTTAACAACTCTGTAAATCGTAGATTTCCCAACACCAAGCTTACTACTAACTAATTCCACTGTGTCATCAACACTTTTACATAAATGTTTGTCTGTAAATGATTTAAAACAATTAAATATTAATGTTTTTTCATTAACTGTTAAAAGACCGATTTTTTGTCGTTTACGCGGTACTTCCAAATTTTCCATGATCACACTAGAATTCACAATAGACTGCACACTGCACCTTGCATGTTGCAACTAAACGACATTTAGTAAGCTGTCAAGAATACACAACTGGACCTCCTTACTAAATGGAAAACCTACAATCGCATTTTCGGTGAAATTTGTTGGTACTTATAATTCGATTACTGTAAGAAATTCTTGGAATTAAAATAAAACAAAATTGGCAAATAGGTACTTATTGAAAATAATCTTAAGATACGGCTATGTTATCTTTAATACACAGGGCTTTTGGCCTGTCCAAACCTTTTTCTATTGTTCTGTACAGCTTATGGTTATAAAAGACCAATAAAGGACCCAAAACTTGTATTAGCTCAGGTACATTTATGACAATTTTAGGAAATATTTAGATTATTCCGTAAAAATATTTAAAGTGACCGTACTAAGTTTTGCATTAGAAATGCTGTTTTATTACTCTCTCATACATAAAAATAGACCATAATATAATGAAATAAGTGTGTCCTACAAATTTAGTCGTATTGTTTCATTGTAATCATTATTAAATAAAATTAAATTTTAAATTTAATCTGGTCATGTTTTTTCCTTTCCAAAAGGATAAGAAGTACTTATAAATAATTTTTTATTGAACTGTTGAACTTCTTTAGGCAATGCTGGTTTATCACGATTGTCTTTGCTTTAGGCAAATAAATATTGCGTACTCCTGAAGATGATATGCCGCTGAAACTAGTTGGAAAATATTAAAAATACAATTTCTGTTCAAAAGTTTTACTTTTACTTTTTTAATATAATCTACAGACAAGGCTTGAACGCATAATGAAAAATAATATTTACAAGAAATGTACGAGATGATCCTGTAAGCGTAAGCGTAAAATTAACTATTTAAATTAATTTAAAACGAGATATATTAAGACATTAAATAATTTTATCTATGGGTCAACTTATCATTTCTGCCATTTGAATTTTGTATACACAATACGGTGCTTTATAACAAACAAGCCAGTAGTTCATGGTGATTTTATGGACCTTGTTAACCTTTTGATAACGTTATTTTTATGTGCATATCCATTACTTTTATGAAAGAATCTAAAAAATAAGAAATAAAACGATTATTAATATTTAGCTTCCAATATGTATCAAGAGGTAGGAGCGTTTGAAAGAACTTGGAAGTGAAATGTGCAAATTTAATTAAGAGGTAAAATTTTAACGTTATTTCCAATCAAAGCTTCGAATAGATGCAATTTGTAAAAACTTTATAAATTTTTTCTTCTATGATCTCAAAAATAAATCTTTGGAAAGAAAGAGGTTATCTTATGACGGTCTTATTTTTTTGGCGATACTGGACCTTCTAAGGCTCATAATTTATTAAAGTCCTTTCATCTTTTACCATCTTTTTGTTTCACGATTCAATTTTGTCGTTTTGCACCTCTTGATATCGTTTTTTTTCTATCATCTTGTTCTATTATTAAGCAATGTTTCTAGATGTACGCACCAAACAATAGATGTTGATTCTAGGAAGCTATAAACTCGAAGAATCTTCCGCATACAAAATTTGACATTTTTACCCTGTATCTATTTTTTTTAAATCCTAATTTTAGGCATCACTTGTTTGTACCACCTGTTTTTTTCTAAATTGTTGTAGAATATGAATTTAAATTTGAATCGAAAGTTGTCTAACAACTGAGCTTTCGCCAACATGTTTGGATCGCTACTTTTGTATTAATAAATGTTTATTGTGAAACATTTGTTTTCACCTTTTATTTAAAGGTGATTAAACTAAACAATTTATTACTAAAATAATTATATAAAAAAAACTATTTATTGTTTACGATTGTTTGTTATTTATTATTGAATTACAAGAACACAAATTTATTAGTTTATATTTTGAAATTTGACTTATTTTCGTGTTTTTTCTACCTGATTTTTAGCTATAAGTAAAATCTTCGTCGCCTTACTTTGTTCCCGTAGTTTTATCACCACCGTCCTCCGAAAACAGAAGCGGTAAATCTTAATCATATTGTTAATATCGTTATCTTGTGCCAACGACATTCTATATCAACAAATAAACAGTATCACTTGGATGGACAGAGCGTTAAATTATTTTTTTCTCCCAGTGAGTGGCGTTTTAAGATCTGTGATCGTGCCTAAAAAATAGTGGTTTTTTTAAATAATTTGTGGTAAATATTTTTTTATAAATAATTACGCTAACTAATGAATATAGAAAATAGGGGAGCATACTTGCGAAATTGTTCTTACTTGATGAACAATGATTAAAAAATTAAATCTATTCTATTGATAGTTTGATCACGAATCATGAAATTTAAGAAAACAAAAAAAAACAAAATCAAAGGGTATTTCATTCTTTGTTAGTAACTGCGAACCAAGATACAGGGTGTTTTAAAGTATATATGGAATACTTTAGACTATTGTAGTTATTTGTGGAATAGAATCTAAGAAGGAATATTTCGATAAAGGGGCGAAATAGGGTGATTTATTTAATGTGTCATGATTTCCCAGAATAAATTTAGTGAGTCATTTTTTTCAACGTAGCGGAAAAAATATTGTATGCAAATTGATTCAAAAATAGAGAATTGCACTTCAACCTGAAGCTCATAAAGTGCAGTAAACATTCATTTATTACATCAATTATTATAAATGATGCCTTCCCAAAGGTCATTTACATTTACAGAAAAACACCTTGTACAAATAAAAATCCAACAAAAGACTTGTTTTCGATGATACGCAATACTTTTTGTCCTTAACCCAGCTTGGGAGTGGACTTACAGATTCATAAAAATCGTATTAATAGTCCAGGAAGTCTGGCCATGAAAAAAAAAATGTAAAGGATTCTACGATATGTCCACCAACAATGACAATTTCAGCGACACTAAAAATTCAAGTATAGTTGTGCAATGGTGACCATGACAGATACATTTGAAATTTTTTTAAAAATGCTAATATAGTTGGTAAATATTTAAAAAATGAACTACCAAAAAAATCAAATAACATACACAATATTTCTTTTTTCAATTATAATCTGGATAAAATTACAACGAAATGTATCTCCACATATACATACCCCTTACCAGACGTATAAGTTATGAAAAGGAGAAATTTTTTTTTGAATTAAAACAGTACATGAATTGATTCCCTTTTATCTAAAACAAATGCTTACCGAGAAGCGAGATAAATGTGTAAGCTCTGATGTATTTAAACATTTTAGAAACTGCTAAAAAAGATAAATGTACCACTTAAATTACTGATTTAATATATTTTAATACTTAGTAGTTCACACGTTAAGTAGATAGATCATGACATGTATTATTAAATATAACTAAATACCTACGTACAAAATTAGTGTCTAATTCAAGAGTTGTGCGTGGTAAATTTAATTTAAAATGGTGTTAAATTTGAGGTAGGTTATAGAAATAATTATATATTGGATAGGTACGTAAATAAAAATTCACAAAAATTACTTGGTAATTATGTAAACAGTATCTTGCCAACAAATAAATAAATAATGTCCATAAATATTTGTAATAATCTGCTGAAATTTTTAACACATTTTAAGTGTCATATTCTCTTTAAATCAAATTAAAAATTAAGGTATTTTATTCATTATTTCCATAACAAATATGGTCAAACATTTTTTTAATAAATTCTAAAAGTATTATTCAACCCTTTAAAGGATTAAAGAGTAACGGTTTTCAATAAATTCTCTACGCGGGTGAAAGAAAATTACATAAAGACTCAAATTTCTAGTATTTCAGTTTCAGTTTTTTAATTTGAGAAAATATTAATCAAATATTATTCTCAGTTCCTGTTTGTTAAATTATTTTCCTTATTTGTATTCAAGAAAAAATTGTTGGAAATAAGAAAAGAACTTAGTATTTTGTTGAGGGGGATTTTCCTGACTGACTTACCTTCAGTAAACGTACGTTAGCGTCAATATGCACGAATATTTTGGATACAACCAATAATCATTAGACCTAGCAAGAGTTGCCATGTGTTTTATGAAGGCGAAATATGAACTTCCTTTAATTCATTTCGGAAGCTCATTGTGGTTTGTATTTTAATTTCTCTCTCTTTCCACTGGATTAAAACCACTTAGTTGTTAAAAAAGTTTTTTTATTGACGTTTCGGCTTTCCAGATCGAAAGCCGTTATCAAAATGACATAAAATAAATAAATTTACTAGAAACAGAACACTTGATAATCTTGCAAAAATATGACATCAACATAGTATACATAGAATAAGATTTTGAGATTGAAGATGTCAAAATCTGTTTCAATCATATTTTTGTGACGTTTCTGGGAACGAATTTTTGAAAGGATAGCGCATTTGCATATTATAAGAGAATTTATACTTCGTCATAAATGAAGTTTTCTTATTAATATTATCATAAGAAAAAACCAGATAAAAACTTATGATACTATCCCGATATAGAGGGTATCCTTTTTGCAATTAACTCTTTTTGTAAATGACAATATCTTAAATAATGAATTATCGCTTGTTAAATCTGTCTTGATTAAGAACAACTACCCAAGTAAATTTATAAATCGTGAACTTTACCGAGACATCAAAACTAAAGATCAAAATTTAAACCCCCCAATAATTCTTTCAAATGTAGTAAAAATCCCTTATATTCCAAAATTACCCGAAAAAATTAGAAGGATTGGCAATAAATTTAATTTAAAAACAGTTTTTCAAACTAATAATACATTAAAATCTTTAATAGTAAATACAAAACCTTTTAATGAAATTCAAAACACAAAAAATTGTATTTACAAAATTCCATGCGAATGTAATAAATTTTATATAGGAGAAACATCTAGACCTTTTCATATTAGACTTAATGAACACCAATCGTACATTAAAAATAAACAATTCGAAAAATCCAAAATATGTGAACACGCATGGGATTCTGGTCATAAAATACAATGGAATTTTTCAACTAGATTATTAAAAGAACCGAATAATTATAACCGCAAAGTTAAAGAAGCAGCATTGATATGCTTAAATAATAACGAATGTGTTTCTAATTGTTCGGTTGATATTTCAAAAATTTGGATACCTATTTTACAAAAAGAGTTAATTGCAAAAAGGATACCCTCTATATCGGGATAGTATCATAAGTTTTTATCTGGTTTTTTCTTATGATAATATTAATAAGAAAACTTCATTTATGACGAAGTATAAATTCTCTTATAATATGCAAATGCGCTATCCTTCTTTCAAAATTCGTTCCCAGAAACGTCACAAAAATATGATTGAAACAGATTTTGACATCTTCAATCTCAAAATCTTATTCTATGTATACTATGTTGATGTCATATTTTTGCAAGATTATCAAGTGTTCTGTTTCTAGTAAATTTATTTATTTTATGTCATTTTGATAACGGCTTTCGATCTGCAAAGCCGAAACGTCAATAAAAAAACTTTTTTAACAACTAAGTGGTTTTAATCCAGTGGAAAGAGAGAGAAATGAACTTCCTTTAAATTATGACGAGGAATAAGGGAGCCCAGAAAAAATATTTAATCTCTTATTTTTTTATTTGGCAAGGAAACAAATAGATAAATAGAAAAAACATTAATGTATAATTGTAGCAGGGATTGTCGCAGGAAGACAGTAAAAAACAATTTTAATTATCAGCCAACGTTTCGTTTATTGCGCATAAACTTCATCAGGGCCTATAAACTAAAGTAATTGTCGAACAAGTTTTAAAGCTAGCTGTACTTGATGTGTCAAATGAACCTTGTATGGGAGATATTTTATGCTCATTTATGTTTTTTAATGTTAATTGAGGTATGTAATCTTATCTGTTAACTTTCCTTTTAACTTTTTTGTAACTTAGTTTGTTTTTTACTGGCCTCCTCCGACAATTCCTGCTACAGTTTCCAGTGAAAGGACGCAATTTTCTCTTGAATATTAATGTATAATTTTTTTGACGTACGAAAACAGAATAAATGCCAGTATTATTATCGAGATGAATACGGGAATCCCGGGCTATTCGTAGCTAAGAAATATATAGAACCACATTTCCAGACAGACCTGTTTTGGTATATTTTACTGAGGGTTGATGTCCGACAAACTACCTCTCGATTTAACCCATCTTTTAATAATTATTGTCATTCACATTTTGGTTTTCAACAGTACAGCTCAAATGAAATAAAGGTGAAAATAAATATATACTGAGTAAGTTAAAATAATTTATTTAAAAATATCACGTAGAACCGGTTGTATTGGATTAATTGAATTTTAATTAGTTACCAAAACGAATAATGTCCACTGATTATTTAAAAAAGGGAAAATTTAAACGAAATTCAAGGCAAAAATGTATTTTATGGCTTTATTGATATTGTAACTGGTTAAACGACATAAATGATTTTTTTTAATAAAAATCCTTGGGTAAATATCTTTGCAAATCTTAGAGAAAGAAGTAAACAATGTCATCGGTCCTCTTTATGAATATTCATTCGTCAATAATTCTCGAATTAAAAAGTTTATGTTTAGAAATATATATGTATATAACAAATTTCTTTTCCCTCTGTCAGGAATATATTTTTAGTTCACCATTTTTAGAATGAAAACTAATCATGGTAGATAATGCATCTTTTCTTGCTAAATTACGAACACTGTCTTTGCTACAATCACTATTCTGCAGCTTAATTAAATCGCTGCTTAAAATAGACTTTTCACTACCCTCTATAACAGTGACTCCTAAATTGTGAGTCATAAAGGAGCCGCGAAATATTCAAAATAGTAAGTATCCATTTTCAATTTTTTGCTGTTAAATGGGCAATCGCTTTCAAAAAGGAAAAATCCGATTATTTCGGGCATTATTACTGAGAAGAGTCTTGAAAATCAAATTGATTTGATTCCTCGGAAACGGCGATGCTCGATGCGATGCTTGATGCGATGCTTTAATCGATGCTCGAGTCTTTACTATGAACGGTTAACGTTTAGTATATGTATTTGTTTTTGATGCTTTAGGCGAGGCTTGATGCGATGCTTACCCTAACAACAACCAACAGGATTACTTGTAAATTATATCAGTTAAAAATTGATAATTAATACGATACATAAAATGGAAATATATCAACATTTCATAAATTTTGAAATTTTATCTAGAATCACTGATGATTCGCGTCTACTTGTTTTTTATTTTTTATTTACCATGGGAATTTTGCGTAAAATTGCAACAAGAAATTGAAGTAGATAAATCAATTGATAAAACATTTTTAAGTGTCTCTAAATACAAATTGTTTCAAAAAAAACATGGCAACCTCGTTAGAATTGGTAAACCACTGAAAAATAAGTTGTTTGCTTTAAAAAATATAAATCTTTATTCTAATCCTTACTGTTTAAGATACAGGGTGTTGAAATCTAACTTTTATATCTGCCATTTTTTTTTTCTAAAATTTAGGAACTTTTCTAGAGGAAAAAAAGACAAATCGCTAAATAAATCCAGTGTTCTACCATCCACAGCGAGATTGCCTTGTTTCTTTAAATAGCTTGTATAGCACGTATGTTAAGTAAGAAAAAAATGAATTTACTTCTCCTTTGTAGAAATATTGTGTTAATTAGTTTATAGAGAAAAGCATTGAATTGAAATGTTGGATATCATAATTGAAATATAAAGAAAAAACCAAGTGAATTTATTCTTGAAAAATGTTTCTGAAAATAAAGATACATTCGAACCTCACTGTATGCATTTAGCTGCAAAATCTACAGTTAGCAATAAACAACCAAGCAAGCATTTAGAAATTTACTATCTTAACAAACTAACAAAACCATTTTAGTAATTCAATTTACTACAATTTTAATAAAGAGAGCAGCAGAGTTTCTGGTTTGACCCCACTGACAGAACATCAAACCAAATTAGACACACTTCAAAATCCGTTTTTTTTTACCAATTTTCAATCGTTATCACTCGTTATTGCACTAGATTAAAATTTGAACATATCAAAGTACCTAATGTACTGTTATCAACTTGAAACATATCTAATAAATATGCTTATTTAAGTTTTATAAAGTAGATTTGTGGTAGTTCAATTTAAACAGTGATTACAGGAAGATGTGCGCTTTCAATCAGGACAAAACTTAATAAATCAGGTAAAAAAAATATTGATTAATATGATCTTGTTATAAAGTGAGGAAATTATAGAAAAATTGAATTTCCCCCTTTTTTATATTTTTTTTCACAGCAAATATGGTGCATGTAGATTTAGTTTTCGCATAAGCA
Source organism: Crepidodera aurea (assembly GCA_949320105.2). NCBI lineage: Eukaryota > Metazoa > Arthropoda > Insecta > Coleoptera > Chrysomelidae > Crepidodera > Crepidodera aurea. The sequence continues at coordinate 26,728,324 of OX439477.1, forward strand.
TTTATAATATAATATAATAATAATAATTTTATTCAATCATAAATGAACAATATATAAAAGTACAAGTGAATAAAATAGTAATTAAATAAAGTTTTCCTCAGATGATAAGTCAGTGACTTGTTTCGTCAAAAAAATGTATAAATAAAAATATAGAAATACTTAATATAAAATACTTAGTAAAATAAAACATAGAAAACGCAAACTGATTAATGATTAAAGATTAAAAATTGATTTAATTTCGTATAAGTAAATACCTACATTTAAAAATAACAATCTAAAACTAAGTTTAACAAGAATATGTCAGTTCGTTTCTTGTGTAAAAGGTATTTTTTTAATTCTTTTTTAAATGGTTTTGTGTTACTTATTGTTTTTATGTTTTCTGGAATCGTATTGTAAATTTTAGGAGAAAAATAGCTGTAAGATCTTTGTGGAACCTGTTTCAGCTTTATTGCAAATAAGTTTTAGAAAACGTCTTTGCATAACTTCTAACGAATGAATATGTTTTTAAAGTACCTCCCCATGCTACTATTCCATAATGATTATGGCTTTCTACAAGAGAATAATATACTGTTTTTAAGTGGGATATACTTGAGATTTGTTTTAGTTTTTTAAACCTATATAAAATAGTTCTAAGTTTAACCTGTAAAAACTTTTGAACTGCTCGTGTAAATCATGTTATAAAAGCTTTTTCTCTAGTATTACCTTGGAACAAATACAAAATAAATATTTTTTCTTTTAACTCTTTAGAAATTATCACATTAAACACAATTATTCCATTTCTGGGACCTTACAGTGATACCATTTTAGCGTTGATATCAACAATAATTGTTTAACCTAGTAGGCACTTAAAAAATATTATGTATTGGTTGTTTTTCCTAATAATGGACAGTATTACATACTTTTAACAAGAACGAAAAATGGGCAATTAATTTTGACGTCACTTTAATTAAAAGCTATATTTATAATACATTTTTAATACAAGTAAACAATGATTGGAAATAATTATATTTTTAGTTATTAGAGGTAAACAGTATTTTAGTTATTCATGAAATTACAAGTGAAGTGCCCCACATGGGGCGTATCCAATATCCAATATTTAAATCTGTTTTTTTTTATATAATTTTCTACAATTTTTCTTTTTTTTTTCAGAAGACCCATAATGCAAGATAAAGGACACTGCTGTCGAATCTGTCTGCTCTTCACAGGAATCGTTTTGATTTGCTTAGGAGGCAGCGTTCTTATATTTTTGGAATCGATATACGATCTATTCATTAACTACAATTTGAAATTCGCACCTGGAAGGATACCGTACGAAAAATGGGCCAAAAGTCCTTTAGTAGAAACGAATTATTATTTCTTTAACTGGACCAATGCGGACCAAATCAAGAATCTTTCGGTAATTATACTGCAACTTTCTCTAATCGATTATAATTACAATTTTTTTGAGTAAACCAGTAAGGAATTTTAATTTATTAGATTCGACATCCTAAGACCGGTTTCTGTCTTTCGACTTCATCAGTTAGGCTTTTCGAATCCAATAAATAAAATTCCAAACTCGTACAAGTCAATAGCTATATCCGCTATAAGATAACATTTTTAGATGTGCTACCATCTATGGTAAGAAGAGAGTATTGACATTAAATTTTGACTGAATCTAGTCAAGATGTCACACTCTTCTTTTTCATCCCTTTCAGAGATTAATACAAAGTGAGTAAACCAGTAAGCAATTTTAATTTATTAGATTCGACATCCTAAGACCGGTTTCTGTCTTTCGACTTCATCAGTTAGGCTTTTCGAATCCAATAAATAAAATTCCAAACTCGTACAAGTCAATAGCTATATCCGCTATAAGATAACATTTTTAGATGTGCTACCATCTATGGTAAGAAGAGAGTATTGACATTAAATTTTGACTGAATCTAGTCAAGATGTCATTGACTTGTACGAGTTTGGCCTAACTGATGAAGTTGAAAGACAGAAACCGGTCTTAGGATGTCGAATTTAATAAATTAAAATTCCTTACTGGTTTACTCACTTTGTATTAATCTCTGAAAGGGATAAAAAAGAAGAGAGTGACATCTTGTCTAGATTCTAGTCTAGATTCAGTCAATACTCTCTTCTTACCATAGATGGTAGCACATCTAAAAATACAATTTTTTTGTTCTTGTTTAGGTTAAACCCGAATTTGAAGAAATTGGACCTTATAAATTCTTAGAAATTAAGGGAAAAGACAATATAACGTGGGAGGGTGATACAGTTAACTATGTTACTACGACGACAGCTTTTTTTGATGAGCAAAATAAAGTTAGGAACTTAAGTGATGTAATAACTACTATTAACAATGTAGCCGTTGTAAGTATTATATATTTTTATAATATTAAAAATGGAGTCAAAGAACCTAAATAAAAACTAATACTCTATAAATCTGAGACAATTATTAATGATAAGGCCAATCAGTGCTGAAGAGGAGATTCAGGAATGTATCTGAGAAGTATGATAGATAGAAAGGTATCAAGTCAAAGATATGTCCAAAGAATAATAGAGGATTATCTTTATTATAGATTCCCTTTGTCTTGAATGAAGCACCGCTAATTCCCATTATCAAAGCCACTTTCATCAACAGGTACTCGTTGTCGGGAGCTTCGTTCAAAAACTGCTCTATTTCAGGTCGTTCTAATGGCTAGGACTTATTTGGTTAGTATCCCTGTGATTTGCTTGTCAAAAAGCTCGTTAGTTTGCCATATTTTGAAATGTCGATTTTTTTTATAAAGGTGAATAGTCGAGCGACGATGGGGCTAATTTTTTTTTGCAAATGTAAAAAATAAACCAATAGAAGATTTTCATCGATACCTTTTATCTTCCGTGAATTCATCCAAGACCCAAACATTTTGAACTTCTTGTCGTAAGCATCTCGGGTCTTTTCTGGCAAAATCTGCATCGCTGCTTCTTCCGCTTCCGTAAGGATATCCTCAGGAACGTAATTTTCATCGGTTTCCTCCATTTTCTATACTTTTTTTTTTCTTTAAAAAAGCTTCCCTTGTCTGAAAGGAAAACTGTCAACATTTATTTAAACATTTGCTAACAATGTGTCATGTCCGTGGCAACCAAACAAACAACCTAAAAAAGTCACTGTCAAGTCATTCTGACATTTATAGGGTACTGAGACGCAAGTAGCTTTGATTTGATCACAAAGCTTATTAATTATTATCTCATAAAAAACGATTTCTTCCATTTGTTGGATAAAACATTGTATGTCACTCGCGTGTTATGTTTCCTAAGTCACTTGAGAATTTAATTTTCTCGCGTGACTTATTTTCAACATAACACGCTAGTACCATAAATAACTATTGTATGTATTCTTTTTCTTTTTATGTAGACATGTTTTGGGTAGATATTTTTAATATTTATTACATAATTCTTAACTTTGAAGACAGTAGGGTTAAATAATTATAAGTTAATTGATGAGGGTTCTGGAGTAAACCCTATGTTGTGCCAGTTTCCCAGGACGACCGATGTGTTATCATCGCCTTTTTAAACTGCATCGTGGTATTCTTAAAATGGACTGTATATCTTTATCTTCCCAACTCTATGGACAAAAACAACTAACACTTTTATTTAACGGTTTATTTTAAGTTAAATAAATAAATAAATAACAACAACGTAACAAAGGATTACATTAACTGGTAATCAATGAACAAATTATTATAAGTACCATATGTGCTTAACAAACACTAGCACATAGGTAAAGAATTAAAAAGACCGCATCAGTCAGAAAATATTTTGCGTGCGATATGAGTGAGTGATAGATGGACACTGTTTTAAGTTTTCGAAGCTCTGTCGCTTCAAATCTTCTAGAAAGATTTGTTAGCGTGGGATGCGTTAATGTACATGTAGTTTTTTTTTATATGTCTAGACGAAACCTTAGAATCTGCGTCGTAGATATGGCGTGATATTGGCGTCTGTTGTTATTGTGAAATAGAATAAAAAACTATTTTGTCGCAGTTTCCAAATGTATTTGGTGCGGCGTTGCCGGTTGAATGGGTTTATATGTTTAATTTGTTTGAAAATTAAACATTAATTATTCATTTTTTTAGAGTATAAGCTTCTTATCCAGATACCAAGGTTACTGGGCCAAAAAAATGATCTCGTTTGGAATGTCTTCCAAAATTTCCAAACTTCATGTGACACACACAGTTGGAGAGCTGATGTACGATGGTTATGATGATCCTATATTAGGATTATTATCCAAAATACCATTTGTGCCGATGCCCCGTAAAGGAGGATTTTTTTATGGGGTAATGTTCTTTTTTTAGCGTACATTTTTTGGAATAGGAAGGGAATTAATAATAATTTATTTTAGAGAAACGGTACACCAGGACTGGACGGCACCTACAAAATGCATTTTAAAAACGATAAAAATTTCGGTAACATCCTTTTGTGGAACGGTAAAAACCGGTCGAATTTTTATAATGGACAATGTAATGATGTTAAAGGTTCAGCAGGAGAATTCTTTCCATTGAATAGACAAAAAGATCAACTTCTAATTTACAACTCGGACCTTTGTAAGACTCTAGTACTAAAATATGTCGAAGAAGTTGTAGTAAAGGGTGTAAGAGGGTACAAATACTCTGCAGAATATGGATTTGACAATGGTAAGTCATTTTGACTATTGCCAACAAGTTTTGAGAAAGATGGTCGGTTCAAATTAGTAAAATTAAAGACTTTTTTCTTGTTAACATCATCCATTCTCCTATTAATTCTGTTCCTTTTCAACTAAAAGTGAAAATAATCCAAAAGAAAAATATATACAAAATAAAAAAATAAAAAATGATATAAAAATCTCTGTTCTTGTTTGATAAAATAGACAATCAAAATAAACGAGTTAAAAATCAAATAATATAGAGTCCACTTATTTCTAAAAGATCTACAAAAACTACAAAAAAGCACAGATAGAAAGTTGATTTTTCAACCCATCTGCTTAAATATAGGGCCACGATATATCCATCTGAAACAAATTTTTGTACAATCCTTTTATGTAGAAATTATGTCTCTAAGTTTTTTGCAAAGCAAATAAAGATAACCATTACCTACTTGTGCAACACTTTTAGAAATTTGCAATATAATTTTATCTTATTTTAATCCAATTCAAGCAAATATTTTTTAGATAAATTACAGACTATTTTCTTCCTCATTGAACTTTGAACAGAACAGGTTTATCGTACAAACTAAAACTGCAAATCGTTAGATTATAAAATTAATTATGTAAAGTAGTCTGGATGATAAAAAAAAGTATTTTTAAGAAAATTACTCTGCGAATAAAGTCATAATTTTAGTAAACCGATTTATCGATTATTTAACAATTAACTGAATTTAATATCGATGAAACAAATTACCACAGTTTCATTTAAAAAGAGTGAAATTAAATTTCACCTCTTCTATTTTGCAAGTATCCCTGGAGGATATGTTTTATAGAAAGAAATTTTTACATGGACTAATTAAATGGTTTGTAACTTTTTTTAAAATATTCTATGGTTTCGGAGCGTGTTTCAAGCGATTTTTCAGAAGAAAATTTCACATCGATGCAGATGAACGAAATATTTTTAAAAAAATGTAATGTAGATACGTGCAATAAAACTCAAAATCAAAATATGACCTAAATTTAATCAAGATGATATAGTTCGACGTATCTAAAAACAATTCAATATTCTGAAGAACACTAATAACAAAAAACCGAGAAAAAATGTGTAATATTAAAAAAATGAATATATCTATCATATAGAATATCTAAAAGAAAGAAAGCAAACAAAAAATAGCTAGCAGTACAAGTTCAAGCTAGAAAAATCAGGTGAGATAGACAAAGCGCTGAAAGAGGTGAAATAAAAACCGCGATAAGCTTTTGGATAAACAGTTTACAGAGAAAACCGTTGAAAATCACTCAAAGTATATGTGAAATTTTGGTCAATGAAAGCACACACATTATTTTAACCTATTTAAAAGGATTGTCTTATTTTCAGGAACAGTGTATCCAGAAAACTCCTGCTACTGTAACGGCGAATGCATTCCTACAGGAGTATTCAACGTCTCATCCTGTCGTATGGGTTCTCCCACGTTTTTATCCTGGCCGCACTTTTTTAACGCTGATCCCGTTTACAGGGAGGCCATCAAAGGGATGAAACCCAACAAGACCTTGCATGAATTTTACATGATTGTTGAACCCGTAAGTAGATTAATTAATCTTAATAAAAAGGTATCATAGTTTCTGGGTATTCTGAAAAAAAAATGGTTATAAAATAGGTAGTTTTTGTTATTAATTTCTCACTATGTTTTTTATTTTTAGAAATCTGGTGCCATAATGGAAGCTCATGCTCCAATGCAAGTTAATATGTTGCTGAAACCAATTTCCGGTATACGGTATGTAATAATTTAAAATGTCTCTTTAAAAAATTTTTGAAATGGTCATAGTTTTTTTATGTGTTTTTATTATTTTTTTAGTTTATTCGAAAAAGTGCCAAAAGTTTATATACCAATTATGACAGTTACCCATATAGCTCATCTAACAGATGAAATAGCTGCAGGTTTGAGGATATTACAAAATCTACCGGAATACAGTTCCTACTTCTTATATACTGTCATTATCATAGGTTGCCTTTCATTAGCAGTTGCGTTTTTCTGCTTATTCTGGTGCAGGAACTCTAAACATTTAGCGAATAAGAAACCTTTTCACTTTGAAGAAGTGCCTTTGAACGAGAAAAAGCCTGACATAGGGTGGGATTTTCATAGATAAATAAAGTTTTATTTAATTGTCTAGTTAATAAATTATTTTTTATGTAAAATTTGTTTTTTTTTTCTCCAAGCAAACGCTATTTTTAAATTGTCTCAATTGATCTTCCAAAGTGTTTAAATTCATTCAAATATTATATTTTTAACAAGAATATGTTCTTTGTTTTATTTAATATTTATTTCTGTCGACTTATATTATATTTAAAGGTAAACAACCGTTTTTTCTACTGTACCATATTAGGTTTGAAAACACTTTTGATGCCATTTTGAAGTAAATCGTTTCCTTTATTTTTATTCCAGTCGATCCATTGCTTGTATTATTATTAGAGAGTTGAAGTTGTGCCAAGTACGTAAACGTTAGGAGCCGAATTGACATCTACGCATGCGCATTTGTCTGGAAATAGCGTTTACGTGAAAAATAGGATTGCGTACGTACGTAACCTTGCGTTCTCTCACGGATACCTTAAGATTATACGAGTGACACCGATAAATGGCGAATGTCCCAATTTTGAATTTTGATCTTCTACTTGGTTTTTCAGTTCTTTGATTCTTTCCAAATACTTCCTTTGATTTTCTGTTTCTTCTTTTTTTGTATTGTTCAGACGCATTTTATACAATTTAACTACGTTTTTCAATTTAGTCACTTTCTTTCTCAATTTCTTTTTGAATTGTGGTTCAAAGTTTACTATGGGTTCGATAGCTGCATTGGGATATTTTCCAATTTCTGGAATATTGCTACTGACTGGTCGAATACGTTTTTTGTTTGTTGTTTTAGAAGAATTTTCCGCAAATTGATTAACCAGCAAATTACTGGTTGCTGCTTTTGGTACTTTCTTTTTATGGTCACGTTTTTTAACTGGTTTCCTTTTCGTACTTTTGTTTTTCCCAATTTTCTTCGAATGTTTTTTCTTTAAGCCAGTTTTAGGAGCTGGCATGACAGTAAATCGTTTGCGAAGTACACAATTTAAAAAAAAATTTAGATTTCAAGTGTTCTCGCTTTTAAATAATTTGCTAGCGTTCAATGAGATTTCATTATTTTTGTTTTACTTTCAGTGTTTTGAGATAATACATATTTGAAATTTTTACATATCTGAAGCCATAAATGCTTGACGTACGTTTCAAAAACTTGACAAGTTTGAATTTTGACTTAAAGTAAATTATTCATAGCTTCAAAAAGACTTTCTTTATTTTTTTTTGTTAGATTACATTCAGTTATAATATAATATAATAATAATATAATATAATATATAATAATAGTTGAGAAATTCCTATAGAAGTAATAATAATAACAATCCTTTAATTTCTCTCTCTCTTTCCACTGGATTAAAACCACTTAGTTGTTAAAAAAGTTTATTGGCAATAAAAAAACTTTTTTAACAACCTTTTTTAACAACTAAGTGGTTTTAATCCAGTGGAAAGAAAGAGAGAAATAATCCTTTAATTTAGCTCTTGGCTAGTATTATTTTTACATTTAGGTTTACAAAAAAAAAATAAATAGTTATATACTTATATTCACAACCTACATGTTCTTTTAAAGCTCATTAAATTATTGCAGTTTTTAATAAAATCAGGCAATTCATTGTATTGCTTTAATCCCTTATAAAACAGACTATATTCTGACTATATAACTATAGTGCTTACTCTGTCTAAATAAAAATTGTTTCTTGATCTTGTGGAATATTTATGTCTTTAACAAACCTACAATTATTTACAAGTTGAGGCACTATAGTTGATTAATCATTTTATATATAAATAACATGGTATTAAGGGTCACTCAAGAAGTTACTAAATATTCGTTTTTGTTTCATTTGATTTATATAATTTAGGAATTTAAGTGTGATTTAGAAGTTCTCAAAAGAATTTCTTTATTTTTCTGTTATTAGATTACATTCGGTTGAGAAATTCCTATAGAAGTTACTAATTATTCGCTTATTATGTTTCTAAAGGTTATTTCTCATATTTCAGTAAGATAATAAAAAACTTTCAAGTTAAAACATTTTTTATTATATAAATATTTATTTATTAATCACAATAACAATAACAAAACAATATTACAGAATATTTATCTCTAAAACTACAAAACAACGAATCTTTACATTTTTAGAAAATATACTCAATAAAATTACATTTACAAAGCGTAGAAATGTTCAACTAAATTTAGTTGATAGCGCTTTTTACATCTTGAAACTAGCAAACAATGCAAACAAAATATTGGTAATAAGACAAACTTTAAAGTTGTTTTTGCTTGATAAAAGGTATGCTACTTTAATATTGCGATACTAACTTTACAAAAATCAATCTAGGTGCATTTACTAAAATTTAATCAGCATGATGGATTTTGAAAATATGTGTGTGCTGAACAGAACATTAAATTTCCCAAATATTGTTCCAGTTGTGTGGAGGCTCAATCGCCCATAAAGCTCTGCTCGATTCCCATCAGGATCATTGTTGAATATATGTAGCAAGATTACCTCATCCATTTCATCTTCTTCGAAATCTGAATCCCCAAGTTGTGCTGCATCAAGAATACCTTCCACCTTAAATGAAATAAATAGAGCCTAATTGAACATATATAAAGACGTGCTTACCATAAAAATGTAACTTCTATTTTAGTAGAATTTCAAGAAATCCAATTCCAATATATATATATTATTTTCTTTTTCATTTCTATAACTCATTAGTGGCTTTGTACTTCAAATACTCTTCTTAATGGATATAATAAAACCTCTTATTTTATTAAAAATTTTTTTTAATTTTGACTTTTCGACTTTCTGCTCACATAAAACAACATAAAAGCAAAATACAGACCAATTAATTAAAGGTTGACAGTTGACATCTATTTTACGTACGTACATGAACACTTCAACTCAAACTAATCCATATTTTCAAAAAACCACATTATATCGTCAGATCATATAAATTGAGTTAGGCAACCAACTCAACAGTTTTCCAAATTGCATGGACAGTGGATTTTTACCTGATAAAATTCAGTGATTTTAACACTCCAACTACCATCCAAAAACAAATCAATTATGCCATATCCAATTTATCTTGGGTTTTTTAGCCCGAATTAACAAGTGAGATGGTATTTCTTTCTTCCAGACCACAGTATAATAATAATAATAATAATATATTTATTACTTAATCTCAAAAAATACGTTTCAAAAATTGTAAAAAGGAATTTGTTTATTTTATGAGAAAATACTAAGTACCTATGACTTTAAAATTAATAGATATCTTCCTCTTACTAAGAGGGAAAATGATACCGAGTGATACTGAACAAACCCAGACCTAGAACATCAAATCTACTGACCAGAATAACTAGAAATACGAATTAGAAGATTACCATAAAAAATTGAATTTGGCTCTTATAGAGGGCACTCTTTGGACTAGACCATTTACAATTATTTCACCAAATAAATGAAACAATCAATGTACGTGTGCTGAAATAATAAAAATCAAGGTATGTGAAGCAAAATTGGTAAAAAAATTGAAAATACTTGTAAAAGACCAAATTTTATTTCGTAAAATTTGTTAACTAACCTGTAATTTTTTTAAATTCTTATATTAGATAATTATAATGTTAGAAAATGTCAGTTACCCTCATTTTTCAAGCAATAATTGATATTTTAGTGGAATGAAATTAGAATTTTATATGGATGTAAGAGCTAAGTCAATTTTTTCGATTTTATTTTTTTTATTTATTTATTTATTTATTTATTCAATAAAGAGAAGCTTGTAAAAAAATTTTCGGCATTTTTCGTCTTTTTCGAGTGGATTGCTTCACTATTTTTTAAAGAGTCGTGGAAAAAAAAAATTAAAATGACCGTTATGAAGTAGAGTAACGATCCGTATAGTAGAGTTTTTTTCAAAATGCATCCTAACCTCAAAAAACGAATTCGTGCACATTATTTTTTTTTACTGAATTGGCAATAAATAACCAAAGAATCCTCGAATTTTCTTAAAAATTTGAGGAAATATATATTTTTATGTAGGGAAGACATGGTAAAAATTAAAAAAAAAAAAGTATTTGTCCAGCTAAAATCAGCGTTTTTCGAAAAAAAATTGATTTGGTCGCCATTTTTGGAAAAACAATAGTAGAGAAAAATTTTTTATCTTAAAAAGAAAGATCTTGTGTGTACTTTTGTCTAAGAAAATTCAACATTTTATTTCTTCATTTAAAGTGCCCAATTTAGGGAATAATAAATCATTTTTTATATTTATATTAACTTAAATGGAAAAAATTAAAATAAATTAGCTCTTACATCCATTTTCAGAATATTTTCGTCTAAATTCACTCCACTATTTTGCAATATTTTTTTAACAAATAAGTCCCCCCCTTTTTCTCTGTTAGCCACATTTTTTTTAATAATTTTAATCAACTTACATTCGTCCTAATTTACTGAAAGACCTTTGTACTTTGTCCACCATTTTAACAAAGGATTCGTATCTGAAATCACTGTATTATTTATTTCCTGATTCTAGTGACCTTTTTTGTAATTCTACAAACGACGAAAACACTTTTTTTTTCGAAAATTATTATGGTAAGAAAACAGTTTTTTTTTGTACTTGTAACGATGAATTACGTAGTATTATCGAATTGAAGTTTGATGATGAAATTTTACTAAAATTTGGATCATGCAGAAATTCAGGAAAAATGCTGCGGTTTACTGGTAAACATGCACATGATAGATCTGTTTATAGCGTTTTTTTTTTTGCTGTTTTCGAATACGGAAATTCTCTAATTATATAAGTAAAAATTTATTGAGAAGAGCGCATAATGAAAAACGTTAGTAAATTATATACAGTATTAAAAACAAAACTTGAGAAATTTAACAAAAAGGTCGCAAGTCACAAATTATTGTAAAAATAAAATAAACCTTTATAAGTTAAATGAACCATTTCCTATGGTATACGGACACTCAAGGCACTGAGCAATCGGGGGCGAAATTAAAAACTGGGCTTGCTACTCATCCCTTTCAAACATAGACTTCGGTTCTGCATTCAAGAAAATGGCAGACATGTTGAACATATTTTATAATAGATTCATTATCAACTTTAAATAAATAAATACCTGGAACTTAAGATCAGACTTTAATTTGTGAATATATACCAATACATGAAAAAAACAAATTTGTTTGGACACCTTATAATTTACATAATTGTTGGCGCTTCTTATGGATCGATAATATATAGGGTGTTCCATTTGAAATAAGGAAGATTCTGCAAATTTGTATTGACAATGTGTGGCAAGCTATTTTTCATACCCTGTATATCACAGGTCGAGAGAGTCACCAACGTAGAATATTTGACCAAAAATAAATTTTAATGGCACTTGAGATAACTTCATAATTTCAAATATTCTTAGTGAAAAAAAACTCGAAAACCGTCAATATTTTCGAAATATAAACATTGATAAAGTATCTTTTATTTTTCATGTGATAAAGTGATAAAAAAATAAAAAAACAAAGTTGGGACCCGCCCAGAAAAAATTGAACACCCTCTGTGACTGATTTTTTTTTAAATTTTGTCGAGCTCGAGTCAAAATACCTCGTATGTTATTCTATTACATTCGAACAATGAAATAGGTTCCGAAAAAATTCGCATTAAACTTTATTATCTTGATCCATAGAACTTTAGTCGCGTGTTTTTATTGACCGTAAATGGTTTCTGTAAAATATTAAACATTTTGTTACAAAGTAAATTTACAGACAATTTGCCAAAGTCATTTCAAATGGAGAATAATATTTTACGATAATCCTGTGTAACGGTTTGAACGTTTTAACATTCAACCTCGATGATTTTATAGTTTAGACTAAAATTCAGAAAATTTTGTTTCAACTCAAAAATTTGCTCTCTAAATCAATAGTTTAAATATTTTCAGAACAGTTTCCGTAAAAGGGTATGAGGTTTCCGTCTGTGCTTTTAAATTTTCCTGAGTGGATTTTCAGGATTTTTCCAACAAAGATCCAAATCGTTTAGTTTGCTTTGAGTGATTCTGTGAAAGGTTTTTTCAGTTATAATAATAAGATTAAGGCCTCAAGTCTCTATCTTATATTTAACTTGAGTGCCATTTTTATAGCAAGTAAATGTAAATTTAAAAAAAACTATCCATAAAAGGTGTACACACATAATTTAATATTAAACTTCCTTCAAATTTAAATTTAAATTCACACATTTATAAGGGCCCGACAAAATTTACATCACGAAAAAGTTCAGCGTTATTTTGAAATGTAAACAATTTAACTTTTATTACTTTTACTTTATATAAACCACGAGCGGCTATGTTCTCTTTAATTAAAAATATTCCAATGTTACGGAAGGAAAAATGTACATGAAGACAAGATAATTTCAATACCTGATCATACAAGATATTGGAAACATTACATAATTTGCTTTCAAAATACAATATTACTGTTTTGTCAGGGAAAAAACATCAAACGTTTAAAACAATCAGGTAAAAATAAAATATATAACTTCAAAAATCACGTATATACTTTTTTCTACTAGCGTGCGGAAAAGTCCACTTTTCCGCACTCATTTTAGTGTTGAAAGAGTAACTTTTCCGCACTAGTGCGGAAAAAACTATTTTCCGCACTAGTAAATTTGTTAAGTTTTTGGGGAGTATACTAACATTTCCTTCTCCTTCCCTGATGATTGATTATACCATAAAAGTACTTTTATTTATGTCCAATTAAACGATTTCAAAATTTCTTCAAGTTCCAAACATCGTGTATAAAAATATCAAAGTCTACTTTCCATTTTCTAGATATGCGACAATGATTTCTTTTGGGAAATGTTTATTAAAAAATCGACCAAAACATTTTTCATCATTTGTTCCGTTTCCCCGAGTGAACTGAAATCGTTGACAAGCGTGATTCCGATATAACATTTGGATGAAAAGATTCCGCACCATCTATTCTTGAAATGTCTGCTTTCAAAACTCGCTTTTTCTTTTTAGTTAAATGTATACTAGTTTCCTCCCTTAAATATTTATAAACTAGCGTAAACTCTACGAATATGAAATTTGGTCAATAATATAGAAAAAGGGTTTTTTTATTAAAGCTCTAAAGAATAACTAACTGTTTTATTGATGTTGAGGGTTCTGGAACTATCCCTATGGTGTACCAGTTTACCAGGACTACCCGAGATATGCTCATAGCCTTTTTAAACTGTATCGTAGCTTCTAAGTGGACTGTATAATTTGTGTTTTTGCCTTCCCAACTCCATTAACAAAAACAACAAACACCTTTTATTTAATGGTTTATTAAAAAATGTTAAATAAATAAATCACAAATTAACAACTTAACAATAAAATTACTTTAGTAAGTAATGAACGAACAACGCACAAATTATTAGTAAACGTATGTTTTAACAATCACTAAAACATATTAGTAAAGAATTAAAATAATCATATCATTCAGAAAATATTTATAATGCGCGTTTTAGGTGTTTTGTTTATGAGTGATGATGTTGCACTAACTGAAAAGTTCGCGTCACGCCTGTGTATATCAAAATCGTACGTGACAACCTCTGTAACGGCGATGGACGTGTTGTGTCCGTCTTTGTCATTTACGTTGGAGGAAACGAAGTCGAATTTATTAAAAGTTTGTGGGCTACGTGACAAACCTCATGTCGCGTGTTGAAATGTTTGAACGTATTTGGTGCGATGTTGTCGGATTGAGATTATGTGAAAGTGTTTGATGCGATGTTGTCGATTTGAGTTTATGTTTAATTTGTTTTTGAAAATTAAACAATTGACTTAATAAAAGTACTGCAAAATACAAATAGTTAAATTCGGTTAGGAAAGTTCTTGAATCTTGATTAAATGTTATTTTTTTTGTTTCTTGGGTTTAGGATTCTGAGAAAATTAAAATATAAAAATAAAAATGAAAAACAAACTGATGAAGCCCCTGGCTAGGGGCGAAACGTCTTTGCACTAAATTGCCAACAAGAATAATTAAATACGTATTTCTTAATTTCTTTTAAAACAACCTCTCACTAAGGAGAAGAAAAATGGGGTATAATATAGTTTGTATCAGACTATTTCCCTCGTATTAATTTCCACCAATCACAAACGCGCAATTTTGAATTACAAATGAAAAAACTGTATGACAGCTCCTGTCAGTAGTTTTTATCATATCGCTTCAGTAGAACTTGCCGGGAGAGGTGGAGAAGCTGTCAATTGCAGAGTTCATTATTTTAAAGAGGAAGTGGATAATTCTGGGATTAAAACAGGTATGGATGGTCCCCAACACGAAGCACCCTACCTTTTGTCCAGTCCGTCTTTTTAAAATTCCAATGGTTAAACGTTCATCTAGAATAACAACTGATACATTATTCTTAACTAAAGAAGCAACAGAGAAGGCAGGATTAAATACAAAAGAAATAAAAATAACAAACCACTCTATGCGGTCGACAGCAGTCAGTAACCTGGCTAAAGAAGTGGTGGGTGAACAACAATTAATTAAAATGGAAATGAGCATTATTCCAACATCATAAACTCTCTTAAAAGTGACGCCTCAGAATCTCCAGCTAAAAGATCCTGCAGCCACTTCTCGAGCTTCTCACTCTACAGCTGGCCCCATCAACAATATTAATGATTTACCTACATCCAACGTTATCAAAGATTTCAAACAATACTCCTACTGTGTACCAAAATTGCAATTTGTATTTTAATTGTACTGTTTAATTTTCAGATAATTAAACATGTAAACTCATATTCGTTCAACCGGCAACGCCGCACCAAAATACATTTGCGAACGGCGTTCAAACCAGGAAGCGGTATCATCAAAAGATAATTTTTTTACTCTATTTCACAATAAAATATCACGCCATAATCTACAAACGCAATTCTAACCGTTTCGTCTAGACAATATAAAAAACCCACGCTAACGAACTTTCTAGAACAATTGCGCAATCCGGAAGGGATAAATCTGAAACCGACAAAACTTCGTAGAATTTAAACTCAGTGCGTCTCTAACTGCGAAACAGGTTAGACCCTCCGTTGACACCAGCTCAACGTAAAAATATTTCGTTTTACACAGTGGTACTTAGCTGCGTATCAGGCGGTCCACTTTATTGTTCATTTTATATTCAAATCTAAAATCAGTGCGTCTTTAACTGCGAATCAGGTTAGACCCTCCGTTGACACCAGCTCAACGTAAAAATATTTCATCTTCACAGTGGTACTTTGCTGCGTATCAGGCGGTCCACTTTATTGTTCATTCTATATTCAAATCAAAACTCAGTGCTTCGAGAATTTAAAGTGTGTCTCTAGCTGCGAATCAGGCTAGGACCCTCCAGTGTTATTTCATCACTCATCCAGAACACACAAAATATTTTCTGACTGATGCGGTCCTTTAGTTTTTTACCTATGTGCTAGTGTTTGTTAAGCACATATGGTACTTATAATACTTTGTTCATTGATTACCAGTTAATGTAATCACTTGTTACGTTGTTGTTTATTTATTTATTTATTTAACTTAAAATAAATCGTTAAATAAAGGTGTTAGTTGTTTTTTGTCAAATGGAGTTGAGGAGGCAAAATGTTACAGTCCACTTAGAATACAACGATGCAGTTTAAAAAGGCGGTAACACATTGTTGGCCGTCCTGGGAAACTGGCACAACATAGGGTTTATTCCAGAACCCTCAACATGTACCATAAATAATTAAGTTCGTAGTATTTTGTGATTAAATAAATTACCTGTTTTTCCATATTTATTATGTATGCATATCTAATAGGTAATATGTTTTGTAAGCTATGTGTATGCAGAATAATCTCTTACTCATGAAATAGTCTTGTCAAATACCATTCGGGCATCTAATTTTTCCTGTGAAAAAATCGCAAAAAAAGACAATGCAAAGTAATATTTTTTAAACATATTGTTACTTAGCAACGTGTTTTTACGATTTTTTTCGAAAAAATTAGACGCCCTTATGATATTACTTATGAAAAAATCTTATGACTTTGTTTCCTCATAAAATTTGACAGTACGACTATATTTAATTTCTATTTTTCGCGCCTTTCTACGAATTGTAATTTTAGAAAATGGGAAATACTCAACAACAAAATATTGTATTACAACCTTTCTATCAACAAAGTTTACAAACTTTGAACAAAAAAAAAATAGACATTTTCTGAAAATACATTACGTTACATAAGGGATTTTCCAAATTTATCGTTAGTCTGGATTTCTGTCTTCTTAACGAATAAACAAAATTGTGAACTTTGCGTATCTTTATCACGCTCATCTTCCATTCAACTGAGGTCAGAGGTTATAAAAAAAATTGATAATTGTACACACAATCACTATAAAACTACCCACCCTATATATTTAGAAGCAATACAAATAAATCTGTGTCATAGTAATACAACATATATAATACAGTTAAAAGTTTCGTTAAAAACAATGGTTTCAAAAGTGTGCATTTTCTTTCTCATCTTCATAATATCCGTAACTTTTGCGGGTCCTATAGGAAAAATAAATTACTACGAAACCTACGATTTTCCGAAGAGCCCGGAGGATAACGTAGAGTATAACGTAATTGTTTTCGACGATTTTGGTCAAAGACTCAATGAAGAAATAGATGGTAAGCTGAAAGATGTGAGAAATGAACTGAAGATGGAGAAAAACAAATCTGTAAAACCGGAAAAATCACATTGTATAGGTTCTGTGACGATGATGGCAATGTGTTATTAAAATGTTTTTTTTTTGTTTTTGCCATTCCGGTAATATTTGTATCTGTATCTGTAGTCTGTAAAAACCATCTCGTATTTTTAACAATTTAAACAAGATTGCTGTAATGTATGAATCCTAATTTTATCCATTTTTTTATATTTGAAAACACTCTGTTTAAAGTATTAGCGCTATTTTAACATTGTAATTATTTAAATATTAATCTTAACTTTTCATATTTATTACTTAAAAGCGTAACAGTGAAAGAGAGAGAGAGAGAGCTGATAAAAAAGACTGTAAAACATTTATCTTTATTTAAAATTTGAATAATTATAAAAAAATTAAACCGTTTAAAACTGATACTGAATTAAAAATATTTATCATATTCATGTGTTTTAATAGCATTATTTGAAAAAAAAAACTTATCAAAAACATTATTTGAACCAAATCTATCAAAAAATTATTATTCCCAGAGTTCGTTGGACTCATAATGGATTCACATGTTTGGTGGACATGATTTGAATTTATGGGTCAATGTCAATGTCGACTTAGCAAAAGCTTTTGATATTGTCCCCCAACAAGCAACTACTAAATGTTCTTGAGCATTATCTTAGCAATTTAGTAATCCAGTTAAAATTTAAATAGGTGTGCCACAAGAAACGATCCTTGGCCCTATTCTTTTCGTCGTCTATATAAACTCTATATAAGTGGTGTTTCAATTTCATATGCAGATGATACCGGTGAAATTAAAAGTGGTAAATGGGGTAAAAATCATAAAAGATTGGCTGGATTGTAATAAGCGAAAAAGTGAGTTTTTTCGGATATAAATGGACCTAGAATCTACAAAAAAATTAAAATTTGGTTTACGCAGGATGAATTTTGTCTAAGAAACGACTGGCAATGTCAAAATTACCGAAAAAAAAATGTTTGGGTCATTTTCGAGGGAAAAAGTGAGTTTTTTGGGATATAAATGGACCTAGAATCTCCAAAAAAAATCAAAAAAATTAAAATTTGGTTTACGCAGAATGATTTTTGTCTAAGAAACGATTGTCAATGTCAAAATTACCGAAAAAAAATGATTGGGCCATTTTTGAGGGAAAAAGTGAGTTTTTTGGGATATAAATGGACCTAGAATCTCCAAAAAAAAATCAAAAAAATTAAAATTTGGTTTACGCAGAATGATTTTTTCCTAAGAAACGATTGTCAATGTCAAAATTACCGAAAAAAAATGATTGGGCCATTTTTGAGAGAAAAAGTGAGTTTTTTGGGATATAAATGGACCTAGAATCTCCAAAAAAAAATCAAAAAAATTAAAATTTGGTTTACGCAGAATGATTTTTGTCTAAGAAACGACTGGCAATGTCAAAATTACCGAAAAAAAAATGATTGGGCCATTTTTGAGGGAAAAAGAGAGTTATTTTTGGATATAAATGGACCTAGAATCTCCAAAAAAAAATCAAAAAAATTAAAATTTGGTTTACGCAGAATGATTTTCGTCTAAGAAACGATTGTCAATGTTAAAATTACCGAAAAAAAATGATTGGGCCATTTTTGAGGGAAAAAGTGAGTTTTTTGGAATATAAATGGACCTAGAATCTTAAAAAAAAATCAAAAAAATTAAAATTAGGTTTACGCAGAATGATTTTTGTCTAAGAAACGATTGTCAATGTCAAAATTTCCGAAAAAAAATGATTGGGCCATTTTTGAGGGAAAAAGTGAGTTTTTTGGGATATAAATGGACCTAGAATCTCCAAAAAAAAATCAAAAAAATTAAAATTTGGTTTACGCAGAATGATTTTTTCCTAAGAAACGATTGTCAATGTCAAAATTACCGAAAAAAAATGATTGGGCCATTTTTGAGAGAAAAAGTGAGTTTTTTGGGATATAAATGGACCTAGAATCTCCAAAAAAAAATCAAAAAAATTAAAATTTGGTTTACGCAGAATGATTTTTGTCTAAGAAACGACTGGCAATGTCAAAATTACCGAAAAAAAAATGATTGGGCCATTTTTGAGGGAAAAAGTGAATTATTTTTGGATATAAATGGACCTAGAATCTCCAAAAAAAAATCAAAAAAATTAAAATTTGGTTTACGCAGAATGATTTTCGTCTAAGAAACGATTGTCAATGTTAAAATTACCGAAAAAAAATGATTGGGCCATTTTTGAGGGAAAAAGTGAGTTTTTTGGAATATAAATGGACCTAGAATCTCAAAAAAAAATCAAAAAAATTAAAATTTGGTTTACGCAGAATGATTTTTGTCTAAGAAACGACTGGCAATGTCAAAATTACCGAAAAAAAAATGATTGGGCCATTTTTGAGGGAAAAAGAGAGTTATTTTTGGATATAAATGGACCTAGAATCTCCAAAAAAAAATCAAAAAAATTAAAATTTGGTTTACGCAGAATGATTTTCGTCTAAGAAACGATTGTCAATGTTAAAATTACCGAAAAAAAATGATTGGGCCATTTTTGAGGGAAAAAGTGAGTTTTTTGGAATATAAATGGACCTAGAATCTCAAAAAAAAATCAAAAAAATTAAAATTAGGTTTACGCAGAATGATTTTTGTCTAAGAAACGATTGTCAATGTCAAAATTACCGAAAAAAAATGATTGGGCCATTTTTGAGGGAAAAAGTGAGTTTTTTGGGATATAAATGGACCTAGAATCTCCAAAAAAAAATCAAAAAAATTAAAATTTGGTTAACGCAGAATGATTTTTTCCTAAGAAATGATTGTCAATGTCAAAATTACCGAAAAAAAATGATTGGGCCATTTTTGAGAGAAAAAGTGAGTTTTTTGGGATATAAATGGACCTAGAATCTCCAAAAAAAAATCAAAAAAATTAAAATTTGGTTTACGCAGAATGATTTTTGTCTAAGAAACGACTGGCAATGTCAAAATTACCGAAAAAAAAATGATTGGGCCATTTTTGAGGGAAAAAGTGAATTATTTTTGGATATAAATGGACCTAGAATCTCCAAAAAAAAATCAAAAAAATTAAAATTTGGTTTACGCAGAATGATTTTCGTCTAAGAAACGATTGTCAATGTTAAAATTACCGAAAAAAAATGATTGGGCCATTTTTGAGGGAAAAAGTGAGTTTTTTGGAATATAAATGGACCTATAATCTCAAAAAAAAATCAAAAAAATTAAAATTTGGTTTACGCAGAATGATTTTTGTCTAAGAAACGATTGTCAGTGTCAAAATTACCGAAAAAAAATGATTGGGCCATTTTTGAGGGAAAAAGTGAGTTTTTTTTGGATATAAATGGACCTAGAATCTCCAAAAAAAAATCAAAAAAATTAAAATTTGGTTTACGCAGAATGATTGTTGTCTAAGAACGATTGTCAATGTCAAAATTACCGAAAAAAAATGATTGGGCCATTTTTGAGAGAAAAAGTGAGTTTTTTGGGATATAAATGGACCTAGAATCTCCAAAAAAAAATCAAAAAAATTAAAATTTGGTTTACGCAGAATGATTTTTATCTAAGAAACGACTGGCAATGTCAAAATTACCGAAAAAAAAATGATTGGGCCATTTTTGAGGGAAAAAGTGAGTTTTTTGGGATATAAATGGACCTAGAATCTCAAAAAAAAATCAAAAAAATTAAAATTTGGTTTACGCAGAATGATTTTTGTCTAAGAAACGACTGGCAATGTCAAAATTACCGAAAAAAAAATGATTGGGCCATTTTTGAGGGAAAAAGTGAGTTTTTTTTGGATATAAATGGACATAGAATCTCCAAAAAAAAATCAAAAAAATTAAAATTTGGTTTACGCAGAATGATTTTTGTCTAAGAAACGATTGTCAATGTCAAAATTACCGAAAAAAAATGATTGGGCCATTTTTGAGGGAAAAAGTGAGTTTTTTGGGATATAAATGGACCTAGAATCTCCAAAAAAAATCAAAAAAATTAAAATTTGGTTTACGCAGAATGATTTTTGTCTAAGAAACGATTGTCAATGTCAAAATTACCGAAAAAAAATGATTGGGCCATTTTTGAGGGAAAAAGTGAGTTTTTTGGGATATAAATGGACCTAGAATCTCCAAAAAAAAATCAAAAAAATTAAAATTTGGTTTACGCAGAATGATTTTTGTCTAAGAAACGATTGGCAATTGATCACCCCGAATATTACAGAGATTCAAAATTACTTAAGAGAAACAAAAAATCTAAGGTTTATATTTTTCATATTATTATTATAATTTTTTCTGACAAAGATTTACAAACAATATTAAATTCTGTTCATTGGGAAACTGACTCATCTATTAACAATAACTAACTATTAAATTTACCATTGAACATAATAGCACAGCAAAAATTAAATCAACAATAAATCTACTAAGTAATATATAAATAAACTTAAAATTACGTTTGATTTAAAACTGATATAATTACCGATAAATATCTTGTCGTTCGCTCTATTTATGATCTTTCCATGTCCAAAAATCAAAGTGAAACCACAGTCTGACAGAGAAATAATTAATTAAGATCATTCTGTTCGAGTAAGAGCTATTTTCGCTCGAATTGCAAAATTCCGTTCTTCTTACCAAAATCATTGAATAAGCAAAAACTTTTAATCTGTCAATCACACGTCTAAGAGTTTCATTCCAGTTTACCATAGTAGAGGAAATACTCTATTAAAAGCATGATAATAATAGAAAATAATAATGGTAAGCGACAATGTTGCCAATTTTTTCGGAAAAAATAAAGATTTTTTTAAACTACAAATTGTAACTCTACTTCCATTTCGTTTAACGCCAGCTAGATTATCTAAAACGTCAATTCCAATAACTATTTCCGGGTGAATAAAAAAAAAGCAGATTATAAAAATATAGGTCAATTGAATCTTTGCAAAATTAGTATTCGACCTTCGCTATCCGTCCAATCTAACTTTATAGTCACATAAAATTAGTTGTGCAAAAAATGCTCCCATTCTCAGCTCAAAAAAATTGGATTAATTTCGTTCAATCTAGTCGCTAATAGAGAGTGGCAGAATCAGGATACTATCTCTGATAATTTCACTTCTATTCCGATTAAATATTTTTCTTCATATTGTCTAATTTAAATATATATGTTACAGGATGTGCTACACTCTAAAAATTTAATTTTTATTTTAGAAAAACCAAATTTATATTTATAGTCTTTTTGAAAGATCATTATTATACTATATAATTATTATTACACATTATTAAGGGCAGACGAGCGTGCCCCAATAAAAAGTAAACATTTTTAACCCCAAGATTTCAAATGCCCCAATTTGGGCGTCAAATTATGTCTCGATATTTTTTTTTATTTGTTTTACCCCACTTACCCCTAATTTTAGACATATTATTTTACTTGGGTCCGTGAAAATGCAAATAATATGAAATGACAACACAAATACTTTATTAAACAAAAACTATATAATCTATTAAAAACAATTAAAAATAACCCAACCACAATTTAGCCAACAGTTAATATTATATTATTTAGTGAAATAGGGATGTTGAGATTTACTTACTTCTCAATCTTTATATTAACTTTATATTTTCCTGTCTAAATTCATTTCATTTTTTGACTCTTTTTTTTTTTGACAATCCTTTTTTATTTTTCAATCTTTCAAACTTCCTTGTTCCCCTCTTTCCTTATTTTTCATACCCCTCTTTTTTATATCACTACAATATATTCTATATATCAGCAAATACATCAAACAGGAACTTTGAATCCCCAATGATCGTAAGTCAATTTATCCAATTGGAAGTTCAAAAAAGGGAAATTGAACGATGTGTTTCACGGAAATCCTAGATTACTCTAAACTTAGGCAATAGCTTACGAAAAAACAAAGCCCACTACTAATCTCGGCTAATTGAAACTTCGTCATGGTGATTAATTTTCCGGCTTCTAACGGAAGAAAGAGATCCGCGAAAGCGCGAAATTGATGGTGGAGTCTCGGTCCCAGGAGACACCGAGACAATCGTGAAGAGATCACTATACCGGCATCATTTATTTACACTGAGAAGTATCATTTATTAAAAATATGAAAGAGAGCAGACATTAAAGATGAAAATATCCATTTCCACATCATTTAGCAATAAAACAAATGAACTTAAGTAACAGTAACAGTAAGCTACACTTATATAAGTTGAGACATCAAATAAAAACGACATCACACCATAATAATAAAAGTAATATTTAGTTTGAGAAACTATCAGCAAATAAAGCTGGATAGTGTTATGTATAATAGTTAAAAGTGTTTTTGAGTTCATATATAATGGAGAAAAAAATTGTGTGAGCGAATATCTTGCAAAACTATTGAGAAATACACATTTCTCAGTGTACTTTGTTAGGAAGGCCGATATCAAAAGGAACAGTAGCCGTGGGATCTTTCCAAAGGCCTTAGGGACTGGAAATCTAGTTATCCTAACCTTATAAGTGGATTTTAAAGTTTTCACAAGTTCCACTGCAGACACTGACATGACAATTTGGTTTCTGAGGGTTTTGAATAATTCGCTTTTAACGAGTTTAAGTGTTGGTATGTTTTGGAATAGTTCCTAAGATAATGCACAGATTAGAATAATTTCTCTCTCTAGTTAACGAACTTCAGAAGTCGTTTGAAATTGAAGGTCATATATGTAGAAAATCTATTCTCAATGTTCTCTTGAAAAATGTTTTGAAAATCGATTTCTTTTTCTTTTAAAGATTTTACTATATTAAGTCCCCAATTGCCCTTCTACTATCATGTTATTATAAATAAATATGATTATTTAAATAGGCGGCCTTCACCTCAACAACAAATTATGAAACGTAAACAAACCAAATAAACATTGGGCAATGAATAAAATTATTCGAGCATCTTAGGTGTAATATGATGGGTAACCTTTTAAATATGTAACGGAAACGACAAAAGTCATTCGCAAAAATTTCTTGGTCGCTCAGCATTACTCATAAAATTATTGCCGCTAAAATTAATCGAGGATAAGCGCAGAATCGGACTCGAATTTTAACTTCAAGTTTCTAAAACGTACTAACTGCATAACTTGTGTTTCTTATGTATTTTGTCAGTTGTTAGCAGGATTTATCGAAGATGTTTTATTCCGTAAATTCATCATCTTCGTTTATATCTTCTTCTGATGGAGATACTGTTTCCACAATTTCCTCTTTTTCTTGTTTCCAATGTTCGCTATGGTGTTTTTCCAATTCTTTTCTCATATTTCTCTCTTCTTCTAGCTGTCTTGTTAAGCTACGAATAGCTTCTTCGCCCATATCCTTAACTTTATTGGTTATTAGGAAGAAACTCCAAGTTGTCCACATTTAACAAACTGCTCCTCTACAAGCAGATATTGAAACCCGTTTGGACGTATGGCAGCCAGCTTTGGGGCTGCGCCAGTAAAAGTAACATTCAATTTATCCAACGTTTTCAAAATAAAGTATTAAGGAACATCGTCGATGCACCCTGGTACTGTCGCAACAGTGATCTTCATAGGGACCTGGATGTAGAAACTGTTGACAAGACTATATCTAAATCTGCCAGCATCCATGAACAATTGCTGCTCCAACATGGGAACGTTGAGGTCTTCCAGCTCCTCGATAATACCAATTTAGAAATAAGACTCAAGAGGACCAAAAACTAGTTCAGTGACAAACAAACAGAGTATTGTGTGGATTTGTGTTACATGTTACCGGTAGTGTTACTACAATTATCAGACTCTAAGGTATTTAAGAATTCTAGTTAAGTTAAAATTGCTTATTGATCTTCATGATCATATTGTAATTACGTATAGAAAACATTCCCACAGAGTGTTTTGCTACGAAAAAAAAATTTGCCGTTTCCTTCATATTTTCTAATCAAAATCACTAAAAAGTTTCGTCAAAAAAAACTACTAAGTTGTTAATTTCATCATCAGGAATCATTCACCTAAAATTTAATTTTGTAAAATTCAATTAAAGTATTTATTTCATTCCATTCTTTTCAATAGTAATACCACAAGTGATTGAATTTTCGCGATAAGTCTGTCGATTCATTTCATAACGAAACTGAGTTGCTTAAAAACACCACGAGTCCGCAAGCCGAGTGGTGTTTTCTTCAAGCAACTCAGTTGAGTTATGAAATAAGAGACAGACTTATGAGATGAATTCAATCACGAGTGGAATTTTATTAGACTATTTCACAAACAAAGTAAAAGCTCTCATTTTGACGTCTGTAGCTGTAATTATACAAAGTAAAAGGTCTCATTTTGACGTCTGTAGCTGTAATGATTTTTTTTCAAAATGTCAAATTTTGTTTTGCAATTCGTATCCATGGTTACGTCGTGAAAATACCACGCTGATAGACCAATCAGGATTGAAAGACAGCTGGTATTTTTGCGATAATTTTTTACTAACTATAGTAACCAATCAAATTACTTAATTTAAAGTCATGTGTCAAATTTCATCCAATCAGCTGTGGATTACAGCGATAACACCTTACATGTGGTGTTTTCGGTTTTGTGTTTTCAACAAGTCAAGTTTTTGATTAAAAATTAATTAAACGTCAAACTGACGACTTATCGAATACCCCTCGGGCCTTGATAAATCCTCAAAATTTTGTCATAGAGAATGCTGTAAGGGTGTTGCTTGATAATCCTTAATTATCCTTAATCTCGGTATTATCAAGGCCCTAGGGGTATTACTACTGATAATACCAGCTGTCTTTGGGTTGTGATTGGTCAGATTTTGTGAAAATTCGAAGATGAGTGAAATATTTGCATAAAATTTGACGTAATTGGAAGACGAGCTTAAACCGTCCCTGCACAAAATCTAAGACATACACACTGGCATCGGCAACCGAAAAGCGTGGGGGAGTAATTTTAATGTAACCGACTGATGGAAATAAAACAAAAACAATATAAAAGTTTCAGACAATGTCATTTAAAGTAGTATACAATTCGGTAGGTGTCAACGGTGGTGTCAAAGAGTGGAAATGAAAGTCACCAACATGTGCGCCGAAAAGTTTGATACCAAGTGAGTCGAACTTACTAAAAGCTTTTTCGAGTTGCTGTTTTTAATATTGAAAGTTGAAGAAAATTCCTTTTTTAATGTTTCGTTGCAAAAATTTATATTATACTAAATTATTTTGGGAATAACATTTTTTCTTCTGCACTATAATAAAAACTTTGAGTGGTTTTCATAACGGCAAATCAAAATTTAAATAAATTAATTTATTCATTTTGGCATAAAAAAAGTAATTGTTATTTATGTAACAAGTGAGTGAAGCCACTTTTTTACTTGTAACCTTTATTTTAATATAAATGAGGAGGTGAGGGTGGGTAACTCAGCGGTAGATATAAATGCTTTATTTAGTCAATACAAACTAATATATAGTAATACAATAAAAAATAATACAATAAACTTATACGACTTATACAATACAATCACATTAAATTATTAAAGTAGATACCTATACCTGTTTAGCAAATATCGTTTAAGGTTTCTTTTATAATTGTTTAACGATGTTGAATTTTTAATAAACTCTGGTAAATTATTATATTCTTGTAATCCCTTAAAAAAAATTGAGTTCTGTGCCCTAACTTTATTCACTGGTGTGATGTAAAAATGGTTTCTTAATCTTGTGTTATAGTTGTGTACTGAATGTACTAAAGTTAACTTAGTGGTAAGATAATTTGGAGCATGTCCAGATTTAATTTTATATATCAAAATTAAGGCATTAAAAAGAAAAAAAGTCTTTTATAGGCAACCAATTTAACGTACTCAACATCCCTACAATAGGAGTATCTCTAGGGCAGGACAAAATTATTCGCATAGCCCGATTTTGAAGTTTTTGAAACCGGTTCCTTTCATTCTGATTTAATAGATATAGTACAGTTGAGCAGTATGTAAAGTGAGGAAGAATCAGAGTATTAAAAAGTATTGACTTTTCGACAAAAATCTGGAACATCTAAAGAGGTAATTAAGCTTAAACGAAATTAGTTTTATTATATAATTAGCGTGTTGTTTGAATTTAATCTCCCGATCGATTATAACGCCAAGATATTTTACCTCATTAGTTTTAGAAATCCGGGAATTTCCAATTTTTATTTCAAAATTGCCTTCATGAAATAGTCTAAGATGCTGGTCATTGCATATTAGCATGTATTTGGTTTTATTAAAATTGACTTTTAACAAATTGAAACAACACCACCAGTAGATACGCTCCAAACTCTTATTAACAACGTTCACTATGTGCTGTATGTTTGCAGAGGAAAAATAAATTAGTAAATCATCAGCAAAAAGATGCTTGAAGCAGCCACATTGGATTTGAGCAACATCATTGATATAAATCAAGAAAAGTAGTGGTCCCAACACACTTCCCTGTGGTACACCGTGATCATTCAATATTTCATCTGAAGTGACATTATTAATTTTTACCTTTTGTCTTCTATTCGACAAATAGTTTTTAAACCACTTCATTACTATACCACCAAACCCAAACATTTCTAATTTACGTAGTAGTCTACTTCTATCCACGGTCTCAAAGGCTCTCTGTAAATCTAAAAAAACGCAGACTGTTGCCCATCCTTTGTCAATATTACATCGCCAGTCATCAAGAACACATTGCAAGACAGTTTCACAAGAATGCTTGCTTCGAAAACCAGACTGAACAGCAGTTATAAGTTTGTTTGTTTCGATATGGTCGACTAATTGTATATACACTACCTTTTCCAAAATTTTCTCAAAACTACTTAGCATATTTATAGGTCTTAGATCAGATGCTTTATTGGACTTTGGAACTTTACGAATTGGTATAATCGTGGAGACTTTTATATCATCTGGTACCACACCGGTTTCTAAAGAACTGTTAATTACATTTAATAAAGGATTAGATAAACTATCATAGGTGTTTTTTATAAAAATCATGCTAATATCATCTGGACTATTTTTATTTGACATGGAAAAAATTATTTCTTTAAGAGCTGCTGTATCAATTAATGTAAAGTTATTCAAAATAGTCTTATTATGGGTAAGATGTATAGGAAAATCTGGTCCGGTTTTGTCTATTTCAGTCACAATTTGATTAATAATGTTAATATAAAATGAATTTAAATTATAAGGCATATCTGCTACAACATCTATGGTTTTTTGTTCGAATTCAATTTCAATAAAATCGGCATTTGCTATATTATTAGGAACAAGAGTTTTTAATGTTTTCCACATTTCTGTTGTATTGTTTTTATATTCATCAATTTTGTTTTCATAATATTTCTTTTTTTCATTTCTCATTACCTTAACCGCTGTGTTTCGATTTTGTTTATATATGTCCCTATTTTCATTCGTTCTATTACTTAAATAAGATCTATAACTTCTATCTCTTTCCACAACTGCTTGCTCAACTGTACTATTCCACCATTCTTTATATCTAGGATAAATGGTAACAGTTCTTTTAGGCGCGACTTGGTTAAATATGCAAATAATTTGATCATAGAAGGTTTTATATTTTACGTTAATATCTAGTTCTCTATAATTCCAGTTAACAGCTAATAATTGTTTATTAATTTCCTGATAATTTATGCTGCGACCCCTACTTTCAAAAGTTCGATTTATTGGTTTATTTTCAATATTTTGTAATTTTACATTTATGAGGAAATGATTGCTAATTTTTGGTCACTAGACTCATAAAAGAGAATTCGTTTAGCGTAAAAAACCAATTCAGAATTTGACAGAATCACGTCAACCAGGCTAGTCAAATTCTAACCCTTTCTACTAGCAATTAAATTTTCATTCTCAGTAGCGTACCTATTTTAATTTCGTGGAGAGTTATTTAATTTATTAAATAATTATTTTCTGAATTAGTAGTTTGGAAGCAAGTCGTTTATTTTGGGATCCGTAATTCCGTATTTATTCATTTTTAAGGGGAACCGTTAAAGTTTTAAATATTAAATTTATTTTAAAGACTCTATTTTGAAAGTAGTTACTGAACAATCGTCGGAACACGATTTAATTATTTATTTTGCCGTTAACTTGAGTTACATTTATTTCATTTAGATTACATTTCGTACTGGACGTCAGACTGTAGTAGAGAACCGTTTTTTTAACAGTAGTTCGAGAATTGAATTATTTAATTGAAAGTTTAAGGTACACTTTTGCTTGCAATTATTTATTTTATACTGATTTTGCACTAAAGTGGCGCCCACAGGCCGATTAGGCAACTTCTATCCCTGACTCACGCTACCTGGCATTGTGTACAACTGTGTGAAGTGTTGGCACCATGTTGGCTATGCTGAAAGTTTAGGAATTCGTCCGTGTTAATTATTTATAAGACTCCGAAACTTTGGGACTGATTTTGCTTTTAAGATTCAGTGTGAACTTTTGAGATTCATTGGGAACTGAGTTCTGTTAGTTTTTCTTTTGTCATGCTATTTTCTTGGCAACGAAAAATGTCATAATGTTTAATGTCAATGCGTATTAAAAACGTTTTTCTGCAAGATAGTGTTTTACTATTTAATATTCAATCATTCTCTGCAAAATATAAAATTTGCACTAAAGTGGCGCCCACAGGCCGATTAGGCAACTTCTATCCCTGACTCACGCTACCTGGCATTGTGTACAACTGTATGAAGTGTTGGCACCATGTTGGCTATGCTGAAAGTTTAGGAATTCGTCCGTGTTAATTATTTATAAGACTCCGAAACTTTGGGACTGATTTTGCTTTTAAGATTCAGTGTGAACTTTTGAGATTCATTGGGAACTGAGTTCTGTTAGTTTTTCTTTTGTCATGCTATTTTCTTGGCAACGAAAAATGTCATAATGTTTAATGTCAATGCGTATTAAAAACGTTTTTCTGCAAGATAGTGTTTTACTATTTAATATTCAATCATTCTCTGCAAAATATAAAATTTGCACTAAAGTGGCGCCCACAGGCCGATTAGGCAACTTCTATCCCTGACTCACGCTACCTGGCATTGTGTACAACTGTATGAAGTGTTGGCACCATGTTGGCTATGCTGAAAGTTTAGGAATTCGTCCGTGTTAATTATTTATAAGACTCCGAAACTTTGGGACTGATTTTGCTTTTAAGATTCAGTGTGAACTTTTGAGATTCATTGGGAACTGAGTTCTGTTAGTTTTTCTTTTGTCATGCTATTTTCTTGGCAACGAAAAATGTCATAATGTTTAATGTCAATGCGTATTAAAAACGTTTTTCTGCAAGATAGTGTTTTACTATTTAATATTCAATCATTCTCTGCAAAATATAAAATTTGCACTAAAGTGGCGCCCACAGGCCGATTAGGCAACTTCTATCCCTGACTCACGCTACCTGGCATTGTGTACAACTGTATGAAGTGTTGGCACCATGTTGGCTATGCTGAAAGTTTAGGAATTCGTCCGTGTTAATTATTTATAAGACTCCGAAACTTTGGGACTGATTTTGCACTATTTATTAGGCAACTTAAATCCCTGACTCACGTTACCTGGCATTGTGTACAACTGTGTGAAGTGTTGGCACCATGTTGGCTACGTTGAAAGTCTAGGAACCGTCCGCGTCCCGAATATAATTTAAAATCTCAGTTTAATACGTCAAAATTACCCGTCAGTCTGAAGTTCAGTTCTTTCCGTTTAATTTACATTTTAGTGACAATTAGAGATTTGGTTTGCCGATTAAATTTTAAAAGTTGATAAATTTAGATCACTCTCCTGTTTACATTTGTTTAAGTTCGCGATAAATAAATTTAGTAAACTCTTCCAGTCAATTCCGGAGTAGATAGGGTTAGGTAAATCCCCTGATTAGAGTAATATAATTTATTTAAATTATTTAGACCGTTCTGTTACATTTCTTAGCTTAAGAAATTTAAATAACTCTTCCGATTTATCTCGCCGGTTGATAAAATTAAATAGCCGTGTCGTTTAATTTCGCGAACTGATAAATTTAGCATTTTCCCGTCTTTCTTTATTTAATCGATTAATAATAAATAATTTTATACTTTGATAAATTTAATTAAAGTCTGATTGAGTCACTCCGTCATTACCGTCGATATAAAGCCGAATCGAACGTTTATTTTAAACGTATTAGCAGCAGACAAATTTTATTTGAAAAAATTGATGGTATTATTGGGTTTCTATAGTTTTGTTATCATCGACTAAGAACGAGAAAAATATTTAGAATAATCCTGACCGGAATATCCTGATAACATACATCAGGTAAATTTGGAATCCTAAAAAACTTTTTTGAGGAATCTTTACACGATTTAGTTTTTTGTCTGAGACAACGATAAAAAGTAACTTTAGAGTTTTAAGATAACTTCAACTTTCTTTGTTTCAAACGCACCGTCTGGAAAGCTCCAGAAATTGCTGTTTTTCTAATTTTTTTATAAAAAAAATTGATGAATTTTGCTCTTTTAACTTATTTAAATATCAAATACTATAATAATATAGTACAACAATCATATTTTTAAATTTACATTTACGATATGATATTTTGTTTTTTGCCTACTCAATGCGAAAATCCAACTTTAATCAGTGTCAGACTCTCATCAACTTATTTTACGAAGCAGAAACAGAAATGAAAGCTCCGAAAGGGTCAGTAAATGTCAGTAAAAAAACGTCCCTACTTTGGATTCGAAAATTGCTTTTAGGTATGATACAAAATGTTTTTAGTTCATTTGTGAAATTAAAGTTTGCAAATTTTTGGGTATTATGTTAAACTAGAGGACTAGAGAAATATTTGTTTTTTTTTCAGTGAAGAAGACGATGATTTACTTCAAAAGACTAAGAACAAACATAATGAATACAGAGAACTAAACAAACAATTGAACATGAAACAACAGAAATTTGAAACCAGAAAACGAATTTTAGCACAGGTAATATTAAAAAATTAAACAATTATTTAGGGTCTAATTGTTGTCTGTGTAATGTACCTCTTCAAAAATTAATTAATTAATTTTCATAACTTAAACGTTAATCATTAGAAGCAACTTTCTAATCATTTTCTTTTGGTTTTTGTTAAAACATTTTCTTATTTAAGTAAAAATCGGTCAAAATCTTTGAAACCCCTAATGCAAATTGGAAATTTATCAGTTTTGTACATATTTTCAAATAATTTAGATTAGAAAACGATTAATCTCACTTTCCAGATAATAAAATTCTAATCAAACAATATAAATTGTGGATGGAAAGCGAATCCTTTCTGTAGGCATGGGTATTGGCGAGAAATGCCATTAATCCGTATATTTTCCTCCTTTCCAAAGTTTTGTGACAACCACAGTCCATGTTCTCAGTTTGGTCGGATAAAATATTAGGCTGTCGAAAACGGTTAGCGTGTGTACGAGGGTTGATAGGAAAAATCAACAAATATATGACGTACAAACGGCTGCGTAATTCACAATTGCAGATTCCCCGATCTAGGTGTAGAATTTTCAAAATTAAATCTTTTAAAATTTTCGCTGAACGTCATATATAAGAGACCAAATTATATGAAGGAAAAATAAAACGATAAAAAGACTGTTTCATTATTTTTCAGAGTTTTATAACAGGAGCAGTGATGTTGAGTTCGGCCAGTTGCGGGATGCCA
The DNA here is from genome assembly GCA_949320105.2 of Crepidodera aurea. Lineage (NCBI taxonomy): Eukaryota > Metazoa > Arthropoda > Insecta > Coleoptera > Chrysomelidae > Crepidodera > Crepidodera aurea. Next base: position 26,761,308 of record OX439477.1, read on the forward strand.
GTTGGATATTCAGCCATTCTGTTACCACAGCTCAAATTTACCAACGATTCCATGCAAATAGACGATGAAATAGGATCTTGGATTGGTGAGTTCAATACTGCGAAATTTTTCAATAATATTAAATTCCATCTTTCCTTTTCCCTAGATAAATTTCAATTCCATTTTTTTAGCATTTTTTTGTCATACGTACTATTTAACATTTATATAGACGTGAAATTTCATGAAATACAGTTATTTTACCGGATATTGTTTAACATTTCTTTCTAAAAATCTTTGCCATCTAGAAAATGCTACGACAGAGAAAAACTCGCTCTTCTTAAATATAAATCATTATTTAGTGTCGACCCAATAAAATTCATGTCGCTTTAAATCATTTAAAAATATGTGTCAGATACAAAAAATTGTCTTCTCCAAAATGTCATTCCAAGAATATATTTAAATAAAAAATCATTCTTAACATATGCAAATACGTCTTAGTCTCAGTCACCTAAATTAAGTACAAATCAATCACATTTACGTAGGGATTTTCAAATTTGTAACTAGTAGTTTTACGAAAAGTTTACTGGAAAAATTGGTCCAAAATTGTAATAAAAAAAGCAAGGATGGACACACTTAATCTTTTAGTAGGTAATAGATACTGTAGTTGTATGGCGTAAGAAATAAAACCCATAAAATTGCCCACATAAATATTTATAGCCCTTTTATATGGTCGCTGTCTTCATTAATTCTTCAATAGTCGTCCAATGATGCATTTTACACTTAAATTTCATTCCTCTGCTTGAATTGCATTTACGAACTTTGTTGCAAGATGTAAACTTTGAAACAGTCTCGAAAATGAGGATCTTCACTTTGATCCAAGGGCCGATCCTTTAGGTCACGCTTTTTAATATATTCCGTAGCCTCCCGGCCCTCAACCCCACCAGGGTGGAAAACAGCCCCCCCCCCTTGAAAATCGACTGGATCCGGCCATGCTTTGATCTGAGCTTTAATCACTACTAGAGATAATTAGATAAACTAAAAAATAAATTAGGAAAATGTTACTATTTCGACCTTTCTGTTCATCAATGTCCAAATTGGATATGCATTAATTAATTAATTTAATGATTTAGAATATAAGAATTTAAAAAAAATTTACCTACGTATTTTTCAATTTACGATTTCAATCAGGAAATAAAAAAATGATAAACCTCGCAGTTAATAAGTCAATTGGTTTCACTAATATGTGTACTAAAAACCTTTTTTTTAAGAAAAACGTTTAAATCGATCCATTTTTGGTTTAATCTATATACAAAGAAATTTATAAAAATAGCGACAGTGTGGAATAATGTTAAAAATGAAAATCTGTAAGTATTTTATGTATCTACCATTTTCTCTAATGTTATACTGGCCGAGTACATTTTTACGTAAAAATTAATGCTGACAAAGTCACAAAACAAATGTTAGTTTGTACATAGAATATATACAGTTACAGATTAATTTAAAATATTACTTTCCACTGCTGTCAAGTATTTTTTTCCTCAATCACTTTAATCAAAGGAGAAAGTAAGTAATTGACGTTGACCAGAAATTTAAGCGTGTCTCAAATCATCTGTCACTCAAGTCCAATATTTACCATTAGGCAGAGGCGGCCTTAGAAAGACACCATCAAAACGAAAATTAGAGTTTTAATAAATATGTACTGTAACTACAACTAGTAACCATCCTAAAAAAAACATCGTTTATTTTTTTTTCATTAGTCAAAACAGTCAGATTCTAACTAATCATTGAGTTTTATACTGATTATATTTTTCATCTGTCAAAACAGTCAGATTTTGTAGTTTCAGCCAATAACATCTCAGGATCCTAACCAATCATTGTGTTTTATACTGATTATTTCCCTTGCCTGTCAAATATCAATTTTTAACCAATCACGTGCTTGGAAACTGATTTGACGCAGCCAATCAAAACAAAATAAAGCGATTATTCACCTTGGTGGTATTATAAAATTGCTTATAGTTAATAAATTATCGATCTTTAGTAGCAAATACACAAATCCAACTGATTTCGCACTTTTTCTGAAACTATAAATATATTCATTCATTCCTTTCTATGCAATACCGTCCATTTTACGACAAACATAGTAGGCGCGCGTCATCTGAATTTTGACAGTTTGCCATTAAAGTTTATTACAGAATTAAATTTGACACATTTTGTTAAAAAGTATTAACAATGAGTACATTCGGGAGTAAAAATCTTCAAGAAATTGATAATATAATTAAATTAAACGTACCTGCCAAGACAGTAAAGAGCAAAACTAGTATAATTTATACGTACGTACAGAATTTTTTGTGACTCGGGAAATAATCTTATTAAATATAACGCGACCTTGACAAATTAGCTACTATTTTTATTGCTACTAAATTTCTCGTATATTTTACAATTTGACTCGACAATTTTGGCTTTAATAATCAAAGAATAACTCCCTCGAGCTAAAGCTCTCGGGAGTTATTCAGATTATTAATGCCAAAATTAAGTCTCGACGAATTGATCCTAAAATAAACTCGAAATTTAGATACAATAAAAATAGTCGGCTATTTGTCAAGGTCTTGGGATATTACTGTCGATAAAACAGCTTCATGGTAATTGTTTTTTGATTAAACTGTGTTTACCTTTTTTGAAATGTCAAATATAAACTTTTATTTAGCATTATCAATTATTATTATACTAAAATGTATTGCAAATCTATGTTAATATACAAATTTCAAAATTTATTTGTAAACTAACCTGTTTATTCGTTTATTCACACACACAACATCAGTTTTTGAATACCCAAATACTTAAAAATCCATAAATCTCTTTAAAACTGACAAATGTCAAACTCTATGAATTAATCCAAACGCAATCCCGTATGCCTTGGTATTTAAAACTATAACAGCTCAGTATTTTTTGATGTTTCAATTTACATTGATAAAGAAAATATTGAACATTTGTGTGTAAAGTATTTTTGTATAAATGACTATATTCTCTGTTTTTAATACAAAATTATTAAAAAAATAATACTTCCAAATACCACACGTCCTCTCAAATTTTATAGATTAAATTTTTGGTCTCCATACTCAAATGCCTTTATTTCCCAAATAAAGACGTTTTCGTGAAAACCAAAAATTTTATCGATAAAATTTGGAGGACTCGTGGTATTACCTTTGATTATAGAATTCGACTTAAGTCTACACTTCTCTCACTAGTTTTTTATCACTATTACTTCAATTTTTTTTCTTGTAAATTTCGATATTGCCAGTTTGATAAGGTAAATTAAAAAAATAATAATAATAAAACACTTCTCCTTCGCTGCTATAAAATCCTGACCTAGAACATGTAATCTTGGCCCTCGAATTTATGATTTCAACCTAGAGGGGCATCGGCAATAATATTCACTTCGACCTTCTGATGTCAGTAACCGATGAAGTATGATCTGCAGAATCTGTTAGCACACGGCCAATGTTACAATTATTTTGTCCAATTTGCATCGATTTAAAGGACATTCACACCGCCAGCCGGACAACGTCCAAATGAATTTCTAAGATTTAGTAGTGACGTTACGAAATAGGTCAAGATCGGCTTAAAATTGGCGTCAATAAAATTCGCATAAATTTTTATTGTCCGCGTTTCGCGCTTTTCCTGTTCACAAGAACATTAAATAATCATGATTATATGAATAAAGTTAATGGTTTCGATTAATTTTGCATTAGGATATTTGAACGAAAATAAGAATTTTTCTTAATTAAAGTTTATACACAAGCTGTCTCCCTCTAGAGGTTAACGCTCTCCAGTCACCCGAAAAAGTAACAGAAGAAATTTTCAAAGATGCTACTGCTATTGCGGAAAAAATTGGATTGGCGGAAGATATGAGACCAATACCCCGTACTGCTAAAAGATACCGTAGCGCCTCAGAATTCTGGCGCAGGTCCATAACAATTCCTTTTGGACTCAATTATAAATTCCCTAGAAATAAGGTTTTCTGAAGAAAACAGACCATCATTTACTTTAACAAAACTACATCCTGCGCAAATGAAAAACATTTCTTTGGAAGAACTTGAAGAAGTTTGCGAGGAATTCAAAAAGTTTTACGGTCTTAGAAATATCAAAAATGAGAGCTTTGGAAAAGAATATGGGAGGAAAAACCATAATCGATCGAACTGAGTGTGAGTGTTGTGGAAATCCTCAAGGAAACTGAAGATTTTTTTTCTGAAATTAAGAAGAATTACCTTGTACGACTTGTACTGTTGAAAGTTCATTTAGTAGCCTTAGGAGAATCAAAACCTGGTTGAGGAGCACCATGTCTGAAGGAAAAACTTATAACGATTTCGTCAACAAAGTGACTAACGAATTCGCAAAGAACCCTAGAAGATTATGTTTCAATTGATTTTCTATATAGATATTTTGTTCGTTTTCTAATTTTTTTATTAAAACTTTTCTTTTTTGATTTTTCTCTTCAGTTCTTTTATGGTGCCCCCCCTTATCTTACCGACTGGCAAAGCCCTTGTAATTATACATTTGTTATTCGTAAAATTACATCAACTTTAACTTTAAATAATAATAATGATGATGAAATAGACGCAAATTACCATGCAGTAACAATAATAGCAATAATATACGCTCCAACAATTCACCCCCATACAGGGTGAATACGAAAAACAAAGCCTCAGAAGCGAAAATTAAATGTTCGTTTTGAAATTCTTCTGAGAATGTTTCTCACTCATTATCATAAAATGTCAATCCGAGGGCTTGAGAGCCACCCTCTCCAAGACTCCCTTTATGTTGTCGAGATGCAATTTGTTTCGTTTTTTCCAGTTTACTCTCTGCGAATAAACGGAAAAAATCGTCAACTAACTATTCTCTCGTTTTTTAGCGCATTGGGATGAGAGTAAAGAAGTGAAAGGGTATTTACAAAGATTATGCTTTCGAAGGCTTTTATTATTAAAATGATCTTGACTGACATAAATTGATGATGTAATTTTGAGTGTTTTTACGTATGATGATACTATTTTTAAATTAAATGTTTTGCAAAAATAATAACGAGATAAATTCAACTACTTTTGTGAATAGCGATAGAAAATGTCGAGTTTGACACATTTTTCCAAAAATCTTACTTTAAAATGTGTAAAATTGAGTTATTAGCAATCACAGAGTAAATGAACATATTTCAAGTATAAAGTTTCGTCATCGCATCAGATAAGGAGTTAATAAATTACAGGCTGTCTCAGCGGTTTCCTTCCTATCTTCCTCGTCTACTCCCATCTCAATTTATTGATGAGCTGAACTTCTACCCCATTCAAGTCAATTCCCTAGTGATTAATTACAAGATATTTGACTAGAGAGGAAAGATATGTATGTGATAGACTCCGTACGGTCTAAATACATTGACGATATTTTATAATCATAATAATAATAGTTGAAAAATTAACGTCCTAGCGTTAACAATTAACAGATGGTCGTTTTTGAGGTTTAGAACAAAAATCAAACTAAGCGAAACCATCGAATGTATCAATATGTATAACGTGGAGTTACTTGTTTTAAGGAACGACGAAAACTTCTAGTTTTTAAAAGAAGCCCTGAGGAAGCCCTAATAAAATGCCGAAACGTCGACAGTTTTTAATTAGGAAGTTTTATTTTTGTCCTAAACCTCAAAAACGACCATCTGTTAATAATAATAATAATAATTTTTTGATAGTTCATTTTACAAAAATAGTTCCATTTGTCTTTTTTCAGCTAGTATTCATTCAGCAGCAACACCATTAGGTTCACTGCTTAGTGGTGTACTGATGGAACGGTGTGGGAGAAAATTAGCCTTACAAATTGCGACTATACCGTTGATATTTGGATGGATGCTGATAGCTATTTCTTCAAATCACGCGCTTTTGCTACTAGGAAGGCTCATAGCAGGATTTTCAGCTGGATTGACGGCGGCAGCAGGACAAGTAAGTGTAATTAACGGTACCTTAGAAAACTTTTTCTTTTTTAATTCTAAAAGTTCTTAGCCCTACGTTCAGTGTGGTTATACCAGTTAAAGATTTTTTGGGGGTTGAGTTTAAAACAAAAAAAAAAATAACTCAAATAAATTTTGTACCCATACATAATAAAAAACAAAAAAGCGAATATGACGATCGATATATAATAACATCTCGGATATTTTCATTCAAATTAATATTTTCTAATAAATTTTTTTTGTTAATAATTTCACAACAAACAAAAAATCCTCTTGGTGTGTAAATGCATCTTTTAAAATGTGTCAATACTAAACTAGTTTTTATGTTATAATTTCTAGGGCAGCGATGCCAGCTCAACAAAAATTTTAGTAGATGTAACGATAAAATTAATTTTTTTAAAGCAATAAAACGAGATGTAAAAATTAAAAATTTCAATTCAATAATTAATAACTATATTTTGATTGATAAGTTAAGTTAGGTTTACATTAGGAAAAAAAAGTGTACCAGTTTTATATGACGCCCAGTATACAATTAGATCACGTATTATCTGCATCTGTATGTTTTCTGAAACATTCAGTACAAAATCTTCCGCCCATTAGATTTTTACCCTTCTCATAATCGTCTGATTTCTCTGAATTATTACAATTCTGTCCTTTTTTATAAAAATCCAACATTTTAATCGATACGGAATGTCCTTAATTATTGAAGTGTCGATTCTACACCATTTTTCACATTTAATTGAATCAAATGGCTTTTAAAGCGCATTTGAATAGGCGTCGGCGTCGTCGATATTTCAAAATTCTGAAGTGTGTATTATAATTCAGATTTGATTGCAACTCATTTATTATTTATGATGTCAAGTGAAAGATGAAATTTTGGGGTTCTTTCCTATTAAGATTTTTCACAAGAAAATGCAAAAATTTAATAAACTTTTTATTTCTGTAGATTTATAAGTTAAGACTTTTTTTAAACAAAAAAAATATAACTAAAAATGAAAACGCTCAACTATATTTTTAAATAGAATTGTAACATGAACAATTAATTTATTAATTAAAATATTTACCGATAGAAAAGTGGATGTAGAAATAGTAAAAAAATTAATAACTTTGAACTGAATTGGAGTTTGGGTCCTATGTATGAAAAATACAAGATCCCTTCTAATGTTCTTAGGGGCATCTACCCATGGTTGTAAGTAAGCAGATAAGGGAATATTTTCACTCTGGAACAAAATGTTTTATTTATTTTTTATAAGCGGCTTTATTACTAAATATTTAATAGGATAATTAAGAAAAAAAATTACCCAAAATAAATTTTTGTCCTGTATCATCTATATTTCATTTACTAATACTATTAACCTTTCTTGTCATTTATGAGCTGAGTTTAATTATTTTTCTTTAGGTTTTAATTGGAGAAATATCAGAACCCCATCTACGTGGTTTTTTCTCAAGTGTTCCCTTGGCAAGCTACTCCTTTGGTATTCTGTTGGTATATGCTTTGGGCTCTATACTTCCTTGGAGATATGTGGCAGGTAAAAAATTTTGATTCAATGCGTGAAAATGAACATTTTTCATTTTTGACCCGCTGATCTTTTTTGCCTGCAATGGTATTTTCGTAGTCTTCGAGAAGGAATTAAATTTACCTCTTGTTTTATTTTAGTATCTAGTACAGCTCTTCCAGTAGCAGCTCTAATGGTATTCTTCTTTTTACCAGAAAGTCCAGTTTGGTTAGTAAGACATGGCAAACTAGAAGAGGCCAAAACTGCTTTGATATGGTTAAGAGGTGGCAGTAAATCTCAAGTAAGTAAATAAAAAAGACATGTTGTTTAAACTTGAATATTTTTAAAGGATAATCATAGGAAAATTATCTCGAAAGATAGCGGGGAATGATATTTAAATTAACCGTAATATTTACCTAATAAAAAAAGTTTTTTTAATTATTTTTATTTCAGGCTAAAGAAGAAACCCAACACCTAATCGATCGTCTAGAATCCGAATCACACTCAGACAACAAAGTATCAGTTACAACCCTTTTTAAACCAGAAGTAATCAAACCCCTTATCATCATCAACGTTTTCAACATGATGCAACTTTTATCAGGGACATATTTGATCGTTTTTTACGCAGTCGACATCCTGAAATACGTACAAGGAGGAGAAAAACTGGACCATTTTATAGTAGCAATTTTAACAGCTTGCGTACGATTCGTTTTCTCCATTACAGGCAGTTTTCTTTTGGCTTTTATTGGTAGAAGAACTTTAGCAATGACCTCCGGTTTCGGAACTGCGTTATCTGCTCTATTTCTGGGGACTTTTTTACACCAAAACTGTCAAGGGCTCAACTACATCCCGGCCCTTTTTGTCTTAATATACGTAGCTACTAACACACTGGGTTTTCTGATTCTCCCCGGAGTTTTATTGGGAGAACTATTCCCAGCGAAAATACGGGGACTTTGCGGTGGACTGACATTCATGTTCTTCAACTTAATGTTGTTCGGTGTGGCGAAAGTTTTTCCTTTTGTGAGAAGTGTCGTCGGAATTTCTGGGGTTTTCTGGATTTTTGGGGCGACGTCACTCGTCGCTTGCTTGTTTTTATATTTGACCCTTCCGGAAACGAAGTCGAGAAGTTTGAGTGAAATTGAGGATTACTTTCATCAGAATGGATTTTTGTGGGTGAACGGGAAAGAGGATGAGAAGAAACGGAAAAACGAGACTGATAATTTAGTAGTGTAAATAATATTTAGTGGTAAGACTGGAATTTTATGTTATTTATGTTTTAGAGTACAAACTTTTTTATTAATTAAAATTTACAAAAAACAATGCGTTGTTTCATTTTGCCTTAGGTACCTATCTATCTTTTCTAGCTCTATAGTCTATTTTTATGTATGAGAGAGTATTAAAATAATAAAGCGTTCGTAATCCATAGGCGTACCACTTCTTTTAGTAGACAGTTAAAATATTTTGTGAAGTTATACCTCGAGTATTTTCGTATGAAATAACCTTTGTATAAATATAATAAATATATCGGGTGTACACTTATATTTTCACCTAATTAACCTGCTTATAACTTCTAAACAGCTGAAGGTAAAAAAGTGCAATTTTTTCTAAAATATTTTATTTTTCCACAAGGTATGTTAAGAACATTGTGTCAAACGGGTTATGTAGGTATAAGGGTTTAAACTTTGACTTTTAAACAACGTTACGTTCATAAATAATAATTTTAATATAAAAACTACTTCTGTAAATCGTAGATTTCCCAACACCAAGCGTACTACTAACTAATTCCACTGTGTCATCAACACTTTTACATAAATGTTTGTCTGTAAATGATTTAAAACAATTAAATATTAATGTTTTTTCATTAACTGTTAAAGGACCGATTTTTTGTCGTTTACGCGGTACTTCCAAATTTTCCATGATCACACTAGAATTCACAATAGACTGCACACTGCACCTTGCATGTTGCAACTAAACGACATTTAGTAAGCTGTCAAGAATACACAACTGGACCTCCTTAGTAAATGGAAAACCTACAATCGCATTTTCGGTGAAATTTGTTGTTAAGGGATTTATCTACTTATAATTCGATTACTGTAAGAAATTCTTGGAATTAAAATAAAACAAAATTGGCAAATAGGTACTTATTGAAAATAATCTTAAGATACGGCTATGTTATCTTTAATACACAGGGCTTTTGGCCTGTCCAAACCTTTTTCTATTGTTCTGTACAGCTTATGGTTATAAAAGACCAATAAAAGACCCAAAACTTGTATTAGCTCAGGTACATTTATGACAATTTTAGGAAATATTTAGATTATTCCGTAAAAATATTTAAAATGACCGTACTAAGTTTTGCATTAGAAATGCTGTTTTATTACTCTCTCATACATAAAAATAGACCATAACATTTCTAAACTCAAATAACTGAATTTTTAGAAACATTTAATAAATTAATAGAATATAAATTTTTCAATTAGAAAGTAAACTATTTACTGTAACTTACCGGTATGTAAGGTAAAAATTATAAGTAGATAACCAAAAAAAATTTTACCTACGGTCTTAAGCATTAAAATATAATAAATAAAATAAAAAAAATACTTTTCTACAAATATAGCGTATAAAAATTTGGTAGCTTCAATTTATTATTTGCTATTTTATTTCGTACTTCCATATTCATATATTCAAAACGTAATCAAACAATCACGCCTGCCTGTTCCTAATCTACGACTAAACTAACCACCGATTACTGGGTAATTAAATTAATTGTTTGCGTAATTAGATAGAAAGCCTTAAAATTTAAGACAAAAATCGTTAGAATTTTTAAAATATCGACTAAAACTTATTATATCGAATAATTACTTAAAGGGAGTAAAATTTAAAAAGCAAATATATACTGCTTGATGTCGCTCCCATTTAATAAAATGTATTTATCTACTAATGTCAAATAATAAACCAAAAATCAAACCGGAATTTGACCTTCATTATTCAATAGTGTGTTTGTAAAATTGATTTGATTGGTTAAAAAGCGTTGAATAGTGATTATTTCCCTTGCCTGTCAAATATCAATTTTTAACCAATCACGTGCTTGGAAACTGATTTGACGCAGCCAATCAAAACAAAATAAAGCGACTATTCACCTTGGTGGTATTATAAAATTGCTTATAGTTAATAAATTATCGATCTTTAGTAGCAAATACACAAATCCAACTGATTTCGCACTTTTTCTGAAACTATAAATATATTCATTCATTCCTTTCTATGTAATACCGTCCATTTTACGACAAACATAGTAGGCGCGCGTCATCTGAATTTTGACAGTTTGCCATTAAAGTTTATTACAGAATTAAATTTGACACATTTTGTTAAAAAGTATTAACAATGAGTAGATTCGGGAGTAAAAATCTTCAAGAAATTGATAATATAATTAAATTAAACGTACTACCTGCCAAGACAGTAAAGAGCAAAACTAGTATAATTTATACGTACGTACAGAATTTTTTGTGACTCGGGAAATAATCTTATTAAATATAACGCGACCTTGACAAATTAGCTACTATTCTTATTGCTACTAAATTTCTCGTATATTTTACAATCAAGATCAAGATCTAGAATGCATTTACATTTACTATGTAGCACGGCCCTTAATTTATACGTCAATGTCAAATTAAATTAATACCAGTAAAAGTCATTCACTAAAAACTTTATCAAATTTGTTGAAATGGATATTTTATTAATAGAATTTTACACCAAATCCATAAAAATAATACTAATAATCCAACAACATATGCTAGTTCTAGTAATTTCATATCAAATACAGATCACAATATGAATTTTGGTGTTGCAGATACAACAATTAATTTCTCGAATTGCAGCAACATAGCATAACTTTAAATTTTAATAACAAGTAAGAATTAATTTAATATAAATAAGCATTTATATTCGTATAATAGTTTCTTTATCATTTAAAAATGTTTTGTTCTTGATTTGATTTTATAGATATTTTTAAGGTATAAATAATCTATTATTTGTCGACATTAGTAGATAAAGTATTATATTCAACTCGTTGTGTGGTTATTTTATTACACTCGGATGATTACAACACTCGCTCGCAAGCTCGCTCGTGCTGCAAACTTCATCCGCATGTAATAAAATAACCCACCCAAACTCATTGAATAATATACTATTAATTTAACCGACTTTTTTAATTACGCTAACGGGAGGGGGACATCATGTAAAGGTGAATCTTTCTGAATATATTTAACACCTTGCAAAGCCCCATTATCCAAAAGGATTCGGTGAAATTAGTATTGATAAAAAAATATGAATAAATTTATAGGAGGGTCAAAATATCGAGCAAAAACAAACTTTGGCCCGGTTTTCAATAATCCAGAGAAATAGATAAAAGGAAAAAGTAACATGATATTATAGCTACAGGTTCCATCTTTCATCTGAACTTTGAATCATGAAAAAATATTAATTTTTACGTGATTTATTGAAAATTTTGTAATCCGCTTGGGAGTGTCATTCCTTTAGAGCGTGCTCTGTAAATGCAGGGCAGGAGCTAAAAATGTGGGTGCGTTTTGGAGCCGGTTATGTCGAAAAGTATCAAATTTTTGACAAAAATGATAAGGATCATTTTTGTAGGTAATGTAGGTCATTTTCGTCCAAACAAAAATTCTCTAAGTGTTATATTTTCGAAAATATCGGCGAAAATATGAGAAAAAACACATTTTTGAGACCAATGGGCCATTTTCCCGCCTTTCTACAAATTTCAAACAGACCAGATGCCTGGGTTGGCACCTTCGTTTATTGGACTATCTACGTTATTCTGTCAATCACTGCTAAGCTCATCAATATTTATGTCACTGTCACATTATTTATTTTTTATGTTTAAAAAAGTATTTTTTTAATAAAATGTCGTGTAAAAAAAATACCAATAAAGGTACGAAACCCATAAAAGCCATTTATGCCAGAAATATTTTCGATTCACGTGGGAATCCCACAGTAGAAGTTGACCTTGTCACTGATTTAGGTTTATTTAGAGCTGCTGTACCTTCAGGGGCAAGTACAGGTAAGTAAAAAATTTTATATTAGATCAAAAATTAAAAAAAAAGAGACTTATTTGTCGAGTCAATAATTATTTGATATTATAAACATTGCTACTACAAGGGCACAATTTAAATTTTCGAAATCAAAAATAATGGGTTTGAATCTAATTTACGATGAGAGAATATTAACCGGGATTTTTAGAAGCCGCTGATTATGAATATTTTATCAGAATATAAGAATTTTTTCTAAAGTTTTCCCGGGATTTAAAGGGTTTTTTCGTAATTCATTTGTATATTCATATATTTTGGATATGAGTTTATTTTTTTTTTCAAAAAATAAATCTAAATAAAAAACTTATTTGAATTTTCAATTCCTACATGAATTACAAAGATAATAAGTTTAATAGTCATTCTTTCATTTAATTTTTTAATTAATGTATGATGTCTTGGTTTTAACGTTCTTCCAATCCTTTTTCCAAAGTTTTGTGAATTTTTGTTCCAGGCATATACGAAGCTTTGGAACTGAGAGACGAAAACCCAAAAGACTACCATGGTAAAGGTGTATTCAAAGCCATCGACAACATCAACAGCATTCTCGGACCAGAACTTTGTAAGCAAGACATGGACGTAACCCAACAGGAGAAAATCGATCAGTTTCTGATAGACCTCGATGGAACTGACAATAAATCAAAATTTGGAGCGAACGCGATTTTAGGGGTATCATTGGCCGTTTGTAAGGCGGGTGCAGCCAAAAGAGGACTACCATTATATAGGCATATTGCCGATTTAGCTGGAAATAAGGATCTTGTACTTCCGGTGCCTGCATTTAACGTAATCAACGGTGGATCTCATGCTGGAAATAAATTGGCTATGCAGGTAGTTTTGGGTTATTTAGTTTAAAAAAGTTTGTGAACTAAAATTTTGACGGTGAATTCATATCAACAATCGCTTTTTCTAAGTACGTATATACATACATAAACACTACTCGCTAAATTTACTAAAGCAAAGTTTACAAATCAAAAATACAAAAACTGGTCGATTATTTTTTTTATCTATCGCAGTGACATACAATTTTTAACGATTTCAGGAATTTATGATCCTCCCAACAGGAGCGACATCCTTCACGGAAGCCATGAAGATGGGTACCGAAACTTACCATCATCTAAAGAAAGTAATCAAAGAAACATTCGGAATGGACTCGGTCGGTGATGAAGGTGGATTTGCTCCCGACATTAAGGATGGCCAGGAAGCGTTGACGCTTATATGTACGGCCATTTCTAACGCAGGATATACTGGAAGGATTGAAATCGGAATGGACGTTGCCGCATCCGAATTGTATAAAGATGGTAGGTAGTACAATTAATCATGTCAAAGTAAAATCATGCACCAAATATGATGAAAAATCTAGTTTTGATCGTGGTATTGAATTCTACAGGATTCGAAATGGTAAAAGTCCTTTTTTTGTTATATTACCAACGAAAATGTCGCTTAAAGACAATCTCTAATTATTAATTATTTATTTATCAATTTTAGAATCATTACATTCAATCAATGTTCTTTTAAAGAACCTATTTGTTAATTCTTTTAAATTTATTTAAGTTATTAATGAATAATACAAATTAATTTCAGCATTATTATTTAAGAGACCATATTTAGGTAATGAAGAATATCAGCAACTTTTGATTTTTACCTTACAATACACTCTATTAAAAATAAAAAAAATCCGAAAAAAATTTTTTTTATACGTTTTATAGTTTCCGAGATATTTCATTTTTTAGCTAGGCGTGCATGAAATTTGCGTCACGAAGTATTTGAATATGGCGGAAACTAATATTGTCGAAACTTTTACACTACTTGCTTGATTTAAATGAAACAAAAACAGGGGTTTTTAGATGTGCTACCATCTATGGTAAGAAGAGAGTATTGACATTAAATTTTGACTGAATCTAGTCAAGATGTCACTCTCTTCTTTTTATCCCTTTTAGAGATTAATACAAAGTGAGTAAACCAGTAAGGAATTTTAATTTATTAGATTCGACATCCTAAGACCGGTTTCTGTCTTATGACTTCATCAGTTAAGCTTTTCGAATCCAATAAATAAAATTCCAAACTCGTACAAGTCAATAGCTATATCCGCTATAAGATAACATTTTTAGATGTGCTACCATCTATGGTAAGAAGAGAGTATTGAGATTAAATTTTGACTGAATCTAGTCAAGATGTCACTCTCTTCTTTTTAATCCCTTTCAGAGATTAATACAAAGTGAGTAAACCAGTAAGGAATTTTAATTTATTAGATTCGACATCCTAAGACCGGTTTCTGTCTTTCGACTTCATCAGTTAGGCTTTTCGAATCCAATAAATAAAATTCCAAACTCGTACAAGTCAATAGCTATATCCGCTATAAGATAACATTTTTAGATGTGCTACCATCTATGGTAAGAAGAGAGTATTGAGATTAAATTTTGACTGAATCTAGTCAAGATGTCACTCTCTTCTTTTTAATCCCTTTCAGAGATTAATACAAAGTGAGTAAACCAGTAAGGAATTTTAATTTATTAGATTCGACATCCTAAGACCGGTTTCTGTCTTTCGACTTCATCAGTTAGGCTTTTCGAATCCAATAAATAAAATTCCAAACTCGTACAAGTCAATAGCTATATCCGCTATAAGATAACATTTTTAGATGTGCTACCATCTATGGTAAGAAGAGAGTATTGACATTAAATCTTGACTGAATCTAGTCAAGATGTCACTCTCTTCTTTTTTATCCCTTTAAGAGATTAATACAAAATGAGTAAACCAGTAAGGAATTTTAATTTATTAGATTCGACATCCTAAGACCGGTTTCTGCCTTTCGACTTCATCAGTTAGGCTTTTCGAATCCAATAAATAAAATTCCAAACTCGTACAAGTCAATAGCTATATCAGCTATAAGATAACATTTTTAGATGTGCTACCATCTATGATATTAATCTCTGAAAGGGATAAAAAAGAAGAGAGTGACATCTTGACTAGATTCAGTCAAAATTTAATGTGTCTCTTCTTACCATAGATGGTAGCACATCTAAAAATGTTATCTTATAGCGGATATAGCTATTGACTTGTACGAGTTTGGAATTTTATTTATTGGATTCGAAAAGCCTAACTGATGAAGTCGAAAGACAAAAACCGGTCTTAGGATGTCGAATCTAATAAATTAAAATTCCTTACTGGTTTACTCCCTAAAAACGGGTATTTCTAAACATTTAGGCTACTCGGTTATGAAGTTTCAAGTCATTTAACAGACTCAGTGATATTCTTCATTGCACTTTTTATAGTTGTTAATTTTTTATGAGTTTTTTTACTTTAGTCTTTTCCCCCCCCCCCCCCCATTGTCGAGATCGCTGAAACCGAATATGCGGGTAAAAAAATTTTTTACCCTCGGAGTCGCCTTCAAAACGGCCAAAAAGCACCCCCTGAAGTGGTTAAACGCACTTTACAAGGTTTACCTGTTGAAAAACACACTTTCCCCGCATTTTCGAGCATGCTGAGAACGGTGGTGATGTTGAATCGTCGAAAATGGGGGGGAAGTGTGTTTTTCTACAAGTAAACCTCGCAAGGCGCGTTTGACCCCTCCAGGGGGTGGTTTTTGGCCGTTTTGAAGGGGACGTGGATGGAAAAACTTTTTTTAACCTCAGATTCGGTTTCAGCGACCTCGAAAATGAGGGTGGGGGGGGGGGAGATACTAAATTGGCCCTGTCACTCCTACTCCTGAGCTCTACTATTATTTAAAAAACATTTCAGGACTCTACGACCTCGACTTCAAGAACCCGGGTTCGAACAGATCAAACTGGATGAAACCGGAAGATTTGTGTAACCTTTACAAAGGATTCATCGATCAATTTCCGATCGTCACCATAGAAGATCCATTCGACCAAGACGATTTTGAGGCATGGACGAACATGATGAAACAAGTTACCATTCAGATTGTTGGAGACGATTTAACAGTGACCAATCCAAAAAGGATCCAGAAAGCTGTCGATAGTTCAGCTTGCAATTGTTTGTTGTTAAAGATCAATCAAATAGGTAATGCCATTGTTATATAATTATATATAGAGTTTGAAAGGTTTTCATTACAATTTTATTCACTAAATTCAGACGTACAAAATTACATTGACAACTAAAGAGAGATAAACATAAGTTCAGATGTCAATAACAATACGAGGGGTGATGATAAATGTAGAAATTATATAACATTCTCCCCAGCATGTTTTGTTATTGATATCTATGTTTATCTGTCTTTAGTTGTCAATGTAATTTTGTACGTCTGAATTTAGTGAATAAAAGCCTAGAGTTTGAAAGATTTTCATTACAGCCATGGTTACAGTTACACACCTTGTGTAACTTTTGTATTTTTTCTATACTTACTTACGTGAGTAACTTTAGCTAAATTTATTTATTATATAGTTATATCTTTTAAGCGGTAGACATTCTTCAATCACTTGATTAAGAGCAAATTTTATAATCATTCTAAGCCTTTAGTTTTAGTCTGATTTTTGTGAAATTTTCAGGAAATACTAATAATTACAAAACTTAGGGTGGATACCCCTTGATTTTTTTGTAAACCTTCGAAAAGTATTTATTTTGTTAATTTTAAATGGAAAATCACAAAAACAAGGGTATTAAATCTATGAACATTTCTTCCCATTTGTTTTAATAAATATCAAGTAGTTTTTAAATAATATGCTTTCCCGTCCTTTTCTTAAATATCTTTGCATAGTGCTGCCTCTTCGTTTCAGAAATTTAAAGCTCTCAATATTATCGAGAAACGTTCAATCGCCAAGCGTTCCCAGTGGCGCGCGTATAAATACAATTTTGTTTGCATAAATATGTAACTAATTACAGGAAAATGAAGAAGTTTGAATTTTTTGTAGGTACAATTACAGAATCTATCAAGGCTCACTTGATGGCAAGGACCAACGGCTGGGGTACGATGGTTTCTCATAGATCTGGTGAAACGGAAGACACTTTTATAGCCGATCTAGTGGTCGGTTTGTCAACTGGTCAAATAAAAACCGGAGCACCCTGTAGATCGGAACGATTGGCAAAATATAATCAAATTTTACGCATTGAAGAAGAACTATCTCGAGACACAAGATATGCCGGCAAAGCGTTTAGAAAACCGATTTAACATTTTTTTTATTATTTTTTCGTTGTCGTGGGTTACGTTATAAATTAAATGTGCAAATCCATGTAGCGAGTAAACAAAATTTCATTAATTTAACTAGTTTTATTATTTCTGAGATGGTTTGAGAAAAGTTGTACGTTTTAAGAAAACTAAAATATTTAGGGTAAACCAGTAAGGAATTTTAATTTATTAGATTCGACATCCTAAGACCGGTTTCTGTCTTTCGACTTCATCAGTTAGGCTTTTCGAATCCAATAAATAAAATTCCAAACTCGTACAAGTCAATAGCTATATCTGCTATAAGATAACATTTTTAGATGTGCTACCATCTATGGTAAGAAGAGCGTATTGAGATTAAATTTTGACTGAATCTAGTCAAGATGTCACTCTCTTCTTTTTTATCCCTTTCAGAGATTAATACAAAGTGAGTAAACCAGTAAGGAATTTTAATTTATTAGATTCGATATCCTAAGACCGGTTTCTGTCTTTATTTATTGGATTCGAAAAGCCTAACTGATGAAGTCGAAAAGAAACCGGTCTTAGGATGTCGAATCTAATAAATTAAAATTCCTTACTGGTTTACTCACTTTGTAATTATCTCTGAAAGGAATAAAAAAGAAGAGAGTGACATCTTGACTAGATTCAGTCAAAATTTAATGTCAATACTCTCTTCTTACCATAGATGGTAGCACATCTAAAAATGTTATCTTATAGCGGATATAGCTATTGACTTGTACGAGTTTGGAATTTTATTTATTGGATTCGAAAAGCCTAACTGATGAAGTCGAAAGACAGAAACCGGTCTTAGGATGTCGAATCTAATAAATTAAAATTCCTTACTGGTTTACTCACTTTGTATTAATCTCTGAAAGGGATAAAAAAGAAGAGAGTGACATCTTGACTAGATTCAGTCAAAATTTAATGTCAATACTCTCTTCTTACCATAGATGGTAGCACATCTTAAAATATTTAGGTACGTACAATTTGACATTCCCTGGTCGGTATATAAGAATAAAAACCTGCGTGGATAAAAAACTCCATCGATGTAGGAATAAAATAAAACTGTCATTTCTCTAAGCTAGCAACAAGTTCTACATAAAATTATAAAAAAAATATAATAACTTAAGAAAGTTATACACAACAATTATAATTTAGAATTTACTACTATTAATTATAATAAAATCAATAATAGAAGGAGTTTTGCAAAAGTCAATTTCGGCTTTCCTATTTATCATCATCAATGAGGAAAATAACTAAAATGCGTCATAAAGACAATCCACTACAGAATCCACCAAATGAAATCCTATATTCAAAACTTAAGGTTAAACCATGCACTCTAATCAAGAACCCACGATCTTGCAAAAGAATTCATAGGAAGAGATTATAATATTCTGCCGTAACAGTAAACCAGCCAACTAGAATCAAGTTTCCAGAAGAAACCCTATGAGAAATGATTCTATATTTGAATTAGCCACTGCACTAATACATGCAATTTTTTATTTTCATATTATTTAAACATTTTACAATAAACTTCTTTAATAATAATAATAATAATAATGTTCTTTACACGAGTGATTTATAATATTCGTGCCCAACAACTAATGTGATCCCTGTAAAAATTTGACACCGTGTAAATGTAACAACTGTCAAAATGTGACATCTGTAAAAAGTGACAAATGTCAAAACATTACCTGTCAAAAAGTAACAACTGTCAAACCGTGGCACATGTGAAAATGTGTATGTACGATTAAGAGGACTGTCTGTGTTCTGGTTCATGCCCAGGTCTGGACAATATTTTTAACGCTCTGGCGGGCCCGCTTTTTAGAATTACACGAGAATGCGCGCCGCGGCAATTCGCCGCATTTAGTTTTTCAGGTTTGTAGTTTACAAATAACGAAGAAAAATAAGACAAATATGGCATTCTTATTCATTTTATTATAGTAAAAAAATCACGAACGGCAAACACGTTGTAAATTTCACCTGCTTTGGATCTTTCGCTTGTAACAACTGAACAGAGATATTATATTTCACCAGATGTGTCGATAGGCGGAGTCAATAACACAAACAAGGAAATACCTAAATGCCCAGTTTCGAAGAGCTCCTCACATTTTAAAATTATAACACAAACACAAAAAGTTGCGGCTATTTGCCGCTCACGCGCCCGCCGGAGCGTTAAATGATAAAATTTTCATTGCCTACTTCTGGGCGCGATTTGTAGCGTATTTAACATTAATTACTTTACGCCGCAAACATTTCAATCCTGGAGGAACGCAACGTTGTCGATGATGGTGTTGTGGTTTTTCTGGGTTTTCCCACAACTGTAAAGCAAATGCGCCATCAATAATCAGTAAGTCACCCCAAAGCGCCACGGCAAATAATAATAATAGCCGTCCCTCCTTCACACAAGCTGCAGAAGCTTCTGGGGTTCACTCGTAAGGGGGTGAATTGAAGGGCGTATATTATTATTATTACTTATCAAATACCGTTATCGATTAAGCGCTACAGATCATAACGAGTGACCGCCGAATAGACACAACTTATTGAGGTAATATTTTAGGTAGATATACCTATACTACATCCAAATCGCAGAGGCCAGCGTTTGTTTATTTATCAGCGCGTGATCAAAATGGAAATATTCTTCCTATTGGTCAAAGTGGGAGGCAGAATCGCCAATAACTGACTTACAATTGCACTTTGTGTTAGCAGATTTGGGAATATCGATTTAAGCTCAATTACGGCGAAAAGTTCACGAGTTTTTTTGTAGAAATGAACATCCAACTATTGAGAAAGTACTAAGAGTAGTAAACGAAGACCCGAAAATTTTAAGAAAAGTACCTTCCACAATATTTTAAAAAAACTTAATTTTAAATATGGACGACGTAATAGCTTTTTAATGGTTCTTGACGATATAAAATGTTTTTGAGGGAGATAATAATTTTGAGGTTATGTTGAAAAATGATTATCCAACCCTCAAAAACCCTCCCTTGCGGAACTTTTACTCAGTCGTCTTGATTTTTCTTAATTTACCCTAAATTTCACGTCGTTTTTTCCAGCCAGAAATAGAATATTATTATTAACAACAATAACGACATAATGAAATAGTTAACGGGTAAAAATATATAATATTAAATTGAAAACTCTAGAAAAAATTATTCATTACTGAGACTTGTGGCCATAGATATGTTTTATCAACACTTTTAAAATAAAATGTATGAGTACGTCTCTCCAATGTTTACGTTGGCCTCTCAGATTTGGATAGAGTTTAGGCAAATTTTCTGGTATAAAGACCGCGCAATTTAAATGAAGGGTGTTTTTAATGGCATAAAAACAACGAAATAGTGTAAGAGGCAGATTTAAACCTTCGTGCGTATTCAAATATCAATTAAAAATGCTATAAAACTAAAATTGTAGATTAGCTGAAAGAAAATAAGCTACAAATAATGTACTTAAAAAAATTTATTCAGTATAAAAAGAATTAACGTGAATTAGTTAGTAGTTATCTCATATCTATCATGGGAGTGTTAGTTTTTAGGGATCCCGAGGTTAATTTGGTCTGGCACATCTGATTCGAAACTCTGGTGGCAGTTTCAACGTATTTTGTAAATAAAGATTTCAAATTGTTGTACTCCTAAAATACACAGAAATATTAAGAAAACTTTAGTCATTTAAAATAAAAGAAAAAAAATACTATATTTGTTCATACTTTAAGGTAAGGCTGTTCAACGTTCTTGGCGTTTTGAATGTTTAATTCATCTATTAGCCGCTGGATGGCGTATACCGGTAGGCAAAAAGCTGGTGATGTTGGAGCCAAGGGTTGAGTAAATCCGAAAAATTCTTTTCCATATCCCATGGCAGAAAGAATATACTCGTTCGTAAGTTCGACAGCTTCTTCTAGTCGTCCAGAAATGTGAAGCAATCTTAACAATTCGGCAGGATTACGAATCTTTAAAATTCAAAAATTCATTTACATAAATAAGAGATCGTCAGAATCGATATCACGATAAAACTTAACACCTAATTAATGTATAAATATAACAATAAGAATATAAATGAAATATTATTTATTAAAAATAAAATAACTATTCAAGTGAATTTAGTTGTATCATTTATTTATTTGGTAGCTATTGAATAAATGTTGAAGTAATATTGATTGTTTTTTCCTTATTTGTGAAAATATTATTCAAAAAAATATGCACTAGTTTTTAAATACATTCATAAAAAAATATTTCAACTTAAACACCCTTTGTTTCTATAATATAAACTTATGGTTAAAATATACAGTGTGTTCGCACCATATGGAAATCTTTTTTATTATTAATTTTATGAAATAAAGTTATTCTTTCCATATGGTGCGAACTTAAGCAGACACACTGTACATAATATCATTTGGACGAAAATTTATTTATTTATATAAAATTCAAAAAATCATTGTATTCTAAAATTATTATTTCTCAGTTTTTTGTTTGTTTAATGTCGCAAAAACAATTAAATAAAAAAAATAATAATTAAATGTTTCTAATAAATCCTGACCTTATATGATAGAACAAGCCAATGAGGAAGGTAAATCCTCATACTGATAATCTTCTTGCAAACCACATAGTGTAATGTGGTCATTTTAGATTCCTCGTATCTTTCTAAACAATCTTGAAGAAACTTCCAAACGACATCGGCCACCGATTCTCGATTTACTGGAAGATCTACAAATTTCATACAGTTCATATACATATTTGGCAAAATTTTAACGGGACATAGGATTTTCAATGTATTTTGGACAAGACCAGCACAATATATAATATATTATAATGGTACGTGATTTTTCTTTTTATATTTATTATTAAATTTTTTATTTAATTTACCTTCTTCCGTAAATTTAGACAGAACGTGTTTTGTAAATATTGTTATTGTAGTTGGGCGCCATCTGTCTAATTACATAGGAAATTATAGCCAATATCTATCTCAGGTTCTAGGGTTCTCTAAGAAGTTAGATTTTTATAAAATCATTGACAACGAACGTAATGAAAAATTATAAACATTTATTAAAGGAAAAAAAATTAACGATAACTTTATCTGTACATGGACAATTGTTTGGTGTAATACGGTAAGTGTAGTTTTTATAAAATAATATTTGTAAGTGTGATATGAAATTTTCTTAAACTTCTAACCTAACATAATTAAACTTTTATAAGTTTAGATTGTTTTCAATCTAACTTTATTATTATGGCCTTTTATAGTTTAAACTTTTTAAATATCGATATTTAGTAATTAAAATGGTACCTTTTATTCAATTTATGCTTTTCGTTCTTATTTTAGTTGTTCGAAATATATGGGATTCTATAAAATCGTTTTTCCAAATAACACCAAAATCAGGAAACAGGATGGATATTTTTATGCCGAATGTAGTTGGATCTGGATACTTTTATACAGGACTACAGTTGGGACTGGAGATGTCCAAACAGGAACACAGGATAGGATGGATAATTTTGGATAAAGCCACCTTTTAAGATTGTAGTTCTTCTTGAATTATTTTTATCTTTTCTTAACCTCACTTTTTCTCTGACAGGTAACAATTTTTTCTTTTAAATCGCGTTGCTTTGGGTTTTTCTTTTGTTTTTATGATACGGAGCGATGTGAACTCTTCAAAAGATTTTGGTAAAAAGCCCCACTTTGACACACGAAATGCTTTTTATAAAGTACAATGTCACAGCTCACTAGATAAAAATTTGACACTTTTTAACCTAAATTTTTACAAAATTAAAAAAATTATTGATTTTATTGCAAGTTTTGACTAATAACATCTTATTCTATAGATTAAAAGAAAATTTTTGATATACTTTTTATATCATTTCGAATTATATTAACTTTGTACAAAGACACTTTTTGTTCGTCATCATTGATTTTCTAAATATCATTAAACTTCATTATTGTTGTACTTTTTTGTTATATTTCTTTAATTTTATAAGTCCTAAACTCTTTTTCGTTAATTTACTAGCGTTTCGTTTAACTTAAACTAATTATGTTGAATTCTTATTAGATTGAATTTTAAGGTTAACTTTTATAAGTAATATTTTCTTCCTGTCTAAGTTATACGTTAAAAAAAAACTTTATATTCAATACCATTACAATATACATGCTAAATTTCAGAAATCTACAAGTTTGTTCAATACAGCGGCTTTACGTTTTAAAAACATTTACACCATCCTACGATCTAGAGTTTACAGGGTTGTCCCCGAATAAATATCAGTTTACCTTGCAAATCATTTTCGACTAACCAATTCCAAGCGTTCGGGTTTTCTTCTTCGCTTAGCAAAACGCAATGTTTCGTCAACGTTTCAAACACCGATGAATATGGCAAAACGAATATCGAACAAATGTCAAACGCAGTTTTGAACAATCCCGCGTTACTTAATAAAGTTACCAATTCCACAGGACCTAAAATTGTCATAAGTAACGGCGTTTTAAAGGTGTTTAAAATTAAATTCTATACACATTCGGACAAAAAAATAATTGTGGTATTATAATTTAGGGAGAGCATAAAGGAAAGCTTGTTAAATGTTGAGACAGCCTTACACTCAGTCACTTCAATAGCTAAGTGGGGTCAACAGAGGGGAGTATAGCATTGCGTCTCTCTCGGTTATATGACTTTATATTATTATTGCTTTCCCTTTTACTCTTGTAGAATTTGACATATACCAAAAAAATATTTTGTCCGAATGTGTATGTAGATATATAAAGAATTTACTGACTGTTTATGTTGATTGGAGTCGCTGTATTAAATCTGGCTAATTTTAGTTTGGCACTTGCAAAAATTAATTCTTTTTCTATGGTCTCGATATTAACAACTTCGACTTGCTTTCTAAGGCTAAAAACTCGCATTTCCTAAAAAAAGAAAAATTAATTTGGTAACTGACAAATTCACTTTTTTTTTTGTTTCTAATAAAGAATCTGTCGCCAATTGCTTCGTTACAGCCAATGTAGTAAATGACAAAATTTGAAAAAATTTAAAACATCAATAAAAATATGAAAAAGTAGAATTTTGACACAAAAATCTATAAAAAAACATTTTTTTTTATTGATTTTGGCGTGAAAAAATTAATTAATTTGGAAAAGAATGGGTAGTTGGGTCTACAAAATTATTATGAAAATCGTGGGACCAAATTACATAAAAACGCGTGAATTTTGAAAAAAAAAGACCAGATATAAAAGTTTTGAAAAATAAATTTTGGACAAATTTTAAGCACAAAAACAAACGGAAATAATTGAAACTCGCTCTAAAATGGTAATAAAAGAAAAATAAAAATTTAGAGGTATCAAAATCTGACAAAAAATTATTGATCGACTTTTTTAGCAAAAAAATATTATTTTGGAAAAGAGAGGTTAATAAATATTTAATATTTCATACAAAATTATATGAGAATGCGTGAATTTTGGAAAAATAAGATTATCAGATAAAAAGTTTGAAAAATAAATGACAACTTTTGGACAATTATGAACTCAAAAAAATTGAGATACAAATAAAATAATAATAGTAGACAAAAAAAATCCACAAATTTTTTTTTTACCGATTTTTGTGAATCAAAATGAATTATTTTCGGAAAAAATATGGTAAATGTGGGGCTAAAAAAATGAAAATAGAATTTTTGGCACCAAATTACAAAATAAGTAAATTTGGAAAATAAAACGATCAGCGTACAACATTAAAATTCACAATAAAAAAGGAGAACGTGGAAATTTGTACACAAAGGTGTAATAAAGGTAGAAAACGGATTGTAGATCAAAAGAAAATGGGATAATAATAATTATTTAATATAAAATTTATCAATTTATTTACCTCATTTGACCCTGCCAATGGTTGAAAAACTACTTGTTCGTCTTCATCGTCTGGATCCGCAGGTCTTACTACCCAAGCGTGTTCGTGTTGGCACAAATGTAGAACATTTTTCGCCGCCAAATAACATTTAACTTGTTTCTCTAGGGCCTCCAAACTGTTATTAAAGTGATTTAATCGAAACGCCTGTTCGTACATAACAGAAGCGGCTAATCTGTGGGAAAGGGGCCCCCGTTTTATTTGATAGGAGTAGAGAAAATCGTAGAAAACGTTGTTGATAGCGTCCGTAGCTCTGGCTCTCGTTAGAAGAATGTTCGCGAAGAATTCGTCCATACTGCCATAAGTAAAGTTCAATAAAATGTCCAATTTTTTTTCATCCAATAAAGTTTTCACCAAATCTCTCAGATTGTCCTTTTTGCGTTCGGAATCGGGATTTGCGTATAAAGAATCGAAGGCGAATTCGTAATGTTTCAGCGCCAGATGATGTTTGAATTTTATGGAATATAATGTCGCCTAAAATGGATAATAATAATAATAATAATAGATCAGTCAAATTTTTTTTATCATGGAATAAAACCACTTATTTTGTAAAAAGTTTTTTAATTAAAAAAAAATATTAAACAGCTTTTTACAAAATAAGTGGTTTTATTCCATGAGAAGAGAGATTGAACTAACAATTAAATTAAAATTTGTTTTTTCTGACAATTTTCATAAGAACAAATATGGCAAGCAAAATAAAACTATGCTTTATTGAGGTTGATAAAAAAAAGTGGGACTATGAAAATATTAAAATGTTTATAAGTTCCTAAAATTTTCTTATGAAATCGATTTTTTCATCATTTTTTAACGAATGTGTTTAATTTTCAGACAATTAAACATGTAAACTCATATTCATTCAACCGGCAACACCGCACTAGGATGCATTTGCAAAACAGCGCTCAAACACGAGACATCGACAAATAGTTTTTTTTAGTCTTTTTTCCCATTACGCTACGATTAACACGTAGGCCAATATTTACCGCGTAGAATCTATAACGGATTTTTTAAGTTTACGCTACCATAGTCACGTCCGCCCTGAAATTCATGATGACGTAATTTGAGTTAATCCTTGTCTTCTCAAGCGGGAGAGAGAGACAGCATAAAAAACTTACAATCTTTCTAGAAGTAATCGTGCGACCCGGGAAGGGATAAATCTGAAACCGACAAACTTCGCCGATTTTAAACTCAGTGTGTCTCTAGCTGCGAATCAGGCTAGGACCCTCCAGTGTCTATTCATCACTCATGCAGAACACATGCAAAAAATATTTTCTGACTGATGCGGTCTTTTTAGTTTTTTACTTATGTGCTAGTTTTTGTTAAGCACATAAGGTACTTAATACTTTGTTCATTGATTACTAGTTTAATGTAATCCTTTGTTACGTTGTTGTGTTATTCATTTATTTATTTAACATTTTAATAAATAGTTAAATAAAAGTGTTCATTGTTTTTGTCGAATGGAGTTGAGAAGATAAACATACTACAGTACACACATAACCAATATAAAAACTACAGTCCATTTAGAACTACGATGCAGTTTAAAAAGGCGATAACACATTGTTGGTCATCCTGGGAAACTGGCACAACATAGGGTTTATTCCAGAACCCTCAACAGAATGATTAAGACTAATTAACCCTTCTATTAGCAGCTTCCTAAAAATCTGTTAATTAATAAAGCTTGATTGATGATTACCGTTTTACAGGAAGATTGTAAGAAAAAATGTATAAATAACTAACTTACTGATAACGGGTCATCAGGTTCTACAATACTAAGTGCAGTATTGGCGACATTTATTACACAATCGCGAGCTTTGTGCAGTTCAAAAAGTTGAATAACCTAAAAGAGTAATAAATAAATAAATTACATTTCAATGAAAAATATATTGTAATCAATATTCATTCATTCGATATTCTTAAGGGGTGGTAAGGTTAATTTGTACAAAAAAAGGCATGTTTTTGTGAATTTTTTGTGACGACACAGTTAAAATCTCTTTATTAAAACCAATGGTACATTAAAGTATGACATTCGAAGAATATTATATAAAATTTTCACGAACAAATATTAAGAAATACGGCAATGGCCGCAATTATTCGGACGTGTCACCGAAAAAAGTAGAATTACGGTGCCCCTCATAACTTGGTGGTGGATCATCTCAAATCAAAACATCAAAGTTCATTCGTTAGATAATAGTTTTCCCCAGGTAACGCTGGGAGGGTTTTTTGAAATTTCAATTTTTCACTTTTTTGGAACACTTTAAATGGAAAAAACACGATTTTTTGCAAAAAAAAATAGGCTAATTTGTTATTGCAAAATAAAATTATTAACAAATTTAAAAAAAGCTCTCCACCATTACCTGGGCAAAACTATTATCTAACGAATGAACTTTGATTATTTGATTTCACATGATCCGAGACATGTCCGAATAATTTTGCTGCCATTGTCGTGTTTTTTAATATTTCTTGGTAAAAATTTTATACAATATTTTATTTTATTTTAATAAAGAGATTTTAATTGTGTCGTTACAAAAAATTCACAAAAACATGCCTTTTTTTGTACGAATTAACCCCCCTCTTAAGGTAAATGCATATATCAATCACCTTTAAATAATAATTGACATAAGCTCTCGAAGGACTTTCTTCAACGCCTTTTAATATTCTGTCTTGCATAAATGCATCAGTAAAAATACCCTTTGCGGCGGTTTCAAATAAATCTTCAGCTTTATTGTTTTCGCCCGTAGTAAGGAAAGCAGACGCTAATAAGAAATTTCCTAAAAAAACATTTTTCTTATTATTTGTTCACAGAAAACGAACGAAAAAGTTTATGTTTCTAATCCTTCCTAATTTTAAATGACAAAAACAAATACCAAATACGGGGTGTTTTTTTATAGTGATTTAACATTGCCATCTTGGAAATTGTAAACAATGGAAGAAGGATGGTTAAATGGGAAAAAAGTTTAAAGAAATTAAAAGATCAATAAAAATTCATCATTTCATCTTTATATATTTATAAGATATCTAATGCGCGAAAAACGAAAATTGAGCATTTTTATTTTCTCTGTATATTTTCATTTTATGTGCCTTTTAAATACGCAATTTTCCCACCTACGCCTACGGTAGTTTACAGCTTTCAAGATATAGCAATGGTGAATAATTTTTATAAAAAAATACACTGTATTGGAGAAATTTCAGATTATTATTATTATCAAATATTTTTACATTGAAACATTGATCAAATTGAAAAAATCTAACAGTTAGGTAATCAATTAGGAGGTATATGTGTATAATAGATAGAATAACATTTTGTAAAAACTTACTTGTGCAACTGTTCCATTCACACCAGTTGCTTAAAAGTCTAACGTACTGTTGTAACCACAAATGTTGGCCGCTTCCTAATAGCCATTCCGCCAAAACTGTACCGCCGCTTATCGGCCATCTAAATTTTGTTAAAGAAAATTAAAATATAACAAACTTTTTCTTATGCAAGTTTGAAACTTAAGAAGATTTACAATTTTAAAATTGCCACTGTTATTTTTTTATTGTATAAAAACAAAAAAAATGAGCACCTAAAGAACCCTATACGATGATTCTTTGCCAACCAACTTTATTTTTGAAAAAAAATATTTTTAACCTAAAACCTTTTAAAATAAAATTCATGAGTACGTCTCTGCGGCCTGGCGTGATCACTGCGTGTCTCCAATGTTTACGTTGGCGTCTCTGATTTGGATAGAGTATCGACAGAATTATTTTAAAAATTTACAGGAATTTAACAAATTTTCAGGTTATGCGTCGAAAAAAAAGGATACATGATGTGTTTGACGTGGTTCAAATAAGGCAAAAGCGACAGATGCCAATGCGCTAGAGCTTCATCGCTGCAAGAGACTCTAGCAAAAGATTTTCTCGCCTCTTGGCCACCAGACGAACAAATGAACAGCTCTAACAAAGACATGCAACTATTAACAGGTCTCAAATTAAGTACCGGAAGTAATTTTAAAGGATTCAATCTGTTCATCGATGATTCACGAACGCTGAAAACAAGGGTTAATAAATAAACGATTAATAATCTAATTTTTCAAAAAAAAAAAAATATTTACGGTAAGTTAATGTGTGTTGTTAATCCACTCAACCATAATACGACAAAACAGGCCTGCGTTAGTACGACAATATCCGGCATACACACCGAACGAACTGCTTCCAAAACTCCCCAATCCAAAGTTTTTTCTTTCAACAAAACGTTGCATATTAATAGCAGATTTCGACAAATTTGAAATCTACAAAAACAAAATTAATTATAAACTGAGAATTTAAAACTTCCTAACTAATAACTAACATAACTAGTAGCCCCCCTTATATTTTATGGTACTGCCTTGGAGGAGTATTATTTATTAAAATTAATTAAATTAAAATTGATATTTACAAGTCTTGTTATATGTTTCATTACATAGAAATACATATTTAGCTTCTGCTTTGCATCATATTTATTTTTTTGCTTTTTCACTATAAACTGTATGTACCCCTTTAATTGTTTATTGTTTAGCAATAAATATTGTGGTGATATAAAAAAGAGTGGTATAAAAAAAGGAGAACAAAGTAGTTTGAAAGATAAAAATATCTTTCAAACTCCTTTGTTCCCCTAGTGATTAAGGGGTGGTCAAAAGAAAAAGATTTGGAGAAAAGTCAATTGGGGTTGAGAATTTAAAGAAAGATAATTAAAAGTAAATTCTGATGAAAATAAAAAAAATATAGTTAAAGAGAAGTTAGACTATTTACAATTTGTTATTTAATAAAGTATTTGTGTTGTCATTTCATATTATTTGCATTTGCACGGACCCAAGGAAAATAATGTCTTATTAAAATTAGGGGTAAGCAGGGAAAAAAAATATCGAGACAATATTTATTATTCTTTTCTTTTAATTTCGATAAAGAAATTATCAACTCGTTGACCCGTCTTTCCTTTGCAATATTTGATAATCTGCGAGCAGTTTCTTTTTCATTCTTAAAAAATCCTTACTTTTCATAATTCTTAATGTTTTACTGCTTCACTGTTCCAATATCTTTACTTTAGAACATTTCATATTTTGTCTTTAATTTTTTTTGCTGCGCGGTTTTTTATTGTTAAAAACTTCTTGCTTCACACAATACTTATTAATTTTTGCCTTTAATATATCGTTCAATTTGACTTGAGCGTTTTTTTTGTAATTTTGCTAAATTTGATGCATGTTTTTTTTATCTAAACAAGTATACATACATTTAATAATTAATACCTTATTTGTGCTTGTTGTCTAAGACTCTCTGCAACCACCGAAGTTCCCAATAATGAACTAAAATGGTACATTGCAGTCGGATTAATATCATTATCAGGACTGGCCAGCGTACTTTCGTATCTTAACAGTTCTAGGACTTTATGCATGGCTTTGTATAAGTCGCTAATATCGTTTACCATGTCGACAATGCGAGAAGAAAACTGAAAAATTAATTTGATGATGATAAAAGAAGAAATAAAGATAAAAAACGATTGGTCGTGAAATTATTATATAATACCTGCGAATCCATTTCTAAATGAATTTTTTCTAATAAATTTTCCATCACGACATCTGGTGCTTGAAGATTAAATAGTTCTTTTTCAAATGCTTGAATAAACGTATCGCTGATTTGTTGTTCCAAATAAACAATTACTTTAAATAAATTCAATACATCGTCTGTTGTATCCAAATCTAAAAATTAAAAAACGAAAAGCAAACAATAACAAAACTTCTTTAACGAGTCTAAAAATAATATCGAAAATGTTTTAATATTTTAAAAGTTTGTAAAAGTTCGTAAATGTAAAATTTGAAAAATTTGTAAGATTTTCTAAGAAGTTTCTAAAATTTGTAAATATTTCTTTTCTGTATAACGATATTTCGCTCTAAATGTATATGTAATTTTTATGTATATGCGATTTTCAAAATAAATAAATATTATTATTATTTTTCTTACCTTCTGCCAACATTGAGAAATTAACGAACTGATCCTTGTACACGTCGTCATTACAAAGCGTCATATGCTCTAAAGCATCGAGAGGTCTTAAGAAAGAAAAAGCGGTTTTTTTCAATAAAACTGCCCCTGATACGGACGGCAACAGCATCAATCCCAATGGTTTTAAGCTCGCGATATGATACTGGATACAACAAGAATAAAATTTCTGCCAACACCTAAATAAATAAATAAAATAAAATCGTTAGAAAATATCAGCCATAGAAAATATTTAAATCAATCCTACCATTCCGCACATTCGATATATTCATCATCGTTAACATTTGATCCATTTAACATATTTTGTATTTCATTATCTACGGCCAAACATATTCTTTGTTTCAATGCTGTAGCAGATATTTGAGTGGTATCCGACAAAAGTGTTGACCTTTTATATATCTAAAATATATTGTTATGGTTTAAAAAATGAGACAAAATTATGGGAGTTTATATTAAAAGAATAAAAAAAAATATGTAAAAGGGACTTAAAAAAAGGAGGCCATATGTTTGAGATGTAAGATGTGACAAAAATAATGAATATTAAAAAGTAAAAAAATCTTAGAATTTTCATATCATTTCAATATATTTTTTCACATAATAATTGAGTTAGCAAGAGGGACAACAAGACATAATTTCCATACATAATAAAATATTAACAAGTTAAGTATTTAGTAGTGATAACTTACTGATAAAGCTTTATTTATAATGTGCAAAGGAAAGCGTCCCGGATGGAAAATGTGCTGCAAGTAAACCTGCTTCGGATCGCTCTCTCCATCATTGGCCGGTGCTTGATTTGCATCAGGTATAGTTTCCAAAATCACCGGTGTCCATGTAGCAGTTTTAAAAGAAGCAGATCGCTGAGGGAGTGGTAGAGAAGCTGTATATACGACGCTGTCGCCGTCTTCTGATCGCCATACTGACCACAATCGGTTCGTTTGTAACGCAAAATCTATAAGGTCATTCTGTAGGACAAAAAAAAATTGATTTTACACTATCCAAGATTATCATCAGGCTCAAATTCTATTGATTTTTGTAAAGTTTGCGAAGTTAGATTATTATAAACTGAAATAATTATTACCTCCGGCGGTGAATAAAGAGTGACCAATCTGTCTATTATAATTTCTTGTCCTCTAATTAACGGATTCAAAACGTGAAATTGGCAACCATTAGCAAAATTTAAAAACACTGCCAACATACTTTCTGAGCTATTCCCATCTACGGCTTTTCTTAATATTGCTAAAATATAAAAAAAACTAAAATATTTATAAATGTAACTTCCTAAAATGTTTCTTTCCTTCAATATCTATTAAGTTAAAAGGGGGAAATAATAATTATGGTGATCTGGCAGGCCGCTGCACAGTGGGACGACCTGTAGCAATAATTAAAAAAATGACCTATTTAATACATCTTTCTAAACAATCTTAACAATGAGAAAAATGCTGTTACTTGCTAATTATGATATTAGATAATTGATATTTAACGACATTTAACAATATTTAACTGTCCAAACATTATCAGTTATACTTTTAAAGTAATTGTGAGGTCTTCAGGAAGGTATGTTCTTTATATAAATGTAATTATTACCATAAAATTTTCAAAACGTGTCTCAGAATTGGATTCGGATCAATATTACTTTTGTTAAAATTTGTAAATATGTAACATTTAACTTTTTCATAAATGCACTAAAAAACACCTCTGGGGTTTTTGTGCCTTCTATTAGCTCATTTTACTGCCCAACTGCTCATGTAATAAGTTTTTGCAGCCAGTTGCAGCTGTACATGAAATTGAATTTTTTCAGAGTCACACCTGTTCCGCAAAATCGCTATAATTCGTAAAAATGTCAGTAACAGTAATTAAAACATTGAATTATTTAACCATCTCAATATATATATAACATACCTCCTTGTACACGATGATCTTTGGAGTTGTCGCCGGTCTTCTCTCGAATATCTACTACAGCTACACACTGTCCTTTGGAACAAGACCAAAATTTTAAGTGGGCATCTCTTGTTAATGTTAAAACGTAGGTTTCGTAATCAACAACATAAAATAAAAGACTTACGATGTTTTCACAATCGGAGTTTTTTGGTCTAAAACGAAAATTATTTTATCAAGATCAGATATTTTTGTATATTGCAATAATTTTGTTTTTTTTTTTAATGAAATAAACTGTTTCCGTACATAACAATTTTCCTTATTTCGGGTATATTATTGTGAATATTCTGAACGATTTTCAGATCCCCCGCTATATGCCCTGGGCATAAATGGTTTTCAAAAATCAACATGCACGATAATACAGGTACTTACCTAAACTTTTCTGCAATCCCTGCAAAAAATCTAGGTACCAAAGATTCGCCTTTAAGTTCAGTGTAAACAACCTGACCACTGTCAGGATTTTGTTTGATTAGCAAAAGCTCTGTCGAAGGGTATGCCAGTATAAAAAACGCCTCTTCAGTCTCAGGTAACAAATAAGAACTTGCTATGTTTGGCAACTGATCACCTAAAAGGGATAATTATTAATTTTAATATACAAATTATACACCCATTCATTTAATAAATATCCTTTGAATTTTGACTTACTGGCAGTGCTTGGGTTGTTAAAAACATAAAAAGTATTTGGGTTTCTAGCATCAACAGATGATGCTTTAGAGAATATTGATGGTGCAGCTAAATCAGGATGGATTCCTAATAATTCATCCTAAAAAATATGAATAATAGATAATTATTAAAAAACCCTAAAATAAAAGTAATACCTGTTTATGAAATCTATCTGGATGGGGGAATATCAATCTATGTACACTGCAAACTGTAGGAACCAATACAATGATATTCTCATAAGTTTCATGAATTGAAACACCATCTAGAATAGGGGTATCAATAAACCTGTACCTGACCCTGTTCATCATAAGGTTTACATCTAAACTATGTTCAACTAATTCTAATACATCATAATTAATTCTCCTGTAATAAAAGTCATAATAATAAACGCTGCTATTCTACATAAGTAGTAAACCTACCAATAAATGAATCTGTTTCTTGTGTGGTGTTTTATAGAGTCTTCGTAACAAAATCCATTTGCTCTTTCAGCTACCTTTATATCTTGAAGAGTGCTCTGTGTCCCTCCTAAAAATTCTTAGTTTTTACTGATATAATACTTTACTTTATGTCAAACTAACCTGTCGTAAGAGTTATTTCTTTCCAATTTTCAAAAACTGTTTGATCTGGAATAACTTCTCTGTAACTTAAAGTAAACTCGGTCATTTTTACGGCCTACAAATAAACCTAACCACACTTATAACCAACAGAAACAGAAATAAAACATTCTTCTTCTTTTTGTTTTGTTAAAATTTGAATTTGCAGGCAGCCACCACATTACCAAATTCAGAATAGCCAACTTAGTTTCCTACAAATGACGTAGTCTCTCCCTTTCTTCAGCTTCAGTCACCCTCTTGTCAAATAGTTCAAAGTTCAAATACTTACTAATTTGATAAGCCTCCTTAAATTTGACACAATTAACATAAAATTATTATTGTGGTATGTATTACATGTTTATACAAAGTTGTTCAAATTAGTATAGTTTTTATATGAAATATTATATAAGTATTGTATAAAGGTAACCTCACTTTATCACATTCGGGTAAATCAAGTAATATTTTAATATTTTTAACTTATTTGTAGACATGGGTAATACAGTGTCTGCCGCGGAAATAGCTCAAGATACTGCCACTCAGTTCGTAAGACCAGATGATCCAACACAAAAACAAAAGTATAAGTTTAAAGACTTTAAGGGCGAGATCCCTGAGGAATGTCCTATGCACCAGAAGAAATCTTCAAGTGCAATAAACAATTCTGGTTGTCCCGTAGGAGAAGATGAAATAAATCCGTTAAATATGGTAAATTATATTGAATTTATTTCTTTCATAAATAAATAAAAAAAGGAGGTAGGATCTCGGTTTTATGGTTGATTTATAATTTTTGAGGGTTGTTCATTTTTATGTATATAACAAATCTAATATCACAGTTGAGCAATAGTTATAGTGGTTATTTTAGAAAAATATTTCTTTTATATCTCTATTGGAAGATTTCTATTTTTTTTTTATAGATGGGACCAGCCAATCAAAGTCCAGCACCAGGTCAGCCTTTTCCTCTCGCCACAGATAGACAAGTGTCAACAATTCCTAAAGCCATAATTAAAGAAGGAGAAAGTCAATTCTGGGTATATCCCAGTGCACAGGTAAGGTGTACTTTATTTGAAACAATTATGGTTTTTATTCATTGGCTTTAGCAATATTTGAATAACTAGTAGTTATATTGGATAATTATTATTTCTTAATAACTAGAAAAATTGTGTCATTTATGTTCACAGATGTTTTGGAACGCTATGTTAAAGAAAGGCTGGAGATGGCGAGATGAGGACATCAAACAAGAAGACATGAACAATATTATCAAAATTCACAATGCTAACAATGAACAAGCATGGCAAGAAGTTCTTAAATGGGAAGCATTACATGCAAATGAGTGTAGGGATCCAAGGTACAGGAAATTGTTGAAATACTCTAGTCTATTCTATTATTTAGAAGATTCAAGTATTTAAATGATTCTCAAAGTTAATAATTCTAGGCTAAAAAGTTTTGGTGGAAAAGCTAAAGATTACAGTCCGAGAGCGAGAATAAGACAACTTATGGGTTATGAGCTACCATTCGACAGACACGACTGGATAGTTGATAGATGTGGTAAAGATGTTAGATATGTCATAGACTACTACGATGGTGGGGATTGTGATGACAAGTATAGATTTGCCCTCCTAGATGTTAGGCCTGCCATGGATAGGTAAGAGAAATCCTTTTAAAATCCCAGAAACGTCACAAAAAATATGTTGGCAACAACTCAAAGTCGTGTACCAGAGTATTTTATATTGAAGAAATTTGCTCGGCGACTACTAGTTTCGGCTATATGCCATCATCTGGCCTAAAATATTACATGTAACGTTCAAATCCACTTAAATTGAACAAAAAACAAGTAGCTGCTGAACAAATTTCTTCAATGTAATATTGTGGAACACGACTTTTAGTAGTTTTATTTCTTAAAACATTAGACCACATTCGAAATATCTTTTGTTATGTCAATTTTTGAAAACTTTAGAATAAAAGTCGAAACGTCAATTAAAAACATTTTTAATCCAAAAAAGTGATTTTATTACCCAAAAAGAAGAACATTTAAAAAGTTATTGATTAATTTCAAAGGAAACGAAAATGATACTTTGCATTTTGACACCATTTTTGAATCGTAGTTTTTTTTTTATATATTATACTTTTAATTTGGGAATAGGATTTGGTATTAAGAATTTTGCAATTTTGTTAATACTATCCAAGTTCCTATTTTGTACACATTTTCACACTTACATTTATTTACGAAAAGTTCAAAATATCGTTTTTTTAACATTATTTTTATCTCTACAGCGTTGACAACGTCTGGGATAGAATGAAGGTATGCTGGTGGAGATGGTTCTACAGCGGTGAATGAAACAAGACTAAGAAATAATTCAGATGTAGTTCCACCCCTTTTTGTTTGTATAGAAAATTGATTTCGTTGACTTTCGCCATATTGTATATATTGAATCTGTTAAAAAAGGTCGTTCGAGAATATTTATTACTTGTAAGATTATTTTTAAAATTAAAATAATTTGCCGTTATTGGATACGTTTATTAATTATTGTAATATAAAGTAGGAAAAATTACTATTTTCGTTTTTTTTTTTAAATTGTTGCTCTTTTGAGTCAAACCAATATCAAATTCTTGTGAGGGTGAAATTAAGACTTTTTAAAAGTTAAACTTTAAAAGAAATAAAATATATAAAGGTTGTTGGAATCATTTTTACTTATTAAACTTCATAAATTTAATCTGACGTTAAATTACCCTACTTGTCATTATTCTATTAACACCTTCAGTGCTAGTCATCGCCTTAAGGCGTTTTCTTACACCAATCTCGTGCCAGTGTCGCCAAAAGGCGTTTTACTTTGGCTGGTGCTGGTGTCACCTTCAGGCATTCACAAACTGAAATTTAAATAGGTTACCGAGTCAGTGAAATCTACGCAAGTTGTTTCTTTTTCTACCGGCACGTAGTTATGGATTCCTTATATATAATTTTGTACCTGGTTTTTTATCTCCGGTTTTAATTTTCCTATTCCAGTATTACTAAAAATGCACTAGCAGAACGTAATTTTACTTTATTTACCAAGCAATTCATATTTTCATTATTTATTTCTTAGCCCTAGACAGTACTGATAGGTACTTCACTGGGAACAAATATGGGATCCCCCCGGAATTCGGAAATCAATCCACGCTGAAAATACATGAATATTCTATGCGAATGTATTGTTTACAGCGATGTTATGAACATAAAAGTAAATAATGTTTAATCAAAAAAGATATATTCTGAATATTTAATAGCTATAAATTTCTTTAAAGGAAATGGCGGGAATGCTGGTATCAAAAATTTTAAGCAAACCATCCGTACTAATATTCTCCCTGCCGTTTGCTGTCATCTTCCGATCGATAGATTCCTATCTTACCGGCCGTGACGCACACCCTTCTGTAGACGGAATGACAGCAGTCGATTTTTCAGCGGACCAAAACGTAATTTAAACCTGATTTCGGACCAAATAATAACATTAACAGTATTTAAAAAGTATTTTTGTATGTGATATAACATAACGACAACATAATCATATGCCGGTTTAGCGTACTATCTGTGTAAGTGCTTTGTTTCGCCATTTTTGCAAACCACTTGTTAACGAGTGATGATATTTTAATTATTTAAGCCGTGTTTGTAGACTATAAAATTGCTTTGTAGTGCTTGAATTAACATTTTATGTGTTGTTTAGGCCTAATTTCACGCTGCATTGTCTTTAGGGAAGACGCTATGTTAGGGTAAGTGCTATTAACAATAATGTAAACATTCAAAAGTATATATTGGTTTTAGCTGTAAAATTTGAACTAGAAGACTTACATTTTAGGGCTTGATGCTTTATTCGCATTAAAACAGCTTATTGTATCTCATTAAGTGAGCTAAACTAACTGTCACTTCTTCCAGACTAATTTATTAGTTGTAACTTAACCTAAAAGCTTTTCGCGGGCGTTCTAACATTTAAATTTTTTGGTACTTCCTGTTATTTTAAAAACTTAGTTACTAACAAATTATATAAATTAATTTATATTTATACTTTGAAAATAAGTACTTTTCTTATATTATGCCAACTTATTCTTAAGCTAGTAGAACTAGTAGAATTTATTTCTTAAGCTAGCAGAACAATTGTTGTATTATGTGCAATTTAAAGGTACATCACTTTGGACCTGGTGATGAGGGGGCTTGTTGCAGGGTTCCCCAGGGCAGCAGTGTAAGAGGATATTTTTGTGATAAAACTAAGGTCTGTTTTTCCCTAAAGTAATATTCCTTTCTCCCTATTTAATGTGTGCTGCAAACTAGTTGCTAAATTAACGCATTTGGTATATTTTAATCTTTAATAAAGCAAAATAAAATAGCAATCAGTTGGATAATTATGCGATTTTCATAAAATAGAAAATAGTTGGCTAATTTTTGTAAAACAAATGTAATAAAAATCCATTTTGCATTTTGTTGCCTCGAAATAAGAGTTTTTGTAGCAATTCATTACCAAATATGTAAAAGTGACATCGAAAATATGACTGAAAATATCCGTTGCCCCCCCAAATGAGACGCTTAGATCTTGTTAGAAAAATCTAATTAACACCAGGAAAATCACCATGTAAAGTTTACTAACCCTGCCCAGTTTCATGTTTTTTAAATGAGTCGTTCTGAAGATATTTGAAAAAAATTGACCTGAAGACGCCATCTTCAAAGAGCTTCGAAACCAATGCTCCAAAAGCACATGTTTATAGGAACTTTTTACCCCCTTATTTTGCCCTAAAAATGTGTAACACTTATTCATTAACTCTCTGATATAGTTTGGATGAAATGATAAAGAAGAAATAAAAGTAATGGCAATGATATTGACTGGTATAGGTATTTTTTATGTGCTTGTCGATCACGATACATTTTTTACCGTTGGGTCATATTAAGATCCATTAATTAATAGAAAATAGATGAAAAAAAAACGAAAAATTAAAAGAAGTTGTTAAACACTGGATTGCGAATTCGTTTCGGGAAAAAGGACTTGGCATTAGTGTAGATTCCAAATATTCACACATCAATAAAAAGGATATTAATGCTATGAATCAATACTTACATATTTCAACTAGATTTTAAACTTTTTGAGAACTTTAACTTATTAATATATAGCTAAAAAGTGTAGGTAGGGTGATTTATTTTTGTCTATTTAAAAAAACTTTATCCCAACGATAAAACCGAGCGACTTGAGTTTTTAATAGACAGTTGATATTATCAAATAAATTAGATGAATACAAAAAAGAGGTGTGAAAAAGTCAGAAGACACGTGATGGTTGCGGAGGTAGCTGCCTGTTAAAATTGAAGAGAAGGGGCGTAATAAAAATTCAAATTTTCAAATTTACATTTTAAATGCCTTTTCATACATTGTGGCAACGAGTGGAGCATAAAGAAAGTGTATGGTAGGCCTTGCGTTAACCAAACATTGATAGAATGGTTAGTTACTATACGATAGCCACCAATATGAGTTAAAAAAGTGAGAAATACAAGTGAAATTTAAATAAAAAAATAAATATTATTCACCTATAGTTCTAAAGATTTAACAACAGTTTTTAAATCTCATCTAAAAATTTTAGATATTTTATATCTTTGGTTTCAAGAAAATGTTTTTTTTTTGACTTAGACCTTTTTCTTATTGAATTTTTATTTCTGTTTGTAAATATATTTAATAATAATTGTTGTTATAATTGTGAATTGCGAGTTGGTTTTTGGAAAAGGACTATATATTTGAAAAGTCCAAATCCAAAAAAGCGCAAATTAAGTCAAAGTTAGACTAAAAATTTAAAAAACTAATTGTTTTTAAAAATTTGGTGGATGCGTATAGCGCTCCCACCAAAATCTCCATAGTGTCACAATCTATTTAAACAAAGTTTAAAATATACGTATCAAATCTAAGTAAAAATTTCGGCCTGTTATACTTTCTTTGACAGCTTTCAAGTTACAAGCAGATTTAAATAAACAAAATCACAAATTAGCCCATTTTTGAAACAGCCTCTAACACAGCCATTAGATTAAAAAATACAAAAAAAGAAAAGAAATTTATCAGAACTAGCCAAAGGATTTCTAGAAAGTTTGCCTTCCTCAGCAAATCATGTATAATTGTAAATATTCAACCTTAACAACATGTTGAACCGAATTTTTACAGCTGACAATAGAAATATTACTTGTCACAGTTCTAATTAACTCTATTGCACTTGGCTTTAATGTGGGTGAAACATTTTCGGATCTGACTCTGGATTTTACCGGATACCACAAGTGTTCGATGGGGTTACATATGCAATATGGTGAAAGCCCTTGTACTGTGTGACCCATACTCTTCTACTATCACAATAATACTGTTTTCCGGTATATTCGGCAATAAATAGTTTTTAAACAAATTTTCAAAGAGCTGTGCTATTGTACCCTGGTTGAATCTTTAATATTTTTTGTTGACAACAATAAAGCGTTTGTATTTCCTACCCATGTATTGGATGTAATATTACAGTTTAGTTGTTTAATAATTGTTCGAAATCGAACATTTTTAACTACGCCCATGGCAACAAGAGAAATAAAATAACCGAACCTCGCGCATAGCAACAGTGTAAGCACACATCGTAAATCAAGGCCAGAGCGCAGATAACGAACCCGGAAGTAACTCACCGTCCATATAAACATCAATAGTTAAAAGCCGCTTTAGCGGCTACCGCTTTTATATGCTCCGCGGCCAGGGACAAGATTGGAAGTTGCATAAAAAAAGACTCAACAATAACGCCGAAAATACGTACCCGTGATTGGCCAAGGAAGAATATCGGCAGTCGACACGCGGCTAGAATAAATTAAATCAAATCAGTAGCACATCCGACTCCGTAAGGAACAGGTCGCACTTAGACTGTTTCTTACGTAATAACTTCATCAATTTTAACTTATACAAATTCGTATTCACAGTATTTTTTGAGCAATTTCAAACACAGTTTTAAGTTTGTTATATTCTTTGTTTGTTATAAAGTGTTTTGTTTTACGTTATCGTTAATATATAAAATCTAAGTACCCAGAGTATAATTTCGCTATAACCTATATATACAGTCCACATCAATCTCTCTCTGCCAACTTAAATCTACAATAAGTTGGGACAGGCACATCTAAAGGGTGTGGCCTAATAAGTTTGGGTCTCCAAATTTGTCATTATTTGGAACTTCCCAAAACAATAATTATCAAAGATAAAAACTAGATACATCCCTGCCTACTATTTTCTGTTTACAATCATAAATTGTGGTTATTTTATAGATCCTTACCCGATAATCCTATTGCGGCACTTAGAAAGCTAACCAAATATCTTGAAACGAACTATACCTGACCGTCTATATTGCTAATTTGAAAAATATTTTTTTCTTTGATCAAGTAAAGCGTATTAGTTTACTTTGTAATAAATACAAAACTTTTCGCTTTGCGACTCCTCATCTGGGACGTACCTATCTCTGGAAATTATCTCTTAATGAAGTTTAGCGCATTTCTGTGCTAATTCTAATTTTACTGCCATAACGATTTTAATTTGACCATGTCGTTCTATCAAAAAGAATTTTTAATTTGTTTAAGTCCGTCCGGCCGTGCACAAATGGCTTTATTCGATTTGCATGCCGGAACAAACATTTTTATTTAGTTATGTACCTTTTTTGTCGACGTTCATGGCCGAGTTCTGTGCGATTTTCAACAAAATTTAATTAGCCAGATATTGTCATTGTCGCTATCTCCAGCGACGTAACTAGAAAGGGTCATCAAAATTACACCCGCTTCCAATACCTTACAGAATTAAGATTTAAAAATAAATTATTCCTTTTGTTCTTTATCCACATTTGTTGACGCGTTACCATTTGACGCCCCAATGTCTAAAGTAAAACCAGAAATATTGTAAGATCATAAATCACGAACCACTCTAGCCATTAAGTGCTGTTCTGTAGGTATAATGATATAACTATTTCATAAGATATTTTAGTCCGGACCTGATTTATGACCTTACTATATTGCTTACTAGGGTTACTGGTGTCCTCCAGTGGAAGTTCGCAAAACTATTGACAAATAACATACTTTTGTGAGAGATTTCTGATGTAATAATAATAATATACGTCTTTATTATTTTCAAACAAAGTATATACATAATCATATAAAAAAAAACATAGATTTGTTGAAAATAAAGGGCGAAGTTCCTTTTTGGTTGGGTACTAGACTCAACCAAAAATATTCTTCCACTTAACCCAAAAGCAGAGACTTGTTTCATTTAGAAATCTACAAACGTATAAAGTTTAAGTTATTGCGAATGCATCCATCTCAAAATTCTTTATTGTTAAATAAAATAAAGTTAGCAAGAGAAAAAAAATGCATAAAAAATAAGCATGATGTATAATCATAATAAATCCTATTTTTTAATACATTTTATTTCTAGTATAAGTTAGTTAATGCTGTTATATCGTTGATAGATGTCAGATCAGACATAAATTGTGATGTAGGTATATTGAACATTTTAAGCTAAGACTTAATAAATGTGATGTAGGTATATTGAACATTTTAAATTTTGGTGAATTCTTTCTCATATAATTACGCGTTCCCACCAAAATTTAAAATTTACATTTAATAATTTTAATAAATTGTGATGTAGGTATATTGAACATTTTAAACTAAAATTTTAAATTTTGGTGAATTCACTCTCATCTTTGTGCGTTCCAACCAAAATGTACAAAAATTTACATTTAATAAATTGTGATGTAGGTATATTGAACATTTTAAATTTTGGTGAATTCACTCTCATATAATTACACGTTCCCACCAAAATTTAAAATTTTCAAAAATTTACATTTAATAATTTTAATAAATTGTGATGTAGTATATTGAACATTTTAAATTAAGACTTTAAATTTTGGTGAATTCACTCTCATACATTACGCGTTCCCGCCAAAATTTAGAATTTGCAAAAATTTTCATTTTAAATGCCTTTTCATACATTGCGGCAACGAGTGGAGCATAAAGAAAGTGTATGGTAGGCCTTGCGTTGACCAAACATTGATCGAATGGTTAGTTACTATACTATAGCTACCCACAAGAGTTAAAAAGTGAGAAATAAATAAAGTTCTAAAGGGTTAAAACCGTTTTTTAAATCTCAACTAAAATTTTTAGATATATCTTTGGTTTCAAGAAAATGTTTTCCGTATTGAATTTTTATTTCTGTTTGTAAATATATTTAATAATATTGTTATTATAAACGGTGCTTATGACAAATGGGAGAAAAAATATTTTTGCCATCTATTCATATCTAAATGTATACAGTTTTTGTTAAACACTGAATTGCGTGTCAGTTTTTGGAAAAGGACTTGACATCAATACTACATTTGAAAAGTGCGCTAAGAAACCCAAAAAAGCGCAAATTAAGTCAAAGTAAGTCGAAAATTTTAAAAAGCTAGATTGCTTTTAAAAATTTGGAGGATGCGTATGGCGCTCCCACCAAAATCTGCATAGTGTCAAAATCTATTTAAACAAAGTTAAAAATATATTTGCTTGTTTGAGATACATCCTCAAGAGGCATTGATATGTGTAGGTATATTTGTCTTACTTTTAATACATTTATTTCTTTATACAATAATTGGGTTGAAAAAAATTTGTCTTTACGAAATATCAAATACTATTAAACGAGCAAGGTTTGTATGTATGTGTGTGTGTGTGTGTGTGTGTCCAGAGGATCTCGAAATCCACTCGTCAGAATTCAATGAAACTTTCAGGGTAGACTAATTCCTATCTAAAACGGCAAAAAATGTAGGTCTCATGTCTGTGAAAATTCGATCTTCCGAGATATTTACAAGAAAAGTTAAGCTTTTAGTTTTATTTCTTAGC
This sequence comes from Crepidodera aurea, assembly GCA_949320105.2. Classification (NCBI taxonomy): domain Eukaryota; kingdom Metazoa; phylum Arthropoda; class Insecta; order Coleoptera; family Chrysomelidae; genus Crepidodera; species Crepidodera aurea. Next base: position 26,805,913 of record OX439477.1, read on the forward strand.
AACGGCACATAATAATAACTTGTTTCTATAGTAATATATACTATAAAGGATAGATGAGTACAGTAAAAGTGGGGATATAACGTCACATTCCATAGGCGTACTTTGCAAAATAAGTTTCTATAATATAAATAAGGTCACAGCATATAAAATATATATACGCACTTCGTAGATTAAATTTTGAAGTTATATTATTTACAAAAAATAAAAATAAACTTTATGCACCTGACACTTTAATATTGAACGAATTTTCCCCAATGTTCTCTATTTACATCTGAAACTGCCTTCAAAAACAAATTTCGCACATCAGGAAATTTAAATGTTTTATTGTTTTGAGAAACATAACCTTTTAATAATTGTGACCAGATCGGTTCAATGGAATTTAACTCTGCGTGGTTCGGAGGCAATCTGAGAATTTGAATTCCTTTTTCTCTGGCCATCTCATCTATAATATATTTTTTGAATTTGTTTTTATGTTGCCTTGCTATTACTAATAATTCTGCCTTCAAGGATTTAGGAGGACTGATAATATTTTTAGAATGAAGCCATTTTGAAATATATATTAATACCAAATTCTGAATCAATTAAAATACATACGATACGGCTATGAATAAATAAAGTATGACCTATCTGTCAAAAGAACAGGTTTATCTAGACAAAAACTATATTAGGCCGATCAGATGTATTAAAATTTAAATTTTAACTACAAATAAGCATTGAAGGATGAGGTAAAAATAAAATTTCTACCTCTTGAACCTGTACTACGTTCTGCAAATTAAATACTGCACTCCTTTCTTCTGTATAGTATAGTAGTAAAAAGGTTTGACTTTATTTAATTTCTGGCGTTTTAATCTGAAAGAATTCAATTTTAAATTTGCCGCTTTATATAAAAAAGGAAAGGTTCATTTGACGGACATAAATAATTTGCTTGTCAAATGACAGCCATCTCATAAATTCAAAGTTGAAAATACAACGTTGCCAATTCAATTTCAGAAATCATGGGTTTAGGTAAATATTTATAGGAACGTTGAGTAACACTGTTAAAATGGACACTTGTCAAAATGTGACACCTGTCAAAACGTGACAACTGTTAAAATGTGATACGTGTCAGAATGTAACAACTGTCAAAATGAACAAATCTCAAAATGAACAAATGTCAAAATATGACACCTGTCAGAATGTAACAAATGTCAAAATGTCACACGTATCGTACTTTTCTTTATCTATTACAAAGATCTAACCTAACCTAAAGCTAATCTTTTTTTTTTTTTGGCGGGTGGAAATGCGTTATACACATCGGGTAAAGGTTCTTCCCTTCCCCGATAGTGTGAGACTGCCCCTTACGGCTACTATTTTATTATGCGGACAGTTTTAATATTTAAGTTTTCATTATCATAGAGAGAGAGAGAGAGAGAGAGAGAGAGAGAGAGAGAAAGAGAGAGAGAGAAAAAGAATGAATGCTTGTACACGGGTACTATTAACATAGATTTCAATTTTTTATTTTACAAGAAACTTTAAAGAGACATTTAAAATTCTCTATTTTCATAGTACATTTTAAGGTTGATTGTGACTTTGTATTTTCCAAGAACAAATTGTAATGTAATGTACGAATGAACTATTTTTGTAACTGAAAATTTTTGAAAAAAATATGATATCAATATCTGCCACACGTCGAGAGTCTGGTCACAGGTTTTTGTGGAGGTTTTTTACCCAAGTATGAATATCAGACCTATAATTTTCCTTCACTGCAGATCAATAAATAATAAAATCAATTGAACATAGAGTTTTTCTTATATAGTGATAAATAGAGTGAGCTGAGCGATCTTCTAATGACGGGACGTGTGCCCTACACGCTGCTGTTGCTCGTCCCGGAAACCGGGCCTGTCCACCGTGACAATTCGCGAAGATCAAGCGTCAGTAGATGTTGCCCTAAAAGGGTGAAATCCCCAGAAACTAGGCAACTTTTAACGCATTTAACGAACCTCTGTGACAAGCAGTTGATAAACGTCAACAACAGCTGCAGCCAATTGAAAATTAACACTGACAGCTTTTTTAATTTTCAAGCCAATCGCCAATCAACTTTTTATTTATCTCCCTATCGGTAGTTCAAGTAGATGTCTCCCACTCCGTGATTTTCGCGAATTAATTAATAATTTGTCATGTTATAAATATACTTAAATTATATACTCATTGGGCTGTTTAAAAATGTAGATTTGAATATTAAGAGCGAAGCTCGTTGACCAGATATTGATTTTTAAAAGAGCATGTTAATATATGTATTATTTTTTATATTTGTTTCTTGTGCTATTAGATTTATTTTTAATCGAAAACATTTATTATTAATATTGTTTTATGAAACGACTTATTTATTAAAAAATCCATACGCCACTGAACAATTAAAAAATGAGTTGCTTTAAATAAAAGTTCAGAAGAAGGTGCACTTTACAAACAAGCAGTAAAAGCATGATTTTTGAAAAAATAAAACAAATCGTAAAATGAAATATTCCGAAAGCTTAGTTCCGACTTTTCTGCTCACTTAGTATTTTCCTTATGAAAATCGTATATTTTCGTCTCGTGGGATACTGCAAATATACTGATATGCAAATCGAAAAGAAAAGTTTGCCGAACTTTTCCCGTACATAGACTTTGCATACTTGAGTTATACTGATGAAGTTTTCGAAAATACAAACTTGTATAATATTTACAATAACAGCTAATCTAACTTATGAAGTTCTTAAAAGAAAATTGCCCCGAGTTTTAGATAGTTTTCAATTTCTTTAAACGTCTTCCGTCGAGATGACGGTTTTTCAAACGTTCACCTTCTATTATTTTTCAGAAAATGGAATTTTTGTGTACTTTTAGGAGATCACGGGAGTAGAGATAATAGATTTTTAAAAGTTTTATTCCAAAGTTGCAAAATTGAGGAGGCCAAAAGTTTTTTATGTATACTTTCTTGACTTCCGCACGCAAAATATATATAAAAAAAAAGTTTTTGAAAAAAATGTGGGTTGTCTCTTGTAGATACGCGCAGACGAGAGATATACGGTGATTTTATTTATGTAACAATCAATAGAGCAAATAAAACAATTGGAACAAAATGCTATATTCACCTCTGTCCTAATGACTTACCTGATCTTTATAAAACATATTTTCTAATTATAAACAATCTAAACATGTTTAAAAAATATTTTAAGTCATACTTATTTCAAATAAACAGGCACACCATCCATCAACTTTCTTGCTTTCTTTTAACTAAATTTCATTTAGTATGTAAATAGAAAAATATATAAATATATATCCCTTGCACAACCTTATGGTTTCTAAGGGATTCTCTGTTATATTACATTTTTCTAAAAATGTAAATGCTATATTTTGATATTGTAGAGATTCTATAGTTGAAAATTATTTGTTAGAATTTAAATTTTTATTTGTATCAGTTATAGCTAAAAGTTTTTGTTGTTTGCTTCCCAGAGTTTACATTCGTTTTAAAGAAAATTGTGGTATTGACCCTTTCTCGGTAAATGTAATAATTGACCAAGGGATTGTACGTTTGTGTGCTCTGATATATATTTATCATTTCATAAAAAAGAGAATTATTTAGAGAATCGGCTTCACACACATATAAAGAAGCATTTTAAAATTTTTTAAATATATTTAAATATAAAATAGGATCATGCGGAGATGTTCATTTAAAACTTTTTACCGACACATTCACGCTTCGGGCGTTAAGCCCAAGTTTATAATAAATGTGCATAAAAATGAGTAAAAAAAAAACGAAAATCATTTGAACCCAGTCAGTATAGAAAAATGAAGTCGAAAAAATAATAAAAAGTAGTTAAAAAATACAAAGAGTAAACAAAAAGTAATAATACGAGTTATTTTACAGACGAGGGGAGTTTTAAGAATAGATTAATTTTTAACCTGAAATACACAGGGCTACTTTAGGTTGGTTAAGTGTGAATGGCCACTGTACGTATAGAATTATGTATAATATAATTATGCATGATCGAGGAAAGCCTATATTAACAAAATAACCCTTTAAGCATTATACATTTTGAGAAAATGTCTAATACAAAATTAATAATAAAAACTTTGTTGGTCCTCCATTATTTTTTTCTTTTAAAATATTCCCTCTGATTCTTTTAATTTTACCATAGCAAACCTCTTAAATATTTAAAATTTTTCTTTATTTAATTTCAAACATGTTGTTGGTGTTCCGAAAATATCAGAATATCATCCATCTAATGACGAACAAATGATTCAAACTTGTTTAATATTTTAGTATTACTTGTACTTGAATTTTTAATAAAAAATTGCTTTTTACTTTTATTAATTGAATAGTAAATTTCAACTTTAATGTATTTTTAAAAATTCTCACTACCTTTATTATACGTTAAACTACATCACTGTTAGTTACTCTAAAATTCGTCAGAGTGAAATTAATCTGCAGTTGGCAAAAGCGATATACCATATTCGTAATTGCTGATCAATTTTACAGGAGAGTATAATTGTGGCATGCGGTTTTCGAAATATTAATTTTGGAATTATTTCATGTTCTAATATCACGATCGTTGCGTTTAGTCAAGAACAATAGTAATATGTAATTTATTTATTTATTTATTTATTTATTTATTGTTACACTGTTCAAACAGGACAAACCCAACTACAGAACAGGAATACACGTATATTATTTAACAAGAATATAATTTTTCAAAGACAAATGCATTAATCGCAGATATACGACAGTGGAAAATATCAAGCTGGTAATTTACAGTATTATAAATTGAACACATCCTGTAAAGTGGCGAAAATTTTAAAATATTTGTTCGAGGTGTAGGAAGGTAAAATGTATTGTCAACTCTAGAAGCTAATCTCGGGATATTAAACCTCAGTTTTTGAAGAAAATTGGGGTCGCTGATTTTATTATTTACGAGTTTAAACAAGAATATCAATAGGTGACAGTCACGACCAGAACTTAAGCTATCCACACAATGTCTCATTTGAAGCGTACTATTAAGAACTCCAGTAGGAGGATAAAGAGCGTCCATTTTGAAAGAAAGGAGCTTCAGAAATCTCCGTTGAACTGATTCAAGTTTCTGAATGTGTACGTCATAAAATGGACTCCAGATAAAATCCGCGTACTCAATTTTAGATCTAACATAGGCATAGTACAGCACCTTTAAAGTATCCTGATCAGTGAAGTCACGCGAGTTTCGAGCTAAGAAACCATACATTTTGTTAGCAGACGAATAAGCAGCCTCAATATGAGGAACGAACGAAAGTTTGGAGTCAAAAGTGACACCCAAATTAACAAATGTCGTCGGGCGCTCAAGAACAGAATTATTAATTTCATAATGATGTAATATCTTGTCAGTTTTAAGAGAAAATGTCATTACCTTACATTTATCAGCGTTAAGTGACAATTTATTACTTATACACCACACCTCAACACGTCGTAAGTTAGCTGAAAGTGAAACACAATCACTTATATCATCGATTTGGCATCAAGGTCATCAACTATATCATTGATGAAAACATTAAATAATAGAGGGCCCAGATTACTTCCCTGAGGAACTCCGGATGTTACTAAGTGTTCGACGGACTTGTAACCATTAAAGACCACAAACTGCCGTCTACTACTTAAATAGGAGCTAAATAATTTAATCAGATGTGCCGATAATCCATACCGAGATAGTTTCTTTAAAAGAATTCCGTGGTCTAGTCTGTCGAACGCTTTGGAAAACTCGGTGTACACAACGTCAGTTTGCGACCGCCCATCAATGCTTTCAGCAATAAATTGAGTTATATTTGCCAAATTGGTGATAGTAGAGCGACCCTTTACGAACCCATGTTGATTTATAGTTATACAGTTGCTTAAGTGACCATACATTCTATTGTATAACAGAATTTCAAATACCTTACAAAAGTTACAAATAATTAAGATAGGCCGAAAGTTGCCAATATCAAATTTGTCGCCATGCTTGTAGATAGGTATAACTTTCGATAGCTTCCAGATGTTAGGAACAGTGCAAGTCTTAAGGCATGTGTTAAGCAATATTGTTAAAGGCAGAGCAAGTACAGGCGCACAATCTTTCAAAATAAAAGCCGGAATAAAATCAGGTCCTGTTGTCATTTTATTCGTAAATTGTTTTAAGGCTATAAGGACTTCATCTTCCAGAAAAGACACAATATTTAAAACATGTGAGGTCAATGAGTCATCATGGGAGACAAGAGGTGTGCTAACTGAGAAAGATTTTGCAAAATAGTCGGAAAAGCCGTTAAGTATATCTGTGGGACTATTAAGTGTTTGGCCATTGTACGTCATTCTGTCAGAAATATTCGTTGATCCTTTTTTGCTATTGACAAAAGCCCAAAATTTTTTAGGATCTGCTTTCATGTTAGATTCGGCAGATTTAGCGTAGTTTTTGTACGACTTGTCGATGTCGGATTTCACTTTTGCTCGTAAATGTTTAAATTGATTAAGAGTATTTACATCTTTGTTTTTTTTAAATTGCTGATTTAATTTTGATTTAAGTTGAATTTGCCTAATAATATCTCGTGTAAACCACGGCGGAAAACTTCTTTTACATTTTTTTTTTGGTTGCATTAGAACACACTCATCAAACTCATTATATAACTTACCATAAAGGTAGGTACAGGCATCATCAGATCTGTCAAATGTTGGAAGGAAAGTCCAATCTATATTTGAGAGACGTTGATATAATAACGGGAAATTTGCTTTTCGGAAGTTATATTCATTGCATGAAGTTGTGGAAAAATTTCTTTTTAAACTATGGCTAAAATTTAGTTTACACGATATATTTAGCGCGGGATGATGTCGATCTTCAGCAACCAAATTTTCTAACGATTTTTCCACCACACAGTTATTGACAAGACAAGACAAGATCGAGAATATGTCCAAAATCATTCATAACAGTATTGTATTGAGTTAAATTATAAATTGGTAAAAAGTTGGTAAGAGCAGAAATAATTACATTACCTAAGTTATTATGAAGATGTGCGGCATAAGAAGGTATATTAAAGTCACCCAGAACAAGCAAGTTATTATTAAGCAAACATTCAATGCTACTAAGTAATTGTAATTATGATTCTATGAAGGTACAAGGCGATGGGTAAGTCAATGTATTTACAGTGGAATGCGATAGATGTAAATTAAATGGACTTTCATGATTCCTTGAAAAAAAAACATAATTATTACCCTGTTAAATTGAATTTGAACAATTGAAAAATTGATGAATCAAATTTTAAACAGAATCACGGGAAAGTTGCATAAGATCATAGAGAATAGATTCCAGGAGACTTATATCTGAAATTTAAATTTAAAACAATGGTAAAAAGTCTCGCTAAAAGTACACTCGGGAATATTTACTTTTCTAGAAGTTGGCACTACTTGGAATAATCCCCATGCTTCGAAGCAAAATAATCGTCTTCTAATCCCGCAGAAGGACCCAGGTGGAAATTTCCTAAATATGAAATATCGGGAAACTTACCATCTCTCCGGTTTTCTCCCTATGTTTGAGCAAGAGTTAAGTGCTATACAAGAAGTTGCGGTTAGACGAACGAGAAACTTCGTGTAAACTCCTTTATAAATAGTTTAGATGTAGAAGTAGGAGCATATAAAACGGAGCAAAAAAGAAGTTAGGTATTTTGTGAAGGCGGTGGTACACCAACAACACAAATAAATGCGACGACATATTCAGTTATTAATTTAACGTAAAGTTGAGCGTAATTATTTCTCCAGACATCTTCCTCAATTTACGCTTAATTGTTTTCATATTTAATCGATTTTTAGAAGCTGAATCATGACGAATTTTGTGAATTTATGTGGTAGATAAAGTAATGTTGAATATAATTTAGAATTATTATTACCTAACATCTTAACTAAATGATGATTCTTGCATACAAACATTTTGAACAGACCACTGATGATAGGATTGTTTTCAGCATTTCGTTGACCATTTTTTGCCCCTTTTTTTCCGCCTCTGATATAACACTTACTTCTTTGTATTCATTTTGTAATAACTCCAATAAAGCCAAAAGGATTGGTATAATGAACCAATTTTGAAAATGTTTTTGGGGTAAAGGCCAATAAGCAAATATTTTCATAAACTAACTAATTTGGGAGGGGGGGCACTTTTTTACATTTTTGGTAATGAATTAAAAAACTGCACAGTTCTTAAATTTCAGCAGTTCTATGAACCTGGAAAAAATACACGCCACTGTGCATTGCATTTATGAAAAAAAGTTTAATGGAAGCACTTGAAAGTTTCGTAACTTTTCAAAACTGCGAGAGTATTTAAATATGTACACCACTGCGATACATTTTAATAAAAGTTAGCCAAGTAATTTGAGAAATTGTAAATGCCTAAATAGTTAAGGTATGAGAATAACTTTGCACTGTCTAGCATTTCGAAAAACAACTTTTATAATACATCTTTAGTTTATTAGCAAAATTTATTTTGTATTATATGAAATTTTTTTTTAATACCTTCACATGGTACCAAAGATGGTACATAGTCAAAAATAGCACGACATAAATAGGCGAGTTGGGTGCCGAAGGGATAAGTCTGAGGATTAATGGATTATGGCGATGTAATCAAAAGTCCCATCCACGTAAATATTTTCCACATCATTACTTAAAAATTTTAGATTTGTTTTGCATTACAAAATCTTCCCCTTTGCTGGTTTTAAAAATATTCTCAAATATGTTGAGAAGTACACATTTAACTAAACTATTATTTAAATAAAAGGGGAACATAATTAAAATGTATAATTAGTAATTACTATAATTGGTTATGAATATAAAAATGCAATTATGTACTTATAATTTTCAATCTTAATCTTGTTTATTAGTAGTATTTGATGAAGTGATAATCTAATCCAAACACATTAGAATGTATAATAATTTGACAAATTTAATTTTGTGTTCATGTACAGAAAACACTAGTTATGTGTAAAATGAACTTAGATAAAGTTAAACCAGTTGTTTGTGATAAGGTTTAGACAGGATGCACAAGAATTTGACTAAGTTTAAAATTGGGATTGACTAAATGATGCAGGGATGCAAATATTTCAAAATTTTCATAAAATGTAATATTATAAAGAGAATCAAATGAAATATCAATAGTAAATAGTTGTAAAATGTTTTAGTAAGTAAGTTCTATTTCAAATTAGTGGTTAATTTTCAAAATTTTAAATCAAAAGTGCAAAATTCAATTTGACAGTTGGTGAAATTTAAAAATTTAAATAGTATCAAGACTAAAGAGAATTGGACAAAATTAAATACAGTTAGAAGCTAGAAAAAGACTATCAAACAGGTATAGTTTCTTTCCCACATAAAGAAACTATAAATTACAAGTAACAGTTTGGATGAACCCTGTATGTGGTTTAGGAACACAAAATGTGTCAAATTTAGATGATTAAATAAGCTGGATTTGGTATATAAGAAACTTCAAATTCGGGAGCCAGGAGTCTGTAATTTCATCTGCCAAGGAACGGATTCCCAATTGTTTTCTTATTTTTGCTGTTTGCTGAAAAATTAAAAAAAGTAAATTGAGATATCAACATTAAAAAAGGTTTTTGATGTTTTAAAAAGAAAGCTTACCCAAGTGAAGACATCCAGTTTTATAATTGGGTATTAGAGTTTGAATTTTGGAGTTTGTATTGAACATTCCATGTAGAAGGTAGGATCCTAGAAGGGAGAAAATTATTAGAACACACATGCACATTTATGATCGGAAATTCCAAAGCTTTGCAAGCTGACCTAAAAACTCACGACCGATCAATTAATTAGCATACAATGCCATCAATCTTGCCAAATCTCACCGAAACAACAGAGTACAGTGTAATTTATATGAACCCTTTAACACGCATTTGTGTCAATAATTACGGAGGATTCAAACATTGTTCCAAGATTTTGACCCTAACTATACACTGATGTTATTAGAGATGATTTAATATTAAGCAAGGGTGTCCTGCGTAATGGATTATCGATCCTCTACTATTGCAATTACGTAGGTGGACAGTGGTTATAACAGTTACCCGGGAGATCATCCCTTCATCGCGACGTAGTTAGAAATTATTAAATTTACTAAGTGATAAACAATTACTTATGCGAATCCGTAAGGTTAAACGGTTAAAGGTATTACCCTTTCAGATATTTTAGACTGAGCCTTAACAGTAGTTGTAAGGTTTGTTCCAACATAACACAAAACCAGTTTGCGTACTGTCGGGATTCTGCGCATTCTCGATTTAGTGACACCAAATCTAGTCTGCGCAGAATCCCGACAGTACACAAACTGGTTTTGAGTTATGTGGGAACAGACCTGTAACAGTAAACAAGCACATCATAATGACACATCCTGCTCCTTTCAAAAGTCAAGGAGAGGTTTGTCTGAGTTAGGAAATAAGGGTCTCTAACAGTTAGTTCCCAATTTCCCAGCACGACCGAAAGGACAACCTGATCCGCATAGCAATAGTCTGGGCTACTTAACCCTTGCACCGATTCTCCTCCATTTGAGTGGTCCTGACGACAGAAAATGTATGTGCAGATGCGATATTTTGAAAGTCTATTTTCTTAGTCGATCTGCTCCTGAAGAAGGATGAAGAAGACGCGAAATTGATCTTACATATTTAAATCGCAATTTCATCCATCCAATTAATTTCTTATACACAAAATGAGTTTGCCTGACTGAAGGTCATACATTTTTGCATCTTCCCGTTCCAATCTTTGGCCGCATTTCAAATGAAATGTATCGTCGTTTCTGTCATTTCTACATTCATTTTTTTTTTCTCGGACAAAAATTATATTACGGTCATTTAATTTGTTTTATAAACATATTGCTGAACACTAACGGGTCTCAAAATTAATTAAAAAAAACTCCATCCAACCTCTCTCGTAAAACTGATGCCAATTAGTGCATTGCGTGATGAACTTTTGTTAAAAAAACTGTGAATATTCGAAAATACAAATTTGTGGAATAATACATAGCGGTCCCACATTTTGTTTTATGGGGAAAGATAAAAAAAACTTGAAGCCTTTATAGAAATATATAAAAAAAAAAGAAAATATAAAGCATACCTTACATTACTCAACATGCTTAACCTGTTACCGTTATCTGAGCCACATTTTTTGCAAAATACCTCGTCAGTAGGAAGTAGACAGCTCGACACGGCAATTAGGCCATATCTGAAGACAATGTCGGACTATCAAGCTTCACTGAAATAACAAAATGAAAGTGGCAAACTGGCAATGCCGAAACCGTCTAGGAATGACGGCTGACGGATGGTATAGGTTCTGACACACGTAATTCAATGTCTGTGTGCAATTTGTATATAATTTACATTATTTGAGACACTACACTTGTTTATACTTACACATTGTGTTTTATACATACTGTATGAAAATTGAAGTGAAAAGAAAACTAGAATTAAACAAAATTTGGCCAAAAGATATCACAGATTAGTTGTTCCATAATGTTATAACAGGTGTGAAAGGTCCTCGAATCCAATACGCTTCTGTTTTTCGACGAATCAAAGCGTTGAGAATCCAACTAGCTGCGATTTCAATATACACACGCATTATTCTCTTCAATAGAAGTTCGATTAAAATCATTGATCATTGATACACATACAGACCATTGCATAATTTGACTACGAGTTATGAAACAGTTGCTTTGGCATATTGTGAAAAGGAACCAATCAAATTATCAACATTTGAAACATTAAATGCCATTGGAAAATACACATCAGCTTTCTGTATTGGACGTTAGTTATGAAAGACATATTTCTGGTGGTGGAATTGTTTTGGTCAATGGTAAATAGTCACTGGGCAAAGTGGAAATTTGGAATACTTTTGAGTTAAAATGAAAATTAAGAACATAATATCTGGTCACCGAGCTTCGCTCTTAATATTCAAATCTACATTTTTAAGCAGCCCAATGAGTATATAATTTAAGAATATTTATAACATGACAAATTATTAATTAATTCGCGAAAATCACGGAGTGGGCGACATCTACTTGAACTACTGAAAGGGAGATAAATAAAAAGTTGATTGGCGATTGGCTTGAAAGTAGGCGGGAAAATTAAAAAAGCTGTCAGTGTTAATTTTCAATCGGCTGCAGCTGTTATTGAGGTTAGTTAAATGCATTAAAGTTGCCTAGTTTCTGGGGATTTCACCCTTTTAGAGGGCAACATCTACTGACGCTTGATATTCGCGAATAGTCACGGCGGACAGGCCCCGTTTCCGGGACGGACAACAGCAGCGTGTACGGCACAGGTCCCGTCAACAGAAGATCGCTCAGCTCACTCTATTTATCACTATATAAGAAAAACTCTATGTTCAATTGATTTTATTATTTATTGATCTGCAGTGAAGGAAAATTATAGGTCCGATATTCATACTTGGGTAAAAACCTCCACAAAAACCTGTGACCAGGTTCTCGACGTGTGGCAGATATTGATATCATATTTTTTCAAAAATTTTCAGTTACAAAAATAGTTCATTCGTACATTACATTACAATTTGTTCTTGGAAAATACAAAATCACAATCAACCTTAAAATGTACTATGAAAAAAGAGAATTTTAAATGTCTCTTTAAAGTTTCTTGTAAAATAAAAAATTGAAATCTATGTTAATAGTACACGTGTACAAGCATTCATTCTCTCTCTCTCTCTCTCTCTCTCTCTCTCTCTCTCTCTCTCTCTCTCTCTCTCTCTCTCTCTCTCTCTCTCTCTCTCTCTCTCTCTCTCTCTCTCTCTCTCTCTCTATGATAATGAAAACTTAAATATTAAAACTGTCCGCATAATAAAATAGTAGCCGTAAGGGGTAGTCTCACACTATCGGGGAAGGGAAGAACCTTTACCCGATGTGCATAAAGCATTTCCACCCGCCAAAAAAAAAAAATATTAGCTTTAGGTTAGGTTAGATCTTTGTAATAAATAAAGAAAAGTACGATACATGTGACATTTTGACATTTGTTACATTCTGACAGGTGTCATATTTTGAGATTTGTTCATTTTGACAGTTGTTACAATCTGACACGTATCACATTTTAACAGTTGTCACGGTTTTACAGGTGTCACATTTTGACAAGTGTCCATTTTAACAGTGTTACTTAACGTTCCTATAAATATTTACCTAAACCCATGATTTCTGAAATTGAATTGGCAACGTTGTATTTTCAACTTTGAATTTATGAGATGGCTGTCATTTGACAAGCAAATTATTTATGTCCGTCAAATGAACCTTTCCTTTTTTATATAAAGCGGCAAATTTAAAATTGAATTCTTTCAGATTCAAGAGGTAGAAATTTTATTTTTACCTCATCCTTCAATGCGTATTTGTAGTTAAAATTTAAATTTTAATACATCTAATCGGCCTAATATAGTTTTTGTCTAGATAAACCTGTTCTTTTGACAGATAAGTCAGACTTTATTTATTCATAGCCGTATCGTATGTATTTTAATTGATTCAGAATATTGTATTAATATATATTTCAAAATGGCTTCATTCTAAAAATATTATCAGTCCTCCTAAATCCTTGAAGGCAGAATTATTAGTAATAGCAAGGCAACATAAAAACAAATTCAAAAAATATATTATAGATGAGATGGCCAGAGAAAAAGGAATTAAAATTCTCAGATTGCCTCCGTACCACGCAGAGTTAAATTCCATTGAACTGATCTGGTCTCAATTATTAAAAGGTTATGTTTCTCAAAACAATAAAACATTTAAATTTCCTGATGTGCGAAATTTGTTTCTGAAGGCAGTTTCAGATGTAAATAGAGAACATTGGGGAAAATGCATTGGTCATGTTAAAAATGTGGAAAATTCATTTAGGAAAGTGGATATATCAATGGATAATTTAATAGAACCGATAATAATAAACCTCAGAAAAGACAATTATAGTGATACCAGTAGTTGTAGTGAAGACAGTGACTTTTAAAGATATTTCTTGAACTAACTTTTTTTTTAATCTTTGAGTTTAGGTAAGTACTGAAGCGTTACTTTTAATGCCAAGAGATTAAAAAAGTTTAATCCCAACATCTAATCCTCCTTGTTATTTATTGGTTAAATTTAATTCGTTCAATGTTAAAGTGTCAGATGCATAAAGTTTATTTTTATTTTTTGTAAATAATATAACTTCAAAATTTAATCTACGAAGTGCGTATATATATTTTATATGCTGTGACCTTATTTATATTATAGAAACTTATTTTGCAAAGTACGCCCATGGAATGTGACGTTATATCCTCTCTCCTTTATAGTATATTACTATAGAAACAAGTTGCCGTTGCTAGGAAATAAAACTAAAAGCTTAACTTTTCTTGTAAATATCTCGGAAGATCGAATTTTCACAGACATGAGACCTGCATTTTTTGCCGATTTAGATAGGAATTAGTCTACCCTGAAAGTTTCATTGAATTCTGACGAGTGGATTTCGAGATCCTCTGAACACACATACACACACACACACACACACATACAAACCTTGCTCGTTTAATAGTATTTGATGTTTCAGTTGTTATGTTAGGTACCAAATTTTATTAATTTACCAACAATCAACAATCAATTTCTGAATTATTACACATTATAAAGTGTAATAATTTTTTATGGTAATACATTTTTTTTAAATAATATAAATTCTAGTAAAATGTTCTTCTTTTTCACGTGGTGCTATTAGTTTTTCGATTTTTTTTTATTTTTCGATTGTCTAGGTACTACAAGTATAGTCATCGAAGGTTGCTATAATTAATATTCTATTGTCTCATCATCCTTTAGAATTTAACCCATAAGCCACAAATCCTTCTTTAACTTTCAGTATTCTCAAGACGGTTGAAAATTTTAACCACCTTCCATTTTCGTAGTTCCGGAGTTTTTCCTTTGCCCAAAAATCCCATCCCGTCCTACTCTAGAGCCTTTCGGGCGTCTCTCTCAGCTAATTATCATTATTGCAATATTCACAACGCGAAATTAATTTCATAGAGCCAGAGTTGCGGAAAAGCATCATCTATTAATGCCGTCTAGAGCTCTAATATCTCTCCCGTACACCCTATACGCGCCATCTACCATGTAAATTATTTATTTCTGTTAATGAATATGTTTATTTCGCAGAGTGGCACCCGGCTTTGCAGCCGCTTTGACTTTAGCTTAGAGATCGAGGTTTGTGATTACAGAAGTTCCACATTCACATGTCGACGTTTTGTTATAAACCGAACCATTGTTTTACTTAAACTGAAGTTTAACTTTAGGAAATCTACACCTACCTTTATTTCGAAGGTAAAAATGATATCTCATTTATCTTGCATAGGAAAATGATACCTAAACTTGGAAGTGATATTTAAAAGTCGATTTTACACAAATCTGAGCCACTTGGCACTTTTTCTTTAATTTTAAACATCTCATTAGATTACCTATCGATGGACATTTTCGTGACGGCTCCTCAGAGGTGGCAGAATTGGCAGAGATAAATTAAAAAAGTATAAATCTGTATCTCTACCTACATAGATCTCCAACTCCAATATACACTTTACCTACAGTTTGAAATACTTTAATTTTTATTTTTTATTAAAATGTACGGATTAATTTACACCAAACGAAGAATTAGTTACAATTTATCTATTTTCAATTGCATAACAAAATGATCACGCTTTATACAAGCCGGCAATGCCGACAAAGCAACTTGTCGGCACATCAAAGTAACTTGTCGGCACCAGTGGCGGCGATTAGGCCCCCCCCCCACTTTTAGAGGGATGTATCGATAAATAAATGTTATGTTTATTCCGTTTTAAACATTTCAGGGTAGGAGTTATGTAAAAATTATTTGTACAAAGTATTCGCCCCCCTTCTTCTAATGTCCAATCGCCGCCACTGGTCGGCACATCTGGGAATTATTTATATTTCTGGAATTCAAAATGGAAAAACTATAATAAAGTCTTTACTTTAGATGATTGTTGTATAAAGATCTTGAATTCAATTGATTTTGGCAGATTTTTTAAGATTCTATAGCAATTTATGTTTTTGCTTTGATGTCACCTTGTCCATTCTACACATTTTAATTACAGAGATTGTTACACTACGTTATATTTCTTCTATAATCATAAACCAGTCCTTTGAAAATGGTCATAAACCTAACAACACAGAGACTACAACAATCTAAAATTTAACGATCAACTGCTAGCTTAACTTCTTGATTGAACGAAAACTCAAAATTCACCGAAAGCCGGATGACCGATCTAGCTGGACAGCAATTTATCACTGACGATCTGGACTCGCTAATTCACCTAAAAAAGTCTTTTAAAGTCCTTATTTCTGAGCGAAAGAAACATTCTTTTACATCGTCATATGCAACACTAGATTTAAGCTAAAGGAAAAATGTTACTTAAACAGTTTATAAATGTTTTCCCTTATTTGAAGTTTAATATTCTTCTGTGTTTCTAAAGATTTAGCTAGTGTTTCCCATCTATCGTCTTTTTGGTTATTTAATTCTGAAATTTTGATGAGTTTTTTACGTAATTCTCCGGATGCTTGTAAATTCTGCTGGAAATAAACCTTAACAGACACCAAAAAAAATCTTTCTGTTAACTTGATAAGACATCTGGATCAAAAACAGTCTTTTTTAATTCTCATTTTGCTAACAGTCACAAATAGTTATTACCCAATCGAAGCAAGGCAAGCAACCGATTTCTTTTTGTTTTGGTGGGATCAATTTTAGATTCATTTTTGGGGATTGAGTGGCTGAAATTTTGGATGCGAGTAAATAATCCCCTGGCGCCCACATTTTAATTAACATCATTCATTAAAGTGAGTAAACCAGTAAGGAATTTTAATTTATTAGATTCGACATTCTAAGACCGGTTTCTGTCTTTCGACTTCATCAGTTAGGCTTTTCGAATCCAATAAATAAAATTCCAAACTCGTACAAGTCAATAGCTATATCCGCTATAAGATAACATTTTTAGATGTGCTACCACTAAATTAAGAAAATTCATTAAATTTAAATGAGTCTAAAAATAAATTAGTTTGAGTCTAAGATCTTTTCAGAAAAACATGCTGCGCCGTTTCATCTTTGATTCTATAGAATTAACAGTCAAAACGGCCAAAAATGCTGCCACAAATTATTCCTGTCAAAGATTTTCCTTCGTGGGATTATATAATTGTACGAGTTTGGAATTTTATTTATTGGATTCGAAAAGCCTAACTGATGAAGTCGAAAGACAGAAACCGGTCTTAGGATGTCGAATCTAATAAATTAAAATTCCTTACTGGTTTACTCACTTTGTATTAATCTCTGAAAGGGATAAAAAAGAAGAGAGTGACATCTTGACTAGATTCAGTCAAAATTTAATGTCAATACTCTCTTCTTACCATAGATGGTAGCACATCTAAAAATCATTCATTAACCCACGACCATTCTTCACTGTGGTTGGCCGGCATCCAAAGAGGA
Organism: Crepidodera aurea; assembly: GCA_949320105.2. Lineage (NCBI taxonomy): Eukaryota > Metazoa > Arthropoda > Insecta > Coleoptera > Chrysomelidae > Crepidodera > Crepidodera aurea. Next base: position 26,823,382 of record OX439477.1, read on the forward strand.
TTATATAATCCCACGAAGGAAAATCTTTGACAGGAATAATTTGTGGCAGCATTTTTGGCCGTTTTGACTGTTAATTCTATAGAATCAAAGATGAAACGGCGCAGCATGTTTTTCTGAAAAGATCTTAGACTCAAACTAATTTATTTTTAGACTCATTTAAATTTAATGAATTTTCTTAATTTAGAGATAAATGTCCATTTATTTTGTTCGTTCGTGTCAAGTCGAAAGTGTGCAACATAGTGTTTGCATTGCAGCCTAATTTAGATTCAGGACCTCTAATAATATGCCCAAAGTTATTATCTCAGTTATAGTGTTGTGGCTTCGTGTATTTTGGTTGATTAAATCACATTCAGTTCTATATAAGGGTAATGCCTGTGTAATGTCTAACGTAGAAGTTTTGACCCAAAGACCGTCTCGTCTTAAAGTTTATTTCATATATTTACATAATCGGCAGATGGTATATGAAGTTCGTCTTCTTTTGGCTTAATTAAATTTTGATTCATTGTATTAAAAGTCATACAAAGCGGCGAAATAATGCAATTGTGATAAAGGAAACATGAAATTTCGAACTTTCAAGAACTAATGACGCTAGAACCGAATAGGAAGGGTCACATAAGAAGCGCACACTTGACGCAAATAAGTTTTTTTATTCATCATACCAAATACCTTAATACTATTCTCCAAAATTTAAATTAGCCATTGAATAAACGCCATACCCTAACGATCCAACTAGCCAACGAGACATTCGAGTGACTAATATTCCAAAACGGTCTCCCAGAGTAAACCGGAAATAGCAATTTCCTATACCGGAAACAATCAGCTGAGGCGTGATGACTAGTTGACATTTTTATATGCGCTGATTGTGCGAAACGTGTATTTTCGATTTGTTTCTTTATCGATCTTAATTATATTGTTTACCCTAGTTGAGGGTCGCATCCAAATCATGACTCTGGGGGTAGAAAGTATATCTACAATATTAGCAGTAAAATGAAATTAAGTAATGGCATTTGATTAATAATAATAAACGGAGGAAATGAGGAGTTAATAATGGAAGAAAATGGTGAGTAGAAGTGAAAAAGCAAGTAGCAGGATCCAAAACACAGTGGAACATTAAGAAAGAAGAAAAATGCACGGAAGAGGACAAAATAATGGAATGAATCCTTGTTGTTCTAACTATGCATTGAATTCTTCCAATACTGTATCAGCCGGTACAAATATTATCTGCTTTGATATTCTTCTTTTATGAATTTCACCGTAAAGCGTTTTTAGTTTTTCCATAAGATGAAGAATATAGCTCCGGGCCAGGATGCTCTCTCCTTCCTCCTACCTACTAAAAGGGTCACTAATAGTTTCTTCCTAGGGCCAGTAGATAAGCACGAACTAGTGCAAACCATAAACAGCATTCAAAATAAATCTTCCTGTGGAAATGATGGCTTGTCCACTAAAATATATTCAAATATACCTGATGTAGTAATTAACATTTTAATTTCGCTGATTAATGAATCCTTCGAATCTGGTATCTTTCCGAGCTGTCTCAAAACAGCTATAATAATCCCACTTCATAAGGGCGGCGACAAAACCGAAACTTGTAACTATAGACCTATTGCTCTATTACCTACCTTATCGAAGATAATAGAAAGGCTAATGAAAAATCGCCTACTGCCCTTTCTTTTCAAACAAAACATCATAACACCTCATCAATATGGTTTCCTTCCTAAAAAATGCACTAGTGACGCAATGTTTTCCGTTCTTAATGATAAACTTTTCACAACTTCAGTATTTTGTGACTTTGCAAAGGCCTTTGATTGTGTTAATCATGAAATCTTAATTAAGAAACTACAAATTTATGGCGTACGGGGTTCTCCTTTGCAATGGTTTAAAACTTACTTAGAAAATAGAAATCAGCAGGTACGTGCTAATGGTGCTGATTCTTCAAATCTGCCAATTAGCAGTGGCTTACCTCAAGGTTCAGTGTTAGGTCCAATTTTATTTTTATTATTCATCAACGATATCACAGACTTAAAAATAAGTGGAAGAATTACTTTATTTGCCGATGACACGAGTGTAACCTGGATTCTGAGTTCTGATATACAGACATTACAATCTAGCATAAACAAAGATCTAGTTACTATCAAGTCTTGGTCTGACTCGAATGGGCTTTGTTTCAACACCAGTAAAACCGTAGCAATGTCTTACAGAGGTACTTTACAGCCTATAACTCTAAGCAATAATCCGATTCTAACGGTGAACTCAATTAAGTCTTTAGGTCTTTATATAGACAAATTCCTCATATTGATACCTTGGCAAAAAAATTATCTTCTGCATGTTTTGCCATTAAAACTGTTTCTAAAGAGCTGACCCCTACTACTGCATTAATGACCTACTTTTCCTTATTCGAATCTCACCTTCGTTATGGTTTACCGTTCTGGGGTTCTTGTAGCTTCGAATCTATTTTCAAATTACAAAAAAGATCAATTCGTTATGTATTTGGTTTAAGTAGTAGGACTCATTGTGAAAATTACTTTAAAAATTTCAAAATTCTAACCCTTCCTGGTCTATTTATCTTTGAATCCGTCTGCTTAGTTCGCAAATACATTCAAAAGACCAACTCGTAGATATCCTACAAGAAATTTAGATACTGATGTTTACTTACCTATTCCCACCTCTGACCTAATAAAAAATTGTATTACCTACAATGCAAAAAAATTGTATAATAATCTCCCGATACAGCTAAAATCTATAAATTCTTATGATAAGTTCAGAAGATCCACTAGGGCTTTTCTTCAAGAAAGACCATTTTACACAGTGGCAGAATTTTATAACGTGCCTTAGACTTTTGGGTTGCAGCATATAGGAGCAATAATTAAATTAAGTTAATTTGAAAATTTTAATTTGAACAATAATTCATAGTGACGAATATTGCATATTGTATTGTTATTCATATTTTGTTTGTGTTTTGTTTTATCTAGTAATTTATTTTTATTTTTATTATGATTAATTTCGCTTTGTCTATAAAATTTTTGTAATTTTTCTAAGACAATAAAGCATATTCTCTCTCTCTCTCTCAGAATATCAATGCAGATAATATTCGTACCGGCTGATACAGTACTGGAAGAAATCAATGCATACTTGACGTTAAAGTACTAGAACATTTAAAGGTAACACATTTGATGAATTAAGATGGCGATATAGTATAACTAGTATACCTCAATAATTGTGGTTAAATTAGATGGAACTGTGATTTCTCAGAGGAAAAGATGAGTTAAACAAACATGGACCGAATATGTGCAGAAATAAGCCCATTAAACATTGTAGAATATTCATAAACTTCCTGTAATTCAATAATGAACTTATTTTGATACATTTTTAACTTGTTCTTAAAACTTCTGGATATCTCCCTCCATTCCAGAAATAAGTGGGAAAATCGCTGCTTACTTATTGCTTTTCCAAGCCTATATGGGTCCTGTGTAAACACACGTATTCAAGTTTGTAGAATATTAATGCCACAAATTGAAAATATATCTTTCAAACACATGAGGGTTAAATATGTAACAGTGAATTTGAAAAATAATGAAAATGGTAGAAAATTACGTCCATAAAATGCTGAAAGCTTCATCATCATAAATTTTGTATCCGCAATTAACCAGTTTCCTTGGATAGACACTTAAAAATAATCAAATGGAATTGATTTTTTGTCTTCTTTTTGCCTCAAGTTTTAAATATTAGGTATATGATTCAAAATGTTTGAGATAAAATCAATGCTTAAAATTTTTGTTGTTTTGGAAAGTACTTCATATTAATTTATCCAAATCCTTAGCAACCATGATAAGAACTATTCGAGGTCGTCTCGAATATGTTGAATCATATATAATACAATTTAATGGTAAGATTCTACAAAATATTAAAGGATTGCCGATTTTAAATTCGGTTTCCAAATTTTAATTCGCTGCAAGGCTAACACAATACATACATCGGCATGAGTAATTACTAATTAAATTATATAATCAGGTGTTCGAACGATGATTGGTTGAGTACTATTTAATTAACGAACTATGTAATCAGAATGTTAATTGAGGTTTGCATAAATTAAATCAATTGTTTTTAGGTGTTTAATGTACTAAATGTAATAATTTGTAAATGGAATAATCATATTTAATTTTCTGTGTCCGTATCAATACCACGTATTAAAAATTCGTAAAAATAGCCTTATAGGACCAAAATATTAATTCAGTAAGAGAATTTCACACCTACAAAATTTAAAAGTAATTAATTTTATTTCGACAACAAGATTATTTCAGGACATGAAGAAGGAAAGGCTAGTTGGCCATGAGTGTTTAACCGAAATGTCAAGTAATGTGTCATGTGTCATTAAATTGACATCTTAAAACAATTCCCAACTGATACTGTTGAGTGCATTTAGAAAAATACCATTAGTCGGTTTTTTACGAATTTGAATAGGTTTTCTGACCTAAGGAAAAATCAATACACAGTAACAACAAAATTGAGGAGAAGAGATTAAAAGAATAAAACATCCTATAAGTATTTTTTTCGTTTTTTTTAGATGTGCTGCCATCTATGATTAGAAGAGAGTATTGACAATTATTAAAAGCAAAAAATTCCCGGTGTATTGGGGTTGCATACACAATTTGCATTGTGTGTTGCAAAGCTTTTATTTGACTGATTCTAGTCAAAATGTCACTCTCTTCTTTCGTATCCCTTTCAGAGATTAATATAAAGTTAGAAAACGAGTAAGGAATTTAATTTATCAGATTCGACATCCTAAGACCGGTTTCTGCCTTTCGGCTTCGTCAGTTAGGCTTTTCGAATCCAATAAATAAAATTCCAAACTCGTACAAGTCAGTAGCTATATCCGCTATAAGATAAAATTTTTAGATGTGCTGCCATCTATGATTAGAAGAGAGTATTGACAATTATTAAAAGCAAAAAATTCCCGGTGTATTGGGGTTGCTTTTAATAATTGTCAATACAAATACAAATACAAATTTTATCTTATAGCGGATATAGCTACTGACTTGTACGAGTTTGGAATTTTATTTATTGGATTCGAAAAGCCTAACTGACGAAGCCGAAAGGCAGAAACCGGTCTTAGGATGTCGAATCTGATAAATTAAATTCCTTACTCGTTTTCTAACTTTGTATTAATCTCTGAAAGGGATACGAAAGAAGAGAGTGACATTTTGACTAGAATCAGTCAAATAAAAGCTTTGCAACACACAATGCAAATTGTGTATGCAACCCCAATACACCGGGAATTTTTTGCTTTTAATAATTGTCAATACTCTCTTCTAATCATAGATGGCAGCACATCTAAAAATTTTATCTTATAGCGGATATAGCTACTGACTTGTACGAGTTTGGAATTTTATTTATTGGATTCGAAAGCCTAACTGACGAAGCCGAAAGGCAGAAACCGGTCTTAGGATGTCGAATCTGATAAATTAAATTCCTTACTCGTTTTCTAACTTTGTATTAATCTCTGAAAGGGATACGAAAGAAGAGAGTGACATTTTGACTAGAATCAGTCAAATAAAAGCTTTGCAACACACAATGCAAATTGTGTATGCAACCCCAATACACCGGGAATTTTTTGCTTTTAATAATTGTCAATACTCTCTTCTAATCATAGATGGCAGCACATCTAAAAATTTTATCTTATAGCGGATATAGCTACTGACTTGTACGAGTTTGGAATTTTATTTATTGGATTCGAAAAGCCTAACTGACGAAGCCGAAAGGCAGAAACCGGTCTTAGGATGTCGAATCTGATAAATTAAATTCCTTACTCGTTTTCTAACTTTGTATTAATCTCTGAAAGGGATACGAAAGAAGAGAGTGACATTTTGACTAGAATCAGTCAAATAAAAGCTTTGCAACACACAATGCAAATTGTGTATGCAACCCCAATACACCGGGAATTTTTTGCTTTTAATAATTGTCAATACTCTCTTCTAATCATAGATGGCAGCACATCTAAAAATTTTATCTTATAGCGGATATAGCTACTGACTTGTACGAGTTTGGAATTTTATTTATTGGATTCGAAAGCCTAACTGACGAAGCCGAAAGGCAGAAACCGGTCTTAGGATGTCGAATCTGATAAATTAAATTCCTTACTCGTTTTCTAACTTTGTATTAATCTCTGAAAGGGATACGAAAGAAGAGAGTGACATTTTGACTAGAATCAGTCAAATAAAAGCTTTGCAACACACAATGCAAATTGTGTATGCAACCCCAATACACCGGGAATTTTTTGCTTTTAATAATTGTCAATACTCTCTTCTAATCATAGATGGCAGCACATCTAAAAATTTTATCTTATAGCGGATATAGCTACTGAATTGTACGAGTTTGGAATTTTATTTATTGGATTCGAAAAGCCTAACTGACGAAGCCGAAAGGCAGAAACCGGTCTTAGGATGTAGAATCTGATAAATTAAATTCCTTACTCGTTTTCTATTTTTTTCGTATCGGCGTATGTTTGAAGTAGTTCTTATACCAAATATTATATGTTTGATAAATCTTTCTTTTAAATATTTTTATGCATAACTGTACCTACTCTATATTCTATTGGCACCTCTACTCTATTCTTACCTTATAGCACACTGCGTTTTTAACTAACTGTGTGAATGTGTATTTATTTAATTAACATACGTTCCAAAAATATTTTATCGATTTGTAAACAAATAAATAAATAAATAATAAAGGTGATGACTGAATTTTATATTTTTCTTGGACGAAATCAGTTTAAAAACTAAAGAAAACTAAATAATAGTATAAAGCTAATTATTCTCTATATCATTTGAAAACAAAAATTATTAATAACATATTTAAATTTAAAATCGATAATTTATAAAAAAAAAGAAAAAGAAAATAATATTCCATTAATTTGAAAAGTTTATTTAAAATTATCATTTCAATTTTTTAATTAAGGAAAATTGTTTTACTCTTCTTTTCTTGACTTTGTAAAGACAAAATGTAGTTTTTTGTTTATTAACTTTTGGATATTTTTGGAAATAACTGACTGCACTAAATCTGAATGTTTTTCTCTGTTTAATTTTCTCTTTCTTTTTAGGGATTTGAATATTCTTAGACGAGTTAAGGTGAGTGTTCTCTTTGCTCTAACTGCATGAAATGCGCTTTTTCTATTTGTATTTATTCCTTATTGCACTCCTTTTGTATATGTTTGTAGTTTAAATATACATGATTCAATGACTCTCAAATAATATATTTTTTAATATTATCAATGCAGGGTAAACGAAAAAATCCTGGTCTCTAGAGGTCCTAACACTAATACACTAACATTTAAATAATCAGCCTAGCCCATAGAAAGTAAGCTTAGATATTAGTATATCGTGGAAAACAGTGTTGAATGCATTTAAGAGGTCACATAACGTGATCAAAGACGATTATCCTCTTTTGAAATCAAGTTCAAACACCGGGATTATTCACCATTTGACCATAGGCTGTAAGGTTATCAACACCACTATTCAAGCATATTTAAAAACAGTCCAAAAGACTGCAGAACATTAAACCGCTGGTCCCGTATATTTGGTTCTTTTTAATATCAATATTGAAGTCCTCAGAGATAGCAATGTCTGTAACAGGTTCAAAATATTTTAAACTTTTCGAAAAAAAAGTAATATTGTCTTTATAGTGTGAAAGGTACAGATTTATGATTACAATTACAAATCACAGTATGCTTATTATTTAAAACTAAAGCAACATGACAAGGGCGGCTCACAGGGTGGCAGTAGGGGCAATGAGAGGATATTTCTCATATTTTTTTTGTTGATTGTAGGTCCATTTATATCCTAAAAAACTCACTTTTTACCTTAAAAATGACCCAAACATTTTTTTTCGGTAATTTCGGCATTGCCAATCGTTTTGTAGACAAAATTCATTCTGCGCAAACCAAATTTTAATTTTTTTGAATTTTTTTTTGTAGATTCTATGTCGATTAATATCCTAAAAACTCACTTTTTACCTCAAAAAGGGCCCAAACATTTTTTTTCGGTAATTTTGATATTGTCAATCGTTTTTTAGACAAAATTCATTCTGCGCAAACCAAATTTTAATTTTTTTGAATTTTTTTTGTAGATTCTATGTCGATTAATATCCTAAAAACTCACTTTTTACCTCAAAAAGGACCCAAACATTTTTTTTCGGTAATTTCGGCATTGCCAATCGTTTTTTAGACAAAATTCATTCTGCGCAAACCAAATTTTAATTTTTTTGAATTTTTTTTGTAGATTCTATGTCGATTAATATCCTAAAAACTCACTTTTTACCTCAAAAAGGACCCAAACATTTTTTTTCGGTAATTTCGGCATTGCCAATCGTTTTTTAGACAAAATTCATTCTGCGCAAACCAAATTTTAATTTTTTTTGTAGATTCTATGTCGATTAATATCCTAAAAACTCACTTTTTACCTCAAAAAGGGCCCAAACATTTTTTTTTTGGTAATTTTGATATTGACATTCGTTTTTTAGACAAAATTCATTCTGCGCAACCCAAATTTTAATTTTTTTGAATTTTTTTTGTAGATTCTATGTCGATTAATATCCTAAAAACTGACTTTTTACCTCAAAAAGGGCCCAAACATTTTTTTTCGGTAATTTTGATATTGCCAATCGTTTTTTAGACAAAATTCATTCTTTGCGCAAACCAAATTTTAATTTTTTTGAATTTTTTTTGTAGATTCTATGTCGATTAATATCCTAAAAACTCACTTTTTACCTCAAAAAGGGCCCAAACATTTTTTTTCGGTAATTTTGATATTGCCAATCGTTTTTTAGACAAAATTCATTCCGTGTAAACCAAATTTTAATTTTTTTTTGTAGATTTTAGGTCCATTTTAGAAAAAAAATATTAATTCCACCAGGAGTTGCAGAAAATTGCAATAGAGGAAAACTTATGTTATAGTTGTAATATGGATTAGAAGGACCTTGACATACATGTCAAAGGTATTTGCAGTGTTTAGTATTAGATTATTTTTTGTTATTTTTATTGTTCTATGTTATATTATAGAGTGTGAGTGAGTGTGAATGTTTTGATAATAATTATATTTGCAATTTTCGGCAATGTTCAATGTTAGCATCTAAAATTGTTTAAATAAAATTAATAACCCGCGTTGGGCGCCATTTGATACGAAATGTCAAGGTTATTAATTTTATTTAAACAATTTTAGATGCTAATATTGAACATTGCCGAAAATTGCAAATATAATTATTATCAAAACATTCACACTCACTCACACTCTATAATATAACATAGAACAATAAAAATAACAAAAAATAATCTAATACTAAACACTGCAAATACCTTTGACCTGTATGTCAAGGTCCTTCTAATCCATATTAAATTTGTCTTCTTATCTAAAAGTCCTCGTTTAAACCTCGCACACTGGCAAACTCTTCTTGTTAGTTATAAACTTCCGTGTACCATACAACTTAATAAAATAAACAACAACTATAACATAAGTTTTCCTCTATTGCAATTTTCTGCAACTCCTGGTGGAATTAATATTTTTTTTTCTAATCTCCCAAAGAAAAACCCTTTGACATTTTTTTTTCTTTCAGTAACTCTCAAAAATCCAAAAATCACCTGTCACTATTTTTCATGTTATTTTGTTCCCTGGTTACCTTCTACATACAAGGTGATTATTTCATTACAATATATATATAACCCTAACAGCCTTAGATCATATATGCTTCGCTAGATACGGCATCCTATAGTGTTTGTTTGGCTCTAGAGGGGTAAAGACAAGAGGGGGTGAAGGGGGCAATAGCGTACCATGATACAGTAGCGTACCATTCGGAATATTTTGATACAGTGTAATATATTGTCATATTTATACAACACATATTTCATTTTCTAAGGATTGAGTGACTGTAGGTTACAGTAAAATGGGAATTAATGTGATTCGAAAATAAATAAAATAGCATGCATACGAAAATTGTTTGGAATGGGAATAACCATCATCTTGCGCTTCTGTAAATATTTTTTTATAGCAAATTAAAAATCCCATTGATTATAAACTCGTTAATATAGAAAAAACAAAATGAAAAGTTGGTAGGTATATTAATACAAAAGATACCTACTTCAAAAATGAACCTAAAAGAAAAATTTACTGATGAACATGGTTTATTTTAATAAAACATAAATTGACATATAATAGATAGATATTTAAACAATTCATTTACAATTCAAATAAAGTATACATAATTTACGTTTAGTTCTTATTTTCACTTCCTGTCCTATCTAACAACACGCCTATGACAGCACCTTTCTCAAATTTGATGTTGTACACTTAACAAGGCTTTGGCATTTTCTCTAAACTAATTGTACCTAGCAAAAACTTTCAAAAAACTATAAAAATACACAAGATTAGCACAATAATTCCCAAAAAACAGAATATCTAACATCTGTCAAAACTTTACGATATGAGAGGGTATCGTCGAAATTTGAAATCGACCAATCAGAGGGATGGTACTCTAACTCCCCCCTGTACACCACAACAAATAACCTGAATACCGTATCTAGCGTAGCATATATGATCTAAGGTAACAGCCGATGACGTTGCCCCCTCCCCCTAAATCTTTGGGCTGGACCCGCCCTTGCAAAATGAGTTTAAATTAAACCAATTTTTGCAGAAAGTTTCCAAACCTTCTTAATGATACCGTAATGGTATGTTGCATTTTAACACATTGCTTTGAAATTGAAATAATGTTATTTTGGACGTTACTATACTGTATTTGAAAATCAAGAGAGAGTAAATTCCCAGAAATGTTTTGCAGTTATCAGTGTTAAAGGCAGTAAACCATAGACGTGCGTTTTCAAAATTAAATTAATATGGAAATAGAAATATTTAATTTGTTTTAGTTATTTATACCTAGATTACCAATTTTAGATAGATAAACATAATTCGTAAGTAGTAATTTAATTTGGGTAAAATGAAGAAAAAGTCAATATTATTTTAGGCATTTTGTTTTAGGCATATGTTTATTTACAAAATATGTATATAATATGTACAGATAATTACAATTATTTATAAATTAATATGAGGAGCTAAAAAAACAATTAAGTAGGTATATGAGAAAAAAAAACCAACCGCAAGGATAAAATTTGACGAGCAACATGCAAAAAATACGACAATATTAAATCTTAAAAAATAAAAATCTAAAAATAAAATTAAAGTACATAAATTAATAATTTTAAAGTTATGGTTCCTCGCACTCTGTGTCAGAAGATTCACCATCTGATTCTAGAGAAATTACAATGGGCTCTATAGTAATATCAATTATGTTATCTAGCTCCCACATTTTTTTTTCTATTTCTGTAACGTGTCTAATACATTTTTGCCAATTTTCACTTGTTACTTCAGATATTGCCTTATTGAAGAGATTTTTAACATCTGATAATTTAAAAGTAGTGTTATTTCTGGCAACATAACCTTTAACTTGAGCCCATATTAATTCTATCGGATTCAGCTCACAATGGTAGGGTGGTAAACGAAGGATTTCAATTTCTCGTTTTTTGGCTATCTCCTCAATATTATATTTTTTATAATTTTGCTTATGTTTTTTAGCAATAGTTAACAATTCTGCCCTCAGCATTGTATTGTCAAAGGCTAAATTTTTAGAAGATAACCATTTTGCAATTTCACCCTTTTTCCATTTAGTGGTTGGTAAAGGTTCAAGTAATCTGGAGTGGTAACTTGCATTGTCCATTACAATAACCGATCCTTTTGGTATGAATTGAATCATCTGTTCAAAATATTCCTCAAACACGTCTCCATTAATTTCTTCGTGATAATCAACGGTTTTTTTTTATTCAAATAAGAGTAAACCATTCTCAAAAAAACCGTTTGTACTGCCTATATGACAAATAATTAATCTTTTACCTTTTCCTATAGGTTCCTTAAAACCAGTAGTATATCCTTCTAGAAAAGCTTGATGGGATGATTTTATATTTTTGTCTTTCCAAACTCTTCCTACACAATGTCCTTCATTAACCCATGTTTCATCTAAATAATAAATGTTTTTATTTTGAGCTTTAACTTGTTGTATTCTTCTGAGGTACTGTCTTCTCCAACATACAATTTCTTCAGAATCAATTAGCATTGAGTGTCTGCCCATTTTTTCAAATTTAAAGTTTAACTCATGTAACACTTTCCATAGTTTATCCCGGCTTATTGTGGGTAAATCAACATCATTCGTAATGGCTTGCAAAACTTTATCTAAAGTTGGTATTTGCTTGTTTATAAAAAATGAGTGAACAAGCTTACGAATAGCATTTTTAAAAAACTCGTCCACGTTGACTTTTAATAGTTTTGGTCTACCTGGTTTCGGCTTTGGTGAGGTTACTCCACCTGATTTTTCCTCCTTTAGAACTCTATATATTGTAGATTTTCCATATCCCATTGCCTTAGATGTTGTTTCAACTACACTGTCAATAGTGTTTGAGGGATTTTGATGTTTAAAATAGTGGTACACATTCACTACAGCACTCTTTTCATTGAGCGATAAATGGTCTAGTTTTAATTTTTTCACTGGCGTATACTCACAAACTGCTTCCATTTTTAGTCACTACTATTTGTCACGTTTATCGAAAATCAAATAACTGCATTTCTAGAAACTATTTAAGTCAAAATATCTGTCATTAGAAGCTGTTGCCATTCGGAGGTCGTTAAATAACAATTATCCCTTTCTATTCTGGTTACGCCTATGACGCACGTTAATCCTCTTAGGCCTACTGTAGTAACAATGAAAGATCATAAAATAATGTGATAGTCCAAGAAATTTAATAAATTTTGTATTGAAATTAACAAAAACAATTTAGAATGCATTACAAATATTGAAGTTTTACCGCACGTACTGTACTATAGTTTTGCATACCGAATTACTTTTTATTCTGGGAATTTACTCTCTCTTGATTTTCAAATACAGTATAAGATAAGAAAACAATCCCCAAATAAACAACAAATTTTTCTTTAAACACCTTAATAGATCACCACAAAGTATGCGACCCCTAAAATATTTAATCATCTTCGTACTTGGATGATTTCTCGGCCTTTGAGTCAAAGCTTTAGAAATTCATTGTTTGAATAGCTTAGCGAGTAATTATTGAGCATTTCAAATATACTTTGTCGGTGTTATGGAGGTCTAGATCTAGGTAGATAATGTTTTTCTTCGCTTTGTCCTTTTTGTCTCAGTTAAACGTAGGAAAATTTATGTGGGATGGTGTTTTTATAATGAAATTAAAAGAAAACTATACGAATTAAGGGTGTCAAGCTTCAAACTGTACTTTTATTGTAACGTTTGTAGATAATTATATGTTAAATGTATTCATTGAAGACAAATTAAAAATAAATTAGAATTTTTTAATAAAAATATCATTCTTTTTCGAAATAAATTCAACCGTGTCCAGTAGTATTTGACCTTTGATATTTTTGGTGGCACTATTAATAGTGACTTCGCATGTCACCAAAATTATTTATGATCATATATCGAAATAGAGCGGCAAAATAATGACGGTGGTTTAAAACGTATATGAATGCGAACTAAATGTTTAATATTCAGCACAGTTGTAGCTATATAATCAGGGTTATTTAAACGAAAACAAAAAATACCAAATGGTAAAAAATGAACCAACCCATTTGAATTTTATTTTATTTTTTGGTATTCAACAAATTTAGAAGAAGAATTTGTCCTTAATCAAAACATATCTATAATCTATAAATTATAATCTGTAAATATTGTATTTTAAGTTCCCTGTATCGTGGAATCATCAACCAAATATTATGCAAAAAAGGCATAAACCTTCAGCCATAATGTATGCCCTCTCACCACTCGTACATCAGTAGCGAAATATCCATATTTTCCAGAATATATCCAGAATGTATGAATACATCTCCGAAGCCAGACATTATGCATGCGGGCCTTTGAATGCCAAGCAGATAGGGCCGAAAGGCGGTCAGTTTTAGAGCAACGGGCCCTTTTGATCCTAAAGGTGTATGTCCGCTCTGTTTTAATGGCGGCGATTTTACCATAAGAAAGACGTTTCAAATATGGTAACTGATATAACCCAGTCATTTTTACTTTTCTTATACATAACTGGAAAATTTTAAAATATTTGAAAAGTGATTTGAATCCCTATCCACAACTCTCTCCACATACTCTTGCTGGCTAGTTGTAGTCCGAAAAAGATTTTGTGTGAGATTTGTAGCCTACATACTTTGAAATCCAAGTTCTGACAATTTCTAATGCAAAATTTGAACTTTTCCTGCAAGAAATTTACTATTTTTCTCTTTTTATTCCCACAATTTTTCTTTTTCTTCGAATTTCGATAATGTCAACTGATTTTTCGTAATAAAATATCAAGTTGTTGTTCACCTATCCCTCCTTTAGCCAGGTTACTGACTGCTGTCGGACCGCATAGAGTGGTTTGTTATTTTTATTTCTTTTGTATTTAAACCTGCCTTCTCTGCTGCTTCTTTAGTCCATTTCGAAAGTTAGTTTTTTCCCACTGTGAGTGTTTTTGTACCATCCACTTGATTGTTCTTTGTTCTAGATGAAAGTTTAACTATATCATGCATATACAGGGCGCGCCAATTATTTCCACTCGATCTCTAGCACCGAAACTAAAAGAGATATCAACAAGATTTTTTGTAGGGGTAGACAGTGTCACTCGGACTACAATTTTAAAATATTTTGATGTATACAGGGTGGCTAATTTTTGTCGAATGAAAATTAATTTGGTTTTTTTAAATTGAACACCCTGTATACGATTATGTCTTCTGATTCTACTTAATATTAGATTTACGGTAGTTTTTTGTATTTGTAAATCCGACGCGGCGTTGACAAGTTATTCCTATTTTAAGCAGATTTAATGAAAAAACAGCACTTCAGAAATATTAGCACAAAAACCACATTTTTTAAAAAATTCCTTAAAAAAGCTACTATGATGTAAATGAAACATGCACCTATCACAATAATCACACAACATCTTCACCTGTTGTATAGGGTGTTTGTCGATGGCGTGCCAATAGTCTAGTTTTCAAATGGCAATAACTGGGACACCCTGTATATTTTTCTTCAGTTAGAAGCTCTCCGTAATACTCATCAAAAAAATATAGGGTTTTGCACATCTAACTTTACTATTTACTTTAATAATTGACGTTAAGTGACAAACAACATATTTTACACAATTTTTAATAAGAAATCAAGTTACCTATGAAAATGACAGTAGGTATATTTTGTTATGGCATTAATTGTCAACATAAAATTTTGTATTGTATCACGTCTACTATATCTAATCGGTATTGTGTATAAAAAATGGATTTTAATAAGAATTATAGTGTTCAAGAAAATATTGATATGATATGGATACTGGGTGAATGTCAAAAAAATGCGTTTCTTGCTAGTAGGGTCTTTCGTCAAAGATACCCAGAAAGACGTCATCCACAAAAGGATACTTTTGAGAATTTAAAGAATAGATTTAATAGAACAGGAACCGTCAAGTATGAAAAACATTCACGTGAAACTACATCTGTTACTATTGACAACGAATATAAGGTAATGATCAGTATAGTTGAAGATCCCAATATATGCACAAGGCAATTAAGCAATCAGTTAGATATTTCCAATACCACAATTAGACGCATAATAAAAAAGAATAAATATCACCCCTATCATATCCAGCTTCACCAAGAATTGTTACCACGTGATTTCGCGCGTAGAGTGGAATACTGTAGATGGTTAATAAACAAGATAAATACAGAGAGTAACTTTTTAAACAAAGTTTTATTCTCCGACGAAGCCACGTTTCATAAGAACGGTTGTGTAAATAGACACAACTTCCATTATTATTCGGATCACAATGAACATTTATTTAGAACCACATCACAGTATCGATGGTCTTTGAATGTGTGGGCGGGAATAATAGGTGATTATGTAATTGGTCCCTATTTCTTTGATGGGACTGTAAACGGAGCTATATTTTTAGATTTTTTAGAACATGATTTTCGCAACTTATTGCAAAATATGTCTCAAAATTATCGCAACGGAATGTGGTTTCAATTAGATGGTGCCACACCACATTACCTATTAGATGTTCGCAATTGGTTAAATAGGGAATTTCAGGATCGTTGGATAGGAAGGGGAGGACCTTTAAATTGGCCTACTAGATCGCCTTGCCTTACACCTTGCGATTTTTTCTTGTGGGGTTTTATTAAAAATATTGTTTACAAAAGAAAATATGAAAGAAAGAATTACTGCAGCATTTAGACAGGTGACCCCTGCAATGCTAAGAGATGTGCGTAAATCAATGAAAAAAAGGGCAAGAAAATGTATAAATGAAAATGGAAGACATTTTGAACACCTACTATAAATTTTAACTTTCACTATTGTAGTTTTCTTACGATTAAACTTTGTAAAATTTTGTACTTATTAAAAATTGTGTAAAATATGATGTTGTTTGTCACTTAACGTCAATTATTAAAGTAAATAGTAAAATTAGATGTGCAAAACCCTATATTTTTTTAATGCGTATTAGGGAGAGCTTCTAACTGAAGAAAAATATACAGGGTGTCCCATTTGAAAAAATTAAGTTATTGCCATTTGAAAACTAGACTATTGGCACGCCATCGGCAAACACCCTGTGCAACAGGTGAAGATGTTGTGTGATTATTGTGATAGGTGCATGTTTCATTTACATCATAGTAGCTTTTTTGAGGAATTTTTTAAAAAATGTGGTTTTTGTGCTAATATTTCTGAAGTGCTGTTTTTTCATTAAATCTGCTTAAAATAGGAATAACTTGTCAACGCCGAGTCTGATTTACAAATACAAAAAAACTACCGTAAATCTAATATTAAGTAGAATCAGACGACATAATCGTATACAGGGTGTTCAATTTAAAAAAAAACCAAATTAATTTTCATTTCACATAAATTAGCCACCCTGTATACATCAAAATATTTTAAAATTGTAGTCCGAGTGACACTGTCTAC
The DNA here is from genome assembly GCA_949320105.2 of Crepidodera aurea. Classification (NCBI taxonomy): domain Eukaryota; kingdom Metazoa; phylum Arthropoda; class Insecta; order Coleoptera; family Chrysomelidae; genus Crepidodera; species Crepidodera aurea. The sequence continues at coordinate 26,840,413 of OX439477.1, forward strand.
CCCTACAAAAAATCTTGTTGATATCTCTTTTAGTTTCGGTGCTAGATATCGAGTGGAAATAATTGGCGCACCCTGTATATCATACATCATAGCCGTTGTCATGGTAAGTACTTTCGACTTTGTTCAAGTTTCAAGAAACTAATTCAACATGATTTATTCCTGAGAAGATTTCTGTAATTTTACTAAGGTTAACATTTTAGTACGCTTATTTTTATTTAATATATCTGTTAGTATCTTAATTGGCGAATTTCTTTACAATTATTTGTAATGACCTATATATTCTCAGCGTCCCGCATCAATGACAATCAGCCCTTACCCGACTATAAGGTTGTTCAAAATTTAATTTTACCCTGTTATGCTCAACAGGACGATCAATTCTGTGCTGTCAAGAAGAGGGTTGTAAAATTTATCCTTTTCGCAAAACCGCAGAATATCGTGTTGTTTTCGAGTGCCCAAACGACAGTAGTTCATGAATAATGCAAAGAATATAATATGCAACCGGTGGTCACTTTGGGAGATGTCTACGCACTTAATGTATTTTGAAGGATGTTGAACTCGGGCACTTAGAGTTGATGGACTAGAGGTGAGTGTTTTCAGGATGTCGATCTTGGAGTGTGAGTGGAATTTATTTTTTAAATCGGTGGTGTATTTGTATTTCGAAACAAACTTAGAGATCAGTAGAAATAGACGTCTCTTAAGCTAGCAGAACAAGTATTTGACAATTGAAAAATGTAATGCTTATTATGTTAATGTTAAAACGTTTATTGAAGAAGAAAAATAACTACAAATATGTCATATAACCCACAGAAGTTGTTGAGAGCCTCAACAACTTGTACGTGGTAACACAATACATATAATAAATATAAAACAATTAAAAAAAAATTGAAGGATTAAAAGAAGCCAGAAACAAGAATGAAATATAGGTACAATTAATTTGGATTGAAGTAACAAGACAGCATCATTTAATTATAGTAGACTAATAATTATTATGACAACCCTCTCGAAGATGTTATTTTGTTTTCAATTTTTTCATTATCAATATTGGATCTCAATAAACTCATGTATCTCTCTCCTGGATCTACTCTGATATAAGCTATAAGGGTACTTTTGAATTTTCTTGAAGTATTCTCACATTTGACAGCTTCTGGTAGGTTGTTATAAAATTTAATTCCCAGGTATGAATATTCTTCATAGCCGTAATTAGTAATGTTAACTAAATAAACAGAATCAGAATATTATTCATAAATGGGGATAAAACATGGAATAGATCGCCAAAATATTTCTCTGGCTACGGTTTTACTTAACTTAAAAACATATTGTAAAAAACTGTTTTCTTTGAGTTAATATTTGCTTTTTATTTCGTACATTCACATCCAATTATCAACTACTAAATGAACATTAATTTTCTTCTCCGCTCTTGGACCCAAAACACTCTAAAATTCAGGCAGAAGATTAGTTTTTATTCATCATTCAACAAGTAAACAAACAATATAATCTATTACTAATACCGCTAGTGAATTACGTGAAATAAAAACCCATGCTACTCAAATCACAAGTAATGTGTTCACCAAAATTAAAATTTTGGTGAATTCGCCAACAAATCCGCCACCAAAAAATATAATCCGGAATTTTAGACGGTCATAGAACGTTATTTTTGTTAAACAAGCACTATACAGGGTGTAATTGAAATGTGTACAGATATTCTAACTGCGTGGTACCCATCTATCGAACTTTTTGTCTCTGTAGTGTTTTATTGCTACATTTACCTTTTATTTTTACTTCTTGATGTTTTAAAAATAATATTTTTAATATATTGTAATACTCATAAACCAAGCCCTTTTCCATATTCTATTATTTAACAGAAAATGCAAATAGAAATGCAATTAAAGCTAACAACTTTCATTGTTTTTACATCATACAAGTTTCACAAAAAAGTCTTTATACCTGGAAAAATTCCCATTGAACGTTGTAGAATGTAGAAACTCATTGTTTAATAAATCTATATTTTAATATTTTTATTAAACTAGGTTAACCTGGCAAAAATCGAATGACATTTAAAAAATGCTGGCTGGCATACAGAATTTCAATCAAAATGCACTCTTCATCTGCAGAAAAATTGCAATATCGCAGTAATTACCTTTACGAATGCTTTTGTGTATTTCAATTTTAGTTCATTGTTGGTGAACTAAAAGGGCTTTTAATAACTCAGAAGGTAGAGTCGCACGAGGTATTTGAATTTATATTGAAAGATATCTCATGAAATGAAGTCCAAAGTTCACATGCATTCACGGCCTTCTGTTATATTGCCTTTGGTAGAAAATGAAAATGAACAATGCATGGTTTAAAGCAATAAAAAATCTAAAAATAATATCGAAAATTGTTGTGTTTTATAGGCGAATCGATATTAAGCGAAGAGCTTAAAAAATTGGTGGTGTAGTTACAACTTTTAATCAACAATGCCTTGTTGTAGCTGCCATGAGAACAATCCTACTAATAAGAAATATTTTGGTATGGGTCAAAATATTCACAGAGAGCTTTTATATTACAAATAATCTGGATTAAATCTACCAAATGAACCCTCAATATATAGACGAAATTTTTTCTAACTACACAAAGAAAAAAATACAGCAAACTTACCACAAAAATCGTTCGTTTCATGTAACTATTATTTGTAAATTGAACCCCTAAAACGGCCGAAAAGTACCCCGTTTTCGAGGATGCTGCACAGGCTTTTTGCCGCTGTTAAAAAGGATGTGCTATTAATTAAATAATTGATTGAAGTTTGGAATGAATAAATAGCAAGAAAAGTGATTAAGATTCAAATAAAAATTAATAGTTATGTACACTGAACCAAAAAGTAGCCACTATTTAATAAAAAAAGTAATTGGTTAAATTATTATGATATTTAAAAGTCAGCCGATACGCTTTGTAATCAATACAAACATTTGTATGTAGTTGACTAATCACCAAGTATTAATACAATTATTTAATGTTATTAATTCAATTATTTACTCTAATTATTTAAATACAATTGAAGAATTGATTTAAGCACAAGAACTACCAAATTCAATCTCCTTAAAGATTAAGACAATACATTAAGGTATCAGTATTAATGTTTCTAGTCCAATAAGTAATCATTATCAGTGCTTAATATAAATAAACTCGTAATTAATATAATTACTTGTGTGATAAAATTGATCCCTATTAATTATTAATTATTACTTTTGGAAATGAATTTCAAGACTTTTGGTTAATTGTTTTAATTACAATATTGTATTAAAATTAATATTTACAGATTTAATAAATAATCATTATTGGGGAGCAATTTAATTTTATTGCCAATTAATGTTATCAAAAAGGTCTGGACACATTAATTAGTAATATAACTGAATTGCCCCCTAATGATTGTATTAATGGGTCTGTAAAAATTAATTTTAGTGATTATTGTGATTACAATTGTTAACAAAATTCTTTCATACTTTAAAATAATACAACAAATATTAGCTCAATTCTCTTTATTTTTCATTTCTTTGAGGCAATCACATAAAATATACACTTTAGAAAGATTACGTTTAGTTTTGAAATCAAAAAAATGGTTTTCTAAGAAAGTCCGTGGCATAATTGATTCATTTGGAAATTGCAAATTAAATAAATAGAAAATTTTAAAGCAGCAATCAATTGCTTTTAAAATTTGGAAAAAATTGATACCTAATATCATCAAAAAATAAACCAACACTCTCAATCGTAAAAATGTATACAGTATACAAACGGTTGGACGTGTCTCTTCTTTTGTTTTAAAAGTATAATATGGTCCTCCACTTCTTGTATAGTTCTTCCTAAAAACAGAAATGACATCTGGGAATCTCTAAAGGTGAATTTTGTTGTAGTATTTTTTCCTGTTACATCTTTGTTAACTACTTTGTGGGTGGGTACAAGACAACCGTGCAGACCCCACAACAAAATGGCATCAGAAGAATCTAAAATAATAAAAAACTTAAATTATGATCAAATAAATTAGTAAATTTATGCTTACTTTCACGATAACTTTTATTTATTAGTTTGTCTAACATCGATTTAACATTTTTCTCTTTGACGTGATTGTCACTCCTAAGGAAAGATAAGATAGCAAAAAATTCTGATTTCCAATCTGCAAGTAGATTTCCCTTAGTTTTGAACGCAGTTTCAAAATCCATTTCAACCTGCAATATACAATAATAGATTAAACAATAATTCTTAATTTTTACCAAACCAAATCCAGAGGGCTGTTTGTAAAAAGGCCATGCATCGTGTTGAATCAAAAGTTTTAATTTGGTGTAACCTTAAATTGCTACATGCTTTCCAGATATTGTCAAATTCTTCTGAAGATAAATGACTATATTTTAAAGTATCGATGCAAGTCAGAGCATCCTCTTCCGGTACTAAAAAATGGTTAATAAAAAAAATAAAAAATTGTGACTTATTAATTAATATTTTCTTCTTGAAATAGTATATTGTGTCACAAGGGCAGAACATGAGCTTTAGCAGCCCGAGGCTATTAGCTGCATGAGCGAGCGAAGCTAATAGCTAAGGTATGACACACACAACTGTTTCTCGCCTACCAAAAAAAAAACAAAAAATAGGAAAATATAACAAAAATCTTTAATTTTATAAATACAGACAGAATTTAATGAGCAACTTAAGTAATAAAAATGTACCAATTTATTTATTATATATTATTTCCAGTTGTTAAACAATTCATAGGACTTTTCGTATCATTGCGCGTTGTCTTGTTAAGTAACAAATTTAGAGAAACATTACTACCTACCTTCTTCTTGCAAGTCTGGTGGAGTATTCGTAAATTCTTCATCACTGCCTGAATTAGGTACTATTCATTTTCACTAATTCACATAATGACAATTATTCAGAATCAGAACGTATATTTATTTTAAAGTTTAATTCTCTTGATTCTACACTGACGTTTAATGAAAATGTATGTGAAATGTCAAAGTCAAAGGTACGTTGATAGTGCAAATCGTGTTCTTTTTAATTTTTGCAGGCCCAAGGGCCGGAAATATTACGTTCGGTCTGATTTTTAGGGTTAATATGATTCATTTTCAGACATGGTAGGCGAAAAACGTTGTATTGCACCGATTTTTGTCTTGTAACCTTTGGGTTTACTTTATCAATTGTATATTTTAAATGTGCATATAAATTACGCCATGTATTAAAAATTTTTCCTCGTTTGCTTGTTCTGTAATAATACTAGAAAATGAAAGAAAAATTTAAACCTAAAGAAAAAACAAAAGCACGAAGAAATATAGTATTAAAATATGCAACTAACTTACAAGCCTTTCTGTTGGAAACTGTTCTATAATCTGACGTTCTAGCTTGAAACTAGTTACCAGGGACATTGTAATACCTTTATCTGGAAACAACACACAATATTTGAATGTAGTTTGAGGTTTTACATAAATAATTTTTAAAAACTTACCTAAATTCCTACGTATTTAGCACGCAATTGCTTCTTCATTCAACCACATTCGATCAAACCCAAAGAGAGAAAGAAATTTTCTTAAATACACCACTTAAACATACTCACCACTACAATACCGTGAACGTTGCCGGGAAAGTCAATCATTTAGTAATTAGTTCAATCATTAAGACATTAAATAAAGTAAGCCCTTTGATTGATTCAATGAATTTAAATATTATGACAATCTTTTGGTGTAATTAACGTATTCTTTTAAGAATAATTATTAAAGAGGTTGTTACAACTACTAAAATAATTAAAATAATCAAAACAAGTGATGTCCTTTAAATATTTGGGGGCTAATATAACTAGCACTAGAAATATTAAGGAGGAAGTAAAAGCTCAAACAGCAAAGGCATCTCTAATCTCAGGATTCTTGAGAGACATCTTCTTCTTTCATGTGCCTTATCCGGTCTCCCGAACGTTGGCTATCACTCTGGCTAGGGCATTTCGATCTTCTGCTAAGTGTATGAGTTCTCCTACTGAACGTATATTTGTCCATTCACGAATGTTCTTCAACCATGACTGTTGCCTTCTTCCAGGTCCACGGCGCCCCTCTATTTTCCCCTTCATTATACTTTGGAGTAGTTGATATTTATCTCCTCTAAGTATGTGACCAAGGTATGCAATTTTGCGGCATTTTATGGTGGTCATTAACTGTCTGTCAGTTTTAGCCCTTCTGAGGACTTCCTCATTTGTTACATAGTCCGTCCAAGGTATGCGCAGCATCCTCCTGTGCATCCACATCTCAAATGCCTCTAGTCGGTTCATTGTACTGATCTTGAGTGTCCACGTCACCGTACCATACAACAGTATTGACCATATATAACATTCAGTCATCCTTTGTCTTAGCTTAAGGTTTAAATCATCATTGCAAAAAAGCGGTCTCATTTTGTTGAACGCTGCGCGCGCCATCTCTATTCTACTTTTTATTTCTGCATCAGGGTCCAGCGTTTCCGTTATGATGCTTCCGAGATATTTAAACTTTGTGACACGTTCTAATGGGGTACCATCATGGTTTAGATTGATGTTATTTTGTACCGTACGACTCACTATCATGAATTTTGTTTTATTAGCGTTGATATTCAAGCCGTATCTTTTTCCAACGGTGTTAATTCTGTCTAGCAATGTTTGCAGATTTTCTATTGTGTCTGATAGTATTACCGTGTCATCAGCATATCTAATTGTTGTTATAGGTAAGCCATTAATTTTAATTCCGCAGTGTCCCAGTTCTTCAAGAGCTTCTTTGAATATTTGGTCGGAATAGAGGTTGAAAAGCAGTGGAGAAAGTATACATCCCTGCCTTACTCCTTTTTGTATTGCAATATCGTCTGTTGTTATATTACCGACTCTTGCACTTGCTCTTTGTCCCCAATACAGATTCTTTATCAGCTGGATATCCTGTCTATCTAATCCCTTTTGTTTTAACATTGTCAGAAGTTTATCATGGTGAATTCGGTCAAACGCTTTTTCATAATCCAGGAAGCATATGAACACATCCCTACGTTGGTCTCGGCATTTTTGTAGCATCACGTTGATTCCGAACAGTGCCTCCCTTGTACCAAATCCATTTCTGAAGCCGAACTGTGATTGATCTAAGCCTTCTTCGCATTTACTTCTAATACGGGCATGAATTATACGCAGGAATGTTTTCAACATGTGTGACATGAGACTTATTAGTCTATAATCGCTACATTGTTTTGGATGTAGCTTCTTAGGTAAGGTAATAAATGTGGACTTCAGCCAATCACGCGGGATGTCACCTGTTTCGTATATTTTATTGAATAACCTTGTTATTAATTCCATATTGTCTTCATTGATTAACTTGATTGCTTCCATCGGTAATCCATCTGGCCCACATGCTTTCCTATTTTTGGCAATTGAGATGGCGTGCATGACTTCGGATTTTAATATTTTGGGTCCTTCTTCGTTTTCTATGTTTAACAACACCTCATCTCTTTTACTGGTGAATGACTCAGTAATGTAATCTTCCCATGTAGTCCTTATATCTTTTTCGTCTAGTATTAACTCGTTTCTTTGGTTTGTTAATGATGTTGGGATTTGTTTTCTGTATGTTCCAGTGACTTCTTTGATTTTTCGATGCACATTAAGATCGTCGTGTGCTCTAAGTAACTTCTCTATTTCCTCACAGTTCTCTTTCATCCAGTCTTCTTTTGCTATTTTAATTTCTTTCCGTATTGACTTCTGTATTTTCTTATATTTATCTCTGTCATTTTTCACAAGTCTACGTTGTTCCATTAAATGTAAGATTCTATTTGTGAGACATAATCTGGAAAAATAAACACATGAGTACCAGAATATATAAGACATGCGTAAGACCGATTATGACATACGCGATAGAGACCAGAGCGGAGAACACGACCACAAAGCGACTTCTTAGATCAACGGAAATGCGAACTCTTAGATCGATAACTGGCTATACCCTATTTGACCATAAAAGAAGCGAAGAGATAAGGGAAATATGTGAAGTCCAAGACATAGTAAGATGGGCAAGAAACCGAAGAAGAGAATGGAGAGACCATGTCAGCAGAATGCCTAACGACCGGCTGGCAAAAATTGTGAGAGAGAAGATGGTATGATAGTTGGTCCTCATCGTCCCAATTGCTTTTGGGCAACCTTTGAGGCAAACACAGGACGTAGTCCTAACGTAAGAAGAAGAAGAAGAAGAAGAAAAAAAAGATTAAAATCATTAAACTCATTTGATTAATATCAATCATAATAATAATTACATCAATTCTATAAAAATAATTCTTATAATGGTCAGTTTAATTAAATATATTACATTTATGATTAAAATCGATCTTCGCTGGTCAATCACAGCTAGTGATTCATATTATTTTAAGTGTAGTTTAGTGATGAACGTTACTGTTTCTTGTAAATTTTCATTGATGAATCAAGAATTTGCTCTTAATGGTTTTGTAGGCCACAGTCGTTTCAACTTCATCTTGACAGAATCTGTAAACACACTTTTGGCGTTTGCTCTAATAGGAATAAACGCAGGCTCCTTAAATCGCTAAAAACTAAATCCAAATTTTTTGATCGTCACGTTTTAATAATACCTCACTAAACACGATTCAACTCATACCACCGTTCTATACCCCTTATCTTACCCTCACGTGAAATTTTGTTCCAAAGGCGACCTGGCAAATAATTAAGCTCGCTGCCCATCTATTATGTATTGCCAACCTCACGGCCGTACAAACGCTACACTTATTATTCATACCAACATTATTACTGTTTTGAATAATTAAAATGCTCGAAAATCTCCGGCTTTTTCCTGTGCGAGTACGCCAAAAGGACCAAAGTCGTTTAAAAGCTTTTGTTCTTCGACTACTTGCTCTTTCATTGTGCGGAATTGTTTTGTTCCGACTATGAATCACCCAAGTACGCATTAAACATTTTATTCTGCTTTGTTTTTTGTTGCTGAAAAATGGATCTTCCGCTCCTGAAACTATTTGAATTGACACCTAGTCGTCGCCCATTTTTGGTATTTTCAATTAAATAACAAGCCTTTTAATATTTGTATTTAAGACGTTTATTTTTCTTTCAGATGGGGATGTATTTATTTGATTATCCTAGGGCCTAATTATCTGTTCTTATTTTCTAAAAATACGTGTTTATTTTTTAGTATACGAACCATTATTGTTTTTGTTTACATATGGGCTTGACATTTTTGAACAAAAATCGTGTATATATCAACAAAAACAAAGATCTATAGATTAATAACTTTGAGGATGACGCTTTAAAAGGCCAACATTCAACTTAAAACATTCAAATTGTTTATTTTTTTGTCTACTCCGTTAATTTCATTTAAAAAGATATAAAATATTTACTGTACGGGCGTCCTTTCTGGATGAATTTCTCACATATCATGCAATGTGGACAATAAAATGACAGCTCTATTCTTATATAAGAATGTAAGAAAGGAATTGTATCATATTGATTTCTCATCTCTGTCAGCACATTTACAGGTTGTCCCCATCAAATTCTTTTTGCACCTAGGTTTTCCTTATTCTGACAGAAAGTCATTAGAATACCTTTCATATACTTAACTTATAGAGAAATATTATAATGGTATGTGATTTTTCTTTTTATATTTATTATTAATTTTTTTATTTAATTTACCTTTTTCCGTAAGTTTAGACAGAACGTGTTTTATAAATATTGTTATTGTAGTTGGGCGCCATCTGTCTTATTACATAAGAAATTATAGCCAATATCTATCTCAGGTTCTAGGGTTCTCTAAGAGGTTAGATTTTTATAAAATCAATCACAACGAACGAAATGAAAAATTATAAACATTTATTAAAGGAAAAAAATTAACGATAAACTTTATCTGTACAGGAACAATTGTTTGGTGTGATACGGTAAGTGTAGTTTTTATAAAAATAATATTTGCAAGTGTGATACAAAATTTTCTTAAACTTCTTACCTTATCACTTTCTAACCTAACATATTTAAACTTTTATAAGGTTAGATTGTTTTCAATCTAACTTTATTATTATGGCCTTTTATAGTTTAAACTTTTTAAATATCGATATTTAGTAATTAAAATGGTACCTTTTATTCAATTTAAGCTATTCGTTCTTATTTTAGTTGTTCAAAATAAATGGGATTCTATAAAATCGTTTTTCCAAATAACACCAAAATCAGGAAACAGGATGGATATTTTTATGACGAATATAGTTGGATCTGGATACTTTTATACAGGAATACAGCTGGGACTGGAGATGTCCAAACAGGAACACAGGATAGGATGGATAATTTTGGATAAAGCCACCTTTTAATATTGTAGTTCTTCTTGAATTATTTTTATCTCTTATTAACCTCACTTTTTCTCTGACAGGTAACAATTTTTTCTTCTCAAATCGCGTTGCTTTGGGTTTTTCTTTTGTTTTTATGATACGGAGCGAAGTGAACTCTTCAAAAGATTTTGGTAAAAAGCCCCACTTTGACACACGAAATGCTTTTTATAAAGTACAATGTCACAGCTGCCTAGATGAAAATTTGACATTTTTTAACCTAAATTTTTACAAAATTAAAAAAAATTATTGATTTTATTGCAAATTTTGACTAATAACATCTTATTCTATAGATTAAAAGAAAATTTTTTATATACTTTTTATATCATTTCGAATTATATTAACTTTGTACAAAGACACTTTTTGTTCGTCATCATTGATTTTCTAAATATCATTAAACTTCATTATTGTTGTACTTTTTTGCTATATTTCTTTAATTTTATAAATCCTAAACTCTTTTTCGTTTAATTTACTATCGTTTCGTTTAACTTAAACTAATTATGTTGAATTATTATTAGATTGAGTTTTAAGGTTAACTTTTATAAGTAATATTTTCTTCCTGTCTTAGTTATACGTTAAAAAAAGGCTTTATATTCAATACCATTACAATATAGAGTATTTGGATGATCTCTTAGTTAAAAAAATTAAAATATAAGTGTAATTCTAATTTTAGAAGTTTGGTCTTTAAGTATGGAGCACCCTGTATTATTAAAAATAATTTTATGTCAAGCTAAATGCACCTTGCAATTTTCATTAGTAAATTTCATAGTAATTTTTTTTCTTATCATATATAAAAAGGCACACTATACGCGATACACCCTGTATATTTCAGTATGATCCTGCAATATTTAAAGTTTCGATTCAACCTCTATAAAGTTATTTTTTAACTTTTTATGTATGAAATTAGATCACAAACAAAGAAATATAATATGTAAATGCACAAAGAAAATGTCATGTTAAAGATTGGAGTGATACAAAGAAACCGATAAGTTTGAAGCCTGCATTTGATATGCTGGGCTGTGTGAGGTTTTCTGAAAATACCGCAAGCTGTATTATTTCAGGATATACCTATGCTGATTTTGAAAAGAAAATCACAAACAGATTTTGCCGGACGTGTGTCAAATGCACAACTTGGTTTTTATACCTTTTACTTCACTTTACTATTGTTTTTTAATTTTCTGCTATATGTTATTGAAAATATTAACTGACTAATGGTAGATATTAAACAATGCTACAAAACTGGAACAACAAAATGTTTGTACTTTGATTTGAAATCAAGTCGCAACTGGTAATTTTTGTTAACTCTTTTGATCATTTGCATATGACTGTCACATTATTGAAACCTTTGAACTCTATTTTTCTGACATACCACATCAAGAAATGAACTAGGTCTTAACAAAGATTTGTTTTTAACTCAACCACCTTGTCCTCGAATTTTAATCGTACTTGTGTAAGACAGAAACTATCCCGAATATTAAATTTTATCCTATAATGCCTCTAGGAAAGGTGCAACTGTCACATCCAATGGTCGCAGCGGCAGACGTTAAACAAAACGAGAAAAGTGCCCTAAATCCCACAACAAACAGCCGTCCTCTAAGCTCAGCGGAGAAACGCTGAAGAAAAACATTAGTACTGGGGCCACAGGTTCTAATTCATCGTATGCATCAGGGAGCTTTTTTAGGAAATCCCATGTAGCTTTAAAGAAAAACTGTTACTTTTAAAGAGGAATATTTTAATAAGAAGAATGTACCTTACACAAAAATTCTTGCCAGATAAATATCCAATATTGAGAGATCAATTTATTTAGCGATTTTTGGCATAATGATTCTAAAAGAAGTTGTTTAGGGGCCTAATATTTCCAGAAAAAAATTGTATGGTATTAAAGATTTATTTTAGAATTATATTATGAGCCACAAAAGTATTGGTTGCAAAAAATATACTTATCTTTCGTAAGAAATTGGCTTTTTTCGAATTTATTCATTAGGTCCAGCATTTCTTTCTTTTAGTAGAATATGTTTTACTTGGAATAAAATCCTTTTGTTACGGTTTTAAATGTTGTAGACAAAAAAATGTAAGTAACAGTCTGTTGACAACAATTTTGAGTTACCCATCAAAGCTTAAGCTCTAGGACTATCTCGGCAGCTAATCTTACACACCACACAAAAACATTGTTAGGTTTAAATTATTCAGAACGCAATTACTCCGTGCGCGTTCCGTCCTTGTTTTCTTACTTTTGTTAAATGAAAAACGTAGATGGATGGATGGAGAAGAGTTACCATCATTGCAGCTCAGTTTAACTCGAGTAATAATTGCCGCTTAGCTTTTTAGACATCGTTCGATAGGTATTTACTTGAAAAAAGGGAAGAAAAAATATGAAATTTTGATTAAGATAATTCACAAGATATCTGCATGGGATTATTATAAATATAATGCAGAAGGCTTATAAAAACATGTTTCCTCTTTGAAAAAATAAATTTACTGTATCAATCTAGCTTTGAGTTATCATCAGATTATGCTCCAGTATTGATCACTCAATTATTGCATGGATATAAATAATTTTGGTAAAATACCTACATCTACACCCTAGATTTTATGTCTTTGGGGCACATAATTTTGATCAGCTACTGTAATGTAGTTTTTTTTTGATAGTTTGTAAATACTTATTTACATGTTACATGGTTCTACATAATAGTAGACAATTGTGCTCCTTTAGTAACAAAATCAAAGTTGTTAGGTTAAGTAATTCAATACCTGTTGGGGCATATAGCCCAAAGAGTAGTTGTTTGAACTCCAGACGTTGGTGCAGTGTGAGACATTTTCTAATGTCGTAATTCTTGGGAGCTGTGATTTTAACTTATTTTACATCATTTGTCCAACTTTAGTATATTTTGTTCGAAAGAAATTGTTTCAATTTAGGCTGTAGAATTATTTTTCAGCGTTTATACTAACTATACAAATTTTTAGAGAAGCTTTATTTCTAATTTACGTAGCTCTGCGAATTCAGCGAGGAAAGAACTTTCAAGAGTCCCGAACATGTGAAGCCTGTACGCCCTTCCGTACGCTTTATTAATTTGTTTTAACGTTTAAAGTAGCTGCCTGCTCTGTTATCTTCAGATAAATACACAAAGGAAGTGGCTTAGAGCCCTAAAAAGGGTCCGACTAATTGCTAAAAACCGGTACGAAACTTGTTCCAAGAGATTATTTGCCTTGATTAAATTTCAAATTAACACTGGTTTCGAAATCAAATAATAAGCTCGTATTGTTGTTGGATTAGCATGTGCATTGGCTTCGTTTTCGATGTGCAGAAATTGTTCGGATTTGGATTGCTGGATTTGTGGAAAATGCACGGCTGCGGTGAGAATGACTATTCAAACTTTATCCAATGAACTATAATATATGCAAAAATTATTTTATATATTAAATTAACGATTCTACATACTACATACTTAATAATATAAGTATGTAGAATTAGTGGGAAGCAGTCAATTGTAGATCAATTAGTATGATTCGTTCGTTTTTATATCAATCTTTCACCAGACACGGTGGCCTAGTTGGTAAGGTACCTGCCGATTCAGCTTGGTCAGTGTTCGTGGAGTAGGTTCGAATCCTGTCGTATTCAAGTGGAATTAAAGTCAGATAAGACTTTGGGCAAGTGCAAAAAGGTATTTGTGTTATACGCAGTTTCATTCACGCCGGTAAACAGGCCGGAATAGATCGGATATCTCGTGGAACTGATAGGAGTTGGTGACACAATTACACACTTGTTAGTCGGTAGATCACCTGCATGACAAAGGCATAGTCCTGGGTTTAAGGTGATTAAGGACCGTGGTCCCGTCCAGTTTAGGCCATTAGGTCCGAAAAGAGACGTTAAAATTAACAAACAACATATCAAGCTTTCGAAAATGTTTATTTTCTTTTTCATACTGCTTACGCTTCTCACGAATAATGTAATGAATTATTGAGAGAGATATGAAAATCCAGGTTCGTATTTAGGAAAAATTGAAACATATTGAAAATATCAAAACAACGCCCTATGTATATCACAATTTTAATATTGAAACAAGTTATTGTTATTCCGTCACCGATTCGAATGGGAAAATTTTGAAACTGAAAGATGCAAAAATTTTAAGGTAGAATGAAATTATATTCAATAAAAAAATGCCATCAGAATTAGATTTAAAACATCTATGAGATTTAGAAGTGAAGAGATTTTTAGAAAAAGAGAAATTTAAAGGCACTAATTACAAATTTAAAAATGCAAACTTTAATTATCAATATTGTTAACAAAATAGAAAATTGAGGTAAAATTGAGACCTACTTTTACTAGTAAGTTTTTTCCATAATAATATGTAGTTTTTTCATTGTTAAAATTTAAAAGAATTTCAATTTTCTCTCTTTTCTAAAATTGTCAAGTTTTTTTCAAGGGCCAGGTTTAATAATGTTTAAAAAAATTTTTTTCCCACTCATTTTTAACAATATTAATAATTAAAGTTTGCGTTTTTAAATTTATAATGAATAATTAAAGTTTGTTGAAAATTAATTCAAATCTCCCGCCCAATTTAGGTTGGCATTACAGTTGGTAGCGCTGTTTTCCTCCAGTTTTGATGTATGTCAATTTTTAAAATTTTACTTTGTCTCAATTGTTTGTGCACGTTGAAATAAGAACGTGATATTGAATTTAATTGTTAATCTGCAATCATTACATATTTTATGAATGTTTTGTGAAAATTTTTAAATGTTTTCGTTGTTTCTGACATGTACGTTTTGTACTTTATCAATTTAATCTCAAGTTAGTAAGTATTTTATAACCATTTTTTTTTAAATATGTGACTATCAATTTTGTAATCTTTTGTAGATGTCTTGATAAAGGAAATAAACATTTCCGAAAGCTCGACCATATAACAAAGAGTATTCTTTAACCTAACCCAGTTTTTTGACTGCATCCTCAAGATTAATCCTCGTTTTTTCTTGGATTTAAAACTTTTTTCTTCAACTAGTCAGTCAAGACTACCCTTCAGTTCTATATTATAAAATATAAGAAATGTGCAGTACCTATTCTTTGAATTGTAACAAACCCAATCTTCTTTACTAAAAAATATTTATTTTGTTTATTCGTATAACGAAAGCATGTAACCATTTCTATTGTTAGAAATACCTCTATTTATCCACTACATCTCAAAATCCTGTGTAAACAAGTCATCTACAATACCCCAACTCCCTTTAGAATATTCCCAGTTTAAGTTTCGTGGTCGACAATACGGATTCGTGAATTTTTTATTAAGTCAACTTTTTCGAGACTCCCAAATTATATGTATATAATGTTGTATAGCAAACTTATGGAAGTATATTATTAAACGAATCATGCCCCGCAACGTGGCATGTTTAACCTTTGTGCGAATCTCTCGGGATGCAGTTAAATAATGTGGTTGTGTAGGATTTTGTTGGTTTGTCAGGATACGGTAAAATATAGTTCGGCTAGTTGGAAAAACGCTTAGAGAAAATTTCGTCAATGCTAATTTATAAATTTGATATTGTTTAATTTTCAAAACAAATTAAACATATAAACTCAAATCAACAACATCGCATCTGTTTAATTTTCAAACCAAAGGAAACACAAACCCGTTCAACCTGACAACAGCGCTGAGACAGGAAGTCTCAACGAATATTTGTTTTCATTACGCTACGATCGTCACGTATCCAAATATCTGCAGCGCAGATTCTAACGAATTTTTCTAAGCATACGCTAAGGTCGTCACGTCCACCATAAACTCATAACGTCGTAATTAAATTAATCCTTGTCTTCTCAAGCGGGAGAGAAAGAGACAGACATAAAAAACTTACACATCTACAAATCGATTCGCCCACTAGATTCTTTCTTGGACAAACGGACGGGGGGGAAGAAACTTTGAAAATATACAAACTTCGCAAACTTTAAAATCAGTGCCTTGTCAACACTCACACATACAACACATCGCTCCTAAGTGCAGCAAATTTCGTTTTCACTATGGTACTTAGCTGCGAATCAGGCGGTCCACTTTATTGTTTATTTTAAATCTAAACTCAGTGCTCCTTAGTGCAGCAAAAATCAGTGCTCATTTATCACTCTTACATACAACACCTAAAAATATTTTCTGAATGATGTGATCATTTTAATTCTTTACTAATATGTGTTAGTGTTTGTTAAACACATATGTTAACTAATAATTTGTTCGTTGATTACTTATTAAAGTAATGTATTGTTAAGTTGTTTGTGATGTATTTATTTATTTAACATTTAAATAAACCGTTAAATAAAAAGTGTTCGTTGTTTTTGTCAATGGAGTTGGGAAGATAAAAATATTACAGCAAATATACAGTCCATTTAGAAGATACGATGCAGTTTAAAAAGGCTATGTGCTTATCTCGGTAGTCCTGGTAAACTGGCACAACATAGGGTTGGTTCCAGAACGCTCAACAGATATTAACACTGTTATTTCAGTTTTATGGCATATAAGTAGATAATAAATTCATCATTAAATGCACCTCATCCATAAAATTGTCATTGATTCAATCTCACGAAGATGTAAGTAAATTCATTAAACTTAAAATTCATTTTGTAACTAAGGCTTACCTCACTTGCAGCTTCTCTGAAGATGAGTATAATAAATATTCGAAAGCTTGGAAAATCTTTATAGAGTTTTCTTAACCTTTTGCTGCTGTCCCTGAGGATGTTAACAATCAATGTAAAATGGTGTGAATAAATAAAATTAATAAAGGTTTCTATCAGTATTAAACAATTTATCAATAAGTAATTAAATTTAAAAAATGCAATCAAAAAAAGAATTCTATGTAAAAAAGAAAAAATAACATTAATACAGAGTGTGTAAAATAATAGTGAAAAATTTTTTAAAATATAAAAATCAACGAATTTGATATCAAAGCAAGCCAGTTTATAAAAACCAAATTTTGACAAGCGTTGTAAGAGCAACATCTATTCTTGTGTTGTGAAGTCAATAAAACAGATCCCTGTTTTTCCTGCCAAGTGGATTTTTATTTTGACAGCTGTGACGTTTGTCAAATTGTTTATTTTTTTTTCAACTTCGAGAATTTGAATTATTATCATTATTTTATGGAATGATAATACCGAATTGAAGCAGAATCGTGAGACATCCTACAAACAGAATTAAAATATTAAAGGTACCCAACATTTTATATTGAGCTCAATAAATAAATAAATAAATCGATAAATATTTCTATAGTCAAAGAGATAAAGATCAGGCGTTATAAAAAATAATAATAATACAATAAGTGCAGCCAAGAAGCACCTCTGATTTTAAGAGGACTCAGCTCATATTTTGATTCAGCAATTAAGGGGATTAATAACAATATATGTATATAAAAATATATATATTTAAAAGTTTATTTATTCGTTCTCACGCCCGTGACGCCTCACGACTTTGACGTCATACCAGGCCAGCGTCTCTTACAGAGGCATGGCTCGCGAATTAAGTAGATAAGACGACGGACGGGCAAATTGAAAACGTCATGTGGGTATTTCTCTCCCCGGAGGTCATGAATATAATGAAGGAATTGTACTTGGCTCCGGGCGGGCAGCGTTTTCATGACTTCACTGCAAACTTACTTTTCCTGTCTTGGAGTTAAAGTTTTTTTTGTACCATAATTTCGCTTTGAATGTTTCGAGGTTTTAAACATTTTTGTAAGCTTCTATCTTTTTTAATAATGTGGAGTTGTTGGACTAATTAAATTTGTTTTCTCGTTCTACAGGTACTTATTAATTTTTTTCTGTTGTTCGTTTAATATATGTTTCAAAATCTTAGAAAGTTGGTTGTCAGGCTGAACGAAAAACTCCACTTATAATAAAGAGAAAAAAAAAAAGATATTTAAATTATAGCAGTAAATTAAATTTTAGGCAGAATGATAGGCATTTCACTTATAATTGGTACTGAATCTTAGATTGTCTTGTTCCATTTCAGAAATAGGAACAGTCAATGGTTTTATGAGTTAGGCGACAGTTTTT
This sequence comes from Crepidodera aurea, assembly GCA_949320105.2. NCBI lineage: Eukaryota > Metazoa > Arthropoda > Insecta > Coleoptera > Chrysomelidae > Crepidodera > Crepidodera aurea. The sequence continues at coordinate 26,858,762 of OX439477.1, forward strand.
AATCCTTTCTGACTGCGCCACTATCTCTATTTTTCCCTACACTATAAATTAGAACTTATTGGAAATGAATAAACAACAATTCAGTATTTAATTTTCACTTTATTATTATTTCTTGGTTTTCTGGTACTGGTACTTTCCTATTAAGCATCTCGACGCCTGTCTTAGTATTTTTGGTATTATTGCTTATTACGCTTATTCAACACATGTTCCTCGATAATTTAAGCAACTTATTACTCCTTCTTTTGGCATTTTTTCTTCCCTCCATGTATACTTTATTTATTGCCTTTTTATTTTATTTATTTTCTCGCTCAGCTTTCTTTTGTTTTAATATTCCTCCTGATATTGTTGTTTACTTCAGTCTTGGGTTCTTTTTTCATTTCTTAGATAATAATAGATTAATAAGTCCATTGACGACATGGAAGAGAGTCAATTGGTCTAGTCAATCAATTCCCTATAACTCGAACAAAATCACATGTTTAACTAGAAGTATGAGAATCAATTAGTGCTACTTTAAATCAGACCAGCCTATCCGCTTAATCCATCGTGCAATTGTTCTATTTGGGACGTTTCGAGCTTAATGTGAAATGCTAATCAGGGAAGGTAAAGCGATTTTAGTCGTGGTTTCATGGACTAATAAGTTAATCATAATGTCTGATTGGGTATTATCCCGCCAATCCATGCGTAATTTTGAATAAGCATATTATATTGGTACGTAATTTAACGAATAAATATTGAAGGTTTAACCCCTTACCGCATGAATTTTTTGTTTTTGGTAAAAAAAATGCACTATGTGGAAAAAAAATTCAGGATTTCGGTAAAAATATTTAAAAAAATCTTTATTAACTTTTTTTAATTTTTTTTTTGTATTTTTTTTGTGGCACAATATGCAATAATACAACAAAACATCAAAATAATGTATAAGCAAATCAATCAACTAAAAGTCATTCAGTATGGAACTTATAAAAGCAGTTTCTGTCTTTGTTCAAGCAAAGATGAACACCACATTTTTCACACTTTACAAAAGATTTTTTACCACAGAAATATTTGCACCTTTGCCGATTATCACACCATACTGGAAGATGGCCATATTGATCTCTTCGAACCTCTTGGATGGGAAAATCTAATGTCGGGCCCCTTTTTTTCTTGTTTTGACTCCACTGGGACGGCCTCTTTTCTTTGTCGAGCTGGCTTTATTCAATTTACACAAGCACTCTGCAATGGCCATTTTGAAATCTGCCAGAGCTAAATCTTTGAACTCGTTTTCACTTCTTCTCCAAAGTATCCATGCATTGATAACCATCAAATCAATAATATGAAAAAAATATCCTCATATACCATTTTTTTGACCTAAGTTTGATTCTATAGTATCCTAGCATGGAATCCAGGAGATCTACTCCTCCCATATATTTGTTGTAGATTGTTACAGCCTTTGGACACGGAACCGTTATATGTTTGTTATCCATCTTCGAACCTCAACTGTTGGTGTACTTCCAGCATATGTAGACAACATGTTGACCAATTTGTTGTCATACCATGAGACAACAGATATTTTTGTTCCATCAATTGTGGCGACTTTCTCTAGCATCGCTCCACGGCCATTCTTTTTCAGTTCAGCCTCTTTTGGCATATTGCTATTTGGCACTCTGTTTATTCTAACAGTTCCGAGCGGTAACATACCATTTTGTGCCAAGTAAATTTGTAATGGGACGCTATTGAACCAGTTATCAAAAAATAGCTTGTGATTTATGTGCCTTGGAACAGTTTCTGTTAGCCGAAGAACTACGTTTGAACTCATTCCCAGGTCAGGAAAACCATTGGGGAGAATATTGGTTTGCTTTCCTGCAAAAATTTCATAATCGTAGGAAAATCCGCTTACACCACTAAGAACAAACGCCTTATACCCCCATTTATGAGGTTTTTTTGGATTGTATTGTTTGATGGACGAACGTGCTTTCGTTGGAATAATCTGCTCGTCTATAGCCAAGTACTCTTCCTTTGGAACTTTTAGTAGTTGCTCCCTCAGTTTTCTAAGTACAGGTCGTATTTTGAATAGTTTATCATGAGCAGGATTTCCGGCTGCAACAGCATCGTCATTATTCGCAAAGTGCAAAAACCGTTTTATTTCTTCCCATCTGTTGCATGACATAACATCTGAGATCAAGCGGTGATTTAGGTTCAGGTTCCAATAACTTCTGGAACTAGGTAACTGGACTATTGACATATAAATACAGGTCCCTATAAACTGTTCGAGCTCCTTTTCAGTAAGATCCAAAGGTTTTTGTGGTCTCGTTTGAGCAGAATATAAGATACTTTGGTAAACTATATCAGTAATCATCTCATTTGTTAGAAAAAAGTTAAAAAATGCATAAGGAGAGTCTGCATTTTCCAATTCAGGTGGCATGTCAGTAGAACCAAGAAATGTTAGGTTCTCATCCGATGTAACTAAATTACCCCGTTTCCAAGTAGGATGATTCTTGTTTCTATTCTTATTTAGTTTACGAAACCGTTCGAGCAGAGGTAGATCGTCGTCGCTATCGGAACTGAATTCTAAATCCGTTTCTGGGATGATAATATCTGATTGGTTATCGTCCATATCATTTTCGTCTTTGTAATCAGAATCTGGAGCTAATTTACCAGGCGGTTCTTCATCTTCTGAAAGTCTCTCGTCTTCACTACCATCTGGTACATCCATTGGCACATATTTACTGGCACCATAAAACGTTTGTGTATCCATTTTCTGAAATAAATTTAGTGTCCGGAGTGCATATTGTGCCATATATGTCCACGAGAGTTTTAGCGAATGTGCATACAGTTCCACATATGACACAACAATATTTCTCATCAAAAACAGTCAAAAAATAAAGAATTACATGGGTCTACTTACAGCAATTCCTTCGAAAAACTCTAGTCTTTACGTGGCTATTTTTTTTGTACCAAAATCTGCTACAGAAACTCGGATGATCGTGGATCAAAATTTATAAAAACTGATAACACCCTACCACATATGGCCACCTATGCAAAAATAGTTTGGTCTGCGGCTTTATTTATAATAGTTATGTATGAAAATATTAATTGTGCCAAATGACCCATGATGCGGTAAGGGGTTAAGGATAGTTCGGAATGTTAATTAATAATAAAACTTTTATGGAAAACTTTATTTAATTACTAGCAGTGTTTTTTAATATATTTTTCAAAGTGCAAATGCACCTATTAAAATGTTTTAGTAACATTTCTGCTCAAACTGAGTGCAGTATTTTTTAGGAGTACATCATAATGTGGCGCGGTCAGAAGGATAATTCATTACGCCAAGAGGTAAAGCAGTTCAGCTAACGACCGAAAAAATTAGGATAAAAAAACTTTGACACGTAATGGTAAAAATCGAAGGATTATGTATGTGTTTTCCAATTGAGTATCAATTTTTATCAGGAACTTTAAAAAAATATATTGCCAGAGACGAAGCTCTGTCACGTTGTTCTCGTCTAAACGTTTAATCGACTAAAATTAAAGACTCGTTCGCGTGAAAATGTGTCGTTCCCCATAGAGATTTAAGTTTTGATCTTTTATTTTTCGAGCTAAACTCTTATTAACCACACCATCAATAATGAAACCGATCCGATTGAAACTGCGCGAAAGTTTAATAAAATAAAACTAAAACTTCCGTTGTGTTTTCCTGTGTGGCGGAGAAAGTTTCATTGCAGAAGTTTACGGTTATCAATAATTCAAGATCAGCAATGAATTTAGTGACCTATATCACGAAACCTTGCTGCAACGTCCGATGGGATAGAAAAGCATTTAATATTAGCGAACGAAAACTGCTGTTGTTATATAAACCTTTTGTCTGATATATAGCCCGGTCAAATAAAATACTTACTTTTCTTTCCAACATAGATAACATTCAATATTACGCAGAGACGGGGTAAATAAAATCTGTTGAGGGCTCTGGAATAAGCCCTATGTTGTGCCAGTTTCCCAGGACGGCCAACAATGTGTTACCGCCTTTTTAAACTGCATCGTAGTTCGAATTTCGAGTGGACTGTAATTTTAGATTGAAGAAATGTGCTGTAGTAGGTTTGCCTTCTCAACTTCATCCAATAAAAACAATGGACACTTTTATTTAACCATTTATTAGACTTGTTAAATAAATAAATGAACAAAAACAACAACGTAACAAAGATTACATTAAACTAGTAATCGTGAACAAAGTATTATAGTTAATTTAAAGAAATGACCACATCATTCAGAAAATATTAATTTGCGTGTGTTCTGCATGAGTGATAATTAGACACTGGAGGGTCCTAGCCTGGTTCGCAGCTAGCAACACACTGAGTTTAAAATCGGATACAAAATGAAAAATAAAGTGGACCGCCTGATACGCAGCTAAGTACCACTGTGTAAAACGAAATAATTTTACGTTGAACTGGTGTCAACCGAGGGTCTAACCTGATTCGCGGCTAGCAACACACTGAGTTTAAATTCGACGAACCTCCGTCGCTTCAAAATCTTTCTTTCCGGATTGCGCAACACCTTCTCGAAAGATTCTTTAGCGTGAGCCGCGTAAACAAGTGTAAGATTTTTTCTATTGTCTAGACGCGACGGTTAAATTTACGGCTTGATACCATCATTAAAATAGAGCAAAAAATTCTCTTTGTCGACACCGCTTCCTGGTTTGACGCCGCTCGCCAACGTATTTTGGTGCGGCGTTGCCGGTTGAACGAATAAACGAATATGAGTTTACATGTTTAATTATCTGAAAATTAAACAAAATCCTTCGAACTTCTTTCACTCGTAGTACGGCTTGTGTTGTAGAACAGCCTCTACGGAATTTACGGAATGTGATCCAATTGAACCTCCCCAACAAACAATTACTGAGGGGAAACTGAAGGCCCCGCACAGTCGGGCCAGACTTCTCACTGATGGCCCGCCCGTCCGGATAGGTTCACAGTCACTACAAGATATGAAAAAAAATTAAATCTTCATTTTTGTCTTCTCTTGTCTCTCCTGGCAGTCCTAAGCCAGCTTTTTGTGTGTAACTCAACACCCTGTTATTATTGCACAACAGATTTAGTCTGGTGGTAGCTAAAAAATTAACAAAAGTTTAAAAATATTGTTTCAAATGAGATATACTTACTTATATAGGAACAAAAACATAATTATGTGAATGCATTGAACATTTACTGCTCTAAATAAAAAATAATCAAATCAAGTTCAACACTTGACTTTTCCAGTTTTCTGATATATTTTAAATAAGTTTCATCCTAGTTTGATTAGTATTTTTCTGAAATTTATTAGGTAAACAACAAAATTAGCTCACAAAAGTTAGAGCTGGATTTTCTTACTCAACTTCATATTTACTGGGCTGATTTTGGGATAGTCTTTCTTGTGGAAGATTCTTCGGTAAAAGGTGGTACTTTTGGTAATTGAACATTATCAGAGGAACTAGATAAGTCATCTGAACTTAATTTTCTAGACCACTGACTAGATCTCTTTCCTCTGCCCTCTTCATCAGATGTGGCACATGAGAGGTTTGATTTAACTTCTAGTTTTTTCAACTCAGATACTGTTTTCTGATAATCATCTAAAAATATTGTAAATTTAATATTGGTATTGTATACATTTCCATATAAAAAGTAAAACATGAACTAAACTTACTTGTTTTGTATTTTAAAGATATCAGAATCTGCTAAGGATATGTCCTTTTTATTTATAATGGCCGTAATATATTATTTAGTAGAGATCCACTTTCTACATGCACACCCGCAAATTTAATTTCAGTAACATAACCTTAACATAACATAACCTCTGCTTATTATTTCCGAAGATCTCGTTCGTAGACAGTGTTGCCGATTGCGAGAATTTTACAAGAAATGCGGGTAAAATAGGGGAATTTGACTTTGGCTCTTAAGCACCGTAAGTCAAGAACAAGAATGATGAATGACCGGTAATTCGTAAGACATATACTTTTGTGATAATTTGTCAGCCAAGATATTAACAAAATTATCATCTAGTAGTGTGCGGGCATTTTCCCTTGTTCGTAGTGGTATTTTGATATGACGAGTCCGGCAACACTGTTCGTAGAATTGTAAAATAGTGTGGGCAACTGCCGGTTTGCCCGTAGTGGGCCACCGTTAGTTTGCCTTTGTTGGCCCACCATTCTAACTTGTGGGCCAGCAACAGTTTTGTATCAAAAGTCAGTTTCCCCTCACTTACACCACAAGGCCAGCAGTTTCCCGGCACTTGATTGTTTGTTGGGTATCCCTCAGAAGTAGCTCATAGAGTTTACCCATAGTGTCCAGTAGACATATTGGTCTGTAGGATGAGGCAGAGTCAGTATCAATATCTTTAGACTTTAGAAATATGTATTTTTAGCAAAATGGTTGAGGTTCTCATAATACAGCTCAACCCGATATCAGATTTGGAGAAAATACTACACTAACAATTATCGTAATATTTTCCAATTTTTTTTTTCTCAACTATTTCAGATCTCTTCTGCAAAAGGTAACATTTGTAATTAATGCCCTCCCTTTATATATTTTTAATTCACAGTCGTCAATGAAACGGCGAACATTTGACAAAAGCCGCAGACATTCATTTATTCATCGCTTAAATCGTAACTGATTAGTTTCCGGCGATTGAACCTTGGCCCGAGCACAATAGAACAATTATTTTGTTATAGTTGAATAATCGGAAGAGAGTGCACGACGGACAGGAAGCAACTTTGAATGAAATTCGTGCGACTATTCGGGTCCATGATAAAAAAAAACAAAATTTAAATGCTACGCGCAATATGTAAGCGCTTGGCGTAATGAACTTTACATATATTTAGATCCTTCCGACCGCGCCACATTATGATATACTCCTAAAAAATATTGCACTCAATTTGAGCAGAAATATTACTAAAACAGTGCCCTTGTTTTCCAAATTTTGCAGGGTCTACTTCTATTTTTTCCGAGCTTTCCATACTCTTACAGCTTGTCTACAACTAAATAAAAAACGTTTTTAAATTTTAAAGTGTGAGGAATAAATCTTGAATTGCCGTGTTTTTCGGATGGGCAGTTGTACATTGCGTGCTAGAGAGCCTGCAAACCATCGATGTTGTTTTTTTTTTCGAAAGGAAAGACAAAAAATATTGTACAGTGCAATAAATTATGGAAAAAATAATTTAATTGTCATTTTATTTCATTACATGGTCGTAATGTAAAGGGAAGATTTGGTCTCAATTTCTTCATTAGTACACCCGTGCGAAGGCGGGACGGGCAGCCAGTGGCGGGGATTGGACATTAGAAGTAGGGGGGCGAAAACTTTGTACAAATAATTTTCACATAACTCCTAGCCTGAAATGTTTAAAACGGAACAAACATTACATTTATTTATAGATATATATCCCTCTAAAAGTGGGGGGGCGGCTGCTCCCCATGCGCCGCCACCATTTAGAGATTAGGGTTACCTAGTTATATTTTATATTATTCAAGTTTTTCTGTATCTATATCGAACTTTGTTAGAGGTTTGGGACGCCCATTGTTTTCCAAAATATTTGAACGTATAGTTTTACAGTTACTCTGGAAGTCCACTTGAACCTTGGAACTCTGGGCAAAGAAAAAACTGGAACGAAAAGTCAAGTAGGTGTATATGTGGGAACGACTTGCCTGAATGGATATTTTTGGAAAATCAAAGGTAAAGAAAAAACCTGCTTAATTGACACATGGCGACCCTTTTGAGTCCTCGAAATTCTGAAGTAAATGCTCTAGACAAAAGGGAATACTTAATTGGAAAGAAGATCGGTCAAGGTTCATACAGATGTCTGGTCTTTGGGTATAATTCTATTTATAATGTTGATGTTTTATGCTGATGCCTTTCACGCGAAACAAGTGCCGTAGCACTTATCGTTTATCATTCATTGTATTTATTGAATAAATAAATAAATAAATAAAAAATACAATTTTAAGTCAAAATAAACCTTCTTCACAATAGAAAGAATAAAAGTGATATTCTCAAATAAAATTAACATTTTAAAGAATTACGGAATTGTATATTTATTTTATGAAACAAAGTTTTAAATTAATTAGGTTGTTTTCTTGTACAGAAAAATCTGTATTTTTGCCAGTGAAATGTTTTAAAATTGTGTTACGTAAAAAATTCGCAAACTTTTAATTACCTATGCCTTCTTCCCCTTCATTCGTTTTTGATATTGCACGAAGCAATTGTAGCCACTCTACAGCGAATGAAAAACTCGAAAATGGAAACAATGGATTGATCGTACTCAAGGAAGGAATTTTTATTTATAAACAAAGAGAGTAAATATTATATTAGTTGATTATCTCCCTCTTTATCCATTTTTATTATTTATGTATGAATTCGATTTTGTTCAGATTATCATTTATTTCCAGAATTATAGAAAGATTTTGTCATTTCAATCAATTGATTTTGAGAAGAAATATACAGGGTGCGCCAATTATTTCCACTCGATCTCTAGCACCGAAACTAAAAGAGATATCAACAAGATTTTTTGTAGGGGTAGACAGCGTCACTCGGACTACAATTTTAAAATATTTTGATGTATACAGGGTGGCTAATTTTTGTGGAATGAAAATTAATTTGGTTTTTTTAAATTGAACATCCTGTATACGATTATGTCTTCTGATTCTACTTAATATTAGATTTACGGTAGTTTTTTGTATTTGTAAATCCGACGCGGCGTTGACAAGTTATTCCTATTTTAAGCAGATTTAATGAAAAAACAGCATTTCAGAAATATTAGCACAAAAACCACATTTTTTAAAAAATCCTCAAAAAAGCTACTATGATGTAAATGAAACATGCACCTATCACAATAATCACACAACATCTTCACCTGTTGCATAGGGTGTTTGTCGATGGCGTGCCAATAGTCTAGTTTTCAAATGGCAATAACTGGGACACCCTGTATATTTTTCTTCAGTTAGAAGCTCTCCCTAATACGCATTAAAAAAATATAGGGTTTTCCACATCTAACTTTACTATTTACTATAATAATTGAAGTTAAGTGACAAACAACATATTTTACACAATTTTTAATAAGAAATCAAGTTACCTATGAAAATGACAGTAGGTATATTTTGTTATGGCATTAATTGTCAACATAAAATTTTGTATTGTATCACGTCTACTATAGTTAATCGGTATTGTGTATAAAAAATGGATTTTAATAAGAATTATAGTGTTCAAGAAAATATTGATATGATATGGATACTGGGTGAAAAAAAATGCGTTTCTTGCTAGTAGAGTCTATCGTCAAAGATACCCAGAAAGACGTCATCCACAAAAGGATACTTTTGAGAATTTACGTGAAACTACAGCTGTTACTATTGACAACGAATATAAGGTAATGATCAGTATAGTTGAAGATCCCAATATAAGCACAAGGCAATTAAGCAATCAGTTAGATATTTCCAATACCACAATTAGACGCAATAAAAAAAATAAATATCACTCCTATCATATCCAGCTTCACCAAGAATTGTTACCCCGAGATTTCGCGCGTGGAGTGGAATACTGTAGATGGTTAATAAACAAGATAAATACAGAGCGTAACTTTTTAAACAAAGTTTTATTCTCCGACGAAGCCACGTTTCATAAGAACGGTTGTGTAAATAGACACAACTTCCATTATTATTCGGACCACAATGAACATTTATTTAGAACCACATCACAGTATCGATGGTCTTTGAATGTGTGGGCGGGAATAATAGGTGATTATGTAATTGGTCCCTATTTCTTTGATGGGACTGTAAATGGAGCTATATTTTTAGATTTTTTAGAACATGATTTTCGCAACTTATTGCAAAATGTGCCTCAAAATTATCGCAACGGAATGTGGTTTCAATTAGATGGTGCCACACCACATTACCTATTAGATGTTCGCAATTGGTTAAATAGGGAATTTCAGGATCGTTGGATAGGAAGGGGAGGACCTATAAATTGGCCTACTAGATCGCCTTGCCTTACACCTTGCGATTTTTTCTTGTGGGGTTTTATTAAAAATATTGTTTACAAAGAAGAGGTTACCACAAAAGAAAATATGAAAGAAAGAATTACTGCAGCATTTAGACAGGTGACCCCTGCAATGCTAAGGGATGTGCGTAAATCAACGAAAAAAAGGGCAAGAAAATGTATAAATGAAAATGGAAGACATTTTGAACACCTACTATAAATTTTAACTTTCACTATGTGTAAAATATGTTGTTTGTCACTTAACGTCAATTATTAAAGTAAATAGTAAAGTTAGATGTGCAAAACCCTATATTTTTTTAATGCGTCTTAGGGAGAGCTTCTAACTGAAGAAAAATATACAGGGTGTCCCATTTGAAAAAATTAAGTTATTGCCATTTGAAAACTAGACTATTGGCACGCCATCGGCAAACACCCTGTGCAACAGGTGAATATGTTGTGTGATTATTATGATAGGTGCATGTTTTATTTACATCATAGTAGCTTTTTTGAGAAATTTTTTAAAAAATGTGGTTTTTGTGCTAATATTTCTGAAGTGCTGTTTTTTCATTAAATCTGCTTAAAATAGGAATAACTTGTCAACGCCGCGTCGGATTTACAAATACAAAAAACTACCGTAAATCTAATATTAAGTAGAATCAGAAGACATAATCGTATACAGGGTGTTCAATTTAAAAAAAAACCAAATTAATTTTCATTCCACAAAAATTAGCCACCCTGTATACATCAAAATATTTTAAAATTGTAGTCCGAGTGACACTGTCTACCCCTACAAAAAATCTTGTTGATATCTCTTTTAGTTTCGGTGCTAGAGATCGAGTGGAAATAATTGGCGCACCCTGTATATAAAAAAATTGTATAACTCAAAAACAGTTAAAGATTGATATAGGGAAGTAATAACAAAAGTTGTTCAGAATAAGTCAAATATTCCTTAAGTTGTAAAATATACATGGTGTCCCATTAAAATCCCTACATTCCAATTTTCAGTTTTCAGGTTCCTTCTCGAGATCTAACCGACGGTTTATTGGGTACAGCCTTATAGAGTTAAAATGTAATATTTTGTATAAATAAATATTGGTTTTAAAATATAATAACGTTTTAAATGTTACGCTAAAAATTCAATATTAGTTCTAAAATTGTTAACGTCAACGATTGTATATTTTTTAACACAAAACTAGATTTCTTTCTAACACATACAAAATGAAAATTATTAAAAGTATAACTTTTTCTCGGTGTAAACGAGTTTTAACATATATAACGAATAAAAAGCTGGAAAAGCGAAACAATAGAGTACCGTGTATTCGAAAACTTTTCAACCGATTTTCCAGTGATTTCAGTCGATTTTGTGCACATTTCAAATTACATTTTACGGTACGTTTAGTTTTCCCATCATCTAGCGGAAAATGTTTAGATAACGGAATATCGGTTTGTGCTCCAAAAGGTTTGTTATGGCGCTTTACTCGTAATGCAACCCGTTTGACATATTCATCGACTTTTGATACTGCAGTTTTGATTCTAATGGAGTTTTTTTTCCACTCACGTATCAATATCACTCGCATTGCAGTTATTGGTAATAGACGCAAGCAACTTCAATTATTTAATTTAATGGCAAATTGTTGTAATAGTAAACAACAATAGTAAACAACACCAGGTGTTTTGTAGTATACAAATTGACTTACAAATAATTTTTTTTTTGTTTTGCCAGTCCTAAGTCTGGAAAAAGTGTTTAGTTTTTTATGAGTGTAAAAAAATCTAAATATTTACATACGAAAATAAATAAATGCTCAACATTTTATTAGTACTACCCTGTGGTTTAGGAAAGCAAATCGTTAGCAACCATGATAAGAACTATTCAAGGTTGTCTCAAATATATTCAATCGTATAACACTGTCTGTTCCAAGTTCGATTCCAAGTGGGAATAGTCAGATTTTGAAAATTTTCATTATTTGATCTGTTTGTATGGATCGTGACCAGATGATTTTGAGTTTTTCCAGGTTTTCCCATCTCTCTAAAGCAAACGCAGCGTCAATCATTCGCACTGGGGTTAATTGTAAGATGTGTATTACTATTTTTTGTATCATTGTTCGTTTAATTGTCAAATTAACTCATGCACTGGAAAATTAGACACAGTCATTCGACGATGTTTTAGTAATTCAATTAAAAGTGATCAATGATGCGATGATCTCATCCCGGTCGTCTTGTTTCAATTAATCTGCTATTTCCCCAATTTGGATCAATTATACTCCGCCCATGGTTGAAAAATTACAAATTGATTGATAAATGGCTCGTTAACCGTAGATAAATATTTTTTATTAAGCTGTTCTGTACAACAGCATCTCGACTACAGAGTTTCAATATGTAGCCATCCCAGCTTAAGAAAAGCTGGACAGAAATCCAGATGTTTAAGCACGCGGGTGAATTGTTTTGCAAGAAGAGCGTGCAAGCAATCAAATTTCTTATACCAGTTTGGGATGTTTTCAACTTCTGGGGCTTTCCTGTTGCAAGTCTCTTTAATAGACTAAGTAAGTTCCACTTCACTTATATCGTCCAACTCCATTTATTATTATTGTTACTGAGAAAATGTGTAAAAAAATCCAAAAAAAGAATTGAAAATGTCTGAAATACTTAGCTGAACCCCAAAAATTGATACCAAAATCACTTGTTTGGGTTAAAATTCATCACATCACATCCAAAAATCTATTCAAAATTTTTACAAAAAAATTAAAATCCTAGAATACCAATCCTTAGAACTTAAAAATCCATACGAAGATAATTTAGGAAGACAAATTGATTATCATAATAGAAATTTACAAAAAAAAGTATTTAATGTTGAATTAATTAGTTTTGTTACAGCAGACATTTTCATTCTTCAATATTTTACTTTTCACAAATTCGTATATCCCTACACCAATGACTGCTGCTAACTCTTACGTAGGTAGGCAGCTTATTTTGACCAGGATGTAAATCCTTACGTATATAGACTTAAATGATCCCCGGATTTACTTCATGTAAATTAGTTTGTTTATTTTCTTTACCAGATAGTTAATTAATTTGCTTTTGACAGAGCCTCTCTCTAGATTTCTGGCACTGGAGGCGCTGCAATCGCCCTTTCGCGCTCGTCTTGTGTTTGGTTTGGAGATTTGCAAGGAGAACTAGATTAAGGCTTGTGATGTAGGGTAAAAATTGAGTGTGTGAATATTTGTTTAAGGATTTGGGTAATTGATTTTTAATTAGAGGGCTTTCCGCCATTGTTACAAATAAAGAATATTTGTTGCAAGAATCTTTCGTGTATGTATGTCTCTTTCTGACATATTATGCTTTTTTATCTTTGTTCTAATTACCTTATTTCAGTATAGTCCGAACCTTCGTTTTAATATCTTAAACTATGCCCATCTTTTTGCAGCAGAAAACGTTTTGTAAACAGAGAGGAAGTGTAGCAGGAAGCGGAGGTTTACCCGAGTTCATAACTAAATTAAGATAGTTCCGACCATAATGCCGTGATACTCTATCATCTTGAATTTCTTACCTGTTCATAATCGCTAAAGTAAATTAATCTTTAGGAGAATGAGGAGATATAGACGAAAAGTAGATAGGGCGAAATGTACCAAATATAAGTGTAAATTTGTAAGGGGAAAGTTAAAATTATACGAGAGAAGACACTGAGAATGTGTAATTGTGCTTTATTATAACTTATTGGCTCGTTCACGAAAGACAAGAGTTATGAATGATGATTAAAAAATTAATATTTAGTGAACCATATATATCAAGAGGCTATGCAAACCCAGATTTACCTAAAGAAATTTCCTAACACTCTGTCTCTGATTTTTGACAACAGTTTCTAGACGATTGACTCGAAATTCCTCACTTACTTTTTATTATAGTTATTAGATTCAGAAATGGAACCCTGCAACCTGTCGTTGCTTCTCTGTTCCTGGTAATATCCAGGTAATATCAATTATCAATTATGCCTTGTATTTTTATATACTGTTAGCCTCCATAAACACTTCGGTGATAACTTGAAGGTACTAAGTGCTGGAGTATATCAGTTTTATTACCGTCGCTATTATGGGTAGCTTAAAATGAGGAAATTTCTTACTTGTGTTCATCCAGGTGCTAAAGACAGGCAGATATGAGCAAATCCTAGGTTATAGAAGCCAAACCGAAGGAGCAACTACTTCTAATGAGCGCATAAGCGACAGCACCCTTAAGCGAAAAGTGTGCAGGAAGGTGTTGAAGTAGAGTAAGCAGTCCCAAATTAGTTAAAGCAGGTGCCAATGTCTTTTTTTTTTTTTTTTTTTTTGGCGTAGGCGGATTGCCATTCAGCCAGACACGGATTCGTCTATAATTAGAAATACCCCAAAATATTACCTAACAGCAGAAGTTATAGCAAGAAAAACAATATATGACAGGGACACACGCTTCTCGTCCAGGAACCGATCAGGACATTTTTTTTTTTGACAAACAGTGGTAGGCCTCGGTTAGGAGGTAAACAAATAGGTATAAAAACGGAGGAAACAAGATTAAGATTCTAATCATAGACGAATCTTAGTATCTCTCAGAAATTCCAAAAAGCAATCGATAATTTTATCAGAGAAATGGATCAAAGCCGTTTCTACATTCAAAGGAGAAGGAATATTATATTTTATAAGGTTTATATAAAGTTTATTTGAATGTTCCGTGTATTTTTTGCATTCGAAATAAACGTGATTGAGGTCTCCAATTGAACCACAAAAATCGCAATATTCATTTTCTTTTACATTAATTTTAAACAGGTGTTTTGGATAACTGGCATGACCAAATCTAGTTCTAATTAAAGATGTATAATGTCTTGGAATAATATGATTTCTAAACCAGGGTGAGTTTGGGATGTTTCTCTGTATTTTTGTATATTGATTGGAGTAAGTGGAGCAGAATTGTGACCAATCAGACCTCCATCTTCTCATAGTATTAGATTTTAGTAAGGCAAACACATCTGATCAGAGGGGGAAGATTGAAGTAATGCAGAAAAACAGATCTTAAAGAAAAATAGCAGAAGTAGAACTTAGAAAGCAGGAAGCAGGAAAAGCTGGATGCTTGAAGCTTTTTTTTTTGGCCTAAAAAGAAATTAGCAAATTTAATATTTTTATTTAGAGTTTGGGCTTAAACCCTTGGCAATCTATGGACTTACCGGAGGTGTAGTGGAAAAGACTGGACAGATCCACAATGAAGTGTATTCTCGAAATTCTAAAAAACCATGTGTTTCAAAACAATGCCAAAAACAAAAGAGATCAAAGGTCCAAAGTACAAAAGTTAAGCCTGGTAATGTGGTGATTTTTATTAAAATCCAGTGGTTAAATTGGCAATACTGATTTGACTGAAGACTAGAAGAAGGGTTTCCTCTTAACCTATTGAACTTTGACTTACCTGTTTAATCTAAATAAATAATGTTTATTTTTATAAATATTTAATAAATTATTTTGGTTGTTTTAAACATTTTTATTTCATTTCTTTAGAAGTTTAATTAACCAACTTAAAATTTTTACTACATTCCCAATTTTTCTTTTATATTTTTCTCCTCTTTTGTATTTTTTTATGAAGTACTGTGACGGTACTCTGGATTCAGGTATATTATTTCTTTAAAAATGTTCTACTCAACCATTTTAAAAATCTTTACTGACACTTCAGGTGTAACCAATATAAATTATTTTCAAATTGAAATCTATGAGTGATAACTTTATACATCTACCATCGCCTCGTATTTCTCTCCACTAATTTATCCTCATACTTTACATCAAATCAAACATTAGGATATCACATCCGCATTGGGGTACACTCAGCAAAATTAATTGTCAACTAATTTAGTACACTCATAAACGCATGCCGCAGAGTTCGCAGCATCAAAAGGATCATACGTATACACGTATAGGTAGATATACCCAGACCAAAGTTCCATATATGTTTGAATAACACTCGTGCACACATACAATACACACACACACCGAGCACCTAATGAAATTCCTGTGAATCCCATTGACAAGCGAATTGAATTCAAGATTGAATTTACTTAATCAGGCGGGAATTAATTTGTTAAAATGCGGTTGAACGATATCGGCAGGATGTGGTTAGGTGCGTTTAGTTAGTTCAACTAATAGATATTAGTTATTGTTATTCAACGTATTTCACAGGCTATATTAAGGCGTCACCCGCCCCCATCGCATTTTTTGGACTAGAATGAAATCAACATACGATAACATCGTGTTGAGGGTTCTGGAATAAACCCTATGTTGTGCCAGTTTCTCAGGACGGCCAACAATGTGTTACCGCCTTTTTAAACTGCATCGTAGTTCTAATGGACTGTATTTTTTAGATTGAGTATGTGTGTACTGTAGTAGGTTTGTCTTCTCAACTCCATTCAACAAAAACAATGAACACTTTTATTTAACCATTTATTAAACTGTTAAATAAATAAATGAATAAAACAACAATGTAACAAAAGATTACATTAAACTAGTAATCAATGAACAAGTATTATAATTAATATGTGTTTAACAAGCACTAACACATATTAATGAAAACGAATTAAAAAGAAATGATCGCATCATTCAGAAAATATTATTTTTGCGTGCATTCGGAGGGTCCTAGCCTGATTCGCAGCTAGAGACACACTGTTTAAATTCTCGAAGCACTGAGTTTTGATTTTGAAAATATAAAGTGAACAATAAAGTGTACCGCCTGATTGCAGCTAAGTACCACTGTGATAAACAAAATATTTTTACGTTGAGCTGGTGTCAACGGAGGGTCTAACCTGATTCGCAGTTAGAGACGCACTGATTTTAGATTTGAATATAAAATGGACCGCCTGATACGCAGCAAAGTACCACTGTGAAGATGAAATATTTTTACGTTGAGCTGGTGTCAACGGAGGGTCTAACCTGATTCGCAGTTAGAGACGCACTCACTTGCCGTACTAAGAGGCATTATGAAAAATGAATTTATTGACGAGGTTTTCTGTAACCCCGGAGTATGCGCTCATAATGAGGGCTCGATGCAAACTGAGTTTAAAATCGGCGAAGTTTATCGGTTTCAAATTTATCCCTTCCCCGGATTGCGCAATTGTTCTAGAAAGTTCGTTAGCGTGGGTTTTTTATATTGTCTAGACGAAACGGTTAGAACCGCTCCGCAGACTATGGCGTGATATTTTATTGTGAAATAGAGTAAAAAAATTATCTTTTGATGGTACCGCTTCCTGGTTTGAACGCCGTTCGCAAATGTATTTTGGTGCGGCGTTGCCGGTTGAATGAGTTTATCTGTTTAATTGTTTGAAAATTAAACACATCGCTTTAACAATGGAGCGTTTTGGTAGAAAGTGTTCAAAGGATACAACCTGATCAAAACTATAATTAAAAAGTGATTAAAATCGCATATTTGGCCTTTAAGGGAAGCAGGGGTAATGCCGAGCAGTCCAATAATTTTAAATTTAAGGCGCCAAGAAACGCAACTTGCTGGCTGAAAGGAGGGATGTGTGACGCAATTATCATTGACAAATTTGGTCAGTCCGCTCGCAGCACATTATCCCTCCAATTTGCGTCTTAATTTTGAAAAATTAGCTAAAAAATTAAAAATAATCGACAGTAATATCCCAAGACCTTGACAAATAGCCGACTATTTTTATTGTATCTAAATTTCGAGTTAATTTAGGATCAATTCGTCGAGACTTAATTTTGGCATTAATAATCTGAATAACTCCCGAGAGCTTTAGCTCGAGGGAGTTATTCTTTGATTATTAATGCCAAAATTGTCGAGACAAATTGTAAAATATATGAGAAATTTAGTAGCAATAAAAATAGTAGCTAATTTGTCAAGGTCGCGTTATATTTAATAAGATTATTTCCCGAGTCACAAAAAATTCTGTACGTACGTATAAATTATATTAGTTTTGCTCTTTACTGTCTTGGCAGGTACGTTTAATTTAATTATATTATCAATTTCTTGAAGATTTTTACTCCCGAATCTACTCATTGTTAATACTTTTTAACAAAATGTGTCAAATTTAATTCTGTAATAAACTTTAATGGCAAACTGTCAAAATTCAGATGACGCGCGCCTACTATGTTTGTCGTATTACATAGAAAGAAATGAATGAATATATTTATAGTTTCAGAAAAAGTGCGAAATCAGTTGGATTTGTGTATTTGCTACTAAAGATCGAAAATTTATTAACTATAAGCAATTTTATAATACCATTAGTATAGGTTTTATTTGAAAAATTTGAAATTTACGGGCGGCTTCGTTATTGTTGGATACCGTCCTTCAGGTGAATATTGAGGACGATGATCAAATAGCCGAATATTTACCACCAAGGTGAATAGTCGCTTTATTTTGTTTTGATTGGCTGCGTCAAATCAGTTTCCAAGCACGTGATTGGTTAA
Organism: Crepidodera aurea; assembly: GCA_949320105.2. Taxonomy (NCBI): domain Eukaryota; kingdom Metazoa; phylum Arthropoda; class Insecta; order Coleoptera; family Chrysomelidae; genus Crepidodera; species Crepidodera aurea. The sequence goes on from OX439477.1 coordinate 26,877,154, forward strand.
AAATTGATATTTGACAGGCAAGGGAAATAATCATGTATATGTGTTGTTTTTCGTCTATTTTATATTTAAAGCCTTCTTCACGTCAAAACCTTAGCTTATTAATATTTCAACTATGTATATTAATTTTATTGTCTTTATCCGCAGTCCTGCACACCAACAATGTTGAAATTTCGTCAAATAATCAAATATGCATACAACAAAAATTATTTATCCAATAATTGAAAATTTGTGGTAACAGAACAATTGCATTCATCAATTAACCTTTTGAAAAAACAAACGGCCTAGTTGAATAATGTAATATCATTGAAAACCATTCAAATATTGTAAATTTTAATAACAAAATAGAAACAAAACGTAGAATAATCAATAGCGAATTATTAACTATTCAGTGATAAATATATTTACTGTTTTGTATAATCCCACATATTGTTCCAACGAGCAGTGCCGGTCTTCGCAAACACCGTGAAATTTGAGCATTCTAGAGGCATTTTATTTCAAACCCAAAATTCTATTTGAAATATACAGGGTGCGCCAATTATTTCCACTCGATCTCTAGCACCGAAACTAAAAGAGATATCAACAAGATTTTTTGTAGGGGTAGACAGTGTCACTCGGACTACAATTTTAAAATATTTTGATGTATACAGGGTGGCTAATTTTTGTGGAATGAAAATTAATTTGGTTTTTTTAAATTGAACACCCTGTATACGATTATGTCTTCTGATTCTACTTAATATTAGATTTACGGTAGTTTTTTGTATTTGTAAATCCGACGCGGCGTTGACAAGTTATTCCTATTTTAAGCAGATTTAATGAAAAAACAGCACTTCAGAAATATTAGCACAAAAACCACATTTTTTAAAAAATTCCTCAAAAAAGCTACTATGATGTAAATGAAACATGCACCTATCACAATAATCACACAACATCTTCACCTGTTGCACAGGGTGTTTGCCGATGGCGTGCCAATAGTCTAGTTTTCAAATGGCAATAACTTAATTTTTTCAAATGGGACACCCTGTATATTTTTCTTCAGTTAGAAGCTCTCCCTAATACGCATTAAAAAAATATAGGGTTTTGCACATCTAACTTTACTATTTACTTTAATAATTGACGTTAAGTGACAAACAACATATTTTACACAATTTTTAATAAGTTCAAAATTTTACAAAGTTTAATCGTAATAAAACTACAATAGTGAAAGTTAAAATTTATAGTAGGTGTTCAAAATGTCTTCCATTTTCATTTATACATTTTCTTACCCTTTTTTTCGTATGCGTATTAGGGAGAGCTTCTAACTGAAGAAAAATATACAATTTGAAAAAAGTTATTGCCATTTGAAAACTAGACTATTGGCACGCCATCGGCAAACACCCTGTGCAACAGGTGAAGATGTTGTGTGATTATTGTGATAGGTGCATGTTTCATTTACATCATAGTAGCTTTTTTGAGGAATTTTTTAAAAAATGTGGTTTTTGTGCTAATATTTCTGAAGTGCTGTTTTTTCATAAAATCTGCTTAAAATACGAATAACTTGTCAACGCCGCATCGGATTTACAAATACAAAAACTACCGTAAATCTAATATTAAGTAGAATCAGAAGACATAATCGTATACAGGGTGTTCAGTTTAAAAAAACCAAATAAATTTTCATTCCACAAAAATTAGCCACCCTGTATACATCAAAATATTTTAAAATTGTAGTCTGAGTGACACTGTCTACCCCTACAAAAAATCTTGTTGATATCTCTTTTAGTTTCGGTGCTAGAGATCGAGTGGAAATAATTGGCGCACCCTGTATAAGTAATCTTGGTTTAAGATAAACTTTCCCATTTATTAACACTTTTAATTTACTGTTCATTATCTGTTATTATGTCTTTTAACTCTGTTGCCTTCCTTCTTTTATTATTTAAGTTGCTGTTCCTCTATTCTTCTTCTATATCGTAAATAGAGTGACCTACTTTAAAGATTTACTTTTCATCTCTGTATTACTGATTAATGAGAAATATTACAAATTAAGTGTTTTTCCTTTTAAAATTCATAGTGTTTGTATTAAAGGATAAAGAAAAATTCAAAATTTAAATGAAATCCTTTGGAAGGACCAGTTTTTTTAGCTAAAATCATCTTATATTATATTTAATTAAAATATTCTTCTGTTTATGCCTGTGATCTTTAATAAACGTCGACGTAAAAACGTCGCGATACTGAAAAATTTCCTATTTCCTGACGCAGAAGCTCTTTCAACTTTTTAGGATTTCATTAAATTTTTAGTATAGTTCCACCGATATTCCAATTTTTACGTTTGAATAAATGCAACTGTTACTTGCTAAAAACGTCACAAAAAGTGAAAAAAAATATATATATAAAAAATTATTTTTAATACCCGGTTCCAAATGTTGAGCAGTTTTTCTGTTTTACACTGAAAAAAATGTATACCAAATGAATAGGGACAAAAATTTAAACATAGAGATCTTGAATCTCAAAAAAACATTAGTTAAGGCAGAATTTATTGACTTGAACACAACTTTATGCGACACTAGCGGTATTAATTTGAACTGCCTGAAACGCGTAATGTTTCTTTGTTTATCTGCAGTCGAACGTGTGTTTTGAGTTTGTGCTGTTATTTGTTAGTTAAAAATCCGGCATTACACTTTAATTATTTCCCACCCAAAGAAGCAACAAACAGTTTATATAACCAACAAAAGATGATCGTCGTAAATTCTGGGAATAGTAGTTTGTACAACAAGTGCGCAAAGCTATACTTTAGGCGAGTGCCGCAAATCAAGCGAGTGGGAAAAGTGCTTTGCGTACATGTTGTACACAATACTTTTTCTACGACCACACTTTTTAAAGACAACAAAATATTAATGTTTATTTACCTTAATTTTAGAATGTGATAAGTACAATATATATAACGTAACATAATTTATATATATTTTAATATACAATTTTCTTTATGCATACATGAAAAATTGTCAAAAAAAAATAAATAAAAAAAATAATACATTTTCTGAAAATGACTTAATTTTGTTTGTCTCCTTCCAACTCATAAATTTGGAGTACTGTTTTTCGTGCTTTCCCCTCGAAATATCTGGTAATAAATTTTCTGTGGCCATTCTAGCTATTTCTTCAATTTTCGGTGGTGTATTCTCCACATCAGAATCATCAGAGCCGGATGATGTATCTTGGTTCATTTCCTACGGGATATATTTGTTTATAAACCAGATAACAATAATTAGGTAAGTAATGAAATACTAAATATATCAAAATATACTTACGAAAAGATAGCAAAAGTAAAATTCTAAAAATTTAAATTTAAAATATTAGAGCCAAATGTCGTTCGACAACGAACTGTCAGTTTATAGAACACAAATCAATCAGAAATTAGGTGCCACCGACTCTGTTATTTAATATGTCTATGCACTTATTTTGACATAACTGTGCGCAAAGTAACTACTTTGCGCACAGTTCTGTCACTTTTCCGCACACATATGTCATTTTGTCCTTGCAATGTGAGCAATTGCCTACTTTGCAAATGAAAATTTGTGCAGAAAGGCATAGTTTGAATGGTGGTCGTAGAAAAAATGTGTTATTAATGGGTCACCAAGCATACGCGAGTATGCTCGAAGCATTTTAAATCCGAAGATTATATTACAAAATCAGGTAAGATAAAGATTAGCATTTCTGAGATTATTTCTTGATTATAACTGAAATTTTTGCAGGAATTGAACGTTCTGATTGGTTAAAAATTACACGAAAAAAATAATCCGTAAAATACAACCTTTGTCACATCATATTTTTAACAATAACATTATGTTCCCGTCTTGTACATCATCTGTTTTCAATATTTATAATATATTGTAATGGTGTAAACGAGTGAAATACCTAACTTTGTCTAATGATAATAATAATCAAATTTCTACAAATAAATAACAATAAATGATCATTTATTTTAATCTGAGTAACATTAGACAGAACGTGTTTAATGAAATAAAATTTTAAATCAATCTGGAAGTATCAATTAATTCATGAAATGTTAGATTTCTGAAGGATAAAATTAACATGGAAAATCCATAAGCAAATCGACGATTTTAAGACAATTACAAATATTTTGGCAAATAATAAAATAGTGAAAATCAAAACTGAATAGTCCCAGACAAGTCTGCAATCGTCACATTTAAGTGGAAGTTATGATTTTAAACACTATGTGAAAAAGAAATTTTCATATAACCTCAAAATGAAATATTCAAATTTAAACAAATCATTAATCTAAATTTAGGGGAAAGTAAATGAAAATTAGAAAACCAAGCGTGGGAATTGTTAAAATCATATTATTAATTTAAAATAAACAAAAATAATAGAGTTTAGCAGAATTATAACTTCAATAATAACGAAAACAGAAAAACCTTCCTGTATTCTTAGTATTAGTCAAAATAACATATAATTTACACCAAAATCATTCTTTTAACCTAAGGAATGATTTGGTAATGGTTAAAAGATGTATAGAAGTAATTTTTTTTATATAATAATAATTTATTTAAAAATATTATGTCAAATTTTAATCTAGAATGCTATGACATGCAAGTTCATAAAAACCAAATTCGCGGAGTAGCGAGAGCTTTTTTTAAATAGACCATCGAAGTGTTCACATCGATCCTCATATAATAAACAAACGAAAATCCATGTCAAAGTCGTTCTAGATTGATAAAATAATTGTAGAAATTTACCTGTCAATTTCTAAAGTGAGGTTAGAATTAATTTTATTTGGAGATTTGGAAGTTTAAACAAAATAAACGTTCCAATCAACATTTCACCATCCGTTCCTGAGGTAATTCCAGTTCTTTGAAACTTTTGCCTGAATGTGTATCCAGTTAATGTATCCTGTAGAACATATCTGAGAAAATGGTTAATTTAGTTTATTTAATATTATAATTTTTATCATTATTAAGAAGCGTAATGAAATGAAATATAGTTTTCTCCGTGTACATTTTTTTTTAACTTCCCTTCAAAAGATTTCTTAATTAAACACTCGTTGTTTTTTCAACTGCTGCGAATTTTAATTTTGTACCGAGTTTTCCTTAAAAGTTTTACACCTTCCTGATTTTTTAAGTAATTAAATTAAGCAGAGAAGTTAGGTAATAATCTGATAAGTTTTCGGAGCTTTAAAATTTTACAATTTTAGAAATCGATAAAGGAATATTTAGAACTATTACTGTTAAATTTGTAACATTTTTGTATGTAAGCGAAGAAGTAATAAATATACAAAGAGATGAAGATGGTTGTGAACTATATTAGATACATCGTCATTAAATTTGTAAATATCTCTTGTTGTAATTTATTTTTTTGCCGTAATAACTGTACTAACGACGTAAACGTAGTCATAACGAGACATGAATAACACTGACAATTGTAACCCGCATCATCCTACTCACTCAAAATATCTGATTACCGAGGGTCATTTCAATCAGATGCTTGGTTTGACTTTTACCTCGTAAATAAACGTCGTCTCGAGCATTGCAACATCTTGTCTCCTTCTTTGGTTTTATTAAATAATGACACTTGATTATTAAGAAGATTATGTTTTTTTTTCTGAGATGTCTTACTTTAATAATTGGCTTTGAGCATGAATTTAGTTACCAACGTTATCTAGGAAATTAAAAATAATAAACCACCGGGAACTAACATGTTACGGGATTAACAATTTTTGAAAAATATTATATAATGTTTGATATAATTTAATAAAACAAATATAATAAAAACAAATAACTTACCATGCATTTACGATAGTTCTGAAGCTCCTGTTCTTTAATTCGTAATTTTATAATTTTAATTTCATTTTATATTTATGAAAAAATAATAAATTAAAACATCGTACATTTATTTAAATCATATTTTCCTTGTTTTTTTTTTAAATCGTTAAAATCTATAATGCTGCTGCCCCTGCCTGTCCATGATTTTCATTAACAAATTCGTTTATAAAGATCTGCGTTTGTTATTTATCAATATTGTACGTTATCTGTCTTACTAGTCCAGTTTTTTATAAAACGTTTTTTTTTTCAAATCATTTTTTGATCTCCACGAACCTGTGTACTAACGATTAACCCTTTGGATATGTATTTATCACTATTTACTTTTTCCTTCAAATATTTGAAACTGTAAATAGGGGCCAGTATCAAACGTGATATCAGAAGAAAGATAATATTCGCTAATTTGTTTAAAACAGTTTTCGAACTTTCGTTTGAAGTCCCCATCAGCATTGAAAATTCTAAAGCGTAAACAGGAGACTGTGCTCTGAAAATTTTCACATGAACGAAATTTTCACTTTTCGTGGAGTTCGCTGTGACCGGGTTCATTTACATCAAAAATGATTGTGGCTTAATTAGATCGATGTTGTACACTGAGAAAACATTTGTAATATGAGAAATTTCATATCTTCAAATTGTTGTATCTATTTTAGTTTCACTTGGTTTTGTCACATAATTGTTCTTTATTAATTAATTTAATGATCAAAAACTAACAGCACAAAATATAGTAATTTTTCTGTTTTAGTTTTCTTGGTTTTCGCTAAAGTCCGTTTTTGAGATAAGATAAGATAATTTATTCATCATTAAAAATTTTTACACATACACAATTACAAAATTAAATACATGAAAAAACTTGTTGGACTAGCCAAAAAAGAAAAACACGAAATTTCAAGATGATTCTAAACATTGAGAGCAAGAAATTCATCCATACCGTAGAAGCAACTCTAGCAAGAACACATATACCTACATCATTTCTTAATGATATATGAACATTTTTACAAAAAACAAATATTCTAAATGATTATTAATAAAACAGTACAAGATTTTTAAGAAAAATGAAATTATTACTTATAAGATAAGATCTATTCATCACTAAAAAATTTTACACTTACACAATAACAAAATTTAATACATGAAAAACTTATTGAAAAAAGAAAAACACCAAATTTCAAAATGATTCTAAACATTGAAAGCAAGAAATTCATCCATACTGTAGAAGCAATTATCTAGCAAGAACCCATATACTTAATTTCTGAATTCAATACTAGTTTTATTGATCCCTATAAACGATTTTATCTTATTAAAACATTTAATACCTAGATATTTTGGGGAATTCTGACTCTCACTTAAGCGAGAGTAGGGGTGGTATAATGTATCTTCACCTCATGTAGAGTAATTTTTAGGGCGAGCCTTGTCCATGTAGCGAATGACTCTTTTCTGAACCTTGATAATGCGGTCAATATGTGCAGAGTTACCTCTGAAAATCAATCCATACTGTAGCCTTGATTGTACAAGTCCATAATAAACGAGTTTTATAACTTCTGCATTTGTCAGTTTTGGAAAATTCGTCAATTTCAAACCGCGATATGTGGACAACCGCTAACGTAAAAATTGATATTGATGGGTGATTTTTAAACATAAACTGTCAATATGCACCTCCCATGTTAGCTTTGTGTTGTCAATTTAACTGTGCTTTTTATTAAGAAACCTGTTACTTTGTAACATACAGGTGCTTTATTGAAGTTTAAATTTTCTTTTATAACTTACACTTAATTGAAATTCGTTCTCCGGATTGTCAACAAAGTTTTGTATTTTATAAAAGCGATTTCCACCGAATATTTCTGTTTAAATCTGTTACAATTCGTCGTCGTCATTTCTCCCAGTATAGATGAACGATGACTGTGCCCCAATTAGATTGGGATCGTACTCCCCTATAATTACCCACAGAGAAAAGCAAAAACTGAGATCTCGACATTCTAATCGCGAAATCATATTGACTCGGAGTTTAAACTGGAGTTTAACCGAACGCAATCTACGCTGCGGGCTGTTTGCTCACTAAATTAATAATATTCCAGATAAATTTTCATATAAGAAATTTTGAGAGGTGAGCTTAACCTTCCCGGGATATCTATGATGTATTTTAGTTAGATTTACGTCAAGAAATGTACGAATCTGAATTTCAAGTGTAATAGGGCGATTAAATGGAACTTTCAGTCAAAGTATTTACGCTATTAAATACATTTATTTAGCGTGATTTATTTATAAATATTGACTTTTTACAGATTAGACTTGAGAAGTAATTTTTCACTGTCGAAATAACCAAATTAAAATTGACCCATTGAATCATAATTAAATTAAATAATAATTCCGATAAACCTTGTACAATGGTTATAGACCCAAGTCATGACTTTTCAGAATTTCACCTCGGTAAAAATCTCACTGTTTTCGAGATAATGAGCATTTCTGAAAAATCGCTACCTCACCTTGGATTTTGAGTGCCATGTCTACAAATAAAGACTAATTTAAATATCTTTACTGCTTAAGATTACTAATGAGTGGTGCTTTCAGACGTACAGAACAGTTTTTCAGAAATTGATACAATTTTTCGAGAAATGAGATTTGATTTTCACCAATTTTTGGACGATTCAAATCTGCCATCTTGAAAAAATGTATCAATTTGTGAAAAACTGTTTTGTACGTCTGAAAGCATCACTTCAGCAGCAAAGATATTGGAATTAGTCTTAATTTGTAGACATGGCATTCAAAATTTCGAGGTGAAGTAGCGATTTTCTAGAAATTTAGAAAATGCCCATTATCTCGAGAACGGTGATGGTTTTACTAAAGTGATCTGGTGTATCACCAGTTTCAATATTAGACACCCTATATATTGAAATGGAATTTGTTATTAATGCGGTTTGTTTGGATAATTCGGGTACGTAGTCAAAATTTATAATGAAGTTGGGTTTTTGGTTTAGAGTAAATTGATTAATGGGAAAAATTATGTATAGGGGACTTTAAAATGTGACAGGGGTTTTAGAATGGTTGTTAAGGGATGTTTTTTTTTAGTTAGTATCATCAAAGTCAGGATTGTAAAAATAAAATCTTTGAAAATTAAAACTTCGAATTGCTAATTTATTTCAAATTTGGCGCCCAACGTGGAGCCCTATTGTAATAAAACAGGAAATGAAACAAGATAATAAAAATTTAAATAATGAAACAAAACAAGAAATAAAACAGAATTTAAATAATAAACTCGATGACGTGAAACAAGAACTAAAAGAAACAAGAATTGAAACAAAATAATGAAACAATGATAGAGAAAATGGAAGAAAAACTAGGAAATGTGGAAAAGAGATTGGAAGAATCAAAATTACACATGGAAAATAAAATAGAAGTCACTAAACAGAAGATGAGGGAAGAAGTGATTGGGAGAATCATGGAAATAGAAAATTTACAAATAAATAGAATTAAAGAAATACAAAAAAAAGAAGAAATTTTCAAAGAAAAAATTGAAAAAAAAGTAAAAGAAGTCAAGCAAGACATTAAAGAAGAAATGAAGAAAAGTGTGGGAATAATTGAACAGAAACAGCAGAAAATTGAAAAAGATATTCAAAATATCATGAGGGATACAGAAGGAGAAATCAAAAAGACAGAAAACAATATGAGTGATAAAAAATATGGAAGAATCATAGAAACAGAAAATTTGCAAATAAATAGAATAAAAGAAATACAAGAAAAAGAAGAGATTTTCAAAGAAAATATAAGAGAAACGGTTACGGGAAATGCTCTAATTTGGTTCTCAAATAAAGAAGACAACATAATTTTGAAGATTTTGAAAAGTTGTTTTTAAAATATAATTGGCAAATGAGGAAGAAAATAAAGAGCCGTATGAAAAGAAGAAAACTGGATAATATGAAGACGAAAGTAGGAAAATATTAAAGAAAATTATAATTAAACATTAAGACATAGGTTAATTAATAGTAATAGTAATAATAAATTTTAATTATGTGGGGGGATTTGAAATGAAATTTGTTATTAATGCGGTTTGTTTGGATAATTCGGGTACGTAGTCAAAATTTATAATGAAGTTGGGTTTTTGGTTTAGAGTAAATTGATTAATGGGAAAAATTATGTATAGGGGACTTTAAAATGAGACAGGGTACAGGGTTTTTAGAATGGTTGTTATCGGATGTTTGTTTATGTTTTTTTTTAGTTAGTAATGAATAGATGTCAGGATTGTAAAAATAAAATCTTTGAAAATTAAAACTTCGAATTGCTAATTTATTTCAATATAGATCAACATTTTTATAAAAAAAGGTATTAATGATTATCTTATCATCCCTGTTACGTGCTTTAAATAAAAGCCGATATAAAGAACGCCATTGTTGTCCATAATTTATTACAAACATTTTAAACCACAAAACCCATAAAAACAAAACTTCCGTTTTAAAAGTTTTCGCATTAAAAGTGTTCACTGAAACGTTTCCCTTTTGTTTTTAGGCAAGATGTCGTCTGCCGCCTTTGCCGTATTCTTATTCCTTGGAAATTAATTATGAAATATGAGGTAATTATGGTCTTCAATGTTATACATTGTATGTATCTTTTACAGGTCCGTATTCAAAAAGTAAGTGCCTTTTGTTGCGTGGCTTTTCCTGCTCTCTAATCGTGCAAAATAAATATGGTTTTCCTGCAAATTACAATCTTCTCTATTATGTTTTGTCGCAATTAAAATAATTGAGACAAATAATTACCGATGGCGGCGCCACAGTCGTCGATCAGCTGTTTACATGAAACGCGTAATTTTTGGTAAATAGTGCATTAAGTTATACTGAGTGAATGGTTTATTATTTGTAGTATTTTAAGACTTTTTGTGATTGTTTGAGGTTTTTGATTTGGAAATTACCATAATATACCTGTACATGTAAGTATTTAGACTCAATTGAAACTGTTTTTTGTGTCGTTATTCTAAAATTGAGGATATTTATTTAGCATATCTTACGTTTTTCAGAAATTTATTGTTTACTTCTGTTTCTGTGTGCTTTTTTTGTGTTTCAGGATGAATATAGCCTAGAAGTATTATCATCTTCACCTCTACTAATATAGAATGATATTGGAAGTGAGCTAAATCATATGCCAAAGAAACATACAACAGTTTTCTGCTGATAAATTTTATTTCAATTTTTTCAGGATAATAATTGTAATTGTAAAAGTGATTTAAGTAAAAAATGATTTCTAAGAACCTACTTTTGATTGATTTATGGTAAAATATATCCTATTCGTTGTTTCAAAATTATTTTTTTAAATCAATATCAAATTAAAATATAAAAAATTAAGAAAATTTTTTCTTCATAGGCCATCAAATGTATCTGTTGCAAAACTTTTTGTTTTGTTTATCTGCTTTGTTTTTTTCAAAATAAACACAAAATGTATATTTTTTAATCCTTTATTTTAACATAAGTTCAAAGGTTTGAATTATTCAGTTTTTAGTATTTAACATTTTATTATAATAATTCATTACTGTCGAAAACTACAAGGTACTATAACTTTTTAATTAAGAAAAATATAAAAAAAACGTTATAGAAACTTTTGATTGATATAATATTAAAGAGTTCAGTGGCGCACAGATTATTTTTTTTAGGGGGCTCACTAAAGAAATATAATGCAAACTTATGTTTTTTTAAATGGGACACCCTGTATATTTTGACGTTTTTCGTTTCCTTTTTTAATTCTCATTCACCTGATATGACATATTATATATCTATTTTCAATGGTTGGAGCTACAGTGCAAATAAACCATTTATGGATGTTATCAAGTGAAACACCCTTAAAAAATTGAACACTCAGTAACGAAATTAAACATTTTATTATAAGGATGCTGATGTGTGACAATTTTATTTATCAAAATTATAATTAATAAAAAATAAAACCAGATTAAAAAAATAAAAACAATAAACTTATGAAACAACAAGAAACATTGTAACAACTAATCTACCTATAACTAATTTTATTAGAATGTGAAAATTACATTAAATGTTCAAAATGCTCTCCGTTTTCATCGATTAAAAAGTTTTTCGTTTAAATAATCTCCAACCAATTCAGCATTACCAAAAATAAAATCATAGAATAATATTTACAAGACTAACTTCGAGAGTAGGGAAGATTTATTACAAAATATTCATGCCGCATTTAGAAAAATAAAGCCAGTGCACATACTCAATTGTGTAAGATCAGTAAGAAAAATGTGTCAATTATTACTACAACAAAACGGAGGACATTTTGAGCATTTAATGTAATTTTCACATTCTAATAAAATTAGTTATAGGTAGTGTTCGAAATCGAACATTTTTAACTACGCCCATGGCAGCAAGAGAAATAAAATAACCGAACCTCGCGCATAGCAACAGTGTAAGCACACATAGTAAATCAAGGCCAGAGCACAGCTAAGAACCCGGAAGTAATTAATAGTCCATATAAACATCAATAGTTAAAAACCGCCTAATCGGCTACCTCTTTATCGGCTGCCGCCTTTAGATGCTCCACGGCTAGGGGCAAGATTGGCAGTTGCATAAAAAAAAGGATATCAATAGCGCCGAAAACACGTACCCGTGATTGGCCAAGGAAGAATATCGGCGGACCACACACGACTAGAATAAATTAAATCAAATCAGTAGAACTTCTATCTCCGGGGAAACAGGTCGCACTCAGACTGTTTCTTACGTAATAAATTCATCAATCTCAACTTATATAAATTGCATATTACTACATACGCACTTGCGTTTCACAATTCATAAATTTCTGAGCAATTGCAAACCTAGTTTTGAGTTTGTTATATTCTTTGTTTTTTCTTTGTAAAGTGTTTTTGTTTTACGTTATCGTTAATACACAAAATCCAAGTACTCAGAGTATAATTTCACTACAACCTAAATACGTATACAGTCCACATCAAAACTCTCTGCCAACTTAATCTACAATAAGTTGGGACAGGCACATCTACAGGGTGTGGCCTAATAAGTTTGGGTCTCCAAATTTGACATTATTTGGAACTTCCCAAAACAGGTAGATTACAATGTTTCTTGTTGTTTCATAAGTTTATTGTTTTTATTTTTTTAATCTGGTTTTATTTTTTATTAATTATAATTTTGTTAAATAAAATTGTCACACATCAGTATCCTTATAAAAAAATGTTAAATTTCGTTACTGAGTGTTCAATTTTTTAAGGGTGTTTCACCTGATAACATCCATAAATGGTTTATTTGCACTGTAGCTCCAACCATTGAAAATAGATATATAGTATGTCACATCAGGTGAATGAGAATTAAAAACGAAAACGAAAAACGTCAAAATATACAGGGTGTCCCATTTAAAAAAACATAAGTTTGCATTATATTTCCTTAGTGAGCCCCCTAAAAAAAATAATCTGTGCGCCACTGAACTCTTTAATATTATATCAATCAAAAGTTTTTATAACGTTTTTTTATATTTTTCTTAATTAAGAAGTTATAGTACCTTGTAGTTTTCGACAGTTTTCAATAATCGCCCTGTATCTTCCAACTGCAGGGAGTTACTAAAGATTTAATTAGGATATCGTTATTTTAACAAAAAAAGAAGTCATAACATCTTAACTGCTTTTCTTCTATCTCTTCTAGTTTACGAGATACCCTGCAAAACACACCAATTTGGGACACCCTGTACACAGTTTGTGAGGGCAAGTTTACTTAGTTTATAGGCAACACTTTGCTGTCTTCTAACTAAACCATCATTCCTTGCACATTTAATGGTTTTAACATCAAGTGGCTTACTGGGAAAATGATGTGATGGCCCACCCTTTTTGCACTACTTGGGTGCTATTTTGTTTGAAAGAATTCCTGCAAACATTTCAGTAGTAATCAAGAAATAATCTCAGAAATGCTAATCTTTATCTTACCTGATTTTGTAATATAATCTTCAGATTTAAAATTGATTAGACTTTTCCCGGAATTTACGACGATGACACCTTTTTTGTTGCTTCTTGGGTGGATCATAATGGAAGTGTAATTCCGGATTTTTAGATTTCCTAGAGGTATACCCATAAACGCAATAGTTTGTATTATTTTTATTGGGCATTTTTAACGTTTAACTAACAAATAACAGCAAAATACACGAAGCACAAAATTAAAACACACGTTCGACTTGCAGGTAAACAAACAAAATTATGCTTTTCGTGAAGGTTCAAATTAATACCGGTGGTGTCGCTTCAAAGTTGTGCTCGTCTCAATACTTTTTCCTAAATGAAAATCTTCAGACCCAAATAAATAACTTAGATGCCGACAACGCCGCAAATGACTTAGGCGCATCAAAGTTTCGTGGTTCCAGCGTACAAAACCGTGGTTCGATGGGATATCTACCTTCCCTACTCGACAATCAACAGGTAGATTCATGCCAAACCGTTTTTTGTGTTCGTTGCATTTCGGTATGTTCCGATACGTCTCGCCTCCCGCACATAACTCGCTTAATTCGGCTTTAATTCATATCGACAAGAGAATCGGACGACTCGAAAATCGAAAACTCAATTGTAATCATAAAAACGTTACAAAAACGAATATCTACTTTCACTTTTAAAGGTGATTTTCTTATAACAATAAGGTTTTATTTCATCGTTTAAAAAATAATAATTTAGGTCCTTTGTAATGATTTTATAAATGTTATCGATTGTACGAGAATCGATTTTCTCGAATTTATAGTAATCGAATTCTTTCAGCAGAGTTTGAATGGCGCGTCTTTATGACTGAACCTATCTAAAAACTTAGCCAGTGCTTTACCTACCAACTAAATGGTGTTGTCGGTGGCTTATGAAGACGGTTTAAAGGTTTACGTCGCGATTTTAATAGATAATCTGTTATTAAACTATATCGTTTTGTGACTAAGTTTTAGTTTAATAGTGGATAGTGTCATTTTTTTTGGATTACTTCACTTACGGATTAAGAAATTCTAGTAATTTAACAAGGTTGTTCTTTTAGTTTTTATTTTGATCTAACCTCGAAAAGTTGAAAAAAAAAACAAAACAAGGATATTATTTGTGTATACCCCAACAATTAAAATTATTAGTTTTATTATTGCTTAGTTATTTTTGCTATGTATCTTCTAAACAAGGAGAGAAAAATGATTGTAGCTGGTAATATATAACCCATAAATCTTGCACTTAAGAGCTGTCACTTTGACATAGCAAATAAATCGTAATTTTTATATTTTTATTTAAGAATCCAGTGTTATATTTTGCTGATTCTTTTTTCTCTAATCCAAAGTTAATAAGATACAGCATACATTTTTGAAAAAAAAATTAATGACATATTAGGTCCTGAGAAATGGTAAAACTAATGTGAATCCTTATAGTTATTTCGCAACGTTGCCAAATTCAATGTTATTTTATCAGATTCTTACAAATGTAGTCTCATTTCAGTAATTTAATTATCATTTTTTTAAATTTATGTCGTCATACTATTTTTTTCTTTTAATCTTCTGAAGAACAGATTTTCTTTCTTTTACATATCTTCTTTTACTTGGCAACAAATTAATTTTCATTTCAAATTTTTATTTAATTGTTTAAGTTTCTTTTTCAAGAACCCCCACTAATTTTTTGCAATTTTAAGAGATTAATATAAAGTTAGCAAACCAGTAAGGAATTGTAATTTATCAGATTCGACATCCTAAGACCGGTTTATGCCTTTCGGCTTCGTCAGTTAGGCTTTTCGAATCCAATAAATAAAATTCCAAACTCGTACAAGTCGAATCTGATAAATTAAAATTCCTTACTGGTTTGCTATTTCTTCTCTAGTTTCGTTTAATCATTCTTAAGGTTTATTTACATCTGAAACCACATACATTTTCTAGTTACACACTTTATTTGTATGTTGTAATTTAGATAAGGAGCATATCTGCAAAGTTTTTTATGTAGTCAGCTGAACATATCGCTTAATGTGTCATGAAAGCTGATATTTATTTATCAAATTTATGCCTTGGGAAAGTAACATTTAGCAAACACAACACAAATTGCTGCTGAATAAAAAACTGTTTGCTTTTATAGTGGAAATTAAGTACAAGTGTTATGAGAAACTGTACTTACGTATATTTAAAAATTCATTGTTTATTTTTATTTCGGAACCGCCCAACGGCGGCTCCAAGGGGAGGGCAGTAGGGACAATGCCCCTCCTAAAGTCTCAAGAAACCCAAAATATTAAACTTTTATATATACAGGGTGGGCCACGACTATTCCCTCGGTCTCTTGTGCCCAAACGGTACAAGATATCAGCTTAATTTTTTGGTGACATATGTAAATTGATAAGATCTATTTGTTTAAATTATTTGCAATTATACAGGGTCATCCAGAAAATTGTAATTTATCATAGTTATGTTTTTTAAATACAACACCCTGTATTTTATGACATTTTTAGATTATACGTTAAAAACTAAGTCAACTTTATTCAACGTTCCCTATATCTATCTCTTACCAATTTTGAGAAAATCGTGATTTTAAGAAAAATATTCTATTTAAACAAGAACTAAAAACACGGAAACCTCTTACTTTCAGTAACACAAATTTGTATCGATTGATTTTGACTTTTAGGGCTTTCATTTGCACTGTGTAGGATTTCGATATTTTGCATAGGGTATTTAGGAAAAGGATTCTAATTTTATATTTTTCAAACCGCAAAAACTCACTTAACTTATAGATGTGCTGCCATCTATGATTAGAAGAGAGTATTGACAATTATTAAAAGCAAAAAATTCCCGGTGTATTGGGGTTGCATACACAATTTGCATTGTGTGTTGCAAAGCTTTTATTTGACTGATTCTAGTCAAAATGTCACTCTCTTCTTTCGTATCCCTTTCAGAGATTAATACAAAGTTAGAAAGTTGGCGGATATAGCTACTGACTTGTACGAGTTTGGAATTTTATTTATTGGATTCGAAAAGCCTAACTGAAGAAGCCGAAAGGCAGAAACCGGTCTTAGGATGTCGAATCTGATAAATTAAATTCCTTACTCGTTTTCTAACTTTGTATTAATCTCTGAAAGGGATACGAAAGAAGAGAGTGACATTTTGACTAGAATCAGTCAAATAAAAGCTTTGCAACACACAATGCAAATTGTGTATGCAACCCCAATACACCGGGAATTTTTTGCTTTTAATAATTGTCAATACTCTCTTCTAATCATAGATGGCAGCACATCTAAAAATTTTATCTTATAGCGGATATAGCTACTGACTTGTACGAGTTTGGAATTTTATTTATTGGATTCGAAAAGCCTAACTGACGAAGCCGAAAGGCAGAAACCGGTCTTAGGATGTCGAATCTGATAAATTAAATTCCTTACTCGTTTTCTAACTTTGTATTAATCTCTGAAAGGGATACGAAAGAAGAGAGTGACATTTTGACTAGAATCAGTCAAATAAAAGCTTTGCAACACACAATGCAAATTGTGTATGCAACCCCAATACACCGGGAATTTTTTGCTTTTAATAATTGTCAATACTCTCTTCTAATCATAGATGGCAGCACATCTAAAAATTTTATCTTATAGCGGATATAGCTACTGACTTGTACGAGTTTGGAATTTTATTTATTGGATTCGAAAAGCCTAACTGACGAAGCCGAAAGGCAGAAACCGGTCTTAGGATGTCGAATCTGATAAATTAAATTCCTTACTCGTTTTCTAACTTTGTATTAATCTCTGAAAGGGATACGAAAGAAGAGAGTGACATTTTGACTAGAATCAGTCAAATAAAAGCTTTGCAACACACAATGCAAATTGTGTATGCAACCCCAATACACCGGGAATTTTTTGCTTTTAATAATTGTCAATACTCTCTTCTAATCATAGATGGCAGCACATCTATAAGTTAAGTGAGTTTTTGCGGTTTGAAAAATATAAAATTAGAATCCTTTTCCTAAATACCCTATGCAAAATATCGAAATCCTACACAGTGCAAATGAAAGCCCTAAAAGTCAGAATCAATCGATACAAATTTGTGTTACTGAAAGTAAGAGGTTTCCGTGTTTTTAGTTCTTGTTTAAATAGAATATTTTTCTTAAAATCACGATTTTCTCAAAATTGGTAAGAGATAGATATAGGGAACGTTGAATAAAGTTGACTTAGTTTTTAACGTATAATCTAAAAATGTCATAAAATACAGGGTGTTGCATTTAAAAAAACATAACTATGATAAATTACAATTTTCTGGATGACCCTGTATAATTGCAAATAATTTAAACAAATAGATATTATCAATTTACATATCTCACCAAAAAATTAAGCTGATATCTTGTACCGTTTGGGCACAAGAGACCGAGGGAATAGTCGTGGCCCACCCTGTATAACCCTAACAATCGACGACGCCCCCACCCCCAAATCTCGAACATTTTTTTAAACGTGTATACTGCATTTGGAGTCTTGGAGTCTTGCCTCACTTTTACCATATAACGAAACGGCTGGTGCTCATCCAGTTATATTACAGGTCTGTGGATTCTATGGATCCATTACAATGATTCCATTTGTTTTGATGTTTTCTTTATTCCAATATCAACATCAACATTAAGAAATTGTGAGTTATGTTAGGTTTGCCAATTTTGCAATACATAATTAATTCCACATAAGCCATAGTACGCTTTATTGTGTTTAGGTTTGAAAACCGTCAAAAAGTGGTCGATTACTTTGTAGTGGCATGACACATCTGTACACCCAGTAGAAATGAAATTATTTAAGTATAATACAAGGGCGGATTTAGCTTTTTTTTATGGGAGGGGGGGTAAAACTTACCAAGTAGTCCAAGAAAGCTAGTAATTTTTTTTGTAATATCGAGCAGAAACTAGTAACTGATCAGATCGACTTAAATTTTTTTGCAAATTGCTAGTAAAGGTGTCTAGAAGTAGAAAACTTTCGTTAGTTGCGTTTTGAGTGGTGGCAGGTGGGGGTGTGAAAAAAAAGAAAAAAAAAATCGTAATTGATAAATTACCTTTTTTAATGAATTAATGTTCCCTCCCGAGTTATAGTGCGCAGAAAAATACGATATTCACCACAATATTCGTACATTTCTAAAAAAAAATGTATTTTTTGCCCGTAACTTTTTTTGGCTGATAATATTAAATAATGTAGAATAATCCATTTTAAAGCTTAAATGACATTGACGGTTATAAACGCAAAGACAAAAAAAATGGTAATTATTCGGAAGAACATTTTCTCAAAGCCTTGTCTCTTTAATTTTTTTTTTTAAAAATCAATACTTTTCACGGTATTGACCAAAAATTGAAAATTATCTATAGGGCTAAAAATTACTAATTGTAAAAATTGTAAAAACATATGTTTCGACTTTCTGCAAAAGGATTTTTTTGGCAAATACCACAGTCTAGATAGCGATAAAAAAATAGCGTAAAAAAATTGAAAAAAATTTATTTTGTTCATAACTTTTTTTCTGCTTATGTTAAACGGTTCTGGATGGTCTTAAAATGTTCCCAATGTTGTTCTCTCATTAAGATGTTATAAACATTTTTTTGTGAAAGTCATATTTTTTCAGATATTTACGCTAGAACAGCGGTTCTCAAACTTTTCAAATTTTGTACCACATAAATATGAAACAAAAATATATGTACCACCATAAAAGCATTTCGCCGTTAAAAATCAATGTGTCGCGAAATTGTTCCAAGTTTTTGGAAAAGTCGTCATTTCAATATTAAAGCTAGAGCCGTTAAAGTCAAAAACTTGAAGAAAAATATATGTGTTTCTGAAAACAAAATGTTAAATGTTAAATTGTACCACTAAAACATTGTAATGTACCACCAGTGGTACATGTACCACAGTTTGAGAACTCCTGCGCTAGAACGATCCAGTTTCTTAAAACACCCATTTTTCAATTGCCAGATCTTCCTTCGTATTAATTGTAGAAAAATAAAAAAAAATAATTTTAATTGTTAGCTCAAGGCCATAAAATTAGTTCATATCAATTTTTTTCTGTAGCCGTCCCGAAAACAAAATTTTCGGTATGATTTATTAAATCGAAAGTACCACTTTACACAAATCGTACTGAAAATGCTATTTTCGGGACGATTTTTTTTCACTTTCGGAACGATTTCTTTACTTTCTTGGTGTTTTAGTAGGCGGATTTGACAATAACATGAACTTTATATTTTATTATGACAGTGCTTGTCATCCATCAGGTAACATTGGTGTCTTTTTTCGCTTCTCTAATCCAAAAAATGGAATTAAGTAGTGAAAGTGAGACTGAAATGATTCCACATGAAATTAGCGAATCAGCTAAAGCAGCTACTTACGAATTATTGCCGGTAAAGTCAAGAGGGAGGTATGAATTGGTTTACAATTTATTTCAAAAATGGAGTAGTGTTAAAAATATGCATATTATAAATGAACAAGTGATTCTTGCATATTTAATGGAAAAATCTAAAATTTTAAAGCCAACAAGCCTCTGGAGCAATTACTCGATGCTTAAGTCTACAATTAATATTAAGAGAAATATCGATATAAGCCGGTATCCCAAAGTTATTGCTTTCCTTAAAAGAAAATCTATTGGCTATAAACCAAAAAAATCAAGTATTGAATAAAGAAGAAATAGATTACTTCTTATAAGAAGCTGGAGATAATATCTACCTAATGACAAAGGTAATATAATTAAATCTAATTCCTCTTCTTCATTGTGATTTTTCAATTGCCAGATCTTCCTTCGTATTAATCGTAGAAAAATAAAAAAAATTATTTTAATTGTTAGCTCGAGGCCATAAAATTAGTTCATATAAATTTTTACGTAATAATATCAGATTTTCGGTTATATTTAAAAAACTAGAAATGTACGATTTTTATGGTGAAAATCGTAATTTTTACGCCCTATAACTCGGGATGGGTTTATTCTCATGAAAAATTGTATTTAACATTAATTCATTAACAAATAATAATTTATCGATTGCGCAAGTTTATTTTCTTTTTTTCCCTCACTTTTTGATGAAAAAAACGCCACTATCGAAAGTTTTCTACTTCTGAACTAAACACCTTTCCTAACAATTTGCAATAAATTTCAAGTCGATCTATTTAAAAAAAAACTTTATTAATACTAAATTATAATCACAAGGAGACTAGGAAAGTACTTAGAAATGGTTAAAACAAAAAAAACACTTTTAAACTGCTACTATTAAAAGTCTAGTAAAATAAGGAAGCTGCATATATTTTTTTTATCGCGTTATAAGAAGCACCACTTTCTTTATGATGTAAAACAGTTTTGTGTGTATTATGTTTTATAAATTGTTTTATAAATGACAATCATGGGGGGGTAATTACCCCCCCGTACCCCCCGTAAATCCGCCCTTGGTATAATAAATGAATTGTAAAAGCCCAAATATTTGGTGTCAACAAAATTGTTACTTAGTTTAGGAAATTCTGAATAAATTATCCTCGATGAGCGACTCAGGTACATCGGGATAATTGAAATCGCACGCATATTCTTTTATTACAAACTCCTCATCGAACCTATATACTTTTATTATCTCATACCCAAGGCGGACCATTCCACTAAGAACCTTTGGATTTATGCCACGAGTAATTAAATCTGCAGGATTATCTTTGGTAGGTAGGTACATAAGCCAATGGATTTTTTCTGTTATCTGCAGGATTTCTGCTACTCGATTATCAATAAAGGGCTGTAATATTTCCGGTTTAAGGGCATTTACATATTTTTTAAGTAACCTGGCTAATGTAAGAACCCCTTTACCTACAAACTTACGTAACCATCAAGAAATTCTCAACAATTTGAAATCGTAACAACAAACTTTCGAAGAAGAGCGCGTTACGCATTCTGCATCGATAACTAGCAGAAGACGGAAAAATAATGAACAATGCTAATTTATTTTACGAAGTGAAAAGTGATTTTTATTTAACCAGTGAGTTTTATTAATAGTTTAAGAACACGCAATCGTATAAGCTATAGATCAGAGAGTGTTTGTTATATATGTGTAAAAATAAACGCAGTAATCTGATATTTTGATTTAGTTTGATTTGATTTAGTGAAATTTGGAAGACGGATAACTTTAAACAGCTAATTTTTTTTAATAGAATTTCGATCCACAGTGTTTTGTACGATTTATTCAGTTGCTAATTTACATGATAAACTTAGATCAATAATCTGCAAGATAAGATTTAACTGAATTCCATCTTGGCCCCTTACGACAGATAAAAAACCACAGATGACTCCTACAATTTATTGCTTAACAGGCCATTGAAGAGACAGAACAACAATTATGGCTGGAATTTGAAACCTTCTAAGACACTGCAAAAATAATATACATAGGAAGGAGCTGAAAGCCATGCCAGAAAGTGCCTATAAAAAAGTTTGGAAGATTGGAAGAAGTGCCCGAATATGTACATAGGGAATACTTTGAAGGTGACAAAATAGGTTTTGATGATTGAATGTAAATTTTGTGTTTTACTTAATAATTCCCGATACTTTTTTGACAGAATGTATAAGGAATTGGTCCGGGCTACTAGGATTTGCGATTTCAACATCCATTACTGTGTGAGGAGACCTTAAAATGATTAATAAACGTAATATTTTTTCGACTAATAAAGACTGGTGAAGGTTCATAAAAATAAATTACGCAGTATAATTTCTATATCATATGCTAACAAGACACTGACTCATGATTAGTAATATACAATGTTTACATTCGTGAATTTGATGTTTTAGATTGAGTTCTATGTGCAAGCTGTTTTTAAATGAAACAACGCTTATGATTACAAACAATTTAGCAAATCGAAGTATTATACAAAATACAAATAACAATTTCTTTAGAACAGTGGTCCTAGAAAATACTGTTTTAACGAATAGGTGAATTTCTAGTAAGTAATTTAGTGAAATCATTTTTAAATAATAGAAAACAATATATTACTCACAACAATGTAAATTCCGATGTAAAGGAGGTTAGACATGGGGTTCCTCAGGGATCCGTATTAGGGCCTTTGCTGTTTACTTTATATATGAATGCTTGTTACAAGAAAAAAAAAATGAAAAGGAGAATAATGAATATATTTTCTACTTTATAGAATTTATGACAATAAAAAAAAGGAGATTAAGGAAATAAAATTTAATATTGAAAAATTAAAAGAAAAGGAGATGAATTATGGCTCACGAACTAACTCAGAGGGGGTGGGTTCTCACTGCTCCGGATTCACAGAGGATTTTTTTTCTACTAATGAATTAGTATAATAAAAAGGAAACGACAACAAAATAAGGGCACCAGGTATTTTAGATACAGAAAATACCAACTGTACCTACTGTGAACCTGAAAATTAACGTGTACAACAAATGGGTTCAATAGGTAAAATAAAAAGAAAAGTTAATAAATATTAATTTATTTCTAGATCCTTAATTATAAAGTAATAATTCCCGTAAGGTTATGTTAGGTTAAATTCCACAAAACTTCCCTTTTCTAACTTCCCACGACTTCTCTAGATGTTTACAGTGCCTGGTCTTGGGCTGGTGTTTTGGTATTTCTATGTCGTTCTTGCAGGAAGACGGGGAAGAATTCGGCTACGGCGTTCTTATTTGAGTGGCTGGGTGTGTCTAGGTATCCTTAGGTCTGCCTAGATGGGCCCAAGTTGACGTTTGGCCCAATGTTATTCACTAGACACTTGAAATAAGGAAGTTCGGTTGACCCCTACCTGTCCGGTAAAATAATTGCGTACTTATTTGGGCAAATTTAAATTTGTAGTTCATACGAGGGGACGGTAAAAAGTAATTTTTACCGTAACATGCTCTACAATTTAAAAAATCATAGATGCCTATGTTTAATTTTCAGACAATTAAACAGATAAACTCATTCAACCGGCAACGCCGCACCAAAATACATTTGCGAACAGCATTCAAACCAGGAAGCAGCATCGTCAAAAAATAAGTTTTTTTACTCTATTTCACAATAAAATATCACGCCATATATCTAACCGTCTCATCTAGACAATATAAAAAACCCACGCTAAAGAATCTTTCGAGAAGGTGTTGCGCAATCCGGGAAGGGATAAATTTGAAACCGATAAACTTCGCCGATTTTAAACTCAGTTTGCATCGAGCCCTCATTATGAGCGCATACTCCGGGGTTACAGAAAACCTCGTAAATAAATTCATTTTTCATAATGCCTCTTAGTACGGCAAGTTAGTGGGACTTAGCTGCGTATCAAGCAGTCCAATTCAATTTAAAATCAGTTTTGCTTCGAGCCCTCATTATGAGCGCATACTCCGGGGTTACAGAAAACCTCGTAAATAAATTCATTTTTCATAATGCCTCTTAGTACGGCAAGAGTGTGTCTCTAGCTGCGAATCAGGCTAGGACCCTCCAGTGTCTATTCATCACTCATCCAGAACACACACAAAAAATATTTTCTGACTGATGCGGTCTTTTTAGTTTTTTACCTATGTGCTAGTGTTTGTTAAGCACATATGGTACTTACCAGTTAATGTAATCCTTTGTTACGTTGTTGTTTATTTATTTATTTATTTATTTAACTTAAAATAAATCGTTAAATAAAAGTGTTAGTTGTTTTTTGTCGAATAGAGTTGAGAAGATAAAATACTACAGTCCACTTAGAATACCACGATGCAGTTTACAAAGGCGGTAACACATTGTTGGCCGTCCTGGGAAACTGGCACAACATAGGGTTTATTCCAGAACCCTCAACAGCCTGCAAACGCGAAAATTAGCGTGCGGCCTAAAACAAATATAGCCATTTTCAAATGGTAGACAATAAAAATTTTGACAAAATATTTTTGAACCCCCAAAACATATTGGAATCTACATACCAAATATTAATTTTTCAGAACGCGTGATTTCTGTATTCAGACTAAGAATTATGTAACCAGGATCATTCAATATTTTTGATAATAGTAATTTTCCTAAAATATTTTCTTTCCACGTAAACGAAAGTATTATTTTAGTCACGACTTAAATTTTTTAGACCGATCTCGGACTAAATCTGTTGCGTTAACATTACGTGACCGGAATAGACAACCAAAATCGACACCGAACCAAACAACCTGTAGAGGCCCAAGCGTCGTAACCCCGTCGGCAGGGTGGCAAGGGAGGAAAAGAAGGCGCCGACCGTCGACCTCGTTTTACACTATGCTCAGGGATCAACAGTTGGTCACAATGTCTATGTAGTGGCCGTGGTAGGTTGCAGATTATTTACGGAACCCTATTTGGTTAAATTATTGGTTGTAGTATTTTTCTGTATATTTCATACACTAACCCCTTTTTTAAATACTAATAGTTTAGACACGCGATATCTCATGACCCACGAAAATAAACGTAGAAATATTATATTCAACAAGCAACTCCCTTTTTGGTGTCCTTGTTTTATGGAAACTAACTGTAATAAAAAGGAGATATACTTTTTTCCGGTATTTTGTTTAATGTGTCCTTTACATAAACTCAAAAAATTCGTGTCTAAAATGTTAAAATTTTAATGTTTGTTCTTTCATTACAAAAATCTTTTAATTCAAAAGGATCGTACTAAAAATATTTCAGGTTACAGTCAGCAAACGTAAGTTATTGTCTATTTTGAAAT
This sequence comes from Crepidodera aurea, assembly GCA_949320105.2. NCBI lineage: Eukaryota > Metazoa > Arthropoda > Insecta > Coleoptera > Chrysomelidae > Crepidodera > Crepidodera aurea. Next base: position 26,902,547 of record OX439477.1, read on the forward strand.
TGAAAGCGTATATTTAATTGTAAAACATGTGTACTGACATTTTTCAATAATATCTTTACGAAATAATATATGTTGCTCAACCATTTTTCAAAATATGAAAGTAGAAAAAGAAATTTGTGAAAATATAAGAATTTTTGTTTATATTTATAGTCTATTTTTATGTATGAGAGAGTAATAAAACCGCATTTCTAATGCAAAACTTAGTACGGTCATTTTAAATATTTTTACGGAATAATCTAAATATTTCCTAAAATTGTCATAAATGTACCTGAGCTAATACAAGTTTTGGGTCTTTTATTGGTCTTTTATAACCATAAGCTGTACAGAACAATAGAAAAAGGTTTGGACAGGCCAAAAGCACTGTGTATTAAAGATAACATAGCCGTATCTTAAGATTATTTTCAATAAGTACCTATTTGCCAATTTTGTTTTATTTTAATTCCAACAAATTTCACCGAAAATGCGATTGTAGGTTTTCCATTTAGTAAGGAGGTCCAGTTGTGTATTCTTGACAGCTTACTAAATGTCGTTTAGTTGCAACATGCAAGGTGCAGTGTGCAGTCTATTGTGAATTCTAGTGTGATCATGGAAAATTTGGAAGTACTGCGTAAACGACAAAAAATCGGTCCTTAGTTAGTAGTACGCTTGGTGTTGGGAAATCTACGATTTACAGAGTTGTTAAAGAAGAGAAATGTGGCGAGTTTCAAACAGCACGTAAAGCTCCAGGAAAACCAAAATTTCAAATAGAAAACCATTTGAAAGAAAGACTTCGAAGGAAAGTGCATGCGCTCTTCTTTAGAAAAGAATTTCCGACAGTAGACAAAGTTCTTGCCACGGTTCGAGATGATAAGGATTACCCTGAAATGAGTCGAAGCACACTATGGAAACTTTTAAAAGAAATAGGTTTTTTATGGAAAAAGCATTCCAGAAAGTCTATTTTAATAGAAAGAAGCGATATTGTAGTATGGAGAAGAAATTACCTAAGGACTATAAAAGAAATGAGAAACCAAAGAAGAAATATATTTTATTTAGATGAAACATGGATCAACGAGGGACATACACCAAATAAATTTTGGCAAGATGAAACTGTTACAAGTCGAAGACAGGCTTTTTTAAATAATTTATCTACTGGTTTAAATCCACCATCAGGAAAGGGGCGCAGACTGATAATAGTACACATCGGTAGTTCAAACGGTTTTGTTAAAGGTGGTTTATTGACTTTTGAATCTACTCGTACCGGTGACTACCATGAGGACATGAATGCTGATGTCTTTAAAGAGTGGTTCGAACAAATGATAGATCTTCTTCCTCAGAACTGTATAATAGTAATGGATAATGCAAGTTATCACTCGAGACTTACAGAAAAAATGCCCACAACCAAGTGGTTAAAAAAAGATTTACAGAATTGGCTAAATTCAAAGAATATTAAGTTCCATCCCGGTTCTGTGAGAAGAGAACTGTATCATTTGTGTTCCCTTCATAAAGAGAAATATGAAATTGATGAAATTGCAAAAAATCGTGGGATGACGGTGGTTAGATCACCACCATATCATTGCGAAGTAAACCCGATTGAACTGATATGGGCACAGATAAATGGAGAAGTTTCAAGAAAAAATAATTCTTTTAAAATGAGTGATGTTAAACAGTTGTTTTTGGAGGCTGTAAATAATGTGAAGCCTGAAAACTGGGAAAAGGCAGTAAATCATACGATTAAAGAAGAAGAGAAAATGTGAAAGTTGGACAATATTACTGATGAAATGATCGAGCCACTCATTGTAAATATTGGTTGCGACAGTTCATCTTCTGATTTGGATTTGTAGGTAAGAAGTAGTTTTTATATTAAAATTATTATTTATGAACGTAACGTTGTTTAAAAGTCAAAGTTTAAACCCTTATACCTACATAACCCGTTTGACACAATGTTCTTAACATACCTTGTGGAAAAATAAAATATTTTAGAAAAAATTGCACTTTTTTACCTTCAGCTGCTTAGAAGTTATAAGCAGGTTAATTAGGTGAAAATATAAGTGTACACCCGATATATTTATTATATTTATACAAAGGTTATTTCATACGAAAATACTCGAGGTATAACTTCACAAAATATTTTAACTGTCTACTAAAAGAAGTGGTACGCCTATGGATTACGAACGCTTTATTATTTTAATACTCTCTCATACATAAAAATAGACTATAATAACTTTACCTACACCCACAATCTTTTTTAAAACATTTATAAGTAACATAAATGAAAGAAGAGCGATTTTTACAAAATTATTACTGATTCTGCCTTCTTCTATGACTTAAGAGCAGCACAACAATGAATAAGAATATTATTTTTAGATGAATATCATAAATACCTTCGTAATCGTGAGTACAACACGTCTCCAATGACCTTAATAGCGTAATAAGAATATTCTCTAACCTCGACTTAATAAATTCTAATGATTCTAATCTGACGTGAAAAAAATCCTCTTTATTTAATGTATCATGATATTTAGAATCGAAAATACTAATGAGTTTATATTGAAAATAAAAAGATAGTGTGGTGGCTTTGAACCTAGGTATATATGCTACTATCTTTCAGGCAGAAGCTTTTACCATGTGACCGTGTGCTCGACAATTCATAAATTATCACCTAGCAAACAAGAAAACCGATATTTTATCTAATAACTCAGGCAACTCCTAGCAGATCATAACCTAACCTAACTCCTGGAGGATCATATGAGAAATATATATTGTTGAATAACAGATGGAACGACAGAACTTGTACTTTTTGCGTACTTAAGCGAGTCTCAACTGCCTGAAACGAGTTAAATTGCAAGGTAAAGGTGAACTGTAAACTTTGGCAATAGCCACAATAGGCTCCTAGTAAAAGGAGCGTACACCTCCTCACAATCAGAATTTACCTTATTTTTATTAAAGTATAAATAAATTTCACTTCAAAATTTAGATTGTTCACATTATTAACGAGAAACACTGATATTATTGTAATCTGCCACCAGACTATAAAACAAAATAAAGGCGAACGGAACAAATTGAATTAACGATTATATAGATAGGTAACTTACAATGTTACGACGATCATGACTCAAGATGGATCGAAATTGAGAACCGAGAATTAAATGAAAATGAAAGTGTTTTTGTCTTTGGCCTTTAGATGATGATTCTTCAGATTTATACTTAGTAGGCTAGTAAGTCACGAGATGTTACACGGTTTGCCAAATACTTTATGATGATGAGACGTAACAAAATTTGCAACAAGAGATTCTTTCATAACAGAAGATTTGTCCGAAAATGCGTAATTTAACTAGCAACTATTTAATTATAGCAACGAACCATTGGTTAGCAGAGTTTTTAAAATCCTTGTGTACGCCTAAATATTCATTTTGGGATGTAACCCCCAATAGAAAATAGAATTTCATATTCAGTGTGTATGAAGTATCCTAAAAATGCTATAAAAGTGTTATCGGAAATTAAGTTAAACGATTTTTAAAAAGATACACCTACTATAATTTTTTCAGATTAAATTGATTAACTGTAATATTGAAAGTATTAAAGTTTTCGAACAATGGTAGATAATAATACCAAAATTCTATAGTCCATTAACATTTTAATGAACCTAATTTGACCAATTGTTGTTAAGGTAATTGGGAGCATAAATATTAACGTTTGTTCATTGCGATATTTCACTGTTCGGTTATAATTTACGATGGACTACTCAACAAAAGGTAATCATATATTCAAATTATGTTCACCCTACGAATGTTTAACATTTTGAAATTTGTATTTTTATTTCAGTTTTTGATATTCTTCAATTAAATATTTCTGTAATTATATGATTGATATTTTTATTAGGACACAAAATCGCTCTGAACATTAAAGTTTAGTATTAAAAATTTTCGAAGATATATTTTGATATTTTGGACAACAACTTCTGGATCTACGATCTACGAACTTTAGATAAAATATTTCCATTGTTATATGATCGTCGCCCAATTTAATCTTCAAATTTTTATATCAGGGATTAGGCCTTAATGTTGATCGATATGTTCTACCCCAAAGCGGTCCCTAGTCGTTCGTGGCCTGGTTTTGTCCGGAAAATTCGTAGGTCAAATTTTAGGAAGTAAGGGGGTGGCGTAACTATAATCGATTTTCGCCTCACCTGTTACCTCCCTAAACAGCCTTACCCACAAATTTGCAAAATTCAAGAATAAATTCCACCGCTGCTTTTTCCTACTGTGGTTCCAAAATTAGGGAGGGGGGGTGGATCTCCACTCACCGGAACCCGAAGGTGTGCCAATTCCCGGTCGCGCCCTCCGAAAAAAATCTTTTGCCACTTCATCGTTCACCAATGGGGGGATTTTTCAGGTTCAATTTTTAAGTCAAAGGATCTTATACCCCCACCCCAAAGTTTGAAAGTTTGACCCCCTCTCCTGACCACATGAGTAATTTTCAAGTCACCCGAGGACATCTTCGCCACCCCTATTCGTATTAAGCTTCGAAAACAAACTAGGGAGAAACATCGTGGATTTTTTTTGTGCTGCAATTTATTCCATTACATTGGCTTTGACTTAATTGATTTTTTATGTATCATAAGTTAATTATATACCTATAAAATATATTCCCTAAGATATAAAATCGGACTAGAACCAAATTTTGACGACTTATTCTGGCTAACAGCGAATTAAACATTGTAATATCTTCATTAAAAGACACGCACCGAAAAGATTTATTCTAGGTGTCAACTGTAGGATAATCTCAATATTTATCTTAGTAGTAGATCCAACTGGCATTAAAATCGTACGTGTGAATCAAAACGCAATAATTTCAAATTATTTTAATTTATTATGTTATAATTTGTTGCCCATTACACGAAATATATATAACGGCAGCTGGTATATCAGCCATTACATGCTCACTTACGCTTAAATTTATATACACAAGGCTGTCTAGGATCACTTAATTATCGTTAATTTTTTAGACGTTTATCTAGTTAACCCGGCATAATCTGATTAGCCAGTGGAAATAAGTTTTTTTTTATTTGTCGCTATGAGAATGCTCTGTGATCCCGTAAGTAAATTTACCAAGTTTTTTTGATACAAATAAATTATTAAAGTTTATTTCTTTGGACGTATTTACAGAACAGTGTCTTAATATAACGTGAATTATCTATCTAAGCGAAGAATATAATTTAAATCTTATCATATTACTAAAAATTTGTTGAACTCAAATTGTGTTTGTCAAATTTCAGCAAAAACATATTTACCTGAACTGTGAATAGAAATAATAGAAGCTTTATTAAATATTACTTAAAAGACAGCTTTTTATAAGTATACTTCTAACTGAAAATTTAATTTTTCGAATGCAAATCGTTTTTAAAGTCGCGATTGATTTGATTGGCTTTATTTCATCATCCTTAAACTCATTATATTACTGTACATTTTACTACATTCAAACGTATGTAATTGTTACATCCTGTACAACATGGAGATGCCTGGATTACTTTATTAATAAAATGGTTTCACCAGGTGAATATTTTAGCGTTGATAGAGCCGTACTAACAAATCAGAAGTGGGATTATTAAAGCTAAGAAGTGGAATATTCAAATTAATCGGCTTATTTTGATAAATGATACTGCCTCAGTGCGTAAGACATTCCTTGTATGTTAGTATGTTGGAATGTTTTGAGTATTCTGGAATGAAAATGAAGTATTAGATTTCTCAGTCCTATTATAAATTTAAAGTAACTTTACTAAAAGTAAACAAGAAACAATATTAGAGAAAAAAGGATTTATATATATTAAAAAATGAAAACAAGAATAATTTAAAATTTTTAACATTCAAAATATTTTGCATATAAGTACCAACGTTTCAAAAACAAAAATGTAAAAATTAGGCATGACAATATTAGTTATCTACATGCAATAAGACGCAATAAGACAACCATTTTTATTCAAACTAAACCTTATGAAAATGGATATTACTGTATCCATACAAGAAAAAGTAACAGAATAGGTAATATAAAAAGTCAATTTGCATATCATTTATATTTACATTTAATTATATCTAATTTTAAAAACAATAAGCATTAATTTCATGGATAAAATATTGAAATACATTGATTTGTCACAGGTAGAGCTACGTAGACTACATACGTGGTATTGGGTGTTTGAATAAATGGTATTTCCTTTAAAAAATTATATTTTTCAAATGTTCCAGGTCCATAAAGAGACAAACTGTCATAATTAAAAATAATTGGGCCAAATATCAGATGTAATGACAGTACAAAACATATAAACTCAAATTATTTAAACATCATCATTCATTCATTTTGAGAGAGACGTTAACATTAACCATAATTAGGACAGAAAATTTTTAAATTCGCATGTTTACATAACAAAGACCCTTTAATTGTATCGGGTTTCTTTTTTTATTATTAGAGACTACCATTATGTTTTCATAAAAGTATTAAATTATGCTTTAGAGAAAAAAATTTACCAAATCCTTGCAAAGGTCGATTCCCTATACTTATCCGGTTAGGGCTTTGAACCTATAGTTAAATTTGTCTTTGAAAAATTGGTGTGTTCAATATTTTCAGCAGTGAGGAGTTTGACATGAATCACGTATTTTATCAAAGGTAATACCACGAGTTCTCCAAATTTAATCTATAAAATTTCAGAGGACGAGTCGTATTTGAAAGGATTATTTTTTGAATTATTTTGTATTAAAAACAGTCATTTATGCAAAAGACACTTTACAGTCAAATATTGAAAATTTAAATTGAAACCTCGTGATGAGCTGTTATAGTTTTACATACAGGGCCACCAAGGCGATTTTTTGATTGGCTACCCCGCGAAACGGCGCCGTAAATAAAAGCGAAGAAGAAGAATGAAATGAAGTCTTTCTTAATTTAACTAATTTTAAGTGTTCAAAAACTGATATTTAATGAACAAAAAGTGTTGAAGTGAGGTATGTAAAAAAATTAAAGGCGATTTAAAATAAACTAATAAAAACAGGTTGGTTTACAAATACATTTTGAAATTTGGTTATTAACATTAACATTGCAATACATTTTAGTATAATAAAAATTGTTAAATGTTTTCATTTGACATTTCAAAAAAGGTAAACATAGTTTAATCAAAAAACAAAAACGACGAAGCTGTTTTATCAGTATAAAACATAATGATTGGTTAGGATCCTGTGCTCTTATTGGCTGAAACCCCAAAATCTAACTGTTTTGACAGATGAAAAAAATAATCACATATAATATCACACGGTTTAGTATCACTTCAAAGCGGAATTCCTCCTTAAATAAATAGATGGGTGTCAATAAAATAACGAATCGCATATGGCTAGGAAGTCTCTCTCAAATAAAGTTAGTCAAAGTTGACGCGACCTAGTTTATTGATATGAGTTAAAATAGTTTTTTTTGTATATAAGTACACTTAATTTATAATTTTAATAATAACATGCTTCGTTTAAATCTTATTTCTAAACAAATTGTTTTTAAATTTGCGTTGAGACCAAGAACTTTTTTATTTATCCGAAAAGTAATTGGTTAATTAGTAGGTAAATAAGTTAGGGATAATAGAAAATTGGGCATTTTTCTAAAGTCTTCTAGAATTTATTGGAAATCTGTTTAATGTGTAATAACGTTTTTCATCATATTAACTTTCCTATTGTATTAGATCCAATGCAGCTTAATGAAAATGTTTATTATTTCCTAGAATAAGTCAGCGATTGTTATATATTTTAAAAAATAACTTATTTTAAAAAAGTTGCTTTTATACAAAAAAGCTAGATACTATAAAATATTTATTTATTTTTTTACGATTAAGGATAATAAAATTATGTAAAATAAATAAATTCATATAAAATACGATCGAATTTATGCCCATGTCTTCACACCCGGTTGACAAATTTTTATTTTCGAATAGACTTTTACAGATTTTCTTAATTATAGATCTGATATTTTATAATTAGCCCGTGTTGACAGGACCAGGTGCGTTGTCGTAATTTTTCATCGAGAAATAGAGTAGAAATATTACGGTGGGTTTATCAGAACGAAGTTTAATTTATTGCTAATTTAATTATCTTACAATGAATGGCAATGTAATAGAAACAATAAAAATTTGCCCTTTTTATTCACACGAGCCTATTTTAGAGGAATAAGAATAACAAAAGTAATATTTTAATAACCTCAGCAGCGTCTCCTATCTTTATAAATAACATTTTTAATATATTTTACCACAAGGAAGATTTTAAATGAATAACAATTCTTGCACGTAAGTGTCCGTTGTATAATTAATTTCATGGTCATTTTTCCATATCCAAAACTCTTAGAGTAGTCAATTTTGATCTTTACAATCAAGATGTTAATTGTCCGAACAAACGACGGTGAATTCAATTAGCATAAAAATACATTAATGACGCGTTTTGTAACTTAGTGTAGAAAGTTTATTTTATGGGAGTGGTCCGACTTTCGTGATATATCATATTTAATATTAATAAACTTTGTAAAAACGTATTATTAAGTAATAAACAAAAGTAAATAGAAAATTGCGACAGTGAGAAAATTAGAATCGCACGCAAACTTATGTCTCCTTTTTGTGGTTTAAAAACTCCAAATACCGTTGGTTATGATAAAGGAATTAACTGAGGTTTATTAATTGGGTTAATGAAGAAAGCTTCACAAAGTGTGGTCACTATAAAGCTTTGTTACCAATAAACAAATTAAATTTAAATATATTGGGTGGTCAAAGAAAATTCAAAATTTAGTAAATTTGAAGCAACGAATTTGTTAAAAAAATATATTGCCACGAATAGAAGAAGTTTGGCATACCAAATACATATAAGAGACATCACTAAAAATCAATTAAAAGAAACCAAGAAAAGATGTTGGGAAAACATATGGATTGAAAAACAATAAGATCAATAAAAGGAACGAAAAGAAAGAAAATGATAAATATAAAACATAGCAGTAACCCGTTATTTGTAAATTCAGATTATACCGAAAAAATGAAAACGGTACTACACCCACAAGTTAAATATAGCATTTCCCCACAAGGACTGCAGGGTTGTCGCTCAGATAACGCAAATGTTATTTTAAGTTAGGACTCTCAATCTTTTCTAATAAATTCTATTTTTTAATTTATTACGACATTCGGTTTCCTACAAAAAATCTTTTTGTTTTAACATTCTTGGTTATTAATGAAACTATTACATTTTTTGTACTAAGCGATAAATATCGTGGCAGGAAAGATTTCGGCATAGAAAGCTGTCCTCTATTATTAACTGAGAATGTTGGATGGTGGCCAAGAAGACTTGTTAAAAGAATGGACGGTGATCAGTAATTCATCACCTATCAATGTCGATTTAGTAAAATTTTCTGTGAATATGGATTTCCTCTATAATTTTAAACTGTGAAAGACGGGAATAGTATATTGTACAACAAGCGCGAAATGATCCATGTTTTCAATTTAATTCGTGCTTATTGAATGTATTGCTTTTAAAAACTGTCAGTTGCTGTCAGTGATCTTTCATTAAACTGTCAAAGCCACCTAGAGGCTGGCAAAATCAACCGAAAATATTACAGTATCAAATACTATTAAACGATGAAGGGTTTGTATGTATGTATGTGTGTGTGTGTGTGTGTGTGTGTGTGTGTGTGTGTGTGTGTGTGTGTGTGTGTGTGTGTGTCCAGAGGATCTCGAAATCCACTCGTCAGACTAATTCCTATCTAAATCGGCAAAAAATGTAGGTCTCATGCCTGTGAAAATTCGATCTTCTTTAAGCTTTTAGTTTTATTTCCTAGCAACGGCAGATATAATAACTTGTTTCTATAGTAATATATACTATAAAGGAGAGATGAGCGCCTTAAAAGTGGAGATATAACGTCACATTCCATAGGCGTACCTTGCAAAACAAGTTTCTATAATATAAATAAGGTCACAGCATATAAAATATATATACGCACTTCGTAGATTAAATTTTGAAGTTATATTATTTACAAAAAATAAAAATAAACTTTATGCATCTGACACTTTAACATTTTAACCAATAAATAACAAGGAGGATTATATGTTGGGATTAAACTTTTTTTAATCTCTTGGCATTAAAAGTAACGCTTCAGTACTTACCTAAACTCAAAGACCAATGCATTTTCCCCAATGTTCTCTATTTACATCTGAAACTGCCTTCAAAAACAAATTTCGCACATCAGGAAATTTAAATGTTTTATTGTTTTGAGAAACATAACCTTTTAATAATTGTGACCAGATCGGTTCAATGGAATTTAACTCTGCGTGGTTCGGAGGCAATCTGAGAATTTGAATTCCTTTTTCTCTGACCATCTCATCTATAATATATTTTTTGAATTTGTTTTTATGTTGCCTTGCGATTACTAATAATTCTGCCTTCAAGGATTTAGGAGGACTGATAATATTTTTAGAATGAAGCCATTTTGAAATATATATTAATGCAAAATTCTGAATCAATTAAAATACGGCTATGAATAAATAAAGTCTGACTTATCTGTCAAAAGAACAGGTTTATCTAGACAAAAACTATATTAGGCCGATCAGATGTATTAAAATTTAAATTTTAACTACAAATAAGCATTGAAGGATGAGGTAAAAATAAAATTTCTACCTCTTGAACCTGTACTACGTTCTGCAAATTAAATACTGCACTCCTTTCTTCTGTATAGTACAGTAGTAAAGAGGTTTGACTTTATTTAATTTCTGGCGTTTTAATCTGAAAGAATTCAGGAAAGGTTCATTTGACGAACATAAATAATTTGCTTGTCAAATGACAGCCATCAAAGTTGAAAATACAACGTTGCCAATTCAATTTCAGAAATCATGGGTTTAGGTAAATATTTATAGGAACGTTGAGTAACACTGGACACTTGTCAAAATGTGACACCTGTAAAAACGTGACAACTGTTAAAATGTGATACGTGTCAGAATGTAACAACTGTCAAAATGAACAAATCTCAAAATGAACAAATGTCAAAATATGACATCTGTCAGAATGTAACAAATGTTAAAATGTCACACGTATCGTACTTTTCTTTATTTATTACAAAGATCTAACCTAACCTAAAGCTAATCTTTTTTTTTTGGCGGGTGGAAATGCTTTATGCACATCGGGTAAAGGTTCTTCCCTTCCCCGATAGTGTGAGACTACCCCTTACGGCTACTATTTTTTTATGCGGACAGTTTTAATATTTAAGTTTTCATTATCATAGAGAGAGAGAGAGAGAGAGAGAAAAAGAATGAATGCTTGTGCACGGGTACTATTAACATAGATTTCAATTTTTTATTTTACAAGAAACTTTAAAGAGACATATAAAATTCTCTATTTTCATAGTACATTTTAAGGTTGATTGTGACTTTGTATTTTCCAAGAACAAATTGTAATGTAATGTACGAATGAACTATTTTTGTAACTGAAAATTTTTGAAAAAATATGATCAATACCTGCCACACGTCGAGAGTCTGGTAACAGGTTTTTGTGGAGGTTTTTACCCAAGTATGAATATCAGACCTATAATTTTCCTTCACTGCAGATCAATAAATAATAAAATCAATTGAACATAGAGTTTTTCTTATATAGTGATAAATAGAGTGAGCTGAGCGATCTTCTAATGACGGGACGTGTGCCCTACACGCTGCTGTTGCCCGTCCCGGAAACGGGGCCTGTCCACCGCGACAATTCGCGAAGACCAAGCGTCAGTAGATGTTGCCCTCTAAAAGGGTGAAATCCCCAGAAACTAGGCAACTTTAATGCATTTAACTAACCTCTGTGACAAGCAGTTGATAAACGTCAACAACAGCTGCGGCCAATTGAAAATTAACACTGACAGCTTTTTTAATTTTCCCGCCTACTTTCAAGCCAATCGCCAATCAATTTTTTATTTATCTCCCCTTTAGTAGTTCAAGTAGATGTGATTTTCGCGAATTAATTAATAATTTGTCATGTTATAAATATACTTAAATTATATACTCATTGGGCTGCTTAAAAATGTAGATTTGAATATTAATAGCGAAGCTCTCGGTGACCAGATATTTTTCTAAATACACAAAAACTAGAATTTCCTAACTCAAGTGGTTCGCGAGAAAATGGTGTTGTGTTAGCTTAACTGTTAAGCTGGCACAACCCTTCTATAGCTTTTTCCCCGAAACAGTTATGAAAATGATTCTAACGCCCAATTTTCTAACTTTTTAATAACTCCCGAATATAATTAGAATTCGAGCTTTGAAGTTTTTACGGGTGCCGAGTTCACCGAGAATTTTTTTATGGCCATGAAATTTCTAAATATTGATTCGAAATGCGTTTTCGTCGACATACTATTTAATAACTCCAGCGCAATCATTCCAAATAGAAATAATTTAGTTTTTTGTGATGCATTTTCCAACAATAGTACCGCTGTAATTGGAAATAGCCTAGGAGAATTTTTTTTTGGCCATGAAATTGCAAAATATTGATTCCAAATGCGTTTTCACTGTAATATTTGGAATTGTTTTGGGAAGTTCCAAATAATGTCAAATTTGGAGACCCAAACTTACTAGGCCACACCCTTTAGATGTGCCTGTCCCAACTTATTGTAGATTTAAGTTTGCTGAGAAATTGATGTGGACTGTATATATATATATATATATGTTATAGCGAAATTATACTCTGAGTACTTGGATTTTATATATTAACGATAACTTCGTAAAACAAAACACTTTACAACAAACATAGAATATAACAAAATTCAAAACTGTGTTTGCAATTGCTCAAAAAATAACTGACTGTGAATACGAGTGCGTATGTAATAGTATGCAATTCATATAAGTTAAAAATTGATGAATTTATTACGTAAGAAACAGTCTAATGATGCGACCTGTTTCTACGGAGATAGAAGTTCTACTAGTTTAAATTTATTACGTGTGGACAGTCCAACGATTACGACCTGATCCACACGGAGTCTGATGTTCTACTGGTTTGATTTGATTTATTTGAGACGCGTGTCGACAGACGAGATCCTTCCGCGGCCAATCACGGGTATGTATTTTCGGCGTTATTGTTGTGCCTTTTTTTTATGCAACTTGCAGTCTCGCCAATGTGTCGCGGAGCATGTAAAGGCGGTCGCCGCCAAAGGCGGCTTTTATTATTGATGTTTATCTCGTCGGTGAGTTACTTCCGCGTTGATTATCTGCGCGATGGCCTTGATTCACGATGTGTGCTGTACTGTTGTTATGCATGATGTTTGGTTATTTTATTTCCCTTGTTGCCATGGGCGTAGGTAAAAATGTTCGATTTCGAACAGGAATTTTTGTTAGAAAATAGTTAATAAATTGTTAGAAAATACTGTAATATTTTCAGTTGATTGTGCCGAAACGGCATTATCAAGGACCAACGATTATACGTTAAAAAATATAAATCGTGAAGATCATTAAAAAAGTTTCACTTAAATACATTAAACCGATACTTTAATTAAAACGTCAGTGAAAATCACCAATAAATCTCATGTAAAGTTTGTTATTTATCACAGTACAGAAATAAAAACGAAAAATTCAAAAAAAAATCTCTATTGGTTTAAAACCTCATCAATCTAATGCGCCATAATTTTTGTTTTGAGATTATTTAGTCACTGATTCGGAATAGTTTTGCAACCAGATGCCGCATATTTCATAAAACTCCCGACATATATTATTACCATTCGAATTTAGATTGATGTTCTTTCGACTTTTAATACATATTTTAACTGGGTCAAAGAACTGTTTTGTTTTTAACGATGATATCAGGCGCTAATGTTTAAAAATATTCTGGATTGAAGATGAAAGACGAGAATATAAAACAAAGTTCTTTAAAATATTTTGAAAATTTAGAAATTTTTAAACACATTAAATTAAGTTGTCTTGCTGTGTTGATATGAAATAGGATATTGAAAAGAAAACGTCAAATAAAAAACTATAAGAAGGTTTATTGTGTATAATTCGTTGCAAGACAACAGCTGGCAAAAAATACAAAACAGCTTATTTAGGCATCACCAATAAATAAACCAATACTAAGATAAATTATTCTTTAAAAAAATAAAAATAATTTAGGACACAAATTCAAATAATTATTAAAAACACCAATAAAAATATACCGGACACGGTGGCATAGTTGGTAAGGCGTCTGCCGATTCAGCTTGGTCAGTGTTCGGGGAGTAGGTTCGAATCCTGCCGTATTCAAGTGGAATTAAAGTCAGATAAGACTTTGGGCAAGTGCAAAAAAGTATTTGTGTCATACGCAGTTTCATTCACGCCGGTAAACAGGCCGGATGAGGTCGGATATCTCGTGAAACTGATAGGGGTTGGTGACACAATTACACACTTGTTAGTCGGTAGATCACCTGCATGACAAAGGCATAAGGTTTAAGGTGATTCAGGACCGTGGTTCGGAGCCCACGATAAGCTGTAGGTCCCGTCCAGTTTAGGCCATTAGGTCAGAAAAGAGACGTTAAAATTAACAAACCAATAAAAATAACTACAAGCAGTTTGAATATCAAGTATGATTTATATAACAAGGACTGTAATTATTTAAAAAACTTTTAAGAACATACAAATTCTTTTTAACTGTTTTTGATTAAAATTAGAAAAAAATACAATGAAAAGGTTAATCCTGATTTTTGTGACTTCCCGCATCTATTTCAAATTCTACTTTTAATTTGCTAAAAATTTGCGTGATTTACTCACATATTATAATTTTTTGAATTTGGTTATTATTTTTCATATATTTGTCTTCAATCTTTTTAACCTTTTTTGCGTTTTACAGTTGTTAGTAAATTCGAAAATTATTTTTGAATAACATTTCAATAATTTTGTATTAGGAAGATTTTTTTAAGTCTATGGTACTTCTTCTATTCCAAAGAATGTTATCCTATAAACATTTGTGTAGGGCCAATCCAGTTGCTTGATCATTTCAGAAAAAAATAATATTTGGTTCAAAAATATTTTTTTAAATTTTTTATTTTGTACCATTTAGAAATGGCGGCCATATTTGTTTTAGGTCGCACGCTATTTTTCGCGTTTGCAGGCATCTACGATTTTTTAAATTGTACAGCAATGGATCGTCCTAGCCTTCTCAAATAAACTGCATTGAATTCAGTACACTCACACTGTGGCCTACAAAATAAAACCATAATTTCCTAGTTATATGTATTTATTCATATATTTTTTACAGCTCAAAATTATTGGTCGGAAATTGGCAAAATTCAATTTTTGAAGGGTAATTTTTCAAAGAAGGAATAATATATTATTGGTAAGAATCGTACCCATAAAAAGATATGCATTTTTAAAAAACAATTTTTTGAATTTTTTCAAACTTTAACCTGCAATATTTTTGTTGGGGGACCAGATAAAAATGTGAAAAATGCACACATAATTAGGTCTTTATGATATCGAATTTCAGTATAAATTTCAACTTTGAGATTCAAAGTTTGTATTTAATTGGATAATCATAAAATTACTATACGTACTGTTATTAGCCCAAATATAGGGGATGCGAAAATAACGTATTTTTTTGTTGTTGAATCTCAAAGTTGAAATTTGTACTATAGGTTAAACTTTGAAAAAAATTCAAAAAGTTGTTTTTTAAAAATGCATATCTTTTTATGGGTAAGAGTCTCATCATTAACACTGTATAAAAAGTAACTATACTATGTAGTGTAACAGCAAAAAAAATATTAAGACTGAGAAGTTATTCCTTCTTTGAAAAATTACCCTTCAAAAATTGAATTTTACCAATTTCCGACTAATAATTTTGAGCTGTAAAAAATATATGAATAAATACATATAACTAGGAAATTTTGGTTTTATTTGTAGGCCACAGTGTACTGAACTCAATGCAGTTTATTTGAAAAGGTTAGGACGATCCATTGCTGTACAATTTAAAAAAATCGTAGATGCCTGCAAACGCGAAAAATAGCGTGCGGCCTAAAACAAATATGGCCGCCATTTCCAAATAGAACACAGTAAAAACTTTGAAAAAAATATTTTTGAACCCCCAAAACATATTGCAACCAATTATTTTTTTTGACCACTTGGTATGGATTGACCCTGTAGGCTGAATCTTAAGAATAATGACCATCTTTTTCTTGTGTCATAATTATAAAAAACATGCTGATATATTATTTAGAAATCTGAGTATTAATAGTGTGTCCTTGCCATTTACTATAGAAACGTTATTGACAAACTTTAATGATGATATTGTGATGTGTTTACTAAATTGAATACCTCTGTGTTTTACCCAGTTGTTTATTTTTCCTTTTTATCGAGTTTTAGTATTGTATGTATTTACTAAAAATTTCCTGACGAGCCCCTGAACGAGAAGCGAGTGCTAACGTACTTATTGTATTTCTTCTATTTAATTTTCTGGTTTCATATGTATATTCGACAGTAATATCCCAAGACCTTGACAAATAGCCGACTATTTTTATTGCATCTAAATTTCGAGTTTATTTTAGGATCAATTCGTCAATAATCTGAATAACTCCCGAGAGCTTTAGCTCGAGGGAGTTATTCTTTGATTATTAATGCCAAAATTGTCGAGACAAATTATAAAATATACAAGAAATTTAATAGCAATAAAAATAGTAGCTAATTTGTCAAGGTCGCGTTATATTTAATAAGATTATTTCCCGAGTCACAAAAAATTCTGTACGTACGTATAAATTATATTAGTTTTGCTCTTTATTGTCTTGGCAGGTACGTTTAATTTCATTATATTATCAATTTCTTGAAGATTTTTACTTCTGTGTCAAATTTAATTCTGTTATAAACTTTAATGGCAAACTGTCAAAATTCAGATGACGCGCGCCTACTATGTTTGTCGTAAAATGGACGGTATTACATAAAAAAGAATGAATGAATATATTTATTATTTCAGAAAAAGTGCGAAATCAGTTTTGCTACTAAAGATCGATAATTTATTAACTATAAGCAATTTTATAATACCATTAGTATAGGTTTTATTTGAAAAATTTGAAATTTACGGGCGGCTTCGTTATTGTTGGATACCGTCCTTCAGGTGAATATTGAGGACGATGATCAAATAGCCGAATATTTACCACCAAGGTGAATAGTCGCTTTATTTTGTTTTGATTGGCTGCGTCAAATCAGTTTCCAAGCACGTGATTGGTTAAAAATTGATATTTGACAGGCAAGGAAATAATCATTTCAATCCAACGTTCACCCCTATCTTGAGCCGAAACCTGGCCCACAACCTCATATTTCGAAAACGGGAGGTGTAATAAATTTTTTCAGATTGTAATAAATTCTCCCACGGTCCGATTTGTCGTGAGCTAAAAGTCGTGAGCTCTTCAGTCACATCCAAATTTCGCCAACTTCAGATTGCCCAAACTCATTTTTTTCAAATGGTACCATATGGACCATATCCAAGGATACATTTTGATAGGTAAATAACAACAAAATCAAAAATACTTTTGACAACATTTCTGGTGTTACAAAAGTTTCCCTTATCATCATCTTCATATTTTCTTTTGTAGTAAATTTTAATTTACAGGTTTCTTCCCTTATAGACGAATAGTGGTTGGATGAATGACTACATGTCTATGCAAATGTAGGTTTAATGAATCTCGAATCATCTACGCAAATTTAGTTTTTACGTATAATTCTTAGAATAAATGCTTAGAAATATTTTTTAGCATCAACAGAAAGCTGAGTATATTTTCTTTTTTTTTTCTATTTCAATTTATTTCCGAGATATTGACTAACACAGTAATTTTTTAGATCTATATTAGTCAATTAATGAAGTATTAATACCACTCTCAAAGAACATTAATAATTGTTTACTAAAAATAACGGTTATATATTTATTTTTATTTTTTTTTTGGTATAATTGGCAAAATGCTATAAATTCATATCTTATTAATCCATAAATCACCTAACCATTGCATAAAATAAATCTGGCAAACAGTACAAAGGTTCCATTGTTTTCTGTTTTGACTGCTGTCAACAAAAGTTACATTTTACATTTCAGCGCACATCTATTAGCGTATTCATGAACATAAACTCATCCACGATATGATTGAAAGCGGCACGTGTTTTTGTTCAGGTACAAAAGATCGGAATTTTGTCACCTTAATTTGTTGGGCTTAAAAATGGTTATTGTGTCTCTTAAACCGTATCAATTTTTTGATCAAAACTGCACTTTATAAATATTAATACAGAGGGGCAATCTTTCTTTCTGACAATATGTTCTAGACTCACTGTTATCATTAAGCTGAATAAATAATACCAGACATAATACTCACACTCTCAAAAAGTTAATGTTTATATATAGCTATAGATTATGTATAGCCCCAACAAAATATTTGGTTTAGCCTGTATAGTTACCTTCAAAATAAGTTGGACAAATTGTTTTGATCGTTTTAACTTACTGGCCTATTCCTTGAAAAAGAAAGTGTTTTTATAAGTCGTTACCTTATCTGTAGAAAAGTAATGTATAAAAAAATATATATGAATAGCATTTCTTTGGAAATAAAAATCACGATCAAAACAATGTGTCCAACTTATTTTGAAGGCAACTATACATCTATTCATGACGCTTTTCAAAAAAAAGTTCATCAAATTTATGTCATCGTCAATTCCTTTGCCAAAGAAAACGTTAACAGATCTGTGAAATATGTGTCATTAAAAAATGTAATTCGACCAGAAAATTAAATAATTACGAGCAAATTAAAATAAACAATGGGCTGTCAAAATCAATTTTTGTACAAATTTTTATGTGATTAAAATATTTACAAAATATGCGTTCGGTTTAATTTACAATTTCTCAAAAACGAAAGATTTAAAATGCAAAAATTTCTAAGGAAACATAAACTGCAACCTATGTCATCAATGTCAAAATATTAGTTTCTTCATAAACTCTACGAACTAGACGAACTCCTTATAATTTATTTCAAAATTACCTAACATATATTGATTAATTGAAACCTTTGGTTTCCTGTATCTCCAGTATGCCATTATAGAGAATATTCTAAAGGATCGGCTCCAGCATTGGTCCCTGTAGTACTCCTTGTTTAATTTTCAAATAAATTAAACATATAAACTCATTCAACCGGCAACGTCGCAACCGGCAACGCCGCACCAAATACATTTGCAAACTGCGTTCAGACAGGAAGCGGCCTCCACAAATAGTTTTTTTTTATTCTATTTCATAATAACAATATCACGCCATATCTAAGACGCAATTCTAACCGTTTCGTCTAGACAATATAAAAAACCCACGCTAACGAATCTTTCTAGAACAATTGCGCGAGCCGGGAAGGAATAAAAACTTGAAACGACAAAATTTCGCAGATTTCAAATCAGTGCCTTTCTAACTGCGAACCAAGTTAGACCCTCCGTTGACACCAGCTCAACGTAAAAATATTTCGTTTCACAGTGGTACTTAGCTGCGTATCAGGCGGTCCACTTTATTGTTCATTTTATATCCAAATCTAAACTCAGTGCTTCGTAGTACAGCAAAAACAGTGTCCATCTATCATTCACTCATAACACACGCAAAATATTTTCTGACTGATGCGGTCTTTTTAATTCTTTACCTATGTGCTAGTGTTTGTTAAGCACATATGGTACTTATAATAATTTGTTCTTAATTACTTATTAAAGTAATCCATTGTTAAGTTGTTGTGATGTATTTATTTATTTAACATTTAAATAAACCGTTAAATTAAAGTGTTAGTTGTTTTTGTCCATGGAGTGGGGAAGACAAAGATATACAGTCCACTTAGAATACCACGATGCAGTTTAAAAAGGCGATAACACATTGTTGGTCGTCCTGGGAAACTGGTACAACATAGGGTTTATTCCAGAACCCTCAACACTCCTTCTTCTCGAATTTTTGTAACTTTCAGGAAGTTTTTAAGTTTTATTTCCCTAGTACATCCAATAAAAGGAAATGCAAAGAAAAACAAGAATGAACACCAATCATACATTAAAAATAAACAATTCAATCAAAAATATGTGAACATGCTTGGGATTTTGGCCGTAAAATTCTTCAACTAGATTATTAAAACAAAGTGTTGAGGGTTCTGGAATAAGCCCTATGTTGTGCCAGTTTCCCAGGACGGCCAACAATGTGTTACCGCCTTTTTAAACTGCATCGTAGTTCGAATTTCGAGTGGACTGTAATTTTAGATTGAAGAAATATGCTGTAGTAGGTTTGCCTTCTCAACTTCATCCAACAAAAACAATGGACACTTTTATTTAACCATTTATTAGACTTGTTAAATAAATAAATGAACAAAAACAACAACGTAACAAAGATTACATTAAACTAGTAATCGTGAACAAAGTATTATAGTTAATTTAAAGAAATGACCACATCATTCAGAAAATATTAATTTGCGTGTGTTCTGCATGAGTGATAATTAGACACTGGAGGGTCCTAGCCTGGTTCGCAGCTAGCAACACACTGATTTTAAATTTGAATATGAAATGAAAAATAAAATGGACCGCTTGATACGCAGCTAAGTACCACTGTGTAAAACGAAATATTTTTACGTTGAGCTGGTGTCAACGGAGGGATCTAACTTGGTTCGCAGTTAGACGCACACTGAATTTAAAATCGGCGAAGTTCATCGGTTTCAGATATATCCCTTCCCCGGCTGGCAACCGTTCCAGAAAGTTCGTTATCGTGAACCGCGTAAACAAACATGTAAAATTTTTTCTATTGTCTAGACGCGACGGTTAAATTTACGGCTTGATACCATCATTATGAAATAGAGCAAAAAATTATCTTTGTCGACACCGCTTCCTGGTTTGACGCCGCCCGCCAACGTATTTTGGTGCGGCGTTGCCGGTTGAACGAATAAACGAATATGAGTTTACATGTTTAATTATCTGTAAATTAAACACAAAGTAATAATTATAACCGCAAAGTTAGAGAAGGTGATGAGGGATACTAATGCCGTAGGAACTTGTGAAACTAACTCTACAAAAATATCGTGACTATTTACAAAAGAGGTAAAATAGCCAAACGACCCATTAGTCAATCTATAATCTACTTTCATTGTATTTCTGTCCGTACGAATGAGAGTGTATTTATCGAAATAGCAAATTTCCATTGCAATCTCCACATTGTTAAACCAGAAAAAAATTACTTTGTAATTTCTGCCGGTGTCCTCTTTCTTTCTTCATGCAACATTTCAACGTGATGTTGGAAATAGGAATAATTGAAGTCATCCCGTGACGTGGATGCACTTTTGCTATTCCCGTTTCTCTTCCTGGTTTTTTCTCGTTTGAATTGAAATTATTTTTGCAGCAGGACTGGAAAATGTAATTTCAGTCGTAGATTGGCCGCTATTTCTACAGGTACGTGAGACTCATTTGTAACACCTGATTTAGCTGACCAGACATAGGCGGAACAATCCATTTTAATCTTACAAATTTAATTCGTCTTTATTTATAATTAGCTGAGAAACTCTTGGAGAAATTTTTTAAGACGACCAGATGTTACTTTTCTATATTATACAGGGTGTCCCATTAAGAATGGGACATAGAACAACCGCAGATTCTCCAATTCAAAATAAAACGATTAAGCGAAATATGCTTAGATAAAATGTTACTCGTTTCCGAAATACGGGGTGTTGAAGTTGAAAACTGAAAAATTATTAATGGCCATAATTTTTTTAATACACCGCATAATTTTACTCAAGTCGGCACACTTGTTAAATATCATAAAATGCACCTAACAGTAAAAAAAACAGTTCAGTACGCTCTACCAGTGGCGTACGGCAGGAGTAAGTAATGTTTGTACCCCTTTTAAATGTTTTTTTTTTGCGGAGGTGAAGGAAAACCCTTTATGGGGAAGTTATGAGCCTAAAATCTCAAGGTCTACTGTGAGACTCTCCTTTCAAAGCATACTCACTAAAAAACTTCACCCCCTGGTTGGGTCCGTCTGACCGAAGCCTCCGGTGACACTTAGGCCTGTCGGCCCATTGTATCTTCCCTCTCTGTTTACAATACCCAGTCCAGTACCTTAGTGCCCTGTACAAGCTTGTACAGGTCCTGTACTGAGTGGGAGTTGTATAGTTCTGGGTCACCTATTGGCTGCCCAAAAATTTGCTGTCTTTTGCGGTCCAGTGCCTCGCATCTACACAGTATATGTGTTACTGTTTCTGTTTCCTTACCGCACAGTCTGCAGGTAAGGTCACCATTGTACAGTCCCATCTTGTTGAGGTGCCCCTTAACTGGCGCATGGCCAGTAAGGAGTCCCGTAACTGTTTTCAGCTGGCTCCTGTTCATCTTTAACAGGTCTGCCGCTCTTTTGTGGCACGGTCCTTTGATGTATTCTTTCCCGTGTTTGTTTCCCGGGACGTTTTCCCAGTAATTTTTATGTTTGTCCCAGATCCAGTTTATTACAGACACTCTTGCTGTACGCTTTGGTACCTCTAGTGTCCGTCCATGGTTTGGGGGGTTTTCCGAGCCTCTTCTTGCGAGTTCGTCTGCTTTCTCGTTACCTACAATTCCCCGATGTCCTGGCACCCATATCAGTTTGACGTGATTATGGTCTGCCAGCGATCTCAGTTCCTTTTTGCAGTCCCATACCAGTCTCGACGTCACTTCCTTGCTGCACAAGGCCTTGAGTGCCGCTTGGCTGTCTGATAGAATGTTAATACGCGCGTTAGCTATATATCTCTCCTGTTATTCTCCCCCGCGCATTGGAGAATAGCATATACCTCTGCCTGAAAGACAGAAGTGTGAGTACCCAATGAGTAGCTGATGCCAGTCTGCGGGTTCCTAGAGAACACACCCGAGCCCGCTCCATTCTCAGTCTTGGATCCATCTGTGTACCAGATTTTCCCCTGTAGAATGTTCCTGAGCTGTGAGTCGTTCCATTCAGTTCTATCTGGCACCACTACTTTGATTGGGTTGTTGAAGTCGTATCTTTTCGGAATATGATCTGTTCTCGTCCCCGGTCACTATTCCGACGATACTCATATGTCCAGTCCCAACGTTCATATTGGTTTGTGTGTTCTGTAGTCTGAGGGCACCAAGCCTTGCCTCCCCTTCTAAATGTTACGCCGCTGTCTAAATTTTAATTTTGACTATTATTTTAATTTTTTTGATATTTTCTAAGTCAATGATGTACACTTGTTAGTTTGTTGTAAAGTCATTGTTTTTCGAGATATTCGCAGTTAAAGATAGATAGACATGTACTTTTATTTGTATTATTATTAATAATATTCATTTTTAAAATTTTGTCTTAAAACCAAAGAAAGTAAAAACTAATGTAATGAAATTTTTACTTCAACAAATTTTCAATGTGTCCACCATTAACTTGTATACACTTCCTTAGACGTTTAACTAAAGACTGTCTCACTTTAAACAACTGATTTGCTTGATTTTGTCGAATTGTAGCAGCAGCATTCTGAATTTTGTTCCAAAGTTCCTGAAGAGTATTTATTGTTTCACCATAAACAAGACTTTTGATGTAGCCCCAATAATAAAAATCTAAAGGATTAAATTCAGGACTGCGTGGTGGCCAAGCAAATTCGCTTCCACGTCCAATCCAACGATGTGGAAAACGTAAATTTAGGTAATTCCCAACATCTAATATGCGCACCATCCTGCAAAAACCAGAAGGTTTTGAAGAAAATTGAGATATTCTATCCCATTTAATCTGTGTGGAAGCTCGTACGGACCAATGATGTAATTTCCAATAATACCCACCCAAACATTTATAGAAAATTCTGTTTGGAAATGGTTCTTCCTTGGCAGGTGTGGATTTTCAGTATTCCCGAAATGACTGTTTCGCCAATTATAAACCCCTCTGCGATTGAAAGTTGCTTCGTCAGTAAATAAAATTTTATTTAAAAACATGGGGTCATTAGTGTGTTCATTAAGCAAATCTCTACAGAACTGCAATCTCAACGGAGGATCACGTGCGAGTAAATGTTGTACTGGTATAAAGTGATAAGGATATAAGTGTTCTCTTTTTAAAATCCTATGAACAGTAGAGCGGCTTATCCCAACGGCTGTAGATACTCTACGAGTACGGATCGATAGCCACTTGAGTCACCCAGGTCGTCCTGTTTCAAGTTTTGGTCGAAATGCACCCTTTTCACACAACCTGTCATACATACATTTGAAAATTTTGTGTCCTGGTTGTTGTCTATTTGGATACAATTCTGATTATTTCCCTTGCCTGTCAAATATCAATTTTTAACCAATCACGTGCTTGGAAACTGATTTGACGCAGCCAATCAAAACAAAATAAAGCGACTATTCACCTTGGTGGTAAATATTCGGCTATTTGATCATCGTCCTCAATATTCACCTGAAGGACGGTATCCAACAATAAGGAAGCCGCCCGTAAATTCCAAATTTTTCAAATAAAACCTATACTAATGGTATTATAAAATTGCTTATTGTTAATAAATTATCGATCTTTAGTAGCAAATACACAAATCCAACTGATTTCGCACTTTTTCTGAAACTATAAATATATTCATTCATTTCTTTCTATGTAATACGACAAACATAGTAGGCGCGCGTCATCTGAATTTTGACAGTTTGCCATTAAAGTTTATAACAGAATTAAATTTGACACATTTTGTTAAAAAGTATTAACAATGAGTAGATTCGGGAATAAAAATCTTCAAGAAATTGATAATATAATTAAATTAAACGTACCTGCCAAAACAGTAAAGAGCAAAACTAGTATAATTTATATGTACGTACAGAATTTTTTGTGACTCGGGAAGTAATCTTATTAAATATAACGCGACCTTGACAAATTAGCTACTATTTTTATTGCTACTAAATTTCTCGTATATTTTACAATTAGTCTCGACAATTTTGGCATTAATAATCAAAGAATAACTCCCTCGAGCTAAAGCTCTCGGGAGTTATTCAGATTATTAATGCCAAAATTAAGTCTCGACGAATTGATCCTAAAATAAACTCGAAATTTAGATACAATAAAAATAGTCGGCTATTTGTCAAGGTCTTGGGATATTACTGTCGAATATCGCCTAGTACCATTAAAATTATTCTGGGCATAAATACAAACCATGTCCCTCATTTCTAAATTGGAAAATTCGTTATGACGTGGCATTTTACAATAATATTACAGTTATTAATAACAATAATCACTTATCGGCAACAGATAGTTACTACGAAAATGTTTAACTGACAGTGACAGAACTTCATTACAAATCAAAGCCTACTATCAAAATTTTCAATTATAAATGAATAAATATTCTCACAATCGCAACGTGCCTATTAGGAACTTAACTGGTAACATTTTATCTAAGCATATTTCGCTTAATCGTTTTATTTTGAATTGGAGAATCTGCGATTGTTCTATGTCCCATTCTTAATGGGACGCCCTGTAGATACCGCTTCCAAAAACGTATCTTGAATGAACTTCAGCTGAACTGATAAAACTAAACAACACCTGTGAAGCATTTCAAGAGAAAAATTATAAGAAAAGAGTCTAGAATTAGCTTTTGTTTATCTGTCTTTATGTTAGAATTTAGAAATACAATTCCAACTCATTTCCTTTGAAACTTTGTTGCCCTCTTGTTCTAAATTTAAAGACACTCCGAAATGTTGATAAATTCTCGTTGAGGGATCTGGAACTATCCCTATGGTGTACCAGTTTACCAGGACGACCGATGTATTATCATCGCCTTTTTAAACTGTATCGTAGCTTCTAAATGGACTGTATAATTTATTTGGACTGTAGTATTTAGTGTCTTCCCAACTCCATTAACAAAAACAACAAACACCTTTTATTTAACGGTTTATTAAAAAATGTTAAATAAATAAATCACAAATTAACATCTTAACAATAAAATTACTTTAGTAAGTAATGAACGAACAACGCACAAATTATTAGTAAACGTATATTTTAACAATCACTAAAACATATTAGTAAAGAAGTAAAATAATCACATCATTCAGGAAATATTTATAATGCGCGTTTTAGGTGTTTTGTTTATGAGCGATGATGTTGCACTGATTTTAAAGTTTGCGAAGTCTTGACCTTTCGAAGTTTTTTTCCCACCCGTCCGAGCATTCTAGAATTTAGTTGTTATCGCGTGGGAGAATCGATTTTATTAAATGTGTAAGTTTTTTATGTCTGTCTCTTCCTCTCACGCTGGAGAAAACAAGGATTAATTTGGTTACGACGTTATGAGTTTTATGGCGGACGTGACAATTTGCATGTTCCTAGAAAACATCCGTTTGGCCTACATGACAAACTCCGCGTAATTCAAAACCGTTAAGACTTCTGTGTCTCTCGCGGTGTTGTCGGATTGTTTGAGTTTATGTTTAATTTGTTTTGAAAATTAAACAATTCTTAATTTATTTCTGTTATTTTCAAACAATATCATCTCCACGGCAATGGCAAATACGCATCTGGAGCGTCTATCCTCTCAAACATAAATATAAAAAAAGCGATTGAGATAATTACACAGTCCAATGAAAAGCGGATAATATACCAGTTTGGCTAATAGCAGACGAGAATTGGATTTCAAATAAATGGTAATGGATCCAAATCAGTTCAATTTCAGCACAATCGTCGAGATTGTGTATAGAATACGAATAGCAATGTTAACAGATTGAAGGAAGAACGTTTAATAACAAATTAAAAACGGGGAAGATGAACTTGAATCGAAATATTGACAATGGTAATGATGTCGACTATCGGGATAATTTGCTTTTAATAATTCTTTTTGAACTGAATTCGATGATGAGACTGAGTAGGGGCAGATTACAAGAATAAATTTTATTCTATGAAGTCATGATACATGAATATAATATTCAATAGTTGAGAAATTAGCGTTCTTGCGTTAACAATTAACAACATATCGTTGTAGCCCTGAGGAAGGCCGAATATAAGGCCGAAACGTCGGCAATTTTTAATTAAAGAGTTTGATTTATCGCCCTAAACCTCACAAACGACAGTCCAGTGATTATATTTAATAAATCGATTTGTAAATAATAATAATAAATCAAATTAAACTATTTTGAATTTGAATTAAATTGTTATTGACGTGTTAAAATCCTTTATCTTCAAAATCTAATTCAAGCCTTAAGTTCTCATCAACAATGTTCTCAGTTGTTTTACGCTCAATTGACCACCAGTCGACGCCTAACTTCCCGACGACGGTGACTCAAACAGGAGAGGTTCTAGGCCATTTTTCAATTTAACAATAGGAAAAGTTCCAACGCTGCCAGTTTGTCTAGAATTTTCAATTATGGTTCATCTAAAATATACGTTAAATAGAAAATAATGGTATAATAATATTTAAAGTAGGGTTAGCCATATGTGAGTAGTAATTACTGAAGGTATGGAAGAAAATAAAGCCCTTTATATCTCACAAGTTATTTATTGAAGAGCGACCGGTTTCGGCGATCAACATATCGCCATCATCAGGCCCTGCGTAATTTTTCCACACCGTAGGTATCAAGGGCGGATTTAGCTTTTTTTTATGGGAGGGGTAAAACTTACCAAGAAGTCCAAGAAAGTTAGTAAATTTTTTTGTAATATCGAGCAGAAACTAGTGACTGATCAGATCGCCGAAATATCATGTTATGACAAACTTATCCTTGGAATGACCGTTTTTTCAATATTTGACCTGAAAAAATGACTCAGGACACAGGACTAAAAATTACTGGACAATTGTAGATAAACATATGTAACGTTTTTCTGCAAAAGGATTTTTTTTCAAATACCACAGTCTAGAAGGTGCTAAAAAAATGGCGTAAAAAAAATTAAAAAAACTTATTTTGTCCATAACTTTTTTTCTGCTTAAGTTAAATGATTCTGGATGCTCTTAAAATGTTCCCAATGTTGTTCTCTCATTAAAATGTTATATACATTTTTTTGTGGAAATTATATTTTTTCAGATATTTACGATAGAACGAAATTGTTCGAAGTTTTTTGAAAAGTCGTCATTTCAATATTAAAGCTAGAGCCGTTAAAGTCAAAAACTTGAAGAAAAATATATTTGTTTCTGAAAACAAAATGTTAAATATTAAATTGTACCACTAAAACATTATAATGTACCACCAGTGGTACATGTACCACAGTTTGAGAACGCCTGCGCTAGAACAACACAGTTTCTTTAAACACCCATTTTTCAATTGCCAGATCTTCCTTCGTATTAATTGTAGAAAAATAAAAAAAAATAATTTTAATTGTTAGCTCAAGTCCATAAAATTAGTTCATATCAATTTTTACGTAATAATATCAGATTTTCGGTTATATTTAAAAAACTTTTAGAAATGTACGATTTTTATGGTAAACCTCGTAATTTTCTACGCCCTATACCTTGGGAGGGTTTTTATTTTCATGAAAAATTGTATTTAACATTAATTCATTAACAAAGGATAATTTATCGATTGCGCTAGTTTATTTTCTTTTTTACTTCAGTTTTTGATGAAAAAATCGCCACTATCGAAAGTTTTCTACTTCTGAACTAAACACCTTTCCTAACAATTTGCAAAAAATTTCTGTTTCTGCTCAATGATTTTACTTCATTTCTTGGACTAAAGACAAAAAACTTTATTAATACTAAATTATAATCACAAAGAGACTAGGAAAGTACTTAGGAATGGTTAAAATAAAAAAAAACACTTTTAGACTGCTACTATTAAAAGTCTAGTAAAATAAGGAAACTACATACATTTTTTTTATCGCGTTATAAGAAGCACCACTTTCTTTATTATGTAAAACACTTTTGTGTGTATTATGTTTTATAAATATTTTTTTATAAATCATAATCATGGGGGGGGGGGTAATTACCCCCAGTAAATCCGCCCTTGGTGGGTATTGGCGATGGTTTCTTGATAAACCTTTTTGCCTGCATCTCTCCTGGGGAATGTTCCCACCAACTTTGGACCTGTTTTTCCACCCATTTGCTTTTTTAACTCTTGTTTTTGCTATACCGCAGAAGGGTTCTGGACCATAGATTGCCATTGACGAGCCTTGTCTGGCTTTTTCATTTACTTGAAACCCTTTGGAAAAAATCTATTGGAACTAGATGCATGGAATAAAAGCTATACCTTTAAAATTTTATCTCTGTACTCAAATCGGTTTGTGTACAATTAGAAATATCTTTGTGAATAATTTACTTGTAAATGATTTTTTTTTGTAAAATTATATCTTGTCTCGAAACGTCCCTGGATAAATACAATCAACAAGTGTTTGAAATTGGAAAACGACCTACTTGATTTTTAATGAAAACAATTTGGCGTGTCGTCTTTAACTACGGGGCTACTCGAGATGAACAACGAGTTGATTTTTTCGCATTTCGAGGGTGTCCTTTAGCTGATTACGTGCGAGTAGAAAACTTTATTAGAGGAAAGAAAACGTAAGTTGCAATCCATAGAACTTTACACTGTAAAAAATAATTAGTGATTTTACGTTAAATTACGGTTGTAACATGTTTAAATCGTAATTTAACGTAATTTTATTACATCAATTGCCGAAAAATTACATATATTTTCGTAAAATTACAAACGAATATTCCCATGACCAAGATAGTACACGCTCAATCACGTAAAATTAACAGATTAACCGAAAAATATACGTGTAATCTTCTACAGTTATTAATTTAGTAGGATATTTATGTAAAAATACAATATTTTATTAAAATATCGTTAAATACAATGTATTTTATTTTATAACCTAAAAATTCGTTAAAAATTATGTTTTTTTAGACAAGTCTAATGTAATTTTCACCCTATTTTTTACAGTGTAGATTTTTTACTTTTTTATTATGGCAAAAACGTGAAGATTTGTTATTTTCTGGAAAAAAGACAAAAACTTTAGTGATACAGATTTCTAGATCAATAGAGTTTGTTTTCGTTGAATGAGGTTAGAAAAATTTCATTTTCTTCATGAAAAGAGTTTTACTAATTTCTAAACTATTTTGTTTACTTTTACAGGATAAATTTATGCACTTTTCCTTCTTTACAGACTGTTTTTTGTCACATAAAACCCTGACAATTTTTTATTTTTTCGGGAATC
Source organism: Crepidodera aurea (assembly GCA_949320105.2). Taxonomy (NCBI): domain Eukaryota; kingdom Metazoa; phylum Arthropoda; class Insecta; order Coleoptera; family Chrysomelidae; genus Crepidodera; species Crepidodera aurea. The sequence goes on from OX439477.1 coordinate 26,932,597, forward strand.
TTGTGACATTATACCATAATGTGTTAATTCCTTTCTTGTATAAATCAAGTTGACAGGTGATTTTTCTTTTTTTCTCGGTAGCGACTTTCAGACGACACAGATAAATTAACATGACCTTTTTCACTCCATTGTCTTTTTTGCCCTAAAAATGATCAACAAAACGTAAATGATTATTGTTTTCAACACTTTTGAAGAACAAATAAAAGACATTTATTGTTAGTAATATATTCATTTTAAGGATAATTCATTGAGTATTTAAAATATTATACGTGTCAAGAGATACAGTTTATTAACCCATTAGTGCCCATATATTTTTTTGATTCTTCTTCTGAATGTGTATAGTGCTCTAAATGATTGAAACGGATATCGTCCAAAACTCTTGAAGATGATATTTACCTTCAGGAAACCTCATAGTTTCATCCTGCCACCACATTTCAAAGCTAAATGTAGGTGGTTTTCTCTAATGAATTGCTTTGTTGGCTGTGTTTCAAAGTATCTGACCATACTTTCATCGTAATTCAACTCGGTTCTGGGAACAACATTTTAAAACATCATTCTTTTACCAAACTTTATGTTTCGCAATTTTCAACCTTATAAACTTCAGAGTATTAAGAAACCTGTTTTTCCTCAAGTAATTATGCATATCAAAATTTTAATCTTAGTGGTGACGATTTGAGGAAAGAACATTATATCCACTATGAATCAGTATTCCCACAAAACCTAGTGACATTTTTTGATCTCGTATATTTTCTAAAAGGTTATCTCTTTACGCCTTTAAAAAATTGTTCAAAAACATCTACTTGTTTAGCTTGTATACTTTGCTTTTCTCTTTCATCAATAAAGTCCTTCAATATCAATATTTCCAATTATTTATCAATTTTGTCAATTTATTAACCATTAATCTGACTTTTGTGGTTTAAACTTAATTCTACATTTAAAATACATTCTTTCGCATTCTCTAGGTTATGTTATTTCTGGGAGCTGTCCAAATGCTGTCTGAATTGAAACGCGCCAATTTGGAACAGATTCATAATCGACATCTGGATGGAAATCGCTTGAAAAAAAAAATCTATTTTTTAATTTTAACCTTCAGAACAGTCGTTGGTGTATGTCAATTTTATTTGCTGTGTTTATATTACCTTTTTTATGGAACGGAATGTCAATAATTAATAACTAATTTTAGCATCAACTAACAGTTCGTTGTTCGCGGTTCTTACATTCTAGTCTTTGTCTCATTATTTCTCTAAAACTAACAACTGTAAAACTTTAATTTTTGGAAGAGACGTTCAAAAAAGATGTAGAAATGTTTTATTGAATTTTAATACCAGCAGAACTAGTTAGTTTTCATTCTGGTGTATGTTTTGACTAATACTATTGTACTAATATTATTTAAAATTGAAACTCACGACGAAGATGTTAGGCTGCCTAAGGATCCATCTCATACATTATATTAAATTTAATAACAAAGTCAAACTGCCAAATTATCGGGCACAAAGTTTGACGAGTGAACCTTTCAAAGGGTCTACGGCTAATTCGACCGCAGGCATCAGACCTTTATCATCTTACCCTTAACTTAACTCTTACTTATCCATTCTTGCAAAGTGAGAATAGTGGACCAGTTAAGTAGCGGGAAGTTTTGCAATTCAAAAGTTATTGACTTTTTATAGAAAAAATATATATGCAACATAACAAAGAATCCTTACGTTCTAATATCACTCGAAATATAAAAATACACTCGCATTTTATTTAAATGTGCACTGTTAAAAAGGTCAACCAGACGAACGAATGACATTTGAGAATTATAAATTTCGTTAATCCGCAAATCTCTCTCTCTCTGAAAATATCGTGAAAAGAAATAAAACCGTGATCGTGATGGCTTTTTTTTTTCTAAACGTCTTACATCAGCGATGTCTCAACTTTATTTGCAACTACCACACCTGCGTGGCTTGTTTTCTTAAAAATTATAGGTATATAAATAATGTTACCTACTTTGAAATATTATTAGTTTGTGGTAAGGTAATTTATAATAATAAAAAATATTCATGGATAAGTGTTCGTTTGTTGTACAGGACTTCTATCGAAGCTCGAACGTTTTCAATGTTAGTTAATTCGGAAGTCGTCTTATGAAATTATTTATTAATAAAAATACATGTAAATATTACTATAGTCTATTTTTATGTATGAGAGAGTATTAAAATAATAAAGCGTTCGTAATCCATAGGCGTACCACTTCTTTTAGTAGACAGTTAAAATATTTTGTCAAGTTATACCTCGAGCATTTTCGTATGAAATAACCTTTGTATAAATATAATAAATATATCGGATGTACACTTATATTTTCACCTAATTAACCTGCTTATAACTTCTAAGCAGCTGAAGGTAAAAAAGTGCAATTTTTTCTAAAATGTTTTATTTTTCCACAAGGTATGTTAAGAACATTGTGTCAAACGGGTTATGTAGGTATAAGGGTTTAAAACTTTGACTTTTAAACAACGTTACGTTCATAAATAATAATTTTAATATAAAAACTACTTCTTACCTACAAATCCAAATCAGAAGATGAACTGTCGCAACCAATATTTACAATGAGTGGCTCGATCATTTCATCAGTAATATTGTCCAACTTCCACATTTTCTCTTCTTCTTTAATCGTATGATTTACTGCCTTTTCCCAGTTTTCAAGCTTCACGTTATTTACAGCCTCCAAAAACAACTGTTTAACATCACTCATTTTAAAAGAATTATTTTTTCCTGAAACTTCTCCCTTTATCTGTGCCCATATCAGTTCAATCGGGTTTACTTCGCAATGATATGGTGGTGATCTAACCACCGTCATCCCACGATTTTTTGCAATTTCATCAATTTCATATTTTTTTAATTTCTCTTCTCTTCTCACAGAACCGGGATGGAACTTAATATTCTTTGAATTTAGTCAATTCTGTAAATCTTTTTTTAACCACTTGGTTGTGGGCATTTTTTCTGTAAGTCTCGAGTGATAACTTGCATTATCCATTACTATTATACAGTTCTGAGGAAGAAGATCTATCATTTGTTCGAACCACTCTTTAAAGACATCAGCATTCATGTCCTCATGGTAGTCACCGGTACGAGTAGATTCAAAAGTCAATAAACCACCTTTAACAAAACCGTTTGAACTACCGATGTGTACTATTATCAGTCTGCGCCCCTTTCCTGATGGTGGATTTAAACCAGTAGATAAATTATTTAAAAAAGCCTGTCTTCCACTTGTAACAGTTTCATCTTGCCAAAATTTATTTGGTGTATGTCCCTCGTTGATCCATGTTTCATCTAAATAAAATATATTTCTTCTTTGGTTTCTCATTTCTTTTATAGTCCTTAGGTAATTTCTTCTCCATACTACAATATCGCTTCTTTCTATTAAAATAGACTTTCTGGAATGCTTTTTCCATAGAAAACCTATTTCTTTTAAAAGTTTCCATAGTGTGCTTCGACTCATTTCAGGGTAATCCTTATCATCTCGAACCGTGGCAAGAACTTTGTCTACTGTCGGAAATTCTTTTCTAAAGAAGAACGCATGCACTTTCCTTCGAAGTCTTTCTTTCAAATGATTTTCTATTTGAAATTTTGGTTTTCCTGGAGCTTTACGTGCTGTTTGAAACTCGCCACATTTCTCTTCTTTAACAACTCTGTAAATCGTAGATTTCCCAACACCAAGCGTACTACTAACTAATTCCACTGTGTCATCAACACTTTTACATAAATGTTTGTCTGTAAATGATTTAAAACAATTAAATATTAATGTTTTTTCATTAACTGTTAAAGGACCGATTTTTTGTCGTTTACGCGGTACTTCCAAATTTTCCATGATCACACTAGAATTCACAATAGACTGCACACTGCACCTTGCATGTTGCAACTAAACGACATTTAGTAAGCTGTCAAGAATACACAACTGGACCTCCTTACTAAATGGAAAACCTACAATCGCATTTTCGGTGAAATTTGTTGGTAAGGGATTTATCTACTTATAATTCGATTACTGTAAGAAATTCTTGGAATTAAAATAAAACAAAATTGGCAAATAGGTACTTATTGAAAATAATCTTAAGATACGGCTATGTTATCTTTAATACACAGGGCTTTTGGCCTGTCCAAACCTTTTTCTATTATTCTGTACAGCTTATGGTTATAAAAGACCAATAAAAGACCCAAAACTTGTATTAGCTCAGGTACATTTATGACAATTTTAGGAAATATTTAGATTATTCCGTAAAAATATTTAAAATGACCGTACTAAGTTTTGCATTAGAAATGCTGTTTTATTACTTTCTCATACATAAAAATAGACCATAATGGCGTCCTCATTTTACTGTTATAAAATTATATTTGAATATTAATTACTAAATAAGCCAAATAAACACTATTGTTATAGCAGCAACACATTCTTGCATTTCTATGAATTAAGCGATATTACAAATAAATATAAAATCCACAAACCATTTAGTCTAAAAAAAAACAAATAGTAATGTTTTAAATACCTTGTCTCTTTGATCGTAAGCAGCCATTAAGAAATCAAATTTAACGCAAAATTATTCCGTAACCGAGTCCATTTATCAATTAGGATTATATTTGCCTTAATACGCGAATTTGTCATCTGGCGCATTAGATGAGGCACTGAAGCGTCTGCATATCTAAAATTTCGCTCTTTGGATATGTGCCAGATTCCCGTTGAAATCGACTTATTATATAAATCATTATTATCAATCAGATATTGCTTAATAAGAAGTATGTAGAATAACTGTAAACCTTGGAAATCTGCCACGACTAAATATTTCCCTAAATACTTTTTGTGTGATTATCCGCTTTGGATGCCGGTCAACCACAGTGGAGAATGGTCGTGGGTTTTTAAAAGATCTTAATTCAAATGGACGCCAGGAGATTAAATTTCCCACATCCAAATGTTAATTACCCAACCTCCAGAATAAGCTAAAATTGAATTGAAGACAGCTAATTTTATAGGTTTTTCCCCTTATTGACGAATCGCGGGTGACTGCATGATTGATTTAAATGGATATGCCAAAAAAAGATGTATACTACAAGTGTGGTACTGTGTACAGTAATAGAAGTACTACTAAAAATATAAATATTGCTAGAAATACATCTACATTTAATGTAAGTAATTATGTACGACAGAAGAATTAAAGTTTCAACTAAACCTTATTTAAAAAAGTAAACTGCGTTTTACAAGAAGGAATTTAAAACAGATTACAAAATGTAAAGCTATAAAAAACTATTCAGTCAAAGCACAAAAATATCTCGAGTCGAGATTAATCTGGCTCTAGTTATTTTATTATTTTAATGTTGCAATGTACAATTCTAGCTTAACAATCGCTTCTTCACGCTTCATTTCAAGATTATTCTCTATTTTCAAGACATCATCACCTTACGAACGTAACATTTGCACCACAACTTCTATAAATTTATAATAAATAAATCTAAAGTCAAAACTAGGCCAGAACTTTTATACAACAGTACAAAAAATTAGACTGTATCTAAGACGACGTGTCAATCGTATCTCATGCAACACGTCATGCAGATATCACAGAAAACTCATGCAAGAGAAGTAAACAATACACTTCACAGAGAAAAAACATGTGTGAACTATTACCACCCAGGTTCTTTCAAGAACAAGATCTACTGAGAAGTATCTAGGTATAACCTTAGATGGCAAACTAACCTAGAAGTTAGGAACCTAATTCAAAATGCAAAGAGCGTAAACCACGTACAGTACAGTGAACGTTCATTACTATAGTAAAACCAACACCAAAGAAGAAATATCTAACCAAAATCATAACCAGATATTCTCACGTGGACCTTTTTGAGGCAAAGAAGTAGAAACTAACTCAAGACAGTACAGCAATTCCCACAACAAAAGCTGGTAGAGATGTCTAAAATTGAATTTCCTATTTACCTCCATTATTATGTTCCAAATAGCTCTTTTGTCTGACATCATTTTCTATTACATTTATTTAACGAGTTGTAGTCTGGCCAAGAACTATATAACACCCACAACGAACCATCTGCGATTTCGCGGATGTTTGTTTGTCTTGGCCTTCTGACAGATTATAAATAATTGTACAATTTAGAAAAATCGTTTGTTATAATACTAATACTAATTTGAATCGGAAACATCGAATATTTAACGATAAAATGGAAATGTCACTTTTAAACTTTTTTATGTAATACTTAAAAAAATATTTGCACTTCATAGGAGGCTAGAAATGCATCAAATCAAAGTATTGAGTGGGAAATAATAAAAAAAAAACTTGCGTTTATTTAAAACCATTCAAAACATTATCTTCACTGTTAAAAGGTGTTGGACAAACTGGAACAATAGCCTTAGATTTAGTTGTTAACCATTATAATTATAATTCCTGGAAATGTTAAATTACAAATTATTTATCTGAAGGAAATGTATTAAAATGGTGGAAGATGCATGAGACTGCATTTCCAATACTATCTAAAATGGCTAGAGATTTTCTGGTGATACCTGCTGATGGCTAATAGAATTTTAACAGACTTTATTTAAACGTTAAAATATGGAGAAAAAAATGAAAATGAAATATCTACAGGAGGCTATTTTCATAAATAATAATTTACTGATAATTAAATTGCCCTTTTAAAGTTTAATGACCCAAGACACTATCCATACGATTGAAAATGTTAGCCAGTGTCAAGATCAACATTCCTAAGTTTCATGCCTACCTTATCGTGGTCTAATGAGCACTATTAACTATAGCCACACATTTTTTCTCAGGCAGATTTAACTTACCACTCATTGTTAGGCTACTTTTAAATATTATCGTATAAATAATTGAAAATTTTTCCGTTGTTCATGTTTTTAAATTGATTTTGTTTTTATTTAAAACATATATGGGTGTACAATTAAATTTTGTGTTAATAATAATAATAAAAAAATATACATACACAAATATTTACATGTATATTTTACGATCCACGCGTAAATATTACGAATATTTTTCTTTATTTTATTTTTACATAACACTTTTTAAATTCCTACCGATTTGGATAAAATTCAAAAATAGTACCCAAGGTAAACGAGTTATGAAGTCAGATTGCCTGAGGATCTAAACATTTTGTTACATAGAGGATAATTCATAATTCTTGCCAACCTTTAAGATTTTTTTTTATCTGGTAATAAACGGTTAGTTTCTAATATTTTTAGATTTTAAAGAATGAGCACTTACGATAAAAATAGTCCACAGTTGTGTTATACAGGGCGTTTCTTAGGTAAAGGGAAATATTTTAAAGGTAGGTAGAAGTTACATATGGGGTTCTAAATAACCCATATATAAAGGGTCTCTTTGCTTCCACAACAGAGTGTTTTATCAATTATGCCTAATTATTCATTTGGCCAGAACTTTTGAATCACTCAGTATAATTTTTCAATGTTTGGCATACAGCTTAAGAATGTACTAAATTATTGAGAGATATTAAAATCCAGGTTCGGCTTTAGGAAAAATTGAAACATATTAAAAATATAAAAACAACACCCTCTATATCCCAATTTTAATATTTCCATTTTAGATTAGTTTAGGAGTTACTCAAATAATTTGCCCAAACATATATATTTTCGTACATTGTATAATAACAAGAAATAATTATTTGACCAGCCGTTATATTTTCATTTGCTCTATTTTTGACTGATTTCAATTTCAAAATCAACTATAATTTAGAAATCGCTATAGCTACTTATTTTTTTGTTTCAGGTCAGTTGTTTTTCCAGTTCACGCCTTATTTGGTAAGAAAATATGTTATTTTAAATCTCGGAAATAAAAGTATTTCATTACAAGTTCATACTGTTGGTAATATAAAACAGAAAAATAAATGTTAAATGGAAATAAATTATTTAAAAATATATATTTTGTTGTTAGAATAAAACACATTTAAAAAGATTGACAAATAAAGCTGAAGAGGGAGGATGGGTTCAATCAGGGCGGGTATTTCAGAACGCGTTTTCTCGAAATTAAGAAAAAAGCGTTTGCGTTTCAATAAAACACCTTGTATACTGTATTTGAAAATCAAGGGAGAGTAAATTCCCAGAAATGTTTTGCAGTTATCAGTGTTAAAGGCAGTAAACCATAGACGTGCGTTTTCAAAATTAAATTAATATGGAAATAGAAATATTTAATTTGTTTTAGTTATTTATACCTAGATTACCAATTTTAGATAGATAAACATAATTCGTAAGTAGTAATTTAATTTGGGTAAAATGAAGAAAAAGTCAATATTATTTTAGGCATTTTGTTTTATGTATATAATATGTACAGATAATTACAATTATTTATAAATTAATATGAGGAGCTAAAAAAACAATTAAGTAGGTATATGAGAAAAAAAAAACCAACCGCAAGGATAAAATTTGACGAGCAACATGCAAAAAATACGACAATATTAAATCTTAAAAAATAAAAATCTAAAAATAAAATTAAAGTACATAAATTAATAATTTTAAAGTTATGGTTCCTCGCACTCTGTGTCAGAAGATTCACCATCTGATTCTAGAGAAATTACAATGGGCTCTATAGTAATATCAATTATGTTATCTAGCTCCCACATTTTTTTTTCTATTTCTGTAACGTGTCTAATACATTTTTGCCAATTTTCACTTGTTACTTCAGATATTGCCTTATTGAAGAGATTTTTAACATCTGATAATTTAAAAGTAGTGTTATTTCTGGCAACATAACCTTTAACTTGAGCCCATATTAATTCTATCGGATTCAGCTCACAATGGTAGGGTGGTAAACGAAGGATTTCAATTTCTCCTCAATATTATATTTTTTATAATTTTGCTTATGTTTTTTAGCAATAGTTAACAATTCTGCCCTCAGCATTGTATTGTCAAAGGCTAAATTTTTAGAAGATAACAATTTTGCAATTTCACCCTTTTTCCATTTAGTGGTTGGTAAAGGTTCAAGTAATCTGGAGTGATAACTTGCATTGTCCATTACAATAACCGATCCTTTTGGTATGAATTGAATCATCTGTTCAAAATATTCCTCTAACACGTCTCCATTCATTTCTTCGTGATAATCAACGGTTTTTTTTGATTCAAATAAGAGTAAACCATTCTCAAAAAAACCGTTTGTACTGCCTATATGACAAATAATTAATCTGTTACCTTTTCCTATAGGTTCCTTAAAACCAGTAGTATATCCTTCTAGAAAAGCTTGATGGGATGATTTTATATTTTTGTCTTTCCAAACTCTTCCTACACAATGTCCTTCATTAACCCATGTTTCATCTAAATAATAAATGTTTTTATTTTGAGCTTTAACTTGTTGTATTCTTCTGAGGTACTGTCTTCTCCAACATACAATTTCTTCAGAATCAATTAGCATTGAGTGTCTGCCCATTTTTTCAAATTTAAAGTTTAACTCATGTAACACTTTCCATAGTTTATCCCGGCTTATTGTGGGTAAATCAACATCGTTCGTAATGGCTTGCAAAACTTTATCTAAAGTTGGTATTTGCTTGTTTATAAAAAACTCGTCCACGTTGACTTTTAATAGTTTTGGTCTACCTGGTTTCGGCTTTGGTGAGGTTACTCCACCTGATTTTTCCTCCTTTAGAACTCTATATATTGTAGATTTTCCATATCCCATTGCCTTAGATGTTGTTTCAACTACACTGTCAATAGTGTTTGAGGGATTTTGATGTTTAAAATAGTGGTACACATTCACTACAGCACTCTTTTCATTGAGCGATAAATGGTCTAGTTTTAATTTTTTCACTGGCGTATACTCACAAACTGTTTCCATTTTTAGTCACTACTATTTGTCACGTTTATCGAAAATCAAATAACTGCATTTCTAGAAACTATTTAAGTCAAAATATCTGTCATTAGAAGCTGTTGCCATTCGGAGGTCGTTAAATAACAATTATCCCTTTCTATTCTGGTTACGCCTATGACGCACGTTAATCCTCTTAGGCCTACTGTAGTAACAATGAAAGATCATAAAATAATGTGATAGTCCAAGAAATTTAATAAATTTTGTATTGAAATTAACAAAAACAATTTAGAATGCATTACAAATATTGAAGTTTTACCGCACGTACTGTACTATAGTTTTGCATACCGAATTACTTTTTATTCTGGGAATTTACTCTCTCTTGATTTTCAAATACAGTATAAGTATTAAAGGTTCTCTTTCAGATACACCTTTAATGATATAAAGCACAAAGGAAAATTAGTAAGTCTACTGATGAATACTTATTTACCTGTGTTGTGCTGTTCTATATAAGCTTTCAACCCTGATTGAGTTGTCAGGGTTGAGTAATGGCACGTTCGTATCATTAAGCTCTTCAACAGTATCTGTCTTATTAATGTAAACTCGTTATCGCTATATTTTAATTATATGTTGGATAGGATGGAGTACAAGAAGTGACAGTCGTTTCAATTTTGTAAGAACTAATGTTTCTGCATTGATTTATGCGAGAGTCCCCGAGAGATTAACAAGATATATCCTTTTTCGTTAGAGCGGATCCTAAGAAATAGACATTTAGAAAGAATGGGTTTTCCAAATATATAAAAAAAATTATTTTCCATCGAAGTTTTTTCAGTTTTTTTAAATGGGACATCCTGTATAAGTATTCATCAATGGATACTGAATATTATCCCCTTCAACTTTGCCATTTACTTTCCGTACCTATTTTTCGTCGTTTAAAAGTTATTTAGAAAAAATACATTTTTGGTAAAAAATCTAAGAACAAAATAAAAATTTCACAGTCTAAATGAATATCAGTCCTTTGCCTTTGTACATTGGTAATTTTAAAGCTTTTTAAATCTGAAAAAATTGTCATTTTTTAAAAAGGGATGTGCAAATTCAAATATTTTTGGGAAAAGGGTTGTTTTCTATGAGATGGCTGGGAGTTTAAAAAAATTATGGATGTGTAGTACTGACTATGTCGGTTCTAAAAATTTAAAAAAAGTATGACATTCTATTTGAAAGAAAATAAGTAATTTGCCTAGTTTACTGATGAACCACCCCGTATACATGTATAGTTAATTTTTAGTATTTCATTTTCATCAGCAAATTAATTTGCAATTCAGATTATTTTTATAATTCTCTATATTTTGTCTGCCACTATACTTTTCACGTTGTCATTTGTTTTCATTTCCCCAGATAATACCGATTATCATTTAAAAGTTTTCATGGCGACAGAAAATGTCCAGTCCAGTCCGGAGCTCATAATAGAGCAAAGAAAAAACCTTTTAACGACCCATATTTCATCAATATGAACCACAAATTAGTTTCATATTGATTGTACATTATAAACAACCGTTGGTACCCATTAAATACGATTCTGAGGTATTTACAAAGTAGACCAGGAGTTTTTAATATTTTTTTAATAAATAATTTGTACTTCTCAAAAATCGCGATTATTTCTAACGTTAGTAGTGCCTACTTATTGTAAGAAGCTGTCATGTAATAACATTTCTAAAATATTGGGATTTTCTAATCAACAAAGAAACGTCCCTCCCCTTAGAGGTCAGCGCCGTGTTATATTAAACCGAATGCAGGTTTTGCTGACCCCTAATTTATCCCTACTAAATATAGATACAGAAAATTAGGTTGTTTTGAATAAGTTTCATAGTAGCTGTGATCCAGAAATGTATTGATATTTTTCCTACTGTATTGTCAAACAGTAAAAAGGCCTTTAATCTTAATTAAACGATCCACACTACGCGAAATTTTGCAGCACGTACTCAGAAGATTTGTCCATTGATTATCGAAGTTGAGATACCTATTTAAATTTGGGCATGGGTATAACTATTGCTGGTTTTGCTGGATGAAATATTAGTGTGGATGTTTGATGTCTGTATGAGAATATCTGAAATTGAACGGTAGAAATACCCTGTATCCAATATCTGAAGAAAACCAACTTAAATAAATTAAGCTGGCAAGAGTTTGCTGTGGACTGTATCTCTTGGTAGTTTTTGTAGGTTGATAGAAAGCATTTTTAGCTTTTAACTTCTATTTGAAATAAAAATCGCCGTGTCACAGATTTTTACCTTAAATTTTTAATAATCTAAAACATTTACCATACAATACTGTCGTACTAATTTATATTTTATTGTAATTCTTCTCAATATCTACCTGCCTATAAACTAATTACAGGAGTAAAATCATCAAGTCATTATATTACATAGTTTAACACTGTATAAAGCACCCATACACTGATAGATCCCTTTGACGCTGGACATAACCTCAAAGCGCTGCGAACAACAGACAGTGTCTATGTACTAAACATTTATGTATTTGATGACGTATTGTTCCATAATTCACTTGTCAACTATGTGTTTTGTGTCGTAAATGAATGGCGAGAAGGATTGTCTGTCATTCTCGGTTCTGACTGGACCAAACTGATGTGATTCCGATGCTGATGATGGAGCACAAATGGAATAACAAATAATTAACGTACATTGATTTGCAAAATGCTTCCATTATTCTAGGATGTTTCTTAAGGTTCATTTAAATTGTATTTATTATGTATTTTTTGCCTAAACAAGTATTTACAAAGTTAGTAGTTATTTTATTACAGCAACATAGAAAAATTAGCTACTAAATATTAGAAAAATATAATTCGTAATTTCTGTAATTGTATAAAACCAATACTTTTATAATTTGTTGGTTTTTGTTTTATTTGTGAATTAGGGAGACATTACGCTTAAACAAACATAAAAACACTTTTCAGAAAAACCAGTAAATTCGGTTTATTCGGTCTCAAATATTTACCTAATAGAAATACGTTTTTGCAGATACCTCCCAATAAACCTAATGCGTCAATTGAAGCAAAACACATTAATTCTGGCAAAAAGCCTGAGTGCGGCACGCCAAAGATATTCAATAAACAATATTCCCATTAGGAGAATAATGAGGTTTTGAACAGGATCGTCTTAGGTCAATTCTAGTCATTTCAAAACATATATTTGTTTTATTATAAAAGTGTACAAACTCGAAAATTTTATATTTTATGCATTTTCAAGGGGGGAAAATTGAAATTACACCATGCAGAAATCGATAACGTGGCACGATAGAGGCAAAAATCTTAGTTTTTTGAGCAAATAATACAACAATAATTCCTGCAAGGAAGATTATTAAAAAAGCAATAACAAAATTATAGACGACCACTAGCAAAAAATGGCAAATAAAAATAGTTAAAATCCTGAACTGAAACACTGCCGAAGATCCTGAATATAAAATGAGATATTGGCCAACAAAACTTAGTTCAAACTGAGGAACAATTATGCGAATATCCTTCAGACAAGCACTACTGTCTCTAAAGAGACCACTATAATTTTGCCACCAATAGAACCCTCCAGTGGCAATAATGTGGTTAGCGTTTGGGCTCAAAACCAAACGTCAAGCTTTAGAGGAAGTACCAAGACAGAAGAACAACTAAGAAACACCAGAAATTTTCTACATTAGGGAAGCGGGTTGACTCAACTTTATGTAGTGAATGTTTACTAAAAGATGTCGAAATACGTAATGTTACTGTCCGACCCTGTAACGAGCTCAGAGAACGTTTCGTTCCTTTATGGCTCTTCCACACAATGGCCAGCATGCCCCACAAAACTGCTCGGTGGCTAGGTGGCTTGACCATAGAATGATCTATCATAACGGCGATTCCCAACTCGTGCTCGTCTTTACCTGCTCCTAAAAATTACTGACCAACTCGTGCTCGACCGAATACCAGATAGAAAACCAACTGACCAACTCGTGCCCCCAATTCTTAATAATTAAAATATTGGAAAAGTTTTATATTATCTTCACCCAGACATACTGAAAGAATTTTTTACAATTTTATGACAGTCTACACTTCGACATTTGACTTGAATTTTTAGTAAAACGTCAGCAAAAACAAATGAGGGATATGAATTATAAAAGGAACTATTCAAATGGCTATGAAATGATTCGCATGCATTTAAATCTATGAATTTATTAGTTTCTAGATTTAAATTAGATTGGATACTCAGGTATATTTTTCAAACGGGTACGAGTTGGGCATAGAGACAAGACATGTTGTTTGCACTTTTAAAAGGATTAGTGGGCACGAGTAGATACGGCACTGCCCATAGGGGTGAGTTCAAGCCATCCCTAATGCCTCCCCGGATATTCCGCAGACTCGTTTTATTGACGAGTTAATTAGTAATCATGAAATGGTTTTTCTTTTACTGTTTTCGGAACAGATCGTCCACCGCAATTTAATTTTTCAATTAAATGCAACATACCATCAGGGTAATTTTGATTCAATTACAATTAAAATTTCAGAAATGATTGTGGCTTGCGGGTTAATAACAAACAGTAGCAACCGTGCTTGGCGTGATTGTTTTTTAGTTTTAATTATTGGTGTTTAATACTTATGTATGGTTTATCCATTTTCAATTGCAGGAATATAAAAACAAAATCCCCAGATGTGCCGACAAGTTGTTTTAATCGGCATTAGTATTTGTTCTGCAATTGAGAATAGATAAACTGTGTATAAGGTGTAAAATATAAAAAGTTGAAACCTTACGATGAACAGTATTTAAAAAAAAAATAGCCGACTAGCAATATTAAAAAGATATAGATTGTTGAGGGTTCTGAAATAAACCCTATGTTGTGCCAGTTTCCCAGGACGGCCTTTTTAAACTGCATCGTGGTATTCTAAGTGGACTGTATATCTTTGTCTTCCCAACTCCATGGACAAAAACAACTAACACTTTTATTTAACAATTTATTTTAAGTTAAATAAATAAATAAACAACAACGTAACAAGGGATTACATTAACTGGTAATCAATGAACAAATTAGTATAAGTACCATATGTGCTTAACAAACACTACCACATAGGTAAAGAATTAAAAAGACCGCATCAGTCAGAAAATATTTTGCGTGCGATATGAGTGAGTGATAGATGGGCACTGTTTTTCTGTACTACGAAGCACTGAGTTTAGATTTGAATATAAAATGAACAATAAAGTGGACCGCCTGATACGCAGCTAAGTACCACTGTGACAACGAAATATTTTTACGTTGAGCTGGTGTCAACGGAGGGTCTAACTTGGTTCGCAGTTAGAAACGCACTGATTTAAGATCTGCGAAGTTTGTCGCTTCAAGTCTCCCCTTCCGGTCCGCGATTGTTTCTAGAAAGAAATATTCGTTATCTGATGGACGAATCGGTTTGTTAGATATGTAAGTTTTTTATGTCTGTCTCTCTCTCTCTCCCGCTTGAGAAGACAAGGATTAACTCAAATTACGTCATTATGAATTTCAGGGCGGACGTGACAATAGTAGCATAAGCCTAGAAAGTTCGTTATAGATTCTGCGCGGTAAATATTGGCCTACGTGTGGAAAAAAACTATTTGGTCTGAGCGCTGTTTCCAAATGTAAATGTTTGGTGCGATGTTGCCGGTTGAATGGGTTTATATGTTTAATTTGTTTGAAAATTAAACATAGATAGAGATAAAAGATAAAATGAATTTGTCATTGCATTATTCAATGTTCTAATTGGGTAATTAATCCAGTTTTTTAAATAAAATATTTTTTCGTCGACCTCTACAAAAAATGACATTTTACGTACTAATTTCCGAATGAAAAGTCAACTATTTTTGAAGGCAAGTACTTTTCGTCCTCAAATGACTCGCACCGTGCCGTATCCTAGTGACCACAGCGGACGAAATGTGCTTACCTTCAAAAATTGTCGATTTTTCTTTCGGAAATTAGTACGTTTTTGTAGAGGTCGACGAAAAACTGTCTATTGTCTCGCCTGCTTACTAGCCTCGGCTATTAATTTGCAGACTCGACTATAATAGACAGTTTTTCGTCCTTGGCACATAAATAACTATTAAATCGTTTGATGTTTCGATTTTCTATCTGAAGTCGTTTTCAAAAATTGAAAATGACCCAAAAAATAATAATTTACTATAGAAACAGATCATCTGATAATTTAACGAAACAACATGGGACGAAAAAGGATTTTGAAATTTAAGATGTCAAAATCTGTTTTTGTGACGGTGCTGAGAACGATTTGTAAAAGGATAGCGAATTTGCATATTATGAGAACACCTTTTAGTAATCTAGTTGAAGAATTCCATTGTACTTTGCGACCAAAATCCCAAGCACCAATCATACATTGAAAACAAACAATTTGAAATATCCAAATATGTGAACAAAGTAAAATCCTAACATATAAAGCTGTAAATACATCAATTTTGATATACGGCATTGAATTATAGTCCTACAAGGGCATTCAACGTACCCGTTAAATTAATAATTATTTACGCAATTTGTTAGACATATGATAAAATAAGCGATTATTCAATGAAAAAGAGACATTGCAGGTGAAAAACATTCAAATAACGACACATTACTTGTCGCATAGAATAGCTTAGCATAGCCAACAAGATCCACCTATGATTTTTTTTGTTATTCACATTTCTCACATATAGATACCTACATATTTTAAAGAATATTTCGTGCGCCATTTTCTGTCCAGCTTTTTTAATATATGTGACGTCATTTGTCGACCAATCAAAAGAAAGTTGCGTAAATCTATCATTAAAAAGAATAAATAAAGTGATAATTAAAAAACATACCTTGTACATCCTGCAAAATTATATATCGTATCTAAATAACTTGAAAAATAGAAACAACAAATCCGTATTTTAATTAAAATGAATATAATCTCGATACTGTGCCATCAATTTAATTTCCTCTTTCTAGGAAAACCTCAGTGTGTATTTTCTATTTATTTTGCTTAGGTATTCATCGTAAAAACTTTTAATTAATCCCTATAACAAAAAACTAACTAAGTAACCAACCGAAGGGGAATTTAATATTTCATCTAATTCAAAATAGAATCAGGACGTAGTTGTAGGTTTTTTCTTTTTAGTCTCAGCGGTACACGCAATTTGCACTAATGTAGAACCTTAATCTAATGGCATTTTACGAAAATTTTACCTGAGAAATTTTTAACAACGCGAAATTTATCGAACTAAAAACTGACAATATGCCTACTCTAAGTTACTATGCGTTTATTATTTCCGAGCGTTTTTGATTATAACATTGAATTGAAAATTTGTTCTATACCTCTAGGACTGTTGTAATTTTCCTTTTCCTATTTTTCCTTCATTGTATTAAAACAAGGAATTTTCACAAAAGACCTTAGCCACAAAGAAACCCGCGGTAATAGATCATTACAAGTTAATGTTTTACTTTTTATATATACGGTGGGAAGTCACAGGGTAATAGATGTTTTTATGACCAAACGAGGTGCATTTTGTTGTTTTTTTTTTTGTTAATTAGACATTGTTGATGTCTGATTGGTAGGGTAGTATTTGTGGCTTGTTATAAAGCCAACAATTGTTTGATAAATATAACCTACAACTGTTTGATAACACAGCTCAAATTCATTAAAAAAATAGATATATACTCCTTTTTATCTCAAGTAATCTGCTATTTTTAAATCTAATTTTATATTTCCTTATACAGCGTTGATTAAGTATGGAATATTAAATTATTTAACTTGCTGCATTTAGTTCTGTCTGTAATTGACACTCTGTATATACCGTTAAAGCTATATTGTTTCGTCATATGGTCTGTCTCCACATTAAATGTGTCACTTGATATAGTTCTAGCAATTCTTATCACCTTGTTCCCTCTATTCGGGGGTTCAGTAAGTTTTGCAGTCTGTATGTTCTCATTCTTGCCTTCCCCTACGCTGTTAATTGCAGACCTAACAGTGTTTTCATTGCGCCTGGTCTTGATTTGGTAGCTCCTTGTAGTGTCTTGGGCTAAGACTAGAGGTTTCCTCTGCTCACAAGAACAAACCAATTGCATATATTTCTCCAGATTAAGACGTGATTATCCACATCCTGAACTGACAATCCGAAGGCATTACAATCCATTTAAAAAAGTTTTTAATTGATCAACTATAGTCTATTTTTATGTATGAGAGAGTATTAAAATAATGAAGCGTTCGTAATCCATAGGCGTACCACTTCTTTTAGTAGACAGTTAAAATATTTTGTGAAGTTATACCTCTAGTATTTTCGTATGAAATAACCTTTGTATAAATATAATAAATATATCGGGTGTACACTTATATTTTCACCTAATTAACCTGCTTATAACTTCTAAGCAGCTGAAGGTAAAAAAGTGCAATTTTTTCTAAAATATTTTATTTTTCCACAAGGTATGTTAAGAACATTGTGTCAAACGGGTTATGTAGGTATAAGGGTTTAAACTTTGACTTTTAAACAACGTTACGTTCATAAATAATAATTTTAATATAAAAACTACTTCTTACCTACAAATCCAAATCAGAATCGAAATCAGAAGATGAACTGTCGCAACCAATATTTACAATGAGTGGCTCGATCATTTCATCAGTAATATTGTCCAACTTCCACATTTTCTCTTCTTCTTTAATCGTATGATTTACTGCCTTTTCCCAGTTTTCAGGCTTCACATTATTTACAGCCTCCAAAAACAACTGTTTAACATCACTCATTTTAAAAGAATTATTTTTTCTTGAAACTTCTCCCTTTATCTGTGCCCATCAGTTCAATCGGGTTTACTTCGCAATGATATGGTGGTGATCTAACCACCGTCATCCCACGATTTTATTTTTTTAATTTCTCTTTATGAAGGGAACACAAATGATACAGTTCTCTTCTCACAGAACCGGGATGGAACTTAATATTCTTTGAATTTAGCCAATTCTGTAAATCTTTTTTTAACCACTTGGTTGTGGACATTTATTCTGTAAGTCTCGAGTGATAACTTGCATTATCCATTACTATTATACAGTTCTGAGGAAGAAGATCTATCATTTGTTCGAACCACTCTTTAAAGACATCAGCATTCATGTCCTCATGGTAGTCACCGGTACGAGTAGATTCAAAAGTCAATAAACCACCTTTAACAAAACCGTTTGAACTACCGATGTGTACTATTATCAGTCTGCGCCCCTTTCCTGATGGTGGATTTAAACCAGTAGATAAATTATTTAAAAAAGCCTGTCTTCGACTTGTAACAGTTTCATCTTGCCAAAATTTATTTGGTGTATGTCCCTCGTTGATCCATGTTTCATCTAAATAAAATATATTTCTTCTTTGGTTTCTCATTTCTTTTATAGTCCTTAGGTAATTTCTTCTCCATACTACAATATCGCTTCTTTCTATTAAAATAGACTTTCTGGAATGCTTTTTCCATAGAAAACCTATTTCTTTTAAAAGTTTCCATAGTGTGCTTCGACTCATTTCAAGGTAATCCTTATCATCTCGAACCGTGGCAAGAACTTTGTCTACTGTCGTAAATTCTTTTCTAAAGAAGAACGCATGCACTTTCCTTCGAAGTCTTTCTTTCAAATGATTTTCTATTTGAAATTTTGGTTTTCCTGGAGCTTTACGTGCTGTTTGAAACTCGCCACATTTCTCTTCTTTAACAACTCTGTAAATCGTAGATTTCCCAACACCAAGCGTACTACTAACTAATTCCACTGTGTCATCAACACTTTTACATAAATGTTTGTCTGTAAATGATTTAAAACAATTAAATATTAATGTTTTTTCATTAACTGTTAAAGGACCGATTTTTTGTCGTTTACGCGGTACTTCCAAATTTTCCATGATCACACTAGAATTCACAATAGACTGCACACTGCACCTTGCATGTTGCAACTAAACGACATTTAGTAAGCTGTCAAGAATACACAACTGGACCTCTTTACTAAATGGAAAACCTACAATCGCATTTTCGGTGAAATTTGTTGGTAAGGGATTTATCTACTTATAATTCGATTACTGTAAGAAATTCTTGGAATTAAAATAAAACAAAATTGGCAAATAGGTACTTATTGAAAATAATCTTAAGATACGGCTATGTTATCTTTAATACACAGGGCTTTTGGCCTGTCTAAACCTTTTTCTATTGTTCTGTACAGCTTATGGTTATAAAAGACCAATAAAAGACGCAAAACTTGTATTAGCTCAGGTACATTTATGACAATTTTAGGAAATATTTAGATTATTCCGTAAAAATATTTAAAATGACCGTACTAAGTTTTGCATAAAAATAGACCATAGTTGCGAGGTGCCAGAAATGCAGATATATTATCGACCAACGCCTAGTTATGGCAGATCCTGTATCACCAATTTCTCCTGAATAATTATTGATCATTCAGGAATTAATTTATTATTTTCACATACGATTCAAAATCGAGATGTGGTATGGGATCTGTTATCGTAGTAGATAATGAAGAGTACTGTAGAACTGCAGAAAGCATTTTACAAATATTGCAATATAAGTTAAATTTTTTTTGGAATATTTGTTGAAACATTTGCGGAAATTTTCGAAACATATATTTTTACTGGTTTTTCTGTAAGCTACTTAAAGAAAAATACTAAATTGTTTTCCCTTTAGCTTGATATAATCGAGTAACTGATAATTCGAAATACCACGACCGATTACAACTCCCGATAAAATAACAAACCGTCAAAGTACCTATCTAATTAACATATCTCCGCCAAATTTAATTACCTTCTATTTTAATTAATGTAACTTTCACGAACACACATTGCAAGCTCGCACACAAAGCAATCAAAGCGAGAAGGTAATAGAGAATGAGAGAGAAAAGGCGAGGGATCAAAAAGCCTGTGTGTGTTTAGAGCCTGTCGGAAAATTGCAGCTTTAGAAATCAGTTGTAGTTTTGAGGCCCAGGAAATTAATTTTTTAAAGTAGTTTTTTCACCGACTTTGGTAAATTATTCGATATTAATTCGAAATTAAGGGGGAATGTCATTTTAGATCAGGAAAAAAGGTCTTTTTTTGAGGGAATTATTGTTGTAAATTCGTTAGTTCATTTCCAACAGTAGACCTATAAAAGTAGGTAAAAATCCAAATTCTGACTAAGATAAAATACAAATGTCGATATTCTCAGGTCCCTTGTTCTGGGTATAAAAAACGGACAGAAAGTTTACAACTTTAACAGACTACACAAGCATCAGTACAACAAAATAAATCAACATATATGTGCGAATGGTAAAATTCTACTATATAAATGTAAATCATATACTTAAGAGGGGCCTTGCCACTGCCGACCTCGTTTTCAGTTGGCAATACTGAATATGCATAAAAATTTCACGATTTTTTGGAGAATTAATCTCGAGAACGGAATTTTTGTTTGTGGAAATATTTATACCCGTTATAGCTTATACCTTGGAATAGGACATCTCCTTTTTTGAGTCAATTTTAAGGATTAATAAAAAAGATATCAGCCATTTAGTGGAGGTGTGTTTTTGACAGTTTTGACAATTTGTGATCACCAATTTTAACGTGAAAAGGAGATGTCCTAAATGAAGGATACAGAATTAATTTCCGAGAATACCAATTCACAAAACTTTATAATTTTTGAGATTAACTCTCCAGAAAAAAAAAATTATGTAAGTTGCCTATATCCCAGTAAGATTTTCTCTTTCCATAGTTCAGGCGTTTTCCGCCTCACACTTTGAGACAGTGGCGCTTTTTGGTTTTATTTTGAACGATGTATGCAACCAGTTTTACGAATACGAATAAAGAAAGTTTAGATGTTTAGAACTGACATTTTAGGTTATGTTGGCTAATTTATTATTTATTCGTGTGTTTTGCAATTTTTTTTTGATGAGTAAATTAGTATTAACTAAAACCAGTTCTTCAGTTTAAAGTATTTCAATTAATGCCGTATACCTCATGTAGGGCATGTTTCACTTTAAAATTGGTGATCACAAATTGTCAAAAGCACACCTTCCACTAAATGATTAATATGTTTATTATTCTTTAAAATTTGTTGAAAAATGGAGATGTCCTATTCCAAGGTGTAAGCTATAACGGGTAAAAATATTTCCACGAACAAAAATTCCATTCTCGAGAGGCTGTTCAAAAAATCTTCAATTTTTATGCATATTCGAAGGAAGTTGTCAGTGTGAAAAATTAGTGATTAGTAATATGGAGAATGTGCAATTCAACTATAACAGTTTGTGATTTTTATTCGTGCATTCAAAATAGTGTCTGCATAGTTGGGAATCACAGACATTTGCAGAAATTAATATTTACAGTATGTCTCACATATTAACCCGTCCATGGGACTCTTGATGTAGGTTTGTTACACACTTTATTTGCTATTATGTCTTTTGTCCATTGCTAAAAAGCAATGCAGTTTTTTCATAGTGTATTGTTTTGTTTTTGTTTTAGTGAATAACTGTAATTAGGTACTTTTAAATAAAGAAATAATTATTAATTTATTTTCTTACAAAAATGATTTTATAATATTTAATGATTTACAATAAAGTTAACATTAAAGAAATGAGTTTACAATTAATACATGCAAGTATTAGAACTAAGAATCTCAAATAAATTTGTGATTAATAAATGCAAGTACTCGAACTGAAAATCTGAAATAAATTTATGATTAATAAATGCAAGTACTAGAACATGTAGATAGCTAGCTGGCCAAGAATTTTCATTATGGTTTATATGTCTAAAGATAGATATAATGTACCCATGCATTAAAAATATTAATTCACCTAATTAGAATGCCTTGGTCAATACTGTCAACAAAATGGACACAAGAATTTCCTTGTTGTTATCTAGTTAAATTCTTGGTATGTAAAAACTCTATTTATGCAAATATTCTAATATTTCTTATCTGTCATATTCATCTGAAGAAATTATTCCAGGTTCGGAATTATTATATGATTTTAAATTTATTTCTTCTTGGTTCAGGAAATCCTCTTCTAAATTTTCTTGTGTGAAATCCTCTTCAATATCCTCTGTATTTCCTTCTCGTGGAAAGTCATTGAGTTGGATGACCTCTTCTAAAATATCCTCTTGCAGAAAACTCTCCTCTTGATTGTCGGCTTCTTTCTTTCTGCAATTCTTTCTTGTGGGAATCCCTCTTTTTGGATGTTCTCTTCTGGGACGTTCGCTTCTGGGACACTTTGTTCATTAAACCTAAGAAAATGTACATAATCAAAAAATTGAAATAAAAAGCTAGGTATATGAAAATTACTTTGACAGACTTTTGATTATGGGTACTTCATAGGAATAACTTATAAAAAATAAAACTTTATGAAAACTTACAATTCTTGTAATATTTCGCTGCAATCATTTGGGAATCCCTCTTCTTCGATGTTCTGTTCTGGGACACTTTCTTCATTAAATCTAGGAAAATTTACATAATCAAAAAATTGAAATAAAAAGCTTAATAACTTATAAAAAATATAAAAGGACTTGCAGATAATTTATTGTGGTTACAATGTTGTTTTGTTCATAGAACGCAGTTTTTTGTGTCGACAACTCATGTATTCTGCAATTGTTTAAACAAATAGATATTGATAAAAACATTTTGCGTTTGGGGCCGCCAATTATTTATTAATTCATTTTTTAAAAAAATTCTTGCTTCACCTTAAAGATTATAACATTTATATAATTCTCAATTTTCGTATGAATCCATTGATGTTTAAATATTTTTTTTATGTTAGAAATATTATTTTCCGAGCTCCATTCCTATCTGATGTATTTAGTGAGATTAGTCGCGTGGCAGCGCTATTCATATTAAAATAAACGGATTTATACGAAAATAATTGAAAATTAATTAAATGAATAAAATATAAACTCTATTTTGATGCTAGAAAAAAAATAGTAAACAAAAAAAATGAAATTTCCTAAAAATAAAAAATAAAATTTCTGCCGTGGCTGAAGCCGGTATCGAACTCATGACAAATGGATTATTAGCGCTCTCTGCGACAAGACTAATCGTGAAAATAAAGAAAATTTACTCTCTCAGATTCCTTAGATATCCCAAATAATATATTATATTTTAATACTAGCAGCGCCACCTAGCATACAGGAGATTCACTGAAGTCTTAAGATATCTATCTCTCTTCATTATTGCAGAAAGACAGTGATAAAAGATAAAGATAAAGATGGGGATTTTTGGTGTTTGTAGTTTGGCATACCTGTCGCGATGCCCCTCTTAAATAACACAAGAGCTACGTTGTACATAATCACAGGTGTATATTTGTATATTTGGTAAATTTAATAAAAAATAATAAAACTTCAAAGTGATTCTGAACCAAATCATTAAGCGTCTTTTTGGCTACAATTGGGAATTTATTCAGTTTTTACAATAAAACGAAGATGGCGCTGCGGTAGCAAAAGTAAAGCTCATTTTTAAGTTTTCATACTCATTAGTTCATTATAACCTACCAAATTCAGTTAAATATTATAATTTAAAAATTTCTAACTGAGAAAATTCCTACTCTCTAACTTCGACATAAGAATCAATTCCAATTTAATGTTCTATCAACGCAAAATCAATCAATTCTGAAACAGCAACAAGTATGTCTGGACCGGATATACACTTTCAAACGACATCCGTTTGATCGTCGCTATATTTCAGTCATCGAATAACGGAAAACCGAGACCGGAAGACGGCCATTTTTGGCTATCTTGAATGTTTCCGGTTTCTGAAAGGTCTTTTACGCTTCGATGATTTCGCAAAACTTACAATTATTGAAATGTCATTAATGGTGAAATTGCTGCGACAAAAGTGTGGGTTTGTATTATATTTCTTTTTATTTTTACTTTTTTGCTACATCTATATAGTATTGTTTTCAGCTAAACATTGATTTATTAATATTCTCTAACCTTTGAGGTCAGGGATGTAGCCAAAATACCTTGTGCCATTAGCAAAACTGTATAGATTAAATCTGTGGCTTGGTACAAGAATTGCATATGTCAAAATATACTTTTATTTAGTACTTTGGCTTATTTTTTACTTATTTATCTTAAAAACGCAAAAAAGTGACATATCCACCGAAATATACTTGCATTAAAAAAAACTGTTTACATTGGTGATGGATAAAAATCAAAATATTGTCAAATTAAGTAAATTCGTGCCACATTGGCAACACATTGCGACGAAATAATAATTTTTTTCGTTTTCTTTCTTCTCCTTCTACTTCCTTTCCTCCTTCTTCTGTTCCTTCTACTTCTCCACCTTTCTCTTACGTCTTATTTTTGGCCTTCAATGTGTCCATATTCTACCTCCCCTGCTCTTTCTAATTCTCCCCATTATTTTTCTTTTCCTCCTTTTTCTACTTCTCGTACGCCTCCTTTCCCTCCTCCACATTCTTCTTCTGTCCCTTTCCTGCTAAGGTTTCTCCTCCCCCGTTTCCTCCTTCTCCTTTCCCCTCTTCCCTTTCTTCTACATTTCCTTTTTCTCTTCCTACGTCTATTTCTCTTTCTCCTCCGTTTTCTTTGCTTGCTTTTCGAATTTTAATCTAAAATTTTTTTCAAAAAAATTGATAACATAAAATATAAATATCACACCCAACTAAAAATGAATGTGATCTATTTATAATAATAATAATTGCAGTCGGTCGGTTGTTATTAATGTCAATTTAAGTTTCTATATCTGGCTGAAACTCCATACATCATACATAAACGTCCATCACATCTAAATTCAGACGCCGCGTTATAAAATGCTAATCAACTTCAAAAATAGCATTTCAGGGGCAGAAACGTTATAATAGCCTTACAGGGAGGATAGTTAGTTTTTCGTAGTTTATCATTTACAGTAAACATTTTAATGACTAAAGGATTAGCTAGATACGTAGTGTTCAATCCAGCCTGACTTGAAAAGATCTCTTGTGACTACTCTGTTATAAGTACTGGTTCCTTACGCGTTAGTATTATCTTTGGATGTATTTAGATATTTCATCCGCATTAGAGCAGAATAGAATTTTAAAGGGTATTTATTATTCACCTTTAAAGATGTTGCTAGTGTTATCGAGCATTTTCAAAAGTAGAAACTATCCAGCCTAGGATGAGTAAAATCTTAGAACAGTACAATCAACCCTGTAGGAAAAATACGTTAATTTTAATGTGAAACAGTGCACAGCAGCCAAAATCGTAAAACATTTTTTTATTATTTTATAGTTAAGCAAAACGTGGCCTGTTTTTGAAATATTTGTAAATTAATAAAAGTCCGTAGAGGAAACTTACGTCTCATAAATAACATATTAGTACCAGATCAGTGAAAACTCTAGTGTCTCGTAAAATAATGGAATTTTGTACAGAGTCAGCTTCTATTTTAATATCTGGAGAGATACATTAAATAGTTTAATGATCTTTTTGCATTAAGAATTTCTCGAAAACATATTTATAATGGGATCTCTTATTTTTACACAAGTGATTTGACGTTGGTTTTCAATTAAATGGTTTCAACCACAATTAATTATAAACTAAGGTGAAATTTTTTGACCAATAAAAATTCCAAAAAAGGTTGTTGGGAGTAAATAAACTGCACAAAAGAGGTGTGAAAATAAAATAAAATAAATTAAGATCACACAATCTCCCAAATCGACTGGCATCCTCAAATGTCAGTACATGCAACCGAGATTGTGTGATCTTAATTTATTTATTTTATTTTCACACCCCTTTGTGCACAATTAATTCGTTGGTTATGATCTGGTTATATAAATGCCAAACTAATAAAAGTGTGACGTGTCATTTTCCCCAAATTTTTGTAATTTAAATCTATGTTGAGCAATACCAAAAGACTGGAAAGAAAATTCAAGTAGGTGTGTATGCTAGAACGACTTGCCTGAATGGATATTTTTGGAAAATCAAAGGTAAAGAAAAAAACCTGATTAATTAACACATGGCGACCCTTTTGAGTCCTCGTAATTCTGAAGTAAATGCTCTGGAAAAGGGGAATACTTAATCGGAAAGAAGATCGGTCAAGGTTCATACATATGTCTGGTATTTGGGTATAATTCTATTTATAATGTTGATGATGATTTTTAGATGTGCTACCATCTATGGTAAGAAGAGAGTATTGACATTAAATTTTGACTGAATCTAGTCAAGATGTCACTCTCTTCTTTTTTATCCCTTTCAGAGATTAATACAAAGTGAGTAAACCAGTAAGGAATTTTAATTTATTAGATTCGACATCCTAAGACCGGTTTCTCCCTTTCGGCTTCATCAGTTAGGCTTTTCGAATCCAATAAATAAAATTCCAAACTCGTACAAGTCAATAGCTATATCCGCTATAAAATAACATTTTTAGATGTGCTACCATCTATGGTAAGAAGAGAGTATTGACATTAAATTTTGACTGAATCTAGTCAAGATGCCACTCTCTTCTTTTTTATCCCTTTCAGAGATTAATACAAAGTGAGTAAACCAGTAAGGAATTTTAATTTATTAGATTCGACATCCTAAGACCGGTTTCTGTCTTTCGACTTCATCAGTTAGGCTTTTCGAATCCAATAAATAAAATTCCAAACTCGTACAAGTCAATAGCTATATCCGCTATAAGATAACATTTTTAGATGTGCTACCATCTATGGTAAGAAGAGAGTATTGACATTAAATTTTGACTGAATCTAGTCAAGATGCCACTCTCTTCTTTTTTATCCCTTTCAGAGATTAATACAAAGTGAGTAAACCAGTAAGGAATTTTAATTTATTAGATTCGACATCCTAAGACCGGTTTCTCCCTTTCGGCTTCATCAGTTAGGCTTTTCGAATCCAATAAATAAAATTCCAAACTCGTACAAGTCAATAGCTATATCCGCTATAAAATAACATTTTTAGATGTGCTACCATCTATGGTAAGAAGAGAGTATTGACATTAAATTTTGACTGAATCTAGTCAAGATGTCACTCTCTTCTTTTTTATCCCTTTATTCCTTACTGGTTTACTCACTTTGTATTAATCTCTGAAAGGGATAAAAAAGAAGAGAGTGACATCTTGACTAGATTCAGTCAAAATTTAATGTCAATACTCTCTTCTTACCATAGATGGTAGCACATCTAAAAATGTTATCTTATAGCAGATATAGCTATTGACTTGTACGAGTTTGGAATTTTATTTATTGGATTCGAAAAGCCTAACTGATGAAGCCGAAAGGCAGAAACCGGTCTTAGGATGTCGAATCTAATAAATTAAAATTCCTTACTGGTTTACTCACTTTGTATTAATCTCTGAAAGGGATAAAAAAGAAGAGAGTGACATCTTGACTAGATTCAGTCAAAATTTAATGTCAATACTCTCTTCTTACCATAGATGGTAGCACATCTAAAAATGTTATCTTATAGCGGATATAGCTATTGACTTGTACGAGTTTGGAATTTTATTTATTGGATTCGAAAAGCCTAACTGATGAAGCCGAAAGGCAGAAACCGGTCTTAGGATGTCGAATCTAATAAATTAAAATTCCTTACTGGTTTACTCACGTTGATGATGATGTTTTATGATGCCTTTCAAGCGAAACAAGTGCAGTAGCACTTATCGCTTATCATTCATTGTATTTATTGAATAAATAAATAAATAAAAAATAAAACAAAAATTAATATTACACTTTTACATATCTAAACTTTCTTTACAAGTCAAACATTTGGAGATAGTAAAAGTGCCTTATTAAATTTGTTAGTTTTAAATTTCAAAGCAATATTTTTTCTCAGTAGGCACTTTATGTACAATTTTTTTTTCTTGGTGTCTAATGAACCCACTCTTATAAATGCGTTATTTTGTTTCTCTTTGTTTTGTCACTTGATGGCCTAACTGGCAAGAAACCAAACACGTTTTCCCCTCTTCCACGTGGTGCTATATGTTTTTGATTTTTTTTATTTTTCGAGATGTAATGAAAAATATACCAAATTTTCGATTTTGTTTTCGAAATTGTGAACTTAGCATACAATTTAGAGCAGCAAAGATTTTTTTATCGTTTTCTACACCCTTTCAAGTACTTAAGTTCCTAGTTTCAGCGATAACACATTTTATGAGAGCTTTTGATGTAAACTAATACCAACAGAATTTATTTCTAATTGGAAACCCGCCACAAATGACAAAAGTAACAACAATGAGTGAAAAATGTGGGACTTTTTTTTTTCAATTAACTTCTGCATATCTGCTTAGATCAAAACAACACAATTTTTAAATCCGTTTTAATTTATCAAATCTCTACAAAACCGAATCCGATATAAAGGGATAAGTAAGTTACGCACCAGAAAATTCTACTATAATAATATTTTACACGCATTTTAATTTTGACACCGATTTCCATGGTTCGAGGCCGGTTTCGGATTTATTCGCGGTAATAAAGGGCCTCCATTCCTATTAAAAGTAAATAATGGACCCCCGACCCGATGTAAATAACTCAATCCTTATTAAAAGAGCCGTAACTAAAAGGCCCGCCAGGCCCGATTTATCCGAATTTGAGCGTTAATACGGACTAGGAGTGCCATTCTCGGTTCCCGTGCGGATTATTGAATTTTTTCGCCGAATCAAATTTTATTTTAGGTGGAAAACCGAATTTTTTTGGACACATTCATGGGTTCAAGTGTAATTAAAAGCATTTTTTTCGATTTCGGCAATCACAAACGGCAATTTTACTACTTCCTTTTTGGAGCTTTATCTATCACAGATGATACTAGTCAAAAATAAACAAATTAAATTATGCCAAATAATTTCAAATTCAATCGTTTTCACGTGAGACTTTTTATGTCATGACATTAGGAGTCGCTTTTGTGTTTTCATGTAAATTTAATGCCATGGCATTTCTATGCAATTTAAGATGGCGTCAAGTGAAACTATTTTGGCTGCTAAACGTGTTATAAGTGAAATTATCGGGTGCGAAATAATTTCATTTATAATTTCATCATTTATTTCCATTGTCTGCATTAGCACTTCTTCGCTATTGCTTCTGGTCTGCCGATCTTTAAATTTCTAGTTTGATTTATTCGTATTTTTCGTAATGATTCAAAAATTCCTGATAGTCCTGAAACGCTACGGCAACGAACAAGACTGAACGAAGCTTCAAAAAATGTCACGAAAAATCAAACCTCTCTTGATTCCGTGACATCGATGTCGCGACATGACATTGTGACTGTCACTGTCATGACATAAAAAGTCACGACTTTATGTCACGTAAACGAACCTTTACTGTAGAACCGTAAACGTTTATGTCCTTTTAAGCGTGTCATTGCGAGGTGGTTAAAAAGTAACCAAAGTTTTAATCGGAAAATACTCGTACACAAAAGGCCACCAAATACTTCTAATTAACAGCTAATACACTGGCAAATTGTACAAACCGTAATTTTTATAACTTTTTAATTCATGTAAACTACTGGACAAAATTAACGCACCACTTTAATTATTCTAAATATTTACAATATAAACACAAAATAAAACTTAGTTAAATCGAAACAATAATGAATACCTAAAAATTAGTCGAATATGACCTTAACATGACCTTAATTTGCCTTATTTTTTCTTTAAAAATTTGTTTTTGCTGAAAATGCATAATTAAGCTATCATGCTTTCCAATTGAAAAAAGAAAAAAGAATATGTGAAACACAATAAATGAATTTTGGTGAACCCTAATACCGTGTAGGGCCTCCTCTACTTCTTATTACTGCATTCATGCGTCGAGGCATAATATCAAGATATTAAATGTTCAACAAACGCTTGCGGAATAATCTCCCATTCTTCAATAACGGCCTCTATAAGTTGGTTGTGATTAACAACAGGAGGTCTAAGACTTCGAATCTTCTTTTTGAGATAGTCCCATAGATGCTCTATAGGATTCATGTCCGGACTGTTAGGTGGCCACTCTAATAAAGGGATATTAACATCATTTAGGTAACCAATAACCTGTCTTGCCACGTGGGGACGAGCGTTGTCCTGCATGAATAAAAAATTAGGCCCAACAAATGGAGCAAAAGGCATTACATGTTCGACAATAATGTTATCTAAGTAATATTGGGCATTCATAGACCTCGTACGTATAGGGACTAATTCCGTACGAGCATCGAAGCAAATTCCTCCCCAAAACATTTTAGAGCCACCACCAAAAGGTACTTTAGGAGAGATATTACAGCTAGCAAACCTTTCTCCTCGTCTTCGCCAGACACGCTCACGTCCATCTGGAGCTTTAAGGCTAACTCTGGTTTCATCGGAGAACATAACCCGTTTCCAATCATTGATGGTCCAATTCTGATGTAGTCTTGCAAAATTCAATCTCTGAACTTTGTGTTCTCTGGTAAGCAAGGGCTTTTTGGCTGGTCTTCTATTGCTCAATTCTGCTTCATGTAAACGTCTTCTAACCGTTCGAGATGATATAGCGACGTTGCGAACATCCGCTAATTCATTTTTTAACAGATTGCTGGTAACTCTCCTGTCTCTGAGAGCACGTTGTCTCAAAAAACGATCATCAATTTGATTAGTGCAACGTTTTCGCCCTTGTCCTGTTCTTCGAAGGTACGAGCCTGTTTCATTATGACGTCTCACTACGCGACTGATACTGGAATGATGTCTTCCTAATAAACCAGCAACATGTCGCATTGAATATCCTTCATCCAGAAGAGTCGATGCTCGCACTGCCTCCTCTATTGACAAATTTCTTTGGCGGTTCATTTTTCTTACTTGTTTTACTCGCAAATGAACTTCCAAACATGCATATGATAAAAACAATTACAAACAAACGCTTGCTTCTTACAGAAATTTTGTTTTAATCAACACTTTTTTAACAAAATTTTACACAGATTTACTCTAAAACAAAGTTTAATATGAATTATTGTCAAAACAAGGTATTATGTGACACTAGCTAGTTTAAATAACATCTGTCAGTATCAAACACGGTCCATAGCCTACTTGTCGTACACTAAGTTAACAATAAATAAAGATTATTGAGAAAAATATGAGTGGTGCGTTAATTTTGTCCAGGAGTTTATTTTCATTTTCAAGTTTATATTTAGGTACATCTGCGATTATACTTAGAAATTTTCAATGATAACAAGTAGATCAGAGACATTTCTTCAATGCCTCATAATTTTCAGCAGTATATGTTATTTACTTATATTATAGTAGAACCCACTTGTTTAGGAGAACGAAAAAACGTTATAAAAACACAAATGATACCGCTAATAGAAGGAATGCTGATGAATCTGGACATTTTTGAGCAGTTTAATGTCGAAAACACCGTACACTGTCCATATACATAAAAATAAAATAATATTTTGGCTATTAGGACCACTGTGTAAAGATTCAATAACCAACTTAGCTAGATATCATTATAGGGGAGAATGGCGTATAATTATTTAATATGAATTTACATTTTAATTTCTATAACGCATATTAGATTTGAATAGAGGTTGATATCTTCATTTTTTGATCTCTTGTGAGATTAACAAACGTTACTATTTAAAATTTGTCTCAAATTTTATTTCTAAAATTAAAAACACACCGAATAAAGTCATAAATATTATAAATTAATTAAGCTTACCTACCCTATCTCAATCCTCACCATCGGATTCACTGTCATCAACATTGATAATAAATTGGGTCGGACTCGTTACATAAGAATTTTCTTCTTTGATGACATGTTTGATTTTTTTCTGCCAATCATCAGCTGAAATTTTGTTAATTTCTTCTTTTACCAAATTTGCTATCAACCCATCAAATTTGGGAAACACGTTATGACGCCTTATTCTTTTTTTAAGTTGTCCCCAAATTAATTCTATTGGGGTTAAATACACAAAAATAGGGCGGAAGGCGCAATACCTCGTGGCCCCTTTTTGATGCCATTTCATCAATAAAGAATTCTTTTTCAAATGATTGTGTGCCTAATACTTGAAGCAATTGTTTTTTTGTATAATTTTCTTCGAAATAAAGTTCATGATTTCTTAAAAATTCCTGAATCTCAGACTTATTTGAGTTGGTATTGGGAACTTTTTCTATTAAGCGGGAATGATATGAAGCATTATCCATCACTATGATGAATATTGTTTAACAGCTGATTTTCAAACCAATCTTCAAAACTTTCTCCAGACATATTTTTGTGGTAATCTAAATTACAATCTTCCAAATTTTTTCCAGAGAGTTTGAGGCAATTTTGTACCCACCCTGAGTCCGATCCACAGTGAAGAATTGTAAGTCGAGCTCCCTTGTTACAAGGAACATTTACTGAACATCTTCTTGTTCCGTCAGACCATCCTTTCTTTGGCGTATCATCTAAATAGTATATTTTTCTGTTACTATTTCGAGATGCCTTAATTTTTTCCAAATATTGTATACTCCATTTTATGATCCTCTGGCTTTCCATTATTACAGTCCTCTTGTTGATTGTTTGGTATTTAAATCCAATTTTCGATATCCAACGCTGTGTTGTGCTTTTAGAAATTCTTAAATCTGGCCTTTTACTTTTTAGTAAAGAAAATATACTATCCACTGTTAGGAACTCATTTCTTTGGTAAGATTCATAAATAATACTACCAATTAATTTTGATATTGAAGGATCTAAAGTTTTAACACATCCTTTATCACACCTCTCTTTACGATTTTTTGGACCATTCTTTATAATTCTATAAAGAGTGCTAATGGGAACATTTGTTTTTTCAATGGCACTCCTTTCACCTTCGGAAGTTACAATATTCTTATAAACATTTATACATATGGTTTGGGCATCTTTACAAAGATATTGTTTTTTCGAGGTGGATATTTCTTGATACTCTGAAGTTCTTTCACCAAAAATGTTCTCTTCCTCATCGGAGCTACAGGAATCTTTGGGACTACAACCTGATACCACATAATCCATTGGAATATCATTTAATGATTGTTCCGATTCTTTAGATCCACTTAAAGAAACTGTATTTTCCCAAGGACGAAACATATTGAAATTGACACCGAATAAATAAATAAGAAGTACACTGTAACAATGTTTCAAAATAAAAAAAGTATGTATATACACGGAAGCCAAGAATAATATTAACTGAAATAAACTAACGCCACGAATCACCTACCACCTACTATTCACTAAATCAAAAATCAAGTGCGAACACAAGCACAGTGTATCACTGTATGAATATTTTCCTAGCCCCCACTACTGAAGACAATATTTGTCTAACTTCTACTTCCTACTTTAATTGCAGAACAAAATGATCCCGCTTTATACAAGTCGCTAATACCGACAAATCCACTTGTCGGCACATCTACATGCCGCTAATACCGACAAAGCCACTTGTCGGCACATCTACATGCCGCTAATACCGACAAAGCCATTTGTCGGCACTTCTACATGCCGCTAATACCGACAAAGACACTTGTCGGCACATCTACATGCCGCTAATACCGACAAAGCCACTTGTCGGCACTTCTACATGCCGCTAATACCGACAAAGACACTTGTCGGCACATCTACATGCCGCTAATACCGACAAAGCCACTTGTCGGCACATCTACATGCCGCTAATACCGACAAAGCCACTTGTCGGCACATCTACATGCCGCTAATACCGACAAAGCCACTTGTCGGCACATCTACATGCCGCTAATACCGACAAAGCCACTTGTCGGCACATCTACATGCCGCTAATACCGACAAAGCCACTTGTCGGCACATCTACAAGCCGTCAAAGTAACCTGTTTGCACATCTGAGAATTTTCTTTCTGCAATTGAAAATGTAAAAACTATAACCACACTTCCATTGTCGCCTCTTATGAGTGTAACCTCACACCCCACAGTTTAGTTAAATTAATTTAATTAGTAACGTTTGTTAATCTCACAAGAGATCAAAAAATGAAGATATCAACCTCTATTCAAATCTAATATGCGTTATAGAAATTAAAATGTAAATTCATTTTAAATAATTATACGCCATTCTCCCCTATAACGATATCCAGCTAAGTTGGTTATTGAATCTTTACACAGTGGTCCTAATAGCCAAAATATTATTTTATTTTTATGTATATGGACAGTGTATGGTGTTTTCGACATTAAACTGCTCAAAAATGTCCAGATTCATCAGCATTCCTTCTATTAGCGGTATCCTTTGTGTTTTTATAACGTTTTTTCATTCTCCTAAACAAGTGGTTCTACTATAGTATTAATTATATCTCACCACGCACAAGGGATATTTTTGTTAATATACCTTCTGTGGTATTTCTTCCCGTTTATTAGCTTCCTTAAATGTTTGTAAACATATTCTGTATTTATTTATTATTCTATTTATTATATCAACCTGTTACCTGTCCAGTTACATAACATGAGTTCATTTTCGTCAACCTTGATCTACCGCAACATGAATTATATCGAATATCCAGCAAATACAACAAAACAAAACGGTTGGCATCAATGGAGAGCTAATATGAGAGATAATAAGAAGCTAGTAATAAAACACAATAACAAGGAATTTTGATTTGTGAAACATTTTCCTATTGTTGGTTACAGGTCATTTAGTAATTTCGTTTTGTTCTTGTTTGTCTGCATTTTTTCTTGTTGGCTATATCCTATGGTAGAATTTGGGTTCAAGAACCTTTCATACGACTGGTTGAGGAAAGAAACATAGGTGGAGAATGAAAATTCTATAATCTCCAAATTAATCTTGTATTCATCCAAAAGTAAAGTTTGTTTAAATTATACAAGGCGTTTTCTACTATTATTTTTTTTCCATTTTTTTTTTAATTCAAACTGACAGTTTTTTTAGTGGCAATTTATTATTAAAATAAAATAAAAACATTAATAAAAATGCAATTGAATCGGTGAATGTAAAACAACAAATGTGCCATATGTTGTTTTACGATCACACGATTCAGTTCATTTGTTTTGTAACTGAGAATTTGAAATAAAAAATTATTCCTGTTATTAAACCACAAATTATTGTAATCGCAATAGATCCCATGATATATGGAACAATCACGGGCGTCCGCAGAAATTGTTTAATCAATATTTGATCTAGTAAAAACATTTTAGTTTTGTTATTAACAAAAAATGTATAAAGAAAGAAGATTTTAATATTGTTTTCAGACGAAAATCCTTTTACCGCGACTGGCCTGATCTTTTTATTTTGTTATAAACTGATTTTCGGACTTAAAATATGCGACATGTCTCTGAGGAAGTAAAATTTCGATGTTCCTCTATTATATCTTAAAACGTTATATTGTTTTTTACTAAAGGAATCAGGAAACGATGATTTAAGAACTTTTATTTCGCAGTAAAGTTTTTCACAGGGTAGAAATGAACTTAAAAACCAGCACATAAAAAATTACTCATCTTTTTTTATTGGCACTGTGAAATTTTAATCTCTTTTAATGGAATTCAGACACCAGGACATCCGTTTGCCTTTTACATGAACTTTTCACTCTATTTTTGCATGTTCTACATGCCCTAAAAATTTTTAACACGTACTCATCAACGCCCTGTATAAAAAAAGGTATAACTTAATTATTTTCTAGTTCACCCTGTAGTTAGGTGAACGGCCGCGGGAATGTAGTGATGATTATTAACGTTTAAACTTGACATTCTAGATACCTGTCTTGTCTACCAGATGTTGATGACAGAAATATTACTAGTTTTTCTCAGAAAGGAATATTTACATACAGGGTGTCCCATTAAGAATGGGACATAGAACAACCGCAGATTTTCCAATTCAAAATAAAACGATTAAGCGAAATATGCTTAGATAAAATGTTACTCGTTTCCGAAATACGGGGTGTTGAAGTTGAAAACTGAAAAATTATTAATGGCCATAATTTTTTCAATACACCGTATAATTTTACTCAAATCGGCACACTTGTTAAATATCATAAAATGCATCTAACAGTAAAAAAAACAGTTCAGTACGCTCTACCAGTGGCGTACGGCAGGAGTAAGTAATGCTTGTACCCCTTCTAAATGTTACGCCGCTGTCTAAATTTTAATTTTGACTATTATTTTAATTTTTTTGATATTTTCTAAGTCAATAATGTACACTTGTTAGTTTGTTGTAAAGTCATTGTTTTTCGAGATATTCGCAGTTAAAGATAGATAGACATGTACTTTTTATTTGTATTATTAATTAATAATATTCTTTTTTACAATTTTGTCTTAAAACCAAACAAAGTAAAAACCATGTCCCTCATTTCTAAATTGGAAAATTTGTTATGACGTGGCATTTTACAATAATATTACAGTTATTAATAACAATAATCACTTATCGGCAACAGAAAATGCTTAACTGACAGTGACAGAACTTCATTATAAATCAAAGCCTACTGTCAAAATTTTCAATGATAAATTAATAAATATTCTCACAATCGCAACGTGCCTATTAGGAACTTAACATTACAAATCAGAACAAAAAAATAAAAAAAAATAGAATATAGCTGTTTGGGCGCGAATCTCATTGATTGTAAAAATGAATATTATTAATAATAATACAAATAAAAAGTACATGTCTATCTTTCTTTAACTGCGAATATCTCGAAAAACAATGACTTTTCAACAAACTAACAAGTGTACATTATTGACTCAAAAAATTAAAATAATAGTCAAAATTGAAATTTAGACAGCGGCGTAACATTTAGAAGGGGTACAAGCATTACTTACTCCTACCGTACGCCACTGGTAGAGCGTACTGCACTGTTTTTTTACTGTTAGGTGCATTTTATGAAATTTAACAAGTGTGCCTATTTGAGTAAAATTATACGGTGTATTAAAAAAATTATGGCCATTAATAATTTTTCAGTTTTCAACTTCAACACCCCGTATTTCGGAAACGAGTAACATTTTATCTAAGCATATTTCGCTTAATCGTTTTATTTTGAATTGGAGAATCTGCGGTTGTTCTATGTCCCATTCTTAATGGGACACCCTGTATATTCTTGTTACAAATTAGCGGTTACTTTGTTTACTCGCTTATTTGAATATGTGCTGTTTAAATATTAATTAATTAATTATTAATCAGTTAGATTTATATTGTAAATTAGGTTTATTTTAAGACATATGTCATTTATCTCATAAATATTCAAATTACGTACCTGTAGAGGGGTTTAAGTTGACTTTCAGAATACATTTTTTACAAATACTACGAGGTAATAAACGTAGCTACAAAAATACATTTAAATGTTGAAAATATTACCCAAAAAAGATGAAAGAATTCTCAACTTACCCAATGTATCGCTGATGTAATTTTCTGGCTAGGAGAGGATGAAGGGGGATAAGGAAAAATTCCTTTCTTAAAACAATGTCTTAAAACAAAAAACTATCACGATCCGAAATTTAAACACTCGTTTTTTAATTTAATTAAATTAAATTTTGTTCTGTTCAATGTACTCTCCGTACAAGTACCTACTAAAGTCTTACTCGAGGAAAAAGCAACGTTGCCACGTTTTAGAATTTTGCGGGAGAAAAATAGACGGAGAGTTTGAGGAATATTGATACTTTACAAGCTCCCTATTTGCATGATGATGATGATGATTGGAAAGTAACACTACCTGCGTAAATATCTGGGCCCACTTTCGTAGTGGTCTCATCGAAATGCAGGTGTTGGGCCCAGTTTTGTACTGCTCGTTTTAGCAATCATGATAAGAACTTAGCCTTGAAGAATTAATTATGTCTAAGTAAAAAAATGTATGTTAAAAAATACCAGTTAATTATTAATGTTGGAAGCAATTGGTCTGCGTGATTTCTACGATATTTTAGAATAAGTTTAGGTCCTTATTGCATTGATTTAATTCATCTGGACGTGTAATATAATTAATGCTACATCAAAACCCAATTTTTGATAAGAAAAATAACGACTAAGAAGATTTTCAGCCTATTTTCATTTCCACTTGTTTTTTACTCAAGCGAATTTATCTCTTGAATTCTTTAGATATAAATAATTCCAATGGTGACGTCCTACTTAGTGACAGATGTCTTCACTAATTACAGTATTTTGTCCGTAATTTGAGCATTTTCAGTCCGGCATTTACCCGCAACCGAAAATTATTATAAAACAAAATGTCTCTTAAGTTTCCATGGCCATAGCAAACCAACCGTCATATCCTAATGAAAAGTACGCCGCATCGTGGAAATTTTGAAAATTCCAATTTGGAGCCCATTATTAATCCAATTTCACTGAACCCTATTCTTAAACCCTTATATTTTCTCCGGCGTCATTAATTTGTATATAATTATGTCTCCATTGTGAAACTGGGAATTCATTGAAATGAGAGCAGCGAGACCGGTTCTATACAAAAGAAGGAAAACTTGAAACAACGTTTTCTTCTTAAACAAAAAAAATGTAAGTATTCGCGCACAATAGACAGCCATTTCTAAAAACTGAAATGAGTCAGATACAGACATTGATTGATTTGTTCATTAAAATTTTTCTTTGAGACACTTTCTAATTGGATTTTCCCGAATCTTATCTATATATAATCGAGTCTCGATGACCTAATTTTTACCCTAAACTTAAAATTAGAATTTTAATCATTAAAGGTTCTTGTAGAATTTCAGTAGGCTTTTGATTCTTTGCCTACCAAAAATCTTAACCTAGCCTCGAGTTGTTTGCTAATTTCAAAGTGGACTGTATGTATATTTGGAGTTGAAAGCTATCTTCTTAAATCCCATTTACGTAGTAATTAAATCAATAAAATTATTTAACACTTTGATTCAAGTAATTGTGTGAATTAAAATTATAGACCAGGCAAGTAGTAAAGGGGCTTACAATGAACGTAAAAAAAGATCATCCAACAAGAGGGGTGCTAAAGGGTTAATTTGAGCGGCGTGAAAAGGGGGGGGGGCAAAATGGTATTTCGCGATTTTTCGTGAAACTTGACGTCTTATCAAAAAATATCCAATGACAAAGTTGTAGATCTAGAAAAAATGTACAAC
The DNA here is from genome assembly GCA_949320105.2 of Crepidodera aurea. Taxonomy (NCBI): domain Eukaryota; kingdom Metazoa; phylum Arthropoda; class Insecta; order Coleoptera; family Chrysomelidae; genus Crepidodera; species Crepidodera aurea. The sequence goes on from OX439477.1 coordinate 26,972,335, forward strand.
TTCTATGTGAGTCATTTTTTACCTCATAACCTCAAAATTTTCGCGAAAAATGCAAAAAATTATTAAAATTTTTTTTTTAGTTTTTTATTTTTAATTTCCGCAAAAATAATTGAATTTTGATGAAATTTTGTGGAAGAATATCTTTTTAGGACTCAGATAAATAAACAATTTTTCAAATTAAAAAATTTAATGGTTTTCAACATATTAAAGTTTTTAGGTTAAAAACATTTTTTTTTTTCAAAAATAAAGTTGGTTCTTTAGGTGCTTTTTTTTATTTTTACATGTACTTTTTGATACAATAAAAAAAATAATAGTCTCCATTTAAAAACATGCTACTCCATTGAATTCTACAGAAAAAAATACAAAAAAAAACTGTGTTTCATTGTTTTGTGAATCAAAAATGCTATTTCGGGGGGTGGAATGTTCTAGAAATTAATTCGTTCTGACGAATCAGGCTGACGGTTTACGCCCTTTTTATATTTAGTTTATATTTATTAAAGTTGCGAACGATCCATTTTATATAAATTACTGATCATCTTAAAGGAAATACATCACATATAAATATTCTACTAAAGACGATTCCTAGTTTCCTTTGAGATTAACAACGTATTACATATGCTGAGTATCAGAGGACCCTTTTTCACAACGAGTACGCTCTCGCTACTTCATCGTCTTCATCCAACTTCGAAAATATATTCAATTATCCTAATGCATATTCCAGGTCCTTTTTGTCGTTGGAATATTTTTTTATAATGTCTTTTTTTCACTAAAGAAAAGCTCGTATTTCAAGTTTGTGTCTTTGTCAGGTACGATTTCATTTTGAACAAATACAAAGTTATCATACCTACAAATTAATTTTTTTAACAGTACCAGAATGTGTTTTGACAAATAAATAAATATCTATAGAAAAAAATACAAATTCCACTAATTTTTTTACCTTATATACAGGGTGGTCCTTAAGTAATTGTACATAGAAGTATGGTAAATTCCTCACTTTAAAATATTACGATTTGACCCAACTTGCTCTAATAAAATGTTGCTAATAAGGAATATACAGGGTGTTAAAGGTTAAATTTTAAGATTTATTTTTTGCAATAACTTTAGCGTTTTTGGAGATTTATATATAAAAATTTGGAACTGGGGGTTTTTGGGCACGAGAAATCAGAATCTGGTACCTACTTCGATGTAATTTGTAGAGGGCGCTAGTTATTCCACATTTGTGGCATAAATGTGCGATAAACTTTTTTGCTCTTTAAGGTAGGGCTATTTTTGTAAAAATATATTAAATCTACGTTATTTTAGTAGAAAAAACGCATACTTGTTATTAACCTTAAAACTTAACGGTTTACGAGATAATCGCATTTTAGGGATCAGTTGCACGATTACACTGGTAGGCAAAAAAAATTTTTTCTGGCCCTGGCACCATTCATGCTGATTCTTATGTAAAATGACTTACTGAATCCGAATATGACCTTAGTTTTCCCCCATCACTCACCGTTTTCGGGGGGTAGCCCCCCACCTATTTCAATCGCATTTCGAAAATTTGGAGGGATGAAAAAAAACAGTGGCTGATGGGAGGAAACTGAGGTCATATTCGGATTCAGGAGATCATTTTACATAAGAATCAGCAAGAATGGTGTCAGGACCAGAAAAAAAATTTTTTTTGTCTACCAGCGTAATCATGAAGCTGATCCCTAAAATGCGATTATCTCGTAAACCGTTAAGTTTTAAGGTTAATAACAAGTATGCTTTTTTTCCAGTAAAATAACGTGGATTTAATATTCTTTTACAAAAATAGCGCTAACTTAAAAAGCAAAAAAGTTTATGGCACATTTATGCGATAAATGTGGCATAACTAGCGCCCTCTACAAATTACATCGAAGTAGGTACCAGATTCTGATTTCCCGTGCCCAGAAACCCCCAGTTACAAATTTTTATGTATAAATCTCTAAAAACGCTAAAGTTATTGCAAAAAATAAATGTTAAAATTTAACCTTTAACACCCTGTATATTCCTTATTAGCAACATTTTATTGGAGCAAGTTGGGTCAAATCGTAATATTTTAAAATGATGAATCTACCATACTTCTATGTACAATTACTTAAGGACCACCCTGTATATAAATTAGCATTTAAAAAATAACCGTCTCTTATTCTGATGAGGGTTTATGAAACTTCACATTTCTCCAAAACGTATTAATGTAAAAAAAAGTAATTCAACTCAAAAGATAGATAACATCACAGACTGACTACATTTTAAAAACAAAATTTCATTTGGAAATGTATTTTTAGAATAATATTTCTTCCTTAGAAGGCTTCCACTTATACGTGCCACGATAATAACGCTTTTATTTTTATTTGGATGATCCCAGAAAGGAGTAAGTACGTGTATAAGTATCATAAGTAGCTGAACATACACTGGCGGAGGCGGAATTTTGAGATTTTCTCGACAGAAAGCGATTATAAGCGGTTTGTAACTATAAAAGCTGAACGTTTTTAAGATGCTGTAGCATTATTTTTATCCGGAAATAATATTTAACTAATATTTTATTACTTTATTGAAATGAAAATCACTGTTAGTTTTGCACACTGTATAATTCTGGTTTATTATTACCTGTTGGTTCAGCGATTACTGTTTGCCATTGTATCTTAATCCTGAACTTAACAATAATTCCATTTAGGTCAGTCCTAAAAATAAAAATAAAATGTTTGTTTATTTGATTCACTGTATAATCACCATATGTATATTCAGTAACATAAATAATGTTGTACTTACCTAACTATTATTTCTGTATTTTTCTTTTGTATTGTATTGTCAACATTTACATTTGTTTTCAGAACCTATGATTTGTTCGTTCCAAAACTAAACTTGCTGTCTCAACAATAAAGAATTCTTAGATAATTTAACTTAATACTAAATTGTTGATTGGGCTTTTGACTTCAATTTAAAAAAATAAGAAAAATTAATTTAACAGTTTATCACTTTATAGAATCTCAAAATTGTTTCTAGTTTTACGTGATGCGCCGCTGGATCCTTCGAACCTATTTATTTGCCGGTATCGAAGATATTAGATTTTAAAAACTTATTACTTGGCTACTTATAAAAGCTTCTTACATCGAACTACATACGTTCAAATAAAGAAGAAAATTTCGTTAGATTCCTTTAATGCCTTATATTTGTGTTGTGAGTATTGAGAATTACGGCAAAATGTCTCCTGAGCTCTTTTAATCTTTTTGGTCTTTTTGTTTAGGTTTTCCCAATAGAGACAAATGGGTTTTATATACACGTTTCAGTTACATTTTACCAAAATATGTTGGTGTGATATACCACAGGTATATCGAGCACCCCGTATAGTGTATAATTATTATTGTTATGTTAATGTTAGGTTATTGCTATTGTATTTGTTATCAAGACATCGACTTGTGCGACAAGGTCGATCCTTGACTGTATGTGAACGACCAGGTAGATGATCTTGATAGAGGTCAATACATGTATATATATACCAAATTATTGTAGGCGTTAGATTAGACACATATTAGATATATTATAGATATGTATTAGCTATAGAGATATAATTAGATATACCTATAAGTCTTGTATCCAGTATTAGGGGTTAATCCCCAAATTATAATTGTTGTTTTTACAAAGAGTTTTACTTCCCTACGACATCAGTACATGGCACATGTCACCAGATGTCACATGGCGACCCTGCCAAAATTAATCGGAACCAAAATTTTGTCACTATACTTTTTGGATCGTTTTGTTGAGACATTTTTTGTTGTCTTCAGCATGTCTTCTTTTTTCCAGTATTTATAATTCTTAATTGGAAAATTCAAAGCTATTTTCTATCTATTATGCTGTAATATTATTGAACAGTTCTTACTTTATTGCAAGAACAATTTGTCTTGAATATAGTTTCTTTGAAAAGCAATAAATTTGCTGCTCTCTCTGTTATGTCAACGATATTTTTAATTTATCAGTTACAGCTAATATTAAGAACTGCATTGCATAATACAGAGTACACAGCAGTAACGGAGCTATAAAGTGCTGAAAATATAGACTGATGCAACATCGGTCATAAAAGCTATTATTGATGACTTTGATCGCTGAAATTAACCAACTACATGTTGACTTTCAAGATCGTAAAATTAGGAATTGAACTCATAGGCGTGCGCCCAAAAATAGTTATCAAAGACCTTATTTTCGAAATTACATTTCCTTTTAATTAAATTTTTCGTCTCGAAATGTTTCCGCTACAAAGTTCAATAAAGAAAAAAACTTTTTAGAAAATTGTAAATACAAAATAAGGAAACGAGTTTATTCAACTTAAGACCGGTTTCTGCCTTTAGGCATCGTCAGTTGAGCCTACGAATCTGGTTACGTAAAAATATTAATATACCTAAGAGATGGCACTGATAACTAGTTCGCTTTGAATAAAACTTAAAGCGGTTGTTATGTCACCGACTACAATGTTTGACAGACTGTTCTTTCAGTTTTGTTTATTTAAAATTTTGCCAATTCTGTATTATGACTTTTTAAAGAAATCCTGTTAGGAGCTAAAATTTATAGGGAAGTTTATGAGGAGAAAAAATTGAATCACAAAGCAAAAAAACAGTTTTGACTTACGACTTACACTATATATTTTTTAATACTTTAATACAAAAAAATGTTGAGAGAATTTCAGATTATAATATTAGTAATAACCGGCCTCCAAGGTCACCAGATGTTAACCAGGCCGATTAACACCATAGATTGGAAAAAAGTGAATTATGTCATCAACATTTGCTGAAATGCATGGTCGTAACCAAAGATTATTACGTTTTTAGACTTGGTATAATTAGTAATAACATTGTTACTCATAATATATTTGTAGTTCAGTCCAAATAGATTACATGTAAGTAAGGAAAGAGGCGAATTGAATCATCAACTTATTTACAATAGTTTTTTTTTTAAGTTTTCATCAGATAATTCGGAATAACTAGAATCTTCTTCAAAATTGACTATACTCTATCCAAATCGGAGAGGCCAACGTAAACATTGGAGACATGCAGTGATCACGCCCACCCACAGAGACGTACTCATAAATTTTATTTTAAAAGTGTTGATAAAATATATCTTATATGGTCCACAAGTCTCAGTAATGAATAATTTTTTCTACATAGTTTTCAATTTAATATTATATATTTTTACCCGTTAACTATTTCATTATGTCGTTATTGTTGGTAATAATAATATTCTATTTCTGGCTGGAAACACAATTATAAACTAACGAAATAAATATAGAGTATTTAAGATATTAATAATCTTGTATAAGTCTCTGTTAGGTGGATTGATGCAATCGTAACTCGACATTTCGGTTATTGGCGCCAATCTACTTAATGCGGTTCTGCAGACGGTATACCCCTACTATATAATACAAAGGCAGCTTTCACACTAGGCAGCACGACAACGACACGACATGGAGTAGGGATAAATTTACATTGAAAGCGATTTCAATGTAAATTCATCCCTACGACTTTGACAAATAGGAAGAATATTTCCAATTTGATCACGCGCTGGTAAATAAACTGGCCTCTCCGATTTGGATAGGGTATAGTAATGGTGCAACAGTATTTTTAATCATATTCTCACATATTTTCTTTACTTTGATGAACAAATCTTTTCCAATTTTCAGGAATTATTTTTGTTACCTTTTATTTGTGCCAAGATTAATTCTGTCTGTTTTAATTTACAATGATAGAAAATACTCATAATTGAACTAGTTAAATAATGGCAGACATATTAAGGAGAAACAGAATGGACTCAAAGCTGATCGCTGGTTCAACTTCTTTGAAAGTTTATCTTATTTTATTGCAGATTTCGTAGTACCAAAAAATGTTTGGTAATTTGTAGATGTAACCAATTTTTAGGGGTTGTTATCAAACGCTTATTTGCCGTTATCTACGGCTATGGCTAGACAAACGTACTGTTTATCTTTTGTTTAATGTTATAGCGGAAGACTCCATTGAAGCCGTTCAGGAGCTGTACATAAGCCTTGCTTTGATGTTTATTTTTAGTTTTATTTCAACGAAACCGAGGTGTATTATTATTTTGTGACAATTTAACGGCTGTATGAAACTTTGTGTTAACATTAAATAGAATTTGTATGTTTTAGACAACTTTTTGTTGTTTGTCGGGTTACAAATTTTGTTGCTAGTGTTGATGCATGTATATTTGCCTGCCGTAAATTGGCATTGCAGCGTCTTGCTTGATCTAAGTGGGAACTTTTGTTTTGTGGCAGACGTGACAATAATAGCATAAGCGTATTATGCCATAATGAACATTAAGTTTAGTCTGAGGAGTTTTAAACTGTAATGAGATATTTTTTGAATTTATTAATGATATAAGTAATTTTAAAAAAAAGTTCAAGATGATTTAGAGTGTAGATATCACAAAACTTGGGACACATATTAATATATTCTAAATATTGCTAAACTTTACTAATAATATATAAGAGTGTAAGTTTTTAAACTAATATAAAATTAATTCACAAATTTGTGTTGCTCTCACAATATAACATTAAAAAATGTCTACAAGCATTCTGGACTTCAAACAACTACTCCTTGGCCTACATGCCCCAGCAGAGGTTGAATTACATTGGTGCAGACGCGTGTGGAGCCAACATATACAGAGTATTTAACTTTATTACAACAAAAAAATATAATAGGTATAGTCCATAACTTAAAATGAAGTCTACAAATTGATACAAATGTTTTTAAATGCCTTTAAAGAATGAGTATTGTTGTAATGGTTTATATATATTTTTCTTTAAAATTAAAATTAAAATAGTACCTGCGCAAATTCTTTGTACTACCACTCGTCCTAAAACATTTTTCACGAAACTATTGAGATCTTACATTGAACTGTACCGTTCGACCTGTCATTGTAAATACATTGTTTCGCTATAGAGTTTTACAAGTATCTGCGCGTGTCTCGTATAAGTTGAAAACCGTAAAATGAATGTGAAATTGAAATTTTTATAGTGTTTTGATGTTTGTTCAATATTTTTTGCTGAAAACTATTAGAATACTCATACTCAGTGGTTAAAAAAAATTGTTTGTTTGAAGAGGGTCATTTGCAATAATTTTTGGCACTCCTAAAAAACATACATACAAACTGGGAAAAATAAAAATGACAATTCGTCATTTACAAATATTTTGTCTGAAAAATAAATATTTACACAAATAATAGGATAAGTAAGATAGATAAATCTTTTTGCTGATAATGCATTGGTTTAAATATTAAATATAAATTAATAATATATCTAAGACACCCTATATAATAAAGATATAATGACATTATACTTTGAAGTAATGAATATACAAACCAAATTATTTTCTTATTAATATTGTTATGGATACAAGTAATAAATGGATAAATAAAGAATTATATTGATCCTGAAAATTTGAACGATTTCTCCTACATAATAGAAAACGGAAAATGGCGTATTTATTCTTATATTTGGAACAAATAATGTAATAATAGTTTTTACTTTACTTTATAGAAATTGACTTGAAATTTGAAGGAGTGTTGATCATAAATGGTTTTGTTATTGCTAAATATTATTAAATATAGTAAAATTTAAAACTAACTACCAGAACTCGTTAAAATATTCGTTAATGCAAACATAATTTTTCTATGACTGTTGATTATTTTTTCAATACTTTATAAAAACAAACAAAAATACACCATGATCCGAATGCAAGTCAAATGGCCGCAAGTCATTCGAAAAAAGTTATGTGGCTATTAGTAAACAGAAATTTATTGGGAGTTTATTTATATTTACCGTTTTATTATTGATTTCAAAAATACGTCCAGTGCATGCACGGCACACGAAAATTTTTTGACCAGTTAATGTTAATTAAAAATGTATATTTGTGTCTTTATTATCATATTACAGGATGCCCACCAACCTGGAAAACCGGGAAAAAAGTCAGGGAATTTTAAAATGGGACCTGGAAGTCAGGGAAAACTCTTAAAAAACCCTAAAAGTTAGAGAAAGTCAGGGAAACGCGTTTGTAAAAGTCAGGGAGAATCAGTTTAGAAAACGAGTAAGGAATTTAATTTATCAGATTCGACATCCTAAGACCGGTTTCTGCCTTTCGGCTTCGTCAGTTAGGCTTTTCGAATCCAATAAATAAAATTCCAAACTCGTACAAGTCCGCTATAAGATAAAATTTTTAGATGTGCTGCCATCTATGATTAGAAGAGAGTATTGACAATTATTAAAAGCAAAAAATTCCCGGTGTATTGGGGTTGCATACACAATTTGCATTGTGTGTTGCAAAGCTTTTATTTGACTGATTCTAGTCAAAATGTCACTCTCTTCTTTCGTATCCCTTTCAGAGATTAATACAAAGTTAGAAAACGAGTAAGGAATTTAATTTATCAGATTCGACATCCTAAGACCGGTTTCTGCCTTTCGGCTTCGTCAGTTAGGCTTTTCGAATCCAATAAATAAAATTCCAAACTCGTACAAGTCAGTAGCTATATCCGCTATAAGATAAAATTTTTAGATGTGCTGCCATCTATGATTAGAAGAGAGTATTGACTTTGTATTAATCTCTGAAAGGGATACGAAAGAAGAGAGTGACATTTTGACTAGAATCAGTCAAATAAAAGCTTTGCAACACACAATGCAAATTGTGTATGCAACCCCAATACACCGGGAATTTTTTGCTTTTAATAATTGTCAATACTCTCTTCTAATCATAGATGACAGCACATCTAAAAATTTTATCTTATAGCGGATATAGCTACTGACTTGTACGAGTTTGGAATTTTATTTATTGGATTCGAAAAGCCTAACTGACGAAGCCGAAAGGCAGAAACCGGTCTTAGGATGTCGAATCTGATAAATTAAATTCCTTACTCGTTTTCTAACTTTGTATTAATCTCTGAAAGGGATACGAAAGAAGAGAGTGACATTTTGACTAGAATCAGTCAAATAAAAGCTTTGCAACACACAATGCAAATTGTGTATGCAACCCCAATACACCGGGAATTTTTTGCTTTTAATAATTGTCAATACTCTCTTCTAATCATAGATGGCAGCACATCTAAAAATTTTAACTTATAGCGGATATAGCTACTGACTTGTACGAGTTTGGAATTTTATTTATTGGATTCGAAAGCCTAACTGACGAAGCCGAAAGGCAGAAACCGGTCTTAGGATGTCGAATCTGATAAATTAAATTCCTTACTCGTTTTCTAACTTTGTATTAATCTCTGAAAAGGATACGAAAGAAGAGAGTGACATTTTGACTAGAATCAGTCAAATAAAAGCTTTGCAACACACAATGCAAATTGTGTATGCAACCCCAATACACCGGGAATTTTTTGCTTTTAATAATTGTCAATACTCTCTTCTAATCATAGATGGCAGCACATCTACAAATGTTATCTTATAGCGGATATAGCTATTGACTTGTACGAGTTTGGAATTTTATTTATTGGATTCGAAAAGCCTAACTGACGAAGCCGAAAGGCAGAAACCGGTCTTAGGATGTCGAATCTGATAAATTAAATTCCTTACTCGTTTTCTAACTTTGTATTAATCTCTGAAAGGGATACGAAAGAAGAGAGTGACATTTTGACTAGAATCAGTCAAATAAAAGCTTTGCAACACACAATGCAAATTGTGTATGCAACCCCAATACACCGGGAATTTTTTGCTTGAAATCAGTTTGTTCGATCCCCTTTAGAACAGTGATTTAAATTTTTTTTAAAAATTTCCTAAAAGTAAAAATAAAAAAAAGTGATAGACACTGTTCTATATAGGCCAGGGAATTTTTTCGAAATGGACCTGGAAAACCGGGAAAAGTCAGCGAATTGAATTTTACTAACTTGGTGGGAATCCTGTATTATAAGATCTCAAGACTAATGTTGTTTTGTATGGTCCAGTCTTTTTTTTTAAGTTAGCCTTCAAAATCGATCATTTTACCTAAAACTTCAGACGGGAAAACACCTAATTTGAATTTCCTTTTTCCCATAAAACGACCTTCCGAAGAATTACCGAACGCATCCATCACAGCTATTGTTCGAATCCTCGTTTGTTATTGAAAATGTAGAAAATCTCCTGTGGAAACTCAACGTCAAATCCCTCTAGTCGTTTCAGCAAACACACACCGTCGTCGTACATCGCGTAGCGTCTCGATAATATTTTCCTTTCGTCGACATATTTTATGCTTGTAAGGAAGCTCAACATTAGAATATATCTGGACTTAGCGAGCCAACAAGGATAACATCTGAGGATGTACATGTACAGGGTCGACGTTCTTCGATACTAACAACTTTGAACTCAACATCGTATATGAAATTTTTGAATTTTATGGTATTCTGTGTTATATCGTACCTACATATTGACAAGAAATAATCAAGCTCTTAATAAAATTAATCAAAGGTAATACCACGAGTCCACCAAATTTTATCGATTAAATTTTTGGTTTTCACGAAAACGGCTTTATTTGGAAAAACCACGAAAACAAACTGATTTTATCTTAAATCAGTTTGTTTGAGTGGTTTTGCTTTAAATAAAGGCGTTTGAGTATGAAGATCAAAAATTTAATCTATAAAATTTCAGAGGACGAGTCGTATTTGAAACGATTATTTTTTGTATTAAAAACAGAGAACATTTATGCAAAAGACACTTTACACACAAATATTGAAAATTTTCTTTACCAATTTAAATTGAAACCTGAGCTGTTATAGTTTTACATACAGGGCCACCAAGGCGATTTATTGACTGGCTACCCCGCGAAACGGCGCCGTAAATAAAAGCGAAGAAGAAGAATGAAATGAAGTCTTTCTTAATTTAATTAATTTTAAGTTTAGTGTTAAAGTGAGGTATCTAAAAATGTTAAAGGCGTTTTGAAATAAACTAATAAAAACAGGTTAGTTTACAAATACATTTTGAAATTTGGTTATTAACATAGATTTGCAATACATTTTAGTATAATAATAATTGATAAATGTTTACATTTGACATCTCAAATAGGTAAACACAGTTTAATCAAAAAACAAAAACGACGAAGCGGTTTTATCAGTATAAAACACAATGATTGGTTAGGATCCTGAGTTGTTATTGGCTGAAACCACAAAATCTGACTGTTTTGACAGATGAAAAAAATAATCAAAAGTTAAAATCAATTCTATCAATATAAGATTATTTTAAATAAAAGATACAATAAATTAAAAATTACAACATAAAACAAGAATATAGTATTCTAAATTATAAAATAATACCGTTTAGCAAAGTAAGAATCAATAATTAAAGTTAAACTTATCTGGTATCTAGAATAGAATCTAGTTACATCAAGCCGATTCGTCAGTAAGAAACGAGAAGTGTTTTTTAAAAAAAATTAAGAGAAGTGTCTAAAAAAGGTTATTGAATAATAATTAGTTAAAAAAATTATAAATTTATAAAAAGTACCTGACAAAGTTAATTGTACAAATTATTTATAAGAAATGTAAACAGTATTAGCAAAGTAATCATAACTACGTGAAATAATGGATATACAAAATGGCGACACTTTTACTGCTGACGTTTCTCCAGAATAAATCAATGATATTGATTGATTTACTCAGCATTGCAACGGCTTCCAGTTATTTCCTCAATCACTGACATCTAGGGACTATATCGGATGTGCATTTAAAGTGGACATTTTCAAGAAATAAACAGGTATGCAATTTATAAACAATTATTACGATATTGAATTGTTAAAACGTTGAAACACTGAGAGTAACTGTGCTTATCGATGTTAGGTTGTGACAGAAAACGGAGATTGCTAGGACTTTATAAAAGAGGGTAGTTTTCTCATAACTTAATACTTGATGAGTAAACCAGTAAATTTATGTAAGCAAATTCCTTACTGGTTTACTCACTTTGTATTAATCTCTGAAAGGAATAAAAAAGAAGAGAGTGACATCTTGACTAGATTCAGTCAAAATTTAATGTCAATACTCTCTTCTTACCATAGATGGTAGCACATCTAAAAATGTTATCTTATAGCAGATATAGCTATTGACTTGTACGAGTTTGGAATTTTATTTATTGGATTCGAAAAGCCTAACTGATGAAGCCGAAAGGCAGAAACCGGTCTTAGGATAAATGAAAATTCCATACTGGTTTACTCACTTTGTATTAATCTCTGAAAGGGATAAAAAAGAAGAGAGTGACATCTTGACTAGATTCAGTCAAAATTTAATGTCAATACTCTCTTCTTACCATAGATGGTAGCATATCTAATAATTAATACTTGATCTTCCCACTACTAGATAAAAGTAAAGTAAGTAAAGTAAATTTTTATTTAGCATTTCTAGCTATTTCATATTAACAGCGAGATATGCAAAACAATATCTCAGATAACAAAAATATTACAAAAAATATATCACAGTTTACCATAAATTTTCAGTTCTATACATATGCACATATTTTTTAATAAAGTCCTTGTGAGTTTTACATTGGTGTGGGTATTGATTTAAATTAGTATTTTAGTTTTATAGATTGGAATGAAAGGAAAGAATGGATGAGTAGTAATAGTTTAATAATTATAAAAAAAACATACCATAAAAAAAAGGTTTAATTTGCTTAATGCTAAAAATTTAAATTATTTCATGTTCAAGGGTTCGTTGTTTTTTTTAATGTTACCCATTTCTGCCTGAGGAAGAGTTAGAAAATAAAAAAAAAGTATTATAATAAAAGATCTGGTGCTCAACAGTGTTATTTTTAATAACAACAAGAAATAAAACATTACAATATATAACAGAATAAAAACGAGGTAAAAAAATAAACATGAATTCTGAAGCAGCCAAAGTTTTAATTAGGTATAGCCTTACCCTTGAGGACTCCCTCCACTCCACTTTTAGGCCCCTTCTGTCACTTCTCAACAGGGTTGCCAACAATCTGTCAAACAGGATTGCCAACTCACGTTTTCTTAAAATTTCAAACTCAAAAATAAGACACGATAAAAAAAGAAGATGTCATTTTCGTTATATTCGCGTTATATTAAAAATGTTCCTCCCTGTTTTATTACGTTTGTTGATGCTGTTCATCCGTAAAACGATGCTCCCAAAGCAGCGAAATAAATATGTTCTAGAGAGACAGATAGAAGTCTTTAAGTTTTACTTATTATTTTTTGATGTGTACATTCGAATAAACCGTAATCGTTTAAGGAAAAACGATTTTCTTTTAATGTTGAGGAAAGAAATATTTTCTGACGTATTTTATATCAATAAAAGAAAATTCTGTGGTTGAAAAAATGTTGACTAACAAATAGCATGATCGAAAAAGGGTTTAGGATGTTAATATTTTGATAATATACTACACCAAATTCTTATTTATTTATCCCTCCCTTATATACTTATATAATAATAATAATAATAATAATACAGTAACTGGATTGTCTATACTATCTGTTTTCAATATAGTTACTCTAAAGTAAAAAAGTTTACAAATAAGAATAATTTTACAACTCTTTGCATGAGACGATTAATACAAAACATATTGAAATGAATAAATTGCAATGAAGAAACATTGTGCATGGGCAACTATGTGACATTCAATCCTGTACTATGTGACGGTTGATATAACAATGTTAGTGTAAGTCATAGATTTAGAACATTAAGATCGAGTTTGTTGACATTTCGGCTGGGGACAACAACACGTAACAGTCTAAACGCTGTGTTATTGAATTTATATTATAAGTTATCATAATTTTTTTCCGTTATTACCAAAATCCTAAATCTATGTAAAAATTATCTTGAAAAATGAGATATTTTGATTCGCTAAAATAATTGTACATCTACGAACTCTAATTTTCGTAACTATTAACACAACAAATCATATTGATAGATAAATATTGACAAAGATACTTTACCATGATTTAAGTTTAGACGAAAAATTGTTAGAAGCGGCAACTGTGTACTGGTTCTACTCTGCTGTGATGAATGAAATCAGGGGATAGAATGTTTCGTAGTAACGTAGTGCAATCATTTTCTACATCATTTGATGGTTTATTATTGTGTGCTTTTTAGGTTATATTATTATAATTTTCTTTTTCACATTGAATTTATTGGTTTAAGTTGATTTATTAGATAAATATAGTTTATTAGTGTTTGAATGCAGCAAAATAGTTTATTTAAATCATTTCATGGGTAAGTTACATTGTATTATTAAGAAGAAAGCTCAGGGGCGTAGAATTAGTATTTTATCGACTGTATAAACTCTTTGATAATGCCTAAAGGATTGTTTTAACTTATTGCAACGACTTATAATTATGTTTTTGTTAAAAATTAAATCACATTTTGTTTTTCTGTCAAATTACCTAAGTAATATTTTTCATTTAAACAGTTATACGAAGGAGAAATATTTGATACTCTTTGTTAGGATTTGATGCAGTGAAGTTCATACCTACAAATGCTTATATTTATTCTTCATTTTCGTGATAATGACTTTGAATATAAACCAAGTGGAAGGAAATATTTGAAAACAGATGCAAAACCAATATCGAAGTAATATACCAATGTTTATTTGTTTTTTAATAAATTTAGGATATAAGATTTAAAAATACTTTTGCGAAGCTTTACTAGAATACAAACATTTTTCACTTAAAATATAAGGTACTTCCAGTAATATTGTTTAAACATTATGGCTTAAATTTATGTAATGTAAAAGGTCAAACCAATCTTTTGAGAATATGTTGAATATTTTAAGCAATCAAAAACATTTCCATAATACCGACTGCTTAAACTCTAGTGATTTCCCATGAATCTTAACTTTTATTGAAAATTTTTGTGTTCTGTAATTGTAGTTTTAACTAATTACTTATTTGATTCGATTTGTATGTAGTTTCACTGTGAATGCCTTCTCGCCTGCTTCGTGGATTATGAATGTATATAATTTTAATGTAGCATAGTGGAGAAAAAATAAAATAAAACGAGGCCTTGCTTCACAAAAAAATAGTAGATGTAGAAATTTGTTACTTCTGCCAACGTTTTCGTTAGTTGATATTTACTAACTAATTTTTTTCTGTTATAGGTTCGATATATCTTATAAGATTAAAACGGTTTATATATTTTTCAGGATTTATCTAAACGTAGAAGATTCCTACTATACCAACATTATTTTTTTTTATTTCAGGATGATACAACTAATAATTCATCAGTGTTTAATTTGTAGTTAGTTCCCTATTCCTACCTCAATCCCGAATAGTCTGATAGCAGAACAGCCTGATAAAAACAACATTTTTTTACGATTAATTTGATTAAATAAATATATTTTCATTAGTATTTTAAAGGACCCCGCACAAAAAGATAGGAAATGGCCGATCGGTCAAATTGTCTGAATTTTTGATATGTTATACATTTTGTCATTCTGAATAAAAGTCTCAATGGGCACTAAGCTCCAAAGTCCATGGTTTGGCTGCTACGGAGCTCCGAAGCTCCGTGGCTCCACCATAGTATAGAAACCTTTAAAACGCATATCACCTTTTTAAAAATCATATTTTAATTATTTTAATGTATGCCCTTAAGTTTTTGAGGATGCTGAATTTAAATATGATGTCAAATCCATAATATTGACAGTTAACAGCTGTCAAATGCTTTAAAGAAAAAGAAATCTTATATTAAAGAATGTTATCATATGTTCTTGAGGACGCTGAATTCAAATAAGACGTCAAATCGATAATATTGGCAGTTGACAGCTGTCAAATGCTCTTAAAAAAATAAATCTTATACTAAGGAATAAGAACTTTATGTTTTTGAGGACGCTGAATTCAAATGCGATGTCAAATCGATAATATTTACAGTTGACAGCTGTGAAATAGCAGTCAAATGCTTTTTAGTAATAAGAAATCTTATATTAAAAAATATAATCATATGTTTTTTACAACTATTATGCAACTATGGTTATGATTGGACAGACGTGCACAGAGGCAAGATATATTTTTTAACACTTATATACATTCAAAAATCCATTTCACTTTCGAGAAATCTTAAGCAATTATTAAGTAATTAAGAATAGTTAACATTATTACATGAAAAATAGTATTTGGGCTTAAAAATTCAAATATAATGTGATACTGAAAAATTGTCAGTTGGAAATAATCATTTGGCTGTAAGGGGACAGCTGCCAACTGTCAATTTCATTGGTTTCAACAAACGTATTTTAAAATCATGTTTAAATTCAGCGTCTTCAAAAACATAAGTTCCTATTCCTTATTGTAAGATTTATTTTTTTAAGCGCATTTGACAGCTGTCAACTGTCAATATTATCGATTTAACATTACATTTGAATTCAGCGTCCTCAAAAACATAAAGTTCTTATTCCTTAGTGTAAGATTTATTTTTTTAAGAGCATTTGACAGCTGTCAACTGTCAATATTATCCATTTGACATCTTATCTGAATTCAGCGTCCTCAAAAACATATGATAACATTCTTTAATATAAGATTTCTTTTCTCTTTAAAGCATTTGACAGCTATATGACAGCTTCAACTGTCAATATTATGGATTTGACATCATATTTAAATTCAGCATCCTCAAAAACTTAAGGGCATACATTAAAATAATTAAAATATGAGTGGAGTCACGGAGCTTCGGAGCTCCATAGCAGCCAAACCATGGACTTTGGAGCTTAGTGCCCATTGAGACTTTAGTTCAGAACGACAAAATGTATAACATATCAAAAATTTAGACAACCGGTAAAATTAAAATCGTTAAAAAAATAAATATATTGTGTCACATCCCATTTCCCTCTGTAACGGTACGCCCATGCATCGCAGCATAAATTCGTTGCCATGTTCTAGACTTTTATATATCTATCTCACTTCATCCTTGGGCACGGAATATTTGAAACTTATGAATGACTTGTTGGGGATGTGGTGTAAGTGTAATGTTAGGTTTTCAAAACAAATGTGGTATTATTACTATTGAAGAATTCACGGATATGTTCTCTGGGTATAGATTGAATCCATTTTTTTTTATTTCACGCTTATGCATACTGCTCGAATTTAATTTTTTTATCTCTTCGGGCAGTTCATTATATAGTTTAGGACCAAGGTAAGTAAAACATCTTAATCCAATGATTTTTTCAGGACGAGAAACTTATATTGCATCAAAGAGAAAGTTGGCTTAAAACGTAATATGTTAGAACAAACAATCCATATTTCTGAAAACATAATTGGAACGAATAATTTATTTTTTGTCATCAACCAGGACGTAGAACATCGGGTCCTTGGCTTAAATATCTACGTGGTTCGCTTATCCCGACCCTGTCGCATCCTAAATTAATTTCCAGACTCACGTAGCCATATTGTTTTGATTTAATTAAGATACCTACGGCTCATTTTATTAATGGATGCCATTCGGATTTTGTTCTTGGACGATATCGCCTTAGAAAGGTCTTTCTCGTTTTTTTTAAGGAAAATGGTCGCTGTACAATATGACGAAAAAACAGTGTTGGTTTTTCGCTCGGGTGTGAGGTAGAATTAATTGAGAGATAAGTAAGGGGGTTGTTTTTAATTAATTTAGGGTAATATTATGTTGCTGAGATTGTAACCGCACGGACGAGAAAGAGTTTTAGAGTGTAAACGTAAGATATAAAATAAATTACAGTTTCTATAGAGAAAATTGCTTTTGAGCAATATTTCGAGGACTATACTGGAGATTCGGCAAGATAATTAACTACCTGAGTTAATTATTATTTTTAGCCATTAACCAAACCAGCGCACACTGGTGTCGTAACGCTAAAACCCTTTAAAAAAAAATTAGAATATACTTTCCCCCTACTTCTGCTAAGTACCAAAATCTGTTTTAAAATTGTTGCAATTTTATGAAGCATTTTAAAATGTAGAAGTTTTTAAAATTATGAAACAAGTTTTGTATTAGATGTGCTACCATCTATGGTAAGAAGAGAGTATTGACATTAAATTTTGACTGAATCTAGTCAAGATGTCACTCTCTTCTTTTTTATCCCTTTCAGAGATTAATACAAAGTGAGTAAACCAGTAAGGAATTTTAATTTATTAGATTCCACATCCTAAGACCGGTTTCTGTCTTTCGACTTCATCAGTTAGGCTTTTCGAATCCAATAAATAAAAATTCCAAACTCGTGCAAGTCAATAGCTATATCCGCTATAAGATAACATTTTTAGATGTGCTACCATCTATGGTAAGAAGAGAGTATTGACATTAAATTTTGACTGAATCTAGTCAAGATGTCACTCTCTTCTTTTTTATCCCTTTCAGAGATTAATACAAAGTGAGTAAACCAGTAAGGAATTTTAATTTATTAGATTCGACATCCTAAGACCGGTTTCTGCCTTTCGGCTTCATCAGTTAGGCTTTTCGAATCCAATAAATAAAAATTCCAAACTCGTACAAGTCAATAGCTATATCCGCTATAAGATAACATTTTTAGATGTGCTACCATCTATGGTAAGAAGAGAGTATTGACATTAAATTTTGACTGAATCTAGTCAAGATGTATTAATCTCTGAAAGGGATAAAAAAGAAGAGAGTGACATCTTGACTAGATTCAGTCAAAATTTAATGTCAATACTCTCTTCTTACCATAGATGGTAGCACATCTAAAAATGTTATCTTATAGCGGATATAGCTATTGACTTGTACGAGTTTGGAATTTTTATTTATTGGATTCGAAAAGCCTAACTGATGAAGCCGAAAGGCAGAAACCGGTCTTAGGATGTCGAATCTAATAAATTAAAATTCCTTACTGGTTTACTCACTTTGTATTAATCTCTGAAAGGGATAAAAAAGAAGAGAGTGACATCTTGACTAGATTCAGTCAAAATTTAATGTCAATACTCTCTTCTTACCATAGATGGTAGCACATCTAAAAATGTTATCTTATAGCGGATATAGCTATTGACTTGTACGAGTTTGGAATTTTTATTTATTGGATTCGAAAAGCCTAACTGATGAAGTCGAAAGACAGAAACCGGTCTTAGGATGTCGAATCTAATAAATTAAAATTCCTTACTGGTTTACTAAGTTTTGTATTAGTTTTTATTATAAAAATAATGCTGATCTGGATGGATATAATCCAATGCCTGTAGGGTCATTAGCCCCAGGAGTAGTTTTTGAAGTCCAGACACGGTTGCAGTACGTCCCGTTGCATAAAGCATTATTTTTAAAATAAGTTTTTACACCTTAAAAAAAGTGTTAAAATTAGATGACTTGTCCTGGTATAAGTAAAACATCGTCAACTTTGAAAAAAATATACACATTTTAAAAAGTGACAAATGCTAATATCAGACCTTACATAAGCATTTCAGTGTAGACTGGAGTTCGTAGAATTTGTTGTCGATTCAGAGTTATCTGTAGTCTATCTCATCAAATTAAAATATCAAAAGAAAGTCTATTTAAATATTCCAGTAGGCAAGATCCACGCTAGAGGTCTAGACAATGATATTTTTAAATAAATTTTTATTGCCTACTTCTGGGCATGATTTGTAGCGTATTTGACATTAATTATTTTGATGCTAAGTTTACGCTGCAAAGATTTCAATCCTGGGATATTCCATCGTTGTCGGTTATGGTATTGTAAGGTTTTTCCCATAACTTTAAAGCAAATGCGCCATCAATCATCAGTGATATGAAGAAAGGCGTCTTCACAATATTTATTTGAACCCCAGAGTAGGGATATGGTTTGTCTAACCAGCTTTAGCAAACAATTGTCTAAAACTGCATCATAACATCATTCATGAACATGTTTTCGAGCATAGTAATGCTCATCTTCAGTTGAAATAGAACAGGAAGATAAAGAAAAATTAAAATGTGCAATGGAAGAACTTGAAATACATAATGGATACTTACATGGCATGGGAAACATTCAAACTTATTTTTCAACGTGTGAAAAAATGAGCAAACTTTTCTCCTTAGTATTATTGACTGTATTGAGTACTTATTAAACTCTCGATTCCGTGTTTCAAATTATCTTTGTTAACATGTATGTTGGTGAATCTTGATTTTATTATTTATTTTTTAATGCGTTTTTGAGTTGATACCTTCTGCCTTGTGGTTTATTTTTAACTTTTTTTAATTTTCAACTTCTTGTAAACAGTTTTCGTTAAAATATTTAATATAATAAACTTTTTAAATTCATTAAAAAATGTATATCTAAGCTATAGGTCTTTTATCATTCATCGGATATTTTTCTAACGGTGAAGTTTTATCAACAGGTAGAAATTGAAAAAAAGGAAGAAACCTGATGCATTCGAATAAAGTTGAAAAAGAAAATTCAATTCAATTTAAAGAAAATTGCACGTAGGGCGCATTCGTTAAATCCATCATCCACTACACTTTCAAGTGTTTATAGAAGACGAAGGCATTCCCCGTTTCTCATTTTTGAAAATTCATATTTTCGTTTTCAGAGGATTCCTTTGTATGTACGGAAGAACCTGTGCAAGAATGCTTACTCGCGAGCACGTACCTATACTGAAAATGTGAAAAATCTATATTTCAATAGGAAATGATTTGTTTAATAGTAGGGGAAACCAGAGTATATTAAGTGGTTTTTTAATATTTACTTTTGTCGCCTAATTTCATCATTTCCGCATATTCCTTTTATCCGATTTTCCTATATAAATATTCCTATACAGGGTGGGCCACGCTCAACGGGACGGAGCTTACTGGGAAAACGAAAAATGTTATGAAAAAGTTATTTGGCAGGAGTACGTAGGTTAGTGACGACTACCTTTCTAAATTAATTAGACATATACAGGGTGTTCCAAAAAAGCGTGATATATCAAAGTTATGTTTTTTTTAATGGAACACCCTGTATTTTATTTTATTTTTGAAGTATATTGAACAGAATAATGTCACTTTATTAAGGGCTCCCTATACCCATTCTTGATAGTTTTCGATTTAAATGACTTTTTTTGCGAAATTAATATGGTTTAAATACATTCATTACACTTCGTCCCATAAAAATTAACTAACGCATTTTTGTTTATTAATTGCCTATTAGGAAGGCCATCGACACGAATTATTGTAATGTAAAGTTTATTTACAGGGTGTTGTTAATTGAGAGTTTCATGACAATACAATATTTTATACGATTACTGCGTTATTCTAAATGGGACACCCTGTATTTTGTTATTGTAATAAAAGGGTAAAACAATTCCCTTTCAAATTACTACAAGGTTCCCTATACCAATATCCACCAATTTCAGACTTATTTGCATTATTTTATTTGCATCAATAAAAATCGGTAATTTTATAACACGTTTTTATTAAGTAAGCTATGAAATAGACAAAACACTAGTTTGCTGTCAAACTGTGACAATAGTTTAATTTTTACCGTGTTATTAGCTGTCGTTCAGATACAAAATGAAAGAATATACAGTTGAAGATAGAGTTAATATGATTTTCATACTCGGAGAATGTTTTCAAAACTGTCTATTAGCATCACGAGTTTATGCCGAGAGATATCCCTTAAAAGATCATCCTCGCAAAGAGGTATTTGAAAGGCTGCTAGCAAGGTTTCGTGAAACCGGCAGTGTTTCTTACAAAAAACGAGATATTAGAAAGCTCGTAACTCGCAACGAAAATACAGAGTTGGAAGTTCTCCAATCACTTATTGAAAAACCAAACACTAGCACAAGAGTTATGGCCAGGCAATTGGAAATAAGTCGGACTAGTATCAGAAGAATTATTAAAAATCATTGTTACCATCCATACCACATTCAGATGCACCAACATTTGTATGGAACGGATTTTCACCGTAGATTGGAATTTTGTTTATGGTTTCTAGAAAAAGCGGGAGAAGACGAATTCTTTTTTGATAAAATATTATTCACAGACGAATCTACGTTCCATAATAGTGGACTAGTGAATAGACACAACTTTCACTATTACAGTACCAAAAATAAAAAAGAATTTAGAACGATAGATCGTCTTTAAACGTTTATGGAGGATTAATAGGAGAATATGTTGTGGGACCGTATTTTTTTAATGGCATTTTAAATGGACGTAAGTTTTCCAGATTCCTTCAGAGAGATTTTTCTGTTCTGTTAGAAAATATCCCTTTGAATGTAAGAAGCAGAATGTGGGTACAGCTCGATGGTGCTCCCGCACATTTTTCTCTCATTGTAAGATCATATTTAAATCGAAAATTTCCGGAAAAGTGGATTGGTAGAGGTAGTCCTACCAATTGGGCCCCTAGATCTCCCTGTTTAACCAACATGGACTTCTTTTGATGGGGGTACATTAAAAATTTAGTGTATCAGACTCCACCCACGACTGCCCAAAATATGAAAATTCGTATCCGTGAAGCGTTTGCAACCGTAACGCCAGAAATGTTAAGAAGTGTAAAAAAAAATTTTGAGAAGAGAGTCCGATTATGTATCGAACAAAATGGGCACCATTTTGAATATTTGTTGTAAAGTTATTTGTTTTGTCTATTTCATAGCTTACTTAATAAAAACGTGTTATAAAATTACCGATTTTTATTGATGCAGGTAAAATAATGCAAATAAGTCTGAAATTGGTGGATATTGGTATAGGGAACCTTGTAGTAATTTGAAAGGGAATTGTTTTACCCTTTTATTACAATAACAAAATACAGGGTGTCCCATTTATAACACCCTGTAAATAAACTTTACATTACAATAATTCGTATCGATGGCCTTCCTAATAGGCAATTAATAAACAAAAATGCGTTAGTTAATTTTTATGGGACGAAGTGTAATGAATGTATTTAAACCATATTAATTTCGCAAAAATAGTCATTTAAATCGAAAACTATCAAGAATGGGTATAGGGAGCCCTTAATAAAGTGACATTATTTTGTTCAATATACTTCAAAAATAAAATAAAATACAGGGTGTTCCCTTAAAAAAAACATAACTTTGATATATCACGCTTTTTGGAACACCCTGTATATGTCTAACTAATTTAGAAATGTAGTCGCCACTAACCTACGTACTCCTGTCAAATAACTTTTTCATAACATTTTTCGTTTTCCCAGTAAGCTCCGTCCCGTTGAGCGTGGTCCACCCTGTATATTGTTGTAAAATAACAAATTTTACAATTTATTTTATTATAAAAAAATTAATTTTAATATAGATTATTTTCATTTATATTCGCAGGGTTTGTACAACGTATAAATTGTTTAAATTTAAACTTTATTGCTCAAATTAAATTTTTATATTTCCCTTGTAATTTCTAAAATAATTTTCAATTTTAATACTTCCTTGAAATCTTCAAAAATTATTATCCCTGTTTTTTTCCCAAAATTTAATACACAAATATTATAATTTTATTTTATAAAGGAAAGAAATAAGAAACAATAACGAAACTTTTAAGATTATTGAAAATTTACTATCTAATTATAAAAAAAAATCAAATTTCATTCAGAACTTCACTCACTCCTAACCTTAATTAAAACTAAAAGTGTCAAAAAATAATATTGTCAAACTCTGATCATTAATAACAATTTAGATTCAAAAAGATATGCAAAACTTCAATCCTATAAATATTATTTAGTGACAATATTATTCAAAACTGCCCGGTGTCTACCAAATTAATAAAAACAGAATAAGTACAGGGTGTCTCAAATTGGTGTGTTGCCCTGTATCTTCCAACTGCAGGGAGTTACTAAAGATTTAATTAGGCTATCGTTACTTTAACAAAAAAAGAAGTCATAACATCTTAACTGCTTTTCTTCTATCTCTTCTAGTTTACGAGATACCCTGCAAAACTCACCAATTTCGGATACCCTGTACAACGAAAATATAAATGAATAAAGTTAACACTAAATCAACTCTTTTCTTTAAATACCTTTCCCACTTTTAACGCTCTCAAAGGTCTAACTTCACCTCTTGTTCAGTGAATTTTCGTCCACTCCAATTCTAAATACCTTTAATCTTATTTAATAGGAAATTATTTATCCTATGCAGCAACTACAATCATTATTCATCTTAATAGGTTCAATTACATCTCAAAAATAAATTCTGGGAAAAACTCTTTTAATTTCAAAAATTCCAGCAAAATTCTGTATCTCTTCCTTCCAAAATTTTTTATCTTATTTCTTCTATTTTTTTAATCAACCAATTTTTTTTTTAAAATCCATTTACTTACCAAATAGTTATTTTCAAAAAATTTTCATTTATGTTGGTAAGTATTAAAATTGAAAATCTTGTAATTTTGACATTTATAGAGAACAAGGCATAGGCGGATCCAGGGGGGGGGGGAGGGGGTTGCAGCCCGCCCCTTTAAGTTACGTTTTTTAATATATTCCAAAGCCTCCCGACCCTCAACTCCACCTGATGGGTGGAAGACAGCCCCCCCTTGAAAATCGGCTGGATCCACCGATGGAACAAGATTATGTTTTATTTAAACTAAGCTTTCCATAATTTTTACAAGTTCTTTTTTTTAATTCATAGCAATTTAATTCCATTACAATATATTACAATTATTTATTGCATTTATTCCACTGAAACTGCAACCATGATAAGAACTATTCAAGGTCGTCTCAAATATCTGTCTTATTTAAATTTATATGAGAATAATCAATATCCATATGTTAAATTTCGGATATCAGATGTCACTTTTCTACATTTTAATTATGCTTACTTGCAAATTTAAAATTAAATATTAGGGTAGTCTTAAATTGCGTAAGAATCGCCGGTAATATGCTTAAATTGAAAATATGTCAACTTCAAATAAAATTTACTGCGTGCCATATAACTGTAAAGGAAAATTTGTCATTTAATTTTGGGACTCTTCTGTAATATCGCATTCCAGGAAAATTGTTTAATTTGCAAAATTTATCTTCTAATTATGGGAAAATTAATTGCTGAATACTTAAAATTGCTGAGTAAATCAGAATATAACTTGTTGGTATACGGAGGGGTATGAAATATGTCATATTTTAATAAATTTATCTAAAATCACGTTGTACCCGTAAATTTGAAAACAACGCATATTTTTAAATTTACTTAAAGGATTTTATAAGCACAGTGTCGTATCCAGAGGTTCATAATATTCTTTTTGAAAAAAAATTCCGTTTTTAAATCATTTTTTTTTAATTTTAAGTTCATTTTAAAGTGCAGCTGTATAAACCACAATTTCCTTCATTTCTTACTTCTAATTACACGGTTTCTGTCTAAACACAATTTAATCATGGATAGATGATCCTATTTATATCAGTTAGAAGTTTCTCCTAGTGTATCTACTTAGTGGTGTATTGTAAAATATTATCCCACATAATAAATAAATGAAGATTTAGTTGTTTGTTACTTTATCGATAAGTTATGCGAAATTAAGTCCAATTACAGTTGAATTAACCTGTATCGACACACAATAGAGAAACATGAATATACCGACAAATATTATTAGTAGCAAAAGGTAAAGGCGATGTTGGAGCTGCAGCATCTCACGAGCGTACCGCTGGGGCATCAGGAGATCGACCTGGAACAAAAACAATAAAACGTGTGAATACTAAAAGGTTGAAACTGTAGAAATACATATTATTTTTTTATTAGTGATAGTTGATTTGTTATTAACAATTGTAGATAAAAATTTTTAGCTCAAGATTCGCCAAAAATCAGTCAAAACACCGAAATAAAAAATGGAAAGAAATCTTACAAAATCTAAATCCATAGCAAGACATTATATGGAAGATTGTCAAATTGTTAAGATATTTTAAGCCACTATCTACCGTTGAGAAAAGGAGATCAATCATACACGGAGGATATCAAACAGGGAAATGTTTTCAAACTTAGTAAAAACGCAAATAATCTTGAGCAAGTTGAAATGGAGACAAGATTAAAGTCAATCCTAGATTTACAGATCGTTATCAAAGGTAAAGAGCTTTCAAAACTATTAACAATCCTCTAATGAAGTCCAAAGGTTTTCCAATATCAAAGCTCTAGGGCCCGATGATAGTTTAAATTATGTATACGTTGCGAATCACGAATGTACATACTTCTACATCTTCATACGAGACAACAGCTGATTGGAATTATGCCGAACCCATTGTGAATGACTCTGATAAGTCATTTAATATAATAATACTATTAAAGCATATTTTTAATGATAATCCCTAATTTTATTTATAATATACGATAATCAATTGCAACAGTCAAAATTGAAATTATCATTATTGAACTCAAAGTTAAGCATATCTATCCTAATGATGATATCAAGATTTAATTAATGAAGGCTATACAAGGGGATTATCCTTTAGAAATGGACGGACTACCTGTTATTACGAAAGGAGCAAAGTGAGAAGTTTGGGCAGTCAAAACTAGTGCTGACAATGTGGATATACGATTTCAGCAAGATCGATTATAATGAAGCTCATTTTAATTACTCTGAATTCTATTGTAATATATTGTGCTTGCAGGCCCGTAAATTCGATTAACAAAACTGGTAGATATGGTGACTAATACTTGTAAAATCAATATTTTGTGCAACTATAGATGCAAATAATACAAAATTAATTCACGACTGCCTGGGGTGAAAAAAAATATTCTCAACATAAGCAAAATACAACTGTCTGTCTTTCGTGAATATCCAATTTTTACAACATATTTTACTTTAATTGCACAAATGAAAAGAAAAATAGTCTAATCTCCCAGGAATTGGACATTGAATGTCAACGTTGCCACAACGTCTGGACTTCAAACAACTACTCCTTGGGCTATATGCCCCAACAGGTACTGAATTATAGAAGTCCCGACGTTGGTTGGAACCTGAGATATCAGGACATTAAACCAACAACTTTGATTTTGTTATTAAAGGAGCCCGTCAACCATAGACTAGTTTCAGCATTATTGTGCCTCTTCAGTATGGCGTAGACAAGCTCGACTTTCAATCTCTAATGAAAGTCTGACAGTGGATCCGACTAGCCCAGTTCCTATAGAATACAGTTGCGTTAGCAAATGTATAAAGACCTGAGAAAGCACAGCGCCATCTATCACAATATTCTACTTTAAACTGAAAAATTTCATGTCAGTCCGAAGGTTTGCTCTATGTCGAGACAAATAACCCTTAAACCTTGTCGTCCAATCATTACGACGATGTGATGCCGCAAGGTGGCTATTGGCCTTCATGGCATGCCCTAGCAAGAAACAATGTTAATTGTACGTTGCAATAAGGCAACTTAATTACTTTACCTGAAATTGGTGCGCCACTTGATTATGAACCATTATATCAAAGATAATGTTCTGTGAACCAACGGAATGTGCTACATTGTGAACAGTTCGAGTTTGGGCTTATTGTTAAGTGGACACAATATCGTCGTCGGTCTTGTCGGTTATAGAAAGGACAGGTCGATGTCGGGACAACAAATTAAGCAGATATTCAACTTACCCAAATTTTGGAGTGAATATTGTAAATTTTTATTTATTAGATGACTAGTTAAAAATCCTAAACTGAATTAGATCAGACAACTTTTCTATTAGTTTGCAAAAACTCATTAATTCGACAAATAAGGGTTATTATTTCATCTGTAAATTAGCGACCCCTAGGCGTAATCCTTGAAAAACTTGATTCCTCATCTGTTTAACTTTGTGAACCCTGAAATCGGCAACTGATTATGTCATAGTCAATATTTTATAAGAAATTTTAAAATAGAAATAGCTATTTGTTTAACTAGGGAGGAAAGTGTCACTTTTCCTTCCGCATGCAAGGTTTACTGCCGAGGGACCGTAGAGCCCAAGGCAGCAAACGCAAAGTAAAAGTCAATTTTCAAAGGAGGTAAAATATTTTAATATATTTACTGTTACTTAAGACCTATATATTTAAGTGGAATAAGTCATCCATTTTCTCGAATGTGGCCACATACATTTATTAACGATGAAAAAATAGGGGTTAAGCAGCCATCTTCTGGACTAGAAAAAAGAATTCCTAGTGGAAATGATCAAATGATTAGAAATTTAATAAATTTTACAACTTACCCATGGGTAAGTTGGTAATCATTTGAACTTAAATAGAATCCGTCATTACTATTTTTGACCAACTGAAATGAACTATAAAATAAGAAGATTTGTTAATGTTCTGTTTTTTTTTATTATTTCCAGTGTTGCCGATGCCAATTTATCATATTCCCCAAATTTGGGGACAAAAATCTACTGATTCCCCAAAAATTCCCCTCAATAGGTTAAGTACCTTACCTTATCTTCTTTGTTTTGACTTTTTATTAACCATTTATCCATATTTGCACAAAATCGTATCGTTATTTCGCGACAGAATACAAAATCAACTTATCTAACGCAAAGCCAGCAAATTAGAAGCGCCTAAAACCTAAAACTAAGGGAATCACAGAAAGGTTTTCTCTATGTGTTCGCGTTCGCACCGCGCGGAGATAAACGAACTTACCCGATTATAATATGATTTATTATCACTATACGAAGCCGGAATTTTTTGAACCATAAAAATTCCAAAAAAGGACCATGGGCGTAACAAAACTACCTAAGGATGTGAAATAAAATCACACATGTTCCCAAGAACAAGGACATGAAAAATGTCCTACACTGCACCAGCGTCTGGACTTCAACAACTACTCCTTGGGCTATATGCCCCACCAGGTATTGAATTACGAAAGTCCAGACGTGGTATAGTGCCCGACCAAGTCGGGGCTTTAAACCAAAAACTTCGATTTTGTTATTAAAGGAGCTTGCCATTCTTAGACCTGGTTTAAAGCCCCGACTCGGTCGGGGACCAAACCACGTCTGGACTTTCGTAATTCAATACCTGGTAGCATATAGCCCAAGGAGTAGTTGTTAAAGTCCAGACGCTGGTGCAGTGTAGGACATTTTTAATGTTCTTGGGAACATGTGTGATTTTATTTCACATCCTTAGGTAGTTATGATTTATTATAACAAAAGTAGGTACAATGGACAAATGATTTGCTGCTGTGCAAATGGTCTCGAGTTCTATGCCCAATCTGAACTGTTTTTTTTTATTTAATTCCTACATGATTATTTATTATATTGTTTAACGATGAGATTTCAAAATCCCCGCATAATGCCAATCCCCAATCATCTTGAGATTCCTCGCAGTTTGGGGAATTCCCCACAAATTGGCAACGCTGATTATTTCTTTACAACTTTTAAATTTACTTTTTTTCTTCGGTACACCTGCGGACCTGCGTCAATGAACCGGCTATCCTAAACCATATCACTAATAAAGTATACAAACCGAATCGACATTCCATCGTGTGAAACTAAAAGTCGTTTCTTGGTTCAAGGCTTGTTCCTGAACTTAAGATCACGCGACCATGATCGTTATTGGAGTCACCGTTTTCCTTGACCCCCCTTTCCCCCCGCCACGCTTACTCGATGTCCGCGTTTTCGATTTCAATGTCCACCTCATCTGTTTCTTGTGGTCGACCTCTCCTACGTCTGGTGAATGCAAAAATTTACTTTTACCTTCTGCACTGACGTAACCGAAAATGGTCAGCGATTTGTTCTACTTTTTGCATAAAGACTGCCGTGCTACATAATCTGACACAGTAACCACAGTTTGTATTTTTTGTAGAATCTAAATGTTTGACAAAATCAATTATACAGGGTGGCGCAACTTTAATTAAACACTATTGGGACTACGTAAACCGTTATAGATACAAAGTTGATTAAATGGGGAAAAATGTGTATTTCCAAGACGAATTTATTGTTTTTTTCAAAATTAAAATATCAGGTGTGGTTTCAGAGATATTTGCTTTTTATTGAAGGCCAAATATCATCGCTTAACATAGCGTAACCAATTTTTTTAAATAAGGACCTGATTGTAGAATGACTGAGTGACTTGAGAGAAACTATTTCCACACTGGATAATAAATCTAGCTGCGATATAATAAATAATAAAATTTTAAAATCTATATTCACCGTTATGGGTCATGTAATACTAAATTTTATTAATACATCCCTGGCTACTGGTGTATTTCCTGATAAACTTAAATTGAGTACTATCGTACTAATTCCTAAAATTAACAATAATAATGAAAACTCTAACGACGGTGGAATTTTTTGAACCATAAAAATACCAAAAAAGGACCATGGGCGTACCAAAACTACCTAAGGTTGTGAAATAAATCACACTTGTTCCCAAGAACAAAGACATTAATTGTCCTATACTGCACCAGCGTCTGGACTTCAACAACTACTCCTTGGGCTATATGCCCCCCCAGGTATTGAATTACGAAAGCCCACGAAGTAGTTGTTGAAGTCCAGACGCTGGTGCAGTGTAGGACATTTAATGTCTGTTTAATTTTCAGGCAATTAAACATATGGGGGGGGGGGGGGATTTCAAAGTAGTGACTGCGGATTACTCTGTAATCCATTAGCCTAACCATATTCTTATGTATATCTGCTATCTCTTGTGTGTTTACCTTTTACATTTAGCGTTAGTTCATACATATTTTCTTTGTTTTACATATATTTTTGTTAGTATTTGTTAAAATAAGCGTTATATATTTTTGTTAATATTTATTATTTTGTATAGTCGTTTTTTTTTAATGTATATATTAATAGGTATATTATTAGTATTATTTTTTTTTTTTTTTTAATTTTTTTTTTTTTTTTTAATTTATTTTTATTTTTTTATTTTTTTTTTTTTTTTTTTTTTTACAATTTTTGTGATATCTTCCGTATGTGTTGATGAAGGATTTTATATATATAGCTATTTTCGCTAATTAATATCTCTGTTAAATTAAAAGGCTTCTTCAATTCTTTAACTGTGTATAGCTTATCTATAATCCCCTTGTTTTGTTCCTGATTTCTATTACATTCTAAGATAACGTGTTGTGTTGTTCCTTCTTCCCCACATACGCATAATGGAGACTCTGTTAAACATATAAACTCATTCAACCGGCAACGCCGCACCAAAATACATTTGCAAACAGCACTCAGACACGAAGCATCAACAAATAGTTTTTTTTTCTAGTTTTTTTTTCCCATTACGTTACGGCTGACACGTAGGCCAATATTTACCGCGCAGAATCTATAACGAACTTTCTAGGCTTATGCTACAGGAGTCACGTCTGCCCTGAAATTCATAATGACGTAATTTGAGTTAATCTTTGTCTTCTCAAGCGAGAGAGAGAGACAGACATAAAAAACTTACATACCTAACAATCTTTCTAGAAACAATCGCGGACCGGAAGGGGAGATTTTGAAGCGACTGAGCTTCGAGAATTTAAACAGTGTCTATTCATCACTCACTCATATCGCACGCAAAATATTTTCTGACTGATGCGGTCTTTTTAATTCTTTACCTATGTGCTAGTGTTTGTTAAACACATATGGTACTTATAATAATTTGTTCATTGATTACCAGTTAATGTAATCCTTTGTTACGTTGTTGTTATTTATTTATTTATTGAACTTAAAATAAACCGTTAAATAACAGTTGTTTTTGTCCAATGGAGTTGGGAAGATAAAGATATACAGTCCATTTTAAGAATACCACGATGCAGTTTAAAAAGGCGATGATAACACATCGGTCGTCCTGGGAAACTGGCACAACATAGGGTTTATTCCAGAACCCTCAACAATGTCTTTGTTCTTGGGAACAAGTGTGATTTATTTCACAACCTTAGGTAGTTTTAATAATAACGAAGCATTGAATTTTAGACTTATAAATACTTTACCCCCCATTGGAAAAGATATTTGAAGCCTACAATCAGATTTATAAGTTATAACATTTAATTATGAAATTCACAATTATCACACAAGAAGAATTAATGATCTTCATGTCCAAAGGACCAATTATGCAGATGCTAAAAAATCGCTGTTTCATAATGGTTTGGTAAAATTTAATGATCTTCCATGTGATATTAAGAATGTTAATAGTGTTCAAAATTCATGAAATTGACACCAAACAATACTTTTAGCGTATATTGATACCTGTAGTCTTTATTGCTGTTTACTGTGAATTACCTACACACCACTAGATATACCTATTTATCAATTACCTTACCTTTAGTGAATAAAACAATAACCCAAAGAAGCCACATTTATATGGGACCAAAACTTTATAATATGTTACCTAACTATATTAAATTATTAAATACTCAAAGAATATTTAAAAAAATTTATGAGTCAGATATCAAGAATGGAAGTTCATAAGCTGCTAGAAATTATAAATTAGAAATTGTAAATTGAAAAAAAAAATACAAATACATTATTATTTTACCATACTGCACATTGAGTCAATAACCGCGAGCGGATACCTTATCCATGCGGATCAAAAATATTTATTATTGAATGTATAAAAATCTCTGAAATCCTTTAATTAATCTAATTTTGTAACTGAATTTTGTCATTTTACTGTTTTGTATTGTATTATTATTTTTTTTGTATCATTGATGATGAATAAATATTATTATTATTATTATATTATTATTACAAATAGATATAATTTAAGTTACATTTATTTATTATCGTATATTGATTTCTTTTGTATTTATATTTATTGGAAATAATTTTTATATTCAATTTATTTTAAATCTAGTCTAGTTTATATTAGGATTCCTATTTAAATACATAAATAAATAAATCTACTTCTTTCCTACTTTTTATTTCGTTTTCCTCTCTCCAGCCATGTAGAATACTTAATTTTTTATTATCCTGAACCACATTAACTTTGGTCTGGCCTCGCTTCTGGCCACGGGCCACGGACTGTAATTGATATAGTAAAAATAAAAACAACAGTCTTTTATTCAAACAAACTGATATACCAGCCATGGTCATTGTTTTATGTCAATTTTTTTAATTTTCAGTTAACGCTTGTCGACGACAAACAAAAAAATTCGTCATCCAAAATTCCATTTGAACTAGTTGTAGAACCACGCAATTACACAAAGCGAAATGTAACGTTAAATGAAACATTACTAATTCTGTTTGTTTAATTCATACAACATCGATTTTTTGAACATTAGCTATTAATGAGAAGCCAGCGGAAAATGTTGGTAGGTATCATGGTGCTTAGTTACATGTCTCATTTTTGCGAAACTTTAGTGTTAATCAACAAATGATTATAGTACGGACCAGCTATAAGTAAAAAAATCCTAGAGATCAAAAGTTGTACGGGTAATTATATTTGAAAGAAAGCTAAACATTGGTGAGGTAAAAACTCGATGAAATACTTAGAAATAAACCTTTCTCGTAATTCTGGCGCTCTTGCTTTTTAGGTAAACAGAGTGGACAAAAGCCTAGATACTCCCCAACTCCCTAATTTTCTCGAAAACAAGTTCTCAGAAATGTACAAAGTTTGTGAAGTGAAGATTTAAGGATGTGTGAATTCATGTATTGTTATTTGCACTGTTATCTAAAGATACGGTTTTTTAGGACAGTCTGCTAGCTACGTAAAAACGAATTCTGGCGATTTTATTTGCCTTATAGCGTAAAGGTTGCTTCGTCAGAAAAACATATTTAAAATCTAACCTACTAAATGACTTAGGCCATCGTTAATTGTTGCAATAAACGCTTTTTCTATGGCTTAAATGAATTTTTATTTAATATATTTAGGATAGAAAAATGACTTACATCATGTACTTCTTCAGCACTACAGGAGGACGTATATTGATACTTCAAGAGGCATCAGTATCTGCGATCTTTCTAGTTATAATACCTGTTGAGGGTTCTGGAATGAGCCCTATGTTGTGCCAGTTTCCCAGGACGGCCAACAAAGTGTTACCGCCTTTTTAAACTGCATCGTAGTTCGAATTTCGAGTGGACTGTAATTTTAGATTGAAGAAATGTGCTGTAGTAGGTTTGCCTTCTCAACTTCATCCAATAAAAACAATGGACACTTTTATTTAACCATTTATTAGACTTGTTAAATAAATAAATGAACAAAAACAACAACGTAACAAAGATTACATTAAACTAGTAATCGTGAACAAAGTATTATAGTTAATTTAAAGAAATGACCACATCATTCAGAAAATATTAATTTGCGTGTGTTCTGCATGAGTGATAATTAGACACTGGAGGGTCCTAGCCTGGTTCGCAGCTAGCAACACACTGAGTTTTTAAATTTGAATATGAAATGAAAAATAAAGTGGACCGCCTGATACGCAGCTAAGTACCACTGTGTAAAACGAAATATTTTTACGTTGAGCTGGTGTCAACGGAGGGATCTAACTTGGTTCGCAGTTAGACGCACACTGATTTAATTCTCGAACCTCAGTCGTTTCAAAATCTTCCTTTCCTGATTGCGCAACACCTTCTCGAAAGATTCTTTATCGTGAGCCGCGTAAACAAGCATGTAAAATTTTTTCTATTGTCTAGACGCGACGGTTAAATTTACGGCTTGATACCATCATTATGAAATAGAGCAAAAAATTATCTTTGTCGACACCGCTTCCTGGTTTGACGCCGCTCGCCAACGTATTTTGGTGCGGCGTTGCCGGTTGAACGAATAAACGAATATGAGTTTACATGTTTAATTATCTGAAAATTAAACAATACCTCAATATTCACGCTTAAGTTCATCAATTTGGCCTGCCTTTATATTTTAACAGATTTATGTACATTATTGAATTCTATCCCTTGACAATAAAGTAAATTGCCTGTGTATCACGCCAATACCATCCACTGACGCACATATTGCGTACCTGTCAGGAATTCAATGATTACACCGTTCAAAAGCGATTCCCATTTGATATCCATCCCCGTTTCAATTCTAGGAATTCCATCTTTCATCGAATGATTGATGGCCTGACTATACAAATAAAAATATACCGAAATCTATCTACTTGTGAAATAATTTATCAAGTATACATATATAGAACGTCTCATTTAAAAACTGGAGGAATTGTTATAAATAAACAGCAACAAGTGACCATTTCAAAAAATTATTTTTTTAAATATCAGATGAGTTTAAGAATAAGTATGCTCTTTCGTGTTATTTTCTCTTTTATCTTCCGTGTTATTTTTCTCATATTTTCAGGCAACGATCTGTAAGCAGTCCGATAAAAATGCATAGTTAGGATCTACTGCAGTCAAGGATTTGCACGGTTCTTCTCATCAAATGGTTGCCTATAAACGCTTGCAATTGTGATAATATGGGTATATTTTTCTAGAGAGAGGTGGCTCTGTGCTAACGCACCTGCCTCGATTTCGGAAGTTTGTGGGTTCTGTCTGATCTGCTATAAGTATTTTCTGGGATTTTCTCAGTTGCAATAGGCAAATGTTGGTTCAGTACTATCTGATTCCTTCCACCTCGATCCTGTCAGACCTAATCCTCAGATCCTTACACTATGGCTGAAGAAAATCCTTTGACCTTTTTTTCTTTGTCCATTTCGAGAGGCTTTTATGATGGCACGAAACGTCGAGAAGAAGATCTAAGATAAGGACAATTTTAAAGATATTCTAGATTATCTCGAAGATTTTATAAAAGTAGTGGCTGTATGAAAATGTGGACATTCTGTAAATACTTCTACTTGCTGAAAATGATTTATCAACCTAAAATATTCATACTAGCAGCGCATTTGAAGTATTTCGATTTGCGTTGAATGCTCGCTATTTACCTTTTAGAATTCAAGCTGAAAGTTTGCTGATATAGTCCTTATTAATTGGTAAATTTTAATTTCGATTCTAGTTCCGTTATATTGAAAAGTTGTAGATAGTCAGGTTGTATACAGAAGGGACTATTATTTTAAGTACTGATTATAAGTTTTACTAATATGTTTCCATACTAAATCATACATTATTGTGATCGAAAAACTTATCTAACCTCAAGTAAGTACTTTATTGGGTAACATCGAATGCTTTATATCTAAAAAGAACACATTTCATTCCTGTCATGTAATTTAATCCGCCCTCGGATGATTAGAAAGTGTAGGTAAGCCTTTATTCGCCAAGTATTCTCATTTTTTTGTTGGGTAGATGGTGAAGAAGGGCATTGAATTTTGAATATTATACAGATGTATTTGAATTTATATTCGAGTAGGAAGTTCGCATTTTTAAAGGTAATACGTAAGATGGATTTCTGGTTGGAAATATGTTTATGTGGATTGTGCCGATTTTACATAATCGCATCAAAGGCAGAAAAAAATGGAGACAGGCATTAAAATAACGAGATACGTGTTATTGATTTGGTTATTACCGTTCTAAAAATGGAATTTAATCGGATAACATCCTGATGCGAGGGCTGTTCTTTTAATGCTGACCCTAATATAGTATGGGCTCACATAAGCTTATGGTAAAGCAAAAATATATTATAAAAAACAATAAGTCACACTGTGAATAATTTTATAATGTACTTTTGAGGTATATATCTATAATGTAAAATGTAGGTTTAATTTTCAAAAACAAATTAAACATAAAAACTCAATCCGACAACACCGCGAGAGACACAGAAGTCTTAACGGTTTTGAATTACGCGGAGTTTGTCATGTAGGCCAAACGGATGTTTTCTAGGTACATGCAAATTGTCACGTAGCCCACAAACTTAAAAAACTTTTAATAAATTCGTCTTCGTTTCCTCCAACGTAAATGACAAAGACGGACACAACACGTCCATCGCCGTTACAGAGGCGTGACGCGAACTTTTCAGTTAGTGTATCATCATCACTCATAGACACAACACCTAAAACGCGCATTACAAATATTTTCTGAATGATGTGATTATTTTAATTCTTTACTAATATGTGTCAGTGATTGTTAAAACATACGTTTACTAATAATTTGTGCGTTGTTCGTTTATTACTTACTAAAGTAATTTTATTGTTAAGTTGTTAATTTGTGATTTATTTATTTAACATTTTTTAATAAACCGTTAAATAAAAGGTGTTTGTTGTTTTTGTTAATGGAGTTGGGAAGGCAAAAAACACAAATTATACAGTCCACTTAGAAGCTACGATACAGTTTAAAAAGGCTATGAGCATATCTCGGTAGTCCTGGTAAACTGGTAGGGATAGTTCCAGAACCCTCAACAATTACCATACTTATCAAGTTCTTTCGCGAAAATTTTTAACTCAAGCATATAACATTTTGTAGTTTGTCACTATTGGATTTTTTTTTATAAACAAAACTAACAAAAAACGAATACTTTTTTTACTGTGTTAATTTTTCAGAAGGTTAATGTGTCAACTCCAATTGGCAGAAGAACATTGCCGTTTAGTCCTTTCTCTTTGTCCGCTTTTAAAACAGGATGAAACGGCTTGCGAAAAATATGTAAAACGAAGTTTTTGCTTCCTGCTGTGACATTGTTTTAACAATGTTATTAAAATCAACGTTGCAATTTTGTTCTTTGTTGTAGCGACTAACACACCTGACGGGTAAAGAGGTTTTTTATCCGTACTTTTTCCTAGAACGTGTAGGATTTATTCGTAAAGGATATATTTTCGTTTAACTCTATTTTGATAGCCAACGCAGTTAATTAATTTGCGAATGATTTGTTTTATTTTATTTTTTAATAAAAAGCTTTGTTACGGATTTTAATTCCATAAAACCAAAAAAAAAAACAAATTATTTATTGTTGACAGTTACATTGATTCTAAAGTCATTTATTTTTGTTTTATACGTATTGTTTATGTTCCTGATGTTCTCTCACCCTCCTGATATGTTCTACCAACCTTATATTTTCTCCGAGCATTTTCCAAGCTGAAGTCCAGTTCATTATAGAAAGAAATGTTCGCAAGTATTGTTGTTATACCACTTTGATGTTTTTTTAATATTGTATCATTGACAGGTTAGACTTAACGTAATCAAATAAACTTTATATATCTAACTAGTTCTGTAAAACATTTTTCCTTTGTGTAAATCACTGCTCAGGGACCATGAAACAATTAACAAAAGTTGAATATCTTAATATAAATGTCTCTTTTCTCAAAATATCTATATTACGATCTCCAAGACTGTTTAATAGTTGTACTATTAAATTTTTACGACAAACGAGGTTCGCAATGGTATGTCGAACTCGATATTCACCCCTTGATTGTATTTCAACGGACAAATTGAAGACACACTTTTATAACTACTATCAAGAGCGCATTCAAGTTTATGATCGAAGTTATGAGATAATAAATGTTTTTTATGAAGTTCTCTTTTAATCGAAGCTGGAATAATCCCCTATGAGAATGTTGATAGAAAAATAACTTTGTGTGTGAATATATTCGAATTTGCACACTTTCACCAAGTACGTATAGTGAAAAAACTGGTAGTCAGACCATTTTAATAAGTTGACCAATCAAAAGAGAGGAACTACAAATACTGTTTTAGTAGAAAATAACTCAAAATGGTATGGCTCAGAGGTACTATACAGCGCACTGACCCATAAACTTTATATAAAGGTCATGTTCACTTAATTACTTTTAAATCATTTTTTTAACTACGGAACAAGTTCTCCACCATATAATTTAACTTTTCTTTTTATGAGTTTATTTAATCCTGACACCTAAAAAAAACTCGAGACTCTTCAATTCAACAATGAAAACAAGGTAGCCACATCCTTCTTGGCACTCGTACGTAGCCAGATTTTTCCATCAGCGTCATTCCAGTGGTCCCTTGATAGGACCCTCGAAAAACCCTACACGGCCGCAGTGACGGGCTTGAAGTGAGCCCTAAATTACGGCCCTTTTCCGACCTCCTTGCCGCCTCTTTGACGGCCGCAATTAACAAAAGAAGGGATTAATGCGGCGCAAAAGATGCGGATGGATGACTTCCAAGTGGAACTCGTTCTTCTCATGGGTTTGTGTATGTGTGTGCGTGTTGGTGACTAAAATCGTTTATTAAGTATAATCTGGTTGTAAAAATTAATAAAAACCTTAATATAAACAGACTTTTACTTAGTTATTTTAATTTTTCTTAATTATCTTCCACTAAACTAATCTAGTTAACTGATGCAACTCTAACAGCTTGCTTTCTTTTTGGGAAATAAATTGCTGCAGCTTAGTAAGACTTTTTAGCACTGTCGTTGGAAGTAGATTGTGGTGTAATTAGTCAATTTGAAATTCTTACTTAATTCTTGAACTTCTTGTTTGGGAGTAATTATAAATGGATGTAGAATATTGTATTTTGCAAAGAGGATTGTGTCAGTATTTGAAAATGTTGTTTCTAGAAGTAGACTCAGTGAAATAACATCAATGTCTTTCCATTAATTGATTAATTATGAGTGTTTACAGAAGCGACTTTCAATAGACGACCACTTTGGCCAATATAAACTGAATTACACGAAATATTTTGTGTGTAATATCAATATAGCGTGAAATTTGTAGTGGACAAATTATTAGAACATAATAACTAATTATGTTTTTCTAAACGAATTTTTTATGTTGAACTTTCTCATTTTTTTGTATTTGTGTTCATGGGTTACCAAATTTCAAAGATTTTCGAACAGCTTGGTATTTTTTAATGTTTATAATATAGATGTGATTTAATATTGGCAACTAAGTATACAGGGTGACCCAGGGGTACGTGCATGCTCCATAACTTTTTTCTATCCAAGCTATCGGTTTGATTTTTTTTTTAAACGATAAGACCGACAATGGGGCACGTTCTAAAAATATTTCTATTTATATACAGGATGTCCCAAATAAGATACACAACTAAGTTCTGGTTTTTTAAATGGCAACCCCGCATTTTTGTTACATTTTTAGATTCGCCATTAAATTGTCGATATAACGCACCCGGGTTTCTTAGACTTACCTGCAATAGTTTTTGACTTATGTCAATTTATGTGTCAGAATAGCGTCGTGCAGAGATCCACAAAAAAATTCAGAACTTCAGAACTGTTCAAGATAACTTAATCAACTTTTTCCAGTCGATTCCTTAAGCTTCAGCGCATCTTCTGAGTTGTAGGCGAATTCGGAGTCGACGTTCTACCGCCTACTACGATTTTTTGAAAATTACAAATTACAAATTACAAATAGCAATAACTCGACTTTTTCAAATGCATCACCCTATATTTTATTACATCATTGCATGTCATTTTTTAAGAGCTTTTTGCTGATATAGGGTTTGTTGGGTCTATTTTGTAAAATTTGCGAGATTTATTGCAAAATAAGAAATGTTGACGGTTTATTCGAGAAAAAAAAAAGGAATCGAGTAGGCCGCTGTCTTAAAATTTGACACATCCATATACTTTCAATAATTGTACGCGTCTAATTAAAAGAAAAAAAAAGGATCGAGTAGGCCACTGTTTGACACATTTATATAATTTTGAA
Source organism: Crepidodera aurea (assembly GCA_949320105.2). Classification (NCBI taxonomy): domain Eukaryota; kingdom Metazoa; phylum Arthropoda; class Insecta; order Coleoptera; family Chrysomelidae; genus Crepidodera; species Crepidodera aurea. The sequence goes on from OX439477.1 coordinate 27,012,515, forward strand.
AAGAATATGTTTCAACAAAATGAAATTGTAATAGAAACAGAAATACATTACAAAGTAAATAATATTTACAAGAACATGAAAGAATGATTGATAGGATACAATATAAATATTTTTGATTTATAACAAATGCTCGAATAGGTCACCATCATGTTCCACGCAAACTGCTAGACTTCTAGTAAATGAGTCCCGAAATCTAGCAAGCATTGCTCCATCAACTGAACGGATCCTGTTTTTCATATCATCTGCAGTTGTTGGACGATCTCTGAAAACAGTTTCCTTCACGTACCCCCAAAGAAAAAAATCTATAGGAGTAAGGTCTGGAGATCGCGCGGGCCAAGGAATAGGACCTCTCCCTATCCAACGATTAGGGTAGGAATGAATTATCTAAAAATTCTCGCATCATCCTATGGTTATGCACTGAAGCACCATCGTGTTGAAACCACATTGTCCCTCTGGTATTCAAATCCACTTCTTCTTAAATATTGGGAAGATGTTCGCGAAGAAACTGTAATTACCTTTCACCATGCAGCACAATGTCAAAAAACAATTTCCCTTTTGGTATAAGATACACTACCAGTAAGTTCAAACCGATCTCTCAACTTTAGGAATGAAGACACCTGTGGAGTTCTTGTTTCTGGATATTTTTGCAGGTAGATTCTGCTTGCTAATAAAGGATTTCTGTCAGCTTCGCCATATTCACTAATTCCTCGCGAGTAAAACTCATGATTAATAATTGGATGCGTACAATTATTGAAAGTATATGGATGTGTCAAATTTTAAGACAGCGGCCTACTCGATTCCTTTTTTTTAATTAGACGCATACAATTATTGAAAGTATATGGATGTGTCAAATTTTAAGACAGCGGCCTACTCGATTCCTTTTTTTTCTCGAATAAACCGTCAACATTTCTTATTTTGCAATGAATCTCGCAAATTTTACAAAATAGACCCAACAAACCCTATATCAGCAAAAAGCTCTTAAAAAATGCCATGCAATGATGTAATAAAATATAGGGTGATGCATTTGAAAAAGTCGAGTTATTGCTATTTGTAATTTGTAATTTTCAAAAAATCGTAGTAGGCGGTAGAACGTCGACTCCGAATTCTCCTACAACTCAGAAGATGCGCTGAAGCTTAAGGAATCGACTGGAAAAAAGTTGATTAAGTTATCTTGAACAGTTCTGAAGTTCTGAATTTTTTTGTGGATCTCTGCACGACGCTATTTTGACACATAAATTGACATAAGTCAAAAACTATTGCAGGTAAGTCTAAGAAACCCGGGTGCGTTATATCGACAATTTAATGGCGAATCTAAAAATGTAACAAAAATGCGGGGTTGCCATTTAAAAAACCAGAACTTAGTTGTGTATCTTATTTGGGACATCCTGTATATAAATAGAAATATTTTTAGAATGTGCCCCATTGTCGATAGCTTGAATAGAAAAAAAGTTATGGAGCATGCACGTACCCCTGGGTCACCCTGTATATTGTGTAGCACAGTGCAATTAACCTGTAATTTGTTAATGTGAATGTTTGTCTTTTATTCTTTATTAAAATAGTTACGTTAGTATTTTAGATTTGCCTTTCTTAGTTTGTTCGTTTTCTAAATAAGCTTGTTGACCTATTACAAATTTAATATGTATAATCCATGTTTCGCATTTTTGTATTATTTAAATATTCTTGATCTCAACAAAGACTGATCTGATTCATTAAATTATATAATTTTTGATATTTAGCTCCGTTTTCACTCTTCTGAAGGTCTATGCTTAACCCCGTTTTTTCAACAAGTTTAACCCTATCCTGCGGACTTTTATCGTCCTCAGGATGTAAGATAACTTTATTAATCTGAAACTAAACATATCTAAAATTTTAATGGTGATTAAAAAACACCGTAACTTTTATTAACTGTAGTAAAACTTTCTAGAAACTTATTTTTGTAAATATTTGAATGTGTTCTTTGGTTACATAACTTTTAATTATACTAAAATCTATTTCATTATACAAAACTTCATTTGACGCACCTAAAAAACCTTGTACGTTGTACACATACTAACTATTTGACTAAAAACATTTTAATAAAAGTAATTATCCTGATCAGATTATTTTGAACGTAAAAGGGGATGCAAGGGTTATATCGTTAAAACGCAATTAATAAATTAATGAGACTAGATTTAAAAATAGATGTATTTGGAAATAGTAAAAGACCAGCTAGGTAATATTGTCTCCTTGAGGTGGATCCAGGGATAATCCGGGAAATTCCGAGTTGATTCGTGGTAATTGTTGTCTTAATTGATTTGAAATTGTACAAGCATAAAAACAGATTTCACATTTGGACATTTAAAATACAATTAGTTTTTGTTTTAATATTATTTATTGTACGTATATAGAAAAAAGAATTATTATTACGAAAATAAATGTAGATGTTTCTCAGATAATGTAGTGTTGTTTGTAGTGTATATTTGTTTGTAGATGTGCTGCCATCTATGATTAGAAGAGAGTATTGACAATTATTAAAAGCAAAAAATTCCCGGTGTATTGGGGTTGCATACACAATTTGCATTGTGTGTTGCAAAGCTTTTATTTGACTGATTCTAGTCAAAATGCTTTTAATAATTGTCAATACTCTCTTCTAATCATAGATGGCAGCACATCTAAAAATTTTATCTTATAGCGGATATAGCTATTGACTTGTACGAGTTTGGAATTTTATTTATTGGATTCGAAAAGCCTAACTGACGAAGCCGAAAGGCAGAAACCGGTCTTAGGATGTCGAATCTAATAAATTAAAATTCCTTACTGGTTTACTCACTTTGTATTAATCTCTGAAAGGGATAAAAAAGAAGAGAGTGACATCTTGACTAGATTCAGTCAAAATTTAATGTCAATACTCTCTTCTTACCATAGATGGTAGCACATCTAAAAATGTTATCTTATAGCGGATATAGCTACTGACTTGTACGAGTTTGGAATTTTATTTATTGGATTCGAAAAGCCTAACTGACGAAGCCGAAAGGCAGAAACCGGTCTTAGGATGTCGAATCTGATAAATTAAATTCCTTACTCGTTTTGTATATTTGTTTGTCTAAAAAGGGTCCTAATATTAAGACATCGTTATTCTGATTGTCTGATATTTTCCTGGTATAATCCACGTTTCTTTTTGTATGTTTTTTCTTCGGAAATGGGCGCTCAATATCCTTAAAATTTAGCTATATCTTCTTACTGACTTTAAACCTGGTCCTTTGCCACACACAAAGTAACTTAAGATTTTAATTATTAAGATAAATGCCACAATCTTAGTTATATCTAATAATTTTGTTATATTGTTATTTTTATTTCTTATCTCCTGATTTTTACTTTTCCGATTTTTCATTCGCATAAAATTATTTCAAATATTATCCACTAAAGTCGATATGGAAAGAACTATAGTCTATTTTTATGTATGAGAGAGTATTAAAATAATAAAGCGTTCGTAATCCATAGGCGTACCACTTCTTTTAGTAGACAGTTAAAATATTTTGTGAAGTTATACCTCGAGTATTTTCGTATGAAATAACCTTTGTATAAATATAATAAATATATCGGGTGTACACTTATATTTTCACCTAATTAACCTGCTTATAACTTCTAAGCAGCTGAAGGTAAAAAAGTGCAATTTTTTCTAAAATATTTTATTTTTCCACAAGGTATGTTAAGAACATTGTGTCAAACGGGCTATGTAGGTATAAGGGTTTAAACTTTGACTTTTAAACAACGTTACGTTCATAAATAATAATTTTAATATAAAAACTACTTCTTACCTACAAATCCAAATCAGAAGATGAACTGTCGCAACCAATATTTACAATGAGTGGCTCGATCATTTCATCAGTAATATTGTCCAACTTCCACATTTTCTCTTCTTCTTTAATCGTATGATTTACTGCCTTTTCCCAGTTTTCAGGCTTCACATTATTTACAGCCTCCAAAAACAACTGTTTAACATCACTCATTTTAAAAGAATTATTTTTTCTTGAAACTTCTCCCTTTATCTGTGCCCATATCAGTTCAATCGGGTTTACTTCGCAATGATATGGTGGTGATCTAACCACCGTCATCCCACGATTTTTTGCAATTTCATCAATTTCATATTTTTTTAATTTCTCTTTATGAAGGGAACACAAATGATACAGTTCTCTTCTCACAGAACCGGGATGGAACTTAATATTCTTTGAATTTAGCCAATTCTGTAAATCTTTTTTTAACCACTTGGTTGTGGGCATTTTTTCTGTAAGTCTCGAGTGATAACTTGCATTATCCATTACTATTATACAGTTCTGAGGAAGAAGATCTATCATTTGTTCGAACCACTCTTTAAAGACATCAACATTCATGTCCATGGTAGTCACCGGTACGAGTAGATTCAAAAGTCAATAAACCACCTTTAACGAAACCGTTTGAACTACCGATGTGTACTATTATCAGTCTGCGCCCCTTTCCTGATGGTGGATTTAAACCAGTAGATAAATTATTTAAAAAAGCCTGTCTTCGACTTGTAACAGTTTCATCTTGCCAAAATAAAATATATTTCTTCTTTGGTTTCTCATTTCTTTTATAGTCCTTAGGTAATTTCTTTTCCATACTACAATATCGCTTCTTTCTATTAAAATAGACTTTCTGGAATGCTTTTTCCATAGGAAACCTATTTCTTTTAAAAGTTTTCATAGTGTGCTTCGACTCATTTCAGGGTAATCCTTATCATCTCGAACCGTGGCAAGAACTTTGTCTACTGTCGGAAATTCTTTTCTAAAGAAGAACGCATGCACTTTCCTTCGAAGTCTTTCTTTCAAATGATTTTCTATTTGAAATTTTGGTTTTCCTGGAGCTTTACGTGCTGTTTGAAACTCGCCACATTTCTCTTCTTTAACAACTCTGTAAATCGTAGATTTCCCAACACCAAGCGTACTACTAACTAATTCCACTGTGTCATCAACACTTTTACATAAATGTTTGTCTGTAAATGATTTAAAACAATTAATGTTTTTTCATTAACTGTTAAAGGACCAATTTTTTGTCGTTTACGCGGTACTTCCAAATTTTCCATGATCACACTAGAATTCACAATAGACTGCACACTGCACCTTGCATGTTGCAACTAAACGACATTTAGTAAGCTGTCAAGAATACACAACTGGACCTCCTTACTAAGGGATTTATCTACTTATAATTCGATTACTGTAAGAAATTCTTGGAATTAAAATAAAACAAAATTGGCAAATAGGTACTTATTGAAAATAATCTTAAGATACGGCTATGTTATCTTTAATACACAGGGCTTTTGACCTGTCCAAACCTTTTTCTATTGTTCTGTACAGCTTATGGTTATAAAAGACCAATAAAAGACCCAAAACTTGTATTAGCTCAGGTACATTTATGACAATTTTAGGAAATATTTAGATTATTCCGTAAAAATATTTAAAATGACCGTACTAAGTTTTGCATTAGAAATGCTGTTTTATTACTCTCTCATACATAAAAATAGACCATAGCCAGTAAAAAAAAATTAAACTTTTCCCGTTTGACACTCAAGTTTTCATTTACAAAATACATTATTTAGTTTTTGAAAACAATCGATTTATTTGTAAACAACTAATCGTCGTCTTCATTTGTTATTTTAATTAAAAAATGCCGTTTAAGATCTGTTTTGATTATTCATAAAAATACTAAAATAGCATTCATTGACATTAAAGCATACCAATAAATTATTAATGAAGTAACTTTAAATATTATACAATGTATCGTAAAACATTACTACCATTAATATTGATAAGGCATTTTAAATTGCTTATTAACAAATTTCTTGTTGAAGTTAATCTTAATTTTTTAAAGAACAACTTCAAGGATATAGTATTTTCCTTCTTTTTATTAAAATGCAGTTGTTTGTTTTCAAAACCACGAAAATATTTGTTTTGGAAAAGTCAGAATACACTAATATTTATGGGATTTTAAATGTTTACAAAATATTCTACCTTAAAATCTCTAATAGCAAATACAAAAAAAAATCCTTGCGAATTTAATAAATTTTATATAGGAGAAACATCTAGACCTTTTCATATAAGACTTAACGAACATCAATGATACATTAAAAATAAAAAATTCTAATTGTTCGGTCGATATTTCACAAATGTTACAAAAAGAGTTAATTGCAAAAAGAATATCCTCTATATTGGGATAGTATCATAAGTTTTTTATCTGGGATTATTTCTTATGATTATTGTGAAAACTTCGTTTATGACAAAGTATAAATTCTCTTACAATATGCACATGCGCTATCCTTTTAAAATCGTTCCCAGAAACGTTACAAAAAATATGTTAACAGATTTTGACTTCTTAAATTTCAAAATCTAGTTCTTTTTTCCATGTTCCATGTAACATTTTTAATATATATAGAAACCTTTTCCATATCCTGAAAATAGTAAAATAGATCCCAGAAACTGTAGGCCTTTCTGCGCATTTCGGACATTTGAGCAATTCTAAAAAAAGTCTAGAAGAATAAATATAAAAATTTAATCAGAGTGAATTGCAAATTCATGTGAAATAAAATAATTTTTATTCAAAGTCTATGTTACCAGGACATTCATTCACTGAGTCAAACTCTGTTCCAGGTATATGTTAACGACTTTACACCATTAACCATATTTACCGATGACACTGCAATTATTGCTTCGTCTATGCAAGCATGGCTAGCAAATATTAGATTGCAGAATCGTCTAAATCAAATTACCATAAATGTGGAAATAAAAATAAAAAAGTGCCACAAAGTTTTCGCTAATGAATTTGCTACAAAATCAGTTAATCAATTTTTTGTTGTCAAGTCACGTAAACATTTTCCTTTTTCATTTAAACGACTTGAAATCAAAGACCACCTGAGATCTAAGATTTAATGTTTCCACCCCAATTATTAAACAAAACTAGATCCACGTCTAAGAAGCAATTACCTCAAAATCTCCAGTTTGCAATCGACGTCCACCCGCAGGATCCATTCCAACCACCACCTCTCTCTCCCTTACCCAAAGTTTACCTAAAACCAGAACCGTCTGCAGTTAAGAATTTACCGTAAACTAGATAGAGGGAAAGTGCCTACAAATATTAAGAATTATATTAAACAAAAAATATGAGGTACTGAACAACATGAGGGA